>OX459014.1:4666846-7166846 GCA_949774965.1 Diarsia brunnea | reverse complement strand
TCTGTCTAGCCTTTTCTCAACTATGTTGGGTTCGACTTCCAGTCTAACCGAGCGACTGCCTATGAGACCTGATCCACAATCCAGTTACTAGTGGGTAACATGATAGCTCATTAAGACTGGTAGTCAGACTTTTGGGTCACTGACTACCTGTTACGGTAAATATTTTTTTTCTCTCTCTGCACTTGACAGAAATAAGCTGTATCTCCTGTGACTTTAAGTGTAGGAAATCTGAATATTTATAGGTTGGAAAATGTTCTTGATATAATCATCTTTCTTATGCCCTTCATTCTAATTTATTCGGGGTCAGCGCAATGCTCCTTATCACTTTGGTATAATGTAGTGGCAGTACACTTCGTATTTAATTCGTTCAAGTGTTATGAATCGTTTTATCAGTAAACTAAGGATTTTCAATATTTGTAGGCACCTACCTAATTCTGTTAAAAAAGAATAAAATCATTCTTTTATCTTGGCCAAAGGCTAAGTGTTGCCATACAACGTGGCAATAGCGCCAGTCTTTTGGGCATATTACCGACTGACAGCGTTGAGGAGCAGTTTTTGTAATGCCTTTTTATAGTTTCATGTTAGTTTGTTACTGATCTCATTGGTGCCGTTCTTCAGAAAGGACAGGTGCGTTGTACTCGTAACTGCGTGCGTGTATGACCAGATGTATGAATGTGGACGAGGCAAAAGAAGTACGTAAGGATCGTAGCAAGTGGCGTTCTGTGGTTTCTGACTACCCCATGGTAAAAGGGCGTGAGTTTATGTATGTATTGTATGTTATTTAATAGTTTTTAATTTATGTACATACTTAGTTTCCTCTTTTAATCAATAAAATTTAATTCTCTGTCAAGTTTCATTTTACACATCAAAAAAACATGCATGCATACGATACAAATAGTTTAAATAAATAACATAAAGCGAATGATCCTTTGTGTCTATTAACGTTGCAAAAGTTAAAATGTATAAACGTCAAGAAAAGAAAATAATCACTCCATAATTTTTAAAGCAAAGTTATAAATAAACCCTTCAATGTACAAGACAAGGATTCAGCCACACATATTTGGCATGGCCAAGCATTTTCACGTGTAGCCAGCAAAATTTTCGAGATGGCCGAGTAATAGTTCTCAATAGTACAGCCACACATTGCCGGAAAAATATAGCGCGTTTAGAAGCACCTTTACAAAAATGTTGAGAGCTGACAATACCCAAACATATTATTTCAAAGCATTCATTAACAATTCATGAGGCGTACTACAGTCAAAAATAATGACAAAATACATAAAGACTACACTTTTATCCCAAGAAGATGGTATTATAATCAGAAAATAATTGGAAACCACTCAAAATCATAATGGTTGGCAAAGATTTTGTCCAATTAAATATAATAATAGATAAAATGAGAGTCTCCCATCATCGTTCCATACGACATCATTTGAATATTGGAATTGAAATATTATATATTGGTTCGAGGAAATAATTTAATAGGCTGTTTCCGATATTTCTGGTTTTATTGATGACGAAAAATGGAGCAGCATTTTCTGGTTTAACATGTCAACAAGATTAAAAAAATTATAATAAATAGTAAACATTATATAATATTGCTACTCTCCATTTGACTACATGGTTGGTCTTCTACTGGTCTAAAGCGTGACTATAGTAAAGCTGTTGTTGGGTTTTTCAGAATCAGAAATTTCTCAGCCGCCACTGAGTCTGAATTTGTGCCCGGTTGATGGCAATAGGCTCGCCCCCTATTACATAAGACTTAAACATAACTGGCGTAATGTGGGTGTACTAATAGGCATACATCTGCCTAACATTCCGGGTATTACAGGCGTGTATGTTATGTGAAAAGTTCTTAGTTTAATCATCTTCCTCATGCCCTTATCCTAATTTATTCGGGGTCAGAGCACTCCGTGTCATTTTGGAATGATGTAGTGGCAGTTACGAACCGTTTTACCAGTAAACTAAGGATTTTCAATATCGCTAGTTACCTAATATTATTCTTTATTGCACACGAAAATACAAATATTTATGTATAAAAATAATAATATAGCTTATGTACAATGGTGAGCTTAACCTAGAATTGGGTTTTCTTACAGCAAACTTAATTTCGATTACGGGATTCACCTACTCAATTTTGTAAAAATAACTTCAAAATCTCTCTAAATCAAATCAATTTAAGTCTCTGTTATGTTTCCTTTGACACATCCTTAATATATTTTGTGTTCGCCCTATTATGAGATTAACCAATAGAAATAGCTTTCAGCCAAATGGGACGGATGCTAGACGTGAATAAAACCTCTAATATTATTACACTGTCGTGCGGTAAAGGATGGGGAAAAATGAAAAGTTAGGGGAACGGGGCCTGTGTACGTTTTTACGTCTTTTCCTGGTAAAAAGTGTAACATATGGTCGCAGGCACGTACAATGATTTGTTTGGCGAAGGATACAAAAAGAGTAAGCTATGGTAAATTGTATGGCGTACGCTTTTTGGTGAATAATAATAATAATAATAATATTCCACAACTATCACACAACGCCATCTAGTCCCAAGCTAAGCAGAGCTTGTGTTTTGGGTACTAGACAACTGATAAACATACTTATATATTTCTAAATACATACATATTATAGATAAATTACACCCAGACACAGAACAAATGATCGTGCTCATCACACAAACATTTGTCCTGGGTGGGAATCGAACCCACGACCTCCGGCATAGCAGTTAGGGTCACTAACCACTAGACCAACAGGCCAGTCCTGAATGGAAGGGTTTCAAGGGCAGTTTTCAGGGATTCATAATCTGGTTATTACGAGTACTACTTATTGCCCGTGGTTACACCCATGTGGTTGATAGAAGTTATTCCATAGAAATGTAATGGTCATCATGTTTCATTAAGATCAGTCCAAGGGTCCAAGGCTTATGCCTATATGAAGAGGTAACATACATACAAAAGTATTTGGTTGTCTCGATCATGACAATAAGAATAAATATGCTATCTCCACATGGTGCTATTAAAAAAGTGTAGCGAGTTACTGCTTTTATACCGATACAACATGAATAGAATAAAAATCTCTATCATTTCAGCCCACAGAAGTTGCCATTATAGCAATTTTCCTTGCCCGTTATGAGTTGCTAATCCAAGGTCCTTTAGTTTATTAAACCTAAATACTTCTATCGCAAATCTAGGTGACCTACAAACCCCTAGAAATCTTTTCCATTGATTGTAAAACATGACAAACCAATAAGCCCTCGCGTTGGCCTTGCTACATATTTTTGATTAGCAAATCGACATGCAAACGAAAGGCCTTCGAATAATACAAATTACTTTCCGTAGGCTAACGGTTTAGGTTTGTTAAAAGAACTTAATTTTCTGCTGGAGAAAGTTGCTTATTGTATGTTAACTACGACTTAATAAGTAAATTGAAAAAAGCTTTCTTAAACATTTATATACTCTCATTTTATTTATACACACAAAATACAAAAAGGATAAAACATAACATGGAAGCGTCAAAGATTTTCACAATAAAACATCTTAACAGTTACGATTTAGCACAGTTGCTTATTAGTAGCTTTATTTTAGGCTATAAAATGCATAAATACCTATTTAAAAAAAATAGATTAATATTGAGTGAAAAGAAAAGTACTAAAATTAAAAATTAACATAACCAATAAATAAAAAATCATCATGGCACACTATCGACTAAAATTCTCGTCTGACGCAGTCCAATATCTCTAAAATTACATCATATGCCACTAAAATCATTCAAAATCATTTATCCTAGATTATAAAAGTCCTACATAATAATTAAGCATTAAAATGCGCTTATTTAAATGCCACCCCCGTTCCGAGGACGCATCAATGAGTGCTCACTCCGTATGCAAATAATATACATATATGTGCACATAATATGCAGAGAGCTTTAGTTAGACGGGTTTGACCTTCAGTTTAGAGTACTCCATCATATTGAGCGGACTAAGTTGTGTGTTTGCTGTTAATTGAAATGTCAACAGGCAGAAGCGATAGTTTGTTTATAAATAACACAACACAAGTAATTTACAAATAATTTCGTTGACTGTACATGTGGCCTTATTTCTTTCTGATATGGTGATCAATTGCAACTGGGTTTTTCCTAGTTGAATACGTCCCTTTGTGCCTATTGACCTGGTTCTGTTCTGTCTCCTGCTGATGGGAAGTGAAAACGCGCTATTCTTTCTGAATAATTTCAATCGAAGACAGGTAATTGTTTCTCTGGGACTTTGTCGAGTTTCATTGTCTCGGCGCTTTTCTTGTGGTCGCCATTGTTGATTATGGCTTTCGGGAGTCACACTGGTTTGGGAATAGCAAGGCGGGCCTGCCTCAAAAAACGCTGAATAATAGCAGTTTCAAAAATAATCTCTCCCAGTCGACGTTATATAATTTATTGTAATCATGTTAGTTGAGCGTGGGTAATAAAAAATGAGTTTTAAATAAATATAAAGTAGAGTTATTTTTAAAATAACCTTCACACAATGACGTCGGTGTATTGTCGCATGTTCATTGTAATTTATATTTAAATAGTGTTTACTATGGCGTTAAGACTTCAGATTGATGATTCCGCCTGTGAGCGGTATATTTTAATACACTAAGTAAAATTAAAGTTCACTTAATTTATGGATGTGGTAAATTCGGTTGAACTCGCGACTGCTGAACATCGGGCTCAGTAATTGGGCCGGGCGAAGTGTTATTAAAGCAGGAGTTTTTTAGTAACCACTCCATATGATCTCGATTTGAGCCCGGTTGATGGCAATTGGCTTGCTTCCTATTACATGGGACTTTAAACATAACTAGCAAAATGAGGGTGGGTGATAGTTATAAATAAAAAATTCTTTATTGCCATAAATACAAAAAAAATTGAGACCCTGGCCCCAGAACCAGGTTAGAGTATCTGTATATCCATTTAGGTTACTATTGAGCAAGCTTTATGCTGCAAAAAGTGACATTATAAAAAGTTAAATAATATTGAAATAATAAAATATATATAGCTAACAACCATTCTCTATACCAAACATCAATAAACTGTGGTCTACAAGCCGTCAATTAAAGCCTCTAAGCCCATGACATAAGTTTGCCGGATACTGATTTTAAAACCAAGCGAAACATACCTTTATGTTCAAAGTCAGAGTGTCCATTATACACTTTAGCGATTTTAGTGTTATTAATAGTGAAAATGTACATTGAAAGCTTTGTGCCTTTGAGCTTTCTGCATGAAAGTTTGTGTGTTTGTTCCGGCATTACGCTTTAACGGATGAAAGGATTAAGATGAAATTTTACATAAAGGTAAATTATAGTTTTTATTAAAATATAGGATACTACGTATGCGGTTATATATTTAACTTTCTACTTCTGTAACTGTAAAAAGATGTATTTTGTTGCATTTTTGACTAATACTATAAATGTTACTAAATGTTAATGTTGTTGTTGTACCTTTGAAAACATTTCAGTGCATTTCCGCATATTTATGTGAAGAAGTTTTGTTTTAATAGTAGTAGAAAATAATAGCATAAAACTATTTTCAATTTCTTTTTACCATAAGTGTCCAATTAGGACGCCTAAGTATAATAGATATGTTTTATCCCCACGTATTCTTTGGTGGCTAAGTTTCAGCTACTATTAAAATTCACGGCTACTATTAGATTTCGAACACGGGCTTTGTTTGTGTCATAAAATACACATGTTTCTGCCCCTATCGACGATTTCCTCGGTCTAACCGTTCTATGGATTTCCTTCATTCATATTTGTCAATGTTTATTTTTACCCTCACCCTCAGTCTCGACTATCTAGACGTTATTTATTCCTTTAAGGACTTCCTAAGTACAACTCTCAAGTCGATCATCTATTCGATCCCTAACAAGTCAAATGAAAGAAGTTTCTTTATTTATCTTATTGCTAGTTCTAAAGCTATTAGGGCTACGAAGATGCTACGTGCTACGCCGTAGCTCATTGCTACGCCGTAGCGTTGTGCTACGCAAAACTACGTGACGCAATCTTTGAGATTCTGTTGCGGAATTTTAATAAAAGGGGAAAGCAATAAGCTATATTGAAAGAAAGATTTATGAGGAAGATGTAGTACTTACCTTTAACTTATGTAAAACAAGAAATCAAATACATAATTCATTTGACGATTTGGAAAACTTCGAGTATATTTTTCATGAAGGTGATTGGGGCTACACGTTTTTATAAGCCATATTACTTGACATGGTCTTATCAAATAATACTACAATAATAACGTTACAACTCTATCTTTAATTTATTGACAGCTTAGCTAGATTGCTATTAAATAGTAACTGTTGCTCGCGACCTTCTTTCACGTGAAATTATTATAAAAATGATTACTTCCCTTTTTGAATCGGATTTTGTTACCAATTTCAAGTGTTTTCGTTTTTTTTGCAAGTAACCGTTATTTTTATTCTAAAATATAAGACTAGTTCTTTTTTATCTAAAAAAAAGAACTAGCCTTAGTTACTCCTTATAACATCAGCTATATTCTACGCTCAGTCCCGTTATTAAAATCTCTAAAACTGCACGGTTTCGGAGATTAGCCAGAACAAATAAACAGAAAAGCAGAAATACATTTTTTTTAAATATGTTTTATTATATTGCCATAAACATATATGTATATTTTGATATTACAAATAGATACTAATAATTTTATTTATTTGTAAAGATTTTCAAATGAAAATACCTGCGTTCGTGGGGTAGTAAAGTATTTTCGCAATAACCGGTTTCCGAGTACAGTATATCTCTTACATTTTCATTGCGAAAATTTTTAATATGGAACCGAAACAAATTTTTTTACCCACTTTCCTACGTTCAAATTATGTTTTTTAATATATCCATGGCCAAAAATGTTAATTTTCACGTACATTTCCCAAAACTATGTCCCTCGTTAAAGGAAACATAGTTGTATAACCAAACATCACGCCTGTAATCCCTGCAGGGTTAGGTAGAGGTGTACTTCATAGTACACCCACATTTTGGCAGTGATGTAATAGGGGGCGCGCCTATTGTCATCAACCGTGCATAAATCCAGTCTCCCTAGCTACTATTTCTAAAATCCTGATGAAATAAACGGGGGCGAGTTTATTGCCACCAACCGGGCACAATTCCAGACTACGTGGCTGCTACTGAGAAATTCCTGATAGCTAAAACCCAATCACACTTTACCCGACCCGGGACTGGAACCCAGGTCCTCACGCAAAGCAGTCGCGCTTGCGACCACTAGACCAATGGGACAGTCCAAACAGTCAGTGACTCAGTGGTGTGTTTAGACAAACCCAGTTGTATAATATGACGTAATAGTGAATATTATTATGTTATCGTACGCCGTACATTGCCCTTGTCACTATGTCTATCGGTTTGTTGGCAAATAAACAAACAAGTATCGCTTCGTGTTAGTAAACACACTGTTTTGGTAATTTAAACTGTTTGTTGTAGGAAATATGTTTGAAATTGTAGTGATTTTAATGCAGTTATTCATCAAACTTGTTTTTAACGAATAGTAAGGTAAAGGGGGGGGGGAAAGGTGTACTATTAGGTACACCTCTGCCTAACCCTTTGGGGTTTACAGGCGTGATGTTATGTTATGTTGTGTGTGTGGTAAGGTAAAGGTGTACTGCGCTAAATCTTCATTTCGTCTATTTATGTATTTGAGATAGGTTTTTGTCCATTATTCTGTTACTCTCATTTTCAACAATACAATGTAATTTTTTTCAAGTTATGAATGTGTTCAATAAAGTTGAATTCTTTACTCTTACGGAAGTCAATAATCCGGAGCTGCTAACCGAAAGCACAAGACCTGACTTTCTAAGAAAGCTAGCACATATAAATAAATAGATCTTACCTACATTCAATAATGTGTACGGGATGAAGGTTTCAGAAAACTTGGTACCTGTTTTTCTCAATAAACTTCCAGGGGACTTGCAAACGTTATATAAAACAAGTTCGGAAAATTATAAATAAAAATCAAAGCTTCTTTTTACACAAAACTTTTCCTAAAAAATGTATGTACCTATGAATTTCACCATCATCAAAAAGTAAGTTTTATAATGTATTTATGTATTATTGATATAGATTATTTAGTATAGTAAGTTAAATTTTGTTTAAGTTCAAACGAACGGATCGCCAGCACACAGATAAGCCCTGAGAGGCTTTCGATGTGTGGCTAAAACAAAAATTGTAATTTAATAAGTTTTTTTAGACGTTAAATAAATAAATAATAAAGGAAAAGTAATGATCCCCTTCTTCTTCATTGTGTGTATAGTGTCTAACCTTGTCTCATACTTTTATGCCTCTAAAATAAAACGTTTTTCCTTCACCGATGTAAGTGAAAAGTATACAATATTCATCAATCCAATAAGCTTGCAGTTCTACTCCACTGTAAGAGCTTTCCCAATATGCTTCCTATTTCCGCATTCACTTTATCCTAATCACGTTTTTAGGGTCATGGATCCATCTAAAAGTCGGCAACCCACGATACATTTGCTCACTTACGTTACGGGTAGCGGTAAAAGGTCACAAAGGTAGAAAATAAATAAAAATATAGTTATTTCTTAATATAACATTTGTTTCAGTAGTTATTTAAAAGGTTAAGAGGAGAACATAATATTTATATCACGTAATGTAGGATCAACAATGGAACGTACATAATAAAATGTTCAAAAATGGCTGAAAAGGTCTTTGTTAAAACAAACTAACTAACTTTGTTAGAATTATCGTAAAAAGTATGTCTATAAAACATGAAATGACAAAATATAGGCAGCTCTGAAAACTGTGACGGAAAACTACGCGCGGGAATCGGCTACCAGAACCAATAGTTCGAAAACATTTGGCCATCAAATCAATCAGATACTGATAGCATAGAATGGTGATGATGATGCCATTTAGCCGATGTCAGCCATAGATACGGCATTTGCGAGGGCTTTCTAGGGTGGTTGTCTAGGTCTGCTTTGGTTGCGGATTTTTTTCGAAAGACACCGCGGCCCTGGAACGCAAAGGACATTAGAAGAAAGATGAATTGGTTTTAGATATAAGATTTTAAACTGACATGGTCACTAACACTATTATCGGTGGTTTTAGGTAGTTCGAGACTGATATTCCTTTCTGCAACGCCCAGAGCGGCAGGAGTCAATTGATGATTTACCATTCTTAAAAATAGTGTGGCTGCTGAAAGCTTTGTTGCTGCTCTTTTATGTGCTCTCAAATGGCTAGCATGTCCAACTATGGCCAAAAAATACGAGCAAAATGCGGACATGTTAGAACAAGATTGACGACATAGAATGATAAACCGATTGTCAAATAATAATTGGTGCTCACATTCTTATTACAAACAGCGTTGTAAAACAAAAGACACGTAGTACTTTACATATTGCCATATAAGCACCTACATCGCAAGATAGTACAGGCAGGAGCAGATGTCTTAACTAAGTTTCTACCGAAGCAAAGACATCTGTGTTTAACAAAAGAATTAGGATTCATTTAATATTAATTATAATGGTCTATTATCTATTCAGAAGTAGGGGAAGTGTTGGAACTATTTGGTAGCTGTAACTAACCTTCTTCATAATGTTTGATAGGTCTTTTGATTTAAGCCTCATACGATGGTAGAAATCAGTGTTGTGGAAGAATTTGATTGGGATTTTCATGTATCCGCTACTACAACTACTTTTATTGTGTAGTTAGTAAACTCTTTATTAACTTTCTCATGCCTATTCAAATTTTTATCGATGTGGGTTCGTTAACCTTTCAGTGCTAGTCTATTAACAGAGACATCAAAGTTTAATTCATTGTCGTATTGTCAACTCCAACTTATATATAATTTTCATATTATTTATTCATAGATCTAGAAAATAAATACAGATTTTGAGAAGTATTAAATACTGTACACTGTTTATTATTATATCAAACAAACTATTTATTTTTTAATTCATTTCGGTCTTATACCCTTTTCACTGGAGAAATATATTCGGGAAGTTCCTCGAAAATATTATTTCTTTACCCCATACTTACCTCACCTTCCATTCCGTAGACAAGAAACAATATGTTTTTAATGTCAGCACGATACTACGGATATGCCTCAGGGCGAGAATGCAGAGGTCGATGGCACAGAATAAATAAACACAGAATGTCGGCTCCACACGACGGGCTACTTTATATAGACAGCTTATCAGAAATATGTGTTGCTGGGTTGTAGTTGTTCTTCTAAAGTTCTAGTTGAAGTACCAGGAAGTGGTAAAGTTTAGGGAGAATGTTTCTTATGAAAGCTCCGAATAAACATTTTTGTCATGAAGTTACATGACAAAATACTCATTCGCAGCACAATTTAAAAAAATGAAGATTTTGACGCTTAAACAGAAATAAAAATCTACGTATAGCGTATGCAACCAACCTCGCGACTGTCATTTGTTTGAGACCGTCACCTTTGTTTATTTTTTTTGGAACGCACGTGTGTTTTCTCTCGTCAAAGGAAGCTGTCCTTCTGTATCCTATCTACTCTGTGCAATGGCAAAATCCGCCCTTCCCGAGCGTCAAGGTCTCGGCCACTCGGTTACGTCATCACAGGGATGTTGTGCCGCAATGAGGAGTTCAGTTCAAGTTTTAAGGGAGTTCCGTTGTTGTATGACTCGTTTGTATGGTTTATAGTTTGTAAAGTTTGTATTTGAATGGAGTTTGTAGGGGTGGTCTTGTAGTGGAATTTTGATGATTACTAACTGGTTTAGTTCACAAAACGCAGTGGTTCTTGGATATTGTTGATTAATTTGTGTCTTAAACCAGATATACGTAAAGTTAAGTATTTTTCAATGGCAGAGACCACAGAAGACCATCTGCTTTGCTGCGGGTTGTTCGAAAGAGATATCGCGGCCTCGGACACAAAGAAACATGAGTGGTTTTTATTCAGTCGAAGTCTGACACTCCCTACCGCTCCGTCCAGAGGTGGAGGAATCATTTGATGACTTCTCACTGTTAAAAAAAAAGACCATCTGTTTTAAGCCCTACGTGTTCTCATTCCTTCATCCACGTTCGGACGCCGCGCCGGTTGGGAGTACTACGTACCTGACCTTTTTGACGAACCAATTAGGTCAGTGTTTGGCCTTCTAGGGCGTTCCTCTCAGTGTTTCCGCTGATATTTGTCTTGTGACCTTTACTTAGTCGTCTTCATCTTCATCTTCATCCCACCATCTAAGGACTATTTTCTATTTGTGGCTTAAATAAGGCCAAAATGCCACTTGCCAAAAATTTACAAATTAAAAACCTGCAATATTTCCGTAACTAGAAGGTTCCCAGGAATAGATATAAAAAAATAGCGCAATGATGGGGAACACCATGGAAAAACCAGTGCTTTTCGGCTTTCATAAGGGTATTTTTACACCTTTATACAGCTAATACATAATAATAAACCGACACACAATCACGCAAAATACATTATACCACCAAAACATTAATTATTCCATCGTATATTCAAAATAATCCTCTAATCGGTTTAGTCATACGTTGGCTCAAATAAACTCCAAGGTCACGAGTGTTCATTCAGGTAAACAAAGCATTATCTCCCTTGTACACCTACTTACGGCCAAAGGGGACTTTATATACGTACTTATTTACACTCCAATGAGCGTATTAGGGCTTGAGCAAAAATTCTGGCGCTATAGCAACGAACGGTTTTGGTTTATAAGAAAACATTCTTCGTTCATTTTTTGCTTTACGCAAGGGACATATTCTTTAGATTACATTCTTGCCGTTCTAAGACATGTCTAGACTTTAAAAGGGGTTTAGTGATTAACTGCCGTGCTCAGAGACGTTTGATGATTTCTTAAGCCGTCACTAAGTAAAGGTTTTGTATGTCAATTCTTTACTAAGTGAAGGCTTAAGTAATCAATAAACATCTCTGAGTGCGACAGTTAGTGTTAGTTGATGTTATTAATTATTATTTAAGCAACAAAGATAGTCCGTATGGTGTCGGACGTAATGAACAGCACCATCCCATACCTTCCCGTGGGTGTCGTAAAAGGCGACTAAGGGAATGACCAGAGAATGGGCAGCAGCGTTCTCTGTGCCTTTGTAACAACCATACTGCGATTGCCAACCCGCCTGCCAAACGTGGCAATTATGGCAAATCCCCCCCTTCTGGGGGAGGCCCATGTCCAGCAGTGGACGTCTTATGGCTGAAATGATGATGATGATGATGAACAAAGATAGCGCCAAAGGAAGAATAGAACGCGTTGTTATCGGGTAATTGCAGGTCAGGTTGTTAGTTGATCAAAAATAATTGTTACTGTAACAAATATTTACCATAACTACCAACAGGTATGACACTAACTGACTAGTTTGAGAAATACATGAAAGTGATATTTACTTACAGAAGAAATATTAATAAAACAAAATAAATATTTAAACGAGCAATCTATAACCTTATAAAAAAATGTGTATATATTTTTTTGTTTTGTACGCCGTTGACGGTAAAACATAGAGATCTCATTACTGTATTTTTACAACTTTTTTAACTTTGACTTTAAGGCTAACAATTTGTCTCGTCGGGGCTGCGGGTTGTTCGAAAGAGATACCGCGACCTCGGCACACGGGCTAAGAAGGAACATGGGTGGTTTTTAGTCAGTAGAAGTCTGACACTCCCTTCCGTTCTACCCAAGAGCGGGAGGGGTTATTTGATGATTTCCCACACCCTAAAAAAAATATATAAAGGCTAACAATTTTCAATACTTGCAATATGGGCTCAAAAGTTTCCTGCTATCCCTTATCTTTCCGTGGACATTCATCAACACAAAATTAGGCCAATATCAGGAATGGAAGCTTGATAAGCCTATCTGATTGCGAATTTGTGTAATCATACTGAAAAGTAGGTATAAACGTATTTACAGTTTTATCGTGTGAGTGTCGATCAATTGAGTCGATTTTAATGTGGTCATAGTGTGTAGGTGACATTCATGAATAAAGTCCAACACAATGCCCTTTTTTTTTTTTTTTTTTTTTTTTTTTTTTTGGGGGTGGGAAATCATCAAAAAGGGAGTGTCAGACTTCTACTGACTAAAAACCACCCATGTTCCTTCTTCGCCCTTCATGTCGAGGCCGCGGTTTCCCTTGCGGACAGCCCGCAGCCTCGACAGGAACACAATGCCCTTGAGTTATGTAATTCAATAGTAAATAGTATGAACACGCTGTCTGTTTATTTGTGTTTATTGACTTTGTCAAATATGACTACATAGGAAAATGGATGTCTATAGCGAAGATTGTACTTCCATTGTACAATTATGTAATGACTAGCCGATGCCCGCGGCTTCGTCCGCGTAGATGTTGGTTATCGCGACCAAAAGTTTTCTTTTCATCCCCCCTTTCAACCCCTTACAACCCTTTTTTCGCATTAAAAAGTAGCCTATGTCCTTCCCCTGGGCCTAGAGACTATTTTTGTAAAAATAAATCAATTAAATCGGTCAGTTTTGCCGTGAAAGTGAGACAGACAGACGAAAGACGAACAGACAGAGATTTTCGCATTTATAATATTAAAAGTAAGGATATCCAATGCTGTAATAGGTGCAAGAAAAGCTAGACGTAATAATAATAATAGGGTAGTTGACTGACTAAAAAAAATATGATTCTGTTTAGTCAGTCTGTTAGATTATCGAAAAATATTGGATACGTGTTTTTTGTTTTATCATATTAATAAAAATTGACAACGATAAAACGTGTCAAAGATCGAAAATGGGGGCTGGTGACGTCACTTCCTGGTAAAAAATGTACCAAACTGTGACGTCGCGCGACTTTTCGAAGCACTGTATCGTTTTCATTTATTGTTACGTGAAAAAAGAAAAAATACGTCACCAATATTTTTTGGAAACCTATCTGACGGTTTAATTAGTTTTTTTTTGTCAACTACCTTATTGACATGATTTGTGTGTAACTTTAGATTCATCATCTGCCTATCCAAAAGGCTACCCAAACTAGATTTGGGTCACCTTCCAGTATAAACGGACGCAGCTGAGTGTCATTATTTCACATGAAGCGACTGTCTGCATGAGCTTGCGTTACTGGGCCATTCATCTTTAGACTTCATCGTTTGAAACATTAAAACATATTTTTTTTTAGTGGTCAATACAAAATATGCAAGCAAACACACACGACCCATAACCTAATCTATCTTCAAAGTACGCTTATCCGATCCCAGCTGCAGATACCTCTATGCAAATCTACCTATCAGACTATCTGAAGACAAAGTGGTTGCTTTGTCATCGGACCTACTATAAACGGAACGGGTCAAGCGCTTATTAGTCACCAACAACGCGAATTGGATCGAGTTACCTCTGAGATTCCCGATAGTCTGTGGTATGTCTATTCCACACACATATGCTTGGAATTGGATGCTGCTTTGGCAAAGGATTCCGTTGTACACGGTGTAAACGAACCTTTCACGAAACCGTCAATCAAGCATTCTGTACATCAAGCTAAGTAACTCTACGATTACGGTAGGACTCAATAATAATAATCTAAATATAAAAATTAAACGCTATTTCCTTGGTCATCGCATCACGCGTGAACGTCTGGACCGATTTCGCTAATTCTTTTTTGGTTGTGTTTGTAATTGTCAGGAGAAGGTTCTTTTGAAACCATAAATAAAGAAAGTTGAGCAGAACATTAGACAATTTAAGAAAACTGAACGTCCATGTAACTTTTGTCAATAATGTAACCTTTTTTTAGTCTTTTCTCTTCTTTTGTAACCTTATGGCGTTTGACATAACTGACAGTTGTCAACAAAGTAGACCCAATTGATAGATTGTGCGCTGCAAATATCGTTTAACCCTAGAGTGGGCGCGCTATGAACATTTGTCGTCCTTACCAAGATATCAAGGTAGGTAGGTCGGTAGAAGATAGGTAGATCGGTAGTAGGTAGGTAAGTAGGCAGGTAGAAAAAAAGGGCATTGCAACGCACGCCGGGTAAAGCTAGTAATAATATAATAATAATTTATTTTTCAATGGAATGGACTCAATGGAACGCACTCAAAACATTGTGCTGATGGATGTTTTGAATAGTACTATTCAAAACATCCATCAAGCAATCATCAAGCAAAAAAAGAAAAAATCAAAAAGCAATCAAAAAGAAACAATCATCAAGCAATTAATAATAAATTCAAATTCTTTATATCTGACATGAGTCCATAGTGTTAGTATCAACAAAATAACTTAATGATTAGGGTTAGTAATAAGAAAAAGGAAAAATATTAAAAAAAACAGGTGGTATGGATCCTTACCCAATGACGCAGCAAAGGAAGTCCCACCGATCTGAGAACACGCTTAGGAGACCGTTAGTGGCGGTGCGTAAAACTAGTAGGTAGATTGTGAATTGATTAAATTAATTCCATTGAGCACTACCGTAAACTGTGATTTCTCTGTGTGTGTAGTTTTTATTTCAAAAATTTCTTTTCACAGCAATATTTTTTGCACTGTGTTACTTAGTATTAACCATTATATATATCAATGTACAGAATTCTTGGTTGGCGGCTTTGTGAAGGCTTTTTTACACTATGTATGAGTAACATGGAACTTTATAGCTAACCATCATCATCTGCCTAGCCTTTTCCCAACTATGTTGGGGTCGGCTTCCAGTCTAACCGGATGCAGCTGAATACCAGTATTTTACATGGAGCGACTGCCTATCTGACCTCCACAACCCAGTTAATACCTACTAGGTAATACGATACTCTTTGGTAAGACTGGATGTCAGAATTTCAGGTCACTGACTACCTGTAACGACTGCCAAAGATCTATATATGGCAGCCGGGACCAACAGCTTAACGTGCTTTCCGAGGCACGGAGGAAACTTAGTATGTTGGGCGGTCACCCATCCACAGACCGACCTAGGCAAGCACAGCTTTACCTAAAGATCGGCCCGAGTGGCAGTTCTTATTAAGCCACGAACTTTATAGCTAACCAAATAAGTATATAATATTCTCTCGCTCCCGGGAAATTACATTTCGGCATAAAGAAGCATTGCCCATTGTACTTATAGATGCCTATTACCCAAAAATGACTGGAAAGGGAATTCTGCGTAAAACCCTTAGCTACAGCAAAACACGGGGCTTCTAGGGCTAACCTTGAACTTTGTTTAGGTTCCCGCTGTTCCATTGTTCTTGTCTTTCAAAGAAAACTTCGTATAAATAATACACTACGTTTGAATTTGGTAACTACGCAAAAAGGTTCCTAGAAATATTTCCTCGTGTAAGTTTATGATTTTTCCTTGTTTATTGTTTTGATTCATTTCCGTTTTATTATGGCTGCTAAGGTTTCATAAATATTGTAATAAACTTTATGTTGTTTTCCGTGAGTATGTTTTCTCTCAATTATTGTCAGAATAAACAAGTCTTTTCTATTATACTCGAAACTTATAACTACGAAATAATAATACCCTTAAACTTAGTTAGAAATGATATCAAATATTTTTCTAAAGTGTAGTATAATAATAATATTTTACTGTAGCAGTACTTGCGAAGTCATACTTTATCTCATAGATTGCCCTATTTACAATCAGTGCTGATCACAAACCAAATAAAGAAATTTGTAGGGCTTTTATCCTCAAAAATCTATTTCAGGTTGTGTACTACTTGTAAGTACATAGTTTATACACAACACAGAACCAAACTGAAATATTTTCCTACGCAAAAAAGGAAACTAAATTCAAAATTATTGTGACAGAAATATGACTAAGTAACCAAAATGTATTACGAGCGTAAGTAAAAGCTGCCCTAACTGAATAAAAGTAGCAGTTTGAAGGTTTTATTCGCGTTTCGACCTTCGAACCGTGTGAGTGAACCGATATAAAACCCGCATGAAATGACTGATCGTATTTTGTGCGTTAGCTTCCTTGGAGTTACGGCTTTAGTTAAGGTTTTCGGGGAAAAAAGTGCTTGAAATTCGTCACTGTAACATTAAGTCATTAAATGTCACGGGTAGACACGCCCGATATAGTAGGTCTAGAGTCCCGAAAGTTTGACAACCAGTCGTCGTCGAATTGAATAAATTTCGCAATGACTTTTTTTTTTGGTGTGTGGCAAATCATCAAATGACTTCACCCGCTCTGGTAACCAGTACCCGGCAGCGTTGTAGGGAGTGTCAGACTTCTACTGACTAAAAACCACCCATGTTCCTTTTGTACCGAGGCCGCAGTATCTCTATCGAACAACCCGCAACATTTCCCAGTATCTTGGTTGTGAATCTCAGCTTGGCAGTTGTTCCATATATCAAATATTCGTATACAGCAGGAATCTGTTTGACTAGAAACCGACCATCACATCTCATTCGCGTTTTTCCAACTACATTTATGTTGAGATTGGCTTCCAGTTTAAAGGAATCCAGCTGAATCCCAGTATTTCACATGGAGCGGGTGCCTAGCTGAAACCGACCCTAACATGGTTGGAAAAAACCTAGGCAGATGATGATAATAAGCGTAATATAACCATAATCAGCATAACGTTCGCACTGCTGAGACACGGGCCTCCTTTGTATGAGAGGGAACAAGCTTAAGGCCCGGACTCCACCAAAGCGAAGACGAGCGGAGCGGAGAGGAGATGTGCGGACATCGACCAATCACATAAGTTAAAATTTTCATCTGGTCTTTCGCCCTTCCTGTGATTGGTCGAATTTGGCACATCTCTCTCCGCTTTGCTCGGCTCCGCTTTGGTGGAGTCCGGGCCTTAATCGACGTAGTCCCAGTACGGGTTGGTAGACGTCACAAATGTCTTCGAATTTTTGGTTTTATTACGATTATCTTTCACAGTTTTGAGACCAGAGGTAATGAAATAAATAACATAAAGTAAATGCTCGTAAGTCGGGACCGCGACCACTGGACCACCGCTGTTCTCAAGATGAGCAAATGTTGAAAATAATAACTTCTTCTTTGTTGGCAGCAACACGTTCATATACTAAGTTTTAGACTACAACAGTGTACAATATATACATGAGTTAATTACAAGGGACCGTGTTATTGACTCAGTGTAGCTGTTAATTTTACCTATTGTTTCAACTGGCCTTTAGGTTTTAATGAGTACTTAAAACAAACGACTTTTATAATGCCTAAGGTCAGGTTTACTTAGCTAGTGCTTGTAGTATTTTAATACGAATACAGATTCATATAAAAGTTTTTAAAACAATATTTGCATGATGAATTTTAGTAAGCGCAATATGTAGAACCTATATATTGTTAACACTTCAATGGACTATATTTCACGCAAATAAAGATTGTCCTATTCTATTCGAAAGCTTCGATTCAGAGCCATAAAGAATGGCGAGTAACATGAAAGTTTTATTGTCTTGCAATTCTTTTTTCACTACCCGATTTATTCGAACCCGTAGTTGGTTCAGGATTTGTCTGATCTTAAATAGAGTATCCTATTCATTAGCTGTTAACTTTTATGATTTAGCGATAGTCTGTCACTGATAAACTGACGTAAGTACTATGTGACAGTTTTATATATCAGTTTATGACGGCACGGTTGGAGCAGTGGTTAAGCGATTGAATTATACGCTGCGGGTCACGGCTTCGATTAGCACTCGGAACAAATACTTGTATGACCTACAGGTACTTGTTCAGGCTCTTACTGATTGTGAGTTTAAGTGTTTGTAAATACGCCAAAATGCAGGAGCAATTCCTAGAATCCACTTTTTAAAAAGCTGTTCGGAGCTTAGTGGTCATAAGCGCTACTAATGATAATAAGGTCCTGGATGCAATTCCAAGGTCTCGGAAAATCTTTTTTGATTTTACTCATTAGGAATTCTTAATAGTAAGCACGAAGTGATATATTGGCCTCGTACAGGACCAATTTTAGTTTAATGTTAGTCTTATTTTTAAGCTTTTCTTATGTTCACTTTTATTTTGTTTTACTGTAATTTTCAAAAAAAAATATCTTGTGCTGTGTGAGACTACTTAGCATTTTTTCTTTCTTAGTCTGAATTTGTTTGCGTTTCCCCTGTTACATTGGGCTTAAACATAACTGGCGAAATGTGAGTATATTTTGGTACACCACTACCAAATCCTTTGTGATGATTAGGTTGTGGTGTTATACAGTACCAAGGTCTGTATAGATTTATTTTTCAGTCAAGTCTCGTGTATTTTCATCGCAATTTCCCCGGTATCAGCTATAACAGGTGGTTCTAATAACATCATGGAGCGATAACCGATTCGCTTACGAGGCGCGTTGATTAAGTTAAGGTCCTTAGGATCTTCCCCAGTAGTGGGAAGGGTTGTAGTGTAGTCGGGTTTTGAGATAATTGAACAATTTAGTTATTTTCTCGTTGAATAAATTGTGAATTCAAATATTTAAATTATGATAGTGAACATGCATGGGTTCTGGGTTCGATTGGGGTCGAGCCAAATGTTATGTTTTTTTTTAGTAACAGCTCAGTAACTGTAGCTGTGTAACCGAGCACACACCCAGAGTCAGCACTCTGGGTTTGTGCTCGGTTGATGGCAATAGGCCCCCTATTAGGTACCCTGTTAGGTACGAGGTGTACCCTAATAGTGCAGTAAGAAGGAATAGGAAATGTGGATACATTTCCTATTCCTTCGGGGATTAAAGGCGTGATGTTAATTTATGTACTATTCTATAAGTGAGTAACTTTATAGGTAAATACCAGAAAAGTTGTGTAAATAATTTCCCTGAGTTTTACTGTCAAGTGGCATTTTTCATTTCTTTTTCTCCCAGCGAAAAGAATTCATGTGATCTGGTATGAAGGCTGGCAATGAAATCACAGGCAGTTCCAACTTTTAAACTGTTTTAGGGTGCCGTACCTCAGTGAGCAAAAACTGAACCCTTACTAATCATATCTTTGTTTTTTTTTTAACTTTCTGTGCCTACATGCCTACATAGATCCATTTACTACAGACAACGATGACGATGCCAACAGACAGATACTACAGCGCATTGAGCGCGTACTATGGCCAAAATTCTACGGATTCAGCATCACAGCGTAACTCTTGAGAGCTAAGTCATTAGTATGATCAACAACAAACCACCTATAAAAAAATAAAGCCATAAAACGATAGTTACCAGTAATAATATCAAAAAACTTTATAGAATATCTGTTGCCGTGTAATAAAGGCATAATTTCGCACAGGCGAGCCGGGTTCCGTTATTATTGGCCGTGTTGGCACAGAGCCATTAACTCCCATTCATATTACGAAAACTTCCTATAATCCCACTTTTGTTATATAAAACCTTAATGTCATAAGTTTAAGGTTAAAAATTTGGTTAGCGCGATATTTTGTAACAACTGGCGAATCTTTAGCGGAAGTTTTTTGACTTTACGATCTTAGTTCGTACGAGTATATGTGGATATTAATTAGGGGATGAATTTGAAGCAGGTGTGTAGAGAAATGCGCTTTTTATAATATAATCCGATCTGGTGCTTCTTCTTCAATGTCAGCCCTACAAACCACTGTTTACTTAAAGAGTATTTGCAGAGACAAATTAAGCTAAGAGTAAATGAAGATATATAACTTAGGAAATTATTCGTACAGGTAGCGTGTGGCCCGAAAATCTGACAGTCGGTCTTACTTAAGGGTATCGTATTAGACTGGGTTGTTGAGGTCGGAAAGGCAGTCGCTCTATGTAAAATACTGGTATTAATAGCCCAACATAGTCGGCAAAGACTAGGCAGATGACGATAAACTTAGAAATGAGCCACCTTGATGATAAATTGTGTCTTTTTTATGTTCCCAAGTAGCCTAAAACAAGAACCTCTTATTTACTGCCCCCATTTTTCTACAAGCCACGACCTCGATTAAAAACGAAAAATAATACACAGCCAAGGTCGGCCAAGTTAGACATTGGATCAGCGAGATAGAAACATTAATTAAACATGGTTGCCTCGCCAATATAATTAATGTACTTGCCAACTTCGTGAAGCTTCGTAAACGTTCGGAAGGATATGTCCAGATTGTAATGATATTCTGTGAATTGTTTTTGATATACTTTAATTGACGTTGGTTTCTGGTTTAAGTAAAGGAATGGTTGATAGTGTCCTTTGTACTTTGGGCTCTATAAGAAAACCAGCTTTGAGACTTTAAAAAAAAATACGTCCTCATGTTAGGGTAGGACAAATTGGGCTGCGGTTTGTTCGCAAGAGATACCGCGGCGGTCGTTTTTAGTCAGTAGAAGTCTGACACTCCCTTTCGCCAAACATATTGCCAAATAATGGCAATATGTTCGGCTGTTCAAGTTGTAAAAGGCTACACATTTCACGCGAGTGAATTCGCCGGCAGAAACTAGTGATTAATATCTGGAAAAATCTAAAACGAAGCACACGTGCGCATCAGCTTGTTGGCACAGTCAATTGTTACTATAACTTCCCCGAACTATTTATTTTGAACGATCATTAATTTGAAATCTCTCTTTTTTATTTTGGTTTTATTGTTACTGTAGGGAAATGGCCGAATGGGGAATGGTATTAAGGCCGTTTATAACTCTCACGGTAAATCAATCATTGATCTATTGGTTTACATGCTATCTATTAAATAATGTTTGTCCTCTAAAAGCATTAAGTATCAACTTAAAAAAAAACGGCCACAAACATTGTGTCTAATTAATCAACAAACAGAATTTTTGGTTCATTTGTGTGAACAACTTGTACGGTACAGTATAAACGATTTCAAATTATAGTTATTTATATATGTAGTTTCTATTATGGTTATTCATTTACTTACAAATGCCTGTAACTGGCCTGTCACTTAAAAATAACTTATGGCGAAGTTGTTATCGCCCTCAGCTTAACAAGAATGGTATAAAGTTTTCAAACATTTAGTATAATTATTAGAATTTCTACAACACAACAACTATTAATTTAAATACTAAGAATAGGTGTATATACGGCAAACTCGTCAGCCTTAGCTTTGTTAGAATTATTTGTTTGTTTTTTAAATACATATGTGTTTCTTTTTAAAGACTGAGTTTTCTATTGAGCCATGGAATGGAAAACCTTCTAGGGTTCAACGACGCCGACCCTATTTCATTTATATTTTTATCACTAGATAAATAGTCAGAGTGCCTTTCTTAAGTGAGGCGGGCTGTGCGCTGCGGGTTGTTCGAAAGAGATACCGCGGCCTCGGCGTAAAGGCTAAGAAGGAACATGGGTGGTTTTTAGTCAGTAAAAGTCTGACACTCCCTTTCGCTCTGCCCAGAGCGGGAGGGGCTATTTGATGATTTCCCACCCCCCAAAAAGAAAAGAAAAGGCGGGCTGTGAGGAATAGCGAAAACTATTCAAAGAAGTCTCGAACCCGATTTTGACAAAAAGTTAAAACTACATTAATTATTTTTTTGAAATATCCATCAAAATCAATACTATACGAGAAAATCAAGTTTAAAACTTGCTTCGTGACTTCAAAAACTCCTTTACCAAATGGGGTTTACGTTTAGTTTACGTTTACGGGATGTAATCTTATTATCTGAGTCTACAAAAGGGATTTAAATCCGCTTCAAATATTTCACAGCTTTGTTAAATTGTACTAATGTTTCCGCTCAGGTTAAACATTTGGTAGGTCTAAGAAATTGTTTTTAACGACATGTGTAGCTCAAGTAACTACTTATGTACACATAAGTGTAACATGTAAGGGTGATAAAAATGTTGAACAGTCTGAATACTACAGTGTTTTGACATACATAACATCACGTTTGTAATCCCCAAAGGCTTAGACAGGGGTGTACTTCAGTTCTCTCCTTCTGAAATTCTGATGGGAAAACCCAATAATAACTTACCCGACCCGAGAATTGAACCCAGGATCTCAAGCTCAGCTGTTGCGATTGCAATACAGTAAGACAAGGTTTTGATTTCAGGCTTTATACGTTTTGGTAAAGTTTACGTCACTATGTTCTTTTTCCTTTTCTTCTTCTTTCTTAGCGCCTAACTTGGTGTCAGATTTTAATGCCGTCCATGGGCCTTTTTTTTGTGGGGGTTGGGGTGGGAAATCATCAAAAAACCGCTCCCGCTCTTGGGCACAGCGAAAGGGAGTGTCAGACTTCTACTGACTAAAACACCTCCCATGTGCCCCTTCTTAGCCCTTGTGCCGGGGCCGCGGTATCTCTTTCGAACAACCCGCAGCCCCGACGGGCTACTAAATAGCCTCAAAATGCTACAGTATATAAAAAGTTTCATGCCGTCCATGAGCCTCAACTAGATTTTACACGCCGTCGAGAAATGACTCTCAAGCATACTGGTTTGAACTGGTTTCCTCACGATGTCTAGCTTTATCGAAGCAAGTGATATATAATTATATACAATATGCACATAAAGCCGTAAATCAAAAGTGAGTGACTAGGGTTTGAACTCGAGACCTCTGACTTGGCAGTCCGACGATCACGACCACTAGGCTATCACTGTTTTATTGAGTCTAGTGTATATCTACAATACTTTTATCTTGATATAACTCATATTACGTAGCACCTACTGCTTTCTAGGTAATCGACCCTCGTACTTGAAAAGTGAATTCTTAAACTAGTTAGTTAGAGGGGTTGCTTAACCCTTTGTATATACACCTTGATATAATACATACTGAACTTATATATTGTTTATATATGGTGTCCACTGTCTTTGTTTATTGTTTACATGTGCAATAATAAAACAAGTAGTAAAATTCAATTGCTATCATCACCATTAACTACCCAAGATACAGACTAACGTCTAGATTGGGGTCACCGTTCAAATTGCTATGTCAAATGTACTTGGTTATTAATAAATAATTTGAAATTTGAAAACTATGATGGGGCGGCCCAGTGGTGTCGGCCCCGACTTACGAACAGTATGTCGTGGGTTCGAACCCATGTAGGCGCATTACTTTGTGTAATTAATTTCATCACCGCTGCTCTCAAAACGGTGAAGGAAAACATCGTGAGGAAACCAAAAATTCGAAGACTTGTGACATCTGCCAACCCGCACTGGGTCGCGTGGTGCACTATAGCCCTTCCCTCTCCTAGAGTGGAGGCCTGAGTCCCTGCAGTGAGAACATTATAGGCTGATGATGATGATGATGGGGTCGGCTTCCAGTCTAACCGGATTCAGCCTAATACCAGTATTTTACATGAAGCAAATGCCTGACCTTCGCGAATATGATAACGTTCTGGTAAGACCGCTAATCAGAGTTTCGGCCCACTGACTACCGGTAACACTGCCGGGACCAACTGCTTAACGTGCTTTTCAAGGTACAGAGGAAACTCGATATGTGGTCAACCATCCAGGGACCAACCTAGGCAAACACAGTTTAACCTAAAGATCAACTCGAGTGCCACGAGCTCCTTACTAATCATCATCTGCCTAGCCTTTTCCTAACTATGTTGGGGCTGGCTTCCAGTCTTACCGGACGAGGCTGAATACCAGTATTTTACATGGAGCGACTGCTTATCTAACCTCGCTAGGCTTTTGTAAGACTGGTTGTCAGATTTTTAGGTCACTGACTACCTGTAACGATTGCCAAAGATCTATATATATAACAGTTCCTCAACATCTTTCTACTAATATTGTCCAAAATATAGTAACAAAATTGTGAACAATAAATCTCTAAATAATGCAAATATCTTTATTACATGTTTGACACACGATAATATGTTTTTGAATCACACCTCGGATTTATAACCGAGGTAATACGTACATACTTATTAAACTGATTTATATTAATTTCGTTTCCCCAAACATTTTTTATAGAAAAAGTGAGCACTGAGCACGATCATTCCCAATCTATTTTAATTATATTGAAGTTGCGGAGTCGTTCCTTTAGGGATTTGAGCCAACCGACCATATTTTAAAATGCCACTCTCACTAGTAACTGATAAAAGACAGTCAGTGCTATAAATATTGGAGCTACATTTCAACGTTGTTAAAATAATCGCCTTAAATAAATGTTTATGAGTTAAATACTCATGTGGATACTCTATGGTTTTCCGCAGAAGTCATTTATTTGTATGCATGTTTTATACTTCATGGCATTATTAATGACATTAATGTTTATTTCATCTTTTTATCGTGTGGTCAGTGCCTAGCCTGGTATCAGAGATTTTATCCCAACCAAGGGTCTCTGACTTGGCTTCATATATGATGATTTCCCACCCCCCAAAAAAAAAAAAAAGACCTACATATTTCTCGTCGAGGCTGCGGGTTGTTCGAAAGAGATACCGCGCCCTCGACATAAAGGGCTAAGAAAAAACATAGTTGGTTTTTAGTCAGTAGAAGTCTGGCACTCCCTACCGCTCTGCCCAGAGTGGAAGGAGACATTTGATGATTTCAAACCGTCCAAAAAAAAAGCTTAATTATTAATTAAATTAATCTATAATTCACCTTCTTATCGTGTGGTTGGTGGCTAACCTGGTGTCAAAGATTTTATGCCGCACAAGGGCCTCTGAGTTGGTTTTACGTACCACAGAGATATATCGCTCAGGCATCCTGGTTTTCTCACGATGTTTTTCTTCACCGAACCACGTGATAAATATATAATACGCACATGAATCTGAAAAATCATAGGTCGAACATTACAAATAATGATATGACTTGGCAGTGCTGTTAAAATAATATTAAATGAACACAAACATAACATAACATCACGCCTGTAATCCCCGAAGGGTTAGGCAGAGGTGTGCCTAATAGTACACCCACATTTCGCCATATTAAATGAATATAATGTACAATATTGTTGTGCTTTATAAATATTCAATGCCAAGTAAATAAATAAACTACGTTTGTTTAAATACCTGTTTGTTTAAATCAAGGAAATATTCCTGTTTCTCGTACCCTTGTTATTTCCCCATGGACAAACAGACAAAATATTATCATTGGTAACTTTCCCGAATGGCTATTTATTTATGTTGAAATCTGAGTTCTGAATTATTTTACGGGATATAAATACTGATTCGCATTGTATTTTGTTTTAAGAGACGACGAGACACAGAAACGACGAGCATAATTATCAAAATTATTATTATTGTGATAAATATTTATTAAGATAAGTAGATACAGTTTATATTAGTTTTTAATGAATTTCTCGTACTAGAATTTCTCTCATTAGGTATATAATCATAATAATTGGGTCACCGGCACGTGTAAGCAACATAAACATGCGCCGAGGAGCTGGCTGTCTCGATGCAACGGCTACGAGTTTCGCGTCAGCAGTTTTGTCGCCGCCGACGATTGCTGAGTCTGCGATGCGCGTCGCAAGACTCGCAGACTCGCTGCCCGACTGACGCGACCACCTGAGCCAGTGGTCATTTCGTGCACCCCTGCACGCGTAGTATGACCACCGTAGAAATGGGTTTTGTCGACGGAAAAATCGACAAAATGACAGATTGTAGCAAAATTTCATGTCAAATTGTATGGAAAAAGCTTTGTCTATTCTTGGTAAAATAGAGATAGAATCGCCATACTACGCGTGCTGCTGCTCTTTCGGAGAAGCCTGACCCATTAAAGGCAACGAACCAAGACGGAAGGACCGATGATGACGGTTTCGTGACGGTACAAAGGAGGAAGCGCCGTCAGCAAAGCTGTAAGAACAAGCTGTAAGCTGTAAGAGCAAGGCTCCTGTGGAGCCCAACGTAAAACTGCGCGCCGCGAAGCCGAACACCCCGGTGTACATCTCTCGCCTGCATTACACCACTGAGGTAGAGGACATCGAGGAGTACGTGCGCCAGAGACTGAAGTACTCGCCAAGAGTTCAGCTGCTGGATTCGCGCCGCAACGTGAATTTCAAAGCGTTTGTGGTGCGCATACCAACGTGCTATCTCCAATCGATGATGGAAGAAAGTTTTTGGCCGAAGATGTGGTGTTCCGTCGCTTCCGCGGACTAATTCCACAAGATCGCACTAAGTATCGTGCAAGTGAAGTGTAGTGATACTAACATAGTTTTTAGTTATTTATTCTAACACAAATGTTATTAGTATGTATATTTAGGTTAAGGTATTGGTCTATGGGTCTTTGTTACCTGAAAATAAATGTATTCTATTCTATTCTATTCTATTCTATATGGTTATTATTTGCACAAGATTTAGATTTATGTCTTGTAAATAGTACATTGAGAAAAATCTTACGTAGTTCTTCAAGTCTGACCATAAGAAAGTTTAGTTAAGCTTAGCATGTAACTGTGTTTTGTCCCTAATAAATAAAATAAAATAAGAATCAGGCTTTAATAATTAATTCGTGCCACGTTACGCACTTTAAAAAATCGAAGTGTGTACACGCGTGTTGGCTTGATTAAAATGACAGCTATCAGTAAAAGTAGCAATATATATCGTGACTCGCACTTATATGCACACGCAGCAACGCTCGTACGAGCTCCGCATGTGGCAAAAGGCATGGGTTTACGCGCGTTCAAAAACGAGCTTATACGCGCTGAAACCACCCTAAATGTCAGCTTGTTACCTGTCTCCTTAAAGTGTAAAACCCTCCCTCCTCATACACAGAGGTTACGATCATTAATCACCATTGTAGCTTCCTCGTGTAAGCGATCTCTGAATATTAAACTCAACTTTTCACACGATGTTTTCTTTTCCCGTCAGAGCTGTAAGATACAAGCTTTATGGTTTGAATAAAACATTTTAAGAAATCTCCAAACTCGACCTCTCTCGTGGAAGTTCAGAATTTATACTAATATTTTAGGTAAATGCGAAACTGTCTGTCTATTTGTTACCATTTTACGCGTAAGGGCTTGTAGCGGCACTACAAAAAGCATACGTTGCCATAGGACTAAAGCACTACAGCACCATGCATCTATGAGTTCTATGACAGATTAATGTATAACTTACTTTCTGAAATGCGCGAGGTCGCGAGCAAAAAGTAGTCCGATTATAAACTACGCACGACAATGTATCAAAATAGTTTCAGTAAAACCTGACCGGTCATTAAGCAAAAACTTTATACGATGCGAGGTCAGCTTAAGTTGGAAATTTATAGCTAGATATAACATCAAGATGATGCCGATAACAACATTATACAAATACAGAAGTATTTGGCATATCGTCAGCATCCTCGTCATTTATAACCAAGTTTGTCTATTAAGTACCTAGTTGTCAAATTCTGTCAGACATTCAACTAGGGTACCATTTTCATTACGAGTCTAGTTTTGTAGAGTATCACAAAATTTAAGAAGTAAACATAACATATGTTATGTTATGTTTACTTCTTAAATTTGCCGCCTGTAATTCCCGAGAAGTGTAACTAATAGTACACCCACAATTCGCCAGTTATGTTTAAGTCCTATGTAATAGGGGGCGAGCCTATTGCCATCAATTGGACAAATCCAGACTCCGTGGCTGCTACTGAAGAAATAAAATTAGAAGCAAAACAAACCTATTTACAAGGCTTAACGTCCTACAAATCTGAAAATTGCTAACAAAAACATACCAGCAATTTTCAAAGCGTTATTTTTCATTACCGGTATTTGAAGCCATTCAGGCTTGTTTATGGAACCAAACAAAAGCCTGCTTGAAGAATACTTTTTTTTAAAAGGTTTTATCCTTATAAACTGCCACTTTTAAATACATAATAACTAAAACAGCCATAAAAGCGACCAAGTCGCGAAATACAAACTGCCTAAATTTAAAAAACCTAGTCACGTTGTTTCCGTAGTACACTGATAAATTTTCAATTATTTTTCCCAATAAATTAGCAGTTATCGTAAAAATTGGATGTAATTTAAGTAAATTTAGTGCCCTATTTACATGCAGTACACCTATTTGTATTACGCGATCCGGTTTTTCGAATCATTATCCGGTTAGATCGAGTGCGCTATAGTTAATAACCCGTGAACACGCAACGCTGCTATTTTTGGTTAATTTTTTTTTCTAACACGCTTTTTAAGCGTTTTCTACACTGACGGGGAAATTCATGTTACATTTTGCTACCATTTTGGCGCCAGAGTGGTATGAAGTTATGAATTTATGTAGCGTCTAGTTCCCAATTTAGATGCCTGTCAAAAAAAAGTTGGTTGGTTAAACTGGTGGTTTAGAAATTGGCTGTCAAAACTTTTAGTTTACGTTGTGTAAAACCAAAAAATATGCTTGGTTGAATGGGGTATCATGTGTGAATGAAAATTTGAATTTTGTTTGTTAGGACACCTCTATCTATACAAATGCTTATGCGGTTATACCAGTATCCGGTGTCCACTATTTGTCCGCATCATGCTGACTGATCCGTCCGCAAGTCTTAATATATACGCTATCATAAAAAGCTCAAGTAAAGTAGGATACACAAATGTTCTTGGGATTGTATAATGCTCTATAAAGAGCATAATGTTATAAACAATCTACAATTTTCATTTCATCTTACTTGTCTTTTTTTACCCGACTGCGGTGAAGCTCAAAAGGAGGGTTCTTATTATATGTATTCTCGAGTGTTGTGCTTCTATAAATGACGAACTCACTATACGTAAAACTTGTGTTTTTAATTAGTATAAAATAAATAAATACAAACAGATACCTCCCGCTCCGTATGTATTTTTCTCTCTCTTTTACAATCAATCAATATAATCTTGATAAATCTTGAAATACACTTAGCTGCTGCGGCAATAAATCCAAAAGGTTAATATGCCTATAATTCTGCTTCTACGACCCATATATTTTAACACACGCAATTTAAATGAAAGTATCAAATTAATTACACATTTAATTAATTCTGAGGGATCTTACCGGCAAAATGATCTTAACATAATTTAATGATTTGAAATAACTACATAGTTATAACCATCTATTTGTTATTAATGACTATAGCTTATGCCCGCGGCTTCGCCCGCGTGGTGTTCGGTGATTGCCCCACGGGATCGTACTACTGTGATATAAAGTATCCTACATGTTAATCCAGGTTATAAACTATCTGTGTTCCAAATTTCATGCAAATCCGATCAGCAGTTCTTGCGTGAAAGAGTAACAAACGCCCCCCCTCACAAACTTTTGCATTTATAAAATTAGTAGAATTTATAAAAAGTGTAAACTAATACTTCAGAAAGCCATTAACCAAGCATTCTATACATTAAACAATTATTAAAGTAAAATATTATTAAAGTAACTGCTTCAGGAAAGCGCATAAAGTAATATCGACTGGTGACTTTAAAATTCAACCTCATTTCGGCCTGTAGACTGTGGGTAATTTAGAACTATGCATTAATAATGAGGTCCGCCTGTCTATTTGGTTCGGTGTCGCAGTACACATGGTGGGCATGAGGCCAGGACCTACATTTATAGAACGTTATATGTTTTTTCTTGGTGTGGGTAATCATCAAATAACCCCTCCCGCTCTTGGGCAGAGCGATCCCTTTCGCTCAGACTTCTACTGACTAAAAACCACCCATGTTCCTTCTTAGCTCTTTATGTCGAGGCCGCGGTATCTCTTGCGAACAACCCGAAAAAAAAAGGCCAACGGCTTAACTTGCTTTTCGAGGCACGGAGGAAACTTGTTATGCGTAGGTATGCTGTTCGCCCATCCACGGACTAACCTAGGCGCCTAATTCCAAGCGCGGTATAACCTGAAGATCTACCCGAGCCGTTGATATTATTTGGCCACGAGCCAGTATTATTACAGACGCATATAGAAACTGCTCTTGAAAACTTAAAAGCAAAGTCTGGTAAGACAACTGAACTGAGTATACTATACAGGATGTAAACGAACCCTTCACGCATCCGTCAACCAAGCATTCTGTACATCAAACCCCTATGCAAAATTTTTTGCTGGGAAATGACTTTTTTTTTTGGGGTCAAAAATCACATTTTACGGTAAAACTCAAAGTAGCACTCTTAAAACATTGTGCTAGTGGATGCTTTGAATAGTAAACGGGTCATGGAGGTAATTTAAGTAAAGTTAAAACCTGAAATACTATTAGTATTTACAAAAACAGCTGTGAAAAATTTGGAACTTTGACCCCCAATATCTCCGTAACTAGGAGGTTCCCAGGTATGGTCTAGAACAAAAAAATGATCGCAGTGGTGGGGAAGGGAGAACAAATGCCCTTCGTTTGCGTTAAGGGTACTTTTACACCCTATAGAAATACTACTGAGCCCACGTGGTCTTATAGTGGGGATTTTATAAGCTGATTAAAATTATGCTAAACGAAGTCTGTATTTTGAATATACTTTGCTGCTAGCTTCGTATAGCAGCCGTTATTCAAAACGCACTGGGGACACTTTAGTCTTATCTGTTCTATGATAATCATCTTCATTTTCCTGCCATTATCCTACGTCACATGGTTTTTTTAGATTCATGTAAGAATTTTAGAAGTTCAATTTGACCCGCTTCCCGGTTTCCGATTAAGCTGAAAATTTGCATCCATGTTTAGTTTGCATGACATTGCATGGTTAGCTAAGGTTCATGCATTCTAAATTGAATAAAGCTTATTCCCAAAGATGACGTGCTAGTTATTTTTTATACATTCCCATAATAGTATGAAATAAAATGGTTTGCCGTCATAACGTCACTATAACGCGTATATATAATATTTTATTTTCTTCCATTCTCGACAACCACGCGTTTACTCCTTTTTACTTCACACTAATCATGTTTGGCACATGTTATAGCCAAACACAATCACTGGTATAAATAAACCGGTCATATTTCACGGATATCGGAGCCGCTCAGAACCATTTTATCGGTGGTGGCAATATTTAATGAGAATGCTTTAAATATACCCGGTTTCGGCGAACTGCAGTGCAAATGTTCAGTCACTTATTTTGAGAGTTTATTTTAACTTTGTTAGCTGTGTTGACATTTTCGTGTGCACTTGAATAATATTTTTGTTGTATGTTTTAACTGCTTTGTTTGTCTAGTGATTGTGAGTTTAACTGCTGAAGCACGAGGTCCTCAGTTTGATTCCCAGGATAAGCAAAGTGTTATTGGATTTCATGGTGGTAGCCACAAGTCTCTGGATTTGTGTCCGGTCTGGACTTTAAAACATGTTTAAAGTCCAGACCGGGCAAAGTAGCAGCGATTCCCTAGGAAAGAAAATATAAAATAGCACGTATGTTTTTCTTAGATACGCATTTTCTATCTCAGGTAAATCACCTATTGTTAACGTTTTCATAAAAAAAAACTTTTCCTGCCAACAAAGACGCAAGAAATCACTAAGGTCTGCAAAAAGAACAGTCCCTTGTTTAACACAGCGCTTGATAAAGCGTCGTCTGAAAAAGAACAGCGCTGAAATAACATCGCAAATAACGCTGCAAGTTAATTTGCTTGTTACCGTAACCCGTATTGTCTGAGACTTTAATTTAGCTGCTGGCTCTATTGTGATTGCTAGTTTATTGTTGGATATCTTACGGTAAAAGTGCCAGGGTTTTTACTTAATTGTAGGTTAGTTTCTGGTTGTATGTTCAGTATAAATGTACTGACCACCTTGTTCCACCTTGTATAATATTTTGTTAGTGTAGCCCAGTGATGGTGATTTATTTCATCACCACTGCACTCAAAAACATCGTGAGGAATCCGGTATGTTCTAGAACCAAACATTCGAAGACTTGTGACATCGGCCAATCCGCAATGGGGCCACGTGGTAGATTATAGCCCACTATCTCTCAAAGAGAGGAGATCTGTGTAATTTAATAATTAATAATTTAATAATTTCCCAGCAGTGGGAACATTAGCAGCCTGATTATGATAAAATATATTTTAATATATTACGAGCGTACGTTCATTAGTCTTCAACATGTAACTTGACACTCTTCTATTAATTGCAAAAAATGCCAATTTTTCGGGGGTGATCTTAACCTTAATTCTCTTTCCCGCAATAGTTTTGAAGTACTAGAGAAAGAAAGTTGCGTTTATTGGCATTACAACAAACAGAAACAATAAAATTAAACAAAACTATTAATACCAAAAGGCCTTCAGCATAGCAGCGTAACTAGAGATTACCAATCCGTTCACTAAGGTCCTACAAATAACGATTTCGGGAACCTATCGCACTAAAACTAAATCTATGAACTAGTCTTTTTAGATCTAAGCTAAACGACCACTTCGAGACCTATTTTCCAGACCATCTAAAAGGCGAATCTATCGAAGAAGAATCGCTCCAAAAATCTCGTCCCCCAATCACTTTGGACCGAATTATAAAAGTGTAAAAAACTCGTTTTCTTTATTTATTTTCGGACCGACTTCAGAGTTCATAAAGCTTTATTTCTAAATGGTGTTTATTGGTGCCTAAAAGTCTAGCAGACTGTCACGTACATAAAATCTTAATGTTACGTACTAAGCCTTATTCTTTGGCCCAGTAACCGCCAAAAGTCGGTAATTTGTCTCTTTATTACGGATAAAATGAAATATTGGAATGTAAACGAGGTTATATTTTTTTTCTATGAAAGTTAATAGCCTATTTTGTTGCGATTGTTTACGAAATTAGTAACTGCCTAGTGGACTGCGTGAGAGTCAAGAGCAAGAAAGGTCCCAAGTTCAATTAGGCCAGGAAAAGTGTTATTAAGTTTTTATAACAGGAATTTCTCTGTGGCAGCCACGGAGTTTGGATCTGTGCCTAGTTGATCGTGGGACTTTAATATTAATGGTAAAATATGCGTGTGGGTAATATATATGTATATATGTGTATATATTACACACCTGCCTAGCCCTTCGGAGATTACAGGTGTGGTGTTATGTTGTATGTGTGTATGTTACAGTTATTGAATAGTCATAATAGTGAAAGAATACCCGAGATAATAAATATATTATGGCCGCGTTAAAATGTTCCTAAACCAAAATTATTGCCATACTTATACGTAACTTTAGAACTAACAACTATTTTGTTTTCAATACTATTCACATAGAAATGCACAGGTAGACCAAGAGCGTCCCGTGTCAGCGTTACAGTTTAAACTGGATTGTTAGCTCCAAACTACTTCCATCTCTTTCTTCAGTCACCTATTTGTAAGAGACCGCAATATTTCTAGTTTAAATTCGCTCCTAAAATCTGTGGTAACGTCACTAACGTCTCGAAAGCCTCATGAAAATTCTGGAAGAGGATAAAGGACCTAAATCCCCCATGACCTATTTACCAAATAAATATTATCCAAGATTTATTGCTATAGTTATTCTAGTTGTGAGATTCAGTTTCAGCGCTTTACGATGCTTTTCATTGTAACTTAACAATAAAATGAAGATAAAATGTTTTAGTGAAAAGTTTTAGAATTTTTATGTTTCTCTACTTGTAATGGAACTGCAGTTTTGCTGTTTATAAGTGTGTTTTGTTCTACTTCATCATGTTTAGTCTAGCTTAACCTGATGTTAACGTCTTTATGTCCCTCATGGGTCTCTGACTTGGCTTTACATACCGTTGAGAAATATCTCTCAGGTATGCTGTTTTCCCGTCAGGGCTGCGGGTCCCGTTGGGGCTGCGGGTCCTGTCGGGGCTGCGGGTCCCGTCGGGGCTGCGGTCCCGTCGGGGCTGCGGGTTGTTCGCAAGAGATACCGCGGCCTCGACATGAAGGGCTAAGAAGGAACATGGGTGGTTTTTAGTCAGTAGAAGTCTGACACTCCCTTTCGCTCTACCCAAGAGAGGGAGGGGTTATTTGATGATTTTCCACCCACCAAAGTTTTCTTACGATGTTTTCCTTCACCCAAACAAGTGATAATAATACAATACGCATATGAATCTGAATATTAGAGGTGAAGCTAAGTCATAGTTACCTATGACTAGTGTTGTGATCACACCATTAGGCTATCACTACACTTATGTTTTGGTGTTGCTAGTTTATTCAATGTCACATCAATCGAATTGACTGTCACGTTGGGTTGGGCTAGTGGTCGTCAGAGCTTTTATTGATAACGAGCTCCTGGGTTCGATTTGGATTTATTTAACTCCCTTAGGGGTTGAATTTCTGTGTTTATAATTAAACCTTACTCGAGAACCACTCTATCAATTTGTGAAAACAACATCAAAATCGGTGAAGTAGTTTTTAAGTTTATCGCGAACAGACATACAGACAGACGCGGCGGAGAACTTTGTTTCATAATATGTAGTGATTTCTCGTTCGGATTTCATTGCTTTTAGATATTTTATATTAGTACACACTGAGATTTTGATAACTCTCAAAGTACTTTATGGGATACCCTTAACCTAAATGTGTAGTTTGAAGCTTGGTGTTAGATGCATCTTACGTGAAACAGAATACCTACTTGCAAATTCATCAGTTGTCAGATTAAAACCTTATGTTCCTACACGTCGTTAAAATAATCGCACCGACATTTCCCTGTGCGTGGGTTATATTACCTGTAATACATCTTCTTAGACTTTTTCCACCTTTCTCTGCCATGACGGGGCAAAAGACATGGATCCTAACAATGCTAGAGAAAACTACACATATTATTCTCTCTATATACCCTGTGTGTATATGGATTTTCCCGGCCAATCTTTTTGGAAAGTATCCAAAAGAGTATTATTACAATATCCGATGATGAATGGAATGGATATGACCTAGTAAAACAAATAAAATTTATTTGAATCGGAATCGTTTTGTGGAGTTTGATAATCCTTCTCTTCTGGTAGTAGGTTTCGGGGATGTGAACTGCCTATTTTAACTGCAATTTCTTTGGCCTTTTTTCTCCTATACTTTTCTCTTCAAGATCATTTATCGTTGCGGTTTTGGGGGTATGAAGTTACGTGAAGTTAGATTAAACAAGTTTTGTGTCTGGTGGGCTACTGGCCGACAGATGTTGCCAGGTTTTTCTATATACTCTTAAGGAGCGGATAACTTTAACTGTCCGAAATAGGTTTTCGATGTTAGTTTGTTTGTGTTGATGGCGCTGTAGTACTTTTTGTAGTGCCGCAACATCACTCAGCCAACCCTCTCCCAATGACAGGGGTTGATAATGGAAAGAAAAAGCTTAAACAAAACATAACCTCACGCTTGTAATCCCCGACGGGTTAGGCAGAGGTGTACCTAATAGGACACGTACATTTCGCCAGTTAAAATGAATTCTCATGCTAATGGAGGCGAGCCTATTGCATCAACCGAGCACAAATGGGAAGTTCGTGGCTGCTTGAACCCAGGACTTCATGCACAGCAGTCTCGTTTGCAACCACTACACGACAACAACAAGGCATAAAAGTCTTAAAGTCGTTGAAAAATCCATGACCGGTGTTGAACTTGAATGGGCAAAAGTAATGATGAGGGAACATTAAAAAACAATTCCAAAAGCCTTTGTTTTCTCCACAAAAACGTATAAACAAAACGGAGTTACCCATTTATCACTGCTGTAAAAAGTTTTAGTACAAATCGACCTTTTCAAGTACACCCTCAATTTGTTATTAGTCGTTTAAATTGTCCCATTCTCCCCCTTTTTTTTTGGCGGGTGGAAAATCATCAAAAAACCCCTCCTGCTTTTGGGCAGAGCGAAAGGGAGTGTCAGACTTCTACTGACTAAAAACCACCCATGTTCCTTCTTAGCCCTTTATGTCGACGCCGCGGTATCTCTTGCGAACAACCCGCAGCAGCGACGGGGTCCCATTTACCCTTCCATTTGGATTGGTTCAAACATATACGATCCGTAAATCTTCGCAGTCGTTTGGACATTTCTTCAGGCGCGGGGTAATCGATCGTTTGGCGTAGTGAGCTCTACTATTTGACTGTAAAATTGGTTTCGTATAAAACTATGTGCTTTTATAGGATTCTTAAAGTAGAATTTGTTTTGAAATCGTTGCCATAGCTGGATAAACACTGGCATTTTTAACACAATCGTTTTTCCTCGGTGTTTGAATTACTTTTAGTAGATTTCATTCAGAATTTCACTAAAATACAAGTATAATGTTTGATTCTGGTTGTCAGCTACATGGAACTTAAAACAAACAATTTAGATGAGGTACACTTCTCTGCCTACCCGTTCAAGAATATAATGCTGCACAGCGACTGCTGTGCACAAGGTCTTGGGTTCGATTCACGGGTCGGGCAAAGTGTTATTGGGTTTTTCCATCAGGAGTTTCTCAGCAGCAGCCACGGAGCCTGAATTTGAGCCCGATTGGTGGCAAAAGACGCGCCACTTATTACTTAGGTCCTAGACGTAACTGGCGAAATGTGAGTGTACTAATTAATGGGTATACCTCTGCCTAATCCTTTAGGGATTACAGGCGTAATGTTATAATATGATGTCAAATAAAGAACAGGTTAGTCCCGGTTCAGATTTACCGCTACAAACTAAAAAATCTACAAATTATTTTCAAACAATTTCAATATCTTTAAAGGCTATTGAAACACATCTACCGAACAAAATAAAATGAAATAGTGATGCTCGTATTACTTTATAGTAAGGCGGAAACGAATGTTCAGCGAGTTTCCTCGATCCCTTCTATAACTTATGTATACATATAAATAGATATGTAGGTATATGACTTGTGAGTTATATAGTGTGAGATTAAGAAGGTTACTTACTAAATGCTAAATGCTTTGAGGAAAATGCTTTTTTCATCCATGTATCATCAACGTTATGAAGTAGATATTGTTGGGCAGAGCGAAAGGGAGTGTCAGACTTCTACTGACTAAAAACCACCCATGTTCATTCTTAGCGCTTGCGCCGAGGCCGCGGTATCTCTTTCGAACAACCCACAGTCCGGACGGGATTCTGTATAACCTAAATTCATATTTCGATAAATTTAATTAGAAAGTTGGAGGTTACAAATTATTTTTTTAGAAAAGTATTAAAACAATCCCAACAAGAATGATTATAGTGATAATACTCCTTTTAAGTGAAACCAAACAAAAAAAATGAACACCAGTAAAATTGAAAATAATCTAAACCACATTTAAGTTGCCAGACTTAATGTTATCGAATATTAGCACAAACTAGTCCTAAACGCCGATTAAATGTTATATATTACATAACACATCAGCTAGCTCTTAATTAATTTAAATAATATACAATCCAAGTCTTCATATTATATACCTCTCCCAGGCTTCCATGTCAAACAGACATTGCAACTGCATATAATAACAGTAAGTAATTAATTCTGGTGGCGTTAGTTATTATTATTTCATTATTAATTAACGTAATAGGCCGTAGCTCAGTGCTACTAACCTGACCCATTGACCTCGGCTTGTAACGGCATGACGGGGTGATTATAAAGGTACCGGTGTTATTCCGAAGACTGCCTCGTTCCCGTCGGGGCTGCGGGTTGTTCGCAAGAGATACCGCGGCCTCGACATGAAGGGCTAAGAAGGATCATGGATGGTTTTTAGTCAGTAGAATTCTGACACTCCCTTTCGCTCTGCCCAAGAACGGGAGGGGTTATGTGCACAACCATGGAGATTTAGGACTTTTTACAAAAATGAATGCGTTTATAAGTACCTACCTATTTGATTTCAGTCGGTTAATGACCGGTATTATTCCGAAGACTGCCTCGTTGGTCTTTTGGTCGGAAACGCAACTGATAAGCATGAGGTTCTGGGTTTGATTCCCAGGTCGGGCAAAAAGTGTTATTGGGTTTTTTTTAATCAGGAATCACTTACCAACCTAGGCAAGCGTGGCTTTACCTGAAGATCGACCCAAGCGGGTGTTATAATTTAGCCACAAGCTCCTTCGAGTCATCCAGTGAATAGGTAAACGAAACGAAGGTTTTCTTCGCAACTGGCCGCGCTGCGGGCTTAGCACCTCGCAAAACAGAGTTTTGAATCATTGTAATACGGTCACTTTTGTTCTTGATAGCAATTTGTTATTTTCTTCTTGAGCGTGGTGACATGTAAAAATAAATCTTATTATAATGATTCAAAACTCTGTTTTGAACGTGATAAAAATCTATCTCCTCTCCGAGCCGGTCTGTGTGAACGGAAGGGTCCGTAGTGTTTTGGCGGCTTAGACGCTCCGATTTGGAATTGTACATTAGTTAATTTCAGTAATGGCGAGTAAGCTACCTGTTCTCTAACGATAAAGAGATTCATTTAACAGGACGAGCAATGATAATTATCCTCTTGTCTGCATTAATCACTGGACATGACTTACTCCAGTTACCGAAGCCGTCTTTGAGGTATATCTGGTAGTTGTATATCTGTTCGTCAGTCGTACGACTGCTAAAATATGTATTCTTCAAAGAATATGGTGGGAAAATTTGGAGGTATTAATAATACAAGGACCGTAGCCAGTGGCGTTCTGTGGTTTCTGCCTACCCCCATGGGAAAAGGACGTGAGTTTAGCTGTAGTTTTAATTCTAATGCGTAGGTTCTAAATAGGAAAGTGATGATCGAATAAAAAATGATCTGTAAGACTTTAAAAAAAACAGTTATTAACGCAAACAAGAAAAAAAATAGAAAACATAATTAAAAAAGCTGAAATTATATAAAACTACATAAAATTATATAAAATTCAAAAATATCAATGGAATTACATAAAGTAGAACAATAATTAAATTATCAAATACATTCAATAAAAGTAAAGTGAACGATAGCGAAAGCTAAATACGAATTTTATTGAAACTTAATTTCGACGAAAATAGTTCCAGTTACCTAGTTAAAAGAATGAATGAATTTATTATGCCTACATGCAATTAGCGTTCAAAATGACTTTTATTCCAATCTCAATAAATGTAGTTCGAATTTTACCCAGGACATAAATAAATGACCTTGGCAAAGCTTCCACAACCATCACAAGACTAATATGTGCTATGGTATCGCTACATACATTGAAACTGTGTCCAATCGTGTGGGTATAATCCCTTTGTCTGAAACGGTCCCGAAAAGGACACGGAAGGAAGAGATATTTATAGGCTAAGCACGTAACTTAGTGTTAGATGTGACATAAAAACATTCGCAATATGTATTTCACTTAAAAAACTTAGACAAGCTCTTATTCTACCCAGATTGCCCGTACAAACGGTATTTCGAGTTTTCGAAAGAGTACCAGTATTTTAAGTCGTGGACTGAACTCAAATCAGACTTGACACGCCTAGATTCCGCTCGATTAGACATATTGACAGCTACAGTTTGTTTATAATTTGACTTATACGCCCATTTTTCAGTATAGAACAATATAATAGACTTCTTTATTTAACATTGATAACAGTGACATATTATGACATCTTTAGCATGGGATAAAGCAGAATGCAACTATGGGTTTGACAAGGATGGCTGGTGTAGGAGGTAACGTACATTATATGGATGGAAGTAGCTTATTCAAAGATTCGGCAAGATGCAGCCAAGAAATTCATTTGGTGGGCAATGTCCCTCATCTGTTGTTATGACAACGCCAGTCCAACCAAGTTCAAAAATGGACTTGAGTCGGCACTGTAGGTAATGTAGAGAGTTTTCTTTGAAATTCATAGAAATCTGACAGGTCTTTCTAGAAGTACGAGTATGACAACCGGATAATTTGGCACGTAGCCCAAATCGGACTTACTGCGGTACTCAGAGATATTTAATGATTAGTTAAGTAAAAATTTGACATACTTTTGTATGACAAAACTGTCAAAACCCTTACTAAGTGATGACCTAAGTAATCATTAAAGCTCTCTGAGTACGGCAGTTAGAGTGGTTTCTGACTAGGTTATTTTGTAGCGCGTACTACGACTTACGAGAGTATCACGCACGTCGAATTAAGCACTTCAAAAAATAGAAGCGCGTATACGCGCCGCGTCAACGCTCGTACAACTCACTTGTGACACAAATGGCGCCAAAATACGACTTTACACGCGTCGAAAATACGCTAATCAGGAACCATGACATCTCGTCGCCTTCTTGTGTTTTCAATACATTTTAATTTTTTTTTACCAACCGTGCCTCGTGTCAACGGCATTTGAGTGCCGTATGATCCTTGTTGCTACGTAAATAATAATGAAATATTAATGCCCACATACTCTAAGTCTACCTATTTGAATACAAGGCCACGAAACATTTCATATCCCACATTCAGATTATAAACCTTGATACTTTTGAACATAGTTCAGATTTCTTTGCACTTACAATATTTTGTAGTCGTCCTGAACTCAACTTACTTGCCATAACACTAAAGTTGAGATTTCTGTAAGTTTCAATAACACATTTCTAGTTTCGTGTATGTGAATAGTGTACAAGTTCTTTAAGAATTTATCTCATATCGTCCCAACATAATGCCGGTTGAATTTATTGCTTTCCTACTATTGTAAAGGAGCAATATCTACCTCCGTCAGATTAAAGTTTTGTCACTATGATTTTAGGAAAAACGCCCTTTGAGGAGAACGCTGTTTCATGGAAATTACGGGTATAATATATAACGGGTAATCTCTTCAGATGGGGGTTCATTGACGGCTCAGACCTCAAGTGTGTATGCGGCGTATCTCCACAGATAATGTCCCACCTTCCATCTTGCGCTGCATGCCCTGACACCTGCACACTTGACGACCTTATGACTGCATCAGCGAGTGGAGTCCGCATAGCTGAATTTTGGGCCAAAACGATTTGATCGTATAGAAATTTGCCATCGACACGCTAAGAAGAAGACGGGTATAAAGATGATTCTTGGATAAAATTAGGAAGGTTGTGTAAGTTTATCGTATTTATAATAATATTGTGTGTAAAAATTCCCTTAACAAAGCCAGAAGGCATTTGTTCCCCTGGTCATTGTCACCTTCTAGTATTCCAGAGATATTGGAGATCAAAGTACCGATACAAGTTTTTTTTTAAATACAAGTTTTTCATGTTATACTGTTAATCCCAGTACTTATCAATGCATCCATCAGGACAATGTTTTGAATGCGTTACATTGAGTACTACCGCAAAACGTGTCAGTAATTCTTGCCTAGAGCAACTTAATATGAAGTACAGAATGTTTAGTTGCCGGTTTCGTGAATATTTTTAATTTTTTTATTATAATTTACCTATAATTCTAACAAAATAATCCTTTAAATACCAGGAGTATATATAAAATATGTCATTGTATGCATCGTAACGATCTCACTTGTCAAATATGAAGGTTCGTTAGCACCAAAACACTATGCATTGTGTCTTACAAACGATTGAGAGGACCCATGTTTTAAAAAGTGATTTGAGGAAACAGGCCTAAATTCATAAAAAAGTGATTCTTTTTTAGCTAAAGTGTTTCCGATAAAACAAAGATAGGACTTTTTATTATCCTTGAATCTATACTTTCCTTTTGATTTATGCCCGCCTTGAATAGATAGGAAAATACGATAGTTTAAACGCGACACGGCCCATAAAGTGATAGTAAACCGACGAAATATGGTGAAAAAAAAAACAACCGAGTACCAAAACTACACAAAAAATCTAGAATAGCTTTACTGTTAGAAGTCGGTGGCAAAAAAATCTATGAAACAAACAAAGTCACCAATAAGTTTCATTTTTATTTTTTAGTTGTAGTACACTAATTCTTGTCATGAATCAATTTCACATTGTGAGTAGAAGTTATTAAGGACCATCGACATCTTTCTTCACTAATCCCAGTCTATTTGGGGTCGGTACAACACATTTTCTTCTTCCATTCTTCCCTGTTAGACGTCGTGGCATTTACTCCTTCCTCTTTCATGTCATTCTTCACACAATCCATCCATTTTTCTTTGGCCTTCCTCTCCCTCTAAAGTTATTAAGGACCATCATGAAACAAACTACTAAACCAATTTTGATGAAATATTTATGAGGCCAAACGGACACTACATTCTTTCATAAACACGCAAGAATAAGAATTTTTTAAATCGGTTCATGAATGACGGAGTTATGAGGTAACAAACATAAAAAATGCCACCGAATTGAGAACCGCCTCATTTTTGAAGTCAGTTAAAAGTGAAATTCAGTAACAATTAAAAAATATGGGTTTTTTTATTATGTTCCTTGTAATTGTTTTCCTTATGGTTACAGCTGAGATTTTTATGTTTGCGATGCCGTAAAGGGTAGGTCGTAAAATCGTTCACTCAGCTGTTTAGGTACTTTTATATTGTAATGTACGATTATCGCTGTTTTCTCTTATCAGGTAGTCAGAACGTCAAGTTAATCTAAAGTATCCATATTAGTAATAGTGACTACTTCTATAAATATAGGGTGTAAAAGTCCCTTAACGCAAACGAAGAGCACTTGTTCTCCCCACCACTGCGATCATGTTTTTGTTTTAGACCATACCTGGAAACCTCTCACAAAGCCGTGAACAAAGCATTCTGGATTTCAAACTAAGTAACTGGACGCGAAAGTTAATGCCGGTATACATTTTTATTTTTTGGGTTCTTCTTCTTAGCGTGTCGATGGCAAATTTCTATACAATCATATCGTTTTGGCCCAAAATTCAGCTATGCGGACTCCACTCGCTGATGCAGTCATAAGGTCGTCATTTTTTGGGTTTAAAAATAACGATTTACGGTAGGACTCAACATTTTTTTTTTACTCTTATGTGGAGAGAGTGACCAAAGGAACGATGGATGGTGTGCGTGAAAGATTATATGGCTAGAAAGGACTCATCATGACTGCTGAGATGAAGAGTAATAGAGAAATAGGGAAGAAGAAGACAGATTGCGCCGACCCCAAAGACCCGGCAGGAGAATGATGATGGTAGGACTCAATTTCCTATTACTCTGTTACTAGGTTGTGAAGGTCATATTAGGCAGTTGTCATTATGGGTTTTATTTTTTTATTTAAAAAAAAAAAACGTTATAGAATAGTATAGTAATATTTATTTTCAGGTAACAAAGACCCATAGATAAATACCTTAACCTAAATATACATACTAATAATACAGTTTGTGTTAGTAAATACAAACTTAAAACTATATTAGTATCACTTCACTTGTGCACTATGTCACTGAGCCACACTAGGATTTTTTCCTGTATCGTGGGTGCGTTCACAAACATATAAAGTCACATACACAAATACCCAGACCCGAAACAACTATCTGCAGGCCATACAAATATTTGTTCCGTGCGGGGATCGAACCCGCGACACGCAGCGCAGCAGTCCAATCGCTTAGCCACTGCGCCAACCGTGCCGTCATTGAAACGGGATTCGGGATATCGATATGCTATACTATGCTATGTGATGTTAGACACTATGCTATATTATACTCCAACAATATTGAGAACCGAGGTCAATATAGACACAAGACAGTTTGAAACCAGCAAGACAGTCTAGAGATACACTATTTTTATGTCTCCTAATAAAGTCCTGTCTGTTTTACGTCTAGTCTACCGTTTTTGGCAATATTATCAACATGATACGTTAAAAACCGGCGCAGTGCGAGTCGCACTCGCCCATGCAGGGTTCCGTACTATCGTAGTACGGGATCCCACTATCATTTTTATTATAATATGTTGTTATAGCGGCAACGTTCTGAGAAATTTCAACTATCTACCTATTACGGATCATGAGATAAAGTCCGGTGACAGACCGACAGACGGATAGCAGAGGCTTAGTAATAAGGTCCCGTTGGTTACCCTTTGGGTACGGAACGCTAAAATCAACAATTGATATCAGGCTTTTACTCAAAGTGACAGATACTCAAGTATACCACAGCTACTAAATTACAAGAAAATACTATTACAAGAATAACATTCCCGCCACTTAAGCGTGAGAAAGTGCCTCAATCTACTTATCTCATGTTACAAAGTAAACCACTTAGATTAATCATAGTCCGTAGTAGCTCATCTCATATTTAACTTAACTCACAGATAATACTAGCTTTAATTACTGTAACATATTATTTCTGATAGGAAATGTTTGCAAACAAATTATGTCAAATTACTTGCATTAAGCCCACTGAGAATGCCCGTCGGGGCTGCGGGTGTCTGTCGGGGGTGCGGGTTGTTCGCAAGAGATACCGCGGCCTCGACACGAAGGGCTAAGAAGGAACATGGGTGGTTTTTAGTCAGTAGAAGTCTGACACTCCCTTTCGCTCTGCCCAAGAGTGGGAGGGGTTATTTGGTGATTTTCCACCCGCTAAAAAAAAGGCCACTGACAACTTAAGCAATTAAAAAAACGTTAATTTTATTTGCATAACACATAGTCCAGTACACATTGCAACTGAGTTTATTTTACAACACATTGTAATCATAAAAAAACAACTTTGTGGCAAAGTTTTCAAAGTTGATATTAGCGTGAGTTGCAAAAATATATTCGTAAATAACCCTTATAATGGCCTCGATCGTTTGCGAGTTGGGCTTTTTATAAATTCGTAGTGTTGTGGTTTGACGCAGCTTTTCGAAGGGCAATAATGGGGGAAATGTTGTGAAACTGTTGTTATATTAGTATATTCGTTATTGCTGTTATTAATAGGTGCTAGTGTTGTGCGGTTGTGTAGTCATTTGTTATTATTAAGGTTCCGATATTGCTGAAGTTTCGAGTATTAATGTTGTTGTTTAAGTGTAAACAGTGAAATGTGAATTGGAGAATTTACTAGTACAAGTAAGTTGCTTGCAGAAATTTTGTTTTGAGAACTTACTTTTAAAGACGATGCGACCGGATGACCTTTAAATCCCTTGATTATACAGGGTGTAAACGAACCCTTCACGCATCCGACAACCAAGCATTCTGTACATCAAACTAAGTACCCCTACGCAAAAAATTTTGCTGGGAAATGACTTTTAGTTTTGGGGTCAAAAATCACATTTTACGGTAAAACTCAAAGTAGCACTCTTAAAACATTGTGCTAGTGGATGCTTTGAATAGTAAACGGGTCATGGAGGTAATTTAAGTAAAGTTAAAACCTGAAATACTAGTATTTACAAAAACAGCTGTGAACATTTTGGAACTTTGACCCCCAATATCTCCGTAACTAGGAGGTTCCCAGGTATAGTCTAGAACAAAAAAATTATCGCAGTGGTGGGGAGAACAAATGCCCTTCGTTTGCGTTAAGGGTACTTTTACACCCTATATTTCTTAGTTCATAAACATTTCGATTTTTCCTAATTCTTCACAGACACAAATGCAAGTCAAAATGCATATTCACCCGGTGTTCTTTTTATCGTGCCGATGACTATTTAAATTGTCGCAGAGCTGAACAGAACAGCACCTGATAAAATTTTGACAGGCCGTTATCAACAAGGTAAGCCTAGTGCGGATTGATGTCGTGGTCTCCGATTTTTTTTATTGTTGGAGACTGCTACGACATATCGGTTTCCATGCGATGTTTCCTTTCAAAGTTTTGAGACCATTAGTGACATCACGTAATAATTTACATGAAGTAAACTGTTCGTCCTGCTGCTCTAAGTCTAATTGAAATATTATATTAAAATATAATGTTAGATACTAGAGTTTTATCAAAATCTGTTCACTAGTTCTTGCGTGAAAGAGTAACCGGTCCATCCATACTCACAATCTTTTGAGATTGTAATATCATTAAGAATTGTATGATGTTACACTGGCTATAAGATCAGAGGATGACAAAAGAAACGATGGATGGATTGTGTGAAGGAATATACGTATGGCTAGAAGGGGGTGGGGAGTTACTACTCCCCCCCCCTCCGTACTCCGTACTTCTCTAGAAGTACGGAAGAAGAAGACATGCAGCACCGACCTCAAATGATTTGGGATAAAAACTAGACAACGACGATGATTTATTATCGTGTTACGCTGTGGTACAAAACAAAAATAGAAAATAACCTTCGAATGCAACATAGCACACAAGCGCCATTATTACACTTATCAGTCAGCCCATATCAATAATGTATTGCCACTTTAAATGTAAAATTAAAACCCCATTTACTTAATGGCTTTTATATCGAAAACAATCAGAATGTAACTTTACATCGTTTGTTTGACATGATTCGTTATACATGATTTAAATGAGATTGGTATTTGCGTGTTTAACCGGGAATCAATTCACTCGTGGTTAAGTAATAATAGGCGCTCGGATCAATCCTCAGATTAAGCCGCGCTTCTCGAAGCTGTTCCGTGGATGGGTGACCGCCAATTACATACCGAGGTTCATACGTGCCTCGGAAAACACATTAAGTCGTAGGTTCCGGCTGTCATTTGTATGTCTTTGTTAGTCGTTTCAGTGGCCCGAAAGTCTGGCAACCAGTCTTACCATGGACATTTTAATATACCTACCTGTGTCGAAATAGGATCTAATTTTTTGAAGAGTCAGGCCGTTATTATATTGAGATACTCATTTGTGATTTAGGCATGCTTTTCACCTTATCGGGTCCGATGAATAGACACAACCAGACGGCATAATATTAATTCAATTTTATCGCTCGGCTTTTACGAACTGTTTTGACCTGAACATTTGAGAAGGACCACTGACAGCACCACCATGTATCATATCTTTAAATTATATTTGTAGACACGTTCACCAAACTATGTGTCTCAGGATTTTAGACTTTATTTTATAAGCTTTGCATAAAGAGGGTCATCTCGACACGATCCTATAAGCTTGAACAAAGTAGGCGGCGGTCGGCGGTCAACGGTGGGCGTTCTCTGTCGACCTCTGGTATTGACGGTCAAGGACTATACAACAGTGTCCTCTGAAGTTGACCTTTGTTTGGATTTGTATAAGAACCCACCTTTCAGAACTGGGATGAGGTCAGATTAGATTAAGGAATAAAAAGACGTTTAAATTGATGGTTTCTACAACTTTAATACGCTACTTTCTTAACAATTGTTTATGACAATATTATAATTTGCTTACAATCACGATCACTAATACGAGTATGAAAACAAGTAGAAGTTGACCTTTGTTTGGATTTGTATAAGAACCCACCTTTCAGAACTGGGATGAGGTCAGATTAGATTAAGGAATAAAAAGACGTTTAAATTGATGGTTTCTACAACTTTAATACGCTACTTTCTTAACAATTGTTTATGACAATATTATAATTTGCTTACAATCACGATCACTAATACGAGTATGAAAACAAGTAGATTGTGTACTCACCGTCCAAATTTTTTCTAGGTATTAGGTATCATTCACTAACACCATTTTTGAAAAAAAAATCGATACGTAAAATTTTCATATTAAATCATTTCTCGAAATAATTATACGCTCTCCGTGAAACGTTAAAACGTTGTGATGTGATATCTCAATATTTTTGTATTTAGTGATACTAAAAGAAAAAACATGTATTCAATGATTTTCGCCAAAGATTAATATATCAGAATTTGGACGGTGACTAAAAAATCATCTTGTACTTAATAAAGCTTACTTTAAAAAATCAAGCGATTTTCTCGGGAAATTACATTGAGAAAAGACCTACTTCGTAACACTATGGCTTCCAAAATACTATTTCGTAAAAATGTAAAATGTTAATCAATACAGTATTATGAAAATCACTTTTAAAAGTTGCTACGTGTATACTTAATATGAGTGCCCGTGACTGTATCTAGCTATTCCTAAACTTTTCCCTATATACTGTCAAAAAAGTATGATTATAAAAGTTTCGTTTACCCTAGTAAATTGTAAACATTTAAAATTAGAGTACGATTTTAAAAGTTTACAATTTATTTCAGACTAGCTGTGCCCGCGACTTCGTTCGCGTGGTTGTCGGAAACTAAAATGCGTCGCTTAGATAAAAGTACATTAAATCTTTGCCCTGCGTTAACTTACTGCCGCTGTAGAAAATAAGAAGAGGGTAATGCAAAGTACTGACTATGTCTAATACTAAAGTTTAGATGGATGGGTGTTTGTTAATCAACCACGTCAGAACGGCCGAACGGATCTTGAAGAAATTTGAAACAGGTAGGTACATTATAGTCGACAGGTACTGTCGTTGGCGCGTTCGTGTTCCACGCGCGCCTCAATGATATGTCAGCAACAATTAAGGGGTCATTTGGGGCCCCTTAATTGTTGCTGCCGTCGTCTGCCGGGGCTGACGGTTGTCCGCAAGAGATACCACGGCCTCGAAACACAAAGAGCTAAGAAGAAACGTGGGTGATTTTTAGTCAGTAGAAGTCTGACACTTTCTTCCGCTCCGCCCAGAGCGGGATGAGCTATTTGATAATTTACGAACCACAAAAAAGGGGGGATTAGAGGCTGTTTCGAGAGGTACCTGTACCGAATCTGGGACATCCAATCTGAAATGGAACGCCGTCACCTCCTTCTGCGAAGCAGTAATGCTAGCGATAGAGGTGAACGTAAGAGGGACACAACCCCTCTTCCCAGCCGCCGCGGGAGACGCACCGGGCATCGGGGGCCACGTGATGGCTTCCGGCCACCGTAGGCGCGGGCCTGTGAACGGTGAGTAACGGGCTAGTTAATCGTTCGTCCGTCCTATGACGATGGAGGCGTGTTCGTGTTCCACGCGCGTCTCAAAGGGATGTCAGCAACATTGAAGGGGCCCCCAAGGACCGACGCCCGTCGGGGCTGCGGGTTGTTCGAAAGAAATACCGCGGCCTCGACACATAGGGCTAACAACACACCACATCTATATAAAGACATGTTTGGTGCAGTGGCTGGACGATTAACAGTAGCACTGCGTGTCGCAGGTTCGATTCCCACACGGTACAAAAAAAATATGTCGTGGGTTTTATCTAATTTTAATTTAGTTTAAAAAAATAGTATTTTTATACTGTGTAATTGGTAAATCTTTATTTGTTGACTATTCACGAAACATATGTTTATTTAATAACACCGCGGTTCAGAAAATGACATCAAATGAATAACGCCATCTGTCGAAGACGAAGATAAACTGCTAAAAAAGAGCGATCAAACACACTATAGGGTTTAGGCTATGTAGATTTTGAAAGCAGCGTCATTTAGACTAATATCTACGTACCTTTTGCTATCATAACTTATTTAAAGTTATCTTGTGAAGGTATTTATTATTAAGTACCACATTCGTTCAATAGATGTCGTTGCTTGTCTCATTCTTGACCATAATGATAAGTTCTTCTTGAAAAATATAAATGCATATATCTTTTGACAGAGAGCACCGATTACGATGAAACAAAGACTAAGTAATAGCCCAAGTTACGCACAATATTTATGTATAAAAGTTACCTACATTTGTTTCGTAAATTTGACGTGATGCTTAGTCATCGAAACAGACAAACAGACAAACAGACAAAAATTCCAAAAATGCTGGAAATGTGTTCTGTTGGTTATACTTTAATACCCTGACAATTTTTTTTTTAAATATTTTCGATGTACAAAAAAGATTTTTCTACAGATTTATTATATGTATAGAAGATATAGATAGCTGTGCCCGCGACTTCGTTCGCGTGGTTGTCGGAAACTAAAATGCGTCGCTTAGATAAAAGTACATTAAATCTTTGCCCTGCGTTAACTTACTGCCGCTGTAGAAAATAAGAAGAGGGTAATGCAAAGTACTGACTATGTCTAATACTAAAGTTTAGATGGATGGGTGTTTGTTAATCAACCACGTCAGAACGGCCGAACGGATCTTGAAGAAATTTGAAACAGGTAGGTACATTATAGTCGACAGGTACTGTCGTTGGCGCGTTCGTGTTCCACGCGCGCCTCAATGATATGTCAGCAACAATTAAGGGGTCCTTTGGGGCCCCTTAATTGTTGCTGCCGTCGTCTGCCGGGGCTGACGGTTGTCCGCAAGAGATACCACGGCCTCGAAACACAAAGAGCTAAGAAGAAACGTGGGTGATTTTTAGTCAGTAGAAGTCTGACACTTTCTTCCGCTCCGCCCAGAGCGGGATGAGCTATTTGATAATTTACGAACCACAAAAAAGGGGGGATTAGAGGCTGTTTCGAGAGGTACCTGTACCGAATCTGGGACATCCAATCTGAAATGGAACGCCGTCACCTCCTTCTGCGAAGCAGTAATGCTAGCGATAGAGGTGAACGTAAGAGGGACACAACCCCTCTTCCCAGCCGCCGCGGGAGACGCACCGGGCATCGGGGGCCACGTGATGGCTTCCGGCCACCGTAGGCGCGGGCCTGTGAACGGTGAGTAACGGGCTAGTTAATCGTTCGTCCGTCCTATGACGATGGAGGCGTGTTCGTGTTCCACGCGCGTCTCAAAGGGATGTCAGCAACATTGAAGGGGCCCCCAAGGACCGACGCCCGTCGGGGCTGCGGGTTGTTCGAAAGAAATACCGCGGCCTCGACACATAGGGCTAACAACACACCACATCTATATAAAGACATGTTTGGTGCAGTGGCTGGACGATTAACAGTAGCACTGCGTGTCGCAGGTTCGATTCCCACACGGTACAAAAAAAATATGTCGTGGGTTTTATCTAATTTTAATTTAGTTTAAAAAAATAGTATTTTTATACTGTGTAATTGGTAAATCTTTATTTGTTGACTATTCACGAAACATATGTTTATTTAATAACACCGCGGTTCAGAAAATGACATCAAATGAATAACGCCATCTGTCGAAGACGAAGATAAACTGCTAAAAAAGAGCGATCAAACACACTATAGGGTTTAGGCTATGTAGATTTTGAAAGCAGCGTCATTTAGACTAATATCTACGTACCTTTTGCTATCATAACTTATTTAAAGTTATCTTGTGAAGGTATTTATTATTAAGTACCACATTCGTTCAATAGATGTCGTTGCTTGTCTCATTCTTAACCATAATGATAAGTTCTTCTTGAAAAATAGAAATGCATATATCTTTTGACAGAGAGCACCGATTACGATGAAACAAAGACTAAGTAATAGCCCAAGTTACGCACAATATTTATGTATAAAAGTTACCTACATTTGTTTCGTAAATTTGACGTGATGCTTAGTCATCGAAACAGACAAACAGACAAACAGACAAAAATTCCAAAAATGCTGGAAATGTGTTCTGTTGGTTATACTTTAATACCCTGACAATTTTTTTTTAAAATATTTTCGATGTACAAAAAAGATTTTTCTACAGATTTATTATATGTATAAGAAGAAGATAGATAGAAGATGTATAGATAGATAAAAGTTACCTACATTTGTTTCGTAAATTTGACGTGATGCTTAGTCATCGAAACAGACAAACAGACAAACAGACAAAAATTCCAAAAATGCTGGAAATGTGTTCTGTTGGTTATACTTTAATACCCTGACAATTTTTTTTTTAAATATTTTCGATGTACAAAAAAGATTTTTCTACAGATTTATTATATGTATAGAAGATATACTTTAATACCCTGACAATTTTTTTTAAAAATATTTTCGATGTACAAAAAAGATTTTTCTACAGATTTATTATATGTATAGATGTAGATAGATAGATAGATAGAATATACTAACACATAAACAGATTGTCTATATTATTATGTGTGTGGGTGGTTTTTTTGGGGGGCGGAAAATCATCAAATAACCCCTGCCGCTCTTGGGCAGAGCGGAAGGGAGTGTCAGACTTCTACTGACTAAAAACCACCCATGTTCCTTCTTAGCCCTTTTGCCGAGGCCGCGGTATCTCTTTCGAACAACCCGCAGCCCCGACGGGATGTTCATGACCCCTAGGAATTAGATGCATGATTTTGCTATTGAACGAACACAATAATAAATTCATCGTTTTAAGCTTAAACGGTTTATATATTTATACTGTCTTTTTCGGATTCGTAAGTCTGAAATTAAAAGTTTTTGTTTTATTTATTTATTATCCAATACAACAGCGTCGAAATATCGGAAGCTCATAATAATTAATAATTATGGATGATATCCCGTAATTGACAGTACAAAAATAATAAATTATCCTTTTTCCAATAATGTCAAAACCTTTGCGAAGTTCAGAAATAGAAGTTGACTGCCAGATGTAAGTCTACTACTAATTCCAAGTTAGTTTTTTGTCAAAACTGGGCAGGTATCCAAACTGACATGGTACTAACAGGTTTCGTACCGTGTCACTTAACAGCTTACCGCTTGGAGTGCTACCAAATGTGGGATCTTGTGATCGTTGGCAGAGTACTCGTATTGGATTAAAGGTGTTTCTAAACGGGCAAAGTGTAACTGTACTATGTGCAAGTATTGCTTGGCCATCTCAAATTGATATTTTTTTGGAAGGGGGCTAGATGGAAAAATGAAGACCAAAAGTTGTAACGACACTTTTTGTTATAGTTGTAAGCCGTGCGGCGTGAGCGTTTATCTGTCTGTCTCTCTCTCTCTCTCTCTCTCTCTCATAGAAAGCAAGCCAGTTATTTTCAGAACTTCGTTCCATCCGGGTGTCTCTTTGACACCTCTCAAGATTTTATTTCTATACGTTACCCCACACTAGGAATTACTCCTGTATTGTGGGTGCGATTACTTACATTTAAACTTTCATACACAAACACCCAAACCCGGAACATCTATCTGTAGGCCATACAAATATTTGTTCCGTGCGGGGATCGAACCCGCGACACGCAGCGCAGCAGTCTAATCGCTCAGCCAGTGTCGTAATAATATTTTGCCGACTACACGTGAATACGCTTGGCCATACCAAATATATGTGGTTATATGTCCGGACCGTTACGGCAATATTGCATAGTATGGATGACAATATTGCTGGCCATTGTATTGCTGCACATATTGCAGTAAAATATTGCCCGTTTAGAAGCACCTTAAAGAAGCTATATTGGATCCGTTTTAAGCTGGCAAAACAAGTGAACATCAACTTGTACTTTTTCAAATCTCACGCGTATCATTATACAACACCTGTGTATTATGATACGCGTGCGATATGATATTAAGTGACAGTTAGTCTTTCTAGCGACAGTTATTGTTTACTATTACGAGGTAAATGCACCCACGAGGCAGTAGTTTCTAGAGTGGGGTCAAGTTTTTTTTAACGTTTTCTCAAAACGATAATTATCCATTCTGATTAAGTAGTGCCTCATTATAAATAATAATAATACACCCTTTTATTCAGATCAGTGTCACAATGAAAAGAAAAATACATGAAAAAAACTTAAATCTAAATCTATTCTTTTATTTGAATTTTACTTATTCTCTGTAGATCTGTTTGTCAGTCGGCAAAGGCCTCCTCCAATTTTTTCCACTCATATCTCTTTTGAGCCACCCTGTTCCATGTAACGCCTGCCACTTGTCTTATGTCATCGTCCCATCTTTTTTGTGGTCTACATCTTTTCCTTTTACCTTCTCTAGGATACCATCGTGTCACAATTTTGCTCCATTTGTCTTTTCCTCTTAAAATGTGCCTCATTATAAAGTCTTATGATAATATTTCAGCATTGTAGGAATATTGCGACACGTATTACAAATCTTCATCAACCTTTAGAAGGTCAGCGCTCGTTAGTCATCGGCTCTTGGAAAGTGATTCACTTTATTATGAGTCATAGCACTTGTTTGGTATTTCTATGAATGTGCAATATTATTTTGGGTAATGGTGTGTAAGTTACACGTGGCTATAATTGCTACTATAGCCTACAGGTTCATTAACTTATTTATAACCTAAACCGCAGCTTCGATGGGGGCGCGGCTTAATCTGAAGTTTGATTCTAATGATAATGCTAATATTATATTTTATTTTAATATGTGTATTAGTATTAATATAAGTATACCTACACTTTTTTTTTATTAATTTTGATATTGTTTTTTTTTAGTTATTTTGTACCCTACTTATGTATCACTATTGTGCATAAAGTTAAAAAAAAACAAATATTTTATCCAGGCACGAGTTCCTCTCCTACGAAACACTCAAAGAAGGTTAAAACGTGCAAGTACTTACGAACGACGACAAATATAAATATGTTCCGCGTCACATGTTTATTATACATGGCTTCAGCTGTAATAACATTATGCATCGATGCACTCCACACTCCCCACACTTGTTTACTGTATTATAGGAAATATGGCCGCCATGATGTATTACGCATAGTTAAGGAATCGATTTACACGAGATTTTCTATTATGTTTTCCTACACTGAAACGAGTGATAATTATCCAATTTAACCACAGAGCAGCGGTATCGGGCCTCGGTTCGAACCCAGGCAGGCGCATTACTTTGTGTAATTTATTTCATCACCGCTGCTCTCAAAACGGGGAAGGAAAACATCGTGAGGCATGTCTTAGGACCAAAAAATTTGAAGACATGTGACATCTGCCAACCCGCACTGGGGACGCGTGGTGGATCGCGTGGCCCATCCCTCTCCTAGAGAGGAGCCCTGAGTCCCTGCAGTGGAAACATTATAGTCTGATGATGATGAAGTTTAAGTCTCGTAAAGTAAAACGGGGTGACCCTATTGCCAGCGACAACTACTATCCTACTTTAACGAATGTCATTTAACAAATATAATTCCAACCATCTTTAAACATTTTCTGGCCAAACGCTTTCAGTAAAATAATCGTTTCAATACACCCGTGGGTGAAAGTTCTTAAAATATATAGCTTACGAGACAAGAATAACTTGCGAGACTTGACGAACTTTTGTGTTTACAATGAACTCTTGCCGAACTGTGATGACTTGGAGTAAGCGCGTGTGATTTTAAAGTTGTTAATTCTTTATTAATCTTGTTTAAATGTAAACAAAGACATTTAAATGTGTTTAAAATGTTTATCACAATAGAAGGGACGAACCGTGTAACAACGGAATGTAAGTCAATGCGATGTTACTCGGTTTGGAGCAAGTAGGTATATTTAAATGTCTTTGTGAACATTCTTCTTCTTCAGGGTGTGGTTTCTGCCTAACCTGGTGTCTTGATTTTTTTATAGCTCAATTGCGTTTGACTTTGCTTTACATCTCTCAAGCATTCAGGTTTTCTCATGATATTTTGATGATAAGAAAACTATTGTAGTAGATATTGAGAGATTTTCCATGACATTATTATTTTAGCACCATAGACTTCTTATACGTTTTCCTGTAATCTATAAGTGTTGAACTATTTTCTGTACTTTTTTCAAAATTGTAGGCTCAGTAGTTTTGGAGATAAGCAGGGAGGGAATGGTCGGACAGACAGACACACGAGTGATCCTATAAGGGTTGCGTTAGGTACGGAACCCTAAATATTTTATTTAATTTTTTATTGGATAATTTAGACTGAAAAACGAAGCTTTTAAAATTAAATTAGAAACATGTTTTTTTATGCAATCCTTGATTAATTACCGCTTTAAATAAGCTGTCCAGAATTCCAGCATGATAGCTCTACTACCTGAGGACTCAATTATATTTTTTTGGGTAGGCGGTGTATCATGTCAATATAGGCCTAAAATTGCGTTTAGATTATTTTCATAAAAAATACAAATTCCCTTTCATCGTTCAATCAAATCAAATCGTGTTGTAAAAAGTTGTAAAAGGGATGTAAAAAAATAAAACAAAATGTAACCAATTTGCAATCAGGGGTCGTTTATCTGCACGGCAGTGCACGTGGGTGTCATAACAAATTATGGTCCAGTTCCCTGTTCTAGCTACTCGGCTGGAATAACTTATAATTATGAGTACAATGTAATGATATGAAAGAAAAAGATGCAAATGATAGCGTGACGGTTGACAGAGAAGTTGAAGGGTCACATACCATTATAGTAGATATTGAGAGATTTCCCATATTATTTTAGCACCATCTTATCTTCTTATAGGTCTTCCTGTAATCTATACGTGTTGAACTAATTTATGTATTTTTTCAAAATTGTAGGCTCAGCAGTTTCGGAGATAAGGGGGGGGGGGGCGAATGGTCGGACAACCAGACAGACAGACACACTAGTGATCCTATAAAGGAGCCTATTGCCATCAACCGGACATAAATCCAGATTCCGTGGCTGCTAAAAAGTAAAGTCTCCTAATATGCAAATCTAAGTAGTTATACACAGATACTGTCCAAGTGAAACTATAATTTTGTTTCAAAGAAAATTTAATTAAATATTTTACTTTAGAGATTACCTGATGAGGTTGTATAAGATTCAAGTTATAAATTTACAAGTTTGAAGGTAATTAATAATGAAACTACTAATTACGTTTTTCTTAATTATTTTTAAAATGATTTCGTTTACTTTTTAAATTCTAATGATAGCATATCGATTTCACATAAATAATTGTATAGAGAAAATGCAAAAATTAGCATTTCCAAAGTGTATGCCAAAAATAAAACATGGCGGAACTCGCAGTATATTAGAAACACTTTTTTTGGAAACAAAACTAAATTTTAACTGCAGTTTTTTTTGTTAGCATCCCGAGTGTCTCACAGCTGGGCAAATCCCTTCATGTGTACGATATCTAGCCAGGCCATTGAAAGATTTTTCTTCGCATTACAGGCCCAATATTTTCAATTATTCCCGAACAGATAAATTCCTTGTAGTCTATTCACACCAAGCATTCCATTAACGAAATGGTCTTATTTAAATTTGTGTCTCGTTTGTTGTTGCTTTTTGTCATTGTATATAGAGAGCCTTCGTCTTTTTCCTTTTGTTACTTAAAATGTTATTATTGTCGCCCAAAATGAAGGCTTTGTTCAGTCATGGCATACAAAATGTGACAAATATTTTTTTTTAAGCTAAATTAAAGTGACACCCTATCTGATGTATTTTGCTGCTGATATGGTGATTACGAAAATTCTGTAAGGAAGATATTTCAGGCAGTTACATATTTAGTACTTATGTATTTTTATTCGTAAGAACCTCAGTATACAGACTAATCTATCGTTTACTAAAGTAAAATAAGTTACCCAAAATAGTGCTCGCCCAGCTAATTTTAATTTTAACAAAAAGTAAATCAAAGTTTGGCAAAAACAATTAACATTTGAAGGAGCACAGTTACACAATAAAATACCACATTCAATGCATTAAGGGATCAATTTTCTAAATAATTGACCTCAAATTCCCAAAAACTAAAAATGCATTGGATGGGTGTAACTACTAAATAACAATGTTTAATGCAGTCACGAATTTAGTTCTCATGAAAGTCACTTTGTCTTTTCTGAGAAAAAATATTTTGAAATCTAAATTATCTGTCAATTTCTGGTATCCCAAGCCACTTTCGTAATTTGTCCACAACGTTTTGAATGAACCAGCATTTCCATACAACATTGAAGCATGTAAAATATAAACGTTTCCAGTTCAGAATTCGTTATAAAATACGGGCTCATTTGGCTTAAACCACACTTTCGAAACGTAAACAACTCAAAAACCTATTCGAAGGCGACGCGACGCGACGCTTAACAAAGTTCAAGGATAATGAATGGGCGCGTAGGGAGTTGACTATCTGCTACGCCAGCGTAGCGCCTTCGTAGCCAACTCGTAGCGATAGCTACGGCGTAGCAATGTTATAATACTTTACTTTGACCTCTTATTTATTTTTGTTGCCTTGGTATGCCATGAAGAATTTTAGAAAGTTTGTTTGGATAACTTCCTCTTGCTTTATCAAGATATAAACTTTGAGTAGGTACTTCTTCTGTTGACAATACCTTTAATTTAAGTTTTTCCTCTTAAAGTTCAACGTATAAAGCTTGAGGTTCTGTAAATGACATTAGACAATAATATCATAATTTTGGTGATAAATGAAGCATTTTCTATTTATGTATAATGCTATCTTTACCCCACTACCACTCCGATGTTCACAATAACCTAACGATAGCTCAATTTTGATTTTTAGAGGGTAGGAAATCATCAAATGACTCCTATCACTCTAGGCGTAGTGGAAGCGAGTGTCAGACTTCTACTGACTAAAAACCGCCCATGTTCCTTCTTAGCCTTTTGTGTCCGGGGCCGCGGTATCGCTTTCGAACGAGCCCTCTGATTCTCGATGAGATGGATTCGGTAGCGGCATCCACTATGCGGGACCACTGCATGTTGATTGATGTCTCATGACTTTGAAAATGTCTTAGGGTATTACCGGTTTTCTCAAAATGATTTCCTTTAAAATTTTGTCAGTATTTGTGTTAATATAAACTTTAGAACGTAAAGTTCCTGCTTAGGGCCGAATTCACAATCTGTAACTTGTGAAGCGAGGCCAACAACACTAGGCAACCAAGCCGTGGTTGCTCAGTGTTGTTGGCCTCGCCTCTACGTAAACATCACCCTAATCTAAAACATAATCCCAAAATCGCCTTTTCATAAAATCTAAAAGTACATAAAACATAAACATACATAAAGATTGACGGAGTTTTCATAATAACGAATTCAGGGGAACGTATAATGTGTGTCGGTATAGGTGGAATCATAAAACGGACACTGGTTTCGGAGGGGCGACCTTTTTGGACGTATGACGTAAATAATGTAGTTTTACGAGCTGTTGTGTACGCGTAGTACGTACAGTCATAGTCCAGCATTACCTGACCCCTCGTATAAAGAAGAAGTGGTGTAGAATAGGGGTCAGATAATGCTGGTCACATAAACTGTACGTAAGGTACCTAGTTGTACGGTTATGTGGTACTAGAGGTAATTTTGTGAGCAAAGACTGAGTCAATCTGTTTATTGTTTGAAGTAGGTACTTATTCTTTGAACGCTAGATCTCTTTTGTTTGTGAAAACTGGGTTGGTGACTGATCGAAGGACCCCAGAGAGAGTACTGCGACTATACTAGTTGATATAACCGTTACAGATTTTGACAATAATGGCAAAAAAAATGCAAACCTTTTTCAAGTGTTTACGTGTGTTATTGAGAACTACTGCTTATTATGTAACATAACTTCAGTCCCCGTAATCCCCGAAATATTAGGCAGAGGTGTGTCTAATAGTACACCTATATTTTAGCAGTTATGTTAAAATCCCATGTAATAGGGGGCAAGCCTATTGATCAATCGGGCACAATACTACTAAGTACTACTGATGGTAACAAAAAGTGTTTACTAGCACATCACTAACTCATTAAAAAAAATTCTAACTTTCTCAGTCTCACTCCTGAGCAAAGGCTTCTCTCCACTCATTTCATTTCTCGCGAACCCGCGCTACCCCGTCCTAGTTTTGATGGAACCTGTCTAATTTATCCCGCCATATTTAACTACAAGGTGTTGCCAGCGGCTTCATCCGCTACAACTCGAAAATTATCCCACGGAAGGATAAAATGAAGATAAAAACTATTCTATGTGTTATTCCTAGTTATAAACTATCCGTGTTACAAATTGTATCCAATCCAAATCCAAACACTCACACACAAACTTTTGCCTTTATAATATTAGTGTGATGGGATTCCAATTCTCAGAGGTCGGTATCTCATAGTGTCACTTACAAACTCTCTCACGAGATATCATGTACCAAAGAAACAAACACTTCAACAGTCACACGCAAAACTTGCGAACTAAATCCTCTTCCTTCATTTAATTACCACAGTTTGAGAAAGTCCGTTAAATAAACTAGTTGAGGCGAGAGACACCGAGGCAAAAGGCAAAGAGGCATTTGCATACGGACGTACTTCAGACGTATAATCCTACAGTTGCCTTCATATAAATTGCATGTGTTTCCACGGCAACTCGGTAACTCCAAGCTTTACAAACCTAGACAGCTAAAAATAAACAAGTGGGGATTTTTTACTTGCGTTTTGTGACGTTTGCTGAAACTAATGATTGCCATCAAATCATATTTTTATTTTTTATTGAAGCATTTATTTCAAGTAGGCCAGTTACGGGCACTTTTGAAATGTCGAAACAAATCTTACTTCCTAAATATAATACATCCTATCCTACTATCCTATCCTACTAATATCATAAACGCGAAAGTTTGTAAGTATGGATGGATGTTTGTTACTCTTTCACACAAAAACTACTCAACGGATTTGGATAAAATTTGGTACACCGATAGTTTATAACCTGGATTAACCTATAGGTTAAGTTTTATATCTATTTTATCTTCCCGTGGGATAATTTTTGAGTTGTAGCGGGCGAAGCCGCTGGCAACAGCTAGTTCAAAATAAAATAAAAAGAAGTGGCAGTCCCATATACCTACATACACTACCAACACATTTTCTGTCCGAGTACATCATCATCTACCTAGCCTTTCCCAGCTACTTATATTGGGGTAGGTTCCCGGTCTAACCCAAAACAACAAAATGAAATTAAAAGCCCGTGAGGCCAAGGATGAGTTATTGTGGCTGAAAAAGCAGCAAATAACCCTCCTTTCGGCCTGTTCAATTACGCAAACGATGCACTAAGCCTGTATATTAAATTAAATCTCGTTTCACCCCGTTTAATTTGGTAAACGATGTATCAAACACCCTGTATATTAAAAAAAACGGGGTGGCTTTTTTGCTTGCCTAAAAGTCACATACACCCACACACACTCATGCTCACAAGATTTTACCCAAACACACTTAATCCTTTTCACTTGTTACACGTGCAAACAGCAAAAAAATATTAAAAAGTATTTTGTTTGAAACGATGCCAATATTTATTCGATGTCGCTTGCTCAGAAATATTTTACATACCTGTTTTTATTTATACACTTTGACTACAAAAGGACGAATTTACATACCTTATACTCGGAGTTGCCTCTGTGTGACCTTTCTGCGGTAATTTTTATTTGCATGCGAAAATACACAACTGGCAACATGCCGCACGTAGTTAAAGGACTTTCAAAAGTATTTTGCTAACGAAAGCTTTTTGGAGGTTGTACGTCGTACGTCACACTGTTTAACTGGGCTGATTTAATTTTTGGTGTTTTGTAAAGACGGTGTGTCTTTGTTTTTGATCTTTTTGTAATTTTATGTTTCGTTTTCTTTACGGGTTTTTAGGAGTTTTCGATGGAGAGTTTTTACCAACAGTAATGATGAGGAGATGTGGAGCCATCATTGACTCATTTATGTCTACGAACGGACATAGTTTTCTCACTGCAATTGACAATCTTGGCTCGGTAATTGGCCATTGCGCTCGGCAGTTAGATAGGTGATCGGAGTTAGATATACGGGGATAGAATATTGTAGAAAAGTGTAAGGAATATAATAACTGGTGTGAGAATCGTGGAAAATAATTAGTGTTTTTACGTTATGTAACTACCAACATTGTTTTACAACAGAACAAGGATTCTTTATTATAATGGTAATCACCTTATTATAAATTCCTACATTCTGAGCAAATTAACGAATATTCTAATCGATTCTATTATATTTTTAAATCAAATTTGTCTATTATTCTGATTTCTGAAAAAATATGGATAATTATTCTTTTACCTAACTTAAAAAAAATGTGACGCTTTGTCTTATTCACTGCAAACACAAAAATATCAACAACGATTTATACAAAACATAAAAAGCGATTAAAACTCCATAAAATATGTTTACAAAGTTGTTTCCTATTTCCATGACGCTGGAAAAAGATCTACAATCTGCAGGCGTTGGTCTGGGGAGGAAAGTTAGACTATCCTTTGGGAGTGAATTATTTAAAGTATGCTTCAAGTCGTGAGAGGGAAGGGGGTGTTTGCTTAGACTTACTGAGATAGACTTTTTTATTCGGGTTAGTGACGTCACAGGCAGATGATGGCAAATGCAGTGATTTAGGACAAGTGGGTTTACTTAAGAAGTAAACCAAGAAGTCTGGAAGAAGAAAACATGCTGCGTTGATGCCAAATGAACTAGGATAAAGGCAAGAGAATGATTATGGGTTTACTAACCAACCAAACTAGTATTTGGTTTGTTATACACTGTGGAAGGGACACTGACATGGTTACCACGTATTCTGTGCATCGTTCCACACAGTTTTTATATAGTTAAAAAAACCGGCCAAGAGCGTGTCGGGCCACGCTCAGTGTAGGGTTCCGTAGATAATAAAATATTATGTAAACAAAGTTAAAAAAAAATGAGGGCAAATGAAACTTGACCTCTGGATTGTATAGGCGCTCATACGATTCAGGGACCAAATTATATTGGTTAACTGCAGTTTCCATCTGTTGTTTCCATTCAAGTTCAAAATAATTTTCCTAGAAAGTCCTTATAAAGTTCTACTTTTCAGATTTTTTTCGTATTTTCTAAACTTATGGTTCAAAAGTTAGAGGGGGGGGGACGCTTTGTTTTTTACTTTTGGAGCGATTATTTCCGAAATTATTGACATTATCAAAAAATGATTTTAGTAAACCCCTATTCATTTTTAAATACCTTTCCAACAATATATCACACATTAGGGTTAAAATTAAAAAAAAAAACACTTCCCACTTTACATATAGGGGGGCTACCCTAATAAAACATTTTTTTCCAATTTTTATTTTAGCACTTTGTCGGCGTGATTGATACACATATTGGTCCCAAATTTCAGCTTTCTAGTGCTAACGGTCACAGAGATTTAGCGAGGACGGACAGACAGACAGACAGACAGACATGGCGAAACTATAAGGGTTCCTAGTTGACTACGGAACCCTAAAAAACAGTGGCTTTAAAAGTATATAATACTTATATGGTCAGAATAAGAACAGGATGGTTCATAATAATGTATTGATTACCTTAATATACTGTTTGTGCGTCGGTATTCCTTCCACCCTGTATACAAGAAGTTAAGTGAGTTCTACGCCATGGTGTAGAACTCACTTAACTTCTTCATCAGTAAAACCAATTAAGTTTTCATGAGTAAAACTATTGATTTTTACAACAAATTAAAATGTACTATAGTAAGAGTCTGATCCAACTTACATCTGTTAATGGTTGGTATGTTGTGTAGAATAACTATGAAAAAACTTTTTTTGATGCGCAGTTAAAAATGCCTTGTGCTCAAACTTTTTAAGTTGGCAAAAAAATCTAATTAGTCCGTCAGATAGATTTACAAAAAATATTGGACACATATTTTTTCTTTTTTCACGCAAACAAAAATTGAAAACTCGTGTGACGTCACAACGCAGTACATTTTTTACTGCGTAGTGACGTCACAAGCCCCCACTCATGATCTTTGACGCGTTTTGTCTTCGTCAATTGTTATTAATTTGACAAAACACAAAACACGTAAGTATATTTTTCGAGAATTTAACTGGCGGACTAAACAGAATCATAATATTTTTTTAGTAAGGAAACATTCCTTTTGTAGATAAACTATAGTTATTACGGTGAACCAAATAACTACTGTTTCTGAACCGCTTCCTTTCAAATGTCAAAGTGTAAAGTTTTTGTTATCTCCCGTCGCGGGAACGCTGTTTTCAATGAGCTAACTTTTAGCCAAGTCTCCTAGATAAGTCTCCGAACTCCGCCTCTAGGGAATTTGATAAATTGATACAGATTGTGGGTAGTTAAAGTTTTTGTATACCTGTTGTTGCTCTGAATCCCAAAAGGGACCAGCTAACAAATGTAATTGGAGAACTTCCATTTATCAAAGTATTAATTAGATATTTTTGTGTTTGAAACAATCGTAATTCATGTCTTAAGTTAGTTAAGTGAAACTTTAATGCTGCGAGACTATTTATAGTTAAGGCTACTTCTATTTGGGTTTATAATATTTATGAAATACATAATATAATTTTATCACAGACATTATCCTTACCGAAAATTAAACAGTATTTACGATCTTAATCTCGATCTAACAACATCTTAAAAAATTGCGTCTGCGTGTACGCGTTTGTCTACTTCTGTATTTAGTATAATATTATACCTTTTAACTATCTTTACATCGAAACAACGCGACATAACAGCCCAAGACCATCATAAGACCACCTTATAACATGAATTAACGACCTTTTTCAACATATAAAATGTAACTAACAACCTTGAAATTAAGAGCCTCTTAATTACCACCTGAAATTAAGTTTAAACCGTAAGTTTTAAGTGTATACCGCATCCACATTTACAACCGACCAAGCGACCATAGAGCTCATTACATTTTCTTAATCCTCAATAAGTCATGGTGGGGTTGTACCATCGATTGCGCTAACAATTCTTGTAGTAGCAACAGAACACACGCAATCGGTGCACGTGGTTCGCCTTTACATAGCCTTTCACCTCGTTTTATGGTGGAAATAATAAGTGATTTTGTTGCACAGTTACTTTAAGGTTTTACGTGCAACTGGAAAATTTTGTTAGTGTTTATAAGTTCGAGTTTCATTTAAAAGTTAGTGGAATATGTGTAAAAATTATGTGAAAATTGTAAATGTCTTGTTCGTAAAATTAGACTTTTAGTATGTGTTAGTAAGATATAGTTTCATTTAAAAGTGAGGAGTTTAGAATGTAATACTATTTGGATAGGTTTAAAACTTTTATAAATAATGGGGTGAGTGCTTATGTGAAGTTGGGCTTGCAAATACCTGAGAACTGCAATGTTTTTTAAAGACCGAAGTATTGTGACAGTTGGTTGTGCTTTTGAAAATGTTTATAAAGTGTAAGCACAACTAACATGACTGATGAAAAAAATCTTTCGCCCTATTAACCTATAACACTAGCTTCTGCTAAAGAGGACCATCCTGTGGATGATTTGAGTATAAAACATGGAAGGGGCCCGCAAGGGCCGACGCCCGTCGGGGCTGCGGGTTGTTCGCAAGAGATACCGCGGCCTCGACATAAAGGGATAAGAAGGAACATGGGTGGTTTTTAGTCAGTAGAAGTCTGACACTCCCTTTCGCTCTGCTCAAGAGCGGGAGGGGTTATTTCATGATTTTCCACTCGCAACAAAAAAGGCCTCGTGCCAGGGAAATACGACTGTAAATACACACCGATAACGAATTAGGGATTTCAAAACTTTGCCTCTGATGACACCTTTTTTTTGTGGTTGGGAATTCATCATATGACTCCTCTGGGCATAGCGGTGGGGAGTGTCAGACTTCTACTGACTAAAAACCACCCATGTTCCTTCTTAGCCCTTTGTGGTGAGGCCACGGTATCTCTTTCGAAAAACCCACAGCCCCGACGGGCGTCGTCCCCTTCAATGTTGCTGACATCTCTTTGAGGCGCGCGTGGAACACGAACGCGCCGATGTTATGGCACCATCATTTATGTTTCAGGCATGCAAAGGCCGTTTATACTAGATTCTTTCACCTATAATACCAAGAAAATTTAGCTTCATATCCAAGAATAGTTGTACTTAACTGTGTTTAGCTATTTAAGAACACGTTACTTACTTACTAAGTTAGCTGAGGTATTACAAATAGCGATCTGAGAAGAGCAAATGTCAAGTGTCCTGACATTTCTTGAACCTTTCTACGTATATAGTTTCTGTTATCCTAAACCAAGATCCTATTATTTAATAGGATCTTGGTTTAGGAAGAAATATAGTGCCTATACAGAAGTTTACGAAACATTTCGATGTGTATTACTCGTATGTCAAAACGTTGGTGTTTTGACAAAGTTAAATCTTTAAATATGCCAGTCTTACTAAGGGGTATCATGTTATCCAGTAATAACTGGTTGTGGAGGTCAGATAGGCATCCGGTTAGACTGACTGACTGATTGGATAGTTGGGAAAGGGCTTGGTATGATGATGTATACCTACTATTTCAAGAAATGATCACTTAGAATAGTTTTGTCTCAGTCACACATGCAGAAAATCAGAGCTCCCTTCACAATGTTAACACTATTCTTCAATATCTATTAAAGTATGGTAAGGGCTCATCTATTTATTTGAATATTTACTTATAAAACTTCTGTCAGACTAGCGATGCGACTTTGTTTCGAACTGCGGCAGATGTCAAATTCAAAACTATCCTATCTTTCAAGATAAAACCAACTGTATACTATCAGAAAATTTCATTGAAATCAGTTGAGTGGTATCGGAGATTTGCGTATCCAAACATAGTGACATGATATGTCTACATATTTAATTAAGAAGACTAGTCCAACTACTCAATTAAGAAAGTCTAAATTAAAACTTTACTCAACAAATAAAAGTTATTGCAGAAATAAAATAAACAGAACAGTAACTGTGCAACTTAAGTTTAAGTTAAGTGAACGAAGCTTATGTACGGTCGCGGACTTAAATGTTAATCCCTTTCAACGTTATAAGGTTTGAGTTTCCACAACACGTATAAAATGGTGAAGAATCGACCGGATCAATTAATTTTTTAATAGTTTTTGTAACAAATTCAGTTATTTATTTCATTTAAAAAGTTTGGAACATGTTTATAGTCTGCGTCTGTGCTTAAGCTTACCGTTCAAGTCTCAGTAATTCTAACATTGTAAATGACCGGGGTCGTTAACCTCGTCCGGCCGTTTCAGGGGCCAAATCGTTGTAATAATAGTTTGATTAATAGTTATTATTTGTTTGTTTCAGTAAAAAAGGCGCGCTATGTTTCTATGCAAGGTAAGATTTTTGAAAAAAAAAAATCTTTTTTTAAGTTATCCTATTTAAGTTGCGAGAAATAGGCCTCTTCAAGGTTAGCTTGTTCTATTCTCGACCTCATCTCTCCCTTTAGGACAATTGAGGTCAAGAGTAGGCTCATTTCATATAAAAAGTAAAATATTTTAACCTTCTTCTGTTCCGTCTTCATTCTTAAGTCCCTTCATATAAAATACTGGTATTCAGCTATATCTGGTTAGACTGACCCAACCCTAACATAGTTGGAAAAAGAGAAATGATGACTGGCCATCAATAAATAATGTAACGTGTAAATAAAATTATACGAGGAATAACCTTAAAACCCAAGTTCTATTTACAATTCAGCGGACCCTTTGAGTAAAGTAGAACATGTCCAGTTGACACACAGACCCGCACGGAACCCTTACAACTACCCTACATTCATTCTAATTTAACTTTCAACACTCGTTAGGCATTTGATTGATCCTATACTAGGAAAAGTATATTCTAGTCTTTCTTTTTATGCGCTAGACTACCTTTATTTTCAAGCTGAGCGATTTTAAACTTTCAGACAGTTGAAATATGGTTTGTTTTTCAGGAGTACAACAGTTCAACACTTACGTGACACTCAAACTACAGAATGTCAAGTCTACGACGGTGACAGTTAAGGGCCCGACTCCATGTTGGGAGCAAGACTTTCTATTGTGAGTATTTTTAAACTTTTTTCTTTATTTTTGTTTGTAAAAGCATGTATGCAATTGTAGCGTCTATTCTCTTGAGAATAGGTTGAGAATTGTGTGGAGTTAAGTGCTTTCTTCGTAAGTTAGTGGTTTTGTTTTTTCTTAGGAATTTTGCCCAATTAGTGAGCATTCTGTATTTTTTTTTTGTTTAGCCTAGTATTTTAGTTTGGGAATCTACCTAGATTTCAACTGGCATTAAATTTTCAATCAGCTCTTGTTTCATCGTACGACGTATAGATTTTGAAATTAACGAATTATGGACATAATTTTACTTTTTAAGCGTGAAATAATACAATAATTTATAATCGTGTGCAACGTTTATTTAAATTGGGGTAAACTAATGAATTTTCCAGACGCACACCTGGAAAAACATAGGATTATGTTGAAAATGTATGTAACCTTTAAAATATTCTGCTAGACGTTTCGTTTATGTAAGTCACTCTCGTAAATTTTTATTTCGCAAAAAAACACAAACTAAATGTAACGATCGATTTGGTGATCTCGTAATATTGAACATGAGAGTCAACACTCAATAAAACACATAAAGTGGATTGAAGTCGTAAACAGTGTTATTAGATCTTTAGTTCTGTTTAAAATAAAGCTTTAAAACCAGAACAGTAGAGCTCCCAATAACACAAGCAAAATCACTTACACAAAAATCTTCAGTACAAAATTACTTACTTAACAAATGGCTGCCCACATTCTCCGCTAAAACAATAAACTGTACACATAGGTGCAGGTATTATTAATTTATTTAACCCTACAAATGGCGAGGGACGAACAATCTGTAAGCGAGACAATAGCTTCACAACGGGACGTCGTTCCCACTGACGTAGGTCGCAAATGCCTACTTGTCATTCCTAACCGCGTTCTAGGGTTGTATCGAATCAGAATGCCTAGGATTTTATGACTTTGCCTCTGTGTAGGTCGTATAGGTTTATGTGCATACATTTATGTATGTGACTGTGAGTGGTCTCGTTGCGAGTAGGTTGGCCAAATTGTGTGCAGTTTTGTGTATAAGTATAGTGTGCTCTGGATAGTATTAGATTTATTTTTCGAAATGGCTTCTTTTCAGGGTTTGTACCCATAAGGTTACTAACGGAGCCCTATTACTGAGTTCGTCTGTCTGTCTGTCAGTGGGCTGTATGTTATGATCCGTAATTTCTGTTGCTGCTATAACAATAAATATAAAAATAAATTAATGGAGGACTGATTAAATCTTGTACGATCTGTTCTACTGTATTCAGTTCTAATGCTGGATAAATGCCTCATCAGCTTTTTTTCCGTGCCTCCTAAAACCAGCCCTCGTGGTATTAGAATTGTTCTAAGTACGGGTCTGCCTTTGCTCTATTACATGGGACTTACATAACTACCTAAAAGTACATCTGCTTACCTCTTCGGGGATAGCAGACGTGATGTTATGCTATGATTGGTTAGAGTGTGATTAGACATACCAAAGCCAACAATAAAATTGGATTCAGTATTAAAAATTCAAGTCACCCGAAATTCGTTTATTTATGGATATCCAATTGTCAATCATTGGTACGTATTAATAGATGGCCTAATATTTTGGACAATCGAATCGTAACCGAATCGAAAATGTCGGACGTCTATCTTTTTTTGGCGTTACGAGAGCGAGCGAGATAGAAATAGGATATAATCCATTTGGTTTCGATTCGGTTGTTTGTGAATAGCTATGCAGAACTCTAAAAATGGAAACGAAATCCATTCTTTCACTGCCCAATTATTTTGTCTGTGTAGGTCTAAATAGATAGTAAAAAATAAAAAAAAATAGTGTATCCTGCTTAGGTGCGAAAAGTTTCATTCAAATCGGTTCAGTCGTTTCGATAAATAAGGACTTCAAAATTTGTATGAAATGCCGTACGATGTAAACGCTCTTAAGAAAGCTTTAAAATTACAGAGACAATACTGTACTTCAGGTACCTGTGTTTTTAAAGTTTTAACGATTTAACCAGTACGTAAACTTTTGAAGTACCTAAAGAGGAAGTATTTAAACCCTTACAACATCAGAATAATTTGAATAAAAGCTTTCATTTCGCTTCATTAATGTGGAACGTTGTTTTACTCGTGGGCTTGGTACAAGCGCACGGAATAAACACAATGTTAAGTTGAAGGATTTTAAAATTTAATACAGTGTGTTCAGTTAAATGAGGGACATATTGAAGGAGAGTATTCAATATTCGATTCTTGTAAGAAAACTATAATCTTAATTTGTGACATAATAGGGTAGTTACCTAAAAAAATCTAATTAGTCCGTCAGATAGATTTCCAAAAAATATTGGACACGTATTTTTTCTTTTTTCACGTAAACAAACAATGAAGACGAAACAGTGCTTTGAAAACTCGTGTGACGTCATATTCTAAGACATTAGCATGACATTGTTTACCGGTGAGTGACGTCACGTCACTCAAATCTTTGACGCGTTTTATCTTTGTAAATTTTTATTGATTTGATAAAACAAAAAATACGTATCCAATATTTTTCGATAATGTAACGAACAGCAATCCAGAAATAGTGATGCTTTTCGTCACTTATATCATTAAGAAATGAGATGAGTTGTTTTGAAGATAACCTCCGACATCCTTACTATACCTCTTCATTATATTAGTGTAGATTTCATGACTTTTTAAGCTATTGCATAGCTTCTATCGCGGGCCTTGAGCGTGGGGACCGAATCCAGAAATTCCGTAACGAAAATAAAAACCTAACGAACTGACACTTGACAAATTGACACTTGACAATTTCTTGAAATCAAAAATTGTGAGTTGCCTGTATTTAAAACGGCCTGTATTATTCAGTCAAAAACTTCCTCAAAGAATTTCTGTGAGCGTGTTAATTAATTTTATAAGCGTAAGATAAGATACTATTAATAGAAATTATCAATAAATTACATTATTTGAGCTAACATATTAATAAAAATAAATTAAATTATATAAATCAAATGTAACCTTCATAGCTCTAACCACTAAGAAAAACTATGACACAAAATAAAAGAAAAAGTAAATGATATCTTGACAACTGACGTAATGTCAGATGAAAAGTAAACATTGAAAAATTATTAGATTTAATATTTTAAAACAGCAAAATCAAAGTTAATAAATCGAATAAGATCGATTATAAGGCTGCCAACAAAAATAGTTGTCGCCAAGGCGCGACATGAGACGTAAAAGGACATTTTATAAAAGATGAGGATGATTAGTAAAAGTGTAAGTATAAATACTATATTTAAATACTGCATTAATAAAATAAATAAATAATTATAATTGCATAAGTTGATAAAAAATGCTATGCAATAGCTTTACCGCGGCAGTCTCCGAGTGCCACACGTCTTTTTTATTATACGTCGCAGATTCGTGCTAGTTCCTCAGCCGTTCAAAAATACCAGCAACTCTGGTCTCTAGTCGTGGGTCATTAATCTCAATTGTGTCTTACAACAGGCGTTGCATAGCAAACAGCAGGCACATCTTGTTTCGTTTTGTATTCACTGCTTGGTACACAGTTACTTGTCAAGGGACTTGTAATGGTTTTGTTTTATTAGGCCAAGGTGCAATAAAGTTGAAAACTTCTGAGCAAAAGTAAGCGTACATCGTATTTAAGATACGGAACCTTTCTTTGGTAGTACAAAGCTTCCTTGTAGGACGCCAATTGCCGAGTTTATGAATACTCTGTGTCAATATTAATAGCTTAGCATGTAAACACACTATAATATTGTATAAGAGCCGCTTTGCAACAACTTTGATTTAAGGTAAGTTCCATCTACAGGCCAATAAACAGATATAGGAAAATATTGAAAGTAAATACCCATTTAATAATGCTTATACATTAGGTACAAATACCAGCAAAAATTTTGAGGTGAATCATCACAAAATAACATTATCCGTCTCCCAAAATGACAGAAAATTGAGATGAAAATATTACCTCAAAACATCACATTTTACGAGATGAAATTCCGTGTTTGACAACCCTGTTTCTGGCGACTACAATTTGTATTATATTAGCATTTCAACCCCCGCAGTCACTTGTTCATAGCACAGCGTTGAGCGTTGTAAAGTCACAATGTGCGAACATACGTGTCGTCTGATGAATACACTGGATTTGTTGAGGAAGGGAAACTGGAATGCATTTAGGATTGTAAGACTAAGTGTCTATTTTTATAAAGTTGAAGCGAAGTTTAGAAGCTGTTTTTGTGAATAAGATAGCCTATCTTCTTGAAGACGTTGTCCGTGTGTTATTTCTATCCATTTTATAAAATTAAACTTGAGTGACGTCTCTGTCTGTTTAACCGCTTAGATATTTTAAAACAATTTTTTTTGTGCAGTGATTTCACCATAATTTTAAGCAATTATCCCGGAAGGTTTTGTGTTTAATGGTAAATACCATTTCAACACGGCGGGCCTAAAATGGCCACGTTAGCAGTATCATAATAGGATCATAAAATGAATCATGTTAAAATTCTTAAAGGCAAGACTAATAAATGTAAACATCTTGGAAGAAAAGCAACATGATCTTTGAAAGTGAGGTGTTTTTGTTTGTAGGTGCACAAAGAAATAAGTTTTCGAACCCAACCCTTTGTATATGCAAACATTTTTTTTGTATGTAGGGAGTAATCTGAACCAACGATCAAAAAACCTTTCACAAGCAAAACGCTACATCATTCGTGGATGCTATAGGCCAGGGATGACGAACCTTTATGGATCAACGTGCTATTTTTCGTGCTTGAGACCTTGTCCGTGCCGTCCAGCAATATTGCTTAGTCTTTATTTGCAGATATTTAAATCTAAATATTTTCAACTAAAACCTCTTTATTTACTACTTGACCTATACTGTAATAAATGTTTGAATTTTAAATGTAATTCAAATTATTCAAGTAACATTAGTGTAACTTCTGTTGTTGCTGATTATATGATAAGTAACTTATATGTACACATAGTATAAGGGTTGTAAGAGGTTACTTTTAGTAGATTGCATGTTGAACTGGACTCCTCTACAAAACGGTTTCTAATCGAATATGTTATTCATCTCTGAAAATAATTACTCGCAGACATTAATGAAAATATGGTTAAAAATTCTGTGGTGTGCCTAAAATATTCTGGAACGTGCCATAAATGGCATGCGTGCCAATGATTCACCATCCCTGCTATAGGCTATAAATTACATCTACATCATGCTTATTAGTCGTACTATCACAATTTTGGCGGACAAAGTCACGGGCAAAGTTACAGTCTGTACCAATATTATCTAAAGGTTAATTGTTTTTATGTTTGTATTTAATGGGTATAACTTAATAACTTCTGATCTGATTCCGAAAATTCTTACGAGTACATTATCAGGACACTACATTATCCTCGAGTATTATGGGCTACATTTACGAGTAGGTTTTAAATGTATCCCATAGGTGTACTCGTGGGTTTATTTCTGTTCATAATGGCGCAATTTTATTGGTCGATAGGGCCCGCATGCGGGGTGCGAGAGATTTCTGTAATGCAAGCCCCAGGGCCCGCATTCGGGGAACCGTTTATAATTATGTATGATATTAACTCCCCGTATACTGTATACCAAACGAGTTAACGACCAATGAAATTGCGCCTTAACGCGATCGAAGCCGCGAGCAAAAGCTAGTAGGTATATAAAGATAGAGCCATACCATTTTTCTTGTCATGTCTTAAGTCCGACTGTAGAAAGTACGTTGATGGCTTGATAGTAATCTAGTGACCATTACTTTGCACCTCACAGTGATAAAGTGGGGTAAAAGACATTCAACAGGTATACTTAACATGTTGTTAATGGAATTCTGATCATATCAGTAGAAGATAAAGTAGTTTGTTTGTTAAAGAATATGTAGTGACCCCATGCACCGTGACTAAATGTGTTTGACGTTAATAGTAGAGTTTTCCGGAACTATGTTGGGGTCGGCTTCCAGTCTAACTGGATGCAGCTGATATTTTACATGAAGTGACTGCCTAGCTGACCTCTAGAACCCGCAGTTAGTAATGGATATACGATACCCCTTTCTAAGCTGGTTGTATGACTTTCAGGCCACTGACTTTTTGTAACGGAGGGTTCTACCGATTTGGCAGATTTTATTATTTTTGTGTTTATATGAACGAAAATTTTGAAATTTTCATTTGAAAATTGCACCCATGTGAAGCAAGCCAGGATGGGTCGCTACTTTACAATAAAACCATCCCGTAAATTAGTCATGGCGGTATGTCGTTTAGGGTTTAGTTTGTGGAAGTTAGATAGGCTGTCGCTCCACGTAAAATACTGGTACTTAGCTGCATCTGTTGAGACTGGAAGCCGACCCCAACATCTATCAGCCTAAGATGATGGTATTGCGTTTACAAGATGAGTTTTTTGTGTGCCCTTAACCTAATATTATAATAGATCATTTTGATGGAAAAACATCGAAAAATAAGGCTGGAGGTTTAGCCAAGATGAATGAAGAGTGTTGCCCTAAAAAGTTGACGTACGTCATACTCAGGCCTAGGGTTGCCATTGTACATCTAAAATGAGTATTTAGGTACTTTATTTATTAAGGATAGTAATGGTTTCAGGCGTAATGCGTGAAGATAATGATAGCTGTTTTGTATTGTCCTATGTATCATTATGAGTGGTTGAAAAGATTAAAAGTATATTTAGATGGTTTAATATTTATGTGCTTGGGGAATATTTGTTTGCGCCAACCATGTTACTATTTCATTGGCAATATTTGTTTAACTTTGTAGACGGCTTGAAGGTATAAACTCTAAGGGTAGTGCCGATCGGAAAACTCGTTGAATATTACAATCCAAGCAAAGCTCAGCGGTCTTTATAAATTTATAAGCAGGAGAACCAATAGCTATAATAGCAGTAACAATGAAATCGTACATGCAACACAGAGCCAATTCCAGGTTCTCATGGATAACAACAGAAAAAGTAGTAAAAATACTTTTGCCTTTTGCTAATATAATTTTAATTATGTAGTCTTTAATTAATTATGTATAAGTGAACGAGTGATTGTGGAGTGTATGTGTGTGTATGTATAGTTTGTTTATTTTATACATTGTCTTACTTGCACCAGGTCAAGTGTTAACGTTAATATTACCATCAATTTTGACAATAGGCTTTTGCATGGGCTTCTGGCGAAATCTGAGAGTTCTAGTGGGTACACTTTTGCCTAACCATTCAGGGATAATCAGAATAACAGGGCGTGATGTTATGTTTCGACTACTAAATGTGGTTTCACTCTCTGTCGACATCTACCGCAGTCACCGATTAGAAAGCCTATTATATAAGTGTTAATGTTCCGTATGGTGCCGGACGTAACGAATAGCACCATCCCATATCTTCCCGTGGGTGTCGTAAGATACGCCTAAGGGACTTACCACAGAATGGGCAGCAGCGTTCTCTGTGCCTTTGTAACAACCATACTGCGATCGACAACCCGCCTGCCAAGCGTGGCGATTATGGCAAATCCCCCCTTTTTGTCCGATCCCCTATTACAATGCTTACAAACAAAATTAAATACTAAACAGATTCAAAGCCGAACAGATTGAACACAATTTGCAAAGCGGATAACGAACTCAATAAAATATGATACCTACAGGTGGTTTATATCAACATCACGCGAAGTACCGATCGATAAAACGAGCACTAGATTTTTATCAAAATGTGCAAGTTATTAATATGATAAGTCTATGTTACGCAGGAAGTATAGGTATTGCCAGTTTTTGCAAACGAGTATTTAGTTTGAGCATAATTAGGTAGTATCTAAAACCTTTTTTTTAACGATGGGAAATCATCAAATGGGTGTCAGACTCTTACTGACTAAAACCCATCCATGTTCCTTCTTGTGCACTTTGCGGTCCAGGTCCACTGTAAATTCCGCAACTCTGGTAGTAACTGAGACCTACGATCTTCGTCTGTGTGTAAATATTATAAAAGTACCTAATAATAAAATACTTAAAATCTGCTGAAAATCATCAAATAACCCCCTCCCGCTCTTGGGCAGAGCGAAATGGAGTGTCAGACTTCTACTGACTAAAAACCACCCATGTTCCTTCTTAGCCCTTTATGTCGAGGCCGCGGTATCCCTTGCGAACAACCCGCAGCCCCGTCGGGATAATACTTCAATCATGATTAGAAAGACACGTTATTATTGTTTACTCGGGAACAGTACTTTTTTTTCGGGATGAAAGGTACCCTATGTCCGGTTCTGTACAAATGTCAACGTATATGCAAATGTTCAGGATGATCAATTCTGTGGTTTAGGTGTAATAAGGTATAAAACACACTAACTAATTTTCGCGTTTATAATAATACTAGGTGTTGCCAGCGGCTTCGCCCGCTACAATTCGAAAACTATCCCACGGGAAGATAAAATCGGGAAAAAACTAACCTATGTCTTATTCCAGGTTATAAACTATCTGTGTATCAAATTTTATCCAAATTCGTTCTGTAGTTTTTGCGTGAAAGAGTAAGAAACATACACACTCACACATTTTTCGCCTTTATAATATTAGTGTGATAGTGTGAAGTGTGATGATTAGTTAGGATTACATTTTGATATTAGTGAGAGCGGTGGTGGCCCTGTGGCAGTGAACTAGTGGCCCCAATATACGTGGGTTCAAACCCAGATAAGCACTTTACTTTATATAATTTATTTTATCACTGCTTTCAAAATGGTGAAGGAGAAGATCGTGAACCATGACTCATACTGATCCAGAACCCAACACAACAGCCATTGACTGGCAATGTGGTGAATTAAGACTCACTCTTGAGTAGAGTGAGTCTTATTCCCACTGGTGGGATAATTCCCACCAGTGGGGACTGCTATTATTTAGTAACGATGCCGATGTTAGTGCGTATAAACCATGGGCGTTTTTAAAACGATTCCAGTACTAAGTTCAATATTATTTTTTTGTATCGATTGGGCACAAAAAAATACGCACTGGTATCATTAGAAGAAGATGATTTTGTGATAGGAAATATCAAAAACATACATTTCACAACCAAATATTACGCGACCCCATTTTTTCGATTTACGATTCCAACCCAAATCGAACACGACGAAAAAGCGGCAATATCGTACGAGTATCATTACGTCATCGCTACGGAGTTCGGTACATCTCGTTTGTGGCCTTGTCGATGGTCGAGGCCACGAGTGCAGGCCGACATAGGCCTATGTCCAATAGACGTCCAATTTCATTACATAAACGTCTCTCAGACGTCTGTCGTATCCTTGTATTAGACATATATACGTCTATGAGTCTCATTTTGATAAAGGATAGGACTTCAAATACAGGGAGCTTGAGATTCAGAGCTCGTTTAGTGCTAAGCCTGCCTGAAATGCCTCTCGTAATAACGCGTCATGTCAGCCATTTATCTTCAGACTTTGGTACTGATTGAGCGTACACCTCTTGAATTATTTTAGCTGTCGTGTTTGTGAGTGTTTTAGTCTGATTCTCATTCCAGTAAGTAGAGAAAAAAAACGTACTACATTCTTATTATGTTTTAGAATTACACATTATATTGAAAGATATTGACATAAATATTTACATTAGAAAATATACCAATTAGACTTGAACAAAAATATAAACGTTTTAGAAAATGATTTCATAAAACATAATTATATTCTTCATATTCATTCCGCGAAGTACAAAGTTCGTATTTTAATCGACCTTATTTCCTTCACGTTTGCCGTTCATTTATATTTCATTCAAAGTGAAACGTTTGAAGACACGATGAACAAAATGTAAAAACAAACTTCAACGTAATCCTTCGCAGTTACACTTTTGTTCAAGTGTATCTTACATAACTAAAATAAAAACATCTATACTGAACCTGAATGGCACAACTATTAGTCCACAGATTATTTTTATCATTAATTTGATTTCACCTGCACAAAAGCCAACGTTCAAAGTTGGCTGGCTTCAAGTGTTCACCCTGTATTCTTGAATATAGGCCATTAATATTATAATGGAGCATAAAGTCGTTTTATTCGGGCTCAATGGGTGCAATTAGGGGCGGAGTAGAAGTGACTTCGGGCCAAAATACGAAGCGTTCGCCTATAAGAATTAGTCGCGATTTTAGTTCAGTCTCTCTGGATAATTAGATTTTATCTATATTTTAGTTGGACTAATATTTTAGTACGTTTTTGCTGATTGCACATTATTTCTGTCGTCCAAAGTTACTTAAACGTGTTTTGACAACTTACGGGGCGGGAGGGACATCGACTCCCAAACGGGTAACCACGTCTTCAGAAAAAAACACAAAAACTATTATTCGGTAATAAAAAAAAAATAACAACTGTTTCCTACAAAAGTGCAATGCCTTTTTTTTTGGGTCCGGAAATCATCAAATAACCCCTCCCGCTCTTGGGCAGAGCGAGAGGAGTATCAGACTTCTACTGACTAAAAACCACCCATGTTCCTTCTTAGCTCTTTATGTCGAAGCCGCGGTATCTCTTGCGAACAACCCGCAGCCCCGACGGGAAAGTGCAATGCCTAGACTGTCAAAATTTGACCGCTGTTTTTTTAATAACTAACTACGGAAGGAGATTGGAGGGGTTTGGCATGATGCACTGAATACGTGGTAATGTGTGGTTGTGTGTAATAAGTGCCTGTTGTGGTCTAATTGAAATAAATGCGTTGAGTATCTTTCCATCGCGACATTGAATAACTGGTCAATAGGCCACATATTGAGTGTCACCCGAACCCGACCTCGGGGTTGCGTCTTTGGTTTCCCAACAAATATGATGTACGATTCCGACGATTGCTCATTATTGCGACCGTTTTGGTTAGCCCGCGGGGCAAGACCCTTAATTATTAATATCCGTCAAGTCCTTGGTCATTAAACCACTCTCTTGTGGATGTATCTTCTCGTAAAAAGAGTGAAAATCTATGTTAATATATTTCACTAACCACAAACTAAGTTTCAACGATGTAGGTACCCAGAATTGAAAGTTACGTTTTCAATTATAAACTTCTAGACCATCCATAAGGTGGAGTTCAGGATCTGCTGATTAAGTTACCTACACGGAAGCAGGATCCACGGAAGGATCCGACTTCCCGTACATGAACAGTCAGCAGCACCAATATGTATACACTTAGCAACGTTTAGAAGCAATTTTGGATTACTGACTAATATTTTAGAACCCATATTAATATAAAGTAGGTCATAATTATCTCAAAGTTGCAATCGTTATTTTATGAAAAATTCGCGTTTGAACTTTGCAAAGTGTATAATTATTATTGCTCATGACTGTACACTGTACTACATAATATATCATAAAACGTGCACTTGCTTTGCTAGCACAACGGACGTTCAGACGTAGAATTTTAAGACAGTTTCCAGAAATAGATTGGTATGCGCATTTCTGTGAGAATTTACCGAGAAAAGAATCCAGACACTATGTTATGAGTGCTTGAAGAATTATTTAGCGAGAAACTGGAGGGAACGTCTGTTACTAGTAAAAATATGCATGAAGGATTTTAAAAGTCTGAAGTGGTTTTGATCATTTGTTACATGATAAAAAATATTGTCGATCAATGATGAATGAATATTGAATGCAGACGATAAAGTCACGCTTTTTTAAATGTGACGATTAGTGTTTGGTTCTCAATTCCTTTTTTATGACATCACTATCCGAGATTTATCAGTTCATCTGCATTCGAAGTGCGTAAATACACATACCAAAAACTTGTTTAAAAACAATTGTTTAAACTTTTCAATGTACGTATAGGGTGTAAAAGTACCCTTAACGCAAACGAAGGGCACTTGTTCTCCCCACCACTGTGATATTTTTTTGTTCTAGACCATACCTGGGAACCTCCTAGTTACGGAGATATTGGGGGTCAAAGTTCTAAATTTTTCACAGCTGTTTTTGTAAATACTAGTTTTCCAGGTTTTAACTTTACTTAAATTATCTCCATGACCCGTTTACTATTCAAAACATCCACTAGCACAATGTTTTAAGAGTGCTACTTTGAGTTTTACCGTTAAATGTGATTTGTGAGCCCAAAAAAAAAAGTCATTTCCCAACAAAAAAAATTGCGTAGGGTACTTAGATTGATGTACAGAATGCTTGGTTGACGGGTGTGTGATGGGTTGATTTACACCCTGTATAGATGTCTGTTTTTATTACTATTGTACTCGCGTCCATTCGAATTTCAATTTCATACCGCAAAAGATGATGAAGAGGGTTTTTGATAGAAAAAAGAACTAGAAGCTACAAAATACTTCGTAAAACTAGTAACATTGAAATATGGTTCAAAGTTACTAGGTAATTTGAAGAACTTTTTGTACAGTTTAATTTAATAGACCCAGTTTCGATAATTACTTTGTTAGTTTTTGTGAATTAAAGAGAAAATTGAGTGGTAATTTATATCAGGTCAGTTAATAGTATCATTGCTGATTATATTATAATTGATTTAATATGGAAAAGTTGGGACATTACTACTTGATTGTTGGTTTAAAGTTTCACTTATTCCGGTGATAATGGAATAACACAATTTTGTGGCGGACATTGAATGTGCTCAATGGACAATGTTTGTAGATATTTACTGTTTCTTCGTCATTATCTGCCGATCCTTTTTCCAACTATGCAGGGGTCGGCTAGGACGCAGATGTATACGAGTATTTTACTTGCTTATACGTTACACGTTACACTCATGGGTTACAAGTACCAACCAAACGAAACCAGTTAATGCATGACAACCATTATTTACAACGGGTATCGACTTGGCAAGACTTGTCAGATATGGCATGTGTGTGTAAACCTTCATAGTATTGTCTTCATCTCATCTGGTAACTTTCCCGATAAAACAAGTAAACAAAAGACGTGCAAACCAAGTGAAAAAAAAACCTTTTATTTACTATTCCGTTAGTAAGTGAAATTATACATTTTTACTGTTTTTTTTACGGTATAGTCACCTCACACCGTAACGAGGAAGCTTCTTGTTGATGTTGTTATTTTTTGTCTCTCTCCGGCAAACTAAGGTTTGTCACGAGAGAACAGAAATGATCGAATAAACCTTTTTGAAAGCTCATTTAGGAACATGAGTGTCGAAATGTGTTAGCAAAGGAATTTAAAAGCAACACTGGCATGAAAGAGACGAGTGCGGGGCAGTGGTCCAACTGCTCTGTCCAACTAGTTGGACCATGGGTCTTTATTAGGGGCAGTTGTCCAACTTTAAAAATAGTTGGACCACAGCACCTTTTGAGAGTTCCGTGGTCCAATTCATTTAGACTCCCGAGATAAGATATAAAATATAAGAAATAACTTTCACAATAAATTAAATTTGTCTTATTCTAGTCGGTTATTTCTTCGTAGAGTGCACAGCAAGAATGAAAAGTATAAAATTTTATTTGCTGCGAGAACAAAGGTTGCTCTTTATGAGGTAAATGAATTATCTGTTTAAAGTGAGGATGGAGTTAACGTGCTTTAACGTGTTGTACTTTTATTGATTTTGTTATTGTAGTAGTTTCTTATCGGGTTTAGGAAACTTTTTCAAATGGTAATGGTGTTATTCTGGTACGAATATCATTACTATATCTTGTGTGATTCTATCTTTATGGTTACTTTTTGTTCTAATTATAACCACAAATCCTCTTTTCGTTTTACGGTTATGGTGGTTTTCTATGGTTTCTGTATAACCCCATGAGAAAATAAAGTCAGTATATATACATGCGCAAACGCGCATAAAACGTTATAGAACTAGGTACCACTGAACAAAATTAACTGCGCAAAACTACTTTATCTCCAAAATGAACCAGTTACTTTAAACTAAATCCAAAACTTAGAATAGAACCGAGAAATATACTAGTACCAAGAAAAATATGAGCTCATAAAACTTTACTATTTCCACCTCTAGTATGATGAATATAAGTTAAACTTGTTTCCTTTGTCACTACGGGCGCGGGCTAAGAAAACTAATTTGAAAAGAAAACAAGCTCCTTCCGACAAATATTAGTGAATTTTGATGAAAGCGGTGGTGGATCAGAGAGGGTGTGTCTACGCCTTGTTATAATTAGGAATAGTTTTGTTTTTTTTTATCATAAAGAAGGTTTTAGTGTGCTGCTGTGTTGATAGTACCAGTTTTAAACTGTTAGTTACATTAATGACAACTTTAGTACAGAACTGTATTGTTTTAAGCTGCGTCTACGCTAGGCGAGCCGAGCATGAGCCGCAGTAAAGGTCCAGGAACAGTCCAAACCTTTACTTCTTTCTTGAATTTATAAGGGGATTTTTAAGTTAATATTCATACATAAGTCAAAATTATACGAATCACGAGCGGTATTTGCATCCTTCGATTGTGTAAACGGAATTATAGAGGGTCGCGGGGAGTAGAACCACGAATAGTCGCATAGATTCCTTGTTATTACAACAAAAGAAGTGTGCTATGGCGCCCCGCGTCGCACGTCCCGAGGAGATTATTGTGTCTTTGCGGTACTCAGAGATATTTAATGATTACTTAAGCCGTCACTCAGTAAAGATTTTACATAATTTTGTATGACAAAACTGTCAAAACCTTTACTAAGTGATGGCCTAAGTAATCATTAAAGATCTTTGAGTGCGGCAGTTTAGTGTAGACATAGTTTAATATAAGTTAAGTCAGGCCACATCCAGGCCTATAAAAAATAGCCCAATATTAAAATAATAAACCGAAAGCACGATAAACTACACTTATCCCGTCTATCTCATAAACTGCAACAATTTGAAACATTTCACCAAAACACATAAATTTCGGCGAACCCAGAAAACTTTTCAATTTTACTTTACTGCATAAAAATACGTACGAAGCCGTGTGATTTGTTTATACCGTTGGCAGGACGTAGCTTCGTTTCGCTGGAGTAAGCTCTTTTATATCGTGTAGAGTTGATTTTATGGTCTGCTTACGTTTCCTTGCGGTTGCGTTTTGTTTTTTTTTGCTGGCAAGTCCGTGTTGGAGATTGGCCGCCATATTGCTAGTTTGCGATTGGTTACTCGTATTTCGAAATAGTATTGTTTGCGGGTGTCTGGTGGTGTTTGTGTCTGTCATCCGATGTTGTGTGTGTGTGTTTTAGTCGTATATTACATGTGGCGACAGCGACTTCTATCGCAACACATGCGAACTAATTGGCTAATCCTACATCCTGCCATTAACTTTATCTGCGACATTAGCGTATATAGAAAATCCCGACTTACATATGTCGGGCAGTTAGCCCACCAGACACAACACCCGTCTGGTTGGAGGATCCTCCTTTTTCTATGGGGGATGAGAAACTATACACCCTTTTCCTCATACCCCTCAAATATACTAGGTTTTCCCCGCGGCTGTTCTCGCGTTTTGATCGGAAATTATCTTACGGAAACGTTTTAAATATTGCCTATGATAGTCGGAGATAATAAAGCTTCCCATTAGTAAAAGAATTTCCAAAGTCAGTTCAGTAGATCCAGAGATTACCTCCTTCGACCTCACAAACTTTACCTCTTTATAATATTAGTACAGACAATTGTTTATTTATAAGCTATTACATTTTAATAATTCCACAGCAAAATCATCCATTTTCCCATTTAAGCAAACTTAAATGAATGTCTGGCTGAAACAGTGGCGTCGGTAGACTTATGAGGTCAAATTCACTTCCGGATTGCTTTTTTTGCATCCGTTGGTTCCGATAGGCATTATATCCGAGTCTCTCCATTTCCATCGTCTAATCCCCTTGTTTGACGACTTAAGTTCAGTAGCCAAATAGTTGGCTGTTGTACAAAAATAACGATTAATTAGTAAGTAACAATAGGTTAAGTAATTTTGAAAAACGTCTGTATTTAGGCCAAAATATTAAAACACTAGTTAGGCTAATTCCTGTCATAGTCTCACAACTGTTGATGCAGTGATAGTCTAGTGACACGTGACCGTCGGGCTGCCTAGTCGTATAGGTCCGAGTTCGAACCCAAGATACGGACCTCTTATTTTTGAAATTCATGTGCGTATTGTGTAATTATCACTTGCTGCTAGTTTCTTCACGTTTTCTCAGGAAAACATCGCGAGGAAACCAGCATGCTTGAGAGATATTTCTAGACGGCATGTAAAGCCAAATCAACGGCCTATTGCGCGAATTACACAGAAGCGGCGTAAGGTGAAGGCGCGGCGGACGACGAAACGACGTGCCTGCGCCACGCCGCTTGAGTATAATTCACATCGTGTCGCCTACCTACATTTTGTAATGAATCGTTCTGAAGCGGCAAGATGCCTGCGCCGCGCCTTCACCTTACGCCGCTTCTGTGTAATTCGGGCCTATGGGTGGCAGAAACGAAAGAAAGAAAGAGTTACTACAAGCTAGAGCGAAACTATAAACTTACAAGGTAGCATTTAGATAAACACTTTTAGTGTTCTAGCTTTGACTCGTGTTATTTAACGTTTTATTTATTTCGGCCTTAGTAGTTGATACAATACGGATAGACCAGTGTGACAACTCACACTGGTGTAGGAGCAGGAGACACGAAATAAAAAACTTTCCTTTTGGTCACATTTTTTTAAGAATCCAGAAACCTACCCAGTAGTGAAAATGTGTCCCAACCTCCCATGTCAAAATCGCCATGTCACTCTATACTACGAGTAAAATTAAATAGTCGTGCTTTGGACACCCAGTTTATTTTATGATTTTCTTCTAGTTTATATTAATATGAAATCTTTTGTCCAACAGTGAAATCAATGACATCAACCTGGGTCTCTTAGTGGAGGTGTGGAACAAAGGTGTCATCTGGGACAAAGCACTCGGCTACCACTACCTGCCTCTCGCTTCCGTCGCTTATAACGAGGTAAGATAGAAAGAGATGGATATACTAGAATTGGAATAAAGCATCCGTTTAATAATTAATAAGCTAGAGTATTCGTTCGATGACACGTTTGGCGCAGTGGCTGAGCGATCGACTGCTACGCTGCGTGTCACAGGTTTGATCCCCATACGGACCAAATATTTGTATGAGCTACCGGTAGTTGTTATAAGTCTGGTTGTTTGCGTTTGTGAGTTTAAATGTTTGTAAACGCACCCACGATACAGGAGAAATTCGTAGTGTGGGACAGCGTTTTTTTTTGTTACCGAATTTCATTGGACTCATGACTACTCATCGCAAATGATTGACTTTTTAATCCGATTTCCTTACCTAAATATGGTTATAATACTGCTAGATCTACGCTCGGTTGATGGCAATAGGCTCGCCTTCTTTATATGGGACTTAAACATAACTGGCGAAATGTGGGGGTACTATTAGGTACACCTCTGCCTAACTCTTTGAGAATTACATGCGTGATGTTATGTTATGTTCATTACCACTAGTATGATTGCAGCCTGCTAGATTTCGCCATCTATTACATGGGACCCTCTATTATGTATCCACTTGTAATTTACTTCTCTGAGCAACTCTTCCGGGATTACAAGCGTTATGTTATGGGCCCGGAAAACCATGTGGGTATTCTGGGAAATTGTTGAATTAAAGAAGTTCAACAAAACATCTTCTCGTCTTCAAACAACAAACAGCTATCAGCATGTACAGTGATTCAGATAAATTTCCTCTTAAACCGTTCCACGTACAGATCACCGGGTTCAGTGCTGAAAGTTTACGGGCTATAAAATTGAGTGCAAGTAGTTTATACTCCTAGATAACTTCCTGAAGTAAACTAACTGAGTTAGAACGTTAGGGACGCTACACGCTATTGTTCGGCTTGGCACGTTCGCTTTGGCAGTATTATTTGTTGAACAAAAAGCTGATCTGAACGTACATGTGTGTGAGTGTGTGCGAGTCATCATCTGCTTAGCCTTTTTCAACTATGTTGGGGTTAGCTTCCTGTCTAACAGGATGCAGCTGAATACCAGTATTTTACATGGAGCGACTGCCTATCTGACCTTTACAACCCAGTCAGTCTAGGGTAATATGATACCCCTTTCGGAGGGAGGCCTTTGCCCAGCAGTGGGACAATATGGGCTAGCTCTAAAAATATCATCATCATCTGCTTAGCCTTTTCCCAACTATGTTGGGGTCGGCTTCCAGTCTAACCGGATGCAGGTGAATACCAGTATTTTACATGGAGCGACTGCCTATCTGACCTCTACAACCCAGTCAGTCTAGGGTAATCATTAATACCCCTTTCTAAGACTGGTTGTCAGAGTTTCGGGCCATTGACTACCTGTAACGACTGTCAAAGATCTACAAAAGCCAGCCGGAATCAACGGCTGAACGAGCTTTCCGAGGCATGAAGGAAACTCGGTATGTAATGGGTGGTCACCCACACACAGGTTGACCTAAGCAAGTGCGGCTTGACTTGCAGATGGATTCGAGTGTTAGTGGATTGACTGATTTTGTACATCAAACTAAAGATTTGTTTTTTGGAGTAATAAATCATAGTATCGCTAGAGGTCAATGTAACGCACTCAAAACATTGAATTTCGGATAAAGTCCATTTCACGAAAGAAGTCCCGCAGACGCAGCGCTGTATGTCGCGCGACATAATGTTGTTTCACAACTTTTGGCATCGTAAATAAACCTTATAACGCACTAATCCAATAATAAACTCACAAAATATCTACCACAACAAACGCACCTTGATAACATCGACAAACGACAACATGGTCCATCTGTTAAATTTAGTTCCACAATTTTATTGTCCGCGGGACTTCTTTCGTGAAATGGACTTTAGCATATTGAGTAGTTGGTGACTGTCATTTGCAGATGTTTGACAGCCAGGCGTCAGAATAAGTCAGATAAGCCGTTCCTTCGTGTAAAATAATGGTGTTGATTTTAATCTGATGGAAGCTAACCCTAACTTATTTAGGTAAATGCTAGGCAGATGATGACCATATCTACTTAATCTACCTACATAAAAAAATAATACGTTTTCTCCCCGGTTGTGACAAATTTCGCCATCCCGAACATTAGTACTTACATGCGAGTATATTGGCGGTAAACAAGAAACCTGTCACTGTTTATGTTCTATTAAACATAATGTTATTATAGAATATGGCGTCTGTAGTTTTATGAAGTAGCTGTCATTCATGTATCTATTTGTTCGGTTTTATTTAAGATGGGATCGTGTTAAACTATAATGACTGTAATCAATAAATAGTTGCATGAGAAAATGTGGGTGAACTATTAGGTACTCTGCCTATCCTTTCCGAGATTACAGGCTTGATGTTAATATAACTACATATTATGTTGTAACCTGAACTGTTGATATATTTGTTCTTTAAAAAATTAAAAAAACATTTTGGTTTCTTGGTGTTTTTGAAGTCAGTTGTTTTTTTTGCAAAAAAGTTTTTTTATTTTTTCATTTTTAGTTGTGGTCCTAAACAAATATTTACTATGCATTTAACATTCAACCAAGAAACCTAACCCTTAACCTTCAAGATTCCCTTATTATTGCTTTCAACTCCTAACCGTTCAGGAGTAGTACCTTCCATTATCAGCTCATCAACATGAAGTGATGACTGCTAGATGCGAATACTTGAATAGCGTCAGTAAAAGCACAAAACAAGTAATACGTGCCTATGAAATTTGAGGGTTGCCCTCGATTTCTCTGGGATCCCATCACCAGATCCCGGTTTCTATATCATTGTACCACCCTTGAAATATTTCCTTTTCAATAAAAAAAGAATCATCAAAATTGGTTCATAAACGACGAAGTTATTAGCGGACACACATAAACGAAAAATGTTAATAAATTTAAAAAAATGTTCATTAAATGAAAAGTACTGGGTCAAACAATGTCAAATTTTGATGGGACCGAATGGCAACTATTACGCATCAAACAAAAAAAGAATCACGTAAATCGAATCATAAATCTCGGCGTAATCGGAATACATACATAGAATAAAAAAAAAAAAACATACCGATCGAATTGTGAACCTCCTCCTTTTTGGGAAGTCGGTTAAAAAGGAGTAAATGATAGCGTGACTACCTGGAGAACGAAAGAAAGAAACGTGTTGCGCCAAAACCATAAAATATGGGACAAGGGCAGGAAGGTGATGATGATAAATGTCTAATGCAATTAAAGAGGTGATGTTAATAGTGAAACTACACACATCAAAAGTGTCTAGGGATCAAGCATTTTTATGCGGATTTCTTGAGATTGAGATGTGGCTTTGTAATAAATTTATGATTTTATAAATTTATATGGATCCTTTTTGGTGCATTTCATAATTTGAATCAGGAACTGTGAATCAAATTCGAGTAAAAGATGAAAATCAGCTGTCAATATTTTCCCTATAAAAACATACAACGCATTGAAGACATTATTAGTGCTACTGTTTCCCTACTACTGATTAAAACCAACGTTATTATGGAGCGGCGACGTCATTTAAGCAGGGAAGAAATGCTCAGAGCCGTGGGAATGATAGAAGCTGGTTCCCGGCAACGTACTGTGGCTTTAGCTCTGAATACAAGTCAGAGTGTTATCAGTCGACTTTGGACACGTTACCGAAGCACTGGTACCGTGGCTGAGCGCCATGGAGGACGGTATCGCTGCACCACACGGATACAAGACCGATACATTCAAATCTTAACTCAAAGAGCTCCAACAATAACCGCCATGATGTTAGCCGTGAGGCTTCATCACTCTTCAGGGAACTTAATTAGCGACCAAACAGTCAGAAACCGCTTGCATGAAGTGAACCTTCATTCCCGAAGACCGCTACGGGTACCACCTATAGCAATGCACAATCGTAGGATTCGATATCAATGGGCTCTTGAACACAGAAATTGGGCAGAAGAACAATGGCGTTTCGTGTGCTTTTCTGATGAGTCTCGTTTTGGTATGAGACCGGATACAAGACGTATACGACACTGGAGAACCCCTGGACGCCAACAGCGATTAAAATCCTGCCAGGAAGTCCATCCTTATAGTGGTGGAACCATCATGGTATGGGCGGGTATTTGGATCGGCGGAAGAACTGAGTTGATTTGGATCAGAGGCAACCTCAACGCTCAAATTTATGCTGAGACGATTGTATCAGACGTCATCGTTCCTCTACAAGTGCAAATCGGTCCCTTATTTCAGTCAATGCATGATAATGCACGACCGCACACCGCAAGAGTTGTAAGACAGACTCTCGCCGCAGCTAACATCAATGTCCTGCCCTGGCCTGCTCAGTCGCCAGACTTGAACCCGATTGAGCATGCATGGGATATGCTACAGAGAAGAGCTCTGCCGAATATGGAGGGTATCCAGTCGCAAGAAGACCTTTTTTTGTTGTTGCAACGAACATGGGCGGCCATTCCACAGCGTGATTTGGATGAACTCATTTTGAGTATGCCAAACCGATGTTCTTGTGTTGTTAGTGTTCGCGGTAGAAACACGGATTATTAATTGTTTAAGTTACCCAATAAAATTTTAAAGAAAACTGTTATTTCAGTCTTTTTTTCGAACTTTAATGTTAGTGGTTCAAATGTCAAAAATCCCTTTATTAGGAAAATGGCAAATTTCTTTATTAATGCAAAGGTGACTTGGTTTATCGTTACTGTGACAAACGAAAACACTTTATTTGATGAATCCTTAAAGAAAATTTTAATTAATATCAATCAGGAGAAAAGTTATTGCAAAAATATATGTTGATCCCTAGACACTTTTGATGTGTGTACTTCACTACGTTTGCGATTTTGTTCCCAACCTTAACAATAATGTTGGTTTGGAAATCGTCGTTAACATTTTCACGTAATTTTCAGTTTGCGCTACAGCTTCAAATAATCTTTAAATAGTTATAGTCGTTCTGAGATAAACTTAATTTCCGCATGACAGCGATGTGGACGAGTATTTTGAAGCTTTTTGTTTTTCTACAAAATAGAATTGATTACCAAATAATATCATCAATACGAAATTAGGATCCGAATGGAATAAAAATTTTCTAAATGTTGTCTAAGTCAAGAGTTAGCAACACGAACACATTTTTTGGAAAACAAAATAACAAAAGATAGTCGAAAAAAAAATTGTCGCAATAATAATACTGGGGCTGCGGGTTGTTTGCAGATACCGCGGCCTCGACATGAAGGGCTAAGAAGGAACATGGGTGGTTTTTAGTCAGTAGAAGTCTGACACTCCCTTTCGCTCTGCCCAAGAGCGGGAGGGGTTATTTGATGATTTCCCACCCCCACAAAAAAAGGGTTATCTAATGAAGTTTTATTATGCCTCTAACACCTGAGATAGCCTTGAAACGGGCAATCCCTTTAAATGTGTAAGGGATTTCGTGTGCAATTCTCGGCGTATTGCATTACGCATAATCGTAGTCTTTATATCTAGAATGTAATGAGATAACACTTTCGAGGGTAGAAGTAAAGTAGAACATTTTCGGGTTATGCGAGTACCAGAAAAATAAATGGGAAATAGTTGGGTTTAATGGGTAAATAATAATTGCCGCTCGGGTCGATATTTAGTTGAATCCAGGCTTGCGTAGGTTGGTCTCCTGCCCTGATCCCAATTCATTTGGGGTCGGCGCAGCATGTCTTCTTCCATACCTCTCTGTTTCTCGTCAATTCAATTCAATTTATTCACAAACAATTTTCATTGTATTTGAAATAATAATAGCATAATTATAAAAAAAACATTCATTAAACATTAACAACAAAAAATATAATTCCACATAAAATACAAATTAGAAACATATTCAAAAAAATAGTATATTATGCAACGAGTGAATAAAGGACGGATTTAAAGCGAGGGCCGTAGATGAGTCACGAGCAAGTGAAGGATTCTAATGATTGAATCACGAACGCAGCGAGTGATTCAACTGTTAGAATCCTGAACGACGCGAGTGATTCATGGCCCTCGATATAAATTCGTACTTTATTCAGGAGTTGCATACTATACTTTATATCATGACTACGAGAAAAGACATAATTTAAGCGAAAATTGAAATTTAATCAAGAAATAAGAATTGTTACATTAATTGAAATGGACAATAAAATTAGAGCAATGACTGAAATTAAGCGTAATTTTCTTATTATTATCATTAGGGTGGTCAACTTGTGAAACAATATTTATTAATCTAATGCCAAACTCCTTGTCGCAAATATCGACCAATCAAATCTCGAGAATTTATTTGCACCAAAGAGTTTTGAATTTCGAATCTTAGCGCAAGGAGTTTGTGTAAGCATTGAAATAGAGACCGGATATATTTTTGTGTTCCAAATTCAAACACCAAAATAGTGAATAAAAACAAAACAGTGAATAAAAGGCCTTTTTATTCACTGTTTTGCGTGAATAAAATAAGCTTTTTAGAGTAGGTATGGTATAATAGTATATTATGCAACTAGTGAATAAAGGACGGATTTAAAGCGAGGGCCGTAGATGAGTCACGAGCAAGTGAAGGATTCTAATGATTGAATCACGAACGCAGCGAGTGATTCAACTGTTAGAATCCTGAACGACGGGAGTGATTCATGGCCCTCGATATAAATTCTTACTTTATTCAAGAGTTGCATACTATACTTTATATCATGACTACGAGAAAAGACATAATTTAAGCGAAAATAGAAATTTAATCAAGAAATAAGAATTGTTACATTAATTGAAATGGACATTAAATTTAGAGCAATGACTGAAATTAAGCGTAATTTTCTTATTATTATCATTAGGGTGGTCAACTTGTGAAACAATATTTATTTTTCTATAAAGGCAGCAAAGAACACAAAACAGTTTTTAATCTAATGCCAAACTCCTTGTCGCAAATATCGACCAATCAAATCTCGAGAATTTATTTGCACCAAAGAGTTTTGAATTTCGAATCTTAGCGCAAGGAGTTTGTGTAAGCATTGAAATAGAGACCGGATATATTTTTGTGTTCCAAATTCAAACACCAAAATAGTGAATAAAAACAAAACAGTGAATAAAAGGCCTTTTTATTCACTGTTTTGCGTGAATAAAATAAGCTTTTTAGAGTAGGTATGGTATAAAATAATAAACAGTTGTTGTTTATAATTTTTTTTTTAATATGTCATCTCACGAGACATCTCCTTTCTTACGACATCCTTATTAATATATCCTTATTACTTATGTAATAAGTAATAAGGTTGAAAAGTGGTCGACCGTCAGTGATCTCGGTACCTAGTAAGTACCACAAAATATAATAAGCGTACTAATGTGCCTACCTTATACTCAGTAGAAATCAATACGTATTTTTAGCTCAGAATACGGTCTTTCATGTCAGAATGTCTTTTATTCTTGAGAAAGCCAATTCTCTGTTGAGTACATATTGGTTGTGATCGCTCGTAGTGTGTGTAATGAGGTTTTGTGAATGAGAAGGTCGTTGTTTGATTTCTTTGGTCCTTTTCTAAAAGATTGTCTTGTTGGTCTAGTGGTCGAAAGCGCGACTGCTGAACATGAGGTCCTGGGTCCGATTCCCGGGTCGGGCAAAGTGTTATTGAGTTTTTCCATCAGGGATTTCTCAGTAACAGCCACTGAGTCTGAATTTGTGTTCGGTTGATGGCAATAGGCTCGCCCCCACACCGGACCCCACATGGGACTTGAACATAATTGGTGAAATGTGGGAGTACTATTAGGTATACCTCTGTCTAACTCTTTGAGAATTACAGGCGTGATGTTATGTATGTGATCCCTGTTATTATACAGGTTGGAGAGACACCAACGCACAAACGGTTACTATGTTTCAGATCACCATTTCTCGCCCTACATAGAAATTGTTCACCGGTAAAAAAAAATTTTTTCGTACAAACTACTTTTTTTTTTAAATTGCTGATTGAAATTGTTGGTGTCTTTTCCTCCCTGTATTAAAACTATGAGCTTAAAACGTGAAATCATGTGCTTAAAACTTTCTGATGTACCTAGTAAGATAAAGAAATTACACCTCGATTACAATAATAATTTCGCTTAGCGTTCAAAATCACGTTATTACTAGACAGTTTTGGGGCATATTATAATATTATGATACTTTGAACAAGTTTTAATTGTAGGTACCAAATAAAATCCTAGCTGGTTGTTATTCACATTTTGAATGCGTTATTATAAAGTTAGAGGCAAAGTGTTTATTTTTTTTTGAACAGACTTGAAACGGCAATGGATTGGTTTATTTTGCATATATTTATTTATTGTTTTTCTAACGTAATTCATTTTTCGACTCTATATACTATTTCATCTTTGGGAAAAAATGTAGTGTGAGAACTATTTTTAACACAAAATTCTACTGTACTACAAAATACTTTTAATTGAGATTGGACAGCAATTAGAAAACAATTGAAACAAAATAGGAACGCTATCAATTACTTCATACTAAAGAAGGTCAAGAAAATATAGGCATAATTAATACTCCTTTGTTTCCATCCTCCTTACACCGAACGAATTTAAAATCAGAACACCATAATTACAAAAAAAACCGCACGGCAGCTTTGAAACTCCCGTTTAGTAAGCTTTTACAAAACAATGGATGTTAATTTTCATGGAAATCATTGTTAAGCTCAATATATGGGATATACACTTACTATGGTACGGAAATTGTATAGAATTTGCATATATAAAGGCCGTAAGCGGTATTTTCCGCGGTGTCGACACCGCTCCGCTTTTGTTAACCCTGTAACCGCTTACCGGACGAGATTTTTAATGAATACAGGGTAACAAGTTGCGGGTTTAAACCGGGTTTAATATTGAAGGTGGTTGTAAAAAGTCGGATGTTGAATGATCCGTGGAGATGATTTATTTATATCCGTTCTTTAAAAGTTTTATTGAATCTCAGGACGATCTGAGGACGCATTTTAACTAAACGTGACCAGGAAAACTGTCACGTCGTCATTGTCATTACTAGAGACCGAATTATTCGTCAAAAAATGCACGATTTATATTCCAAATAAGCAGTAAAATGCCAGCATCTAAAAAAAAAACAATTAAAATGTAAGTGTCTGCTTGTAAAGTCAAAATATTTTTTACATGGTCAGTGGATACCTCTTAAACGCGGTTTATAATCTTCCTTCTTTATGTTTAGATGATAATGGATTAAGATATTGCTGGCATTTAAGTGAGTGAGCAGGTATCTACTAACTAGTGTAACATGCCAAGTCATAAATTATGTCTAAGAAGATATTCCCGTGAGACGGTTGGAACCTGTGATATTTTAGTGCTATATGAAAATAAAATAAGACTACTTTTCGAGAAACTATTCTTCTTTCTGTTTCGTGTTGTTAGTGCCAAACCCTTTTCTTTTTGGTTTTTTGGAGCGTAGGGAATCATCGAACGACTCATCTCGCTCTGGGCGGAGTGGAAGGGAGTGTCAGACTTCTACTGACTAAAAACTACATATTTTTCTTCTTAGCCCTTTGTGTCCGGGGTCACGGTATCTCTTGCGAACAACTCGCAGCCCCGGCAGGCGTTGGCCCTTCCGGGCGCCTGCAATGTTTCTGACATCTCTTTGAGGCGCGCGCGTCGTCGTCATAAGACGGACGGACAGTGACCAAGCCCATTACTCACCGTCCACAGACCCGCGCCTATGGTGGCCGGAAGCCATCATGTGGGTCTTCACGCCCGTAGCGTCTCCCGCGGCGGCTGGGACGAGAGGTTTTTTCCCTCCCACGTTCCGCCACCTGCTTTGCTAGCATCACTGCTTCGCAGAAGGAGGCGACGGCGTCCCATTTCCTCTCACCCCGGACGGTGGTTTGAACCAGGGCCGACGCGAGAGGTCGCAACCGCCGTAGTGCCTCACTCTGGTGTCAGCGTTTTTATTCCACCCATGGGTTGCTGACTTGGCTTACATACCGTTGAGAGATAGGTCTCGGGCATGTTTGGTTTCCTCAAGATGTTTTCGTTGATGGCTTCATCTTCTTTCCGGCAACAAGCAGTAAAAAATCAGCTTCTTGCTGTATAAGCAATCATATTTCAAAAAAAAGCACAACATTCTAGAAAAAAAATCAGCTTTGAAAAAGAAAATATTACAACCAGGTGCTTTCCATTAAAAAATCCATTCCGTACGTCAGAATGTGGAAGCCATGCGAGTCCGTACGTAATTGTCGGTACCAACCCAGTCATCAAACGGCAATTGATCAGATTACTTCTGAAATATTAATGAGCATCGGTATTCAAGTTAATGAGGCCATGACTGATTGATTGCGGTACTTCGCTAGTTATTTCACTTCATTTGCGAATAGCAGTGGACGAATTGCGCGGGTCATGTTGCGTTTTATAGTGAAAGAGGTTAGTGCTTTATTTTTTTTATTGCTTTTAAGGACTTTTCTGTGAGTGTTATTGAAATAAAAAACACCTTGTATATGTGGTGTTTTTTTGTATCCCGTAACCCTAGGGTATGAATGAGACCATATAGAAGAATCAACTGGTATATGAATTGTTTTTCAATTATATATTTATTTTGTTTTCGTTTTTCGTGCAAAATAATTCGACAAACCCACGATTATTAATATAAAACACCCGTACTATGGAGATTAGTGTCTGAGATAGTCTTTTGAAGAAAGCATCACACAGATTTGAGTGGACCCGTCCAGTCAGTGCAAGCATTTGCCAGTTATCGTGGAGCTCGATTTATAACTCAAGGAGTTCAAAGTCACGACGAACAATACCAAAGAAAGGACATTTGGTCGCTTAGACAATCGTTAAAACTAAAGACCCACATATCAAAGACTCAAACGATTAAATTTCATGTACAAAATTAAAAAAAAAAACATGTTGTAAATCTATACTGGGTGTCAAAAGACCCTTAACAAAATCGAAAGGTACTTGTTCTACCATTATGATATTTTTTTGTTCTGGACCATACCCGGGAACTTTCTAGTTACGCAGATAATATACTACAGGTTAAAGATCCAACTTATTGACCGTTTCCCAGCAATATTTTTTGCGTGGAGTATCTTAGGTTGATGTACAGAATGCTTGGTTGACGGCTTCCTGAAGGATCCTCTAACACCTTATAATAATAGATATCATCGTACAACCATTTATCGTGCATAACATAAGCATTTTAATATTATTTTATTTTAATATGTATTTAAATCTATAAGTATTTAATCATTTAACCGAGCTTTATATTACGTTTCTGTTTCACGGATGAATGATGAGGTTTCGATCACTCATACTGATAATCGTATCTTTTGATCCTTATAATGATCTGTGAATTCAATTTTCATTAAAACAATATTCATGCGACCTTTACGAGTGTATTACTAACATAGTTTGTAAGAACATTGTTACTAACGCTATTAGTCTTGTTGTTAAATTATTACCTGCCTACTAACATCTATACTTCTATACTAATATTATAAAGCTGAAGAGTTTGTTTGTTTGTTTGTTTGTTTGTTTGTTTGTTTGAACGCGGTAAACTCAGGGACTACTGGTTGGAATAGAAAAAGTCTTTTTGTGTTGGGTAGTCCATTTATCGAGGGAGGCTTTAGGGCATATAACATCACGCTACAACGAAAAGGACCTGAGCATAAATGAAAAATGTTGCAAAAACGGGAAAAATATTTCGTTATTGAGAACTTCCGTTGCGTGCGCTGCGAAAACGCTTTAATTTACGCAAATATTGTGTATGGTGGAATTGTTCCTCTTTAAAAGTTCTAAAAAAAAGTCCGCGACAGCATATGTCTATCTTTTAAGATTGACTCACTATAACCTTTTTTTACTATTATAATTTTAGGTTAAAATGAGTGATAGTTTGCGAAGCTTATTTAACCCATATGGTATTAATCTATATCTAAATAAATGTGTTTGTTAGCACGGAAATTTAATATAGAATATTTGTGCCCTTTACTTTATACAGTTTAAACAAATACCTTAGAAGATATCGCAATGTAAAAATATCCGCGCAACAAAATAATTACTCTCGCGGCAGTGATTCGTTCGGTCCGGTACGGCAGCCGGCTGACGCACGTTCCATCGCAATGTAGGCCCCTACGTGGGGATTCTGGCCTCCGGGAAATTCAAATTCAAAATATTTACTGCACCATAATGTTTACAAGTACAAGGTGTTACTGTATATTTAACAGTAAGAGATACCTATAGTAATTCACACTTTAATAAAATCTAAACTAATATTATAAAAGATAAGATTTTTTGTTTGTTACGATTTAACTCAATTTATGTTGATATGATTTGATTTATGTGACGTAGACGAAGTTGCATGGGTCAGCTAGTAGTTTATAAGTTCCAATTGTTACTAACCATTATGGATCATTGTGTTATCAGAGAATAAATTATTATTATTTACGGGGTTCCGGATAAGGCATATATCGAACAATTTATTTGTTCTCAAGACCATTGTGACATAACGTGACAAAAGCTGTTTCCTGAAGTTATTTCCTTCCATGACTGCTTCGTTGGTATAGTTCTGGCTTCGATTCCCAGGTCATGCAAAGTGTTTTTGGGTTTTTCGATCAAGAAATTCTCAGTAACCGCTGCAGAGTTTGGATTTGTGCCCGTTTGATGGCATTAGGCTCATACTCTATAGTGAAATGCGGGTGCGCTATTCAATACACCGCTGCCTAACCATTCCGGGATTACAGGCGTGATGTTATGATGATGATGTTTATTTCCTTCCTTGCTTGATTTGGAAATAATTTATTATTGTTAAATTCGAAATACTCAGAACGGATTTAGAATGCTTTACTTACGAAACTTAAACGTTACGCATCAGTATGGAAATATTCAGTTTTAAACCACTCTCAATTCACTACGTATTCCTGGTTCCGTTCGTATTACCAGGAACCCAGAGGTTAAAAGTACAATATTCGTCCTTCGGGAGTGTCAGCATTTGCATTTCTTTGCCCATTTACTCTTTGGAGGTAATTGGGACACGTAAATGGAATGAGAGGGAATTATCGTAAAGTTTTGTCTTCTTATTCATGGATGTATAGGAGCTCGGATCAAGCTTCAGGTTAAACCGCGCGTGCCTAGGCTGGTCAGCGGATGGGTGACCATCCATAACATACCTCCGAGCTTCCTCCAAACCTCGGAAAGTACGTTAAGCTAATGGTCCCGGCTGACATTAAATTTGTAGATCTTAAGCAGTCAGTGGTCCGAAAGTCTGAAAACAAGTTTCAAAAAAGAGTATCGTATTACCCAGTACTTAAACTATTTTCTAAGTTTATTTAAGGGTGTTTACCCGTCGGAGCTGCGGGTTGTTCGAAAGAGATACCGCGGCCTCGACACAAAGAGCTAAGAAGGAACATGGGTGGTTTTTAGTCAGTAGAAGTCTGACACTCCCTTCCGCTCTGCCCAGAGCGGTAGGAGTCATTTGATGATTTCCCACCCCAAAAGAAAAAGGGTGTATATTTATATATCACACCCTTCTAAGTACCAGAAAAATGGAACATTAAACATTTTATGTTTTTTTGTATAATTATAATATTATTTTGTTAATGATAATTATGATAAATAATTAAAAAATATATTATTATTTAATATTATTATAATTTTTTTAATTTATATTTTTTAAATGTTTTTTATTGTATTTGTAAATAATATTTAAAAATGTAATAAGTTTGTTTGAAAATAAATAAAGGAAATTATGATAATACTTAACCATCCATTTCTATTTCAGTCGGACGGCGGGGGGCGGTGGGTGGAACTTGAGGCGCAGGTGATGATGCGAGGTGGCGCTGTCGTCGGCACCACTGGCCCCACTGGCAATGCCTTGTTACTGGACTGCAGGTTCGAGCCGCCTTTCGGTGAGTACAACCTTGAAAAACGTCAAAAACATAATGTCATTATTATAAGTCACTAGATGATGTCAGCGGGTGTGGCAGGCCACGAGAACTACTTTATAAATTGGTGAAAACAGCATGGAAATTGGGGCAGTAGTTTTTGAGTTAATCGCGAACAGACAGACAGACAGACACGCGGCGGAGAACTTTGTTTTATAGTTTGTAGTGATAGTGATGATAATTAGTCGCATTGATGCATAAAGGCCTCTCTTACCTCTTTAAGTGCGATTTGCTCGTAACTATAAACGTACTAAAAATTGCCTTGTATTTGTTTGTGCGGGAATCGCATCCGAGACCCGCAGACCGACAGCCAATCGCTTAACCATTGCGCGAATCATGCGGTCAACTTAATATTTTTTTTGAAAGTGAAGAGGTTTTGATGAATAGTCCTAATGGCTTCAACCTTTAGTGATCACAGTGACTTCACTAATTTAAACAAAGCTTAGTTTTTTAAATTAGTGCGGTCATTGTGATCTGAAAAAACATGAAAAGCTTCATTGCTTTTGTCAGATTTTTGCAACTCATCCTGATACGGGAAAAACGGAGCCGGTAAAATAGAACTGAAATAACAGAATGTGTAACAAATTGTTATGGTGCTAGAAAAATACGCATGACAATACCATTGTCCATGCATTTTTAGTTTTCATTTATTTTAGTTTTTGTTAGTTGGGCGCCATTCAGAAATAACGGCATACAAATTTTACAATTTATTGGTTTTTTGCCTCAACTTATCTTTGTGACACTTCCTCCTCTCTAGTGTGACGTCAACTTCCTAGTTTGACGGCGCAGTGGCTAAGCGATTGGACTGCTGCCCTGCGTGTCGCGGGTTCGATCTCCACACGGAACAAATATTAGCATGGCCTATAGATACTTGTTTCGGGTTTGGGTGTGTTTGTGAATGTGAGTTTGAATGTTTGTAAACGCGTCCACGATACAGGAGAAATTCCTAGTGTGGGGCAACGTTTTGATATAAAAAAAAACCACTATTTTGCGATTTAGCTTGATTATACAAATACACAGTGTTAAAAATAAAAACTGAGAACGGGATTTTTACCATTATTGCCTTTTGTTTCGAGCTCTCGTTTAAGCGCTAACAAAAAGTAAACTTGGTAAATATCCCGTTATTAGTGCTTATGATAGTGTTAGTGACCATGTCAGTTACTTAGTAGTACTTATATAGTGATAGAAATATAGTAAAGTTACGTTTATAGTTTAAATTTCGTGTTTTAATACTTAGATTTTGAAATGTTAAGTCATTAAATTTAGGGTCCCCCTAAGGGGTGGGAATCCCTCGACATTGACTCACTTCGTCAACCGTAGAAGACGTAATATATGAATTTGGACCATCCATTGATTGCAATACAGCTTTTGTGTGTAACAGCGCAAACGTTGCGGTTATTGTGCTAAGTCTAACACATACCTAATAGGAACATTATTGCACTTTGATTTTTATTTTCTTTTTGTGTAATACGTTATGAAACTCTAATTCTACTTAAAATGGTAATCATTGAATACCACAACATCGTGTTTGATAACCTTTAACAAGGCGATTTCAGTCTAAGTCAAAAAAGCATGCGAGTAACTTGCATGATTTTGTGCAAGTAACTAACAATAGGGTCTGTGTCTTGCATTTGTGGACTATGAGAAGGCTTTTGACTCTATTGAGACCTGGTCTGTTCTGGAGTCATTGCAGCGATGCCAAGTAGACTGGCGATACATCCAAGTGCTGAGGAGCCTATACGAAGACGCCACAATAACCGTCCAAACTCAGAACCAGCAGACAAAGCATATTCCATTGCGTAGGGGGGTGAGACAAGGGGACGTAATTTCCCCGAAACTGTTCTCAAACGCTCTTGAGGATGTTTTTAAGACGCTGAACTGGGAAGGACGGGGCATTAACATCAACGGCGAGTATATATCGCACTTGAGATTCGCAGATGACATCGTCATACTGGCTGGCTCGGTGGAGCGATGATCTTCGCAGAGTGGCTGGTAACAACTGGATGAGAGTTGCCGGAAATCGAGTTGAGTGGCGCAAGATTAAAGAGGCCTATATCCAGCAGTGGATTGCAATAGGCTGATGATGAACTAACAATAGGGTAGTTGACAAAAAAATCTAATTAGTCCGTCAGATAGATATCCAAAAAATATCGGACACGTATTTTTTCATTTCTCACGTAAACAATAAATGAAGACGATACAGTGCTTCGAAAAGTCACGCGACGTCACAGTTTGGTACATTTTTTACCAGAAAGTGACGTCACCAGCCCCCACTCACGATCTTTGACACGTTTTATTTTCGTCATCATAACTTTAAAGGATGCTGCTGCCCGTCCCTCGATGGCTGGTCGCAGTTTAAAACGTACCGTACGTTTTATTTTTATATTAATTTGATAAAACAAAACACATGGATCCAATATTTATCGATAATCTAACAGACGGACTAAACATAATCATATTTTTTTTAATCAGTCAACTACCCTATTGTATACATATACCAGCTTTATACCACGATACAGTCAAACGTACCCTCTAGTCCAATAAAGTATAATCTTAGACTTCCTAGAGAAAATGAAATAGGATATTGGCTATTAGGGTTTATGCAAAGTCGACGATTTTCTCTGGCAATGTATCTTGGGGACGATTTCCTTTAAGCCTTTCTCAGCGGAAATATTCTGTGGTTGAATATAAAATAAAAGTTTTTTTGCTATTCCTGTTTGAAATAGAATTTTATTTACGTTAATATTAACGTTTAAATTCGAATAAAGGACATCGCATCATTAATTACTTTCTGAAAACATGTTTGCAAAATCAGTTTGTCTGCTGGATGAAATTTTGTGAATTTTGCAACATGTCTATTTGACGTCCCGATGTTTTCGCTTAGAACATTTTATTATTAAAAGCGCGACGTGCAAATTAATTAGATTTCAAAATGGCAACACTATTTCTTATGAGTGGTCTTGTATACGTGATATAATGCATAAAACATTATTTATGTTATTACTTGTCCCAAAAAACTTTTAAAGTTAAACTGCGGGCAAACCAAGTGCCAGAGAAAGACAGAGACCGATATTTCAATACATTATCTAACAAAGCCTAGAGGAGCTAGTGGCTAAATAAGAACAGCCGCTCAGTTTTATGTTTACGTTAAGCCGTGCTTGCCTAGGTAGGGCCGTGGATGGGTGACTATCTATTACATACCAAGTGCATCGGATAACACGTTAACACGTTTAATCCGGCTGTCAGTCGCCCGAAAGTCTGACTGCCAGTCTTACCAAAGGGTCGTATTACCCGTCAGGGTCGTATTAGGGTTGTCTAACTGGGTTGTCAGATAGTCAGTCGCTCCATACAAAATACTGGTAATCAACGGCATTCGGTTTGGATTAAAGCCGGCCCCTAAGGCCCGAATTACACAGAAGCGGCGTAAGGTGAAGGCGCGGCGCAGGCATCTTGCCGCTTCAAAACGTTTCAATACAAAATGTAGGTAGGCGACACGATGTGAATTATACTCAAGCGGCGTGGCGCAGGCACTCGTTTCGTCGAATGTTCCGCGTTGCTAGCAGTCCGCCGCGCCTTCACCTTTACGCCGCTTCTGTGTAATTCGCGCCTAACATAGCTAAAAAAGGTTAGGCAGATGATGATAGCTGTCAAAGCATGCGTGCCATGTGTTTGCAACCCGATCCGCTCTTCAGACCGCTCTATTTAACAGCACCTTTATTGAAGTGAAAAAATAAATAGAACACTTTTCGAAATATAAAGCGTGTTCACAATATGTTGCCCAAAAGAAAACAATTACCAAGAAGAGTTCTGTGAACATCGCACAACTTTTGAACAACATTTGAACTTCATTTAAACCGAAAAGATTACTCTTACGAGTTTCCATCGTAAATTTTACGAGATTATTAAAGTAATCCCGATACTTTACGAAGGGCTTTCATAATTAACGCCAATTTAAGCTTAATTAACGCGTCTTACTATCTCGATATACACTCCCTTGTATATTTAACACCCTTATATTTTTGATGAAGAACATTTTATAAGCGTTTTATGATTATAACTAGGAGGTTATTAATGTGACGTAATATGTGACATCATGCCTGTGTTTGGTACACACAAACATTTTCGCCATTTTGAAAATTTACGTAATCTCGATGCATTTCTCGAGCACGATTAAAGTAAGAGCTTTCTGGCTTAAACCGAAAACAAAGCGAACCACATGAAAACCTAATAACACTTTACCCCACCTGAGCATCAAATCCAGAATGTTTAGCTCAGCGGCCATGATTGCAAACTAACTACCGACGACGGCAGTACTGAATTCACAGAACTTAATTTAGCTGCCCGAGCTTTTGTCTACGTGCTGCGGAGTAATGAAGCTCGCAAGTTTCCTTCCTTAAACTTTTTAATACCGCATAGCTTTGTTTTTAATACCCAAAAGTATTAGACATAAGAAAATAAAAGTAATAGTGCGGAAGCATCAAAAGTTTCATTTGCAATTTTACTAAGAAACTTACATACATTACATGCGCTCGTAAACATTCACACCCTTTATATTTTTTCTCTTTCTGTCCCGGGATGGTGGACAGAGATAGAATCTAACTGAAACAATGTAAAACTTCAACGGTAAAACATTTGTGACCCAAGACCCTCGTCACGAAAACTGGCGTTGTGGGTCCGGAGGCGCGAGGAGGCGTAAAAATAGTTTGTGGGTTACAATTCTTCAGGACATTTCGCTTCCCATAATCGATAAAGAAAAAGATATAAAATGGAGTTGGCACAAATCTCAAGTATGTCAGCTAGGCGCCTGCTTGGCTGTTGAGCCTTGGCACGCTACATGTCCTGATTTTCGGGAATCTATGGCCGGGTCAGACCAGTAAATAGAAGTAATGTTTCTTGATAGTTCATTCCACATTCGTACAGGTCGTTTTTTTACATGAATTGAAAGAAAAAGATCTTATGTGCTGTATTAATCCATACTTCTTTATGATAATGTATAAAATTCTGAATATTTTTGTTACTAAATCACGCTAAAACGGCTAATAAGATTACGATGAATTTGGCAAGCTGATAGGGATTCTAGATTCATTTTAGGACAAAAGTCTACCAGTTTACCAAATTAAAAATATAACACAGGAATTACAGTTGTATGGGTCGCGCTTTCGAATTGAAACAAGCGCATTATGTGTAAATTATTTTATCAAAACTGATCTCAAAAATAGTGAAGAAAAAACATGACATGCCTCATGTCCTAGAACCAAAAACCTACTCTCTCTCATAGAGAACTCTGTGCCCCACTTGTGGGATTATTGAAGGCTGATTATGCTATACCATCACCATTAGTACATGCATTAATGGTGATGGAGAAACACCAAAGAGACTTAAATACATATTAGAAGTATTTGGGAAATTTCTCTACCTACCAGTAAAATTATAATATATACTAAGCCATGTTTACCTGTAGGAACTGTTAAGGTCGCTTCTATGTTGTATATGGCTTTAGTGTTGGTATAGTTATCATCATTCCATAACTTGTCGATGTTCCGCACATTCGTACGAAACACTTTGCTAAATCCTTTAATAAGCGCACAGCCTAAGAGTGGAACTCCCTGCCTGCGTCGGTTTTTCCGAGTTCATATAACCCCAATCTATTAAAGTCGCGAGTAAATAGGCTTCTTCTGGGTTAGCTCGTTCCATCATCGACCTCATCTCTGCCCCTGGGGCAAGATTGAGGTCAAGAGTACACCCATCTCATATAAAAAAAACATAATCATTCTGCCTAGCCTTTTCTCAATTATGTTTGTATTGGCTTCCAGTACTTCCAGATTTACATTCGGAAATACTGGAAGCCGAGCAGTGAGACTACGATAAGAGTTGATTGATTCCTGTAATCATCATCAGTCTGTCTAGCCTTTTCCCAACTATATTGTGGTCGACTTCCAGTCTAACCGAATGATGCTGAATACCATTAATTGACATGGTGTCACTGCCTATCTGACCTCCACAACCCAGTTAGTACTAGCTAAAACGACACCCGTTGGCAACTGACTACTGACTGTCAAAGATCTACAGCTGGGACCAATCGTTAACGTGCTTTCTGAGACAAGGAGGAAAATTGGTATGTAATGAATTGTCACCATGTGATGTGTTGTGTTTGTATGCATGTGTAGTTTACAACTAAAAATCGCATTGACGATTCATAATTTTATTGAGATAACTATTGGTAAGAAATCATAAATTTACACGTCACATTGTTGACACCTCGCTGTCTTTTCTTTTTTTATTCTAATTTCAAACATATTGTTTATTCTCTTTTTCTGTACAACGTGCCAGAGTTAATTCCTAAATGACCAGAAAAGGTTGAGATCTCTACAGTACACAGGTAAAAATAGATGGATAGTAAGGCATTACTGCCCCACATGGTAATAGATTTCACTAAGAGCTTTTTAAACAGCACCACTTTTTCTTCATGTCCGAGAAAATCGCAGTAGGTAATCCAATTTACTTTGGAGTAACAGACCCTAGCGATCTATTTTCTTTGCTTCTCCATTACGTTATCTGATAAGATCACATCTAAAATAGCCACTTAGAAAGTCATTTACTACCCTATCTTTTATACGGAGCATTAAAAAGTTTTTAGGACTGTTGAATTGTTGATGTTAAAGGGCGTAATGAAATAGAAATGGTTAAATTATTGCTATCTTCATTAATGTTTAGGGAAATACGTAAATTAACGCAAACGGAGCGTAGCGGGACTGAAATCGGAACTAAATCTGCTATCTGGTTTATTTAATACAGATGCATGAAGCTCGTTCAATGATGTTTGTAAACAATTTCTGACCTGCCTACCTTAAAAAACTTCAAAACACGAAAGGTTACGTGACTGTCAATATCGGAAATATTTTTATAAAGCGTGGCCATAGTTGGAAGTGATATAGTCATCTTTTTTTTTATTCGATTTCTTCATTAATTTTTACAATATTTTACTAACAGCACCCCCTCCTGGCAATACCATCCAAGTGTCTATAGAACACTAACCCAATTGTTCCTCTAGTCATAGTAAAATAAAAAAAACTTTTCAAAACTAGAACACCTAATTTCAGAACAACCCATTAAAAAGTTAAACGCAAAGGAAACAAAAGCCATTCAGCCAGGACGCGTCGTCACTAGGACGAGACGTTTTTTTTTTATTTTCGTCAACAATGTAGCAAACATCAGGCGCCGTCTAGGCGGCGATGTGAGACTCGTGGGCTGAAACGCTTCAGTGCTCGGGTGCCAAGGTCGCTGTGTCACGTGATCAACTCGACGACCGCCCGGCCGATAATGAATGGACAGCCTTATTACGTCTATGGCTGGCTGTAGACGATTTGGCGCGAAATGTTGAGCGTTCTATTTTTGAATGCGTGAGTGCGTGTTTTTTAAAGGCGGTGGTGGCAATAAGGATGTAAGCTGTCATGATGGATTGCCGGATCAATTTATGGAGCGGAAAAACAGATTAGACTATGGTTTTTAATTCCTTATTAAAATGTGCAATTTTGATACTTAGTGGTATATAATTAGGTACCAGTATTTTTAAGTCATTATCATCATCTTTTTGCCCTTGTTCCTTTCTATTTGGGGTCGGTGCCAAACTTTTTGAGTATAGGGAAATAACTGACGTGTAACGGTTAAACTACACAGGAGTCTTTATGTTTTAAAATAAATCTCCCAAATAAAAAATATTTAATAGTTGTAATTTTTGATACGTATTTAATTTTCAGTCACAATTAAACGCAATCACTCTTCACAATATTAAATTTAATCAGACATTATCATTTATCAAATCCGTGCCCTACATTAGAAACATAATTACAAAACATGAGGTGCTTACAAGCTATAATATACATATTGGCATCAGGGTGGTTTCATACGTCAAATTTGATGGATTGTGTTCGTATTAGGTGGTTCCTGTACTTGTACATTTATGATAAATTGAGGGTCACCAGACGATTAGGCACAAAAGGGGGAGATAAAAGTACAGGTATTAGTGTAAAAGCTATAAAATATGTGTTTTTAAATGTTTTGGTAGAGTGGACGGTACCTAGCTTATCCATATAAATGCTAGCTGTTGTCCGCGATTTCTTTCACGTGAAAATTTTGATGTGTCTCTCAGGGACTGAAAGTAACTATCAGTCCTTAGGGGTTTAATCTATCTCCTTGCCAAATTCCATAACGATCCGATCGGTCATTTAGTCGTGAAAAGGTAACAAACAAACAAATTAGCAGTGTAACATTCGTCAGCGTGGAATTATCATAAAAATATGTACTGTAACAATTTAATTCGAAAGACATGTGGTGCCATCTATATCACAAGAACGTTATTGTTGTTTTCTTGGGGATAGTACTTTTTTTCGAGACGAAAGGTATACAATTTCCTTTTCTGTTTATTTGACAATGTATGATCGGTGATTATAATTACGTTCCTGAGAACGTCTCTAATGATTTTGATGAGGGTAGCGATATATGAATTTACGGAGGTGAAAAATTAATTTAGCTCGGTTCTATGTCAGAAAAGTTCGTTTGAGTCCGTTGTTTTGTTTTATAGAAAAACTTAAAAACATCTAACTTTGACAATATCTCAGTACACAATCGTTTAGCTTTGAATAGAATTGAACGCTCGGTGCTCTGTTTAACCACTTCGAAATGCTTTTAAAATGGCCGCCGCCGCTAGCTGTCAGTTACGATAATAATGTGAACGCCGCTTTGTATAACCTACCAGTTGAGCTGTCTTAAAAGTTTGTACTGTGAATTTTATAATAGGAATACGTACAGTAGGTACCTTTTAAAATTATGTTTTATCTGGATATTATGTTGACTGTCCTGCAGAGCTATTGCGTATATTTTTAAATATCAGTGGCTATCATAGTGTCCATCGATTAACTGTCAAATGGTTATGGATTGGTTCAAAATGAAACCATTTGACAGTTAATCGATGGACACTATGATAGCCACTGACATTTAAAAATATACGCAATAACCCTGCTGGACTCTGAAATTAGAGTGTACTACGTGAGCTAGACAAATGGATGTGCGAATTACACTATGGTGAGTCGCAGTACAGTTTTGTGCAAAGTGCTATTCGCATATTAATTTGTCGAGCTCACGTAGTACACTTAGTTAAAATTCGTAAAATGCTCACATTCTTAACGTGATTATCCTGTTATGAATCTGCTAATGCAGCTGTACCTACATTTTAGGCTCCTAGAGGTCTGAATGATTCATCTTCATAATTGCTGCCTCTATCTAGATGTATTTAGGGTCGGTGAAGTGTGTCTTCTTCTTCCCTACTTCTTTATAACTGGTGATATCATCTGTTACCTCCTTTCCATCCAATATCTTCTTCCCTACTTCTTTATAACTGGTGATATCATCTGTTACCTCCTTTCCATCCAATAGGAGATCGGACTGAGTCAAAAAATATGATTCTAATTAGTCCGTCAGTTAGATTATCTAAAAATATTGGATACGTGTTTTTCGTTTTATCAAATTAATCAAAATTGACGAAGATAAAACGCGTCATTTGTAGGTAAAAAATGTAATGACATGTGACGTTTTCGAGGAGTTCACAAGTATTCGAAACACTGTATTGTCTTCATTTTTTGTTTATGTGAAAAAAGGAAAAATATGTGTTCAATAACATAACATAACATAACATCACGCCTGTAATCCCCGAAGGGTTAGGTTAGGTTAGGTTAGTGGTGTACCTAATAGTACACCCACATTTCGCCACTTATGTTTAAGTCCCATGTAATAGGGGGCGAGCCTATTGCCATCAACCTGGCACAAATCCAGACTCCGTAGCTGTTACTGATAAATTCCTGATGGAAAAAGCCAATAACACTTTGCTCGACCCGGGAATCGAACCCAGGACCTCGTGCTCAGCAGTCGCGCTTGCGACCACTAGACCAACGAGGCAGTCCGATCCCCTATACATCTTTCACTCACATAGTCCGTCCATCGTTTCTTCGGTTTTCCTGAGCTACTCTTATAGCCACATTTTTCTAATTTATCCGCATCGCATGTTTATACCACGATAACTAATCACATAACTTTACAGTCACCAGCGCCACTTTCAGACTTCCTCTTGTGTAATTACTCATTCCTTTTTTATCCATGACCAACTTAATTAAAATTTCTAGACGTAACAACTGTAAATAGACTTTACTTACGAGGATTCAGATCTTGTCAATATTTAACAAAATTTCTTGATTGGAAGGAACACCTGTTGTTTTGTGATTACTGCGAGTTTGCACCATTCAACTTTGATTTAACTTTGACAGAGGTGTTTAATTAGGCCATCCCAAAGCGATAAAAACTATCTTTAATTTATATTCATGATATTAGTGTCCGGCACTTAAGCTCATAGATTTGAAAATAATAAACTTGAAAAACGATGCATGAACTGTGTAAAGGATAATATTATGGCGAGAAAGGAGGTGTCTCACGAGATGACGAGTAATATATAATTATAAACGAAGAATACATGCTGCGCTTACCCCATATAAATTTGGGTAAGGGCAGGAATTATAATAATCAATCATTCAGACAGGGGGCCTAAAATATCCCAAATGAGTTGGGTTTAGGGCACCCTTATTTATTATATCTATGAGGGCAACAGAAAAAAAAATGATGTTGAGTTAAGAATGAATTAGTCAAAAATTGCCAGAACGTGATAACCTAATCTAATCATATTTTCAAGTTAAGTATATTCACACCTATCCATAGGTTTTACCAGGGACCCTACAAAATAGAATTCTGTAACAATAATATCCAGTTTCATTTTAATAACGCCAAACTTTACGACAGTCTTCTTGATACAGAAAAAGATATTCATTTAATTTCGGTTCTCTGATAACCGAAGTTTCTGGCAATTATAAATGGATCCAATTAATTTTTTATGCAATTTTATTTGACTGGCCTGTTGGTCTAGTGGTTAGTGACCCTAACTGCTATGCCGGAGGTCGTGGGTTCGATTCCCACCCAGGACAAATGTTTGTGTGATGAGCACGATCATTTGTTCTGTGTCTGGGTGTAATTTATCTATAATATGTATGTATTTAGAAATATATAAGTATGTTTATCAGTTGTCTAGTACCCAAAACACAAGCTCTGCTTAGCTTGGGACTAGATGGCGTTGTGTGATAGTTGTGGAATATTATTTGTGGAATATTATTATTAAGCGGATTGGATGTTGAAAAGATTTTCCGTTTTCGAAAGTTATTTTGATACAGACAGCTGAGGCTTTTGAAATTGACGTGTGGAAATAATTAAGGTTGTATTTTATTCATGGAAATCACAGGACTGGCAGGTATAAAAATACATTTATACCATACCTACTCTAAAAAGCTTATTTTATTCACGCAAAACAGTGAATAAAAAGGCCTTTTATTCACTGTTTTGTTTTTATTCACTATTTTGGTGTTTGAATTTGGAACACAAAAATATATCCGGTCTCTATTTCAATGCTTACACAAACTCCTTGCGCTAAGATTCGAAATTCAAAACTCTTTGGTGCAAATAAATTCTCGAGATTTGATTGGTCGATATTTGCGACAAGGAGTTTGGCATTAGATTAAAAACTGTTTTGTGTTCTTTGCTGCCTTTATAGAAAAATAAATATTGTTTCACAAGTTGACCACCCTAATGATAATAATAAGAAAATTACGCTTAATTTCAGTCATTGCTCTAAATTTAATGTCCATTTCAATTAATGTAACAATTCTTATTTCTTGATTAAATTTCTATTTTCGCTTAAATTATGTCTTTTCTCGTAGTCATGATATAAAGTATAGTATGCAACTCCTGAATAAAGTAAGAATTTATATCGAGGGCCATGAATCACTCCCGTCGTTCAGGATTCTAACAGTTGAATCACTCGCTGCGTTCGTGATTCAATCATTAGAATCCTTCACTTGCTCGTGACTCATCTACGGCCCTCGCTTTAAATCCGTCCTTTATTCACTAGTTGCATAATATACTATTATACCACCCAGTTTAAAATAGTTTTATAGAGCTGCAGCATTCACATTCTTTATTACTTTTGATGCAACAAAAAGGTTTAAAAAAAACCTTTCCATTAATCGACGGCATTATATTTTTTTCTCTTATATTATATTAATTATATTTTTAAACGTAGTAACTGATACTTTAATAACAACGAGGCAAATATTTAAATAGTTTTCGTTTTGGTATTTTAATTGTTATTTTTATGACGTCTAGAAAATGTTGGTCTAGCTGTAAATTACGTACTAACCTTCGAAGGTTCTTCAGCAAAAAAGGAAAAACAGTAACATTTAAATTGAGAACTTTATTATTTTTGAGCATAACTTGCTCAAATCTTTTGTATTATAAAAGGAAGCAAGCTCTTAATTTCTTCATCGTTAAAAAAGCATCATATCCGCTATATAACTTCCAAGAAATGTTCATCTTGCCTCTTAGAGGTGCGTACAAAGAAAGCCGACATCCGTCTTGTCTCCGCTTCCTCAGATACTCTATAGAAAAGTAGGTAAGTAGGTGAAAGGAGGGTGCACCGTCTAATCAATGTATTGTACTTCCCGTGTAGGTACATATGTTCTACATTATTGTATTAGGGCGCTTGTATACAGCGTGAGGCTGTGGATACATGACCGTGTGTGAGTATGTGTGTGTGCGTGTGTTGCTCTTTTATCTATGCCCATTAGTAGGGAATAGAAAAAGGTTGGAAGAGGAAATACTTTTTGTAATATCTCATCTTAGGATTATACAAAGACTGTTTAGATGTAATACTGCATTGTACTAACTCAACAAATACTCGTACATACTTACAATGAAGTTAATAAACGAGATTGCGTACCTTCAGTCCATTCACAGAGAAAAAAACTGTGGTAAAGGTCAAACAGTCACTTTTTACTCTCATCTTGATTGTGTTGCAGTAGATTTATTTCTATATCTCTCTTTTTCATCTGTTTTTTTGGATTCAGAGATATTTCTCGGCGACATGTGAAGCTAAGTCAGAGGCCTATGGGTGACATAAAAACTGTGACACCAGGTTAAGCACTAACCACACGTTTTTTTTTTGGGGGTGGGAAATCATCAAATAACCCCTCAAGCTCTTGGGTAGAGCGAAAGGGAGTGTCAGACTTCTACTGACTAAAAACCACCCTTGTTCCTTCTTAGCCCTTATGCCAAGGCCGCGGTATCTCTTTCGAACAACCCGCAGTCCGCTTTTTAAATTCGCTGAAGGGTGTTCCTCCTAGATTTTTCTATTCTTCTTAAATTTTTTTCATACCTATAAGATTGTGTTTTGAAGTTCTCCACTATCACTATCACTAAAAATGGGATGCCTACCACGTTGGCTTAACTCAAACAAACAGTGAAAACAGTTTGAAAAGTCACTGTTATGAATGTACTCGTATATTGTAATAATATGTACATTACTTACCCCATGTCCTAATAGAAAGCGGTTGTGCCTTTCATTATTTTGACATTCATAGTTCGGAGACCGAAACGTTCGCTCTCTGTCAGCGTTCGAGTTCGCCGTCCAAAATGAACTGAAGGATCGTGTTTTTGCGCTGTGAATGTTTATAAATTATAACAAATTAATTCCACCAATCGGTTGATGTTGATTAATCTGTCTAGAAAATTCATTCTGGAAAGTTGTAGTGGAGAGATTAAAGTAAATAATAGATTACATCCGTTTAATATTCTGGATTTTTCGATCCTTGTGATTTCGTCCTTCGGGATCGAATTCTTGATCGTCTTTAAAGAAAGTCGGGAGAGATATCTACTCGACCCTCGTGGTTATCACAATCATTATCTTTTCACTTTCTATTACAGTATTATTTGGGTAGAATAATCATTATTGGACTGTACGTTACTAGGCAACTGTTGCGGGGGTATTAGAGGAAATAGGTAGGTGGGTAGTTGGTCGATTTTATTATTATATGAATATGAAATTGTGGTTTGGTTGTGGCGCTCATCAGGGTTATTGCGTATCTTTTTAAATATCAGTGGCTATTTTGTACCAAACCATAACCATTTGACAGTTGATCGATGGACACTATGATGACGTCACGCGGTTTTACCCACGTAGTTCCCGTTCCTGTGGGAATACAGGAATAAAAAGCCTATTTCATTCGGGGATAGTGCATCTTCCCAACAACGGTGCAAAAATTTTTCAAATCGGTCCTGTAGTTTTTAAGTTTATTCACTTTCCGCCAGTAACTATGCTAATTAACTACCCGACCATCCCACTTGCTGTGTATTTCCAAATGTTACAATGAAATAATGTAAAATTCTGGTTTTAACTATTTAAAAATTACTGTCATAATAAGACACGAGAACCAAGAATTAACGTACCGAACAAATGTGAAGTCGTATGCAGAATTGCAAAGTACTCAGTCTTCAAATGAATACTGAATTTGCGGCACATAATTAATTTGTTTCAAAGGTAGGAAATGTATCGGTTATTCCCTTGGTATTACAAGACCATTGGAATATTCATACAACTCTCACGTTCTCGTAATTATTAATGGTTTCTACCTATTCATGGACCCTCAACTGCACTATTGTTCTAAACGTAACTCCATACCATATTCAAATCCGTATCCAAATGATGTGATTTCAATTTAGACGAATTGTTATCAACTTTATACTAGTGGTAGTAGTGCTGCCTTGTTGGTCAACTGGTCTCAAGCATGACTGCTACGATCCTGGGTTTGATTCCCGGGTCAGGAAAAGTGTTATTGAGTTTTTCAGCAAGAATTTCTCAGTAGCGGCCACGGAGCCCCAGGATATGTGCCCGGTTGATGGCAATATTCTCACTCCCGTATTACATGGGGTTGGGACTTAAACATAACTGGCGACATGTGGGTGTACTATTAGATTCACCTGTGCCTAACCCTCCGGGGATTACTGGCGTGATGGTATGTATGTTACTACGTGATGGTATGAATTAATCCGTCAGATAGATTTCCAAAAAATATTGGAAACATATTTTTTCTTTTTTCACGTAAACAAAAAATGAAAATGATGCAGTGCTTTGAAAAGTCGTGTGACGACACAGTTTGGTACAATTTTTACCAGAAAGTGACGTCACAAGTCCTCACTCATGATCTTTGACACGTTTTATTTCCGTCATATTTTATTAATTTGATAAAACTAAAAACACGTATCCAATATTGTTTGATAATCTAACAGACGGACTAAACATAATCATATTTTTTTAGTCAGGAAACATCCCTATTGAGCATGACATTAAAATGTTATAAGTTGTACCGTACTCAGATATAAAGTTTGGTTTGCTCAGGAATTCAAGATTTTTCCTGAAAAAAATTATGAGTTTGGATCTTCATAAATAAATTTACAAACGCTTGAAACAGTCGTCATTATTTAGTTTGTAGGCACTTTGTTGCAGGTACAATGTTAATTCAATTATAACTGACGCCATTTTCACAAAGTTTTGCTACCTAATGTGCTCACTAGAGCGTAGGATATGGGTCTTTGATGTTTATCTGGGCTATAATTTGTTTATAGTTTCAATGCCGTTTCTATTCGCTGTTGCTTGCTCATCTGTGGTTTGTTTTATTTCAAAGTAAATCTATGTTTGGAATTGAAATAAAATGTTGCTCTAGCTTTTCTTTAGGTAGCAAGTGATCATCATCTGCCTAGCCTTTTCCCAACTAGGTTGGGGTCGCCTTCCAGGCTAACTGGATGCAGCTGAATACCAGTATTTCACATGGAGCGACTGCCTATCTGATCTCCACAATCCAGTTAATACTAGGTAATACGATACTCTTTGGTAAGACTGGATGTTAGAATTTCAGGTCACTGGCTACCTGTAACGATTGCCAAAGATCTATATATGGCAGCCGGGACCAACAGCTTAACGTGCTTTCCGAGGCACGGAGGAAACTCGGTATGTCGGGCGGTCACTCATCCACAGACCGACCTAGGCAAGCACAGCTTTACCCAAAGATCGACCCGAGTTAAGCCACGAGCTCCTCCTAGATAGCAAGTGATAATCGACACTAAATCGTACACATTATAGTATTACAGAAATATTTGTTGCCTACTTGAGGAAAGACACGAGTGAAGACGTCTACAAGACTCGATGTGGGGATGATTTACTTCACCGATTTCTCTTGGGTATAAGGCTATTACAAAATACTACTAACGTAAGCATTTGGTGATTTGGCTATTGCACCTAAACTTGCTGAGTTCGATTTGATAATCGCCTTTTGAGCTTCCAAAAATTGGTGGTCGTCAATGTTAAAAGTATGGAGTTTGCAAGACCTATAAAGTAACCAGTACATACATTATTCATGAAAGGTTTTCTAGTGTTGTAATAAAAACAAACTGATGAGCTATTCAATGATCCATGGTTTTAAGCAGTCATCATCATCTGCGTAGCCTTTTCCCAACTATGTTAGGGTCGATTTCCAGTCTAAACGGATAAATTCCATAATTTTACATCGTGCGACTACCTATCCGCCTCTCCAACCCAGACATTACTGGGTATCCGTTGGTAAGACTGGCTATAAGCAATATCTACCTAAATTCTTCAAAGCGGTTTCACGGAAAACCACGTTGAGCAGTTCACGTATATTCCATGTCGCGATAAAAGATTGTACAAATGTAAGAAAAATACGAAAAAACGAGTACTTTATCGAAGCTCAAAGATTATTTATTATTTTGTTTACTTTCTTAGATTACTTTTTATTTTTTTTGATGATGGAATATGGTGAAAAATATTGATGTGTTGAAGATAAATATGAATTAGTATGGGTAAATATGGGACTTCGCCTAAAGAAGAGGGATACATAGATTTACGTTTTTGTTCTTGTTTTATTTACAGGATTAATATTCATGTGTTTGTTTGGAGAAGTTTTGAGGAGTAGTGGCAAGGAGTACCGGTTTTAATAGTGCCTAGAATCTCGGCTTGATCTAGGCCCTAGATCAACAGACTGTAAATGTATTTCTTAATTTATTCTTGGATTTATTTAAAGATAGTAAAGTAAATATTTGTAAAATATCGTATTTTTCTGCAATTGCACCATTTTCTGATTGGACAAACTTCAAAACAGTTCATATTTTTATGCAAGAAGTCTATCTTGAACCCTCATTGTTAATATCAACCCTCCGAATATTACCGAAATTTTAATCTCAATTTCAATTCCACTCCAAAAGACTTTGAATGAAGGGCGCATATTTTCAAAAATTACTTTCTCACTCGCATACCACTAGCTGAAATAAGTTATGTATTACTGAGAGGCCCACCACCCTCGTTTCAGCGCCCCAATCAAAATTCAAGACAGGATCCCGACTCAAAATAGCATTTCGGAACCTAATTCTCTTTTATTGCAAGCATAATACCAATTAAGTTGCGCCCAAGGAACTTTGTTCACGAATTTGTACTTTGCCGGCTTATGACAGTCGTGATATAGGTATGTAGATATCGTCTTATATTATGTAAAGACTTTGTTGAGGAAGTTTTGTTCGTAATGTCTTTTTGTGGCCGCGGTTTCTCGTATCGTTAAGAATTCTACGTAAAGATTATCTAGAGTTTTTCAGCTTAGTTTGACATAAACCACACATCGTACCTGTGTCCTGTATGTATGGTGGTGTGGCGGATTACCCATGGTAGACCAAAGGTCCTGGACTAAAAGACTTTCTACTAGCGATATCAATGATGAAAATATCGAAAAATGTATAGTACTACACAAAATCCTGCTGAATTTTTAAATCCTGAACGACTGTCCGCAGCACTGCCAGCCTTCTATTTTGGCAATTCTTAAATGTTCATCTGCTTTCAATATTACTTTATGACTACGAACGCACTGATTGGTGGGTTGCATTGCGCCTAAAGTCTAAAACCGAACCGAACGAACGTTCTCAAATATATATTACTGGAAAAAATTAAGGGATAAAAAAAAATCCAAAGTTTTGGACAATTTTACTTAAGGAGAAACAAAAAAAAGGAACCGTAGCCATTTGAGTTTCCTCCATGTCTCGGAAAGCACGATGAGCTGTTAGTCCCAGATGTCATATGTAGATCTTTGGAGTCGTTACAGGTCAGTGGTCTAGAAGTTTGACAATTGAGGTCAGTTTGAAATGTTACAGGATACAGGTGAATTTCAATTTTACATGGTGTGACTGCTTATCCGATCTCCACAACCCAGAATATTTTATTAGGTTGATGTATGGTATGATTATTGGCTTAACATAATATGATAACTATTAGATCTGTCATCTGTATTTTACATGATTTGACAACAAATAACAAGGGGTCTTTTTAAACCCATAAAATCAAAAGATATTTAGAAAACACAATCTACATGGCTATAAACTTTTTCTTAAACCCAATATGCCAAATTTACGACCGGGAACTGTGTGTAGGTAAGGGCCACGGTTCGCTGTGTGTTCCGGGTCAATGTGTTTTGAGGGAATGATTTATGAGTGTTCATGTTCCCACGAGACGTTAAATATGTGTGCTGCGCAGGGAATTAAAATGCAGGATTTGTGTTTCATAACATATACAGGGCGGAAGGGCCACTGACGTTATAACGGTTACCACGCATTTAGTACCTACATCATTCAGAGCATCGGGTAATTTGGAAAAATCTGCAGTTATCTTAACCGTGTTATAATTTTGTGGTTATCCACACACAGCTGCTGTTTCCTACAAAGGAGCTCTATGTAAAATACTAGTATTCACCTGCATCCGTTTTGTCTGGAAGCCGACTTCAATAAAGTGTGGGAAAGGCTAGGGTAGACATTAATATTGCTTCATGTGTCTACACATTTGCTTAGACTCATGCTTAGAAATTACATTTCGGACCAGGCAATGCTACTCTACTGTGTATGAGTACCTAGGTTCGGTTCCCCGGTAAAAGTGTTATTGAGTTATCCATCAGGAATTTCTCAGTAACAGCCAAGGAGTCTGAATTTGTGCCCGGTTGATGGCAATACGCTCACCCCTTTTTTTTTTTTTTTTGGCGGGTGGAAAATCATTGAATAGCCCCTCCCGCTCTTGGGCAGAGCGAAAGGGAGTGTCAGACTTTTACTGACTAAAAACCACCCATGTTTCTTCTTAGCTCTATATGTCGAGGCCGCGGTATCTCTTGCGAACAACCCGCAGCCCCGATGGGCGTTGGCCCTTGCGGGCCCCTTCCGTGTTGCTGACATCTCTATGTGGCGCGCGTGGAACACGAACGCGCCGTCGATACGGCCTGTCATCGTCATAAGACGGACGGACGGCGAGCTAGCCCATCACTCACCGTCCACAGGGCCGCGTCTACGGTGGCCAGAAGCCATCACGTGGCCCCCAACGCCCGGAGCGCCTTCATACGCTCCCCCCTGTAAATTATGTTGCATTTAAAAACATAACTGGCAAAATATGGGTATCCTATTTAGATAAACCTCTGCGTAACCCTTCGGGGAGTTATTTTACAATTTATTAATTTATTAACAAGCAAACAAACAGAATATACTATAAACAATACATAATTCATCCTCTACATCCAACCTGACCTTATTTCGAGGCTCTAATACCTTATTACGAAATCTATTTGAGTTGAGCAGCCGTGTCATTTGATGCCGAGTACTCAACAGCTACCGAACAAAGTATTGTAATAAGTCACTGCAAAGAACACACGAATATAATAATATAATATAATATTTTATTAAATTCAGACTACTGTGATCCATATTTGTGTTAGTAGGTATACTTAAAGAATAATGTTAGTATGATATGTTATAATGTGTGTATGTTAATATGATATCATTGTGTAGTTAATCGCCTACAGAACTGTAGTATGTGTGTCTGCTTCAGTATTAACTAATACTGAGTGACGAAAAATCAAAAGTTTTATTTAACAAAAAACCTGTAATTCTCGAGGGGTTAGGCAGAGCTGTACCTATTAGTACACCCATATTTCACCAGTTATGTGTAAGCAAGGGGCGAGTCTATTACCATAAAACGGGCAAAAATGCAGAGTCCATGGCTGCTACTGCGAAATTCCTGTTATAACACTTTGCCTGACACGGGAATTGAACCCATAACCTCATGCTTACTCGTGATGACTAAACTAACAACAGTACAACGAACATATTTCTACATATTAGAGGAGCTCAGCGCAAAAAAAACACGGTAGTAATTTGTTAGGCAATCATAAAAAAAATGTCAAACAGCCATAATTAAACTTAATTACTGGTAAACTATCCTATTTTACTATCCAATTACCGTTATCATAGATCTTCCTTATTTGCCGTAATACTTCAACAGTAATATCTATCACTATTTTCAATATAGACGTGATAAATGACAGCAAACCAATTATTTATAGGGCTTAAATTTGTTCGATCGATTATCGTTTTTTGTGGGACGCAATGGGGGTTCTGATTCAATAAATTACTACTATAATGTCCGATTAAATTCTTACAATGTTAGGGTAATAAAATAGATCGTAATTATAGATTTGGACAGTGCAAGTTTGTTTTGGTTAGTAAACAATACAATACTACTGACACAATAGTGAGTAAATATAATTTATGTAATTGAACCAACGGTGAACCTGTTACAAAGGAAATTGGTTTGTACATTTTAGAGTGTTATTCCCTTGGGAATTTGGATATATTCGCTGCTACTACGGGTATAGAAAGTAGAATAAGTACACAGGTAAATCATTAATTATTGTTTTTGCCGCAGTTGAAAACCCGATTTTTCCATTAGGAATTTCTCAGTAACAGATTTGAAGTCTGGATTTGAGCTCTGTTGATGGGAATAGGGTCAACCCCTATTACATGGGACTTAAACGTAACTAGGGAAATGTTAGTGTACTAATAAGTAAACCTCTGCCTAACACTTTGGAAATAAAAGCCGCGATGCCGTAGCAACCAACGAGGCAGCTTTCACAGCATGCTTTTACACCTTTCTATTGTATTTACACCTTTCTATTGTATCGAGTCTGGTTCTTCTAACCAAACAGACAGATGTGTTGCTGGGGAGTTTGTTCCGCCACTTCTTCTTTCCAGCAAAAAACTGGACTGTCACTTGTAAATGAGTAAAGTTAAGTAAAGTAAATTTTGACGTTCGAACAGTGCTGATTATCAGCCTAGTTTGAATAAATGACTTTTGATTGATTTTGATTTTCAAGATCACATGATGTACATAATCCCAGCAGCTTCTCCGTAATTTCTTTTCTAAGCTTAAAATAAACATCTTGTTTACAGCAAACGTCTAATCCCAAAATCGGAATACACAAATCTCATTGCATTAACCCGCTACCGCCGCGCCAGTCCGTTTAAATAAACCAGCGCTCTCTAGGTAATGACAAGATGGCTCCGATTACGCGATACCGCATATATTACGAGAGGGTTAAGTCGACTCGCAAATGTACCTACGTAATATCTTCATTTCAATATCATAGTGGAACAGGCTTCATTATAATGTTCATTTAAACTGACAAGGGGTTTGATTTGGGGATGTTATTGCGAATTTGAGTAGTTGTGAATGAATACTAAGTTTTTTTAGAGGTTTCGGGTATCGTATAGGGGTACGAAGGAATATATTATTTAAGTAGTAGTTGTTGCCTGCGACCTTGTCCACTCGAAATTATTATTATAAATTACTTTCTATTTGAATCAAATTTGGTTAATAATTTGAAGATTTTTTTATTGCATAACCCTTTTTTTTTGGCAGGTTGAAAATCATCAAATAACCCCTCCCGCTCTTGGGCAGAGCGAAAGGGTCAGACTTCTACTGACTAAAAACCACCCATGTTCCTTCTTAGCCCTTCATGCCGAGGCCGCGGTATCTCTTGTGAACAACCCGCAGCCCCGACGGGTTATTGCATAACCCTAAACTTCTTAATAAAAGCAGCCAAAGTTAGTTCTTACAACACCTGCAAGTAGAAGTACCATTAAAATCGTAGCAGCCGTTTCGGAGATTAGTCGGAACAAACAGACAGACACAGACGAAATTCAAAACAAAAATGTTATAAGTATCGTATTTACTTTCATATATAATATGTTTAGCTCTCTAGAGAATCGACAGTTGTCATGTTGTTAAAATATTGGGACGCCGATAACTATGAAAAAAAAAACCAAATGGGAATGGACGAGTATTACGTATGCATTTTAACGACTGAATATATTTGAACATATATTTCCATTTTTTATTGGAATTGTTTAAAAATATTGTGCCGTATTTACTGTGCTTTTGACGTTTTCTCACAAAAAAACATTCGAGACTCACAATCTGCATTTATTTATAATTATGCCGATGGCGGCAGAAGATCTAGCAAAACTTTTTTACAAATGAAATAAGAAATGGATATACTATTTTAAAGTTACACGACAAGTTTCTCATAGTATAACTTTTCTCTTTTATTTTCCATCTATGAGACAGCAGCCTGACTGAAACGGCGCCCATAAAGTCATCATTTTCATGAATTTATTCATCAGGGTATTAGGTATCTCTTACCCAGTTGAAACCTACTCCTGAGACATATAAAACCTAACGGATATATCCCTGTTTAGTTATACACAGTACTAACTAACGCGGCCGTATTTCAACGGGCATTTACAGTAAAGTGTCAACAGTAGCTAAACTTGGTAGACACAACCGATTCGGTGAATGTGCGCCAACGTACGACTCGTGCCACTGATAAAGTATTCAGGAACAGTATTTACAATTTGGGTGTACTTTAGCTGTTACCAATTCCGAGGCTTTTGGTCTATATGTTTTTTAGGGTTCCGTAACCAACTTGAATCTTACCGTTTTGTAATTTAACATGACATATTGCAGTCCTGCAATATGTCATCTTTTATTAGATAGTGTTTTTTTAAACGTGTCTCCGCACTTGGAATTTCTACTGTATCGTAGGCGCCTTTTACTTTTCCTCTATTTATAGCCATTTACATTCATACTCAACATTTTCCCTATTTATCCGCATCACATGTTAATACCACGTTATACGATTAACAAACATACTACACTAAATGTACCGAATGGTCATGAAGACTCATTCCAATATTACGACTATTCTTGAATAGTACATTCGCCAATCATGGCGGATATAATATGTTTCACATAGATTTGTGGAGGAACTAATTTGTAGTCAGTAATTCATGTTTGGGACTCACTACGTATTTGTCTTCAAAATATAATGGGTGTAAAAATACCCTTAACGTAGCCGAAAAGTACTCGTCCTCCCAAAGGTAGTCATTGCGATATTTTGTTTTGTTCTAGACCATGCATGAGAACCTTCTAGTTATGGAGATATTGGGATTTTTTAATTCCAGTTTTTCATGCCTTTAACTTAACTTAAAACCCCTTTAAAACCCACCTACTATTTAATACATCCATCAGCACAGTGTTTTGAGTGTGTTACATTGAGTCTTACTGTAAAACGTTAGTTTTCACCTAAAAAAAAGGTTGTTTTCCAGCAATAATTTTTACGTAGAGTTGCACAGTTTGGTGTACAGAATACTTCTACTAACTAAAATCCACCCATGTTCCTTCTTAGCCCTTTCTAACAACCCGCAGCCCCGACGGAATCTGGTTTACACCTTGTATTGCAATCTAATCAGTTCACGACATCCGTGATCCGGCTCCCTACACACATGATTTTTCACTGTCTCGCTACTGTTTCCCATTAACTGTGGTACACAGCTAGTGTATATCTCGTGAGTACCTCTTGATAAATGGACCTCAGGCTACAAGCCACCATATCTTTCTGGTTAATAAACTCTTGCCCTAATTCGCTTTCTCTCGGAGGAATCGTGCTATTTAGAGAACCAATCTCGTTGATAAGGATGTTATCTCGCTATCTCGCGTATTATAATGAAGTTTGCGTGTTTGAATGCATGTTTATCATGTAAGCTTGATGATAAACGCAGTTTCGCATACATCTTTAGTCAGTTATCTAGAGAGTTCTAAGGTACTTCGACGGTGGTACGTTTAATAGGGCTTAAAAATACTTCCGTTTTTATGACCCACTTGCACTAATTGACATGTATTGCTAACATAATTATTTGAAACAGAAATATTCAAGAACAGATCAAAAGTTCATTTTGAGAATTGAACTTTTTTACTAGACCATAAGTATAGACGTGTGTTGAAAGAAACTTCAAGTGTTGAAACTTCAAAGAGTGTTCAGTATGTGCCGACATTTCTAATACCTAGGTAAGTTTATTTAGGTTTAAGCGTCGTGGTTTAGTAAATGAACAGGTATTTAGAACTAATTAGCGCCCGCCGCATTGGTTTTCGATATTAAGCTGGTAGTAAATTGTTATTTATAGCTAAACGGGATTATGCTAAAGTTCAGTTTAAACTAAACGTTTTAGCTTGTATTTTCATAGTTGTTTTTAGCAAAAGGTTTGCATACTTTGTATGTTTGTTAATGTATATTTCAGAATTTTCAAATCTAGTTTCTGACTGGAATTAAACTCTTGTTTTATGAGTTGAAATGGGGTATTAATTTAGCTTTTATCGTACTTTACTTTAGTCGTAACATATAGTTATCCTGAAAGTCTGACAACCAGTCTTACCAAGTGGTATTGTATTACCCAATACTAACTGGGTTGTAAAGGTTAGATAGGCAGTTGCTCCATGTAAAATACAGGTATTTAACTTCATGGTTAGACTGGAAGCCGACGCGTGACCACAGATCACTTCCCTGGGGACATAATCCACCACTTTGTCGAAAACGGAGTGGTTGATGTAATGTGTATTTGATTTTTTGGGTTATACATGCTAGTTTTTCAAGATGAACCACTGCTGTCAAAGCAGTGGTTTTATTTAATTACACAAAGTATAGTATCTGCATGAGTTGTGAGGTGAAGAAACCCACGGGTACTACAGACCAACTAGACTCAGGTCTTCATGTTTCCATCCGATATACGACAGCTGCAGCTGGACATAGACCTTTTTTTTTTTTGGGGGTGGGAAATCATCATAAAACCCCTCCCGCTCTTGGGCAGAGCGGAAGGGAGTGTCAGACTTCTACTGACTTTATACCACCCATCTTCCTTCTTAGCCCTTGAGCCGAGGCCACGGTATCTCTTTCGAACAACCCACACCCCCGACGGGCGTTGGCCCTTGCGGGCCCAGAATATATCAATCGGGACTTAGACCTTACTCCAAACTTCCTTGTGTTATTGTCCGGTGGTTAACGTTCCAACGTTTTAATTACATCCATTATAAATAGACAATTTCCTTGCTCAGACCATTAATTATTTTACTTTTGAAGCTAGGCATACTCGTATATAGGGTATTTGACCTTACCATTGTTTGAATGTATTGTAGTGAAAATTAACTACTGTTCTCTTGACAAACAATGGTTATAAATAAGTTAAAAGTTCATTGTGTTCTGTAGTCCTTTATGTTTTAGGATCAAAAGCAATATTCAGGGCGATACAAATTATTGATGTACACTTGAACGCGTTTCTAAATGGTTAATTAACTTAGATGGTAAGCCGTTGAGTAAAAGATCTGATAATAGTAAAACAAAAAGTTTTGTGTGGTAAATCATAATTATAGGTACAGTGATTTAGTTTTTTTTTGTTGTAGTTTTAATTTTTTTTTTATTATTTTATTTAGTGTCATTAATCATTCAATAATAACAAAAAGTTATAATAAGAATGTTCTTTTTAACCGACTTCATTATTAATTTAACTTGTGAGTTAAATTACTTAAAATAACATAACAAACACGCTTGTAATCCCCGAAGGGTTAGGGAAAGGTGTACCTATTAGTACATTTCGCCAGTTATGTCTAAGTCCCATGTAATAGGGGGCGAGCCTAATGCCATCAACCGGGCACAATTTCAGACTCCATGGCTGCTACTGAGAAATTTCTGATGGAAAAACTCAATAACACTTGAAATAAAAAAAAACAATAATGTAAATGAAAAAAAAAAGAAAAAAGAAAATGCATAGCTATTAAATTGTAAATCATTAATTGGCCGTAGGATAAGTTTATATTTTTAAGATTAAATTTCAAAGAGCTGTGGATTTTGTGAATAATAAATAATTAACACTTTGCCCGACCCGGGAATCGAACCCAGGTCATCATGCATAGTAGTCGCGTTTGCGATCAGTAGACCAAACAGGCTGTCTGTATTTAAAATGCACAGGAAAAAACCTTACTATGTATTTAAAAGCAAAATACGGTTACCTAGTGAACTGACTTAATAAACTGGAAAACCCTAATGCGAAATTGCAATTTTCCAGTCGCGAATATCGAATAAACTTTCACAGTTACAAACCCCATGTGTTCGTTCGTAACAACGGAATATAATATCACTAGAGTAGGAAATATGACAGAAACTAAACTTTGTCCTTCTCGTGTATGGGCAACGTAATTTTAAAATAATGTAACAATGTTACATTATTAAAATGTAATTTAATTACAGGTTATTCAAAATTAATACTGCCAAAACATTTTTTGTAATAATATTAATAAGGTTTCTGAAATATTATTTACTATATGGGATATTTGAGGGAGACACACTTTTATTGTCCAATAATTAGTGAAATGTACTTGGCGCGTTAATGAGCACGCAGACATGACCGTGCAGTGCATTATTACCTTGAACCTACTTAATTTCTTGTCGGATGTCGCGTTGAAGTCTTTAAGCGACCATGAATTTTGTGAGGTTACGACGCGGTTGAGACGTCTCTGTCGCACTTCTACTCATGCACACATACTCCGTTTACGGAATACAAATTGCGCTCCGAATATTTTTTGTTATTTTTCCTTTCAAGTTTAAAAAGTTTCGTTGTTGGCACAATAATAAAGCTGCCGGCTGTTTTGAAATGTGCGGGATTACGAGTCGAGTGCGGCCATTTTAAAGTGTTGCCGTTGTGAAATATTATGGTTTAATACATTTTTTATTCGGTGGCAACCTTTATGCTTAAATAAAAGGAACGGAATGATTATTGCACGGTTGAAAGGAAAAAAGACTTTGTTAATATTTTATGGCGCAATCAGTGAAATGAGAATTTGGTTGGACTGTGTTTTATATAGATATTCGAAGATACCAGTAACGGGTCTCGGCTTTGTTTGCTGAAAAATATTAAGTTATTGTGTTTTTGTACTTTTCAAAAAAAGTGATGATATTCAGGCTGTAAACGGCTCCAGATGAAGCCTTCAACCATATTGCACGGCACGGTTGGCGCAATGGCTCAAGCAATGGACTGCTGCGCTGCGTGTCGCGGGTTCGATCCCCGCACGGAACAAATATTTGTATGACCTACAGATAATTGTTCCGGGTCTGGGTATTTGTGTATGTGAGTTTATATGTTTGTGAACGCACCCACGATACAGGAGAAATTCCTAGTGTGGGGCAACGTTTATTTAAAAAAAAAAAAATATTGTACATCACACTACTCGCGGTACTCAGAGATATTTAATGATTACTTAAGCCGCCGTCACTTAGTAAAGATTTCACATACTTTTCTATGGCAAAACTGTTAAAACCTTTACTAAGTGATGGCCTAAGTAACATTAAAGCTCTCTGAGTGTGGCAGTAAGTAATCCTAAGCAAAAATTATCTGCGAAACGAATTTTTTTGGGGTGAAAAATCACGTTTTACGATAAAACTTAATGTAACACACTCAAAACATGGTGGTGATGGATGCGTTGAACGAGTCACGGAGGTAATTTAATACTAATATATTTTTACCTTAAAAATTGGTATTAAAATTGCATACATTTTAGATCTTCCATTTTGCTTCCTTATGGGTATGTTTATATCCATTATATTTTGACCCTTTATATAATTAATCAATGGATACACCACGAAAATTATAGATCAAGTTATTCCAGAACAGGATGCGCAGAAGGACACCAGGCGATTACTTAATTTCAAGGTATAAATTAACCCATCACACAGCCGTCAACCAAGCATTCAGTACATCAAACTAAGTACCTCTACGCAAAAATTTTTGCTGGCAAACGACTTTTTTTTTGGGGTCAAAAATCACATTTTACGGTAAAACTCAATGTAGCACTCTTAAAAAATTGTGCTAGTGGATGCTTTGAATATTAAACTGGTCATGGAGGTCATTTAAGTAAAGTTATAACCTGAAAAACTAGTATTTACAAAAACAGCTGTGAAAAATTTTGAACTTTGACCCCCAATATCTCCGTAACTAGGGGGTTCCCAGGTATTGACTAGAACAAAACAAATGATCGCAGTGGTGGCGACAACAAGTGCCCTTCGTTTGCGTTAAGGGTACTTTTACACCCTTTATGTATAGTTTTTTAAATAACGTAATAACATTTTTAATATCGATCCGAAATAAAGGCACATCAACAAAAATAGATACTGAATAGGATAATCTGTATGGCCAGTTATCACTCATTCGCATATAAAACCCTTTCCAAAGGTCATTTAATATGCCTCGATAACTTTCATGTTATCGTGAAATGTCACTAAGCAATTCAAGTAAATCAAAACACGTAGGAAATTTCCCTTTACAACGACTCAGATAAAACTGATTACACGAACTAACTCATTAAAACTAAGGCTCGAATAAAAGTTCAGTGGTTTCACGCATTTTAAAATAGAAAACTCGCTTTGGTACCGCGCCTCTCGGTAACCTAGCAAATTGGACCTAGGTGTTAGCAACAGTGAGTTTTATTCAATTGAAATAGAGTCGTGTTTACGATGTCTGTGTGTCAATAACACTGGTTGGTTTGTGACGAAACGAGGGCATCTTCCGAGCTGTCACGATGACCCGCCCGTCCTTGTTTAATAATACTTTCAAGCTTCGCCAATGTGCTACGACAAATTCTGTTGTAGTAATGTGTCTACGGCGTAGCGTGCTACGGTGCTACGCGGGCTACGTAAGTGCTACGTGAGTGCTACGTAATAAGCTTTGTAGTTATTTATAACTAGTCTTAACTGGTGTCTAAGTTTTGCCTTGCGTTTAATTACTGCGGCTTTTTAGTGTGTACTTAGTAGTGTTTATTGATATGATTGAACAATGTTTTCTGTTTTATTTGGATTTAGTAGGACAAAGTTGTGTCCGGATACTATTTCGTAATGGGTTCAAAGCTTGATGCACAAGCCGGAATTTTCTTGTTAACTTAGTTTTAAATTGGAATGAATCAGTAAAAAATCGTCTGAATACAAGGTGCAGTTTTGCATTCGCGCCGTTCATCACATCATTACAACAACAACTCATATAACAACAACAACTCATATTTTGAACAACTCATATATTTTTTACGGGTCACAGCAGATTTTTTCTTCGACTTTTGTTATAAGTTACAGCATTAAAAACATACACTTCAATTTTATTTATTTGTATGTGTGTCTATATAGGTATAGTTTTTTTTTGCCACACTTTGATTAATATTACAACATTCACAAGTTTTAGTATCACATTTACTAATTGTATAATTATACATGTGTGTATAAGTCACGTTGCTCTGTTTTCATATTATATACAAATTTGTATGCATATCTATATTGTTTACTTAACCAACCTGTTAGTTAGATGTTTGTCTAATAAACCAGATAACGCACACTGCACAAGTTTGCGTTCAAACACGTTAGGTAACTGATCTTTGTGTAGATAAGTAATTAGCACTGAGATTGTTCCAGATTGTTCTGTTACTGAAGCAGTTATAGGTTATCCCTCAAAATGATAAATCGAAGTTTACGTGGTGGCACCGTACCCGTATTTAAAAAAATAAAAAAACCTACTAAATGTGCAATACGTATACGGTCATCATCATCATCATTTCAGCCACAAGGCGTCCACTGCTGGACATAGGCCTCCCCCAGAAGCGTGGCGATCGCAGTATGGTTGTTACGAATGCACAGAGAACGCTGCTGCCCATTCTCTGGTAAGTCCCTTAGTCGCCTCTTACGACACCTACGGGAAGATATGGGATGGGGCTATTCTTTACGTCTGACACCATACGGAATACGGTATACGGTCAAGATATATGGAAATGCAATGTTTTTTAATTAGTCATGAATAATGTTTAAGAATGGAGAAGGAGAGGAAAGTGAAAAAAAAACATGGGATAAGGGCAGGAAGATAAGGATGACTGATGAACCATTTGTATATGGTGGTTCAGATGGAAGAATGATGTACGTGAACACGTGATAACTGTTTATGCGGCTATGTCCCTTCCACCCTGTTTATAGTTTTACATGTGTATATTTCCTTCTTGAATAAAATAATGCGTAAATATGAGCATAATCGGTCTAAAGCGTTATCCATGAGGCTTTTTTGATGTTTTTTTTTTTTTGGGTGTTGGGAAATCATCAAATAAAACTTCCTCCCACTCTTGGGCAGAGCGGAAGGGAGTGTCAGACTCCTACTGTCTAAAAACCACCCATGTTCCTTCTTAGCCCTTCATGCCGAGGCCGCGGTCTCTCTTGCGAACAACCCGCAGCCCCGACGGGCGTCGGCCCTTGCGGGCGCGCGTTGGACATGAACGCGCCGTCGACACGGCGCCTCTGCCTAACCCTTCAGTCATGTATCTCAGTTTTGTTATGTGAATGAAAAAACCCTACCAAAATGATCCCATCTACAAATTGACACGTGTGTTCGAGTCACCTTATGTATTCAGCCGTAAACGCGACGTTTTATTTCCATACACATTCATATCTTTGTGTTTTACGACCAATAAGCGGACGCATTTATTGCAAAACGCTGTAACATTGTATGTTACAACATGTGGTATGACGAGGCGGAGCTCTAGAGCAAGCGTGTTGTTACATGAATAATTTCGTTGTATGGTTCATAGTTGGTGTATTTATCTTCATCGTTCTCACATATTATTTATTTATTTATTAAAACTTTATGCACAAAAATCGTACAGAGGCGGACTTAATGCCTTGGGCATTTTCTACCAGTCAACCTTAGGGTGGTGCAGATAATTATGAACATTAATAAATAATCTTAGCATAAAAATGATGTAACGAAGATTTTGTTACAATGTTTTAATTTTAAGGACTCTCCATGTGATGGAGTTTCATAGTATTTCTAAAACTTTCACGCATATATATGTATATACAAATTTAGCATGTAACTATGGTGTCACCAAGATTTTGTAATAATATTTTGATTTAAAACATTGTGGTCATGAAGTTTCCTGCCCTTTCTTCTTCATAGAGATCTACACTTTGTGATGGGCTACAGTCATCATCATTATCATCATCTGCCTAGCCTTTTCCCAACTATGTTAGGGTCGGCTTCCTGACTAACATGATGCAGCTGAATACACGTATTTTACATGGAGCGACTGCCTATATATGGCAGCCGGGTCCAACAGCTTACCGAGGCACGGAGGAAACTCGGTATGTCGGGGGGTCACCCATCCACAGACCGACCTAGGCAAGCACAGCTTTACTTAAAGATCGACCCGAGTGGCAGTTCTTAAAAGAGCTCTCAACTACCTACAGTACTATTAAATAAACCCCAAATGAATTGGGTTAGGAGCAAGATAAGGATGAGAATGATGATACAGAAAAAAAAAAAAATTATGTCTTGTGACTAAACAATTGAATGAATTTAGAATAGTTTTAGTTTTAACAGTTTAGATTTTTTCTTATCATCGTGTCGTTCGTGTCCCAACCCTATAATATAATATCGCGTTCGATGCAAGATACGACATTTAAACTGCCCCCCTTGTAGCCGTTTACGGACAAATAAAACACTCACTCTGCGCTCAAGATAACATTGTTACATGAAAACTGTCTCCTTTCTTCATTCAACTTCAAAGTAGGCTATTTCATAAAGGACAATGTAATTTAAGAGAGTTTTTATGATTTTCATATCGTATTATAGGCTAATACTGGCTCGTTGGGCCCGTTTGTTGGATAAACGGTTTTCTTATTTTAAACATGCGATGTTTTTATACTTTGAAAAAGTTTTGGAGGTAGTTTTTATATATTATATGAAAGTTTTAAAATTATGTTTGTGTTAGCTGAAACCATTCTACTATATGCATGGTATGATATTAAGCACTGGGCGACCGGGCGATGAGCATCAAGTAGGCCTAGGCGGGACATCTGGCTAGGCACGGAGATGGCCGATGAACCAAAGCTTTGACCGATTGAAGGTCAAGGTTAGGCCAAAGAAATCAGGACCGTTCTAAAGCTCGTTAGGTTGAAACACCTGGATAAAGGAAGCACAGAACCGAGAAAGGCGGCAGAAAAAAGTAGGTGATTCTGATGATGATCATGGTGTCGGGAAATTATCGGATTTCAGCCTATAGGTACGCTGTTCTTCACTAGTACTATCATCATCATCTGCTTAGCCTTATCTCAACTACGTTGGGTTCGGCTTTCAGTCTAATCGGATGCAGCTGATTACCAGTATTTTTCATGGAGCGACTGCCTATCTGACCTTCACATCCCAGTTAGTAATGGGTAATACGATACCCCTGGGTGATTGTGGATGTCACATTTTCAGGTCACTGACTACCTGTAACGACTGTCAAAGATGTATAAATGATAGTCGAGACCAACGGCATAACGTGCTTTTCGAGGCTCGGACGAAACTCGTCGCCCATCCATGGACCAACCCAAGCCAGCGGAGCTTAACTCAAAGAATGGTCTTTTCTAAGCTCGGCTCCATGTTTAAAGTTGAAAATCATTAGTCATTCCTTTTGGTGTTAGTGACTACGGACACAAGTCTCAAAATTTTGTAAAAGGTCAAATGTCAAAGTTCAAAGCTTGACCCCTGTGACCGTTAATAATTTAAAATGCAGCTTATTCAAAATAGGACTAATTACGTTTCCGTACTTATTTAAGGGCCTTTTTAGCAGCTAATTACAAAGAAATAGGATTCTACTTAACTTTAGATTATTTTTTGGCACTGTACATTTATTAAATTAATAATTTATGATGTTAGACCGTAAAGGAAATTAAATATTCTGACGTTTCAACTTGGACTAAAGCTGGCGTGCTATTGAGTTTGAAAAATGATTGTGCTTAATTATAATTTTATATTTATAACCAGACGTCGTCGCTGCTTCGTTCAGAAAGTTATTAATTGTTTATACTTTGTCTTGAAAAATGTTGGTATAGTGTTAATATTGTGTAGGTATAGAAAAAAAAATGGCCTCACAAAACGGAGCTCAGAACACGAACCTTGTGCAACGTGCTTAGTAAAAAGTTATTGTAGTAGGATTGCTAGAAAATCATATTTAATTTGACAGCCTCGTTGGTGTAGAGGAGGTCCTGAATTTGAATCCCAGGTCAGCAAAGTAAAGTAAGAGAAAGATGGAAGTAATAGAAAACCAAATAAATTTGGTTTTTTCATTAGCGATTTCTCAGTATACCACCATAATTTCAGCCGAAAGACGTCCACCGCTGGGCAAAGGCTTCCCCCAAGTGTCGCCACTTTGGCTGGTCCCGTGCATCTCGCATCCAGCGGATCCCTGCAACCTTCACCAGGTCTATTAATTTCTCAGTAGCCGCCACGAAATCTAGATTTATGGCCAGTATGAAGTGGAACTTAAAAATAAAAATTAGGTACAGCTCTGTCTATTCTTTCGGGGATTATAGGTGTGATCTTATGACTATTATTCTAAAACTTAATTACTTCATTATGTTTCCCCCCCCCCCCCTGGGCAAAGGCTGCCCATGACTTCTTGTTTTTTTTTATCCAAGGCTAAGATGGACCCCGTCGGGGATGCGGGTTGTTCGCAAGAGATACCGTGGCCTCGATATAAAGGGCTAAGAAGGAACATGGGTGGTTTTTAGTCAGTAGAAGTCTGTCACTCCCTTCCTTCTGCCCAGAGCGGAAGGGGTTATTTGATGATTTCCCAACTCCAAAAAAAAAGGTAGACCACCGTTGGTTTTATTCAGCTCGTCCCACCACCTTTTACAAGCTGCCTAGTCCAGCTAGTCCTGATGTCAGTCTTTACTTTTAACGATTGTCTGGCAGTTTGAGTACTATAAGCGACCCACCCAAATGTCCTTTCTTTGGTATTGCTCGTCGTGACGTTGAGCTCCTTGAGTTACAAGTCGAGCTCCACTATAACTTACAAATGCTTGCACTGACTGAACAGGTCCACTTAAATCTGTGTGGTGCTTTCTTCAGCAGACCATCTCAGACAATAATCTGCATAGTCTTCATGTACCATGTATACCTAGATTATATCTGAATCTTAAAAGAGACTATAACCTTGTTTTTTATTTTTTTGGGGGGTGGGAAATCATCAAATGACTCCTCCCGCTCTGGGCAAAGCGGTAGGGAGTGTCAGATTTCTACTGACTAAAAACCACCCATGTTCCTTCTTAGTCCTTGTGCCTAGGCCGCGGTATCTCTTTCGAACAACCCGCAGCCCCGACGGTAGAGACTATAACCCCTGAGTTTGTTTCGAATGTTTCTTCTTAGAGTAGTTAGCTAAGAAACACCGGCGCCATCTAGTTTAAAAAAAATCACATGTAAAAGTATTTTTAAAATAACCGGTGACATATAGCCATAATAGGTACATCGCTGCCCAACCCCTCTGGAATAAAGGGCTTGATGTTAGTTATGTGTGCATTTAACAGATTACATTTCATTATAACATTGAAGGGAAACACGCCATATCACGTGTAAATGTGTGTTATGGCTGAAAGGGACCTCTGAATGTGTCCTGCCCCATCCTATTCAATGTGCGTCCTATTGTGTCTGTTATCAGTGGTGGTCGTGTCAGTTTAATAGCACGATTCTGAAATCTGAAATCATAAACTTGAAGGAAAAGAAAAACTTCCCTTTTACCCGACTACGGTGAATCTCAAAAGGAAGTTTGTGTGTTTGAGCTGTATGTATGTATGTCCGTTTCTTTGATCACTCGTAACTCCTAAACGGATGAACCGATTTTGATTTTTTCTCACGGTGGTATTTCAAAATAGTCGCATGTATTGGAAATCTACACGTACTTGCTAAAAAACTCGCTGGGCTCCCATGCCATGAGGCTCAAACAACTTCATCATCATCACCATCACACACAGCCCAACTTCACCCACTGCTGGGTATAAATAGGCCTCTCTTTACTTGTGCCATACAACTTATCATACCAACCATAAATTACAGCAACTTCAGTAAAAATGCGTCATTAAACTTTCTTCAAAGCCTTTGATTTAACCGATTACTCGGTATTGTGGTTCATAATTAAGCTGCCATACCGCATAAATCATTTAAATAATTCGCGGGGTTACTGCACACACGTCAAATGTACGAAGTGATTGCTTGTTCATGCTAATTTCGACCTTGTTCCGGTAAAAATATTTTTAAATTTACGATCGGAAACTCTCGTGATTGCTCAAAGTTTTGATGCGATTAAGGTTTTAAGTTGATATTTATGCGAATGGACTTTGAAAAAAGCCTACGTTAACGTTAAAAAAAACTTGAAGTGACCGAGTTGCCTCCGTGCTGCCTCAGTACGTCTGTCATTTGTATATCTTTGACAGTCGTTACAGGCAGTCAGGGGCTGCGGGTTGTTCGAAAGAGATACCACGGCCTCGGCACAAGGGCTAAGAAGGAACATGGGTGGTTTTTAGTCAGTAGAAGTCTGACACTCCCTTTCGCTCTGCCCAAGAGCGGGAGGGGTTATTTGATGATTTCCCACCCGTGGAGTTAAGTTAAGTGAGGACTAGTCGACACGGTTCCTTAAAGCTCACGCTACGTTTATTAGTATATCACATCTCTAAAACTGGTATTCAGCTGAATCCGATTAGATTGGAAGCCAACCGCAACATAGTTGAAAACGCTCCGCAGTTGATGATTTTATTAATAACGATTGACAAAAGAGTACGTTTTAAATACATCCAGTAGATGATGCGAACCATCGACCTAATCACTCGTAAATCGGAGGCCGTTACCACCGGGCCAGTATGCTAACATTTTGCTATTTTCTTCCTTACTAGGAAATGAGGTTTGCAATTCAACCTGCTTGGTTGCGGTTCGAACCGAAATTCGATTTTATATTCTCAGTAATCTTTTCCATCTTTCGTCGACGTTGTTTGTTCTAGGATTCGGGAAATTTCATGTAAATTATGTTTTGAACTGACGGCAACCGATGCCAAGTTTGCTAGACGTGTTTAGAGTGCAATGACCTATTAGGGTCATGTTCAAGGAAAGATTTGGATCGAAAGTTTGATTACTGGGCACTTATAGACGGATATACTCGTTGTGACTTAAGTGAGGTTGAATACTATATTGAGACTTGTATAATAAATAGTTTATTGGTAGAAAGAAACAAGTTTAGGTGTAAACAAAGTTTCGTGATTGGATCCTCCTTTTAGGCAGATAGTGCCTGTGTTAGGAGCGTCCGCTCTTCCATATCAAGACGTGATTTACAAATAGCAAAAACATATAATTATTATGCTAAAACTTAATTACTGTAATTAAAATCGAACTTAAATTAAAAACCATAAAAAAGAAAAAACATTATCTTCTTTCTTACAATCAAAAGTATGCGTGAGTGGGTGTGTTGCATGTGTGTGTGTGTGAATGTGTCAAGGTTTCAGAAATGTTTCGGTATCATTATAATTAAGAGTTTCTATACATTCTATTATTGTATATCTATATAATATATTGTATACTTATAGTTTTTAATGCCATATTATAAAGCATTTTTACAGCCGTATTTTAATAAGCGATTTTTTATTTCATCGATTTGAATTTCAATGTATGTTTTTAGTCAATAATGGGGTTGGTGGACTCATCATGAATAATATGTGATAATAATATTAAATTCTAAGTAATAGGTATAAGTTAAAACAAATGCATCGTTGGTTGAGTGGTCACAAGTGCGACTTCTGAGCAGTTGAGGTCCTAGGTTCGATTTCCGGGTCGGACAAAGTGTTATTAGGTTTTTCCATAAAAAAATTCAGTAACAGTAACGGAGTCTGCACTGCAGGGACTCAGGCCTCCTCTCTAGGAGGGGGATGGGCTATAATCCACCACGCGGACCCAGTGCGGGTTGGTCGTTGTCACATGTCTTCGAATTTTTTGGTTCTAAGACATGCCGGTTTTCTCATGATGTTTTTCTTCATCGTTTTCGAAAGTACCTCGGTCTAACCTTGAAGGCGTGACGTTGATGATGGTTCTCTAAAACTAGGTATAGCCTTAATAAACCTAGAACTAACCCTCGTCTACGGACAACCTATAAACATTAATTTATCAATTAGCAACTACGTAACATAGGTCGTTAATGACATTTAAGGAGTCTAGAGCCGCTGGGGAAATGAATTTAATCTAAGAAATTGGGTCGCCCCGGTATATTAAGGGGATGCTGCCGTCTTTTCTACATAGTTAATTATATTTTTGTACAATTAGTTTTACTTGGGGATTTCATAAGAATGTAATTTTTAAGAAGTTTACTGTTATACTTTATTTCTGGAGCCAGTCATTTCTAACTGCCAACTTTCTTGAGGATCTTGAGATTAAATAATAATAGCCTATCTATCGGGTCGACCATTAGGTTAAGCCGCGCTTGCTTAGGTTGGTTCATGAATGGGTGACCATCCTTTACATATCAAGTTTGCTCAGTGCCTCAGAAAGCACGCTAAGCCATTGTTTGACTGTCAATTGTGGATTTTTGACAGTCGTTAAGTAGTCAACTAGGCAACTGGCTGGCTGGTCGTTTGGCTAGGCAACTGGGCTTATCCCAGTTGTATACGTCCCTGTGTGCCTATTGGCCTTGTCTTGTTCTGTCTCCTGCTGATACGGAGGGAAGTGGAAATTATGTTTTTTCCTACTCCTCTGCAATTATTTTCTGATTAATTTCGTTGCGGGATCCAAGACAGTTTATTCGTTTCTCTGGGACTTCGTCGGGCTTCATTGTCTCGGCGCTTTTCTTGTGGTCGCCACTGTTGATTCTGGCTTACAGAAGTTACAGTGGTTTGGGAATAGTGTGGCGGGCTTGTCCCAAATTTAAATTTAGTCGTTAAGTAGTGCAGTGGCCCGAAATATAACTCAGTACCAATTGGGTTGTGGAGGTCAGGTAGGCAGTCAAATAGTGGAATTAAGCTGCATTTGATAAGACTGGAAGCTGATTACTACATAATTGGTAAAAAGCATGGCAGATGATGAGAAGATAGACAGATAGATGGCTTTTTTATTAATTTGGTATGCGTCGTATAAAGTAAACTTTTATTCCGTTTTCAGTGTTAATCATTGCTAACAACAACGACGATGCAACATTTACAATGTTTTACATTGTAAATTGTTGTTGTTTTCGGTGTTAATGATCGTGTTAGTGACTATGTGAGTCCTGTATACACCGTACATTATATTTATTTTCGCCTGCCTTCTTGCCTCCTGCCTTGGTTGGTCTAGTGATCGCAAGCGCGACTGCTGAGCATGAAGTCCTGGGTTCGAATCCCGGGTTGGGCAAAGTGTTATTGGGTTTTTCCATCAGGAATTTCTCAGTAGCAGCCACGGAGTCTAGAATTGCGCCCGGTTGATGGCAATAGGGTCGCCCTCTAATACATAGGACTTAAACATAACTAGCGAAATGTGGGTGTACTATCCTCCACTTCTGTGTAACCCTTTGGGGATTACAGGCGTGATGCTATGATGATTTCCTAACAGTATTCTTTCTCTCCTTTTTCCAGACGCAGAAGGTACAGGTGGTGCGGACCTGCAGCGCAAACTGGACCTGCTCAACGGCACGCTGGACGCAGAGAGAGCCGAGCAGGCCCGAAGGCAGATGCAGTATATTGCTCACTGTAAGAAAGTAACCTATTACTTCGTGTCATTTTGGTCAATCACTCACTCAGCCTGTCTACTCCTTTTTTTTTTTTTGGGTTGGAAAATCATTAAATAACCCTTCCCGCTCTTGGGCAGAGGGGAAGGGAGTGTCAGTCTTCTACTGACCTGTTCCTTTTTAGCCCTTTCGCCGAGGCCGCTGTATCTCTTTCGAATAACCCGCAGCCCCTACGGGGGCCTGTCTCCTCCTGGACTAAGCTTCTCCCAGGCTGCGTTAAAATACCCCTTTTTTTAGGTGGGTGGATAATCATCCAATGACTCCTCCCGCTCTTTGTGGAGTGAAAGGGAATGTCAGACTTCTACCGACTAGAAAACACCCATGTTCCTTCTTAACTTCTCAACCTTCTGCATCCAATCTGACTTGACTCAGTCACTTTTTCACAACGTCGCTCCACTGCAGGCCTCGTTTGAGCACATCTGGACGAAGCCGAAACATCCAAACGGATATTACTGACAATAGTTTTTGAGTGACCATACAGGGAGGCAAAGGTCGCATTGGTTATCGGGTAAAAAACCCTAAAAACTAAAATATCTTTGAAATGACAACAAAATAATATTGTAAAGTTCAGGTGGAGAAAAAAAACAAGAATGCGTGACTAAATTGCCACGCTTTTGATATAAGTAAAAACTATTTTAAAATATACTAGCGACCCACCCCGGCTTCGTACAGGTGCAATGTAGATATAAACCTTCCTTTTGAATCACTCTATCTATTGCTGAAAACGGTTTTAAAATCCCTTGCGTAGTTTAAAAGATTTAAGCGTACAAACAGCGGGAGTGACTTTGTCTCTACCCGAATGGGGCGAAGCCTAAAAGGAGGGACATATTATATACCTACTAAGTAAACATTATTTTGTGTCGATACTTGGATATTGGATGATAGTTGTATGACGTTAAACGATTCCCGCGCGGAATGAATGTCTATATGGGACTATAAATGGGAGTTCCGGGTCCGAGCGGTCGTGCATATAAGATTTATGATTCAAACATTACTTACATATACGTGTCGGACGGAAATTTAATGTGGTGCAGTCGCTTTAACTGACTTCAAAAGATAGGATGAGAACCTCATATTCATCAGTTGAATTTTTACTCGAAAAAATAACATAGTTTTTTTAATTTTTTTTTTCGTTCTTTTTTGTCCATTAAACTGCGTGTTTCAGGACATGACGAAAAGACTTCTCATAAAAATGTAGAAGAAACTTTATTTTATAATACATATTTTTATTTTAAGATGCACATTTTCTCGCCCTTGTTGCGAATCTCGAGCTTTTATTTTGCATATTATCGTTTGCATGCATATAATATCGACGATTGTATGGTGCATATAATCCAGTCTCTATTTATCATTATCACCCGGCAAGACGATTAGAGCACATACTTGTCTCAATCAATCTATTGTGTGTTAAACTGTATTGTGCCAAGAAGATTAATTTATATAATTATCCGTATTCATTTGAAGATAAAGCCGCTTTAGTTAATCGTCAGACCTGCTGTGTTATATGTAGATATTGATAGGTAGATAGTTATACAATTAGTCGGTTTTAAAGAACATGACAGAGCACGAATTAATGAATCATTAGGTTTCACTTAGGTCTACTCGTATAACGTGTCATATTTTTATGTATCCATTTGTCTCTAATTTTTTCTGAGCCGAGCAGTCACGAGTATTAATAACAATAAATACACAGGTTATCAAAATTCAAAAGCGATTTTCCCGCGATATTGTTTTAACAGTTCTACTTTAAGATGAGACCTATTTTGTCATAGTATAGTTTCCAAAATACTGACACGAAAAGTAAAGAGTTTTCAATACACGTAGGAGAATTTTTTTTCAATACACGTCTTTTTGCCATGAGTTGCCATGGTAGAAGTCATGGTAAAATGGCTCCGGACCCACATTGTTCTTCAGGGCCTTTAAGGTTCCTGAAATATTTTTTTGTACTGGTCATCTTATTATGATACTCGTATACTGAAATCACCTCATCAGTCTGCGGAGTAATTTTAATATTCTTATTTTGTTGTTTTTAGATATTGTGTCATGTCAATACATGCATAGCATCGCCAATGCCTCCGATGATTTAATTACATTCTAACATTATTTTTAAGTATGCCTGCTATTAAAATTATGGATCATTGTTTTCGGCATGAATTACATTGATTATGATTATTGTTGTTTGAAGAAACCCCAATTTACATGGGACAAGAGAGGAAGATTATGATAATGATGATTATTATTGATTATGTTTATTTGTCCCTTTCAGCGGGTTACTCAGAAGACTCCGACTACACGTCGGATCTCAACTACCCAGTGGGGCAGCACGCCAACTGCAGCGCCTCGCAGTTCCGGAGCCATGCGCACCAGATGCACACACCACAGGTACATTATATTTGACAATACTTTCATGCTCTAGCTAGACTATCTGTGTACCAAATTTCATTTAAATCGGAAAAGAAATTAGAAGAATCGTGAAAGCGCGTCAGACAGACAAAGTTACTTTCGCATTTATAATATTAGTAAGGATTATATAATATAATATAACGCTTGTAACCCCGAAGGATTACCCAGAGATGTACCTATTAGTACACTCACATTTTGCCTGTTATGTTTAAGCCCCATGTAGTAAGGGGTGAGCCCATTGTCATCAACGGATCGCAAATCAAGACTCCGTGTCTGTTGTACAGAAATCCTGATAGATAAACCCATTAACATTTTGTTTGACTCGGGAATCGAACCCAGGATAAACAAGAGGGTTAGTATTTATGTACTGTAAGAGGTCCAGGGTTGTTGAATTAGTATTATCATTTTACAATATTTTCTAATTATTTCTCTACTTTCAATTTTCAGAGATCCTTGGAGGTATCTCGTGAGAATTCGTACGAGAGAGACGATTACCACATACACGGGGACACCGACCCGTTGTATTATAACAGTCAGCCGCGGACCAACAGGTAAACACCTACGTTTTTAAAAACAGTAGGTACCTACATACATGGCTGGGTAAGAGACATTGTGCCCAATATGTTAGATTTTAAACTTTCGACGATGAGCCGAACGTTGCAAATTCAACGCCTACACCAGCGCATACACGGCGCTGACCACACTTTCTGCCAAATGAGAAATTCACGTGTATAGGTAGTTGATTTCCCTAAAGCAAGGGTAAAGGATTTTATCAATTGTAGCGGTGCAAATCATTTTTAACCGACTTCAAAAAAGGAGGAGGTTCTATGTTCGTGTGTATGTTTTTTTTTTTTTTTTTTATGTATGTTACCTGATTTCTCCTCCATTTGTGAACCGATTCTCAAAATTCTTATTTGAAAGAGTATACTCCTGAGGTGGTCCCATTTAAATTTGGTGAAGATCTGATCCTGATCTTCGGAGATATCCAATAGAACTCTTCAAAAATAGACGGCAAATCTGTCGTGATTGCTGCAATCGCTTGGATGTTTATTGTTTACGCAACATCTTAACTTACCATCACGCCTGTATGCTCTGACGGGGTACGCAGATGTGTACAAGACGCCCTGATTTCGAGAGTTAGGTATGTTAAGTTACATTTTATTGCGGATAAGCCTATTACCGTGACATGTATTGTTAACAACGTAAAATTAATGAATATCAAATATTTGTAAAGGATATTACAACTAAAAATGGAAAAATAAAAAAACTTTTTTGCAAAAAATAAAACCGACTTCAAAAACACAAAAAAGTGAAAAATAACTTTAGCTTCTGAAGTCGGTAACAAAAAAACTGAATAAAACAAACAAAAGTCACCGACTTCAGAAGCTTGCAAAAAAGTTTTTTTTTAATAGTAGCAACCGAAATAAGATAGGTTAGGCAAAGGTGTTCATATAACGGCATTTGACTAAAAGAGGGTTGAAGATTGTTGATGGATGGAGTGAAAGAGGAAGCCCAAGGAAACGATGGAAGGATTGTGTGAGGAATGATAAGAAAGAATATTTATTAAATGGTACCGTAACGGTTGACAAAGGAGAAAGAAAAAAAGCATGTTAGCTCATCCTAAATAACACGGAACAATAGCAGGAAAATGATGAGGCAGAGCTTCTCTTGTAGTCTACACATCCACTTTTCCCCAGCACAAGCGTATTGCTATGAAATGCGAAACTGAAGATCTGTTTTGTAATTTTCAGGATAGACACGTGGTCACAGCTGCACGCACAAGTGAGTGTGGAGTCAGCTATATCATGGCGGACCGCGGCTGACTGGCAGTCTGGAGGTGAGCCACACAATAATATGTCATCGTGTTTTGTGTATAATATAACATGACCCCTCTTCTCACAGGGGGGAGGATCACGTCAAAAAGAATCACGTCTTGGATTATTAGATAATTTGTCAAGCTAGATGGTCAAGCCTTTTCAACTGATTTGTGTTAGTTGCTAAACTTCTAATAACCAGTCTTACCAAAGAGTATCATATAACCCAATGGTAATTGGGTTGTTGGGATTCGGATAGGTAGTCGATCCATGAAAGTACTGGTATTCGCTGCATCTGGTTAGACTGGAAGCCGACCCCAACATTGTTAGGAAAAGGCTATCCAGGTGGTGATTTCTGTAGTTGCTCTTAATAATGAAAATCTAATTAGTCCGTCAGATAGATTTCCAAAGAATATTAGACACTTTTTTTTTCTTTTTTCACGTAAACAATAAATGAAGACGACACAGTGCTTTGAAAAGTCGCGTGACGTTACAGTACCTATGATACATTTTTTACCAGAAAGTGACGTCACCGGGTGCTGGTGACGTCAATTTCTGGTCATGATCTTTGACACATTTTATTTTCGTCAATTTTTATTAATTTGACACAACAAAAAATACGTATCCAATATTTTTTGATAATCTAAAAGACGGACTATACAGAATCATGTTTTTTTGAGCCAGTCAACTACCCTATTGCATTTTGCCAGTTATGTTTTAAGTCCCATGTACTAGGGGCGAGCCTATTGCTATCAACCGGGCTCAAATGCAATAACGTGGCTGCTACTGAGAAATTCTTTATGGAGAAACCAAATAACGTTTTAGCCGAACTGGGAATCGAATCCAAGACGTCATGCTCAGCAGTTGCGCTAGACCAACAACGCAGTTTGGTTATACTGGATCTGTATAGCTTGATGTGTTGCCATGTCTCACGAGATGCGATACTATTACGAAGTCTGTCTTATCTCTAAGTAGAAACCGTTATTTCTCGAAAAATTTTTTTTTTTAAATTTTGCTAAGTATACATGCTGGTGCCGACAATACGACAATAAATGAAACCACTGGTAGTTCTAGTCCATAGGAACATTATTATCAAAAAAGTTTTAACACCAAAATAAAAAAATTTAAAAAAAAAAACAATAAAACTAAGTAGCATAAAACTGTTAACGAAATATTATACATTACAATTTACAAACAAATATTGGTTTACTAACCTTAGGAATAATTTGCACCGATTAACGAGTGGAAATAAAATGTAACAAAAGAATTTGGCAAAGACATTTAGGTAGTTTGTTGTAGTATCGTCGGAACCACCCTGTATACATATTGGAGCTCGTGGTTTAATAAGAACTGCCACTCGGGTCGATCTTTAGGTAAAGCCGTGCTTGCCTAGGTCGGTCTGTGGATGGGTGACCGCCCGACATACCGAGTTACCTCCCTGCCTCGGAAAGCACGTTAAGCTGTTGGTCCCGGCTGCCATATGACCTGAAATTCTGACATCCAGTCTTACCAAAGAGTATCGTATTACCTAGTATTAACGGGGTTGTGAAGGTCAGATAGGCAGTCGCTCCATGTAAAATACTGATATTCAGCTGCATCCGATTAGACTGGAAGCCGACTCCAACATAGTTGGGGAAAGGCTAGGCAGATGAAACATATTGGCGCTCGTGACTGAACTAGAAAAAAAAGAAACACCATAAAATCGACTTAATTTTGGTTTCTTTGTCAAACCATGTCTCGTGTTTCAGAGGAGCAGCGTCGGCCGAGTCTAGAGCGTCAGAACACGTTGTACGATGATAACATGCCTATGTATGGCTTCGAGACATACACCACCAGTATCACGCACACGAGGTACGTCCATCAACTCTAACACCTATGTTGTAGCTTCCCATTTTACTTATGCTGCTTTGGGTTTTGGCAGATTTTTTTCATGACCTGCCGCTTTCCTGACGTCAACCCTCTTTGGGAATGCTATTGTGCATATCTTTCAATTGTAAAGCTAATATTCCATAAGTCGCCTCTAACGACACAAAGAGAGGACGAGAAATAGAGAAGTATGGACAAGAGAATTATTATGAATTATATCTTAGTGTAGACAGTTCAGTTCGTAGCTAAGTCCATGACCTATTAAAAATACGTGGATATTTTAATATTGGCTTGATGGCTTTCTCACCAACTGGCTACTTGACTACTGTTAAAATTTCACAAAAATGTTATGTTATTTCAAAGAACTAACAGAAATAACACGATGTGTGAAAAAAACAATAAAATCGATCAGAAAATGACTTGGTTTTAACTGATTTTAAATGACGTGTTAGACAGAGACAGCGCTATAGTAAACGTGACGTCATATTTCATACCACCATAGTAACGTCACGGTTACGTAGTACAAATGGCCATTTCGCGTCACAAGGATAGAAAGTGCCCCCACCAAAAACTTCTAAAGCATGTAACTACTCCATTTTATTATCGATATTATTACTTTTTTCACACATCGTATTATTTCTGTTAGTTCTTGGAATAACATAACATTTTCGTGAATTTTTAACAGTAGTCAAGTAGCCAACTGGCGAGAAGAAGCTCACCATCGGTAAGAAATGGAAGAAAAATTAGTGATTATTGAAGATGAAGCAGTAATCTATATGACTATGTTAATTATTAGTTACAATTGGTTTGGTTTCATTTGGCCGCACAAAACCGAAAAACTGCCTATTTTCGTCAGATTTTTAAATGTGTCCTTAACCCAAAAACATATCTTTGCAGGGACCATTCGCATTTTTCACAACAACCGAGTTACGAGGAGTTCTACGACTCGCAATCGTACCCGTACCAGACGTCGTACGTCGGTGACGACTCTCGTACGTGGGACAGCGGCGGGCAGTACTTCTATGACGACGGGCATGGTCTCACGCCGACGGAGCATGAGAATGTTATTAATAAGAGAAGGTCTTCAGTTGTTCAGTTGCCGCAAGTGCCGCCTAAACCGGTGAGTTAATAAATCACTACATTGTATAAAACAAAGTCGCTGTCGCGGTCTATCCGTCCCTATGTATGTTTAAATCTTTAAAACTACTCAACGGATTTTGAAGCGGTTTTTTTAATAGATAGAGTGATTCAAGAGGATGGTTTTAGTATATAATTTGACTGACATCCACGCGGGCGAAGCCTAGGAACTAATAAACTACTAATAGCAAATAACACAATTAACTAACTAACAGCAGTGATATGCTAGTGGTGTGACCGTTGTACTACCAAGTGGGTCTGGATCTCGAGTCCAGACCCAAGACACACATACTGCGTATTGTATAATTATCACTTCCTTCGGTGTAGGAAAACATCGTGAGGAAACCAACATGTCTGAGTGATATTTCTCGACGACATCTAAAGTTAAATCAGAGGCCCATGGTCGGTACAAAAACTCTGTCACCACTTTAGGCACTAACCACATGATAAAGAACAGTAACAAGAAAGAACAAAAATTAAGTTTTGTTACTATGATCAGATTGTAGTTAAGGGTCTTTGGTTCCCGTCGGGCCTGCGGGTTCCCGTCAGGGCTGCGGGTTCCCGTCGGGGCTGCGGGTTCCCGTCGGGGCTGCGGGCTCTCCCTTTCTTTCCGAAAGGTATCGTCTTGGTCATTGTAAGTATCATCTCGATACTCTTCGTCGACCTGATCATCGTATAAAGGTTCAGCTTCATGGAAGCCGTCAGTCACTTCTGGTACCTCATGGTACGCCGTGTGCTCTTCTTGGAACGTAACTTTGGTTTTATCCGTGAGTGAATCTGTGGAATGAAACTTTTCTGTCATATGGCATGGTAAGTACCCGCCGGGGCTGGGGTCCCGTCGGGGCTGCGGGTTGTTCGAAGGAGATATACCGCGGCCCCGGCGCAAGGGTTAAGAAGGAGCATGGGTGGTTTTTAGTCAGTAGAAGTCTGACACTCCCTTTCGCTCTACCCAAGAGCGGGAGGGGTTATTTGATGATTTTCCACCAGCCATAAACAAAAAAAAAAAAGCTGAAAAACTGCATCTTTCACTAGGCCTATTATGGCTTAAAGCCTTACATAAAAACTGAAACTTTTAATAAGTATTTTGATAATTATTCAAACAAAGAAATGACTCTTTGTTTTCTATCTGTAACTAAGCCATTATTTGTTCAGAAAACTATAAGTTTGACATCTTCCATCTTTCGTCTGTTATATGACCTACGTCGCGTTTGGCTTTACTGATCAAAATTAAGATGAGGATCACTGTTTAAGTCCCCGGTATACGTTTCTTTTTTGCTGGTCGTAAAGTATCTCTAAAATTGTACCAGAATTTTTACTTTTTCTTCTTTTTACAAAACGTGTTATGTTGTTTCAGTTGGTGCCATCGTCAAGGTATTCAGATTACAATGAGATGGCGCCATACAGGCCACGGCCGCGAAGGTCTGCCGCTAGTCTTCCAGGTACTTTTTTATACTGTTTGTAATAAGGCTATACTTAAAAAGCTTGGACAAGAAATGAAGTGATCACGCTTATTGACACGAAACCGGTTGGAACTTTGCCAATTATCAAGACGAGAGGAGATAACAAAAATTCGACTGGAGCAATCATCATTAAGATTTCCTTGGTAATAGGAAACTGAACCTCTCTGAACTTCTGACTAAAGCCTAACGTTCAAACATCATGCGTCTAATACGTGGAAAAGAAATTAAATACAGCACGGTACGCTACGCACCGAAACAATGGACGTGTGCGTGACACAGTCCAATACTGCTGGGTCTTAAGGCCTCCACTCTGCTATATGGAGCTGGTTAGAATCCTCCACGTGAGTCTAGTGCAGTTCTGTTTGTTTGACGGTTTCCTGGCGAAGTGTTGATATTATAAATAAATTTCAAAAATGGCCTACCTGGTTTCGAACCTACAACTTTACTTTTTTGATAAGGCATCTCGCAGTTCAGCCTAGGTGACTGGTTAGTGCTTAACCTGTGGATGCCTTTAGTTTAAGGCCTCCAGCCAGGGAAGCCGGGGCATTTACCAGAAGGTCACTATTAATCCATACTCTATAGCTACTGCCGCCTTAGCTTCCCGTGAATCAACGTGCTTCCTTTCCAGCCACGCCCTCGTCGACCCCGAAGCGGGGCCGAGCGCTACCAGTCCCGCCGGGCAGCGAGTCGAACTCGACGCGCGGCAGTCGCGGCCGTCGCCTGCCGCAGCCCCCCACGCCGTTGACGTCATCTATGACGTCGTACGGCAGCTTCACGCGCCCCCCGCGCGAGCCTTCCGCCTCCACGCTTACGCACGTGCCTTACGAACCCGGTGAGCTGGGCTTGAAAATAAAAATGTCGATGTCTGTACAACCTAATTGTATAATTTAATATAAGGACGCTGTTGGTTTTTGTACGAACAATATAATCTTAAAAGTAAATGCAACTTAGCTGGCTGTATACTTAATATACGTAGGTATACATTTGTTCGACCGTACTTTCGGTGCAAAGGGGAGGGTTGAAATTATAACAGCGTACTGTTATTTAGGTATTGCCTCTGGTAGGGTGCTTGCATAAACATTCAGGTTTCCTGTTGCTATAGTGGGGACTATTGGTACTGATCTTTATAAAAAAATACGTTTATTTCGATCGGTACAAATCGGTATGAGTAAAATATTCTAACATTTACATACATGTTCTGTATGCGATGGAATATACAAAAACAGGTGCAAAGAATGCAGCAAAGTCACTACTTTCACACTTGGAGAAACATAAAAAAGGAAGAGATTTTCCGGTGTCGACAAACCGGGACCGATAGATCTACATCTTTATGCAAGAACCCTAAGTTTACAAAGGCAATATTGTCTGTGAATGGGAAGGAGAACGGCTTCAGTACGGCTCTCAGATTCCTTAAGATTGTGGTGTGGCGTTGTATAGCTGCTTACGCCACTGTGCGCCATACAAATAGCTGGAGGCACACTTTGAAGGCGATATGCATCATTGTAAGTTTATGGTTCGCACCTAAAATTGTAACTTTGAAGATTGCATTTTAGAATTACAAAGGTATTGTTAAAATTCAAAGATTCGACTTATTTTCAGACTTAGACCTCTTCTTGTCAAGTAGTCTTTATCTAAGGAAGTAAACCTTTTTTTTCTTTTATTGCACACAAAGTTTAAAGATAAATACATGGAATATATAGCTTTTGTACAACGGCGAGGTTAACCCAGAATTAGGTTTATTTCCAGCAAACCATACTTCGATTGCAAGATTTTCAGTAGATGACAAATGCGCAAAAACAGTAAATTTAAAAACTAAAATTAATCTCTAATGTTTGCATTTTACTTTGCAGAACCTCAAAAACCGATTCCTGATGCGAGTTATGGTTACGATAGCTTCGGGTTTAACCAAGACTTTCAAGACACTGCCACAGAACCGTATCACGATACTAATTATAATAATACTACGTAAGTATTCCTATTATTGTTATTGCCCGAAGACGGACGGCGCTGCCGAGGCCGGCCAAGAAAGAGATGGCGTGATGATCTAGACGCGTATCATGAGGGCTGGTTCGAGGTGGCACAGGAAAAGAGTTCTTGGAAGGAATTCGGGGAGGTCTTTGCCCAGCAGTGGGACAGTACAGGCTAATAAAAAAAAAGTATTTCTACGTCACTGAATAATAATAGATGCAGCGTTTGCCAATGTTGGCCCGTGGATGGGTGACCACCCATTACATACCACTATTCCTCCGTGCCTCGGAAAGCACTTTATGTCGTTGATCAGAAATCAGAAATTATTTACTTTGCTAAGAATATGTGTACAAAATAAGATGGTAACATTGTAAACGGTTTCGGGATCTCGAGTATCCTTTGTAAATCCTTAACATCCAAGACATGGTTGTCAATGGCCCGAAAGTCTGACAACCATTCTTACCCAGAGGTATCGTATTGTTATCCAGTCACTGGATTTGTGGAAATCAGATTGACAGTTACTCCATCTTATATACTGGTGTTCAGCTGTATTCTGTTAGACTGAAAGCCGACATCGTCACAGGTAGTCAGTGACCTGAAACTCTGACCTCAGTCTTACCAAAGAGTATCGTATTACCTAGTATTAACTGGGTTATGGAGGTCAGATAGGCAGTCACTCCATGTGAAATACTGGTATTCAGCTGCATCCGGTTAGACTGGAAGCCGACCCTAACGTATTTGGGAGAAAGGCTAGGCAGATGATGATCATTTTATTTTTATTATTGTCAAAAATAAATATTTCATTAACAGAGTCATCGGAATAAAGTAACCAAGAGTACTTGTATATTTTATATTATAATACTAATATTGTTATGCATTAGTGTAAAATCTAATCATTTCCTTCTACTCATTTTGTGTGAGAAGATTGCTCTTACATTAAAATTAATTATAATTTTTCTTGACCCATACAAATAAACCGAGTTTTTTTTCAACGGAGAACTATAAAAAAGCATTTAAATAATTTTTTTCCTTAATACACCACTATCCAGATTCTGGGAACCGTATTCCCTTGAACTAATATTATGCATAAACAAGTCATTACACGTATAATATATACTTACCGAGAAACATGTTTCCTGCAGTTATCTCAAACATGATTATTAACTCATATTATCTGCAGCTTGAATACACCCACTACTGTTAATGTTCTACTTCTACAACTCATTTAGATCCATTACTAATCAAAATTCCAGTTTTTAGTGAACGTTTCATGGAAATGTATCCACGGCATCACATCAAGCTTTACATGTCCAATATAACTTGGCCTCGGTTCGTTTAGTTTTCCCGTACAATGCGAGATCCGTATAAACTGGTTATGTATAGCTTGATTTTGCTCATCGTGCGCACATTATCGAAAGATTGGGATGCTCTTATGAAGAAAAAGTTATTTATTTACCTAAATACTGGGATTGATGAATAGAATTAATAGATTTTTTATTTTATTTTATTTATTTGGGACAAAAAACAGTTACACATTACAATATTAATATTTAGTTTAGATATAATAGTAAACAAACCCATATCCCACACTATTATCCAAGGAATCATATCGGTTTTAAAGAAAAAGATCTGAAGTCAATCAATCAATTGTGGATTTATTCAGAAAAAATACTGCGCCAACCTCAAATAAATTGAGATAAGGGCAGATGAATGATGATTAGGAGTTATCACTTCATCGACCATTTGTGTAAATAGTGAGACCTACAAGAAGCAATTAAACCATAAGCTGGGCCCGCCTGGTGGATTATTACCCATCCCTTTCCTAGAGCGGAGGCCTGAGTCCTTGCAATGGGAACATTATAGGCTAATGATGATAATGATACTAAAATTCCAGCATATTTATTAACTACTAGCTGTGCCCGCGACTTCGTTCGCGTGCTTGTCGGAAACTAAAATGCGTCGCTTAGATAAAAGTACATTTAATCATTGCCCTGCGTTAACTTACTGACGCTGTAGAAAATAAGAAGAGAGTAATGCAAAGTAGGTACTGACTATGTCTCATACTAAAGTTTAGATGGATGGGTGTTTGTTAATCAACCACGTCAGAACGGCCGAACGGATCTTGAAGAAATTTGAAACAGGTACATTATAGTCGACAGGCAGACAGATTGTCGTTGGCGCGTTCGTGTTCCACGCGCGCCTCAAAGATATGTCAGCAACAATTAGGGGCCCAAAGGGACGTCTGCCGGGGCTGAGGGTTGTCCGCAAGAGATACTATGGCCCAGAAACACAAAGGGCTAAGAAGGAACGTTTGTGGTTTTTAGTCAGTAGAAGTCTGACACTTTCTTCCGCTCCGCCCAGAGCGGGATGAGTCATTTGATAATTTACGAACCACAAAAAAGGAGGGATTAGAGGGTGTTTCGAGAGGGTACCTGTACCGAATCTGGGACATCGAATCTGAAATGGCCGCCACCTCCTTCTGCGATGCAGTAATGCTAGCGAAAGAGGTGGCGGAACGTGAGAGGGAGACAACCTCTCGTCCCAGCCGCCGCGGGAGACGCTCCGGGCATCGGGGGCCACGTGATGGCTTCCGGCCACCGTAGGCGCGGGCCTGTGAACGGTGAGTAACGGGCTAGTTAATCGTTCGTCCGTCCTATGACGATGGAGGCGCGTTCGTGTTCCACGCGCGTCTCATAGAGATGTCAGCAACATTGAAGGGGCCCCCAAGGACCGACGCCCGTTGGGGCTGCGGGTTGTTCGAAAGAGATACCGTGGCCTCGACACATAGGGCTAACAACACACCACATCTATCTGACGACATGGTTGGCGCAATGGCTGGACGATTAAGAGTAGCACTGCGTGTCGCAGGTTCGATGTTTACTATCACCGCGGTTCAGAAAATGACATCAAATGAATAACGCCATCTGTCGAAGACGAAGATAAACTGCTAAAAAAGAGCGATCAAACACTATCCGCCTTATTATAAAAGGTAATTGGTACCTGGTTTAACTTAGACTTGGTTTATCTTGCATGCTATCACTTTCTTTTGAATACTATTGAAGTGAGACGTCATGCGAGATAAACCAAGTCTAAGTTAAACCAGGTACCAATTAACTTTTGTAATAAGGCGGTATAAGGTTTGGGCTATGTAGATTTTGAAAGCAGCGTCATTTACACTTATATCTACGTACTTTTTGCTATCATAACTTTTTTAAAGTTATCTTGTGAAGGCATTTAGTAATAAGTACCATATTCGTTCAATAGATGTCGTTGCTTGTCTCATTCTTGACCATAACGATAAGTTCTTCTTGAAAACTATAAATTCATATATCTTTTGATAGAGAGCACCGATTACGATGAAACAAAGACTAAGTAATAGCCCAAGTTACGCACAATATTTATGTATAAAAGTTATTTACATTCGTTTCGTAAATTTGACGTGATGCTTAGTCATCGAAACAGACAAACAGATAAACAGACAAACAGACAAAAATTCCAAAAATGCTGGAAATGTGTTCTGTTGGTTATACTTTAATACCCTGACAATTTTTTTTTTAAATATTTTCGATGTACAAAAACGATTTCTCTACAGATTTATTATATGTATAGAAGATAGATATAGATAGATCATATAATTTTAAACAATTTGTTACAGTTATGATTCGGATGGGATGCAACCATTCTTTGATGAAACGCCTCACGCCACTCCGCCTGCAGCTGGTAACTAATTATATATTTAGTATATAGAGGACTTACAGCTATTGAAAACAGACAGAAATCACAGTCACCAGATAGTCAATTACAAAATGCAACCATTATCCATCTTTTGATGTCCACAAATCTGACAGTGTTTGAAAAGTAGCTAGTACTGTTTAAAAAAAAAATGCTTTCCTGATATTTTTGACGAATAGTAAATAATAGGCTCACAAACATTTCGATAGTAGAAATTTCAAATAACGTAAGAGACACGAGCGTGCTGTACAATTTTTGACTTTCGCCGCTGATGAGAGCGGTGCAAATCTGAAAGAAAGCTCATGTCGCTTACGTTATTTCAACTTTTCACTATCGATTTCTGAAGCACATTTCCCTTAAAATGCAAGATGCTGGAAGCGAAACCAACGCTTAAACGGTTACCACATTATAATCTCATCTCTTTCTCTAATTATGGGTATTTTTGCCAGAAATAAAACACATTTTTTTTTAATCAGCACGTCATCCTGAGCCCTCAAAATTTTCTTCGGTTTTCTCTTGTCCTATCTCTCTCTGTTTCACCAGCCGATTGGTTTGAATTACCAATTATTTTTATTATTTAATAGTTTAGCAACAGTATCCCTTCTACAATATTCGAGTATTTTTAATTGGATTAATAAAAAGGTTACCAAAAATATGCTTCGTGTATCTTGTAGAAAGTTTTTTTTTTATTGACGTAGCGCTTTGGAACCGATTGGCTTAGCGTGGGACTGTATACAATTAAATCCACGATGAACTTTGTCGTATTTATTTATACACATAATTAGCGATATCAAAATTATGTCAATGTCAGTACAACAATAGCAAGAATTTATAATAATTCACATTAAAAATGATTCAGTTACATAAAAGATAAGAACTTCCGTAGCACGGCGGCGGCGTACAGATTCGTTGCAAACAGCAGTTCTTTTTAAATCGTAAACATGACGGCCCGTTTCATACACTGTCTATGTGGCGAATTTTCATTTAATATTTACAACGTTTTCTTCCAATTTCCAGCTCAAAAAACACCGTGGACCGAAACAGAGACAATATCACAGTTCACGTACCCTGTTACTAGTGAGATTGATTCGCTGTTACCGAAAACAGTGCCATCAACACTTTCGTCTTATTTACCTCAACTCTCAATTACGAAACAAGAAGATGTGTATCACGAAAAAAGTTATCCGGAGATCGATTCGCAATACGAAGAACAACAGTATCGATTCGACCAACAGGACCAACAGTATACAGACCAAAATCAGTATGAAGATAAACAACATCTGCAACAGGAATACCAGCATCAGCAAGACTATCAACAACAACAAGACTACCAGCAGCAACAAGACTATCAATATGATTCCCAATTCGAGTCGCAGTACCCAGAAGAAGAAAAACAGCCAGTTTCCCACCAGCTTTATACGCAACAGTTTGAACAAGACCAGCAGTATTTACAAGATCAACAGTATTTTCAACATGATGAACAACAGAAGGCACACCAATTGCCATTTCAACAACAGCAACAACAAGACATACAATTTCAACAGCAACAACAGCAATTACAATTTAAACAGCAGCAGCAACACCAGTTACTACAACAGCAACAGCAGCAGCATTTGTTGCAACAACAACAGCACGCCAAACAACCTGGTCAACAGTTGCAAACCAGTGTGATTGCCGGTGCTGCAACCTTGGGTTCATTTATGGCTGGTGGTGCAAAGAAGTTGGGAAGTTTCTTTGGTGCAGCCGCCGCGGCGGTGTCTGCTCCCGCAGTGAGCCAGCTTCCTCATACTACGCCTGTGACAACTGCTCCAACAACCCACTTAGCTTTTTCTACTGCTCCCGTAACACCGTTCACAAGTACTGTGTCAGCGACAACATCCGTCCCAGAAGTATTGCCGTCAGTGCCAGTGTCTACTGTGACTGTGACCACGTCTGCGCCAGTTTCTTTACCACGAACTCCGTCTCTTAGGAGACAGGAGTCCATACAAAGACCTTCGGTGCGTCGTACTCGGACGTTACCAGATGCACCCGAAGAGTTAATCCAGTCGAGTTTCGACGAAAGTGCCTACGAGGACGAGTATCATAAGACTGAATACGATCAAACAATAGACCGCGATAGGACTTCTTTGGATAGGTATCGTGACGACGATTACGCTCATGATACCATCCTTGAAGAAATCCCCGCGGAGGGGCGTTTGCCAGAAGCGCCGCTGAGCCCTAGCTTGCAGAAGCAGGCGTCTCCGACGAGGACTGCGGCTCAAATAAGGAAACCTTCACTTGACAGTTATCACAGTCAAACGCCGTCGATTGTTGATCGCAGAACCTCGCAAAGTTCTTTTCATCCCGAAGAGAAACTTGCTGTGCCGACTACCCAAGAAGGTAACTTTTGTTCTTACTTTTTATCTTTCAGGTGTAAGTTAACTTACTTATTTGGTTTTAAAACTGACTTTCACCATCTATAACTACAATTTTATCATCGTCAAAGTCATTTACGGTTTACCATTCAGTTAAAACAATAAGTAAAACCACCAAAAAAAAAGTCACATACTAACTTTAACATGTTCACTTTCGTAGTTCAAACGATTAATCAAAATAAAATTATTTATTCTCACTCAACGTCCACAGTACAGTAAATGGTTTTCTAACCAACAAAACCTCAAATGTACTTACCAATTACCATGCCTTTTTTATTGGAGGGTCGGAAATTTTTAAATGGGCAGTGAGCGGTAGGAAGTGTCAGACTTCTACTGAATAAAAACCACCCATGTTCCTTCTTAGCCCTTTGTGTCAAGGCCGCGGTATCTGTTTCGAACAACCCTCAGCCCCGACGGGAACCGCAGCCCCGGCGTGTACTTACCATGTCATATGACAGAAAAGTTTCATTCCACAGATTCACTCACGGATAAAACCAAAGTTACGTTCCAAGAAGAGCGCACGACGTACCATGAGGTACCAGAAGTGACAGACGGCTTCCATGAAGCTGAACCTTTATACGATGATCAGGTTGACGAAGAGTATCGAGATGATACTTACAATGACCAAGACGATACCTTTCGGAAAGAAAGGGAGAAGTTCGATGACCAAGAACAGTTCCAAGAGACTGATGAACCGTATCAGGAGGAGGATAGTGTTTTTAGAGAAGAACAGGACAGACCAGAGGAAGATAGACTGGACTTCCAACCGGAGCAGCCGAAGTTGACCCCGAAGCAGAGGTGGCATCGTGCGTACAACAAGATCGTGATGAAGCTGAACGTGAGTACGCTTTTCGATTATAACGATGGGTGCAGAATTAATAAAACTTATTTTTTTGTCAAATATGTTTTGGTTTCCGCTCTATTGAGTTAATTTAGTTTTGGTTGTTGATTTTTTTCGTTATTTTTGTTTTACCGATTATTTTTCATTTAGTTTACGTTATTTCTTTTTTTTTAATTTCATTATTATGTTTTTCTTTTTTTTTAATTTCGTTCCTAACTTTCGTTGTGTTAAATTTTTTCGTTTTTTTAATTAGACAAAACTGCAAACAAAATGAACAGAACTGATACTACCAAATACTACGAAATCTGCAACCATCGTCACCTGATTTATATTTCATTTGTTGTTTCAATATTTTGTGTAAGTTTTTTTTTACAATCATGGAGAATTAATCATAGCTTTCAGTATAAAAGGACCGGGTAAGTCACATCACTGAATGTAAATTTGAAAATAATTGAATAATTATAGGTACGGGCGAAACAAGGTTGAATTTGTCGTACATTGTCCCAATTTAGTGAACATTCAAATACATATTTTAGCAGTACAATTAAGAAAACGACATTACGTATATTTTCATTGTTCGTGAAATAAAACGGAAAGTTACACGAAGTGAGTGACATGAATTTGTATGACTATGATAGATAAATAAATGCTGTACTTTGTATTTTTATCAAAGTGTAACAAGAGTTCCAGTTTACGTCTGGTTTACTTTTGACGTTTATCATGCTAGAACGCGTATTCACTTTCTTTTCGAAGTGTGTGTTATAGCGAAACGTGAATTTAAATAAATTTAGGAGTGTTATACGATTTTCGTCGATAGCGTCATAGTCTAGGTATAAGTAGTTTAAGATATCACACGGTGCTAAAACTAAACTACCGTAAAATATATTTTACTGATGAAAACTATAGATGTATAAATATACTAAATGTAAAAACAAGAAAGCCACGTTTCATAAGACAATATGCATTACTGTAAACTACGGAATTATAAAAATTATTATTTTTTTAATTTTTTACTATTATAAAGAGTTTTTTAATCGAAGGATCCTCTTCCACATTCATACCATTTGACTAAAGAAGTTATTGTGACGGCGGCGTCTAAAGATAACATAGGTATCTCAAACCAAATGCACATAAAACTTGTAAGGATAAGTGCCAACCATAAGACTACATTAGGAACGTCTGGCTTAGCAGGGGTTACCCATGGTTACCTCCTACAGTTTTATAGCCTTACTGTCGATTTAATGGACAAACTAATTATGTCTCACCACCAATTGAGGTTACCAAAAGTGTTGTAATCAGAAGAGGATTGGTATAGTTTATTTTTGCTTGAAGACACCATTATTGGTGAAAGCGTTATCAATAGTTACTACGCAAATTAATAAATTATAATATTATGTATGTCCTACCCTATAGTTGAAAATTTCCTTAGAGTTTTCAAGGGAAATTTCTATTGTATGGGATGTTTGTTCAGTATAATTTGATGTTATCTATTCATGACTTTGTTATGTTTCCACGAGTGCTTTATTATATTAAGATATTTTGATGGTAAGTACAGAAACTGAGATTATTATAGAATACTGTTCTATGCTTCGCATTATAAATTTATGATTATTATATTTATCAAAAAAAGAATTTTTTTTTTTACTTACAGCTATGCCCCACAAAACCAGTTTCACGATTTTCTATGGAGACGGAACAAACGGTATTAACTTACTTATCAGTAGTACTAATAAATTGTTTTTACAAATTCGACTGTAACTGTTTAAATATTTCTACGCAATTTGTCAGTTAAACAAACTTTACATTGAAATCTTAATTATTTTTTAAGTCCAAATCGTAAACGTCGTTGATAATTTTATCTTATTTCCTTACATTTATAATTCTACTACACTTTAACTCGTAGGTACTAATGCAAAATGGAGCTATTGGTAATAATATACCAAGTGGAAAGTTCTGTATGTACCTAAGTTTACAATACAAGAGCGAAACTTGCAATGGCCGTGCAGTGTGCTCTACTTTCTATTTAAATATATGTTTGTTCTTACCTACTTCAACATTAGATAAGAATAAAGGTGAATAGGAATTCAGATCATTGTACAAAATGATATTCATGCAATTATAGTAGATACCAATGTTAATAACTCGTCAGGTCGTCTAACATTTACCAACTTTTTTCTTTCAAATTAGTCATAAAAAAACTTTTATTAAAGAAATACCGACTTCCCAAAAAGTTTGTTTTATTGACTTTTTTGCCACCGATTGTAACACACGAATTTTTGTCATGAATCAATTTTACATTGATGTCAATATAAACGAAGGCGACAAAAAAAAGTTCAGTGTTTTGAAGTCGGCTAAAAACCGAAAGTAAGTAAAATATAATTACCACAGTAATCATATCTATATCAGAATATATTATCTGTGATATTATTATTAACTACCCCTGTATCTTTAACAACACCAGCATTAAAACGTATACATAACAATACGTATAATAAAACGAAACGACACACACAACGAACATAAAAGTGAAACAAACTAAACACCTTTTGGAATAAATTCTAAATTCAAGACTAGAATCCCACTGCATAGCGGAGCAACTGAACTTTAATCCAGTGCATTACACAGTACGCAAATAGTGCAAAGTCCTGTACAATACTGTAACAAGACAAACGCATATAGAAACAGCGTTGTGCTTTACGCCCCGCTGCGCTGTGCGAGTAGGCACATAATCAGAATGTCGGATTAAGAAAATGACCAAATGTTGTTATGTGGCCTTCGCAAGACTGTGACCTTGAACGGGGTAAATGGGAACTCAATAAATGGCAGATTGGGAGATTATTGATTGACATAATAATATTATTCCGTTGATTAAAATGGTCAATAAAAGTGTGATAGCTTTAATCCTTAAGTCATTGATAGGAAACTACTGCAGTTTTTAAAGATAAACAGCAACACTGAAAAATTAACTCTCCCAGTACAAACAATCGTGTTTTACATGAAAATTACATATTTCCATACAGATTATTTTATTTGCTACTTAAAAAACAAAAAAACTTTTTGCGCCATCACTTGCGTAAAATATATTTAAATATCCAAAGATAAATTAAAATTCCAAAAGATACTATAAACATAATAACTATAGTTAAAATAGAATCCCAAGCAATTGTAGCGCAGACGAAGCTATTAACACTCTAGCATTAGAACGGCAAACTATGCTTTAGCAAAGTTGTTCGGTCAAGTAGTTTCTAACAGTCCGCTGGTAATAGCCAGTAAGGAGTTTAGCACAGTAATAACTGTGCTATGCAGCGATGGAAGCTAGTAAAGTCGATGACTTTATTTTGTTGCACACGTGCTAGAAAGATTATAGAAATGCACTTGTACTTATTTTAAAAGAGCGTGTTTGAAGTTTCCTACGAAATTGTATGAATCTTTTATCATTTTAAAAATAGCTAGTAACTGGAGTCGCCAACCACTTTGAATAAGAATAGTATGATTCGTCGTCTCAAAGAAACAGTTTCACAAACTTTTACACTTTGTCAAGCGTACAAATGTATTAACACTTAGCAAAATTTAAAAGCTATTTTCTTAACAAATAACGGTTTCTACTTATGCCGTAAAAGTATTGCTTCCATAATACTATGTTCGTAAAAACGAAAAATGTTAATCAAGAAAGTACGAGAAAATCACTTCTAAAAGTTACTTCGTCATATTGGTGCCCGAGACTGAACATGTTGATCAACTAAAATTTAATCCATGGTAAAAATATCATCATCATCATTCTCCTGCCCTTATCCCAATTTATTTGGGGTCGGCGCAACATGTCTTCTTCTTCCATACTTCTCTATTTCTCGTCATGTCAGCAGTCACCTCCTTTCTAGCCATATCATCCTTCACACAGTCCATCCAGCGTTTCTTTGGTCTTCCTCTACTCTTATAGCCATCTACATTCATACTCAACATTTTTCTCACAACATTTTCTTCATTCCTTCGCATCACATGTCCATACCACGACAATCGATTACCGCACAACTTTTCATTTACCGGCGCCACTTTCAGACTTCCTCTTATGTACTCATTTCTTATTTTATCCATTCGCGTCACACCACACATCCCCCTTAGCATTCTCATCTCAGCCACATGCAATTGCCTTTCATTTATCCCTTTTGTGGCCCAACATTCTGATCCATACACGACAGCAGGTCTAACCATGGTTTTATAAATCTTCCCCTTGAGTTTAAGGGGAATGCGGGAGTCGTAAATTGTTCCCGTGACCTGCCGCCATTTCATCCATCCAGTGCTAATTCTATGCTTTCACTACGATCTATTTCGCCATCGCTTTGCACGAGAGAACCGAGATACCGAAAGTCGGAGCAAACTGGAAGAAGCACGCCATCTAGCGCTATGGCTCCAGAACTGGAGAGACCGCCGAAATCGCAAAACATGTATTCGGTTTTACTTCTGCTGATTTTCAGGCCAACATTCTCCAGCTTCTGTTGCCATTTCTCCAATCTGCTCTGGATCTCAGGTCCATCTTCACCGACAAGAACAATGTCATAGGCAAACAGCATGCACCAGGGTGCCTCTTCTTGTATGTCCGACGTCAGAGCATCCATAATCAACAAGAAGAGGTAAGGGCTTAAAGCCGACCCTTGGTGCAAGCCTACAGCCACACTGAACTCGTCGGTGTTGCCAGCAGCTGACCGAACGTAGGTACGAGATTGACTGTACATAGCTCGAATTAACTCTACATACTTCCCTGGTATACCTTTCTCTTTCAAGGCCCACCATAACACATCCCGAGGTACCCTATCATACGCTTTCTCTAGATCAATGAACACCATGTGCAAGTTCTTGTGTGCACGTCTGTACTTCTCGCACAATTGGCGAAGTGCAAAAGTGGCGTCCGTTGTTCCTCGACCTGGCATAAACCCAAACTGATTTTGGGTGATCTCACTCTCCTCTCTTATTCTTTTCTCTGTCACTTTCTCCCATACTTTCATACTATGTGACATGAGCTTTATTCCCCGATAGTTGTTGCAGTCTTGCACATCACCTTTATTCTTGAAAATGGGCACTAGCGAACTATTGCACCATTATGGTAAAAATATGTGTGACGATATCGCTTACATGCATTCGTATTTGGAAAAAGTCGTTTTTAAACCATCACAATTATGTACTAGAACAAAATTAGGTACTATGTCGAAGTTCCACAAGTTCCACAAGGGATAGTTGCACACAGAGGACTGTGTGCAACTATCCCAAATAATCCAAGTTTCAAACAAAGATTATGCGGTGCAAACACTGCTGGACTCCAGTTGGCTTTAATTGCCCCACTTCCAATCAGCTTGCCCTCATAGTGGTCAAGAGATTTGCATAATTATGATGTTATCTCTATATTTTATGGCTGCATAACTTTTGCCAGAGTTATATGTGTGTGTATGGGTTCTGTTTGCCCTATAACTTACGAAACGTGTTTAATTCTAAATATCTTTCAAACTTCGTGCTGTCTTTGTCAATTTCAAATGATTGATAGAAATAGATTTATGATAGATACTTACGTTTGACGATATGTCCCTAGTGATGTTTAAAAATGTAAGAAGAATTCTAGATGTATGAAAGGCTCTTAAATCAATGGAGGAGAAAGAGAATGATAATACATGACTAAAACGATATTTATGATATCAGCTATTAATATCTTATAAATACATTGTATAATCCTTTAATTTTCTTTGAAAATAATTATGTCCCTACTATTTTCAGATGTACCGATGTAAGAAATAACCTCCTGAAAATGTTGAAAAAAAAACACGTCTAAAGCGAGACTCTTTTGTGAAAGAATTACTAACACATGAATGAACAGGCGATTTGCTATCGAGTCTTTAATAATAATATGTAGTGTATGCGATGTTGGCGGTTCATCCTCTTTTCAACTTTATTATTATGGACGTAAGGGTGAAGTGGTTATTTCATAACATTGTACCTATAGTATTGGACACCTGGATCATTTGTTTTCTATTTTATAATGTCATACGTATTCTTTTATATAGATTTTATCTTGAAATCGACCTCACAGAGTCCGGAAAATACTTGATACCTAAGCTTTGTGAAAACTGTTCGACGTTCGTGTACGAAATTGAACCGTATTGAAAGGTGTACAAAGTAGTGTATTTTGCATGTCAGAATAAACTACTCAAAGGTCGTAAGTCGGTTAAACCGACTTCAAAAAAAAAAAAGGAGGAAGAGAAATCACGTCAAAACTAACAGTTTCAGATAATGAAAGACTACACAATGTGCCTAATAAAATGTAACTAATAATATCAAATAGATTGTCATAGGGAATCAGATTAGATACAAGCAGCTTAGTTCGCAAAGTGATTGTAGTAGATACAGTCTAATAGCTAATAATTATGTCACAAGTGATTAGATTACTACATACCATCATTGCGAGGTGATTGACCGTGTTTTATAGTGAAATGTGTGTAGCTATTTTCCTAATCAATCAATTATGTTTTACAAGCATTACAGTTTTTTTTATTATTTAACGCCATAACAAAACATAAAAAAAATATTATTAAATAAACTAATATAATACACGAAAACTTTCCGAAGTAAATTCTCTAAATCGTGGTGAAAACGTGGATTAAAATCCGTTAAGTAGTAAAATAGTGGAAACCGTGCATCAAAATCCGTAGTTTTAAAGAACAGCGTGTTCAGACAGACATACAACTAAAGTGACTTTAATTCATAATACCTATGTTAAGATTATTTACATTGTGTATATTTTTCTCAGAATCAACATGTAAGAACCCCTCAAGCAAACAATGTTGTATTAAACAATATGATTCTTTTTCGTAAATATTTGTACGACTGAGTTCGTAAATTGAGTAAATACAATGTTTGAATAGAACATCATTTTGTTGCTTCGATCTGAACAGAACAATCGACTGATTAAATCAAAAACATAATTTTGTTTTCTTATTTAATGAATACTCTAGCGACCTCTGTTTCAACGTTTTTGTGAATCTTTAATCCCATACACGAGTAAATAAAACTATCTGGTAGTCCAACTAAAACACGATTTTTCATAAAAAAGAAAGGTAGATTCCTGATGTAGGGAACATTATGAATCTACCTTTCTGTTTTATGAAATGAACCATATTAATTCCAAAATCATCATCATCATCATCATTTCAGCCGAAAGACGTCGACTTCTGGCCACTTAATTTCTGTAATTTTTCCGAGATTTCTTTCAAGCTACAAAAATATAAACAAACCAACTCTTCTACTCAAAGTTCAACGTACTCTATGAAATCCTTACCCGCACGTTTCCGCCAGCAAAAACTAAAATAAAAAACAGCCTTTTTAGAAGCATTTCACTGAATTTCATTAACATATCCACTACTGAGTGATTTACTCTAAAAGCCGATTCACTTGGCCTGAACTTGTTCGGTAATTGATTGAACCCATCTCTACGAGTGCACTCGTAAAATAACACTTCATTACCCTTGTTAATTAATTTTCGCATGCCGTTAGCTAAGGAATTTAGTAGGACGGTTATGCTTTTGAAACATGGCTACTATTTTCTAAAGTTACTGACAAATCTTAAGGTAGAAGCACCAAAGTAGCCCGCGAAATTAAGAATTTTTCAGTCAGTATTAGGCTGTTTTAAACAAAATATGATTTGCGGCTGTAATTCGCATGTTTTTACAGAATTATAATGATTAAAAATTATCAATACAACCTTCTTAAGTTACTTTCTTTGAGGTAATCAAAGTTTAATCAACATACAACCTGACATTGACCTTCACCTGCTAATTGCAAAAATTGCAAGAAAATTGAAATTTCACGGTCTACCCTGGCGCTTCCACATTAAGAAAATTGCGAAGGAATTACATTTCAATTCCGCGGTGGTAAAAAGTGGTATTTATAAGAAAAAAAACACTTGTCTGTCTGTGACATTTTCTGAAAAATTGAAACAGCGACAAAACTTGCGAGCGATAGCGAGAAATTTTGTCGCGGTATATCGCTTGGATATGTAATTTGGCTACTTTTTACATCATTTAAAGCTGTTATATCAGACAGGCTTGATTCTGGTAACGTTTTGACATTTATCTGAATATAAATTATTAGAAAACATTTATACTTGATGGAATTTCTAGGTTGTCTAACTAAATAAAGTCTTATTATACTCATTTGGGACATAGATTTGTTGGACAAACGAGTTTCTATTTAAATAGGCTGAGTTTGTTTTAATTTACAAAGACTAAATTGAATTTAATAACGCCACCAAATTAAAATACGTACAAAAAGTCAAATACCGGTTTATGATTAAAATGTATAACTTCGAATAAGGCCATGAATAAATAAACGAAATTATGTAGATATTTACTGTTCCAATAACAAAAGAGTTCTTTAAAGAAAAACATTGCGAAAACCTTTGAAAATACGTTTAATTTTCCTCTATTTAATTCTGCTCCCGGCAAATTAAGGGAAAGGCTTCCCTAGTGAGCGTATTAGTTTTACTTTTTTATTACAGATACAGATTGAATATATTTTTTTCCTTGAGGCTCGATTGTTCTTCTTAGAGCTATTCGCGCAGAGGCGGCCGTCGCCTGCAGAGACCCTATCGCCTTTGAACTCGATCACCTCATTTAGTCCAGCTCAGTTGCTCCATACATACGCACATACGAAACTACGCGTTCCCGCTCAGTCCGTTTACAGACTTTGCTGCGTACGCACCCCTTAATAAAAATCAGGAGAAATTCGAAAGTGTCGTTCGGGGTACGAAACATTGCGCAAGCGATGGCGGCGGAAACTCGCGAGGACGCGATAGCGGCTTCCTGCGGGTGACCGTGGCCCTATTGATATCGCACCTAGCACTCGTTTGTATGCAAATTCTTCGATCAGGTGTTAACGTTCAGTGTTGTGGTAGACGTTGATGTGTCATCACATGTTTTCAAAATGTTCCGAAGTCGGAAAGGTCAAGCGATCAGCGAGGCGGACGTCCGGCGGGAGCAGGCGTTGCAATATCAGAACCGTTCGAATGTGAGTGGTTCGCGCCTACGCGTCCGGCGCGGATCTAGTCTGACGGACTTGGACAAGTTGCGTTGTGGTGGTGGTTCTAGCGGTGGTGGTTCCATCGGGGATTTGATGAACATGTTCAGTGGTAGTGTGAATTCTGTCGGTAGTGACACTTTGGTGGCTCGGACTGTGCCATTGGAGACGGTCCGGCGTAATGTGCCGCTTGCGTCGACACCGCCGCCGCGGCCGACGTCGTCGCCGCACATCCATGTGTCCCGACCCGTGGGTCCGCTTACAATGGCTCAGCGAACACTAAGATTCAGCAGACTGCTCAAGTACCAACCCTGTTCGGCCGACGTTCTTATTACTCTGGTGAGTGGGATCACTTAGTTTTATTATTATTATGTATTTATGAGCTCGACTCATAAATACTCGTGTTTACTTACAAGTTCGGTCTACCAGTGTTTATGTTTTCCAGTGAAGTTTGTGTGTACAACTACAAACACAATGTTAAACCTGCTTTATAAAAGTTATCAGTCAAGTGTATCGTGATATCGGTCGTGAAAGCTTGTCAAACAACCCTGACGGGTGATAATTGCGTTATTAACTCATTATCAATTGATCACTGCGATATCATTTGACATTATCTCTACAATATGGAGCTTTTCATATTGATAAGGTTAGTTTCGCGTTATTTTAAACTTTAGTATCTACAATGTCGTCTAGAGGTTTTCTGAAGTAGGAAGATATAAGCATATAAGTTCAACGACCTTCGATAGATAAGTCATAGTTTTAATTGTCAACTAAACCTATCTTTAATGCTTGTAGTTAATAATTTATTGCCGTCATTATATTCTCGTGGGAGACCTTGTAATTAACTGAAAAAGGGAAACGTTATTACTATCGACTATTATTTTATTGGGAAACTGAACATTGAAGATGTATTACATGTCACTTGTTACTAAGCTAGATACTATTACATAAATTGGTCTTGAGTGCCCCACTCAGAGAAGTTTGATGATTACTTAAGCCAATTGCTTAGTAAAGATTTGACACTTTATTGAAGGTTTTGTATGTCAAATCTTTACTAAATGACGGCTTTAGTAATCATTAAACTTCTCTGAATTATCATGGCATGCATTTGGCGATTACAGTTGGTCTAGTGTTAGTTTACTGTCATAAATATATACCTAAGTGTGTATGCAGTGTAGTATGTTTAAGTATTATGTGTAAAGAATGGGCTCCAGATTTTCCTTCAGAAGTTTCTGTAGACATTATTTCATCAAATGAGAACAGAAATACGTTACTAGCAGAGTGTTTTTCCAGTCTTTAGATATTATTGTGTGTCATTCTCAAGTGATTTGTGCGAATGTTTGTGCGAAGGCAATCATGTCATTCTATTTCGATGACGTCTGTCAATTCCCTAGAGCGTAGCGCCAGACTATAAAGTTAGAAAGACAGACTGAAGCCTGTAAATTGCATTTTAAAAATATCACACTGTTGTTGTAATTATAATTTTAACTCTTATTAAGGTTTCAAGTTTCGTTATAGTATAAAATTGTTTTTTATGTGTGGCATATTATTAAATGTTTACTTTGGTATAGCCAGCAGAAGGCTGTCTTTTTATTCGTTTACGTAATTTTTATTCAATTGCTTATAGTTTAAGCAATTGAATAAAGACTGAAGAATTCAACTTATTTTATTGTATTTCTTCTATGCATTTCTTCGGCGGGAATGCCAATTTGTATGATAACGAGCCATCTTCTAGATGGATGCGTAAATGAAAACCGCACTGTTAGAATAAAAATTAGTGCAGTATTATTTACGCCGTTTAGGTGTCTATAAATGTAAGTGAAGTAAAGCAACTTCTAATGAGGACTTGAAATATCTACATACTAGTGAGAGCTGTGAGTTCACATGCGAAATTGGCGGTTCCTTAAGTTAGTGCAACACAAATCTGTTTTAGATAGACTAACTTTTAGTTATAACCGTTGCCTGGATTTGGTTTAAACAGGAATTACTTTCGTATAACCTTAACTAAATACGTTGAGACGTTTCAAATAAAACGGTATTTTTTTAAGTTTTTTTCCCTAAAAAACCAGTTAAGTTTTATTTAGTTATAACTTTCACGTGAAGATATCAATACTCACCTCGTCTTTGGTATTTAATTTACCTTCTAAGAGTTTCTGTCTAAAACGACAGATAATAGTAGATATTGACATCCCATTAGTCAATTCAAGATAATAAAATTCTGTGTGCCAAAGTCGAAAGTTTGTGGTAATGGATATATGTATTGATATTTGGTACTGTACTCTTCCGGTACTCTTCAAGAGTACCAGATATCCATCGCCACAAACTTTCGCATTTTTAGTAGTAGTAAAATAATATTTCCGACGATACATTTTAAGATTATTCAGACTTAGTTCGAATCCACATTTTTACTTTTACCTATAAGGAAGAGAATCAGCCCTCTTGTTTACAAGAGAAGGTCTAAATTTATATTGACGAGTATGTCACCAGCTGGCACTGGTCTATCGTGTCACCGTAGAAGGCTTTGTAATTCTTCTTAGTAGTTCCTACCACTGAAGGCAGATGGCGTAGCAATCGTATTTATGATCAAATACATGAATGAGTTTAATTTCTTGATTATAAAAAGTCGAGTTAATTTGTATAATAAACCTGTTAGGAAACTAAATGAAATGTCGCCAAATTATATGAAACAATTAAAAATGTAGTTAACTTACTTTAACTTTTTTTATAATCTTTTTTTTTCCGTTCTATTGCTACCCAGTGTTTTATAAAGAAGCGCAAAATGTCTGTCATATTCTCTTTCAGAGAAAAGAGTGAGTTTTCTCAAAATGAAACAACTGCAGTGTCAATGACCCGTATTATTTTCTTTTTCAAGTCCTTTAAAGACTATTTCCTAGTCTCTTTGTTGAGATTCAATGAATCGAATCATTGAATGGAATAGGAACCAATGCATAAGGAAGCAGTGACGTAACCGTGTGCAGAGACTTCATGAATTTTCAACTACGCTGCATTTATATTAAAATAGCTGTAGTTTTTATCTGGAATGTGGGTAAACTGGGTTGAGATTGATATTTATTGTATATAATAGTACATTATGGTATAAGTGTGTAACGTTGGTGATTACCGCTGAGGCGCCATTGAGACCCGAGCCGTCAGGTGAGGGTCTTAAGAGAGCCGAGGACGGTAATCATCAATACACACGTGTATCATACGACGTTTTTCAACACACTTGTGAAGAAAATAACACAAAAAAATAATTTTCAACAGTTAAAACGAGTTGTGAATAAAATTTCGCCATGGCGGGAAAAATTAACCAGTTTTTGCGATTGGCCATAGACTAAAAGAATGAGGTTTCTTTTTTTGCTTTTTGCGGATAGCGTTTTAGTCACGTACAAAATTAAGAATTCAAAGTTTTTTTTATTACAGAGAAAACAAAAGTTTTATTTATTAAAAACGTATAAACAAGTTGAAATTATCTATTTCAATTAATAAGTTTTCTTGCGCGCGCATCTAACAATGGTGATCGGCTATAGACTAAAAGATTAAGTTTTTTTTTTAATTTTCGCGGATAGCGTTGCAGCCACGTACAAAATGGGGAATTCAAAGTTTTTTTTATTACAGAGAAAACAAAAGTTTTATTTATTAAAAACGTACATACAAGTTGAAATTATCTATTTAAATTCAAAGTTGCATGAAAAGAGCAAGCAATAGGTACATTAATTTATTTGTAGTATTGAACACAATATTTTTTTAGTATCGAAACTTTTTTAAGAACAAAGCAACTCAACCAATAAAATTAAAAAAAAAAACCTATAACTCACTTGTGAATAATGGTAATGAAAAATTCACAGTTTGATTACAGGTGTCATTATGTGCCTAATTGCAGTGAAATTAGAGCCACTTTATGAGCAAGTGTGTTGAAAAAATATTAAGTTAGACTTTCCTTCTTGCTTTGTTTTTTTACTTCTTTATTCAATGTACAAAGCTCTGATTTTTGAGTAATCATCTAAAAAGTTGACAAAAAAAAAATAGTCCGTCAGATAGATTTCCTAAAAATATTAGACACATATTTGCTCTTTTTTCACGTAAACAAAAAATTAAGACTCATGTGACGTCATATTGCATGACATTTTTTACCAGAAAGTGACGTCACAACACTTATGATCCTTGACGCGTTTTATCTTCGTATATTTTTATTAATTTGATTAAACAAAAAACACGTATCCAATATTTTTCGAAAATCTAACTGACGGACTAAACATAATCATATTTTTTAAGTCAGGAAATTTCCCTATTATAATATAAATACAGCCTGTGAGTATTACAACAGTATTTCTATAGTTAAGTGTTCAGGGAAATTTATTACCATAATGAATAAAACAAAAAGCAATTTAGTTTTATTTATTCAAGTCGAAAATCTCATCAGCGATTGACAGTTAACAATAATTTCACTAAAATTTAATATAATCGAATGTTAATAGAAAACACGTTATTTACATTTTGATTAACCCATTCAAATCATATTTCGATTATAGTAAGGGTTGCCATTTCACTAACATTGTTTCAGGATTTATCAAAGGTCGATTTTTAATAAAATAATCAAATCTCAATTAATCTCAATCAGTTAATTTTAGTTAAACTTTACAACGACAGTTAATAAGTAAAATAAAAGGGCGTGAGTTTATTATATGTGTTAATAATCTATGTGGCTTAAAAATAATGATATAAAAAAATTAAATCATTCTATAAACCACAATTTTTTTTTCCAAAAATTGGCAACCCTGTCAAACTCAATCACTTGTTTAATCAGGCATATTTTTTCATAAATTTGAGTAAATATTTGAGTTTTGGCATCTCAATGTTATGGATGCATCGGTTGAAATCTCCAATGACCTTGACGGAGTGTGTCATCATTCGAGAAATAATATCCTTGAGACACACACTAAGATCTGAAACCTCTTTGAAGCCATGGATGGCTATTTCAGCCATCACCACCGGGAATGGTGATGTTTCGTACAGGAACTGAAAATATAAAATTGTATAAGATAAATAAAATATTCCCTCTCCTAGAGAGGAGGCCTGAGTCCCTGCAGTGGGAACATTATAGGCTGATGATGAATAAAATATTTATACCGAGGCCCTAGAAATAGTTTTGCCGTTTTTCGTAACCTATATACGTTAATTTTTTAATCGAAAATTTAACTAATCTGCAGTATTTTAGTTTCATTATTTGCCACAAATGGAATAAGTATCATCTAAAGATATGAATGTGTTTTCAATTCATCAATTAAGAATCAACTCGTCTAACTAATGAACTCGTTTGTACTCGTTACGAAAAAAAATCACGTTTTGCGGTAAAACTCAATGTAGCACACTCAAAACATTGTGTGTGTTGTAAACGGGACACGAAGGCAATTAAAGTAAAATTATTAATTTAAAAACTGATATTTAAAAACTTGACTTAATTTGTATTATATTTAGAACTTTGACTTCTAAAATCTCCGTAAGTAGAAGGTTCCCAGGAACAGTCCATAACAAAAAAATATCGTGATGATGGTTACAGTGGTTCGAAAAGTCGTATGACGTCAAAGCTTGGTACATTTTTTACCACGAAGTGACGTCACAAGCCTCCACTCATGAACTTTGTCACGTTTTATTTTTTGTAAATTTTTATTAATTTGATAAAACAAAAAACACGTATCGCATATTTTTCGATAATCTAACAGACGGTCTAAACAGAATCATAGCTTTTTTAGTCACGAAACATCCCTCCATTATTATTTTTCCTGCTAAATATTCCTGAGCTAGCGAACTTCCTGTTCTGAATCAAGTGTAGATACAAACTCAATTCCCGGGATCACGTATCTGGTTGCTACTAAACTACCCTCTTGGGATTCTGATCTACCTAGCTATATGTATGCTGGTCACTAGTATCTGTTTATTTGCATGTTGTTTGATGCTCGGAAAGTCGGCAAGATTGAGGATATGCGACGGATTTTGGTCGATCGCAAACGTTTCTTGGGAGTTCGAAGGGTTAGGAAAACTAGAACGCGACTAGTTCACTGTCATTTGAATTAAAAACAATGGACGAAGTGTCAACAGTTCCAAAATTAACTTGATAAAGAATTACATAGTACCTTTGTGTTCTTCTTTTTTTTGTGTATTTTCCTTTTTTTGATAAAAAAAATAAATAAATAGATTATTTGATTTATAGTATTACATTGTGACTACAGTTATCGGATATAGATATCATGAATCCGATCACCCATATTTACAAAAAAAAAAAAAACTATGCAATGATTCTGAAAATTGGTATCTTACCGCTTATTGGTGCACTCAGAGACGTTTAATGATTATATTAATTAAGCCGTCACTTTTGTATGTCAAATCTTTATTACTAAGTGACGGCTCAAGTAATCATCAAACGTCTCTAAGTGCGGTAGTTAGTCTTGATACTTACAACGGTCCTCTCAAGATCTTGACTCTCATGGGAGCAGTTCCCACCAACTTGCTGCTGTTTCTGACATTCGAACAGCTTTGAGGCTGAATACTTCTTCAAATTCTCCAGTGTTTCGAAGTGGACTTGTAGTTTTTCTATAACAAATATAAATAAAAATGTAGCTAATGTTTAACTTCATTAGCTTACTCGTATATTGGTGCTATAATATGGTGACATTTAAGTTTGGATGTTGCATTTAGTGGCAAAGACTTTATTGTCTTTTCAGTAAACGTAATCGTAATCTCTCTTAACTGATGAGCCAAATCGGCAAGAACAAATTGCGGACCAGCTGTGGGTACCAGATATATATATATTTTTTTTCTTGGGGGTGAGAAATCATCAAATAACCCCTCCCGCTCTTGGGCAGAGCGGAAGGGAGTGTCAGACTTCTACTGGCTAAAAACCACCCATGTTCCTTCTTAGCCCTTGTGCCGAGGCCGCGGTATCTCTTTCGAACAACCTGCAGCCCCGACGGGCGTTGGCCCTTGCGGGCCCATAGAATATATCAATCGGTGTCCGACACAATATCCACATCGGCTCGACCGAACCCTAATTATATTTATCAATTTGCTTTCATTTTGATTCTTCACATTTGCCTTCCACAATAGATTAAACAAAATCCCACATGGTCATTAATGCAGTAGATTTACTACAGCACACACTGAGTTTGTTGTTATTACTCAACGTTACGTTTGTTTTGGCCGCTACCTGTATTGTCACTAGCGGATATGTTGACGTTGATAAACAAGGAACGTTGTCCCAAAATAATACGGTCGTATGTGGGTTGACAAAGCTGACGGTCAAACCGTAAACAATTTGGATTTAAAGTAAACACACCTAGTTTACTGACAACCTATTTACTTATGTAAGTTTCGTGCTACCCTTTTCAGTAAATAGTGGATATTTAGAGAGGATTTTGGAAAACATTGTCTTAGGTATTACATTTTTTTATTTTATTTTAAGCGCATTTAACCGTTTTCTACAAAATTTCTTCGCTTCTTCGTTTCCTTTTTTTGGTTCCAATTATTTGATTTTGAAAAGAACACTTTTATGAAATGAGATAGGTAGTACTTAACTGCAAAAACAGATTCTAAAAGAAAAATCAATTCATTCCAAGCATCGTGAATTTAACACAGATTCCCCCATAGATAATTTCACATCGACTGTCAAACTCAAAATGCTCTCCAATAAACGTCATTAACAAGCAAGTAATTCAATACCTTGGCTTGATCAAAGAGAAAGGATATTGGCCAGTGTCAGCATAATCGATTTACCGACAAACAGGAAAGCTGATTTAACTGAGCTCGACCGAGCATTCATTAAGTCAAGACTACAACGTAGTCTGTAGGTATACACAATAACATCCTACTAACCGGAAGGCAACAGTGAACGTGGATATCACCCATATTGTCGTGGAAGTGGAAAACTCCATTGTGTTCTGCTTGTACGTGTTACTTAGTAAATGTTGGTTTAGTTTAGCGTTTTCTTGAAACTACTAATTGCCATTGAAATTTATTATTTCAGAAAGAATCATCGGTCGCCTCAATACGACTCATAATTGACTTATCTTTTCGCGTTCACCAGGGAGCTATTTTGGGTCTTTAGATAACTGATGGTAAAAACGGAAAATAGAAAACGCTATTTCAATAGGCTTCAGTAATAGCAGAACAACTTAAACGTTTAGATAAAGAACATACCTGGTAATCTCTGCACCCTCTGGTATCCAAGAGCGAGGCACAATGTTACATTTTCGTCAGCCAGTTGCAAGTTCTCGCCAAGCAGCTTAACTATGCTCTCTTTGCAATACGTCCCGTTTCGAGGCTTACGGTCGTGTATTATCACCTAGGGGAGCGTAAAATTGGTCAGCTATAATCGGATGAACGTTTGCAGCAATTTATTGAAAGTCGTTAGGATTGTTAGCTTCCATTTTATTGTTGGAATTTTGAATATGAATAATGGTTTGTTATTTCTTTAGATTAATAGTATTCTGCGCTGATGGTAATTCTTTAATTGATCGGTGTAATGACTTGTTTGGCTTGTAATGTTCGCGCTGTTGGAGCACAGATATTCTTGATCAATGCTGTTATAACACCATAAGAAATAAGCAATCCATAGGTTTCTTTCTTCAGAAATAGTGCTGCATACTAACAAATTAACAAGGAAGACAAAAGCAAGATTTCATTAAATAAATTCTTACCAATGTTGCTCAAATAACCTTATTTTAAAATCACACTCCCTACCTGGAAGTACAGAGATATTTGTTCGAGGTACACAGTCATGTAGTTAATGGCTTTGTCCGCTTCGTTTTTCATGAGCAGCTTTATTTGGGACACCAGTGTGTCCATGTCCTCCCGGGACTTCTGTGTTCGGACCTGAATGTCCGCAATCAGTGACCGGTAGCCATTTATTAGGTTATCTTGAAAATCTGTCGTCTGGAGAATAAAGAAGTTCTTTGTTAGGTTTTGTGTTGAAAGTATTAATGTATTTATTTTGCAAATTTTTTAACTTGATTCTGAATGAGCTTTGTATCCGCTTACACCACAAAAAGTTTAACTCTTTACACCCATTTTTATAAGATAACTAAGAGAGAATGGTTCAAATATTGGTACGGTAAATGCATTAAGGGTTTCTGGTGTATGCGTATGAGTTAGTTTATAATATTTTACAATTGGAAAAAGGCCGAAAACTATTAATTTTCTTTCAGCACTAAATTGAGAATTTAGGTTTTCTTGCTGTTATCGTAACATTGGCTATATTCTCTACAGTGTCTTTGATAAAATTACCTCATACTGGTTTAATTTAATCTATCATATTATTATTTGAAGTCGGAGCTCCATTGTTTTATAACAGTAACAAACATAAGAAGTAATAAAAATGTTATAATATAAGGTCACAATATCGTTGTTGGAAAGAATTTACAATTAATCACAAAACATAATATTATGAAGATTTTGAAAGAATAAAGATTGTTATCTAAACAAAAATCATGAACTGAAGTCTTTCTTGTTTCAATGCAATTGAATAAACAATTTGATTAGTCACGTATTATTGATGTACACATACATTGAAATATATAACTATTTATTATTAATCACATGATGGTATTTGTTTAAACAATATACTTACAGCATCTGATCTGTTTTGTATAATGTATTGGAGTGCAATTACCTAAAACATTTTAGCAATATATTCATGCTGCAAACGGCATAATTGTATTAAGCGAGTTTATTAATTAGATTAGTAAAGCATATTATGATAAATATAAACGTTAAGATACTCGTACTAGCACCCGTCTATTTAAATAAGTTAGAGTAATAACTTGAGTTTAATATATAACTTATGCACACACAAGAATTTAATCGAAGTAAGAACGATCAAAGATGACAAAGCTATAAATTCTAAGTTTTGTCAATTCTTACTTCAAGCGATGACTTAACTACATTTAAAAATCGTATTTTAAATAATTTTATAGATATGGGCGGAGTCGCCCGGCTTCTTGTCTATATGGATGCGACTGAACAGTATTTTACATGGAGCGATTTCCTATCAGACCTCCCCAATCCATTTAGTACTGGGTAATACGATACTCTTTGGTAACACTGGTTGTCGGTTTCTCGGGTCACTGACTACCTGTAGCGACTGTCAAAGATCTACAAATAAGAAATAAGCATGCATCATCACGTTTCTAAATGGTTGTCAAAAAACTAAACCAAACTAAACTAAACTTTCAGTAATAATAAAGTTGGAGAATAAGGTGGAAACTGCTGGGCTGTACGTATTATGGTTATGAATCGTATTTTGTTTCTCTTGAGTTCTTTTTAACCCAATGAATGACTATTTGTAGCAATAGTCAAAATGGACTTACAGGGATTGGTCATTTGAAAGGGCCGACGCCCGTCGGGGGCTGCGGGTTGTTCGAAAGAGATACCGCGGCCTTGACACAAAGGGCTAAGAAGTAACATGGGAGGTTTTTAGTCAGTAGAAGTCTGACACTCTCTACTGCTCAGCCCGGAGCGGGAGGAATCATTTGATAATTTCCCAACCCACAAAAAAAAGGGATTGATGATTTTAATAATTATAACTTAGTAAAGTCATATTTGTTACGGATCATAATTCATACTCATACTAATGAGTATGAATCATACTTCAATCAATATAATTATGACCTTTTTTTTGGCGGGTGGAAAATCATCGAATAACCCCTCCCGCTCTTGGGCAGAGCGAAAGTGAGTGTCAGACTTCTACTGCCTAAAAAGCACCCATGTTCCTTCTTAACCCTTTATGTCGAGGCCGCGGTATCTCTTGCAAACAACCCGCAGCCCCGACGGGATCATTATATGACCTGAACCTGCAAACTCCAAAAACGTAAGAAAAATCGAATTCCGTGGGCTACCCTAGTGCTTCCGCCTGAACCAAGATAATTCACCATATTCCTCATTTATGACTTCTATTATCGTCTAATTGGTAATTGTAATTAACTCAGTCATTATTGGATATCAGTCACTTGTATAAGGTTATCATGCTGTATTGAGTAGAAACACGGAATCGTTAAATGTTAACGATTAATCCTGTATTTACGGTAGTACTTAATTATAATATCTTTGATTGGATTTTGTACTTTCTTAATTTATTTTTGACCGGAGCTGCTGACCAAAAATGGTCGTGGCCTAGCATGACACGAGGTCAATTAAATGATCCTTGGTTGAAGCTACGTCATACATTATTTTAGTCGTTACTATAGTCGATTCAAATATCGGAAGTACGGCCAATTATATCCCTTGCGACCACCCATCCGTTTCCTGGCTGTGGTGAAGGCAACTTAACCAGAAACCTCGTAAGATTATAATTCTCAGTATCATGATTTCTATAACAAGTTCTACTTTAAACTAATACCGGCTGATTATGTCATTGTGACTTTTTTCTCTACAACTTTTTACTTTTATACGTTTTTGCTCGTCTTTGACGCTAGGGCTTTTAATCCCTACAAGTAACAATATTTGCTAATGAGGCGAGGTTTTTTAAAAATAATCTGCTATGAATTTACGCAATTTATTTACCTACATTTTTACTAAAGTGAATGAAAATTGTTTGACATTTACGTTATTGAGGACGTTAAGAATTTTGCGTTTAAAAATAATATGTATAGTGATTGTTACTGCGACCCTGTGTCATCCCACTGCCGGACTAAGGCATTTCCCCATGACTTCCAATTTATTACTTCTTTTGAAATTGCGGCCACGTTTATAAATTGTTTATCACTAAAAAAAAAAAAATATTTTTCAGTAGGAATGTAATAATTAAAAATTTATTCAGATAAATATAAAGACCGCCCATCTTGTTTTTTTACTTTCCCTGATTATTTTTTTTTTTTTTTAATTTAAAATGGCGTTGTCTAGGAGTACGTTTAACGTAGTAACTACGTTTATTAGTACAAAATATCAACGGTACAGTTTCCAATATTCGTAACATACAGTCTTTGTTTTTCCGAATCAAAGATAAACAAAATGGCTAACAATGAAAAATGAAACGCTCCATAGGCAATTAAAAGTTTGTTTACCATTAAACAGTGTTTAGTAGGTTCTTTAAAAAAAGTTGGTTTGCGCTACTAAAATTATGTTAGAACAAATCAGTAGGTAATTTTAATAATAATTAATGAAAATATATTAATATTCATTTTTGTAAAGAATATTTACAAATGTAATTAGTTTGTAATGAAATAAATAAAAGAAATATTAAATAAAATTTTGCACACACATAAATAATAACATTTTTATATAAATATCAAAATGTTGAACATGTTATTATTTACTAGTTCTGTTTAAATATAAAAATATACGTAGTAAACCATAAAATAATAAGTAATATACTTAATAAGATTGTGTAACGGAGTTAGGAGAAAAATAATATATTTCTTATAATATTAATAGGCCAACGAGATATTTACGAGGCTATTATTCGATTTGAAATTGTACAAAAACTCTCCAACAGTAAAAAAAATGGGTTATTTACTCAAACAAAACTCACCTGTAATGTGATGACGACTGAAATCGCGAATACGAAAATTATTCTGCGATACATTTCCTGAATTGTATTTCACATCCCGCAATCAACTCTTTACACACAACATTTTTGTATTTCTAGTTTAAAAAATTAAAAAAAAGAATTGTATTTTTTTTGGAATACGAGTTTTCTTTTTTTTAATTATTTGTTATTGCACGGGTGGCACAATGCTGCCGGTATGCTATTCTTGGAGCAACTAGTTGTTTAGGCGTGTGCCTTGTTTTGCTCAAGAGTGTCGATTGGCTTCAACGCTTGTAATGTTCACTCAAATCTGAATGGCTTTGATGACTCGATCGATCGCTTTAGTTTATGATACAAGCTAAATTGTTTTATTCTTAGGTCACACCGCTGGCGTTCCGTACGATGATTATTATACGTCTTGTCTTTTAATTTTCTATAACTCAATTTGTTAGAAGTTTTATTTAAATAGAGTCTACACATGGGTTTTAATTATACGAAGCTGTGGTTATACAGATGATATAAGTTTTTGTTTTTAAATTATTTATACCCAATCACAGGTCCAACACTTTGTCCGGTTACCATTCGACTACCGCTAATACAATCATTGTAAATTACAAAAAGACAAAGTGGATGTTACACTCCAGTCAATACACATTTCGTAAGATTGTTTCATAATATTTATACGACAAAAACTAGGCTTTTCATGTTTTATAAACTACACTCTTTTAGACAGCTCACGACATCGGAAATATTGAAAAATATGAAGGGGACTTGGTTTGAAAAAGTTAACGTCAAACTATTTTTTTTTTTCTCTGTCTACTTATAACCGTAAGAACTACAGAACACTGTACTAATAAATATACGGAACGGAATTTGATATTTAGTCGATGCTTACACTCTCATCCCTGATGTACAAAGAAGATAAACATTATTGTTGTTTTTCGTCATATGAATGATGAATATTGTTCATTCAGCCATAATGTTTTATGATACCATTCAATAACAACACCGCAAAGAAGACTTAGAAAACTCAATGCAGAAACAAATAAATAAAATAGTATTTAATACTTTACGTTTTGCCACATTAAAAGAATGTGTGTTATGTTTTAATGGATGCAAAAATAAATAAATAATATACATACACGAATATACTAAAATAAATAAGCTAACCACGGAAAAATATTCCTTTAGTAGGTTCCTAAATAATTTAGAAACTAAAGTACAGTATAGTTAAAAAGAAAATATAGTTAAAAGGAATTGAAGCTGAAACAATGGGTGGAGAGAACTGTCATATGTCTCACACCGTTACAGTACAATTTCCTTTACAATCTCTTTGACAATATGAACAAAGTTACTCACTTCAATGGTATTTAGAAGTTTATTTTATATTTAAATGTTACTTTTTGTCCAAATAAGGAGAGATATAATTAAAATTCTGAAAAAAAATAGTTCTTTTAAATAAAATATAGGCGTTTCAACTGCTTTAAAAAAAATTCTCTACCTCATGTTTCATTTAAACGGTATTCCACCACCCATGTCCCATATTATATACATGTAGATATGGTCTAAGTATATCTGCATAATTATATTCGCTAAGATATTCTCTTATAATTTCACATAGGTTTCACATAGGTTTCACATAGGTTTCACATAGGTTTCACATAGGTTTCACATAGGTTTCACACCTTCAGATGAATTATATCATATCTTCAAATGAAGCAACTCATCATAATAAATATCGAACTTCACTTGTAAGTTCGTTTGATTGTACATATATAGCATTCTATTATTTTCAAGCATTTTGGACCTACCTGTCTTACAGACTAAATTCAATAATTATGATAAAATACAATTTTATATTTGTTAGTGAATGAACCCATAAAAAACTATGAATGTAAGTAGCACTTCACTTGTGCAAAACCATTAAATTTACAAAGTTATAGTAAACGAGTGTTGTGTGTATAGTAAACTTTACTATACACACACTTCTAAAGCTTTCTTATCTCAAATACATTCAAAGCGAGCATGAAGTACTAGTAATTCTCAATTAATTATAGCAAATATTTTCATGTATGACTCCGAATTGATAGGTAATAAATTCTGTCAAACATTCGGAACCTCTGAAACTACATGATATCGGGACTGCTGCATGTAACAAACAGAAAAGAAAATGTACCTAATCTTCAGTTATTTCCTCGTTGAGGATATAGTTCATGGCACACAAGTTATTAACGTGGCTTCATAAGAAATAATGAGGGTCTTTATTTAGCAACTGCTATCACTTCAGTAAGATTTGTCTGGTTTTTACTACATTTTAGGTACATTTTCCCAGGCTATTATTTAATACCTAAACGGGTAACTAAACAAATAATATATGTAAGGAAAATATAAAAAGGACGAACTTTGTTAGTATTGAGAACAGCGCCATCTTTTGAGTATTTTACGAACTACTAAGTAAAACTTTTGTGAGTTCTTCGTGAAATAATATTGCAGGATGAATATAGATGGCACTACTGTTGCTGTTCGCAAAGATTCGATGTAATAACGATGTAATAGGTGTTTAATCGCGAATTCGGAAAAATATAAACCGTTGATGTGACAGTTTAACTATAAAAATCCACCATACATCCATCCTACTTTACTATCACGTTTTTCTCATTGAACTAATAGAAACATAACCCTCCTTTTGGGCTTGGCCGCGGGTCGAAATAGAGGAATACGTGTGGCTTAGTACAACCTTGCTTTTACACGTGCCCCGGGTGCTTGTATCCACTACGCACCTAACCTTTATGAAGGACATTACAATTTACTTGGGGTGTATTTCCTTTTAGGGCTTGATATCACTAATTTATTGGCTTCTCAAAGCGTATTTACTATTGAACTCAACTCATTCGAATACGAATATTTTTTTTATTTTAAGGAGTAAACTAATATTTCGCATTTTCCTTGAACGAAAAAATCGAAGAATGTTACATCGCTGAAATCGAATTGGGCCGTGATTCAGGCGGAAAGCCTGCGTACTGTAGAATGTATAGCTAGTCCCAATGAAACTTCTGCCCTACTTGCAAACTGCAAGTTTCGAATCGAGTATTCGAGTCGATTTCGAAATATCACGATCGTGAATTGCAACGGACTTTGATTGCTTTTCAACAGTACCTTGTGAGCGGGTTATTGCGTTCTGTATAATGTAGGCTTTAATTTTAGCTAGATACGGTTTAATATCTGCGTACTTGTCTAGTTGCGAGACGAGGGTTGGAATGGTGGTTTTTCTGAGAGGGTTACGGGGTAGGAATGTGCCTGTTTTATTCCTTATTTTAGTTAGGAAAGGTGTTCCTGTTGTAAAGCTACACTGTTGTTGAATGTTTGGCTTCTTGGGAACACTTACTCTACTCTTTTACTTCTTCTTTACTACTACTCACTTCTTACACGTTGGTGTAGTGGTCTTAAGTGCGACTGTTAAGCATCAGCTCAAGTGTTACTGGGTTTCCCATCAGGTTTTTTTAGCAGTTACGGAGTGTGCCCGGATAACCCGAAAATCTTAACATAACTTTTATCAATGGTATTGTATTACCCAGTGATGATGATGCCATCTAGCCGCTTTCGTTGAAAAAACTCCGAGTACAAAGCCCAGTACTAACTCGATTGTTAAGATCAGATAGACAGTCACTCCTGTATGTAAAATATTTATATCAGCCAACATCCTCACTTATATGTACGTACAATGTCATACTTCCGATAAGTCAAGACGGGATTAGCATAGGTACTTAAGAAAAGGCTAGTCGGATGTTGATGACATAATATAACATCACGCCTGTAATCTCCGAAGGGTTAGGCAGAGGTGTACCTAATAGTACACCCACATTTCGCCAGATATGTTTAAGTCCCATGTAATAGGGGGCGAGCCTATTGCCATCAACCAGGCACAAATCTAGACTCCGTGACTGTTACTGATAAATTCCTGATGAAAAAAGCCAATAACACTTTGCCCGACCCGAAAATCGAACCCAGAACCTCATTCTTAGCAGTCTTGTGACCACGACCAACGAGACTTTTCTTATTAAATAAATAGATACATTACTTTCTTTTACTTAGCCACAATTGTGCAATTATCTCCAAACAAGGTTATTACCTAAATAAATTAACCTTTGCCCGTCTAAGGAGTAATTAGGAGGCAGGTAATTAGTGTTACGATTATTAATTAACAGGTCAGGATGTTATGTGGAGTGTTATTAGGTGTATTATGAGATAAACATAAATTAGCTTTAGAGGATGTAGTGTTTGAGTAATATTACGACTGTGTTTGCAGAAAGGGTAGGTAGTGTTGCACAGGACATCTTCTGTTCTCTAGTTATGTAATAGAGTAAGAGTTTTACGTAATTGAGTGTTCTTTGGTTTTTCCATCAGAAAATGTTCAGTTGCAGGATGACTTTTGGTTTTGTTCCCGGATATTATTTCATAAATCTTCCTTCTGGCTGATCAAAAATTACATTTATCAGTATCGTAAATTAATTAAAAATACTGTTAAAAAAAACTAAAAAACACGCTTTAGAGTGACGTAAATATATAAATAACTAGTCCGCCATCTTTGGGAGTCCGCCATATTAAATTAAAATTGACGTCCCTTAGCTAACCTCGCATTGTCATCTAAATTAAATTATGTGTGCAAAGTTTCAGCTCGATCTAAAAGCAGAAAGTGGGTCAAAATTAACTTCTAAGATTTTTTGACATATTTACAGGTTGAGCTAATAAAAGCGAGTTAAAAATAATGATCAAGAGTTATATGCATTTTCTAAACAGTAGGTAGGTACTTAAAGTTAATGCTAAATATAGTTTTCGATATTGTAATAAAACCTAAAGCAAAACGGGAAAGGTACAATTAATCCACGGTATATTAATTGATTTAATCAACGTTCGCATGAATTTTAAATGAATCCTATTTTGTTACCGTATATTTGCATTTTCCTTGAATGCAAATTTCATTAGATAGCCCGTTCTGAAATGCTAAAATGGTTTCAACACACGAGAATATCTTGTGCACAATATTGTATTTCTTTTTACCGTAAAGTTTTAGAGACACTTTTATTCCTTTTTGACTGAAACCCTGATTTTTTAAATCAACCTGTATTGGCTTTTTCCGGAGAAAAAGTGTTACATGGCCTTCCATTACAGCCTAAATGTCGTCTTTTTTGGGGAGAATTCCATCGTATATCAATATCTAGGTTTTTTTAACGACCACATTACTTATATTGGACTGGTTTTGGTTGAATTAAAACTGTATTAAATGGAAAAATGGATACTTCTTACTATTAATTTATAAACTATTTTATGTTATTTTGTTGAATAATAGATTCAAGATCATCATCATCATCTGCCTAGCCATTTCCCAACTATGATGGGGTCGGCTTTCAGCATAAACGAATACAGCTGAATACCAGTATTTTACATGGAGAGACTGTAGTTAGTAATGGGTAATACAATACCCAGTAGTAAGACTGGTTGTCAGACTTTCAGGCCACTTAATATCTGTGACGACTGTCAAATATTTACAATTGACAGCCGGGACCAACGGATTAACGTGCTTTTCGAAACAAGGAGGAATCTTGGTATGTAATAGGTTGTCACCCATCCTCGGACCAATCGAGTACAGATACAGAATTAAGCCATTTTGTTGATAAATATTGCTGACAAAGGCATTAAAATAAAAACCTTAAAAAAAAATTCAAATGCTTTGAACAACACAGCTAGCTAAATAAACGGTCGACAATTAGATTAATACCTTGTTCAGTTTAATTTCCGTTTTCCAATTTATTTAATGGTTTCGCGATGCCCTTTCCTATTTATTTAAAAGCATAAAAATTACATTTCCCCGTATTTATTACCTTTGTTCTCAATTAGTTACGGAATACTGAGCATTGTGGAACATTATTATTCTAACAGACAGACAATTTCTACATTTATTTCTCTTTGATACGCTTGCTATTTTTCCGATATAACAAACTTTATTGAAGCAGCGGGGAATAAAAGAGAAATCTATTTTTTTAGCTTTTGTGTATGTACGACTTCTGACATTTTTTTTTATCTCGTTCATGCACGCTGGATAATGGCAAATAAAGCAATTTTATTTTACTCACAGAGATCGGAATATATCAACTTAAAAAAAAAACTCTATTTTCTGATCACTGTCGAGTCAAGGCAAGCAGTTAGGAACAATCTTCACTTATTTCAAAGTGTTACAAATATGCTTGTAACAGTCGCGGCTGGAGTTGTGACTTTATGAGTGGTCTATCTACTCATATGCACTACAACCAATCAAGATGTACAAAACCAAATTATGCTGATCTCTAATTGTGTAGGAAGCTCATACAAAGCGAGGTTCTCTTTTCCTTTTCCTTAGTCGTTATCTTCATTGTTGAAGGTCGTGTATAGTCTGAGGTATTGATCACTCGGTGCACTATGCTCTTCCACGTTACTTTGTCCGTGGCGGTCTTAAAAGCTCCGGATATTGGGTACTTTCCCGACTGAACAAAATATGAATCTGTTTAGTCCGTCAGTTAGATTATCGAAAAATACTGGATACCTGTTTTTTGTTTTATCAAATTTATGAAAATTATCGAAGATAAAACGCATCGAAGAAAATGGGCTTGTGACATAATTTTTCAATAACAAATGTACTCAATTGTGACGTCACACGAGTTTTCGAAGCACTGTATCTTCTCTAGTCTTTGTTTTTATTTGCGTGAAATAAGAAAAATATGTGTCCAATATTTTTTGGAAATCTATCTGACGGACTAGAATTAGATTTTTTCGTAAGTAGGCAACGGGTAGGTGAGCGTCCGCGTGTCCTTTGCCCGTCTACTTGGCCAACTACCATAAGCTTCTCGAGGCTGTCAAGGTTTTTTACGAGCGACATGCTGTGTGTACGTACTACCGCACTCACTGATGAACAAACACTTTTCACCCGTTTTTATTTTCAGTGGTTGGGAAATCATCAAATGACTCCTCCCGCTCTGTGCGTTGGGGAGTGTCAGACTTCTACTGACTGAAAACCACCCGTGTTCCTTCTTAGCCCTTTGTACCGAGGCCGCGGTATCTCTTTCGAACAACCCGCAGCCTCGAAGGGAACACTTTTCACCCTCATGCCCTTAGTTACATAAATGAAATTAAAATGCCGGTGCTAGGTCGAACGAACATAAACGAACGAATGCAATAATATCACCTGTTACATAAACATAAATAAACGAATTGAATTCCAGCTAAAATTCTCTAGCTTATAAAAGCAATACACTTTGACAAGATTCCATTCGATATTTTTTTAACATCTTTGTCATTTGTTGCTACTGCGAATCCGATCTGCAAATGTCAGTGCAAATGAAATTCCGTTGCAACAGTCATGTTAGGAGCCTTAGTTGCATCACAGAATAGAAAGATACAGAAGATCCACTCCATACTACCAACGATAACATTCACACAAGCAGGTGCATTTTACCTGCTCAAATCTAAAATTATCATTTCAAATTGACCAGTATTAGGCCATTTTGAATTAAAAAAATAAAAAGAAGAAGCCATGGTTACTGTGATAAAACTGTAGTCGCCTATTTCAAAGCGTAGACTTCTATGAAGAAGAATGGGTAAAATACTTCATGGTAGGGACCATGGATTTTTTACCCGTTGCTCGATACATACACAGCTCTCGTCAATAAAATGGCAGTCCCTAGTGAGTTCAACAGACTAACACTGGTATAGTGGTTAGTCATGGACTGAACTTGAGCCAGACTTGATAAGCCTACATTCCACTCCATTAGACATATTGAATTCTACTGCTTGTTAGTAATAACTTGACATAAACGCCCACTTTTCAATAAACACATCATTATAGACATCTTTAACATTGATTACAGTGACATAATATGGTTAAAGCAGAATGATTCTATGGGTTTGACAAGGTTGACTGGTGTATGAGGTAATGAACATAATATACGGAGTATGTGTACCTTTTTCGAAGATCCACCAATAAATTCTAGGTTTGATTTGGTGGGCAATGTCTTTCTGTTGTCATGACAACGACAATCGACCTAAGGTCAAAAATGGACTTGAGTTGGCGTTATAAATATGGGTGTAAGCCTTTTGTTTATATATACCTCTTTGGCAGCAGCGCTAAACCTTTATGTAATCTGTTCAATGCTTACGTATTCCAGCAGACCATGCATTTGGAATTAAATCCGGAGCAGAGTGGTATTTTTGATCATTGTTGGGGCAATGTGAGTCAATTCCACAGACAGTTCCTGGTTGATTCGCTGTGAATTGAGCAGATTTTGATTGTAGTAATCATAATTATTGAGCTTTCAACTGCTGTATAATTATTTTGAATCGGATCGAGAGATCGCGTTTGAATCTCTTATTTTCATGAAAAAACAAAAATGTATACTGGTTTACTGGCTTATTGTGAACTTATTTTTATCCTGGAATAAAAGTTCATTAAACTTGTTCCGCCCACTTTATATTACGACGCCTCTATGGCTAACCTTTACGGTTATTGGTCCATATTTGATAAGCCAATATAAACTGAGTAACACTTTGACTTGATATATAGGCAAAAGAAATATGATAATGGCTGCGATTTGCTTTTGAGATTTTGTAAAAAGTATAATTTTTGTGTCTGTGAGAAAAACAGTTTGTACAAATCTAGTGGGTATGTGAAATTGACACAAATGATTTGTGTTGTTTAAAAAATGTACTTTCTGAGAAAAACACTAAGCAACTTTTTCTATTTTAGACGAAAACAGAACTGTGAGACTTTTGGCTGAAGCTGAAACGATTTCGTCGAACTCTCCTAGCTTCAGTTTCCAATTTTCGAGCGAATGCATTGAATCTTACATATCTTCAATATATATTCAGTTGGAACTTGTGTGGCTTTCCACAAAGGCTTGCAACAATGTAGTATGTAAATTAAGGAAACCAAATATTGAGGTAATAATATTCATATATGGACAGTGAAAATATGAAATAACTTAAAGGATATGGAGCGTGTTGTTGAAATTGCTACTTTCGGTTGTGCACCTAAAATTGCAAATTCAACAACGTCCTATTAAAAATCAACTGTAGGTAAGATAACATTAAATTTCTACCATATTGTAAAGCCGTTTTTATCAACTTGTAATTAACAATTTAGATAAATGTTATTGGTATTCAAATGTTATTAGTCTAGCTTTGGACAAATTAAAATAAAAGTTAATAGTGCTAAAGCTACTTTAAACGAAACAAAGCAATGTCCCTGAAACAGATTGCAAATGAAATAGATGTTCTTGATAAATATCAGATATTAATCTAAACATTTCAGTGTCAACTATGTAAAAATTATACAACAAAGAATTGAATTAAATTAAATGAATAAATGCATTTGCACTCTAGTTTTCGCAAAGAGAAATTGACCGCGAGTGAATAAATTAAAATAGTTTTATTCGGACACTAAAAATGCTGTGAACTTCGCCGACGAATTGACAACCTCCTCCTTTTTGAAGTCGGTTAAAAAGGGTAGTGATAACGATCTTACAGACAACTATCGGTTTTTTTACTCTTTCATTGAGATTAAAATTTCGATGTATCTAATTACTGTTTTGTTTATTAATTTTAAAAATAGCTTTTGTCTTATTTTCACTAAGACTTGCCTCGTTATATCTACATAGTTACATATTTCAGTCATACTATGTCGTCATCTCTCTTGAATACTGTTGCCTGCAGAGTTTTGCTAACCAATTCAATTGAACCCTGTTGACCTGGTATTACCGTGTCCGTAAACGACAAGGTTTATCACCGAGTAAAATTCTCTTTCAGATATTATTTACACAAAATGATTATGAAAAGAATTTTCCTCTGGACTGCCTGGGGATAAAGTCATGTTTTCAATATCATATTCTTTGACTAAGATTGTCTTATTATTATCGTAGTCAAAGAGCATGATCATGTTCTTATTAATTATTGTAGATACCTGTCTTATTATCCAGCCCTTATTATCTTCAATAATTTTGTTAACATAAGACTTATAATTATTGTGTTCTCATTATTATTACGTGAACATCTTTGTTAGGTTACAATTACATACCAATACAACCAATACCAATACCAATACAATTTATACCTTGTAAAATTGTCAGACAAGAAAAACAATTATATTCACAGGCTGAATAGCCATGTTCAGTTCTTAGTAGGTCACTATAGTGACAGGCTTAAATACTTTGATATCAACAGTTTTGTTGATAATCTTAAGTCGACACCGGGTAATGTGTGTCTACCTATTAGTTGTAGACACAAAATAGCTAGGCTATTAGTTTATAATATTCACTCAGACATAAATAGTATGTCGATGTTTAGTACTATAATTGACACAGCCAATATTAGTAATTTTACTAATAATTCTTTTTATAATTTTTTGACTACAGAGGATTCTTTAGCGGGGTCCACTGATGGTAGAATTACATTGCATAGTGATAGCATGGGTATCTTGGATCTCACTCCAAATGCTCATTTAAACTAGTTAGTAAGACAACAGAAGGTACCAGTAAAATTAATGTCAAATTAAATAAATTATTTGTACCTTCTGGCTCTCTTCAAGCTAAATGTAAAAAAAGAGCTAAGCAGAATTCGTTGCAATTATTTCATCAGAATATTCAAGGCTTCTCCTCAAAGCAACTTGAAATTGAATTGTTTTTAGAGAAAACAAAATTTGAAATTGTCTGTTTCACTGAACATTGGTTGAGAAATGATGAAATGTTAATAAGTTACGCAAACTACAGTGTGGGCAGTTGCTTTAACCGGAAATGTAAGATTCGTGGGGGTTCATTAATCTTAATTAAAAATTCTATTAAATTTAAAACTCGTGATGATATTGTTAAACTATCAGTTGAACATAATATTGAGCTATCTTGTGTTGAGCTGGATAAGCATGTAATAGTGTGCGTTTACAGACCCCCAAATTATCAAAACTACTCTACATTTGAGTCAGTAATAGAAGATGTTTTAGCAAAACTTGTAACAGGTAATAAATCAGTAGTTATATGTGGCGACTTTAATGTTAATATTTTAGACAAAAATTCAAATAGCAGTAGATTTTTGCATCTTTTTAAATCATTTAATTTGTTAAACGTGTTTTCGGAACCAACCCGAATTACTACAAATACTGCTACATGTCTGGATAATGTTTTTTGTTGCTGCGACTACTTGGATAAATTCATTGTAAATTATCTTCCTTCGGATCACAGCGGTCAAATCGTTGTTTTCGAATACTACACACCAGTACAAAAAATCCAAATAAAATCTAGACAAATAACACCCAGCAATTTAAATAAGTTTAATGATAATTTAATTAGTAATTTAGGCATTCCGAGTCAGATTATTGACAATGTAAATCTATTTTATGAGGAATTCTTTTCGGTGATTCACACAGAGTTCAATAATACAATAAAAACGAAAACTAAATCCATTTGCCCTAAGTTCATGTTTAGTGACTGGGCAACTAAGGGTATAAGGAAAAGTAGGGAGCGATTGTTTGAGCTGTACGGTCTTAAGCCTTACATTAACTCAGAAACTTTTAATAAATATGTTGCAACTTACTCTAAAATCTTTAAAACCGCTTGCAAAGTAGCTAAAGCCTTATTCATTAGCAACAAGATTAAATCCGCCGATAATAAAATAAAGACGGTTTGGAAAATTATCAATAGTGAAACGAATAGAAATAAAAAATATAATAATGATATCACTCTAGAGACTTCACGTGGCCTTTTAAGCTCTAAAAACGAAGTTGCTCAAGAATTTGTAGATTTCTTCACTAGTATCCCACTTAAAACTACTGAAACCTTAAATTCGTCACCCTTACTTTCTATTGAGTTATTAAGAGCGAACGTTTCAGCCTGTCCGGTTGAGTTTCAATTTAAACATATAAACCCCATAGCAGTCATTAAAGCTTTTAAGGAAATTAAAGTCAAATTAACCGAAGATCTATGGGGGCTGTCGATTAAAGTTTGTCAAGCTATTATTGAGACTGTAGCTCCGTACTTAGCCTTAATATTTAATTTATGTGTGGACCAGGGAGTTTTCCCGGACCTTATGAAATACAGCAAGGTAATACCACTTTTCAAATCCGGTGACAGCAAAGACACGAATAACTATAGACCCGTATCCGTTTTGCCAGTTTTCAGCAAGGTGTTTGAAAAGGTAATGCTTAATCAAATGCTCGTCCACTTTAACACCAATAAAATCTTACATGAGAAACAGTATGGTTTCACGAAAGGACGTTGCACGACTGACGCCGGTGTCACCTTATTAAAACATATATTTACTGCGTGGGAAGAGTCACAAGATGCCATAGGGATCTTCTGTGACCTCTCGAAAGCATTTGATTGCGTCAACCACGAAACCCTTCTCATAAAGCTTGAACATTACGGTTTAGGGAAACTCGCGCTCAGTTTAATGAAATCTTATTTAACCGATAGACATCAGCAAGTACAAATAAATGGTATAAATTCAATGGGCTTAAAAGTAAGTATGGGTGTGCCACAAGGCTCGATATTAGGTCCTTTTCTCTTTTTAGTCTATATTAATGATCTACCCCATTTATTTAAAAACCAACCTGAAATGGTATTGTTTGCCGACGATACTTCTTTAATATTTAAGGTAAACAGACGTGCCACAAATCTTGACGACGTAAATAACGCCCTACTGCAGGTTCATAATTGGTTCACCGTTAATAATTTAGTATTAAATGGAAAAAAAACGAAGTGCATAAGATTTGCTCTACCAAATGTTAAAAGTACTGATTGTGACATAGTATTGAATCAAGAGAAACTAGAATTTGTTGATGAAACTGTTTTCTTGGGGATAACGATTGACTCAAGACTACAATGGGGTCCGCATTTAACATCTCTTGCAGGACGGCTGAGTTCAGCAGCATATGCTGTTAGGAAAATCCGTCAATTTACTGACGTAGATACCGCGAGACTAGTCTATTTTAGCTATTTTCATAGTGTTATGTCATACGGTATTTTACTATGGGGACGGGCTGCAGACATCGAGTCTATATTTATTCTGCAGAAAAGAGCCATTAGAGCCATATATGGTCTACGAAGGTGCGATTCTCTGAGAGAGCTGTTTAAGGAAATTAACATCATGACAGTACCTTGTCAATACATCTATGAAAACATCATGTACGTTAGGAAAAATATACATTTATTTAGCAAAAGAGGGGATAGACACCACTATAATACGAGAAATAGGGACCAACTAGTTCAGCCAGGTTTCAGGCTAGCTAAAGTAGACTCATCTTTCATGGGGTACTGTTTAAAATGTTACAATAAAATACCTCCTAACATTCTTCAACTGAATGAGACGAAATTTAAATCTTGTATAAAACGCACACTATGTAGGCAAGCATACTATAAGTTGGGGGATTACATTGATGATAAAAATGCTTGGCTCAATGCTGGTCCTGCTCCACAACCATAGGGCAAATAAATCGATTAAATATCATGTGAAGTTATTGTAGAAGCTGATTCAATATCTTAATATTGTACGATTGCATTGCACATGTGTGAGTACTATGTACCATAAATCCACTTTTTACATTTAGTTATTTTTTAGTGACTTTGATCTAGTGGCTGAGAGAATGTCATGCTCACTCAAATGTCTCGCTGATGGTGGCGCGTGTGTCGGATCATTTAGCTCCCTTCAAAATGGTTGAGCTGAATGGTGCTGATCCATGCGTCATGTTCGTGAACGGGCGCTGTCAGTAGAGACTGGTCATCTCTTAGTTGCCATGTTATATTTTTATTGGTTTATTGTATCGTCTATTCTGGACGCTTTTAACTTGCACGTATTTTTACATCGTTCTCACATATATGTAAGATCTCAACATTCAGGCTAGCTAAAGTAGACTCACCTTTCATGGGGTACTGTTTAAAATGTTTCGATAAAATACCCCCTCACATTCTTCAACTGAATGAGACGCAATTTTAAATCCTGTATGAAAATCATGACTGTGAAGTTATTGTAAAGGCTGCAGAAGATTGTAAAAGTATCTTTGCATTGTATAGATTCAATTTCTTAATATTATATAATTGCATGGCACATGTGTGAGTACTATGTACCTACTATAAAGCCACTTTTTACATTTAGTTACATTTTAGTGACGTTGCCCTGGCGGCTGAGAGAATGTCATGCTCACTCAAATGTCTCGCTGATGGTGGCGCGTGTGTCGGATCATTTAGTTCCCTTCAAAATGGTTGAGTTGAATGGTGCTGATCCATGCGTCATGTTCGTGAACGGGCGCTGTCAGTGGAGACTGGTCATATCTTAGTTGCCATGGTTTATTTATATATACAATATTTTTTTTTAATTTGTTTATTATATCTTTTTACTCCGGACGCTCTTAACTTGCACGTCTTGCTACATAGTTCTCACATATTATACCATCTCAACATGAATGATGTAATGTACCAAGATTTTTTGTAAAAATATTCTGGTTTAAAAGAGTGTCCATGGAGTTTCTTGCCCGTTCTTCTCCATAGTGATCTACGTTAGGGAATGGGCAACTACAGTAACTACAGTACTTTCACAAGTTATTATGCCTTGTGACTGTGACTGTAGCTTAGGAGTGCAATGCGTCGTCCCGGGGGTTGCTGCGTCGGGTTGCGCGTCGCCGGATCTCTGCGGCGGCGAGTGCTGTGGGTGCGGGGTTGCGCGGCCGCGCGTGCCGTGGCGATGGGTGCGCGGGGCTCCGGGTCGCGGGGCGGCGGTTGCGCGTTGCGGCGTGCATTCGTTGTTCCGTGATTTGGAGTCTCGTGCATTCGTTGTTGCGGTGTGCGTCGCTGCGTGCTTTCGTGCTCGCAGTGTTCGTTGTTGCGGGCATTCGGCGGCGTGTGGCTCGGCGTGGTGGCTTTCGGGATGACGTATTGCACTCGTAGTTTAGTTTTGTTTTATGAATTGTTCTTCTGACATTCAAAAATGCCTGTAAAGGTTTAATTGAAATAAATGCTTTGAGTTTGAGTTTTGAGTTTGAGTTTGAGTTTGAGTTAGGAAAATTCCAGCTTATAATAATATTAATTTCTTGTCTCTTTGTTTTGTTAGCTGAATATCATGTTTTCTATACCAGGAATGCTTTCTTTTATATCAGTATTGAAAATTAATAGATAATAAAGATGTTATTCATTCGGATCTCCTTCCTAAGTTGTACGAACAGATATCGGTAAAAGCTTCGACTCTCGTATTAGCAGTTGAAGCAATGCTTTATCATCTGCCTATATAAGCTTTCCAAATTATGTCAGGGTTCGAGTTCCAGTTTAACCCGATGCAGTTAAATACCAGTTTTTTTTTATTTTTATTTTTAAATGCGATACCCCTTGTGTAGGACTGGTTGTCAGAGTTTTGGGCAACTGACTACCTTTAACGACTGTCAAAGATCAACGAATGGCAGCTGATATATTGATATCAACTGCCATTCGTTATTGAGGAAACTTGGTATATAATGGGTGGTCACCCATCCTCGGAGTAACTTAGGCAAGCAAGGCTTAACCTGAAGATTGACAAGCACCTGTACCTTAGTAGGAAACTCTCATAAAGAAAATGTGGGACTTTATGTCTAAGCTCGAGATACACGTGTGTTTTTCGACCTTAGATTGAATTCAAAATACTATTTCAATAGTTCAATGAAATGTGGTAATCTTAATAATAAATGTAAATGATTACATAAAGGGCTAAAGAGTTTTAAACCAAACGTGTGTAAGAGCTATTACAAAATACAGTCATCACTATAAACGGAGTTATTTCGTATTAATGTTCCCAAATCACGCTTTGATTTTATGATACCTACGAAAATTATGAGTCTAGAATTGAATTGCCGTATCCCTTGTTCAAATAAATTTTAGTTTTAAATCTTTATTACTAGTTTTATTATAGTGATAAATATTAATTACTTCAATTTTCAAGAAAATGACATTAATTAAGGGTAACTAAATCTACTTTGTTTTCTATTGATATTGTTGAGAAAACAGAAAATTGGCTGCCGTGTTTTGGATTATACTACCTCTTTAATCCTAATTAATTTAGTCTTTAAAACAACAGTTGTTTGTAATTTACAAAAGTTTTCGTTTCTTTGATGAAAAGGTCATCGGAGTAACCGACGTTCAACTATCCCTGATGTTCAATTTTGTATACCTTTAGGCGCTTTTAAATCTTGTAAACCTGGAAACTTTGAAATATCAGATTAGTTTCTTAAGTTGTAAGTATGAAAATTTAATATAGACTGAGAATATACTATAGGCTAGACGTCAATGGTGGGGACAAAACCAGCATAAACTGGCCTTTTATCTAATAAAAGTTACACTGTTTACTAGACCAGTTCTAGCTCAGCTCTAATTGCCATCAACCGGGCACAAATTCAAACACCGTGGCGGCTACCGGGAAATTTCTGATGGAAAACCCAATAGCACGTTGCCCGACCAGGAATCGCTAAGGACCTCATGCTCAGCAGTCGCGCTTGCGGCCACCACACCAATGTGGCTTTTCAAGAGGAACTCCATATTGTGGAGGATGTGCCCTTTTCAAAAGTAAGCTTAAATTTTATGTCTGTCGGGGCTGCGGGTTGTTTGAAAGAGACACTGCGACCTCGGACACAAAGGGCTAAGAAGAAACATGGCTGGTTGTTAGTCAGTAGAAGTCTGACACTCCTTACCGCTCCGTCCAGAGCGGGAGGAGCTATTTGATGACCTCTCATCTTCAAAATAAATTCAAATCTTAAGTTTCACCACGGAAGGAGGGAGCTCCTTCCATCCATTAACATAAATATCTTGTCACCATTCGGTCATAAGTTTGACCAGGTTCTTATTACCTCTCGCTACGTTATAATATATATCTAATAGCACTCGTCTAAGCCTGCCTTGGATGCCTTTGCCATTGTTCGCACCTGCAGACGTTCTAGCGAATAGTTGGTGAATTAATAAGATTATTTCCGGTGTGTGAATGGAATTTATTGTTGATATATTATTTTATGGAAGGGAATTGAGAACTAGGGATGGTTTTACTGTAATTTTTTCTTTCTTTGCTTTATTATTTTAGGTATTAGTTTTTCAGTGACGTGCGTGTATGTCTAGATGTATGAACGTTGATGTTTTAAATAAATGTAAATAAATTATATTTATTTTATGTTCATTCCATTTTTTTTTTAACAAATAGATACTTTTGAACACAAATAAAACCTAGATGCACCATTATAATATTAATGTACTACATAGGTAGTTAGATACGTAGGTAATATGTATCTACATTTATATCTATAATGTATAAATAATATGTCTATAGTAAAGAATGTCTTTTGTATCTCTGAAGGTTATAAAGTAACACCAATTCACATTACGTATTGTTGTTCAAGGAATATTGACTTTGATTTCAAACTAAAGAGTTTTTAAGAGCCATTGAACTTTTGAAGTTTTCCGTCACACAATTTGTTGCTTAGGAGGGTTCAGTGCCTGCGAGGAATTTGAAAAAATAGGTATTTGAAAAAAGCTATTGCCGTCGCGCTACCTAAAGTCTGCCTCCGTAGAGTGCGAGAGGGACAGTTGTAGATCGACATTTCGTATTCCCCTATTTTCTCCTCTAAAACTGAGCCGATTAATTTATTTTGGGTTTGTTTTTAAAAATATATTTTATGTCTAGATCCTTATCAATTTATTTTAGGTAAAACATTTTCTTAATTTGGTAGTCCTTTACTAGCTGTCCTAACAATGGGGCATTTTTTGTAATTTTTGGAGAGTAATTTTTTTTTCAACTTATTAGTTGCTGCAATAGACAAGGACTTGTCTACAGAGGCAGTATTCAGGTAGAAATAGGGGAATACATTTGTGTGGAGAATCGCAGCATGTACCCTCTTAAAAAAGTGATAAGAAAATTTCATTGTGACAAGAAATTGCCTATATACTTGGAAAAAAAATTAATGTAATTAGAGTAATGTAAAAAATACTTTTATATCACGTTACGATGATGCAAATGTAGTGATAAACCAAACTAGCATTTGTTTGCTTTCGAATATCACTATAATAATGCCTAGTGGCTTCGATGAAGATAATTATCATAACTATTACCTACAATTACTATTAACTAGGGGAGAAAACCATTGTGTTTATCATTATCAGCTCATAAACCTTAATATATAATTTGATAGGGATAATAATTAACCCATTAATGACTTGACACTATGAATAGGCTTCCCTCATTCGAGGGATCACTGCTGATTCTGCGAATGAGAAGGTATAATCACTTTGATGTCCACGGAGTGACTTCAAAGGGTATTTTCAGACGGTTAAATACTTTGCTAACATTTGAGGTGACATTAATCTGGTTTGTAATTAATATCGGTACCCTAATAGGGATGATTACTGACTAAAAAAAATATGATTTTAATTAGTCCGTCTGTTAAATTATCGAAAAATATTGGATACGTATTTTTTGTTTTATCAAATCAATAAAAATTTACGAAGATAAAACGTGTCAAAGATTTGAGTGGGGGGTTGTAACGTCACTCACCGTTAAAAAATGTCATAATGTCTTAGAACATGACGTCACACGATTTTTCAAATCAGTATATCGTCTCCATTGTTTGATTACATGAAAAAAGAAAAAATACGTGTCTAATATTTTTTGGAAATCTATCTGACGGATTTATTAGATTTTTTTAGTTAACTACCGTATTATGTAACATGGTACCTATTTATTTATAATAGGCACTTTTTTTTTGGCCAATCAGCATTGCCATCAAACGTGACAATGCTGCCAGCCTTTTGCGCTCTTTTCCTTTTGACAGCGATGTGGACGAAATTTTTGACGCCCTATAATTGTTCTCCTTTTGATACTTGCAGCTATATTTGATTATAATTTTAGTTCATTATAATAGCTATAGCTTTCATTTTGAATGTAGTTAGTATTAAATTTTTTAAGCATCCATGAATTTAGACGGAGATCTGTTTTAGACAGGTCTAATGTAACACTAACAAGTAGTATTCTTCAGTAGATCGCTATTTTAAAATTCTTATTCTCGTTCCGATGACCTAAATATTGTCCGACTAGCACGTAGCGACCAGGACAGCTCTGATGTTCACCCAATGTTGTTCCGTAGAGCTGTAACCTACAGGATAAGCTAGGCAAAGTTCAAACGCGAATATGTGGTGAAAAAACAATTCGCAACTTTGAGATACCTACTTTATGATAATACTAGCTGTTGCCAGCGGCTTCGCCCGCTACAACTCGAAAATTATCCCACGGGAAGAAAAAATCGGGATAAAAACTATTCTATGTGTTAATCAAGGTTATACACTAACTGTGTATCAAATTTGATCCGAATCCGGTCAGTAGTTTTTACGTGAAAGAGTAACAAACATCCATCCATCCATCCATACTTACAAATTTTCGCGTTTATAATATTAGTAGGATAGACCGTTCCAAAATATTAGTTACGTTACATAACACGAATTCAATACTGTAGGCCAAAATTGTTTTTAAACGTTGCTAAGTGCATACGTATTGGTGTTAAAATATGGATACTCTGTAAAGGGGGCTCTACACTCCCGTCACTTTAAATATTTTACTGCATCTTTTGGTTAAAATACACATTATTTTCTAAACAAAAATATCATTAAAAAATCAACATAATAACCCAATAAAAACACTATTCATAAAGATAACCTACGCTACAAAAGTACACATTAACCAAAACAAAAAAAAACTAGCCCCACTGTCTACATCTATCCAGCATATCGTGATTTCGTTTAAAAAAGCGACCCCTTTCTTTTCATACTTTTACTGCGACAAGAACATGACTTTAACGGTGTCCAACATAAATCAGCACCCCATTTATGTAAGCTCTGACGCAACACCAGGTGAACTTCGTGTATGGAAATACACGAAATGTTGACAACCCCTAACCGAATGGGATGTTTGCGTAGAATAACGCGTTTGATAGTGTAATGTGTAAGTTTGGAAAAAGGTTTTGGAACTGTGCTTAAACAATTTGTTTTGTAAACTTAAAAAGAAATTTGTTTCTATCAATTTATGTAAAAAAAGAGTTTTTGTGAATTCTAACTTTTTATGAAAATGCGTGAAATGTTGTCAATCCCTGGTGGAATGGAATGTTTGCGTAAACTGTGGCGAAGTTTTGTAATTTGAGAAAAAAATGGCTGACAGCTTTATTTAAACGAGAATAGTCTTTAATAACTTCTAACTTATTGTAGTCAAATTAAAAGTTCCCACACTTGATGAGCGTAGTTGCATTCAGAACAAAACAATATCATCATTATTTTATTCTTAAAAAAATATTCACTTCTGTATAATAGGCATCCTCTAAGAATTGCCAGAATAGCAATTATCACGCTTCATAATCGTTTTCCCGATTAAATTCTCAAACAATCACGCAATTTTCAACCTAAGAATCCTTAAGATAACTTCTCATTTAAAACGTTACAAAGAAAACATCCAAACGATCTAAAAGTTAATCTATCGCCTTATCAGCACTTAGCTAAGCCTTCGCGACACGATGCCGTAAAAAGGGTTTTACAGTTGCGCTACGGAACCCCGTTTATTGGCAAAGGAGTTAGCGGACTGACGGGATTAATTGCAATAGGATAATAGTGAGAGCTTTCTAACTGGACCTAGGGGTTTCTTTGTGATTCCAGACTTGTTTGTTGTACGAGTTCTAGTTTCATTTATACTAATTTTATAAATAGGTAGAGTTTGCGAGGTTATAGGAGGTAATCTCCGGAACGAATAATTTAATTTAAAAAAATTCATGTCGCCTGCAATCCCCAAAGGGTTAAATTGTATGTGTACCTAATAATACACTCACATTTCACCAGTTGTGTTTACGTCCCATGTTACGAGCCTATTGCCATTAACTGGGCACAAATTCAGACTCCGTGGCTACTACTGAAATAATCCTAATGGGAAATAAAAATAATAATATCAGCCATTTGTGTCCCACTGCAGGACAAAGGCCTCCCTTTCCTCTTTCCACTTATCCCTATCCAGTGCTCCGGTTTGCCAATCCCTGCGAAAAGAATCCAGTTCGTCCCGCCATCTCCTTCAAATGGAAACCCAACAATAATTTGCTCAACCCGAGAATTGAACCCGGGTTGCGCAGCAGTCGATTGCGATCACTGGACCAAAGGTGCAGTCATTTGGTAAATATTTCAATTTAAGTTTAAATTTGTAGTTTTATTATAAAATTCCATGACACACAGTTTGTAATAAAAATATTGCTATTTCCGTATTTCTCAAAACGGAAAACATCAATTTTTAAACTCACAATGCCATGCCATCAATACAAATTTGATTTTTCTGTAAAATACAGATGTTACTAGGTAAAATTATATTGAAATGTTTTACCAATTAAGTAGCAGCATAGATAGGTACCAAAAGTAATCAAGTACATTTCACGAGTAATTTACTTCACAATTAATATGAGAAGCTATACAATTCAAATATCAATTTGCTTGTTTCTTTTTCCTTGGTCTAGTGGTCGTAAGAGCGACTTCTGAGCATGTGGTCCTGGGTTTGATAACTAGGTTGGGCAAAGTGTTATTGGGTTTTTCCATCGGACATTTCTCAAAAGTAGCCACGGAGTCTGGATTTGTACGTGGTTGATGGAAATAGACTCGCCCCTTATTTCAATAATATGGGACTTAAATATAACTGGTCAGAAAATATTCCACGGAATTGCCCTGCCGGGTAAAAGAAGTAGCTTATACCCTAGCTTAGGATATGGTCTACCTGTGTGTCGAATTTATCGAAAACCATTCAGCCATTCAGACGTGAAAAGATAACAAACACACTGGCAGATAATAGTATCTTTTTTTTATGGTGGGTGGAAAATCATCAAATGACCCCTCCCGCTCTTGGGCAGAGCGGAAGGGAGTGTCAGACTTCTACTGACTAAAAACCACCCATGTTCCTTCTTAGCCCTTCATGTCGAGGCTGCGGTATCTCTTGCAAACACCCGCAGCCCCGACGGGAGATAATAGTATCTGCCAGTGTTTGTTGTCTTTTCACGTCTGAATGGCTGAATGGTTTTCGATAAATTGTGCATTTATTTATTAGTACGTATAGTAAAAATCTTCCTTCTATGTTTATTTCCGAGTATTTATGTGTTACCATTACAATTTACTTAACTACTTACAACATTGAGTGTAACTTTAACTAGAGTTTTAAACGATGTTATTGCCTGTTCGCCAGTTAAAGAATTTAACCTACATACAGTAACGATGTTCGTTTTAATTTAATTAAAAATTTAACATTTTTCTTCCAAGCGAACCTATTGTGTAAGAACATTGTTTCTTCACAAAGTTCTATTAGCAGTTACTTTGTTGTTGATTATTAATACTTCTTGAACTTCTGCTTGGTTGAAAAGTTTATTAATTTGTAGTACAAATTAATGTGCTGAACTGACTGCCTCTCTGATCTAGTGGTCGCAAGCGCGACTCCTGTGAGGTCCTAAGTTCAATTCCCAGGTCAGGCAAAGTGTTTTTGCGTTTTCTCAGTAGCAGCCACGAAATCTGGATTTGAGCCCGGTTGAGGGCAATAGGCTCGCCCGATATGACATGGGACTTAAATATAATTAGCGAAATGTTGGTGTGCGAAATGGGTACACCTCTGGCTAACCCGTGGGGATTACAGGCGTGATTTTATGTTAGTAGAAACATGCTAAACAATTGGTGTTTAACATTTTCAAAGTATAGTCTTTACTTTCGTTCAAATGTTAGATTAGCTTAAAGCAAACTCTAATGAGACAGAATCAACCCCGACGATGAATTTCTTTGACGCCATAACTAAATTTTTTTTTTGTAAACTACAACAACAACAGACTGACAGGTCTGGATGAGGTTCCTGATCATTGTTTTTCCCTTATCAAAATGAATTTGGGGTCGGCGCAGCATGTCTTCTTCTTCCATACTTCTCTATCACTCGTTATCTCATCAGACACAAAGGTGTCTGAACTGGAATATGTATAAGATGATATAGCAAGAAAGAAGTTTCTTGCTATATCATCTTATACATACTCCAGTTTATTCTATTTTCACAAAAAATCTTCCATTTTATCCACCAGTGTTAAAAAGACAAATCATTGTAAATCAAAGACCCTAATATTCTTGAACAGTCTACAAAAAACATAAAACAATTCTGATTTATTTACACACTTACACTGCGAGACAAAAAAGTTGATGCCACTGAAAAACAAATTACTTTCTGTTCGTCGACAAACGGAACAAGAATAAGCCTCTTATGTCACGTCACATACAATAACGTAAACAATGTATTCTTCTTTTGCCGTATTTAGGCAAAGGGGCTGTCTGATTGCGGAAAATGCCCCGTTGAATAAATAATAGGCCGTAATTAGTGGGCATTTGGCGGATTCGGGCAGGCGAGAGGTCGTTTCTTCAGGCGCCGGGAATTGGTAACAAATGGGTCTTCTTTATAGTTCTTAATAGATCGTTAATGGGTGAGACTTAATTTGTAGGTGCTATGCTATTTAGATTGGGCGTATTGTTTGTTCTTTAATACTTAATTCTTTTTTCTTCTACTTCATAGCGTGTCGATTCCAGTGTTTAAATTGAGTCTGCCCAAAATTTTGTGACGAGTTTGGGATTTTCAGTTCTGACCATTAGCTCCTGTGATGTGCAAGTAACGGGACTGGCAGGACACGATATTAAGTGTCCCATACTCCGTGGGGTAACACCACATTTACTTTCCAAGGCAGAGTTATCTGCTTTTATTTATCTCAATTAATCTTGTCATGAATATAAATATGAGTAACGTCTTATGTTATTTCTGTCTGTTTTTTTTCATAGCGTCTACTGTCCTACGGCTGGGCAAAGGCCTCCCCCAATTCTCTAATATCGGGTTTATGTACTGAAAAAGTTTGTTAAACTTTAGATTTTCATGTCTCTCATTCCAAATCTAAACAATAACGTCCTTCTCGAAAGTAATTCATTATATTCTCAGCTTTTATTTACTAAACTATCACAATGTTTGCGTGTGATCCTTTGTCCCCATTTCAAAATCAATCCTACTATAAAAGTCAGGTCAAGAAACTGTTATCTCAACCCAAAGATTGCTTAACAATATATATTTCTTAGAGATAGAGAACTTCATTCAACAACGGTACGGGTCGAGATCCAGAATTTTGGATTAAATCGTCACTTCACTCTTCATGAATTAGAAACTCGTTATCATTTTAAGTTTTTTTTTTTTTTGTTTTTTTTTTTTTTTGTTTTTTTTATTTTTTATTTTTTTATTTCTAGTCTGGTAACATAGCTTCCGCAAATTACGTCACTTAATTCGTCGCAAAACTACAATATGTCTGGACTGACAAATCAAGGTGAAATTGTGTATCGTAGTTTACATGCAAAATAGGTCTCATTAAAATAGATGGACAAACTTTAAGTAATCATTCAGACGATCAAAATGAGGACAATGGTATAAAAATGCATTAGATACTCACAAGAAAAAAGTCAACCAACGAAAATACACTAAAAATGATGATTAGCCAATATTTTAGGTCAAATCAAAATCACTATAATCAGTGTATTTTTGCTTGGATATCTTTGGTTAGACGTATTGAACGCTGTGTTAAAATTTGTCAATTTATTTTAATCGGACCTTCTTTCAACCGACTATTTACGTCGAAATATGAGCTAATTTCCGTTTTGCTTCGCCCTCGGGTGATGTCGGAAATTATTTGCTAGCAGGATATAAAAGTAACCTAAGCTCTGATCCAGGTCGTGGTCTATCCTTATTGCAATTTCGTTCTAATCTGTTCAACTATTAAGATATAAAGAGGTAACAGATATAGGTAAATAGATAAATCAAAATGCATAACAAGTTACTTTCATATATTTATAATTTAGCATAGATAGTACGGATTGTAGTCGTTAGTTATGCCGAATTGTAAAACATGCCGAATTTTTGCCGCGTAATTTTAGTCCGAGTGTCTCCTGTACTAACGACTCGAATAAATTCGCTTTTATAGAGGTCGATTTGTTACACGCTGTGTTCGTTCTACCGTCAGCATTCTTCAGGGATTCGACGATCGACAGTGCCAACACGGTTGCCGTAATACCGACAATGCATTAACGGTATTTTTCTTTTGGTTTGGTCTCTTTATTAAGAAAGATGTGAGTTTAAAAAGATTTCGTGCAGTTTGAGGAACATTGAATGATCCGAATTCAAATAAGGACTCTATTGACTTTTAATTTTCAATGAGGTGATTAGTTCTCCTGCACACAATTTTTCCACATGGCTTTTTCCGGGGTTCGTTAAATTAGTTCGCTAGCCAGGATCCAAGACCTACGGTTAGTCTCGTATAAGAATAAAAAGCAGGCAAGCATGAGTCAAATAAACATCATTTCAAGGATATTCTTAGATATTACCAAGACATAAGTGGTATAACGTTATTATACAAAGGACGTGACGTATGCTCCATGAATTCCTTGTGAGAGCGATCGTCAGTGTGCGTCCTGAATCCTTATTATACTTGTCCTTTATTCCTATTGTGCCACCTCATGTATTATGACAATGTGCCCTATATACGGTCCGTCTTATATACGGGAGTTATACTCCAATTTGGATATGTATTCGAACTTCAGAATTGCCTTTATCTGTTTCCTTATAAATGGCAATTACTGTTTTGTTGATTATTAAAGTAACAATTTTCAACTTTCGAAATTTTGTCGTAGAGATTCCTAGATCGGTCTAACGATTAACGCGACACCATGTGTTTTCTAGTGGGTATCGCTGTTTTTCATACGCCAGCTTAAACGTAAATCTGCGGGCTCCACAGCAATTGATGCAGCACTTCAAAATCAAAATATCAAAAGTCATTTATTCAAACTAGGCTGATAAATAATCAGCACTTTTGGAACGTCAAAATTTACTTGACTTATTTACAAGAGACAGTCCCCCAAAACGCCCACCTTTCAACACTTCCTAGTGTTTTAGCTGGAAAGAAGAAGTGGCGGAACAAACTCCCCAGCAACACATCTGTCTGTTAGGTTAAAAGAACCAGACTCGATATAATATAATAGTAAGGTGTAAGTTAAATTAAGATTTACTTCAGACACAAACCAATAATAAAAAAATCAAGCAAACATGCGTAATCATAAACCTCATCCATCGCTTTCTATCAGACGTGATCGATAAGAGCACAGGCCCATCTTGTTACAAAAAACAGCTTCTAAAATCACTTCTCCGAAATTACTTTCTTAATCCATCGCCTTAGTTATGTTTGAAATTTCACAATGAGTTCGCCTCCATAAATGAGCCCGGTCCATAATACTATTGTTAGTTATATCAATCTTTACAAATATTGAACTTCAAAACCGCCAGCCACACGGCCGTTCATCCTCAAAACAAGCAAATAGTCTTGAGGTTTGATTCGATACCTTTATAACGTTGAAGATGTTTGCCTGTTCATGGTTGAATGCACCCTTTGTGGATGCCCGATGGATGCCGTAATTTGTTGTTTTCAGTCGAATTTGGACGATACTGTTGCATGTTCAAACTGTTTGTTTTAGTATTGTTTTATCTGTAGTTTAGTGGCATCTGAACAATCTATGTTGGTACTTATTGGTGTAAGAAAAGCCTTTACTAGAAGTGGTATTCGTGTTAATGGTTTAGTAGCTTGAAATTGATCAGGATTGTGCCGCAATATAGATTTTTGTCGTGGACATGGTAGAATAAAACACCCAGTCTGGTTCTACCCATTTCTCAGTATAGGCCTCCTCTTCGTGCCATGATCAATTTGGTTGATGATAGTCCACGCGATCTTCTGTTAGGCGCCTACCTACCAGGCTGATGGTCTGTAGGTACCAACTTTCGGAAACCCGGTTATTGGTATGTTTATTAGATTACACAATAATTTGACAGCGATGAAATAGAATGGCCTTTCACAAACCCCGGTCAGTGAGCTAAATGACAAATGCGCTGAATGGGGTATTGTGTATGCCACAATACAATCAATCAATAAAGAATATGTACTAGGGTTGCGAACCCTAAATATATTGTTCAGGGCTTAGTACCAAAAGAGTTAGTTTCTATTTTGCAGACACAATGATGGTTACATTTTCCAAAGGGATAAAAGGATCTAAACTTATTGTGGTAAGTTGGGTTTCGCTACAAAGATTAATCGGGGTCACATTTTTATTTTTTGGTACTACAATACCCACGCGAAGTTTTTGACTTGCGTGTTTGTCTTCCTTAATTCATAGTACCCACTTACACTAAACTAACACGATCGAGTAGTGTACTTTATATGAAATGATTATGTGTTTAGGCGTTACATTTAGGTGTCAGAATCAGACCTTTGACCGAACGTTATCAATGTAAACAACACTGCCATCGAGTTTTACCATGCAGGATAGTACTTGAATAGTTCCCCACTTTTTATTTTGAACGGTGGGAAAACATCAAATGACTCCTCCTGCTCTAGGTGGAGCAGAAAGGAGTGTCAGCCTTTTAGTGAATAAAACCCATTTGCGTTCCATGACCGGGGTGACCTTTGCGACCGAATTCCGCAGCCTGAAAAGCGCCCCTCTACTGTATTTAAACAGCAAAAATTTTAATATTCGTCTTTAAAAGATGACGTTATTCTAGAAATTTAGCAAGTCAATAAAACATAACCTAATTATGAAGTGTATGACCATAATTATGTATGAATGTGGACGAGGCAAAAGGAGTATGCAGGTAAGGATCGTAGCAGGTAACGGTCTGTGGTTTCTGCCTACCCCCATGGGAAATGGGTGTGAGCTTATGTATGTAATAACTCATCTCAAATTCACAAACATAATAACATAACAAACACCACAACAAATGCAATGTTTGCATAAACACAAAAATATCTTCTCATCCATCAGACGACGTAATTTGTTCACTATTTTATAACAATAACATGAAATATTATGACATAGCTTTCACTAACAGACAGCTCTATTCTGCACTCGGAATGAGTTCTGTACAAAAGAATATTCACGATATTATTGCATGGATCCCATTCAGAAAAGGTTTTTGTCTTCGATGTATAGTGGAAGAGGAATTGCGGTTTCAATTGTGTACCTGAATTGTGAATGCGACTTTTAGTTGCGGAATAATCTATAGTGATGTATTTTGTTTTGTTTAATATCGATGTTTTAATATTTCTCTATGACTCTAGTTAAGCTCCGCGGCCTTGAAAGACATATGGGGCCATCTATTATCATAAGAACCTAATTGTTGTTTTAATCGAGAACAGTACTGTTTTTCGGGATGAAAGGTAGCCTACGTCCGTTTCTGCACACCTGACAATTTTAATGCAAAATATGATGATAATCAGTGCAGTGTTTTAGACGACATTTAAAATATTAGTAAGGACTAATAAATCGGTTGCATGAACAATCGAACGACGAGTAAAGTTTCAAACTTGATATTTAAAAAATATTATCAGCTGCCGCAAATGAGACCATATTTTATTTAGTTTAAAGTTCTGTTCATAGCGTGAACAACGTTGGTAAAACTCTTTCACCAATATTCAATTTCGGGATCAAACGAATAACAAGTGTACCTACTTACTTGTATCTCCCGGAAATAGCTTCTTAAGTCACCTTGGAGTGGTCTTATCGTAGCAAAGTTTAAACACGTGTAAGCTGAGGTATAATCTTGGGGTTGTGGCGATCAGTAACTTTTGCTCGCATGAGGTAGTTTGTTATGTAAGATTATTTCTCTGGAAATATTTAAGTGGTGAATGTGGCGAATGATATGGTGAATGATATTTTAATTGAAAGTATTTTATTGGAGTTTTGCATTCACTCAGTACAGTCACCAGCGCAAATGTAAAAATGCGGCCAGATGGCATTCACAAAAACATTAAACAGGCTACTAAAATTATACAGTTTATTCTGAAAAAGCAAACATTTACAACTGTTTTTGTTGTTTTATGTATGATAAATCATCAAATGACTCCTCCCGCTCTAGGCGGAGCAGAAGGTAGTGTCAGACTGTTACTGACTAAAACCCATCCGTGTTAATTCTAATGCTCTTTGCGTTCCAGGGCCGCGGTTACTCTTTCGAACAAATTCCGCAACCCTGGACGAAAAAACATTTATACACAAAACTACACAATGTAACATAAAGGATTCCTGTCAAGCTCTCGTCGTAAACGATGATAAAGATCTCTAGCTCCGAATTCGTCAGTCTCTTGACACTTTAATCATGTTTGTTTATACCATACAAACAGAGGAAAAAGAAAATCAAATAAAAGTAATTGGGTTTTTGGTTGGGTTTTTTGTACTCTGTGTCAATGTTTTGGTACGTTACTTTGCCTATGCCTTTAGGGAATTCATCATTAGCCTAGCCTTTTCCCAACTATGTTGGGATCGGCTTCCAGTCTAACCAGAGGCAGCTGAATATCAGTATTTTACATGGAGCGACTACCTAAATGACCTCCACAACCCAGTTAATACTAGGGAATACGATACACTTTGATAAGACTTTCAGATCAGTGACTAACTGTAACGACTGCCAGAGATCTATATATGGCCGCCGGGAAAAACAGCTTAACGTGCTTTCCGAGGCACGGAGGAAACTCGGTATGCAATGGGTCACCCATCCACAGGCCAACCTAGGCATGCGTGGCTTAACCTAAAGACCGACCCGAGTGGCAGTTATTATTAAGCCACGAGCTCCTCCTCCACGAATTACAGGTGTCATATTGCCTGTTTTATTTCACTATAGATAAATAAACAGTTGATAGGATTTGCAACTACGTAACGTTATCCGGCAAGACGCAAATCATTATTGCTTCTATTTCGGTATTCGTGCGGGTATTTCGAGCTCAAATTCCCGTGCACTTTGTCTGAGAATGTAGTACATAATAGCATCCCAAATTCCAACGAATATAATAGGTATATCAGCACTAATCTGCAACCTAAGTTTAAACTAACACACAAATTACCTCTATTAACATCACGCCTGCAATTCCTTTTAAGCTATTGCATAGCTTCTATCGCGGGCCTTGAGCGTGGGGACCGAATCCAGAAATTCCGTAACGAAAAAAACCTAACACTCATTTATTTAATAAAAGGAAAAAAAATGTTTTTTTATCGGTCACCACGCTCGAAGTGTAACTTGAATTAATATCAAAGAAAAAAAAACAAAGGAAAAAAAATACTGCATTAATAAAATAAATAAATAATTATAATTGCATAAGTTGATAAAAAATGCTATGCAATAGCTTTACCGCGGCAGTCTCCGAGTGCCACACGTCTTTTTTTTGGTATATTATCATCAAATGACTCTACCAGCTCTGCAGGGCTATTGCGTATCTTTTCAAATGTCAGTGGATAGCCACTGACATATTTTGACAGTTAATCGATGGACTCTATGATAGCCACAGACTTTTAATCAGATACGCAATAGCCTTGCTGGGCAGAGCGGTAAGGAGTGTCAGATTCTACTGACTAAAAACCACCCATGTTCCTTCTTAGCCCTTGTGCCGAGGCCGCGGTATCTCTTTCGAACAACCCGTAACTCCGACGGGACGCCTGTAATCTCTGAAGGGTTAGACAGAAGTGTACCTAATCATCATTTCAGCCATAAGACGTCCACTGCTGGACATAGGCCTCCCCCAGAAGGGGGGGATTTGCCATAATCGCCACCCTTGGCAGGCGGGCTGGCGATCGCAGTATGGTTGTTACGAAAGCACAGAGAACGCTGCTGCCCATTCTCTGGTAAGACCCTTAGTCGCCTCTTACGACATCCACGGGAAGATATGGGATGGTGCTATTCTTTACGTCCGACACCATACGGAATAGAGTACCTAATATAACGTTAAAATTTTATGTAATAGAGGGCGAGCCTATATTGCCACCGACCGGTCACAAATAAGGACTCGGTGACTGGTACAGGGAAATTCCTGATAGAAAAATGGAAAAACCCCGGGACCTCCTGCTCAGCAGTCGCCCTTGTGACCATTAAACCAACGAGGCAGATATTTACACTAAAGTAAGAAATAAAACATTTTACTTCTGATTGCGATCGTAATATAAATGAACGCCATTTGTTTCCTAAACACGTGTCGCCGCGAATTTCGTTATTTGAAGGTGTGTTCCATTAGTTTTGTGAGGTGAAAAATAAGTAGCATTTTTAACCGTGAATACAAACACGTGAACGTTGTATTTTAAACCACACAGACTGAATATAATACTGTGTCTGCGGTCTGAATGAAACATGAACATTTTTTGTTTCGTAACTTTTTTCTGTGTGAATATTAACATAAGTTAATTCTGTTTATTTTCTCGTGTATTTCGTTGAGCCTGTCAGATACAGACTTCCTTAGATATACGTGTCATTAGGAGGTTTTCGGGTCATAATATGGGAGATAGGTTGACAAATACAGCGGCCGGGACTCATGAATTATTTCGGTTGGATCTGCGCCGTAATTACGAGATGAAATGGTGTGTGAGGGATGGTTACCGCGTCAGAGCTATAAAGGAAACTCTGTGGTCAATAATTCTATACTTCTAGACTTTGGCGTCTCTTTAGGTTAGCTACAATCTTTCATAGTAATTTGTAGCTATGAAAGGTTAGTAGATACCTAGAACCTTCTAAATTTATTGCTATCAGTGAATAAAGCTGTAAATTAATAAAATATGAAATTCATTGATTCCCGATGTGACTTTTTGACTCAACTTAATAGTATTATTCCCAGTGACCACCACTTATAACTATTTCTATTACTTTCTCTTTGAAAATTTTAGTAATTGTTTCGCTTTTTACCTCTTGTGGACTAGTCAGGGGTGGACATCGGGAATCATCGAATTTAATATTAATTTATTGCTATCACTAAATTTAGAAGGTTCTAGGAATCTGCTAACCTTTTAATATTTTTCTACTAAAGCTTTAACGTGGCATGATTTACCGCAACCTTTTGTTTTTAAACCACAGCTGCTAAATTTCATCTAAATTCTGCACACAACTACTAATGCATATTTCCTAAATTATCTAATGTTACGAGCAAGAGTTTGGAATTAATGTCACGTAAACATGGGCGTGGTGCGGTGTAATTGCTGCCACTAATATTGCAAGTAGTGATGTTCCTAGTAGGAAAAGCCGACTATCCGGTCATATTTGTATAAGTCGGTAAAAACCGACGACGTGTCGTCGCAGTGATGTAGTGAAAATGTACTACTTTTATTTTTTATATTTTATTATCAGTGTTCCAGTTTGTTATATATCGAGAAGTTAGAACTTTCCATTTGGTGGCCAACTGTTACTGTTATAATTGTATGAAATTTTAACATTTGACAGAAAAATAAACTTGCGGTTGTTAATGAATGTGTTGTATGACATACTCAGTGCGATCGACTCAGCTGTAGGTACGTGAAACATGTACATTGTTGATTCTCCCTGAATTTCACCGACATGATTGCCTTGGCCCATTCATCATCATCATCATCATCAGCCTATTGCAATCCACTGCTGAACCTCTTTGATCTTGCGCCACTCAGCTCGATTTTCGGCAACTCTCATCCAGTTGTTACCAGCCACTCTGCGAAGATCATCGCTCCACCGAGCCTGGCCATTTGTCGGCATTTTATAAGCGACAAGAGCTAGTCGGCTTGTCGGCTAAAGTCATAGTCGGCACATCTCTAATTGCAAGTAAATGGATATGTGGTGCACTAAAATGTTTACAAGCTCTATACTTAGTTGAAGAGTTTCCTACCCGGGTCACGTACCTAAATCATAACGTTACCGGTAAAATAGCGGTAAAACACCGGTAAATTGCTGGTAACTGGCTACCCTCAGAGATAAACGGGCTAAGTTGTTGGTATTTACCGTTTTATTTCCAGAAAAGTGTTATCTTTTATTATTTCGTTTGATGTGATAAAAAACGATTATAATAGGAACCATTTTAATTATTATGGCTATGCCTTTCGAATATTTTTTAAGGAAAATAACTATACTAATAATACTATACATATAACACGTTGAATCATCAAATGTTGATTAAATTTACAACTATCTTTGTGACCGTTTGGAGACGTTTGTAACAAGTAGTTAGCTACCTATAACTATAGTTAGTAATAAACTTTTTAAGAAAGATATCTTTGTAACCGTAACAAAATGTTATGGCTACAAAGATATCTTTCTTAAAAGTTTATGAATAAATTATCTTATATTTTCATAAGCCTAGAAACGTCTAAGGCATTTGATAAAACTATCTACAAAAACCAGCATTTAGGGTCTTTTACAAAAAAACGGACCTTATCTTTTTTTCAGTAACAATTTTTAACTAAGAACTTTTTGCTGCCCTCATGAAACAAAGTAGGTTCCATAGAGCCTGCTTCATTTCTCACGTTCGAAATTTGAAATAGAGACCGTGCATAATGTAAATGGAGACGGCAATTGAATGTGCCAAAGCTTTGATAATGTACTGCGATGCGTTATTCATGACAGGAAGTGAATCCAAGGTGAAATTAGAATGATTTCAGCTTTTATTAAACGTGGGAGGGTGTCTTTTTGCTTGGTTTCATAAATAGGGCTATGTTTTGAGACTGCTGTCGTCATTAACATTATATCTTTATTTAAAAAGACCAACGTAACTTATAATAACTAACAAAGATAAATACAACAATTTATATTATTTTCAGCTACCTAAATTTCTGATCTTAAAGTAGAGTAAAAATATAAAAAAACACCGAAAAAACCGCCATCTTGTATCTTGAAAGTTAACAATAATTAGGGGAAACATACCTGCATACGTTTCTTCGGCAACTGTACCTAAATTAGTTAAAACACAGTTTTGTTATCTGATTCCTCCGAAACAGCAGATTTTTTTTCGTGTATATTTGGCAGGTCTACGAATATGTCGTAAAGTATATTTTTTCCTCCTAACCCCACCCGTAGGTAGGGAAGGGTAGGTAGAAAAAGGTAAAAAACAACGCAAAGAGTAAAAAAAATGTTAAAGACAATAGTTAGGTGCAAACACCGTTTCATATTCTCAGTTCCGAACGTTCAATGCAGAAGTTACACCATACGGATATTCAAACTAATATAAATCGGAATCTTGCAAACCGTTTTACTATCACATAAGCTTAAGTGCTTTCTGAAATATAAAGCCAGCAGTCCACAGAACGACTTACATCACGAATTCAAACAATTCATACACTTGCACTGCGATATTACTCACGATTGTGAAGTTAACGTGACACGATATTGAGTTATTACGATTTGCATAGTCGTTAAACTGATTAGTAGTTTAGATAGAGAGTCAGCCAGATTACGTATAGATTAACTGTCGTTGTCAAAACACACATATACAGGTTGGTGCCGACAATACGACAATAAATGAAACCACTGGTAGTTCTAGTTCATAGAAACATTTTTAAACTATTAAATAAATCCTAACACCGTCCTGGTGCCGACGATACGACAATAACCTACCTAAATGTCTTTACCAAATTCGTTTGTTACATTTTATTTCCACACGTTAATTAGTGCAAATTATTCCTAAGGTTAGTAAACCAATATATTTTGTTTGTAAATTGTCATATATTTCGTTTACAGTTCTAACCTACTTTACTTTTATACTGTACTTTGGTGTTAAGATTTATTTGATAGTTTAATAATGATCCTATGAACTAGAACTACTAGTGGTTTCATTTATTGTCGTATTGTCGGCACCACCCTGTATAAACTCATGCCTATTTCCCATGGGGGTAGGCAGAAACCACAGAACGCCTGCTGTTACGATCTTTACATACTCCTTTTGCCTCCTCCACATTCATACATCTGGTCATAATTATCTTGTGGAGAAATCGTATCAGCTGATTAGAAAAGACTTAGTATAGGATTGTCAATTAGATCTGTAACGAGTCACCGATACCGACTAGACTATCACTTTTTGTAGACGTCATCATCATGATCATGATGGGCAGCCTGATTGAACCCATTGCTAAGTATAGGCCTGCTCCTTTTTGCGTCATCTTTCCCTGGTTTGCGCTAGTCTCAACCAGATCTTATCCACTATCTTCCGGGTGTCATCCAGCACCCATTTTTGAGCTGTGAACACATCTTCAGGGCTATTGCGTATCTTTTTAAATGTCAGTGGCTATCATAGTGTCCATCGATTTTTTTTTTTTTTTTAATAAAACTTTGCCGTGGGGCAATGGGCACTAGGAATTTCTCCTGTATCGTGGGTGCGTTTACAAACATTTAAACTCACATACACATACACACCCAGACCCGAAACAACTATCTGTAGGCCATACAAATATTTGTTCCGTGCGGGGATCGAACCCGCGACACGCAGCGCAGCAGTTCAATCGCTCAGCCACTGCGCCAAATGGTTCCATTTTGTACCAAATTAAAACCATTTCACAGTTAATCGATGGACACTATGATTGCCACTGACATTTAAAAAGATACGCAATAACCCTGCTGAACGCCTCTTGACAACCATTCAGTGACTATAGATATGAGTATGAAAATAACAACTTAAACTTCATAAAATTAAACTCGAAACTTTTAAAGGCCACTAACCTTAAAAAGTCTTCTTCCAAATTAAAAACCCACACCTTTGATAAGGCCGCAAAAAATTGCCCGGAAAAAGATATGAAAAAGTTACACCCTAAATATCTTAATCTTATAAACTTTTTGACGGATCCCGAGGTCCTGCTCATCTTTCCAAGGTCTTTTTCTTTAGTGATCGTAAAGATTTATTGCCTACCTATAAAAGTTTCGGTCTGACTGAGTTATCGACGTTTAGCAATGGCCTTGGACCTAGACATGGTATAAAAATAACCAGTGGACCAACTAGCTTCTATTTGTAAAATCAAACACGGCTACAGTAATAAATGTTGTTAGGGTTTTCAACAAAAAAACCCTATCTCTTTTTTTTGGACATGGGATATCATCACATACCCTACTATAATAAACTCCTCCCGCTCAGGGTGGAGCGGAAGGGAGTGTCAGACTTCTACTGACTAAAAACCACCCATGTTCCTTCTTAGCCCTTTGTGTCCGGGGCCGCGGTATCTCTTTCGAACAACCCCCCGCCCCTATAGGCGTCGGCCCTTGCAGGCCCTTGCAATGGGCCTAGCCTACCTTCCAAGTAACTTGTTAGCAATGAACGAAACGAGCTTAGAATTCGTGTAAACGCTTTGTGTGCGTGTGTGTGCCGATTCCAATCATTTGTTCTTAGTTGACATTCTGTATGTTAATACTAATGTGTCTGTGACCTAGGTATAAGAAATTCGGATATATTTAAGTTGAGGAGGCGTTTCGAGGGATTTAGACTTCACCAACAGATATATTACGATAAACGGCACGTGTACGATGTTTGAGTATTTTTAAGCTATTGCATAGCTTCTATCGCGGGCCTTGAGCATGGGGACCGAATCCAGAAATTCCGTAACGAAAAAAAAACCTAACGAATTGACACTTGACAATTTCTTGAAATCAAAAATTGTGAGTTGCCTGTATTTAATTTTATTATTCAGTCAAAAACTTCCTCAAAGAATTTCTGTGAGCGTGTTAATTAATTTTATAAGCGTAAGATAAGATACTATTATTAGAAATTATCAATAAATTACATTATTTGAGCAAACATATTAATAAAAATAAATTAAATTATATAAATCAAAAATGTAACCTTCATAGCTCTAACCACTAAGAAAAACTATGACACAAAATAAAAGAAAAAGTAAATGACATCTTGACAACTGACGTAATGTCAGATGAAAAGTAAACATTGAAAAATTATTAGATTTAATATTTTAAAACAGCAAAATCAAAGTTAATAAATCGAATAAGATCGATTATAAGGCTGCCAACAAAAATAGTTGTCGCCAAGGCGCGACATGAGACGTAAAAGGACATTTTATAAAAGATGAGGATGATTAGTAAAAGTGTAAGTATAAATACTATATTTAAATACTGCATTAATAAAATAAATAAATAATTATAATTGCATAAGTTGATAAAAAATGCTATGCAATAGCTTTACCGCGGCAGTCTCCAAGTGCCACACGTCTTTTTTTGGGAAACATTGTTTCATTAGTATGTAATGTAACGTGGGAGTAATAAATTAGTATCAAATGGACAACATATCAAAATTTTGTCCAAATTGTGCCATCCACGCACAGTTAAATTTTTATTTACTTCATCTAAAATTGACTTTTGTATTTGACGAGAGCACTAAGTTTTTTTTTTTTAGTTCATCGTTTTCGCTTTAATTAATGTTCTGACGAGTCTTGATGTACTGTGATGCTGAGGTTAGATTGTAACTGTGCCCATTTTGAATCGCATCGTATTTTTTTCAATCAATTTTCGGACATGGGAGCCAATTTTTAAATAAACTTACTGAAAGTATTCGAATCCTAAAATAAATTATGCTTAAGAGATCTTTGTCAGCATGAATCTAAATCGAGCAACTTCAATCATGAAGTGTTACGATTTAAAAGTCTGATTGCATCTGAGTTAGAGTAACTTTTTCATTCAAAGTTAACACACAGTAAAGTTAACGGCTCAATAAACCAAGTTTTAGTTGTGAACAGATTTTATTGTAAGACGTAAGTGAGTTTACTTGAGTGACAGTTAAGTTAAGATTGAAGTCTTTTAGTAAATAAGATGTTTTATGTGGTTTTGAGAAATAAATCTTTTAGTAGTCGTTTGATTGCAATTTATGCTGTTTATGCTGTTATAGCAATTTATCGTAGAATAAGAGTTAGTTTTAAAATGAATAATAATTACTTGTTTGGCGTCAAAAAGAAAAACCATTTTTTTCAGCACTACTAAGGTATAAATATTGAGCGCAAGTCGTCCTGTTCTTTTTTTATTTCTTTTATTTTTCACAAATACGCTAGGAATTTCAAATCAAACACCCAGACCCGAAACAAATATCTGTAGGCCATACAAATATTTGTTCCGAGCGGGGAACGAACCCGCAACACGCAGCGCAGCAGTCCAATCGCTTAGCCATTGCGCCAACCGTGCTTATATTAAAATAATACTTAAGGAAAGTAAGTAGTATAAGTAATCTACAAAGTATTACACTCCTAAAAAGGCGGCACACAAACTAGTTTTGTGCGCAAAAAACCGGTTTAAACCGATTTAAGCCCGCTGGGGTTGATGAGATTCTCATTTTGCTCGGCACTTGAATTACAGAGCTCTCTCCCTATGATATTGACTTTGTGAGCAGGAGTTACAAACGGAATGATTTTAATCGCGCTATCGTCGGAAAATACAAAATATCTTTTATTGCTTTCCAGGGGTCAATTCTCAGTTTCTGGAGTTGTACTACATTGCAACAACGAAGTACACATTTGATGTTGCTTTTGTCACTGTTACTGTACTCAAGAGGGAAGGCTATAAAGTTTTAATTCCTTCGCAAACAAATGCTGTACTGTGAGTGAGAATGTTCCGTTTCTGGGACAATGCATGAAGAAAATGGTGGTACTTTATTACCTGCCGTGTTTTAAGGGAGGTAAATCATCTTCGCGTTTTATATACCGTGTGCAGTATTCTGCAAATATTGAGGGTAGTAAAACATGGGATGGACTGCTTTATTCTCTTCAATATATACTGATGTCACTGGATTTCACAGTTGCTGTAACTTCTTAGCATTGCGAGCAGTGCTGATAAATTTAAGTAACATTTCAATACGAAAAGGCTCCGACCCCTGAAAATCACATAAATACTTCATACGAGAAAAACACAACTATATTTCTTCGTAAATATCTCCGAAATATACGTAAGGGTTTGATAAAATGTTGAAGACCCCGTTACCGGTCGCGAGATAGCAATTTTTAGGCTTCAGCACTGGACGAAGCGATTTCAAGGGTCAAATAGGGTCCGACCGTCGATCGAACCTCTACCATCTAATATTTAACAGAAATACTTTGAAAGTTGACCAACAATATACTTGTGTGAATGTGAAATATTGAAGCAAAGTGCGAGAGAAGTTTTATACTTGTGTGTGAAGTATAGAGGGAAGTCTTGTGAGTTTTTTTTTACTTTATATGTGGGTTAGAAGTGCATCCTGTGTGAAATAGCTAGCAGGGATTCTCTTAACGTTTGTAGGTAGTGCTGTTAAGACTTTCCTTACGTACATGTTTATAGTTTTGGATGTTGTGTTTAGTTAATGGTTCTTTGGTTTAGCACTTACCATTATTTTTGCGGTTGCCATTTGTAGTTGGATAGTTTTACAACTGCTCGGCATCATTTGTTACTGGCTAACAAGCGATGACTTTAAAATGGCGATGTAATTTTTTATGTCAGTTCTTAATTTTTGTCATAGATGGCGCTGTAATTCTTTTTTGTACTGGCTGTAGTACTTTTTGTAGTGATGCACAAATTACTGCACACATTTACTCTAAAAATAGTAAGTTTGCGATTATTCGCGATAATTTTACAACATGTACCTGGTCTACGGTTAACTATCTAATAATTTGCCAACAGCAAAACGGTGAGCAATTTAAATACAGGAACTCTAATCAACAATAATTACAAGGCACCAATACAGTGTCACCACCCAGCTGAAATCGCACATACTGTATAATATTACAGGGAAAGGTAATCGTTCGGACATAAATACACTTTAATTATTCAACCCCGTGTAATAGCACATTACACTGCAATGCAATCATCGTTAGCACAATTTAATTGATGATACCTCAACGTCCTTACCACATCGGATTAAAGACTATTTTCGATTGTTCGCTCGAGAGTTCCAAACACCAACCTAAACTTGCAGTGTGTTTAATCTTTGTTGTGTAAGAAATAGAGTCTTGTTTGGAACGGTTGAACGTTTGTGTAAGTTTGTGAGGAGTTGGTACAGTTCTGTATGGCAGTAACAATGTTAACTTGTAAATGCATTTAATTTTGATTGCGTGTAAATAATTGCTCTTCAGATTATGGTTCTCGGGAGTATTTCATTTGTGTTGTGTGTGCTTTTAATGTTTGTGAGGCATGTAGTTTACTTTGTGTTGTTTTAGTGGCTGAATAGAAGCAAAAAAGCGTTTTACAGATTTAATTCGTCGTTTTATAAAATATATGTAATAACAAAATATTATGATGTAATACATATAAATAATATTAATGTTTTTTTTTTAAATAAATAAAATAAATACATAATAAAAAAAAGATTCGGAGGATGGATATTTTTTTGTTTATTTTTCTCTGTCCCACTACTTAACAAAGGTTTTCTCCCCATATAACACGAGGCCGCACGTAAGGCCCCTCACCCACGGCGACTTTTTGTAGCGATGCAGTCGCGCGTTCGCATCGATACAGTCGCGATGCGTTCGCTAGCTGTTTGCCCTCGCCCACAAAACTAACGCGCGTTAGTAGTGATGCTATCGCGCGTCTGCCAAACGCGCGACAGCATCGCTACAAAAAGTCGCCGTGGGGGAGGAGCCTAATAATAATAATAATGCCAGCTGCAGTTTATTGTTACCAGCCACTAAACGTCGGTTACACAAAGATAACAGTGGTGTCTAGTAGCTTCTTAGAAAATTTAGTAGACAGTATAACATCACGCCTGCAATACCCAAAGGGTTAGGCAGAGTTGTTCGCCCCCTATTACATGGTACTTATCATATATAATCATAACTGGCGAAATGTGGGTGCACTAATGGGTATACGTCTGCCTTAGCCTTAGTAGACAAGATAAAAAGAAACAAATACTAAATACAAAAATATCAGTTTCATATTAATTACAAATAACTGGAACCTCATTCACTGAGAATATAATCACCTAGTAAACGTAACAGAACTATTTCGATAAGAGCAGCTATATCAATATTAATATAATTATATATATATTTCTGAGTAAGACAGGTAAACTAATATTGTATTACTGAAAATTCATCAATACGTAATAGGTTCATTGATTTGAGAGGAGACTGATTAATTCAACGAATTGACGAGAATTTTCGATTGAAAGGCTTTGATTTCGTATCTTGAACGGGAACTATTGGACTTTTCGAGTTAGAGGGATATATTTCCAAATGAATTAGAGATTGTTATTCTGACAAGTATTTAATGGTTTCAGAGTGTAAATTCAAAACTTTTTATTTTTTGTCTAAATGTCCATACATATTGACAACAGTTTTTTAATTCAATAAATTACTTAAGGTAGGGGGAAAAAAACAACAATTGGGCTGCGTGAAAGAAAAAATAATTATAATGGTTATGAAAAGGGGGTCTCGTGAGAGCATTTCTAGGGAAGTGAGGAAACAGACATGCTGCAGCGGCCCCAAATAAATTGAGATAAAGGCAGGAGAATTATGATGACTGCACACAGTCATCTAAAATTAGCACAGAAAGTAAAGATTACTTTAGCAATATTGCAGAAAATACGCTTGAAAATTGAGGTCAAATTAATATCCCTCACCACCAAATCAAAACCAGCGCAATTTCTTAAAGGATTTACGTACAAGACGCGTACGTTAACGCCCTATGCATTATTGAACAGGAGGGAGACTCAATGATCAGTGATTGATCACCCTTTATGAGCGAAATTGAGTTTTGTGGTGTTAGTAATACGTCTGATAGTCATTAGCGCTGCTTGTTATAATATATATACATGTAGGTACTGATGAATTTATTTTGAGAGCAGTGGTTGGTTGTTTTGTCAGTACTTTTCTATGGTAGGACTAGGTTTGTTTCCCGCACTTTTTCTTGTTTTCTAAGTTTTCTAGGTGTACCGTTTTTTTTGTTATAAATTTAAAAAAAAAATTTAGAGATTAAATAGAAAGTCTGAATACTATTGTTACAGTTTACAATTTTCAGCTTATAATTTACGTTTTAAAATTCGTACAATTTCTTGCACATCTTTTTATAGTTAGTAGTAGTAACCCCACACGTGTTTCTTACAAAAATAAATCATATTACAATATTAATATACTAAAAATAAGCGAACTCAAACCGTATTTCAAAGCTCCATTTAACAACGCCGTGACTAGCTAAAATATTACAGAATATTTCCGTTAGTACTAACAACGAGAAAGTTTTCAAATAAAAGCAAGCCACTACTGAGTTACATCGCAGTCGGGCAGATATTGGAAATGCCTCGTGAAACTGTATGACTCTCGCCTTTTTAAAAGCTTTGAATGAATCCTGAATTACTTTTGATTTAAGTCTTTAAATATTATGTTTAAAGATTTTTATAAATAGGACTTGCATGAGATCACTCTAATAGCACCATTGTCATAATAATTATATAAGTAATGTTAATAAATATAACAGTGATTGGGTACTGCGTATTATTAATAATAATTATGGTAGGCACGTTAGCATGACAAGAACAAGATTGACTTTTTTTTGTAGGGTCGGAAATCATTAAATGACTCCTCCCGCTCTGGGCGGAGCGGAAAGGACTGTCAAGCTTCTACTGACTAAAAAGCACCAGTTCCTTCTTACCACGGGACCACGGTATCTCTTTCGAACAACCCACAGTCCCGGCAGGTATCAGCCCTTGACCCTTTCAAGGTTGCTGATATCTCTTTGAGGCGAGTATTTTAGTGTCTCAGATGGTTTTTTGAAGAAAAAAAGCACACAGATTTGAACTTTAATTCCTTCATAACTAACAACCATAACTGCTTGTAAGATATTCTCTGCTACCACACCCACAGTAGGCACTACATAAGCTGGCGGCTAATTAGCTACGTATAAGATCCCGGGAAACGTTTTCTACGTTACAAGAGCTTAATTACCTGTACATACATACATACGTAAATGAAACATGAAGGTAGTTGTAAGAAGAAATTACAAGGATTATTATATTTTGATTACATTAAATTTTAGACAGATGATGTTACAAGTACTTGGAATTCAGAAAGTCTGTTCCTTACAATTGCTCTTACAAAGGGGTATCGTATTACCCAGTAGCCGGGGTGTGGGGGTGCTAGTTAAATTTCCTAGATAATTATAGTTTTTTGTATTACTTCCTAAACAGCTCAACAATAAACGGATATAAAAAAACAAAAGGATATAAAATTATTCTATCAAAAACACCGTAGAAATAACAACATTTTATACACTCGATAGAAAACTTCCCAAGATTCCGAGAATTTAATTTATCAGTAATGTAATGCATAATTGAAGATCACTTAAGCAAGAACGTAGACAACGAAATCCCTTTGAAGTCAAAAGTCTCTTTAGACAAGCGACGAGTTCTTGATAAGAAATTATCCTTCATGCCTCAAAGATTTATTGGGAAGGGAAAAAAGTTGCTGTAGAAATTGTTATATATGTAGATAGACGGTTGTTAAAATACTGATAGAATTGTGATTTGTGGTGATAGGATTCATTAATACGTTGTCTATATTAGGTAAACGTGAGGGTATTTCAACAAAAAATCTAATTAGTCCGTCTGTTAGATTATCGAAAAATATTGGATACGTGTTTTTTGTTTTATCAAATTAATAAAAATTGACGAAAATAAAACGTGTCAAAGATCATGAGTGTGGGCTTTTGACGTCACTTTGTGGGTAAAAAAGTACTAACCTTGTGACGTCACATGACTTGACACGACTTTTCGAAGCACTGTATCGCCTTTATCTTTTGTATATGTAATTTTTTTTTGTTTTTGATCTATCTGACGGACTAATTACATTTTTTTGGTGAAATACCCTTTTAATAACAGGGCCTCGGATCGATCTTCGGTTAAAAATAACACTTAAAAATAATTTAAAATGTTCATATTTGTCAGGGAGCCTTTTGTTCGGGTTCTAAGTAACCTCCTCTCACTTATCATCACGCCATTATTTCAATTTTTTTTTTTGCAATATATCAGTAAAAAATGCGTCAAAAGATCCGAATATTCTACTGATGTTACTTACTGGCGTATCACAACAAGAATATTGACCCAATTTCCGAGGGTACACTGTAACAACTTACTTGGAAAGATAAGCAGCTTAGGTGTTTTTTCTTTAGTTAGGGGTATGTTGCAGACCGGTATAAAACTTAAGAGTAAAGTATTTTCCTTTGTGATCTCCGTTGTGGTTTTGACCAAAGAGGATTGCACTTATGCTACGCCGTAGGTGATGCGGTGACGTGACTGCTACGCGGCCACGCCACCGTAGCGATATAGCTACGTGTTGAATATTTAATGGTTTCCTTTATTAAGTCTCAATTTTTTTTTTTATTTAGCAAGAATTCTTTTATCGATATTCACAGAAGGTGCGCTCGAAAATCTAAGTGATCGTTCATTAAATTAAGAACCAAATAAAATATCATTGTGTTATGGATAATTCTGGAACCAAGATTGTCTTTAAAAAAACATCTTAAGTAAATAACTCTAAACGTGAAGGTATATTATTTTTTATTAGTATAGGTACTCACAAAAAAAACTTTGTTTTATGAACATTTAAACAGGAATAAGCACAGTAAATTGGTTTAGGACTGTATTTAGGTTAACTTAACCGATTTCAAACTAGGATCGCTTAACTTTGTAATAAAATGAGTTTATTTGTCTTTGAACAGAAAGTCAAATAACAGATCATTTTCTAAATTCGTGAAGGTAAATTGAATTCCCAAAAAACTTACTTTGAGGGAGCTGAAAAATTAATACAGGCTATAATATAATGATCAGCGAAATTAGAATGTATTTTTTATCAAAGAAGGTATTTTTGTCTTTCATGTTCATAAAACATCTTCATCTAGAATTGTTAATCCTGGGTGTTTCATTCAATCTTTTATCTTAATTTCTTCGACAAAATCACCAATCATTTTGGTATTCTAAACATTATTCTTCTTCTTTCTTTATCCTGTGGTGAGCCTCATCTGTTGTCACAGTTTTTATGCCGCTCAAGGGCCTCTGACTTGGCTTTACATGCCGTCGAAAAATGTCTCTTAGGCAAGCTGGTTTCCTCACAATATTTTCCTTCACCGAAGCAAGTGATAATTACACAAAACGCACATGAATCTGGAAAATAAGAGGTGCGTGTCTTGGGTTGGGTCTTGAACTCGGGACCTATGACTTCATCATCATCATCATCATCCTATATTGTCCCCACTGCTGGGACGCAGTCCTCCACTCTATGAGAGGGAATGGGCTATAATCCACGATGCGGGCTCAGTGTGGACTGGTACATGTCTTCGAATGTTTTGTTCTAGAACATGCCAGTTTCCCCACGATGTTTGACCTATGACTTGTTCTATACATAATGCAAAAGATTGATCGACTCACAACATGAACTGTTCTCAATAACGTAAGTTGCCAGTCACTTCCTCAGGCGTGACGGCAGGTCACGGCAGGTAATTAAAGATTGTGACAAGGCATTAACACTGTCACGCAATCCATGAGAAAACAGGTTTTACAACAACCCCTTTTTTGAGAGTAAAAAGAGTGCCTGCCGGGGCTGCAGGTTGTTCAAAAGAGATACCGCAGCCCCGGACAAAAAATGCTAAGAAGGAACATGGGTGGTTTTTAGTCAGTAGAAGTCTGACACTCTCTTCCGCTCCGCCCAGATCGGAGGAGTCATTTAACGCAATAAAAAAGATTAGGAAAGATGGTGTCATAATAAACATATTCTTTTATTTGTTTTCAAACTATTGAATTAAAGTCCATCACTTTTTTTTTTGGCGGGTGGAAAATCATCAAAGAACCCCTCCCGCTCTTGGGCAGAGCAAAAGGAGTGTCAGACTTCTACTGACTAAAAACCACCCATGTTCCTTCTTAGCCCTTCATGTCGAAGCCGCGGTATCTCTTGCGAACAACCTGCAGCCCCGACGGGTTGACCATACACCTAAAACAAACAACAACACAAACACAATACAAAACCAGTTAATAATGAACAATCTAACGCCAAAAATAATGACTCCAAATAGTAAACCAACATAAAAATTCACTAACAACACAAAGTGTTTACTTAAACTGAACTTAATTGTGGTGCTTATTAGGGTTATTGTGATTCTGGCAACGATAACGAGGTTTACCGCGGTAAATTAATTTACTTTGACTGAAATTGCAAAGGAAGAATTTATGAAGCTGTTAATGCAACAGCGAATTGACCATTTGTTTAGCTTGAAACTGGGTTTTACTGGGTGAATGTGTATTGGGATTATGTAACTGTATTTTAACTAGTATTTAGCTATGGAAATTATTAATTGAAATACTAGGAAGCATTAGTACAGCTATTTCTAGGAATGTTTATTGAACATGTAATGTGGGTTAACTTATTGTAAATTTTTAATAAGTTTCGAGTTTAACGCCACGGAAAATTAATTGGTTTGATTTGGTGGACTTTAAGGTATACAATACGAAACGAAACGAAACGTAAGGGTATAACAGGATCCCATGGGGGCTGCGGGTTGTTCGCAAGAGATACCGTGGCCTCGACATGAAGGGCTAAGAAGGAACATGGGTGGTTTTTAGTCAGTAGAAGTCTGACACTCCCTTTCGCTCTGCCCAAGAGCGAGAGGGGTTATTTGATGATTTTCCACACGCCTAAAAAAAAAGGGTATAACAGGAACAACGACATTTGCAAAAAAAAAAATTGATGATGGAAATTACTCATTACTTTTATTGACTGATTTATCAATATCATTGTTACCTTATTTTCTGCAAAATCACCGAGTTTTTTTTCTAACAGACACTCAAGCCTCGTTAAAAAGTCAATAGATTACCAAAGCTAGGTACTCAAAAAACAAACATAAAAAACCTCTATTTGTGAGAAGTAAGTTACCTTGGCAACAACTTTTCTTTCGTTTGTACGCACTTAAAGGCAGCTAAACAAATAATGAGATTCTCATGTTTCAATCTTGAAGAGGTTGGTAACCAAATACTGAGTATACAAGTCAACCTCTTTGAGAGATCCGTGGAGAGTTAAACTTTGTATTCTTTTTTTTTCTGGAGCAAGTTACACCAATCATTACAATCGAAATAAAATAGGTTTCTTCAATATAGTCAGCTGTTTACTGTTGGATGTAGCTGAAATGCTGTGCCACAGCATTTAGTTCTGTGCCGGTCAGCATTTCAAGTTAAATAAAAGAAAAATAGTCTAGCTAGATGGTCTGTCAGATTATCTAGAACAATGCTATTTTATCTAACAAAGGCCCTTATATAGTTATAGGTTACTAAAGGGTTCCAACCTCATACCTAACACTTTACTAGAGCTAGTAATTAAAAACCAGAGACCATCAGCCGTTTGGTACCACAAAACCAATGAACTTATCCCAACTTTGTTGGGGTTGGCTGTCAGTCTACCTGGATTTAGCAGGATACCAGTGTTTTACAAGCAGAGTCTACCTATCTGACCTCCACAACCCAGATAGTACTGGGTAATACGATACTCCTTGATAAAACTGGTTATCAAACTTTCGCGCCACTGACTACCTGTAACGACTATCAAAGATCAACGATGAGAGCCGAGACCAACAGTTTATCGTGATTTCTGAAGCACGGAAGAAACTTTGTATGCAATGGGTGGTCGACTATTCACGTACCAACCTAGACAAGCGTGTCTTATCCTAAATATCAACCCGAGAGGCCATTTTTATTTAGCCCCGAGCTCCTCCAAACGAAGATCAACGTAATATTAAACGAAAATATAAATACCATCTCAACAGTTTTCAGGAAAGCTTTCTTTTCCCTAACAAAACAAAACTCAAGGACAAAAGATGATTAATATTCTTTAACGAAATTCTTTCATGACAAGACAAGTCAGCTTAGTAAAATGAATTACTTGACAATTTCCAGATTTGATTCCTAGAAAATATTTTGTGACTTTTTGTTGTTCCTTTTATAAAAGGGTCGTAATTGTGCGGAAATATATAAGGATGAATATGTAAGGATGGCTCAGATCTGACTAAGTACATCAACTGTCAAGTAATATGGTGTGAACTCAGTTAATAATAATTTGCCTTTACAAAAATGTACCTGTTATAGCATAGAAACTATAACTCTTAGTACTAGAACTATTTTAGTGCGGGTTAGAAATAGGTAGATATTTTTCGCTATGTTTTGCCTTACGACTGTCTTACATAATAATTACCGTAAGAATCTTTTTTATGGATGCTCTCGCTCTAGGTGGAGAAGAAGGAAGTGTCAGAGTCTTACTGACTAAAAGCCATTCGTGTTCTTCCTCATGCCCTTTGATTTTCCGGGCCGTGGTTACTCTTTCGAACAAATTCAGCAATACCGTAAGAAGTCGGTTGTTAAAAACAAAATGATAAAGGCAACTCAGAAACAAATGCCTACAAAACACCCCTGAAAAGTTCATCGAAATTTAAACCAGCATTTACCTAATCGATAGGCGTGTCCCAAAGCGCAGAATAATAAAGTATTGGCTTAAACAATTTACGATGCCCTAAGCAACGACGCTGGGTTGCCATTTAGTTTAGCTACTAGAAAGTTGCCAGGATTAAAATTAAGCAGCTCATTTATTCTCGCTTGCCTCTAATAGCTTGCGAAGAAAGGTGTATCAATTTGCTTTTAATAAAATTAAAATGTTGTCTTGGATGGGCGAAGGAAGGCTTGGGGAGCCATTTGGCTTCACCGTTGTTAGCAACAAAGTTTAATTTGAAGGAAATTGGAGGATTGATTCTAGATGACAGAATGATGTTGCCTGTTTTGCCTCCAAGTAACATTGCTATGTTACACTTTGGAAGGTCCGGATTAATTATTTAAGACATCAGATGCCATAACAGGATTGCGCGGGGTGAATGTAACGTAAATACATTGTAATTATTATTTTGTAGTTATTAAAATCTTAAAATTATGAAAATATTATGATGTGAAACGAGTAGTTTTTTATAAAAGAACCGACGAATTTACGTTACTCAGGCAGGTTTCCTCTGAAATGATGCAACTTGAGTTTGCTCGAATCTACTAAAGTTGGCTAAATAGAAAAAGAGCACTCGTATGTAATATTACATATTCGATGTAAAAAATACGTTATCTGTACGCAGCACTCCATTTATGTAATATATAATACGGCTATGATCAAAAAGCCCTTCTGGCCTAGCTACAGAGTTCAACAAACTCGTCGCGCTTGCCGTTCGATACGTGCGTCGTGCGTTATGCCACGGTAATGATACATTGCGTATAAGGAAATATGACAAATCAGATTAATTAGATTCCCATAACCTTTCTCAAATATTTTCTTGTAGATGTCATCATTGTATGATATATTATACTGAATTCACCACATCAGTCTGCGGAACGCTTACAACCGGAGTAAGTGGACAGTGACGACTTTTCATAAAGTGGACCTTTTTTTTGGCGGGTGGAAAATCATCAAATTACCCCTCCCGCTCTTGGGGAGAGCGAAAGGGAGTGTCAGACTTCTACTGACTAAAAACCACCCAAGTTCCTTCTTAGCCCTTTATTTTGAGGCCGCGGTATCTCTTGTAAACCACCCGCAGCCCCGACGGGTCATAAGGTGGACCTCATGCTCGATTGCCTCCCAATGACATAAAAAGATAGAATACGGCCCTCTAAATGACAGTTCGTATACTCGTTTCCTAGACTAGACCAATGGAAGGTATTCAGGCCCTCCCTAACTCTCTTGTTTAATGTTGTGAAAATAACCATTAACCTTCCTGGTACTATATCATTCTGTTTGTCTATAGTAACACCTAAATGAACTTTTATTACTCTGGGAGCTATGGATAGGTGAAATACAAAATAACTCGACCAAGTCACGATTAATAAAATTTAAATCATCCCTACGTGAAATATGACATCGTCGCTTTGTCTTAGCTTTAAATAATGAATGATTGGTTTGAATAAAAATGAATAAATTAACTTAGATACCTTCGAAAGTATGATACTCGTATCTTGGAAAGTATTCATTTTTGGATATCATATTCTGGACCGTTTTGTATTATATTTACTTATTTGCACGGAACGATAATATTTTTCGTAAAACTTAAGTGGTCTACTTCAGCTTATAACATCACCTATCTTCCAGTGAAAGGCCAGTCAAAGTCGTTTCAGCCGTTTCGGAAATTTAATTTAACAGACAGACAGGATAGTTTCCCCGTCGGGGCTGCGGGTTGTTCGCAAGAGATACCATGGCCTCGACATGAAGAGCTAAGAAGGAACATGGGTGGTTTTTAGTCAGTAGAAGTCTGACACTCCCTTTCGCTCTGCCCAAGAGCAGGAGGGGTTATTTGATGATTTTCCTGCCACCATAAAAAAAACAACAGGATAGTTTATAGTACGCATAAAAACATATGACTTTTTATCCCGATCCATGCAGCCAAAATCGCGGGCAGAAGCTAATATCCCGATAAAGTACTTAACAACTACATACTTTGAAACAGTGTCGGAAATTAAGTCCTTCTTCGTCTAAGTGGTTCTTACGGACGGGAAAAGTTAACACCGAGTTTGACATCTATTATGAACAGTGACGACAAAAAAAAATATTTTGGAGACGGTAAAAAAATGTTTTGTGTGAAATATTTTACTAAAATACTTGACTGTTGCCATGGAATTTTCGTTAGCTGTACCTTGTTGGAACATTTTAGAAGCTAAGAACATAAACCAAAGCAAAGAAATATTAAGGTACAGACTATAATTTGTACGAGAATAATACGAGACAAATTCTTAGAATGAAATCTTGTATTAACTTAGTGTGCTCTAGAATACGAGATTTCCAACAAACCAGAACAATAAAGGCCTGAGGCGTTACATGGCGTTATATGTGGAAAAAGAAAACATTTATTTAAGACAACAATATTGGATATTGTCATGTTTCTTGCAGCACTCAATGTAACATAGTAAAAAAATACGCAAAACAAACAGAATTAAATCATCATCTTTCTGCGCCTGTCTCATTTTAACTGGGGTCAACATATTTTCTTCTGTCAGACGTTCGTTCGTTATCATTCGTCACACAATTCATCCATCTTTTTTTTGGTCTTCCTCTCCCACAATATTTGCATCACCGCGGTGTCGCGTCGTTTGAGAATCATCTAATATTCCCTTGGTAATAGTAGATTCATAATACACGTGGTGTGTATTTATGAATCTAGTATTTTAAGTGTGAGTATGATGACATTCAACTCGTAAGTATATATCTCACTCGTCTATTTAAAAGTCTTTGCGTACAACACACCCGTGATTACGATTTCGGCAGAGCTCTTGGGACAGACAAATTCAATTTGGGTCAATTTATCATGGTTCAAAATTTTCATACCCAGGCAATAAAAAGTCTAAAAATACATCTGGAGCTTTCACTTAATTGAATTATGTGCCAAACGTGGAGGTTCAAGCCGAGCTCCTGGTTGAAATACAGGAGTGCTATAAAAATCGACGGTACTAACTTTTTATGCCGATAGTGAGGGCAGATATCCAATAATTTCGCTCTAACTGAGCGGGATTCTGGAAAAGATATTAGGATTTAGTGGATCGCATTATTTTAGGACTTTCAGTTCATCGGATTTTGCTTGATACGTTTTATTATTAAACGGGTTATAATGTACCTACGCTATTTTCTTGTGAAACTCTATTGAATTTTGAATCGTTTAACCGCTGTAATAAAGCATAATTTTGCTTTTGCAATTTGCTAGAAAATACCATTATTATCCTGCATAGACCTTGTGGTTGTTTTAATCTTTGTCACATTCGTGGCTTTAGTGGTCTTATATTTCATTTTTGTTAAAACTGGGTACTTTTTGGTTTTTATACACGTACAGCAGTTAATAAATTGTGAACACAGCGAACTTCATTACGAGTAAAAGTTATAAATTAAATTCATGCACCATTTCCATATCAACATTTTATGAAAATGCTTTAAATTAAAACTATCCGTATGTAGCCACATCCGAACATTATCTGGTTTATTTCAAAATGATATGGTGCCATGAATATTCATATATAGAGAAGGCAAATTTACTGCAAGTTTACCTAAAAACATGGACCATATTTTTTCAGTGTTGACGGTAATATTTCATATTTCTCGCGAGGGAAGCCATTTTAAAAGCATTCCACGCTTTTGATATATGGATAATTTTCGCGTGCGTCTTTTTAGACTTTGTGACATTTTAAATACATATATTTCTATACTGGTTTTCTTTGTAATCATTACTTTTTTATGGTTTCAAACAAAAAAGTCATTTGTTTAATAGAATCTTGCGGCATTTATTTCTTAAATAAAACCACTTCTTTATGTATAGTTCGTTATATACTTTGAATGGTTCGTAATTATGCAATATAAATACAGTTTGGAAGTAAAACACTCCTTCAGTTCGGGAGTGTAAGTTATAGGTAACGTGATTTCATTTGACCCAAACACATAAAGGTCTGCAATGTATTTTAGCTTTTCGTTTCAGTGTAAAAGTTCCGAAAATGCACGGGTACATAGCTCACTAAACTATAGACACACTAGTGACATGGTGCCACCTAACCTAACCCTCAGCGGAACTGTTTCACTTTGTTGCAACAACGAACACATCGGCTATTCTCGTCAGAGAGTTCAGTGATGTGTACCTACCCTTATCAATCAAGTTCAGGCTCGGAATAGTCGCCTTCGTCAATAAGGAACTTCAAACTTTGTTTCATCCTTCGCACACAGGCCGAAACAAAGCTTTAGTCGTAGGAATACAGTCTTTACGGTCATAAGTCGAGCAATCATTTTTATAATGACGGTCATGCCAAAATCAATGAATAAATTAGGGCACAATTAGAAACGCTGAATTGTCGCTATGAAAGAGATTATTACTAGGTAATACGAGAATATAAATATCAGGAATACAATTAGGTATGGGACATAATGTATGTACGTATCATCATGTAGGTACCTAGTCTTTTCGATACTAAGTCGGGGGTTGACTTCCAGTCTAACTGGATGCAGCGGAATACCAGTATTTTAAATGGATTGACGGCCAATCTGACCTCCTAAACCCAGTTAGTATTGAGTACTGTGATACCCTTTGGTAAGACTGGTTGTCAGACTTTCGGGTTACTGATTACCAGTTGCGACTGTTGCGTATAATTATGTACGTATGAGCAAACATAATATAGTACAGGCTCTTTTTTACTCCATGCTAAAATACAGTAACAGACAAAATACATAGGACAGGAATTTAGTGAAAATGTTAGTCCTTTGTGGCAAAAGTACGAACATTGTCCAATATAATTAAATAAATTCCGTTGTTCTAGTATTTCGGCAAAATGTCTTTGGGACTGCCGGCTCGATTAGTAGGCTCAGTTTTCACAGGCCTAAATTCATTTGAAAGGACGTGTACTATTCGGTTTAAAAGTACCTTCAAGCGAAAATAGGGAGTGGTAATTTTGAACAAAATTATGACACTTGCACGTTGTTTTGATTTTATTTATACTTGTAGACCTAAATAAAATTAAATTGTTTTAGCTTATTTATTGAATCAGTGTGATCATTTTTCTTGCAATTTAATTGTCACATAGAAACGCGGTGGGGCGAGCCTATTGCCATAGGCAAACATTTAGGCAAAAAATTTCTTCCTCAAATGGAAAAACCCAATAACAATTTGCCCAACTCTGGAGTCAAACCCAGGACCTCATACGCAGCAGTCACACTTGCGACCACTATACCAACGTGACAGTTGTTTCAATCTAGGACGATATAAATGTATCTTCACGCCAATGTCACAGTTACGTAACGTCAGAAACTTTATATAGTGGCACTGCAAACGAATTTATATTGAGCTTTTTTTTTGTTCGAAGTTGGGAAATTATCAAATGAGTCCTCCCGGGCAGAGCGGTAGGGAGTGTCAGACTTCTACTGACTAAAAACCACCCATGTTCCTTCTTAGCCCTTTGTGTTGAAGCCGCGGTATCTCTTTCGAACAACCCACAGCTTATTTATATTTAGCCCACAATTTAAAGCTTGAAACTCCAGCTCAGTCTTCCTTGGACCTAGATATTAATAACTACATCGGAAGCATTATAGTACAATATTATATTGTGCTAGCTTTCAAAATATTGTTCGGTGTCGAGTTAGCGTTATTAGTTTTAACAGGGTTGTGCTTTTAGAGTGCATTCGTAAATGAACTTTATTTTATTTAAATGGGTCACTCGTTGCATTGGAAATAACAAAATAGAGAATTTTCACAAATATTAAAATGAATGAATATTATGAAGACAGAAATAGAAGTAACTTGTCTCGTTCGTCTAGGGGTCGCAGGCGCGAGCTTAAGGTCCTATGTTCGATTCCCAGATTGGGCTCAGTGTTATTGGGTTTTTAGATCAGAATTTTTCAGTAGCAGCCGCGTAGTCTGGATTTGTGGCCCGGTTAATGGCAATAAGCTCGCTCCCTATTACATGGGACTTAAACATAACTGGCAAAATGTGGGTGTACTATTAGGTGCACCTCTGCCTAACCCTTAAGGAATTACAGGCGTGACGTTGTGTTATTATAACAAGCGTGCGAGTAAGACCAGGAGCTAACACGAGTAAACGTAAAGTGTGAAAAAAATAAAATAATTTAAAGTGTGATTTTAAAATAAAAAATACTCGTTTGACATGTAACATTCTCATAATTTTAAGTTTTTTTTTTCATATCTTCGGATGTTTCTTATTGTGTTTAGATTTTCGGCCAAAGTTGGATATATGCTAACCACTGGAGAGCAACACAACAAAGCTTTTGACAATCTATAGAAAGCCAGCGAATGCAGTCGCTGTGGCCGAAACCGGCTAGATGGCATCATTATCACCAGCATTGTGCTTATTTAAAAAAACATACCGATCGAATTGAGAACCTCCTCCTTTTCGGGAAGTCGGTTAAAAAAAATCTAAAATGCTATGATAATTATATTTTCAATTCAAAAGTCGACGTATGTACATTACGTTTACACAGCGCACTATGGCTAGAACCCCTGATGTATGTACGTGAACGAGAAAAAATAAATATGTAAACAGTTAAGCTTGTGGTATTCTGAAGGTTTTGTCTAACCGAACGGGAAAAAGACGAAAGTTTATGTAAATTTTTAGTAGGTATATCGAAAGGGTGGCATTATTTTAATAGTATGGTTTGAATCCTACTACAAGGCAAAGGGCTCTTTTCACTCAAAGAAGAAACGACTTTATTTAATGTATAAATAAAGTTGCTCTTTCCTTGGTACTCCGACCATGACTAAAATTGCCAGCCAGCATGAGTCTGTTTCAATTACTTCCAAGTATTTTGAAGGATCAAAACATTTATACACGGAGCGCCATTTATTTTAAATGAAGGAAACCGAATATTTGCTGTAAAATATTTACAATTTCATTTTTAATTGTTTTAATTATTGCAGTTATGTTACGAAACTTTGCGTTGTTTTAAATAAAGGGTGTAACAGTACCCGTAACGAAGCTGAAAGCCACTCTTCAGAAAGGGCAGGTGCGTAGTACTCGTAACCGGCGTGCGTGTATCACCAGATGTTTGAATGTAGACGAGGCAAAAAGAGTACACGTGAAGGTCGAAGCAGGTGGCGTTCTTTGGTTTCTGCTTACCGTCATGGGAAAAGGGCGTGAGTTTATGTATGTATGTATAAAAGATTTAAAACAACAATAATTTCGTTTCCAAAACCAAATTAATGAGAAGTTATCTGCTTCATGGATCATAACGTTAGTCTGTGTTTACATTGCACATACATATTCATATTGTAGGCCAAATGTGTGATACGAATCGTATTTTAGTATCAGTATGATTTATGATATGAATGTATTAGTTATCCGATTTCATTTCGTTGGGTGTGCTAAAAATGGTTAGTTAAAATTTATATCTGCAGTGTCACTAGCGTAGCTGTTATTAATTTAATTACATATTATTAATAATTAATTTTGATGGAGTTGTAAATGATGATAATTATAAAATGATCAAATCAAAGACAAAATTAATACTGTCACTTACGGGATATCTTCCGTAATTATCCATTATTATGAGCTCCCGATATTTTAACGCTGTTGCAAGCGCTATGATCTCGGGATGACTGGAGAATGCTTAATAAATTGTTAGGAGCAGGCAAATCTGTCTACCCTCTTTCTTAGTCCCGAAACCCATCCCGTCCCGTACGATATCCTCTAAGTGACAGTATTAGTTTAGAATAGAATAGAATAGATTTTTTTTATTTTTTTTTATTAATTTAGTTTAGATAAACACCGCTTAAAACAGTGTTTAAATCAAAAACATCTTTTCGCTAGCCTAATCAGTTATTCTGCTGTTAAATCTTAGCGTTTATAATTAGCCTTTATCATACCAGCTATGTGGACACAGGCATTCTCTATTTTAGGTGGCCATTATCTACCACCAAATGGCCCCGGTGCGGTAGACGTCTAAATCTTTACACGATAAAATAAACGGTAGGTAAAATATACGTGACCAGACAGAATTTCGTTCACGTTTATTTTGTAAAGAAACGAGAATTCTACGCCTACAAAATATACTTTTGTACTTCCTTTTCTTCAAACTTTGGCCACCTATTGCTGTGTAAGTCTCTTTTAAATCTCTCCACTATTGGCAGATTTTTGTCATGGAACTCATGGGTATCCAGTTTCTTCTGGTCACTTTTATGAGATCGTCCGTCCACCCAGTCCGGAATACTTACGTATTATTTATCTCTTATAAAATTTATTTCTTTTAGGACCAAGTGCGGTAACCAAATCCCTAACAAATATCACGTTATTTAATATAAACATTCCGGGAATAATTCTATTTATTTTATTAACTAGGTTTAATAAAAAGTTACGTTATGAAATATTACAACATTATAACGTTTAAATAATATCCTGCTTTAACCGCAAACTGACCATCCAGAAACAAAAGTCAATTGTTGTTCCCGCCGCCCAACTTCTTATAAAATGTCCTTGCAATGTCCTTCATATTCAGACAAAACTTTGTCTTTGCGACAAGACAATGACAAAGTCAAGTTTCTACACTTTAAAACTGGGACAACAGTATCATAAAGTTTTCGCTTCTCGAAATATATTTAGTGGTTACAAACAAAATGTTGGTTCTGTGTGTGGAATTTAAAGTTTTATTTAATCTTACTTCTAAACTTAGTCAGACAAGAGATACTTATTTGCTGAGGGTGTGACCTAAAGATAAGTGAAAAGGGTATGTAACACCACCCGTATCTATAAACAAGTCTAAGTGATAACTTGAGTAAAAGTTATAACATAAGATACGATCTTTATTCTGTAGTTCAATTATGACTTGAAGTTAGAACTGTCAACAGTAATTCTTAGCTTTGCTTTCTTAGACGGTTCTTACTTCGTTAAAATTCTTTTCTACTACATAAAAATGGTAGTATAAGTAATTATTTCATCATTTGCCTAGACTTTTCCCAACTATGTTGGGGTCGGCTCCCAGTCTATCCGAATGCAGCTGAAAACCAGTATTTTACATGGGGCGACTGTCTATCTGACCTCCACAACCCAGTTAAAGCCCAGTACCCAGTATAAGTAATTACTTGAACTGAAGTAATTAATATAACTTGACAATACATATGAGTTCTTCGTATTCATACTCTACTAGTTATTTATTTCTAGAGTATCTCAATCAGTTAAATTCGAATTGAAAATGAAAGATATCATACTTCCTAAAATGCACTTAAAAGTCATTGAAAATTGAGATTTCTGATTTAGCATTAAAAATAAAAGCTTTAAATATTCTCGACAAGTCTTATGCTGAAAAAGACAAAAAAAGTAAACACCACAATTAAAATCACTGAAGCAGCGAAGGCATTACTTAATGACTGAAAAAAAGGAGATTCAATAAATTGGACAAATGAAAAAGGCTTAAATCTGCAAAAAGTTGTTTTCGCTTTTCGCTAAAAGTGTTTTTCTAATTGCTTTTATCGCTCCGCAATCTTTACGGCTTCCCACCGAATTAATTTTAATTAAGAAGAAAGATTTTCATTTCCAACGCCTTTTTAAGATGTCACTTGATTCTTATTTTGCTCTTTGGAAATATGAAACAAATATGATATATTTTTTATTTAATTTAAGTTTATTTTTACATTTAAATGTTTAAAATACACATAGTATTATGTAAAGATACTAATAAACGAATAATACGAATACGATACGACGATACGATTTCTACTTTATCACATTCCAAATAAAAGTTAATGCCTTTAATCAAACGAAGATTTAATGAGTATTGATCACCATACTGACTACATGATTAAATTTTCAGTTTAGGTTCTTTCGCAATATTTCGCCATTCAAAGTACGAAATAAACGAAAACCGCATGTTTATTGTCTCTAGTAATAGTGAACAAGACAAATAAAGCTATTACACAGTTTTCTTCAAGCAGAAGTTTCTGAAACTAATGGCATATCTCTTTTCTCGTTGCACCAGTAGTTTACTTTCCGAAAGAAAGATGGCGCTAGTTATCGCTGTTCGCGGAGCATTACACGAGCTCACATTAGCTACTATCAGTGATTTTTATAGCTAATAAAAGTTCAACGTAGGAAAGAGAAAAGGTCAGCTTTATTTGGAACTATCTATGTAAAAAAACCTTAATTTCGAACTTTATTATTTAGTAAGTTTGTATAAATCCATATCATATAAATCCATCGTTACGTAAACCTTGTTTACAAAACAATGTAAACGTTTTTTGCATGTTTTTGTTTATACTGTGAGCTCTGTGTACTGAACCTGTGCTCGCAGATTTAAATTAAAACCGGAGAATCAAAACACTAGGTTCTTTTATTCTCATTGATAGAATACGCTCTAGAGAGCGAGTTGATTGAATCAGAAATAATATTGTGAAAAAGATTTTGTGAATATTAAGCTGGCTTGTCTAATGTTTTTTTAAGGTTCTACGTGCTCATTTTGTTCAATAATATAAAATATCGAATATTAGTATAGTGAGGATTTTGATGTTTTCCATATATCACACTAGACAGATAGATAGATAGAATACTCTTTATTATGTGCACCATAAAAATTACAAAAAAAAACATTTTACAAGGGGTGACACAATGGGCGGTCTTATCGCTTAAAGCGATCTTTTAAAGACAACCTTTGGATGGATATATGGGAGAAGGAGAAACAATACTGCAGGTAGCCTGTGGTGTACCATTTACATAATTATATACAATAAATACATACATAAAACATATTACACTTATATAAATTTACACTAGTGTAATATTATTATTATCCTATTAAATCATCACTTGCCTGGTCATTTTCCAACTACGTAGGGGTCGACTATCAGTCTTATTCATGGATCAACTGCCTATCTGATCTTCACAGCTCAGTTTGTACTGGGTATTATCATCCCCCTTTTTTTTTTGGCGCGTGGAAAATCATCAAATAACCCCTCCCGCTCTTGGGCAGAGCGAAAGGGAGTGTCAGACTTCTACTGACTAAAAACCACCCATGTTCCTTCTTAGCCCTTCATGTCGAGGCCACGGTATCTCTTGCGAATAACCCGCAGCCCCGACGGGCGTCGGCCCTTGTGGGCCCCTTCCATGTTGCTAACATCTCTTTGAGGCGCGCGTGGAACACGAACGCGCCGTTGACACGGCCTGTCGTCGTCATAAGACGGACGGACGGCGAGCTAGCTCATCACTCACAGGCCCGCGTCTACGGTGGCTGGAAGCCAACACGTGGCCCCCGACGCCCGGAGTGCCTCCCGCGACTTTATCATCCCCCTTACGGTTATACTCGTTGTTAGACTTTCGGGCCACTGACGACCTATAAATACTATCAAGATCCACAAAAATGACAGTCGTGATAGTCAGTGAGCCATGGAAAAAATTTGGTAATGGATCGATGGATGGTCATTGGTCACCTACCCCCGTGGGTAGGTTGGGGTGGTAGGTTGGTTGTTACCTAGGTTGTCCGTACAACCTAGGTAATCGCGACATAATCTTGAAAATCAACCCGTTTTGTTCTTTTCATTGAACAAAAATTAATTACACCAGTCATAGAATTATCAATTCGTAATTGTTGGAGATTTTAATTATTATTTTGCAACACCAACTTTAAATGTAAATCCTCTTGTAAATAGTGGCAACACTATTCCCTTCCATCTCCGACACTGGTCCAATACAGACGTACATTTTATTATTTGCTGTATTTTATTGAATCTTCCTCGGCACCAACGTACCAGCACCTCACCAGCTACCCAGCACCCTATACAAGCTACACAGTAATGGTATTTCAAAGGAAGACTAATTTCGTTCCAAAATCTGGAAAGTTCCGTGTCTTTTGCCAACTTGAATCATGTTGGTTACTAAAGACATATTTGGTTCTTTTTTAGTCAATTACATGTATCATTCACCACAATGTGATAAAGCAAACCATGTAATCACTACACTTAGAGCATAACTGGTTCAAAACTGCCAGAAATCCGGCACAAAACTGGCTTTAAATTGGCATCCACGTCACGTATGCCAAGCTCATTGTCCCAGCCAATCCCGTGGCATCCCCATGCATATTAATGGCCAAAAGGCCAAATAAAAATATGGCCTACGTGCGAATTGCTCGCGTTACTATGGACTTATTGGTTTAATTGCCAACGTGTGGGTGTACTTTTGTGATTATATATGGCTGATTTCGTGGATTGATTAATATAGTATAATGTTGATTATTTTGGTAGATTTATTTTAACACACACATAAATAACATCACGCCTGTAATACCCGAAGGGTAAGACAGAGGTGCAACTAATAGTACACCCACATTTTGCCAGTTATGTTTAAGTACCATGTAATAGGGGGCGATTTATTTTAACTCGTGGTTTAATAACTGTCATTCGGGTTCATCTTTAGATTAAGCCACACTGGCCTATGTTGGTCTTTGGATGGGTGACCACCCCATACATACCGAGTTTCCTCCATGCCTCTGAAAGCACGTTAAGCTGTTGGTCCCGGCTGCCAAATATAGATATGTCGCAGTTGTTACAGTTAGTCAGTGACCTGAAAGTCTGACAACCAGCCTTACTAAAGGGTATCGTATTAACTTGTATTAACCTGGTTGTGGAGGTCATATAGGCAGTGAGTGGTCACCCATCTACAGACAGACCTAAGTAAGAGTGGTTTTCAGTATAAATAATAGTGCTAGTGACCATGTCAGTTTAAAATCTTATAAGCGTGGTTTTACTTAAAGATCGACCCGAGTGGCAGTTATAGTTGAGCCACGAGCTCCTCCAAGCCAGCCACAAAAACGCAACACTATTCACTTTAAATAATACCGTATCCCAAATAGAGCACCTCGATTCGTACGTGTTGCGCAATGCCCCGTCAATTTTCCATCCAATAAGTACTGCATACGAGTTTTAAATAAATTTCGAACTTGCCAGACTGGCATTGTATTAGCTAGGTCAGACTTTAGCTATAAATACTCGCTGGCTTATTTTTACTTAAACCGGAGAAGTTTAAGTGCTTTTGCCGAGGCTGTTTAGGGAAACTATTATTAATAAATGCATTCAGGTCATTCATTAATTTTAGGTGTTTTAGGCTTTCATCTGGCTGTTTAAGTATTCAAGGGCAATTAATGGTTCATCATATTATGCTCTTTTAGTTTCTACTATTAATAATAAATTAGCTTGTAGAAATAATTTAATAATAAACCTAATCGAGTTTATAAATGTTTTATGTAATTGGAAAATGTTAATAGGAACGGTAATTGAGACGAAATGCCAAGACTTTGCTGGTTCTAATTTATGTAAGTTGGTGGAGAATTTCATGCTGTAAATTCTACACAATGAAATCCTTTATAACATACGTTAATAACTAACTGTTTTTGAAAACGAAATGCCAAAAGTAATGACTCTATTCTTTCTTATGAGTAAGTGCTACGTGATTGCGACGGCGTAGCATAATGCTACGCGGCGTAGCCGTAGCGTTAGCCGCGACTCAGCCGGCTTCATACTATGGAGGTGATGAGGAATTTAATATTATGTTTCATTATAATTCAACCTTACATTTTATAAGTGAACTATGACCTATTTTCTGTTAGCGGAGGAATATAATAATATTATGTTTTGTACGAGTTTCTACTAACAGTAAATATTAAAATGCAAGCAAGCATAGTGGCAAGCCATATACGTTCGAGCTGTTTTCTTAGAACTTTCTCTTTATTGCTTTCAGAAAACTACATTTTATTTGAATTTGCTCTTCTATAATTCATTGCCGCTGTTGACATAATAATAATTGAAAGAAACTGCCTCGTTGGTCTATTGGTTGCAAGCGTGACTGCTGAGAATGAGGTCCTGGGTTAAAGTCCCAGGTTGGGAAAAGTGTTATTGAATTTTTCCATCAGGAATTTATCAGTTACAGTCACGGAGTTGCCCAGTTGATGGAAATAGGCTCGACCCCTATCACATGGGACTTAAATATAACTGGCGAAATGTGGGTGTACTATTAAGTACACCTCTGCCTAACCGTTTAGGGATTACTGGCGTGATATTATATTATGTTATATTAAATATGAAACAAACAAAGCAATCAGTGCAACCATTTGTAATTGTTAGTTATGTGAAATAACTGCTATTGAAAAGCTCTTTCGTTATCAACAATCAATCATTGTGGAAGTTAAAAACGCGATGCCGATTGTGTTATTTCGTGGAAATACGAAATAGCTGACATTGTGAAATGAATGGATTGAAAAATAACGGCTTATGATTCGATTTTAATTCACTTAAACACCAAGAAATTAAAACAAACACGTTATTTATCACATTTATTTGAATATATAATATCAATTCTTCATTTAAGGCCCTTCAAAATATAATTGAAAGATTTTGGATATAGACAAGTGAAAAGCCTCTATTCCTCGCATTTTTGAGGTTTGGTTCTGTAAAATATTTAGTAAACATTAATAAAGCAAATAATAAATAATCTGGTATTTTAGATAGAGAAAAACAAGGCCATCTTCCCATTACAATGTCTTTTTGCCCCACGTCAATGTTACAATGCCCAGTTTCTTAATTCACTACATTTGTTTCACACAATGGCCACTGCATACTCCTTTGTGAGTAACGTTCATTAAAAGTACCGAGGGAAAGAGATAGAGCTATACAGAACGTCTAGCTCCATCTCTTTCCCACCCTGAAGTATACAAGAACCAGGTACCTATTGTTTCATTATGTTACATTTTGTTTTCTTTGTTTACGAGTATGCGTAATGAAAACCGCTTTTGTGGCACGAATTGCGACTTTATTGCGTTGGTTTAAGGACGTTGTATATGGATGTGGGTTTTGTTAATTTTGGCAAGGATGTATAAAATAAATATTGGTTGTGAGAGTATAAAAATATAGCAACATATTTTATATAAATCAGCTAGAATTCCAGTGTGCTCTTTACTTTTTTTATGAATTTGAATGTTAAAGTTCGGTTCAACATGGTTAGTAAATCTATGGATGATCATTCTACGCAAATCGCGTTCTTGTTGGTTTAACGGCAGTCCCATACGGAGAACATTCGCCTGTAATATTATATTACTCCAAGATTCGATTTTGTACAGAAACAAGTGAATCTGAACATTACATTTCAGCCATAAAACGTCCACTGCTGGACATAGGATTTGCCATAATCGCCACGCTTGGCAAGCGGGTTGGCGATCGCAGTATGGTTGTTACGAAGGCACAGAGAACGCTGCTGCCCATTCTCTGGTAAGTCCCTTAGTCGCCTCTTACGACACCCAAGGAAAGATATGGGATGGTGCTATTCTTTACGTCCGACACCATACGGGCAACGTCCGACACCATACGGGCGAACATTACATGAACCTCCGGAATATCCAGAATACAAAACCTAGATAGTCGTCTAACTGTCGTTACAGGTAGTCAGGAGATTCCAAATATATGAGTCTAAACTCTAAAGATATCCTAGTATTTCAGGTTTGAAGTTTAATGACAGTTCTTCTTTACGTAAACGGTCCATCGAGTATCTTTTGAACAGAGTGCTAATAAAAACGCACGCTTGTACAGTCGAACAAGCTAATAAGTAAACAGGTCTCTACCTGTTTACGTATTAGCTTTTTATAATCCTAGTACACTGAAAATATTGATTGCAATTTTGTTTTATAAAGCGTTTCGCATTAAACGACTGATGTTAAATGCTGTTTCGTTTGGCATCAGTCTCTAAATGTATCAGTATAATCTTAAAAGTAAATGTAAGTTAGCTGGCTGTATACTTATTAATTTGTTCGACTATACAAACTTACTTGTTTATTTACGCTTCCAAAAATACAAACTTTGAGTATTCATTGTATTCATTCATTCCGTATTCATTACATATTTTATGATATTTAAGCCTAACTTTATACCGTAACTTTGAATACATTAAAACACAAAATGATTCTTACCAACTTATTTAATTTACAAACTTGATTCATCACAATTTTGCGAGGCTTTCAGTGCAATTTAGTTTTCTTACATAGTTTATTCATATTCAAAAGAAGTAGATTGATTGTACAAAAACTTGATGAGTTTTAAGTAATGCCAGATGTGTTGAATCAAAAAATAATTTGAAATGTGTCAACAGTCCAACAGGATTTTTAATCATAATAAAAAAAACATAAATGTGTTTTAAAAAGTTATCTTACAAATTCTCTTTTTACAAACACAGATGTAAGTGTGGATTGATTTGCTGGATTAGTTTAGGCAGGTTATTAAGTCTGACACTGGGTAATTTTGATTGCCTGCCTGACCCCATTTCAGGAAAATCCTGATCCTGATTCTGTTTTCGTAGGATCTTTACTTTTCTGAACTTTTACTAGGGAATAATAACGTTTTTAATATTTTTTTAACCTTTCTGTCATTTTCGTCATCCAATCGACTAAAAACCTTTACATTGTCATCGCCAGTGTTTCAATATTCACCTATCGTGTAAACTGGAAATATAATTCACATCACAAGCCAACACGTTCAACACAAATGCACACCCAACGTTTCCAAGGCCGACTTCGTTAAACAATTTGCATTTCTCACTGTTTTGTGCGAAAACACGCCGGTTATTGCTTCCGACCCTCCCGGCTTTTGCTATTGTGACATTATTCTACGAGTAATTATGTTTTCTTTAGGACTATAATCTTTTAATATTGCTTATAGGGTAGAAGAGACGTAGCGGAGCGGAATACAAATATTTTGGGTAGAGTGAATGCGGAACTGTTTCAGATTGCAAGCTTTTGAACCGTACTCGGTCTATCCCAGCCGTGACTGGTTTCTAATGATTTACGAAAGTAGAACCACCCACTCGGTTTCACTGTATTTAACGCTATCTTGTTATTTTATTTTCAACCTTTTAATATTAGTAATAAGACTTTTACGTTTGGCAGACGTTGTTCTAAGTTTTTGCTTTGGGTTTGTAAGGGTATGAGGAAAGTAGGAAGAAAGTTCACTACTTCATAGACACGGGTGGATTTTTTCGATTATCGATTACCTATAGGTCTCGAAATCTCACGGATAACTCTGCTTGTAAGACGTGAGATTTGCGTGACGTCGACAGTGATGCGTAGTTAGTAAGTAGCATTCTAGATGCCACCCCCGTAATTTATTTACGAGACCTTAAAAACATTATTATTTCATCACTTCCAATGAATAACGTTAACCTTAATTTCTTAAACATTTCCATAAAACAACAAACTACAAAAACTTACACTAAATACAACAATAACAACACGGCAGAGGGAGTACCAAAAATACCTTCGTAAATTCTCCGTTGTTCCAGAATGTTGTTTAGAGATTAGCGGAGCGTGGCACGCGTTATTTAGTACCACACACATACACATATCTGTTCTGAGGCACTTTAAGTGCCGCGGATGCAGCGTCACGTTTCCATTCTGTTGTTCTGAAATTAGTTGCGTTTTATGAAATGAAACTGGTAGGCAAAAAGTATAGGTATCCAATGTGATATTGATGTTCCGCGTAACGCGTCATGGCATTGCCTGTGTTTAAGCAAAGTTGTAAATTTGTGCCAATAGATGGCGTTGTAAGATTTGTGGAGATTCTGAATCGCGATATCAAGATTCTCTGGCTTATATGTAGGTCAGTCATATATTGTAATGCGATTTTGAATTTAATACACCATGTTGTAACTATATCGAATTGTTTCACTGTATCATCATACTTGTCGCAAAAGTGACTGCTACAGTAGCGTCTGTGTACAGTACCTATAGTTGTGTGACGTGAACTGGTTATACGGGCTTGATGCCTGCCAAGGAGAACCTTAGACAAGTTCCAATCAATCATTTCTGAAGCGTTTCGCACATCAACATAATTCAATATCTTTCAAAGCTGGCATTTTGGCTTGTGTGCTAGCCTAACTCGTCTGGTGTGAAAAGATGATGCGCCTAGGGTGGAGGATGCTTGCCTAGAGGAAACCGATTCACTCGAACTTTGTGAAGAGTTCCAAATAATAATGATCGGTAAAATCTCGATCATATAAAAGATATTTATAAAAGATCGAAACTGGAAAACCGCTTGGTTCCGGCCCAATCAGGGATCATAATCATTATTAACAGAATGTTATTTCGCCTTCTGATAAATATCCGGTTGATTATCAGACTTATATTATTATTATTTATGAAAAAGAAACATGTCTCTACATTCTGTTAATAAAATACTTACACATATTATGATTATTTATTTACCTTTGAGCCGTTAAAAACATACATGTAACTGAAATAATGTTTTAACTTAAAATTTAAAACAACTAATTTAATCACGACAAAGTTGAAAGCAGGACTCACCTAGTTCCAACTTCGTCATGAATGCTGCTCCTGTGAAAAGTTACATTTTCAGTTGAAAATTTTCTCCTTAAATTATTTTAAATAATATTGCAGCTGTATATTCTCTGCGCAGACACTTTCAAGAACATTTTTACTCCCCAAGGATTTGAAGTAAGATTTCAACATTCTACATTGGAAATTCGAATGCAGGCAATGCGTATTTGAAAATCGTTCGATAGTATAGAATATATAGCGCCTCTTCTTTCAAACAAAGTGTCGCATTCTTTAAAAAATAATATTCAACCGAATATATCGGTTTTAAAATGCTAAAACAAATACAAACATTTTTATTTGCTCCTATGTAGTACTTTTACACATTTCAAAATTCTATACCATGGTTCAGTAATACTTGCAGCATAGGATTTCGATATTTTTTACGAATTTTTGCAACAATTTGCATTCGGTTCGAGATCAAAAGTTTCAGTCAATTTCGTTGGTATCGTTCAGGGAAATTAAAACAAACCAAATGAAAACCAACTTCTATGTTTTCGTATCGTTAAATATTATTAGTAGCAGCCCAGACGCTTAAACAAATATAATATGGTACTGTATTTTCAATCGAATTTACATTAGGTTGATGTTTGCGTAACGTTATGTCCTCCCTTTGAAGAGGGTTTCGTGTTAAAATGTAAAATCACATACTTCATGATAATTACGCGAAAATGCTAATATTATCAGTGTGTTGGAATCATGTTCCTGTCCTACAAGTAAAGCTGATTCAAAAACTTGTGATTTCCAAGTCTTTATTCTTACTGAATACTGCTTTGGCACGATCTTATAGTGCCTTGAAAACTGGTAATCGCCTTTAAAATGCCTTCCAATATGATTGACATAAGTTTTTTCGTATTTTATAGCAAACTAGTTCTTATTGCTGAGCCGGTAACGTCTTTTTCATAGATAGACAAGGGCGGATCATCCAATCAGGCGGGTGTTATGACTGTGTTTACCAATAGGTCTCCAAATCTTACCGGCAAGACTGCTAACATGTGAGATTTGCGTAATTTGACATAAGCTTTTTCGTGTTTTATAGCAAACTAGTTCTTATTTCTAAACCAGTAACGTGTACAAATTGACAAGCATATAATTTTGCTTTACACGATCTAGATTATGCCTATACTACAAACAAGTTCTCCATAGACTTAATAGCAATTTGTTGTAACTTCAAATTAATGGATGGGACAACTTGATAAGAATTGTTTTGACTGCTAATTTTGATTTAATTAAGATCAAATGGCTGATAGTCCTACAGTGAAGAATTTTTGAGGTGGAGGAAAAGATTTTTCTCTTAGAGATTAGATCTTGTGATTGTGTGGTCCCAATCCGTTTTGTAAATCCGTCTTTAATCAATCGGAAATCCTTTTAGAAAATTCGGATTGTTAATTCTTTGCACATGTTTGTTAAACACAATTTTTGTACTCTTGCACCTTTGTTGAATGTTTTAATCGAATGCTGGCAATAAAAACAGCTGTTTGTACTCACGGCTTATTTTTTTCGTGCTACAGAAAAGTGACACTAAAACGAAGCAATATTTCATGTTTTACAACAAGATGAATCAAATATTTCACATTTTACAACAAGATAAAATAAAAGCCTTATAATTAGTATTAACATGTTAATTTTGTACACATCATCATCATGATGATGGTGATGTTGATTATGTCCGTTTTGTTTTGTACGTTTAAATACAACTCACACATTTAAAGTGTTGACGTAACAAAGGCTACGAAATACATCCTTATAATCCCACGCAAAGGAAAATTGCGAAATTCCACACGTAAATTTTTAATACCCTACGAACTCATTTATTGCGGAACGCCTCTTCATAACTGTTTGACAAACGAAATCTCACGGATTTAAATTGATAAAAATATAGATGAGAATTACGTTTAAGGTACGCTGACACATATCAGTCATGTCACCGTCAATTCAGAGATCAGTCACGTCAACTATCTACGTAATTTTGGTCATTTAGTGATAGATTGCATTCGTGATGACGCATCGTTGATTAAGTCTCTAGTTTCATATGAATAAACATCGTCTGCTTACATCGTTTCGCTGCAAACTACGTCAAATGCTAACAGCAGTTTAAAAATACTCTACGAAGCTCTGACGTCAAACGTCACAGTAACTTGACTGACGTGTGGGACAACGACCTTTATATCCTACAAAATTATATTTTTGTTGTATCGGTCGGTGACTTGCTTTTGACGTGACTGTCTGCATGAACCCTTTACAAGTATCTATAGATACCTGTGCAGATGGTTCAAGCCTTGTAAAGCTTCCTGATTAAATTTGCATCGGATCCGTTTGTATTTTAAAGCTGGGCCGCTCGTATTTGGCATCTGTGCACGAGTTCCGAACATCTCAAACTGGTGTTGGAATGGAATAAACGTCGCACAGTTTGGAATTGTGAATTAGTGGTAATTGTACTCAGTGTCGTAAAAGCCTTCTCGAAATTAACGTGAGTTAGTAGAATTGAAAGTTGGAAAACACGCATTGGAAGGTTTTTGATATAGGTTTAGGCAAATAATGGTTCTGTGAATTTGATTAAAGTATAACTTTCGAGAGGATTGAGGGCTTTTCTTTTTTTTAATACTCCTTATTCATAAATTTGTTTAAAACCATTAAACAAATCATATTTGTACGTCATCATTTAAACAAAAAGCTATAAAACACCAGTATTATTTTATAGGTACACAAATGATTTAACAAGACCTTGTAACATTTACAAGTCTCGTTTATATTTTAAAGCCGATTGGCTCGAGCACCTGTGAGCGCTTCAAGCATTTACATACACGCTGAATAAAGCGGAAACGTGCATGCTGTACACTTTTCATTTACGTATTTGCTTTTATTAACTGTAATAAATAATGTATGGTGATATATGTGCAGCAATGGATATTATAGACATTTTATATTGTTGGATAAAGTATGTGTAAAATACATAACCTTTTATACAGCTTATTTATACAGTTTGAGTTAATTTTTTTAAAACTTGTAATAAGTATGGCTGACTCAGAGATAATGTAGCATTCTAATAGAGAAAGATTGTTTCAATCCGTCTAGTAGTTTTTGAGTTTATTCGTTACAAACATACGAAAATACAAATATTTCCTCTATATAACTTAATAAGGGTAGATTAAAAAAAACCGAAACAGAAAAATATTTCATTATTTTATACATAAATAATGTCGGTGCTTCTACTAGAAAGGTTATTGGCCCTATAATTTACCTATATGCGTCATCGCTTAAATACCAACTTACGTAATCAAATGTTACTGTATTTGTTGATATAGGTACTTACATTACTCGTTTTCCGTTCCGTAGACGACTACTAATTTCCGGTCGTTACCGAAGGCAAATTAATCAATGTTACTCTTACTATTTAAGAGGAAGGTCATACTTTTAAAAAGAATTAACAAACGTTGTGGTGTATTTTTTTATATACAATGTAAATTACATATTTCAAGCAACTATATTAGTATTCTGTTCCTTCTCTGTCTGCCTCGTTTGTCTTATGGTCGAAAGCCTAACTGCTGAGCATGAAGTACTTGGGTTCAATTCCCAGGTCGGTCAAAATGTTTGTAGGGTGTTTCCATCAGGAATTTCTCAGTAGCAGCCACGGAGTTTAAATCTGTAACCAGTTGATGACAATAGGCTCCCCCTCTATTACATAAGACAAACATAACTAAACATAACAATGTTTCCTTTTAAAAATTGTAATCTTTTTTTATTTTTTCTCTACATTTTATTGTTTTTTTAAGTTGAATAAGATACGTTCAATCGTACATTCATGCATTGATCTATGCGATTTCAAAATTAATATAATTGGTAACTCAGGGGGATTGGCATTGAGGGCTGAAATACAGGCTTTGCCTAGTTCGGCCTCAAATGCAAATACTTTTGTGTACTTTTAGTTTTAATTAAGCACTGTAACTGTAAAAAATGTACATACTTATTGTGAATAAACATTATTGTTATAACTAGTGAAATGTGAGGGGACTATTAGGTACACCGCTGCCTAACCCTTTAGGACTAACAGACGTGATGTCAGGATTATGTGCCTTCTTTGCTATATTATGAGTGAAGATACTCTTCATCTTCATCATCAGCCTATAATGTTCCCACTGCAGGGACTCAACCCTCCTCGCTAGAAGGGGGATGGGCTATGCTTTAGTAGTGTCTTAACTTTTTTTAAGCTCTCAGACTTACTAACTAATAGATTAAAATATAAATGTCAGGCACCTAAAATAATGAAAATTTATTAAAATACATCTAAACCCCCAAAAGCATAGTTATTTTGCAAAGCAATAATCTTAATCTCTATAATTTAAAACCTGTACTAGCAGAATAATGAATTTTAATTTAGTTGCCGAACCGAAAATTCATTATCTACAGCTTAGATTATTAAAATTCTTTACGATAATCTAATAAAAGTATAACAACCGATATAAAATTCTCTTCTTATCAGCTTTAATGGCGTCTGTTACTTAATTTTTTGGGCAAAGTCACGTTTTACCCATTCCGGGTAACTTTGCCCATTTCATTAAGGTCGCTAGGGTGAGGCTGGTTCAGGAATTGGACAATGGAGCCACAACTTCTTGTTACTCTCCAGTGACATAGATAATGTAGTTTTCTTTTGTTCTGTTGTTTAATTAACACAATGTGTCATTTATGTTGTGTGTGAGTTGTTATACATTCTGTCTTATCTTACTAATATTATAGATGCGGAAGTTTGCCAGGATAGATGGATGGATTTTTGATACTCTTTCACGCAAAAACTACGTATCAGATTTGTGTGAAATTTGGCACACAGATCGTTTATAACTTATATTAGCATATATAATAGTTTTTATCCCAGTAGTACGATCCTGTGGCACAATTACTGAAATGGACGCGGGTGAAGCCGCGGACATACGCTAGTGGTTGTATTAAAAGTAGCTAAGTGGATATTGGGCAGTTTTTAATAGTTTTGGCTACAATTGAATAATTTGTTTATAATGATAAAAGGGTAGTCATTGACCCAAAAATCTGACATTCAGTCTTACCAAGCATCTTATTGTCCCATGAAGGCAAACAAATAGTACTTAGAGGCGTTTTCCCAGCACTGAGACAGCAACGGTTAATGAAATCAAAACTCTATTTTAAACCCATAATAGCTGGTAATCAATAAACAATTTCAAAGGAACACAATCGTTAGCCATGTCGTGTACGTGGAGCGATTAACCGTGTTCTAATTGATTCGATGCATATCTAGCACCGGTTCGGCTTAAATCAACTTGATACTTGTCCGCCTTTGCGAGGAAATGAAAGCTGATTGTGAATCTTGATAGTTAAATCCAATAGGTCTTCGTTTAAAGCTGTTAAATTACTGTGATTGTTTTTTTTTTAGGTACAGTAAAAGTCAAAGATTTCGTCACTTCTCTTAGAGTAAAACAAGATTGAAACTTCAGCCTGTTGTAAGAGGTATTTAAGTTATAACTGATGAGTTTAGTAATAGATAATTCAAGTCGTCGTTCTAGGTTTGGCAAACTATTGTATGGTTTTTAGTAGAAAGCCTAGATTTGTGTCCGAAATTAGGGCATTAATAAGACAAAAAAAAAATTAAAAGATCATTTGTGTATTGTGCTATCCTCAATTATACAGAACTTACATAAATATATCATGAGTTGAAGCATAATCCCTGCCACGGCAGTTTTTTTTTAGAACTTTGCTTTTTTTGTTGTTTAAATCTTTACTACCTCTGGCTGCGCCGAAGGCACCGTTGGTAACTTTAGCTGCATTATAACCTAATAACCTCTAAAACCAGCCTTATTCCTATAACTATAAGTATATAATAAGCCCTTTCCTTCAAAATTAATTAACCCAAACAATTTCCTCCACCACAACAAGCAAAGGTCAGATTCCATAAAGAATTCAACTATGAACAATGTGGAAGTTGCCGAGGATACAATGTTATAACATCACATACTTGCGACTCTTGCGAGCCCGCAACTTAAACTTGCAGGCACTTGAACAAGTTATACATGATGTTTTGAAGACTTATTGAAACTTGAGCAGACATTCTTCAAATCGGTCATGTCAGTAATTATTTACGATGTTTGGTTTTCCGGGAACTTGAAGTATTGTGTTTTGAACGTAGAGGGATTGAAATGTAAGTGGGATGAATGGGATTAAAGTGTAGTAAAACTTTTATATTCCCAGTAGATATAATTTTTATCATATCTGACAATCTTGTTTTAGTGACTAATGAGTATTAGCTTTCACCTTTTTTTTGTGTTATAGTTTCGTGGCCTTTCCTCTTTCACTCTAGTTTTTTTTTGGCGGGTTGAAAATCATCGAATAACCCCTCCCACTCTTGTGCAGAGCGACAGGGAGTGTCAGATTTCTACTGACTAAAAACCACCCATGTTCCTTTTTAGCCTTTCATGTCGAGGCCGCGGTATCTCTTGCGAACAACCCGCAGCCCCGACGGGCGTCGGCCCTTGCGGGCCCCTTCCATGTTGCTGACATCTCTTTGAGGCGCGCGTGGAACAAAAACGCGCCGTCGACACGGCTTGTCGTCGTCATAAGACGGACGGACGGCGAGCTAACACCATTCTTCTGCCCTTATACTAATTTATTAGGAGTTGGCACAGCAAGTATTCTTCTTCTTCTACTACTAGTACAACTTGTAATTTTCTATTACTTGTCATCTGATCAGGTCACCTCCTTTCTTGCCATTTATCATCCTTCACACAGTCTATCCATCATTTCTTTTTTCTTCCTCTGCTCTCATACTCCACATTCGTACTTCAAACTTCCTCATATTGACATGTTCCTCACGTTTATATCAAAAGTTTACTGCCAAAACTGTTGCCAAAAGTTGCACTAACACGCTTATGTTCTAATTTTATGGACAAGGCTTTAAACCTATCGGTAGTGACGTAAACCGCTTTTCACAAGTTAGGCGGCCAATATTCAACACGGTACGAATATAATGGATCCTTTATACGTCCAATATTAAAACAGGAATATTGATGGCGCGCGTTGTTATAAATATTATTATATCGCTTTTAATATTGAACCTTCGGTGGTTGTGCTAAAGTTTAATTAATGTCGAACAAATAACTTAACGGCTATTGATGGCGCAACCGATCATTTTCTGTGTGAAGTGTGAACACCAATTAATGGTATTTTGTTTGAAAGACTTATGGGGTAATTAAACTTGGTCGTTTGCCCAAATTCGATTGCCTCTGGAATTCTGACAATCGACCAAATGTAAAAGAACTGAATCGAGTACGTGTTTCTTTCTTCATTCGAACTACTTGTAGAGTAACAAAAACATAGGGTTGTAGTTCGAGCACCCGAAAAAGGGCTAACGACTAATTGTCACTTCATTATTACTTTATGGAATGAGGGTGAAACTAAGTTTTTCAATTGAGAATTTGAGCACGACTGACGACCAATAAATTGTCACTTCACCTCTACTTCATGGTTTGGGATTGATTCCCAGTTTTTGAATTGAGAATTTGAAGTTGAGAGCTGTTCATGTTTTACATTATTCAAGATGTTTCTTTGAACACAGTCAGTATTTTTATTTAGTAACAGCTGTAGTAATGTTAGAGTAGAGTTTGACATTAATACTCAACTTCATATTGACGAGTCTTTAAAAAAAACAAATTTTGTTTTATTTTGAGAACTTTAGAGTTTAATCGATTACAAAGGACGTACCTAGCCATTAAATAAAACGTGTTTAATTTCAAAACCTTATCAACAGGGCTTAATTAAAATCCACCGTTCAAATGAAAAAGATATAAAACATAATAAATGCTGTAGGGATCGTACCTGAAGGTCAATTACGATTATTATCTTGGCATTTGCTTTCATGAATATTAATTTTATTTCAGTCCAGTTATATTTTTATTTGAATATTAACTAAAATTTTGAAACAAGCTCGCACCACGTTTTTTTAAACTAAACGTATTTTCAACATTCATCTTTTCTTTTGGAACGTTTAATATTTTATTTTACGTATTCAAAAGACAATATAAGCTATGATTATTAAAAAAATAAAAATGCGTTAGTACTGCTGAAAAATATAATTTGTATTTCACACCCAATGAGATTTAATGTGAAAAGTATTTAAATTTATAAGTTTTATATTAATGAAAATATAAGCCTTAGATGAGTTTATCAAAAACAAAGGTGTCGCTCAATCCCTTTGTAAAGATCCCAACAATTTGTATAATAATATATACAGAACGCTGGATTAGCAACTTTATCAACATTACGGTCTATATTCGAGAAAACCAAAACAAAATCCTTTTCGATGTACTTAATTACAACCAATCCACGAATCCTATGAACATACTTTCTAACTTGTAAAACCAAAATTAACTTGAGTCTGTTTGAGACTTTCCCCAGAAATTCTGTTTGCTTAGAATATATACGATTAGTATTTTTATATCGTTGTATACTTCGTTCTCATCATTTACAGCCTGAATTCACCCACGGTTTATTGGCCTCTCTTTTCTTGTACCAATCTCAACGGTCCTGTACCACACAAGTTAATTCCTTATTTGATTGACCGCAGAACCATTCATTAAAGTTGATTTTATTTTAAGTTCCTATATTATTTAGAGGTCAAAGTTCTATGACGCATATCACAAAATAATACTCTCTGTTACGTAAAAATTGTTCACATTGTTGTGTTGTATGGCATAAAAAATAAATTTCGGAAAGCCAACTCAGTGGATATCATTTTGTCAACAAGAGTCTGTTCATGTAGGTAACATCTGCTCTTTGTAAATTGAAAAAGAGTATATTTATGAAATAAAACGAAAACATATTTTTGTATTATTTTACTTTTATCACAAAGAGTAATAAAACGAATCGATAACTTCTGTGAATGTTTCATACATTTAAAGAACCATCGTAGTAGAACTAGCGTTAGAAGCGGTGTTACTTGCGTGGTGGTCATAATTCTCTGACTGTAGTCAAAAAGCAGAATTTAAAGTAACCATTGTTTATAGCCATTTACAAAAACAGAACTAAAATAATAATAAAAGTAAGTACCTACGTATATATCACGACGACCGCGACAATAGAATATTTAGGTGTCAAGATACTTCTCCGCATCGCTGTCATACAGAAACCTGCCAAGATGACTGACAGCATTGCCACGTTGAACGGCAATGCTAATTCTTTGACCAAAGAAAGAGCCAGACCTTTGGTCACGCGAATTGTCAACCAGTCAGCGAGAGATTCTTTATTACACCGTATTTATACACCGTACAAATAATATTTGTTACAAAGTTTTTGCAAGTCTTACAATTATCATCGTAAAAGTATAGGTAAGTGTTGTAGATTAGGTACTAGCAAAAAGAAGACGTGTATTTTAGAACGAATTTAGTAACAAAGTAAAGAAACTTGAAAGGAGCAGCCCACTTTCTATCCAATACAAAGAAACATTTGTACCTAAGTACGTATGTAAAACCAAAACAGATACGTATAAGCGTATTACCCAATGACGAGCGTCGAAACCGTTTTTCTTTTATCTACCGCTCGAGTGGGAAATTGGTATTTGTGTCAAAGCTGTCGCCGATTACAGATCTGTGGAAATTGGGGACATCGTATAGACAAACGTATGAAACATAGGAATACATAGAACGTGTATCTGGTCCTAAGTGTAGGTATATACTAAGATGACCGTGTCGAATTTTTCTATAAAATTAAGAAAGTAGATCACACAACAGTGAAGATGGGCGTCGTCGCCGATGGAGGCCTAGAAAACGCTGGCGTGACAACCTAGAAACGTTTTTGACAAATTGTATGGAGAAAACCGCACAGAAGGAAGAGTGGAAGGCTATGGGGGAGGCTTTACAGCAGTGGGACACTATAGGCTAAGGTAAAAAAAAAGAAAGATTACACAATTTATAAAATAACACCTAGGTTTAAGTTGCATACATTGTAACTGCCTTCCTATCACAAAAAAAAGGAAACAATAAAACAGATTTCTATAACAGATAGGTACATTCTAATTTCGACGACAGAACCAAAAACCAGATTAATCTATCGTGGAGAAACTCAATCCTTATACTCAAATAGGGGTGGTACTCTCTAAAGATTGGTGTCGTGAATGTGGAACAAGCAAGGTCTCTCAAAGTTGTTATTTTGGTCTAATGTGTTGTGACAGCGTTATTAAAACTGTAGACGAAAGGCCAAGAAAGTGGTTAAAGATTATTAAGTTGAAACAACCCTTTAATAAATGGAAGTTATGATAAAAAAACATCTTACCAAGAAATTAAAATATTTTCGGCGAGGCAGAGAAACTTAAATCTCCAATAGTTTGTAAAGAATTTATTAAAATATACATTTCATCAGATGGTCCTGTCATCTGTTTAAAATACACGATTAATCTCAAATATACAAATTAACAGAACATAAATCAGTTCTCCATATTATTGTTTTATGCGGTCGAATTTATCACTAACCACGATGATTTTCAGACAAAGTGTCGGAATAAGACGAGATGGCAGCAAAAACACTGTTTTATTGGCAATCGGCCAAGCAAACCTTTTAGCTGGATTAGGTGGAACGTTTCGGTGTCATTATACTGATCATAATAAAGGATAACTGGTTCCAATGAATGCTATAATTATGTTAGAATGGGTAATTTGAAAGTCATTGAACAGTATCGATAAAATTTATTTGTGTGATTAGTCTTCGTATATTTTGTACATTGCCTACGTAGAACTTTTTTTTTAAACATGTTATTCTGTTTAGTATGTAATCTTTAGTTGCTAAAACGACCCACAATATTTATTTCGTAAATACCGAGCGATTCCGATATCAAAGCTTTTATTTCGCGGTACGCCAGTTCCAGGAACTTTTGAATTGACGAAACCTAGACAACAATAAAATGAAGCTACAGTCCCGGTTACAATGCATAATAACGGTGAAAGCACGGTATTGAAAATTTGAAAGCGTAGATCGTTATGGAAAAGAACTGACAAAAACTCCATAGATACTCATTAACGACAATAAAATGCACAATGATGGGATATGACTGTTAATCGGTTCTGGTTATTGCAGAAATCTAAGAATTGCGTCCAGCACATACAAGTCGCATAATTTTATTATCTGCTATTAAGATTATCAACAAATTGGTCTTTTAAGCTCGTTTTACGGACTATGCCATGACTTAGTTTAACACAATACTGTAATAATAGTGAGTCCTACCCACTTAAAATGAGTTTTATTTCATGATAAAACAGTGGTTTGAACAATGTCTGACACAGATACCGGGTCAAAAGTTAAATTGCATGGCGTAGGGACAAGTTTCCAGACAGCGAACCTCTCTATTATTTGTTAAAATGTACAACAACATTAAACCCTTACTAATGCCGAGGCATACCGTTATCTAACGTATAATCTACCCTTGTGCGACCTCTGAAGGTCATAGCCCTCGCTCTTAGAGATTTCTACGGTGAGAGACAAAATAATTGAACCTATTTTGTATCAAACGAGTTCCCGTTTTCTTTAACTTTATTTAACATTTTTAATAAATTGTTTTTTATTTTATGCTAATTGAATACCTACATCTTACGTTTTTAGCTAAACAAACAAGTATCTTTTTCATAATTATTTATTCAAAGATTGTTTACAAGGTGCGCAGTGGCACCTGTCATCTTGCAACACACCTGATTATAGTCTAGGCGACTGATCGCAGGTCTAAAATATAAAAAAAATAATAAAAAAAATGTTCACAAGGTTTTCTAACTGGTGTGTAGTCTATATTCTTCTCATTCTGGTATGTTTGTGTGATAATCTATTGATGATATTATTATCATAATAATGAATAGCAGTCACATATTATGATCGCATGTCATTTAGCTCAATATTTAGCTGGTCTCAACCCTGCTGCTTTGCTAGATGCAAAGTGGCTTCCTTGCAAAAGATCAGTGATCCTTCTAGTCCCAAAGTGTCCCACCCTATATCTGTTGTACCCCAAAACTATGTCTGTTGTACCCCAAAACTATGTATGTTGTACCCCAAAACATTGTCTGTTGTACCCCAAAACTGTCAGACAATTTTTAACCATAATTATTACATAAATAATACCATAATCTCCACCAAACTCTCATGGTCCTTATTACCAGAACCGCGGTGGCAAACAGTATCGTCAGTACTTATCAAATATTAACGTTACACAGATTTTTTTGTAAGCCACCTCATACGTCATGCCAGTTCGCACATATTTCGCAGAATGTAATATTGCCGCTGGAATATATACGGGGATAATCTCGTTAACAAGTTGACTCGTCCATTTTGTCCTCTCCTGTACATGGCCGTGTTGTTTAATTTTTTGCTGAAGCTCCAAATATTTTAACGATAGGATTTTGGCGTGTTCCTTTATGTAATGTCGCTATTTTGTGATGGCATGTCCTAATTTGGTTTTTTTTTGGCTTTTCACCATGGACTGAAAGCTTCATTCATGGATTTATGATTATAAGGCCTCTTCACATACAAATAAGGCACAAGTCATTAATATTTGGAATTAAGTTACATACTAAAAAGCCATCTGCTACGATCCTTATATACACATGCCGGTGGCGAGTACTGCGCACCTGTCCTTTCTGGGAACCTCCCAATAAGGTCAGTGTATGTCTATCTAGGGCGTTGTCACTCACATCTATCTTGTAAATACGTTTTGTTAGTTGCCTGTAACTTATCCTCTCCCGCGATCAAACCCCCTTAGCATACTCTTTTATTTTTTTTAAATTATTAACTTATTAACGCAATTTTGGTTTATTATCGTATTCATAGACTTTTGTCTGACTGTTATGTCATCATCGGTTTTCCACGAAGTAAAATTCCAATTCCGACTTTAAAATCCGCGGTCGTTAAAAAGTAGTTTTAATACCCCTCGATAAGGTACAAGAAGTTTACCGGGAATTCTTAAAAGAATATTTTCCGCTTCGTTATACGAGCTTATTGAATTGATATTCCTTTAATTAGCATCCATTTACAAGGCCCTTTGACTGCGCCGCACCTTAAAAAAGAAAAGTATTAGACTTTAATAAAACTTTTCTCAATAAATGGAAATATTCCGTAAGATATAATTATGAGGGTTCAGAGCCGGATTAAAAGTAAAACAAACAGTGAAATTAAATGTGATTCAGAAAGTTCGGCCACTTATTTGGAATGTTCGGGGCTATATCCTTTATCTTGGTTACTTTGTTTGGCCCCTTTTAATCTTATTTTCAAAGAATAAAGAACCGGTGTAACGGTTTTCTCACGAATTGTAGATTTAAGCGTCGTTTTGGAAGAATAGAAAAGCCGTGAATTTCATTGCCCTCATTGACACCTATGGGGTAGGCATAATGGCACAAGGTACTATAAAAGGATTGTTAAAGAATCGCAGCAGGCGGCGTTCTTTTCTTTTTAAATTACCTATATTATATGATGAGGCAAGTAAATACATTTATTTTTTGTAATTTGTAATCGAAAATGTTGTAGTTAAATTGTTTGTAACAAGTACAGTCGGTATCATCAAAAAAAATATATTCCTCAAATTATTAAAATATTGCTGCCAAGGAGTATGTATTTTGGAATGTATGTATTTAATAAGTACCTATAAGACTGTGCCGCTGGTTCATATTTGGACACACACCAAAAGATCTCTGTACACCATTACTTATTATTTTCACAGTCGTATGAAAATGTGAGAACGTGGTCGTAATGATACGATGAATGGATCATATAGCACGTTTATTACGATATCACGCACAATGTAAACAAAAGAAATGGTTGTTACTTTTTATGTTCGGTTGTGATATCCGAGATTTGAATGACATTTTCGGATAATACCACTGTATTTTGTTTTCTGGTACGCGTCAATTTGTTCTTTGTATTGTTATCTTTGAAACTGTTACTGCAGAATAGCATTACATCAAGAGTCTACCAGTACATTTACATTTTGCTCGCGTATTAGGACGTAGCTATATAGTAAAGTTTTATAAGGTTTTTATTTCCATATTTGTTCTTGCAAATGTGAGTGTGTGGATGACTTACTAAGTTCATTTTATTTGAATAAGAATACATTCTTCTATCATACTACTCGTCATATCAGCAGTCACCTCCTTTCTAGCCATATCATCTTTCACACAGTCCATCCATCGTTTCTTTGGACTTTCTCTACACTTATAGCCATCTACATTCACGCTCAACATTTTCATCACTACATTTTCCTCATTCCTTCGCATTTTAATACCACAGCAAGCAATTTCCCTACCAACCATTATCTAGTGCGAGTTGATAGATGTCACATGTCTTCGAATTTTTTGGTTCCAAGGCATGTCGGTTTCCTCACTATGTTTTTCTTTACCTATGATACCTTTGGTTATTAAATAACATAACATAACATCACGCCTGTAATCCCTGAAGGGTTAGGCAGAGGCGTACCTAATAGTACACCCACATATCGCCAGTTATGTTTAAGTCCCATGTAATAGGGGGCGAGCCTATTGCCATCAACCGGGCACAAATCCAGACTCCGTAGCTGTCACTGATAAATTCGTGATGGAAAAAGCCAATAACACTTTGGCCGACCCGGGAATCGTACCCAGGACCTCATGCTCAGCAGTCGCACTTGCGACCACTAGACCAACGAGGCAGGCAGGTTATGAAATAAATTACACAAAATAAGGCGTTACTGTTCGTAAGTCGGGGCCGCCACCACAGGGCCACCACAGCTCTACCGAACAACTATACATATTTACACGTAGAAACTTATAAAGCTCAGCACTACTAAGTTAACAGTGAGTGTAAAATCAGATTATCTGGCGAGGAAGACGGAGCGCCACTCATTAGTTAATGGGGGCGATCAATCTCCATCAATTAATCATCCTGCTGCCTCTATGATGTACTGTTAACCTCTGTTTAATATCTACTTGTTTGATATAAGAATGGAGTAATTAATGGGCGGAACAATTTGTCAGATAGAATGCCAAAGCTTTATGATTTTTGCTTCATATTTTTTTGGATTAAAAGCCATGAATGGGGTCATTATTAAATAAGTAAATACTTTATTTAATTAACAGCCGTCACATTACAATATTCAAAGGCTAAGAGCATGCAAGAAGATTTGCTAGTGGCACAGAGTTACCGCGACTCCACGCGGACAAGTCATGGAGTCTCCATTGAAGAAGCGCACTCTACTCTCTCGATGTTTGTCACTTCAGTGCCGTTTTGTGGGAATAAACTAGTACAAATAAATATGCAAGCGCATATTTTGAACCTAATCGTAGTGCAATAAGAGCTAGTTTTCGAGGAAGTGTATTGAAAAAAGACATTCTCAATTTTAATATTTAACTTACTCCTTCGTCTAGTCCTCTAGATGGCGTACTGTCTCAATAATTGCTCGTTCAGTTCTATTTACTTAAACAGGACGAGTTCAGAATGATAATATTGGTATCGGTGAGCAAAGTTCATTTGTAACTTACCCGACGTCAACTGTACAAAATAAATAGATATAGAAGACGAGGTCTACACAACTGGCAAAAACAAATAAACACTTGCATAAGCACGACTATATCAAATGAAACAAGAAGTGACAGTTGCAAGTAAGCTTGTACTTTTGTATGCAGATGCTTAATGACAGCTCGGCGCTTTTCTGGTGGTCGCCACTGTTGATTTCGGTTCTAAGAAAATACAGTGGCTTCAGAATAGCGAGTAGCGAGGCTGGCTCCCAAAAAAAAATCGTCATTTTAATCCCTACACATCTTAATATAGTTCGAGACCACCTAGAAGTTCCGTGACAAATGTGTGATTCACGGCAATATCGCCACAGCAGTTCAAAGTACCCTAGTAGTTTTGCAACAGTCTTCAACCTGGTTTCCTCAAATTGAATGTAACCGACCTTCTGTACGTAACTATTCTATGTTAACTGTAGCAGTTTGACCCAGTTCGGTCAAAGGTAAATTAAGTCAGCAGGAAATGAGTTTTTGTATTGTAAATAATTGTTCCTACTTATCCTGAATAACGTTGGTTTTAATAATTTGTGTTAGAGGAGGCCGGAAATTAAAGTTTGGGTGAAAGAAGTTTTTGTGACAAGAATATTATTTAGTTTTAAACGAATCATTCAGAAACTTATAAAGATTAGTGTAATTGTGAACTAGGTATTGTTGTTAGAGGAGCTCGTGAATTTTGAACTTTTCAGGTTAAGTCCCGCTTGGTGCCTAGGTTTGTCCGTGGATAGGTGGATGGGGATCAGGTGATCACCCATGGACCACGGATCAGGTGCTCTCTTTCATACGGACCCAGATCCACATCAAGCCCAATGCGAGTCACCAAAAAAACACAATAGTATTATATATCTTCATATTTACAAAATCTTCTGTGCGTCTGTTTCTAATTAAACTCCTCCTAAACGGTTGGACCGATTTTAATGTTTTTTTTTGTGTTCAAGTGTTATCTAGTACCGCTAGTACATAATAAAGTATTGAGTTGGTGGGTAAGTATATCTGTACTTAATCAAATCTTGTTAACTTAGACCCACTTAACGACTAAGAAATCCTACGAAGTCACATTGAGTTAGATACGTTTTAATTGACAAAGCTGTCGAAACAGTTCGATGACCTTGAGCAAGCGGCACTTAAGGATAGATACTAATTGAATTTACTTTGTCTTGGGCTGTGGGCACACTGGAATCAACGCTGTTTAATCCTCTGAATAGTTTTCTCTTAGACGTTTTTAATTATTTCGAACCTAGCGGAAAATAGGTACGGTGATAGGGAATATCTTTGAAACGTTTCTGAAATTCAAACATTCGAAAAATCTCATATTTAAAAACGTTCTTGTGTCAAAAGCTTGTTTTTTAGCAAATAGGTTTTACAAACCCTTTTACACTTTCATCAACGGGCCCGTGTTACGTTCCTCAGTACAGTGACTAGTCTGAGAAGAAACAGCCGGAAATAAATTCAGAGGTCGTGGACTCTATGAAGGTCCGGACTTGAGGACTCCGTGAAGACTATATAGTCTATACATAATATATATATGGAATTTTGAAGACCAGCTCAGCCAGGTCAGCTGTGTAAGCTGGCTTTTCTAAAGCTTAGAAATACACACGTCAAGGAATTGCCAAAAAAATGCAAGCTACTTACAGTTTTTTGCTTGTAAAGTTAAGGCAGGACTATTCCTGGCTTTATAGACAGTCTTGATCCAATAATCCAGTTTGTGCGCAGCTTAATAGTTTATAGTTGAAGGCAAATAAACGTCTATTAGCCATGTGTTTTGATGCCTGTCAGTTAAGGGATTATGAAGGATATGGGTTAGGATTGTTTAGGGATAAATTAATTAAATTGCTGGCAGCAGATGTAGGAGATGGGCGTCGTTAAGACCGTCCTAGTTTTGAGACTGATTTATCTAAAGCTAATAATTTCTAGCAGTATGTTGCCTTGTAAGACAATATTCTAACAAGACTCTGAATATGATTTCTAATGTTAGTCGAACTAAAACTGTCTACCTGTTTGGAGCTTCAGCCAGATATGTTTAAGGTCATAATTATTTCAGTCAAAAAGGCCGAATTTACACTACTTTTAGTTGGATTTTGAGTTAAAAAAAAAGGTGAACAGTACAAATATACATTAGGAGTCGGAATTGAAAAAATTGCCACCGTCTGGAAAATTACTCTGAATTGTTTTCATCGAGAACTTAAGGCAGTTTTCATGAATAGTTGACGCAAAATGACGTATTAGAATATTATGATCTGCCTAGCCTTTTCTGAACTAATTTGGGGTCAGCGTCCAGTCTAACTGGATGTAATTGAATACTGTTCTATACTGACCTTCACAACCCAGTTATTACTGAGTGTGGGTAAAATAATACCAATTACGTTTAAGAATATACTCTGTATAAAACAGTACCCCATTACATAAGTCACAATTAAGTAGCAGTGCATTTCGTACTGTGTTTGTGTTAATACTTAGCGCGGCTGCGAGTGAAACTGATTGTTCTATATTTCCTCGTCCGCCATTGTGCATTGGTGCAGCTTTATTTGCGTTTCTGCGTATTTCGCTTCATCTGTCTTCGTTGAAAAGTTTTGCCGGAGTCATTATTTTTGTGTATGTATTTTTATAGTGAGTGAACTGAGTTTGTGGTTTATGTTCAGATGTTAGTTTATGTTTTTTAGAATATCATATTGAATACTGTTTTATTGGTGTCAATGTCATGAATAAATAAAATTAAACTCATTTTCACTGATTTAAGAAACTATAAATTATTCAGCTTAACAATACTGCTTATCATTGGGTACAAAAATATTTTTGTATCAAAATAATAATTCGTTTTCCTATCTTCAGCACCTAACTAGGAGAAAAAAATAACCTTTTTTTTTTGGCAGCTCACTATAAAACAATACGACATGCCTGTGAGACCAGCAAGGCAAATCAACAAACAAACCTCCACCGTATTGACCCGTTATTGCATGCAAATACACACGTAGATCCCTTGAGGAATCTCCGAGATGCTAGATTCGAATGACAAATCATTGTACTTGGCGATAAGCACTTAGACTATTGACATTGTGCCGATATGTTCCTGATCATCCCTCAGGAGATCTAACAATTAAAGCGATCGAGGTCAGACGAAAACTTGGTGAATAGGTAGAACTTATTGCTTCAGGGATCATTACGTAACCCTAAAATTTTAGACATGATAGCACAAAACAATCAGCCAGTAAGGTACACACCGTTTCTTCCTGCCTTCTTCTTCCATAATCCACCGCGACGGCCCAGTACAGGTTCGTGGAAGACGCATGTCTGCATATATGATGTTCATACATATACGCTAATTTTCTCACCAAGAATCGACTTAGTACTGTATTACGGCTGTGTAACGGTATCGTCTTGTAAAACGTGGTTTATTATAATTTTAATACTAGGTCAAATATGTGGCAAAATGTAGGAAAAAGCAACCTCCTCATGTTATACAGGATGGTGCCGACAATACGACAATAAATAAAACCACTGGTAGTTCTAGTTCATAGGAACATTTTTAAACTATCAAATTAATCCTAACACCGACGTGGTGACGACGATACGACAATAAACTACCTAAATGTCTTTGCCAAATTCGTTTGTTACATTGTATTTCCATACGTATATCGGTCCAAATTATTCCTAAGGTTAGTAAACCACCATCCTGTATTTTTAGTGTCTATTTCTGTCCTCCGGCTACTTAGTGTTTGTAGGTACTTGGTGTTTAAGTAATTGAAGTCCTCATGCTTCAATTAATTATAAGCTACTATTCGAGATATACTTATTTCAATTCTGTTGGCGTTACGCCCGGAGTTCTTAGAAAAATTGCCATAGACCATTTTCCTTAACCGTTTAAAGAATCATTGATAAGGAACGAAGTAAATGACACAAAGTAAAGTCTCTGGTACCCAAAATAATTAGCAACATTTCAGTCTAAAATAATCGCTGGTCGTTGAACTTTCTGGCCCTTTTTTCATTTCCCCAACCCTATTCAAACCCATTTAATATCAATGCAAAAGTCATGTAAAGTGTTCGAAAGACGTATGATCCGTTTCATCCCGTAGAAACGGGTGACGTCACTGGCATTGACATGTGAAAGACAACCCTCGACCCGACTGACGTTAGAATAGGAAAATATGTCAATTTACATCGTTCATTTGGTTTTTTTTTTTCAAACAAATGTTTTCGAAGAGATGTCACAAAGTTTTCAAACGAGGATTTATTTTAAAGGTTTAAAGCTGCTTATACTTTTGCCATGTTTTACTTTCGTGAAGATTTCGTCGAAATTTAATATGTACGAAGGGAGATCAGTTTGGGTGTCGATATTCTCGGAAATCGTTTCAAAGGATTTGATAGATTTTCGGAAACCCGTTTTAGTTCCCTTTGTTTAACTCTGGCACACATCAATCTGATAGAGTATTATAGATCAAATTTTTTCACTGGAAAGAATCAGTGCCTCTAAAGCAATAAACTTTTTTCATAAAATCATGGTCTATTGTAGACACGTCCCTGTAATTTTCTTTTTTTTTTGCAACTAAAAAACTAATAAAATTAAATAGATTTTAACACAGGAGATCTATATTGACAGGAACGGCTAGAACCTACGTTCTTAATTTTTTTATGTAAGTAACGTTGATTTCGTCAAATTGTGCTATAAATCGGTCTGAGTTGCAGTTGTCCCTATCACACTCTATGGGGCAGGCTTGACGCAGCGCAACGGCAAAAGTGTCTTCAAAAACCAATCTTTCGGCCTCTATAATAGGTACCGGTTTTAAGAGGGGACTCTCTTAAGTGTTTATCTAGGTACTGTGTGTTCCCAGTCCATATGGCCTTGTTTTCGCTTCAAACGTAAAGTAACAAGAAATAACTCCGTAGCGGTAACAAATAATGAATGCGCCATAAAACCTTACAAATCGCGACCTCCTTTACAACTTTACCTTTTGCTTTAAAAATAAATTTCCTTTTAATTCAGTTCTGCAGTTGAGTGCCTATGACTGCGGAGTATTTGAAAAGGTTTTTGTTTGGCATCATTTAGTTACATGGCCTGAAAGCAGTTACATTCAGTAACTGTCGGTACTATCTTGTTCTGAGTATGAATGGAGCCTTTTAAACTAGAAGTAAGAGGTACACGATTTCGGAACAGTTCTGGAGTGGCGACCGCGAACCGGAAGACTTTGCGTTGGAAGGCCTCCCACTAGGTGGACCGATGACCTGGTCTAGGTTGCGGGAACCCGCTAGATGCGAAACGCACGGGACCGGTCAACTTGGGTCACTTGGGAGACGCTTATGATGATGATGACACGATTTCGGTGCATCATCATAATTGGCAGGACTGTTCCATATGCAGTTGAGTATAACTGCTCCTTTTGTGTTTTATTCGCGATCTTCTGAATGTCAATCATCCCATATTTTCGGTTACTGGCGTTCAAAAAAAGTAAATAACACTTTGTCCGACCCTTGAATTGAACCCAGGACCTCATGCTCAGCAGCCGCACAGGCGACCACTAGACCGACGAGGCAGACGATAAAGTGTTACATGATATAGAAAATAACTTTGTTTATATCTAACTAGCTGATGCCCGCGGCTTCACCCGCGTCATGTCAAATTATATACTAAAATCTTCCTCTTGAATCACTCTATCTATTAAAAAAACCGCTTCAAAATCCGTTGCGTAGTTTTAAAGATTTAAGCTTACTTAGGGACGGACAGACAGCGACAGCGACTTTGTTTTATACTATGTAGTGATGATAGTGATAGTGAAGAACCAATGTCTTGCTTGCAATTTAAATATTTGCTTCTTTTAGTGTGGTTGAAATTACACTAGACATACCCAAACCCTAGCTATAAGATTAGCTAGTCAGCAAAATGACTAGAGGGACTGACTCTATAAGATAAGCCAGATGTTCTTAAGTTAAATGCATTTGTAAATAACATAGAAAAGAATAGCTTAAATCCAGATATTTATTTGACGAACAGTAGAATGATTGAACTCAAATTGATAAAGGAAACGGTTGACTCAAGCTTCTCTTAAGGACGTTGAAAAACTTACAAGAGGGATACTACATTCAATTTGAAATTCCTAAGTGTCTTTAAAACTTCGTACAACATAAAAATATCTTTTGAAGACACAATTTTTATTACAATATTCAATGCGGTGAAAAGTTCGAGGAAAAGAATTTTCTTTAACCACAAATTGCTTGTCAAAATAGAGATGTTCACAAAATAAGGGTTTCTGGGATTTCGTTTGGAATTATCGACTTTATAATTTTGTGTGAACGTGGACTTGTCTGGTCTGGAAATATTTTAGTTTAGATGTTATAATCATTGAAAATATACAACGTGAGTTTACATAACTAGTCCTCTTACAAATCATCCCACTTCATGTTTCACTACTAAACATTTGTAAAAAAAAATAATGATATTGAATAATGTATTTATAAGATTCGAATAATTTAAAATATCAAGCCGCCAGTCTTTTGGCCACATTATCAGCTGACAGTGTTGAGGAGCACTTTTTTGATGCCCTTTTATAGTTTCTTGTTAGTTTATTGAATAGTTTTTAATTAATGTATACAGTAAGTAAAAATAACAATATTAGTGATTATTATGACGTATGATATACTTAGAAACCCCGAGCGCGTTCCGTAAGTATTTTTCTTTGTAGGTACAGACCTATTATCTCAATAAAAAATAAAAAAATCGAGCCTAAAGGGATTTTATGTCAAATAAAAATGTATCCGACATGAAATACCTCTAAGCGCGATTTATTTTTTCGAAGACTAAGAAGACACGTTGTATTTCAAAGTAAGGTTTCAGACTTCATGGCATACTTGAAACATAAAAAAATATATTGAATAACATTCTTCAGAAAAATGAACTACCTAACATAACATTTTTGTTTCTGAATTAGTCACAAGTACACCACTTTTTTCTGAGAAAATTCTCACAGGGCTCACATTCAAACCTTTCGTGAACATATATTATTTTACCAGTTAAAAATAATTATGTTACAGCAGTGAGGTTGCCAGTTTAAATAACACGTAACTGTAGCCTGTAATTGTTATTTTTTTAATGTTACTGTTTTTAACCACCTGCTGCTTGGACATTAAAGAGAGTTATGGTTTGGCAACAATCGTAATTAGGGTCGGTATACGTAACTACAGAAGTCCCAATATGTCGTAACAAAGAATAACGATGATTTAAATTTGTAAATATATTATGCTAGCACTAAACCCACGGGTTGATCCACAAAAAACTGATATAATAGCTAATATGCATACCTAATTGTCATGGTCATTGACGATATTATACCAAACAAAGATGAAAATAAGTTTTATTTTTTATGAATTACTGGCATCCAACCCCGACATCGTACGGATGCAATGCTCTGCCTGTTGCTGAAAACTACATAAAAATCCGTTGCGTAGTTTTAAAGATCTATGCGTAAAATAGTGGGATTGACTTTGTTTAATACTATATAAATTAATAAAGAAGAGATAAAGACGTTCGCAATTAAATAAGAAAAAAAATGCAATAATAATGTCATTCACACAACCAAAGTTACTGTACCAAATAAACTGATCTGACATTCCCTAATGAGTTCAAAACGAACTCCTACCTAAGCGAACAATATCACTATAATTGCGACCACAAATTCAGCGTTTATTTCTATGCGAGTATCTTGTCCTTCACAAACTGTTTGTCTCTCATTACATGAATACCACTGTTGTGTTATATTCAAACCCAAAGAACACATTTGGGTACTGAAACTGACCTAAAGAAGATTTTATCGGTACTTGTATCTGGGAAAATGACTTTAGTTTCTACATTACATTGTGTAAAAGTAGAGTATAATAATACTTGTATCTGGAAAAATAACTTTAGTTTCTACATTACATTGTGTAAAAGTAGAATATAATAATACTAAGGAAGCTTTGTATAGTGCTGTCACTTTCTTTTCTAATCTAGTATTATTTTATTAGTAATAACAGCCTATTCATATGACATTACAGGTCAAAACCATCTTTTTAAATGGTAAAAAAGGGTATTGACCTGTAACTCCGAAAAAGACCTGACTGGAGCATTTTTCACAACGTTGATTCATCGTGTGTTTTCAATTTAAGTCTAGTCTTCCCAAAAGAATGACTAGTCTTACCCAAAAAAATACTCTTATTTGAGTAAAAGAAATTCATAAGGAAGTAGAAGTAGGTGCCCCCTGCTTAAACCATCTCCTTGATTCCCTAAATCAAACGCCTATTTGCATTTGCTCAAGCTCAAACAAACAAGATCCTGTCCTAAATGATTGATGCCGTTTCTTAGACGACAGGTTTGGCCTAAACTTTGCGTTGACAAGTGCCTGATTAATTACATCTAATCATTAATTTATTATAGTTTCCTCTTGTTTTGTCATCGTTGTAGAATAAAAACCCAGATTTTGGCTTCTGGCTTCAGAAAGTTAAAATGATAAAGTTGTTCAGAAATCGGTGACAATTCTGCCATCTGAACGATTTTGAAGGCCCGTAAATGTCCAATCATGGAGTATTGTGTTCGTTAAAACATAACGTATTCTACAGTACTTATAAACTAAAGATTCTTCAGAGAGGCATTTCAGTGAAACCTGTTTAATATAATTGCAGAATATTATTGTAGGCCCTTTTGAGGAATATAAAATTAATTTTTGCTCTATGCAAACGAAGTATCTAATTCTGAGAATATTTAACCATTGTGGAGTGTAGGTACGCATTTCAATATAATTAATTTATATTTTGCTAGAAGGAGTTGTAGGCTTCAATGTATTGAATCTCTATTTATTCATCAATTGCGAAAATTTTTTGTTAATCAGTATTGTATCAAAAGAATAATTATAATACATGTAGTATTAAGTAACTACTTTTTTTTTTTTTTTTTTTTGGGGGGTGGGAAATCATCAAATAACCCCTCCCGCTCTTGGGCAGAGCGAAAGGGAGTGTCAGACTTCTACTGACTAAAAACCACCCATGTTCCTTCTTCGCCCTTCATGTCGAGGCCTCGGTATCCCTTGCGGACAACCCGCAGCCTCGACAGATTAAGTAACTACTCTGGTACAAATCTACCCAACCTTTTAGGTATTACGATGGTAATGACATAGCCCAGCAAAGCACGATTTATTGAATCTGTTTATAATGTGGGTCTTCTAATGGGTACACCTCTGCTTACCCTCCGGGGATAACAGTCGCGATGTTATGTTATGTTTATAAATTAATCTGATAGTGATCTCTAGTAATGATTGTTACATGTTGCCGTGACCCACTGTAAGCGTTTACTGAATTATTTCTTTGCATTTCGATTACTTCATATTATCTCAGGTACAACACACACACATAGATTGTCACCCTATTTGTACAAAACAAGCCCTACATTTCGCCGCATGGAAATGAGCAAATCCTGAAAAAATTTTAATTGGAAAATGGTAAATCAGGCGCTGAATATAACCTCCAGCTAGTACTTATTGCCACTGCTACGGCACCCTATATGATTTAGTACATCCGCGTACAGTTTTGACAGATTCAAATGTCCTCGGGGCTTCTTCCAAGGCCGTTGTACCTACACGATAGACAGAAGGACGGTCCTTATTTTCAGGAAATTATTTTTTTTATTTTTTATTGAGATAGAAAAAATTAAATAACCATCATAATAACCAAAAAAAGCATTGTATATTATCGGTATGTTAAATGTACTTTAGTTAATGTTAAAACTAAACAAAGCGCCTCAAATGTTTTTAAACTAGAAGCATTTGTTTCAGTTAGACCATTACAGGCAGTTTTGAATGACAAAAAAATAAGCTAAGCTACAGTCACAAAGCACTTGTCAGAGTATAGATCTCTATGGAAAAGAATGGGCGAGAAACTCCACGGACACTTTTTTAAATTTCAAACTGTATTGTGAATGAAAATTGGTTCAATATTGTTTGTTTAATTTTTTGTTCCTTTGTCTTAGTTTGAAGCACTTTATCATTAAAGTCATACTTGTAACGTAACATTTCTAACACAGCATTTCAACCTCCATTCGTTAGAAATAGCTACATCACAGAAAAACCCTCCTCAGAATCACATAATCTAACTGACCTACTGTTCTCTAGCCAGAGTTAAGCAACAGTTGTGAGATGCGTGCGGGGTACCGCGGGGTGCGCGGGGGTGCAAAATCAATAGAGGAACCCAGCCATGCCCCGCCCCGCCAAAACATACACTCTCTATGTGTATAGAAGCTTTTTTATATTACCCTACGTGATTTTACATGTACACTTCAGAATTTTTTGTGTTTTTTTTTTTACTTCGTCCTTGATAATAGCCTTGAATTAAGTGGTAGGTTGATTTTGGGTTTGTTGAAAGGAGGATTGAGTTAGGAAGCAACTGGGGAATAAGGTCGCGTTAGTATATTTCTCGCTATTTCGACTGATTTTTTACAGTTTATGTGATACTGCAAGATTGCCCATTTTCTTTTGTCAGTACATGTTTCTATATTATCTAGATTGGGGCAGGTTGCTTTCTATAGTATCTGCTTACCTCTGTTAGATGAGGCGTAAGTTTATGTATGTGTGCATATCTGGGATTTTAATTTATTCTGCGTTGAATTAAAATAATACTCTATCATTATTTGCCTAGCCTATTCGAGTCGACTTCCAGTTTAACTGGAGGCACCTGAATACCAGTATTTTACATGGAGCGACTGCCTATCTGACATTCACAACGCAATGCATACTAAACCAAATAGATTCTCCCAACTCAGTCAGTTAAGGCATAGTGACATAGACAATATATCTATGCGCGTTGAAGCAATTTTATACCAATAAAATACAACAACAATATCAAGTGTCCTACATAGTAATACTCCGATCAATCGCCTTACGAAGTGCGTGGGAGGGTAGGCAGCTGACACACTAATTCTCTTTCAATGGGCCACGAAGGTCATTGCTGGCCCGCGTACAGTCAGTGCCCAGCATTACCTGACCCCTCTTCTCACACCATTTGCCCTCTTCTTCTTTATATGAGAGGTCAGATAATGCTGGGCCTCACTGTATGACATTTGGCCTGTACACAAAGGTTGGGTGGTACTCTAAGGACCACGCAATTATGAAATGTGGTCAGGCGATGTTTATAAGCAAATGTCTTGACCTTTTATCCTGGCGTGTAATAACGTAACGTAACGTCAAGCCTGTTTTTCCCTGAAGGCTAAGGCAGAGGTGTACCTTACTTAGTAACAAACACAACGGCATTTATATGACAAAATTCGCTCTGGCTAAATACAACGTAAAGTTACCTATTTACGATTTATTTTACCCATATAAGATTTATTTTAAGATACTTACTTGGTATCCTGGGTTCGATTCACTGGTCGGGCAAAGTGTTATTAGCTTTTTCCATCACGAATTTATCAGTAACAGCCACGGAGTCTGGATTTGTGCCCGATTGATGGCAATAGGCTCGCCCCCTATTACATGGGACTTATACATAACTGGCAAAATGTGGGTGTACTATTAGGTACACCTCTGCCTAACCCTTCGGGGATTACAGGCGTGATGTTATGTTATGTTATGTTGAAGATACTTACATGATACCCTCAGGATCATTGCACGGTGGCTGGTTTCACCATGTTCTGGACCATACCTGGAAACCTTCTAGTTACCGAGATATTAGAGGTCAAAGTTCTAGCTTAACTCTTTGTTTTAAAACCTCTACAACCCCTGAACGATTCAATGCATTCATCAGCATAACGTTTTGAGTGTTTTAGATTGCGTTTTATAGTGAAACGTGATTTTTCATCCCAAAAATCAGTAATTTCCCAGAAATAATATTTACGTAGAGGTACTTAATAAGATGTTCAGAATGCTTCTTTGACGGCTTCGTGAAGACTTTGTTTACACCTTTAGACCAAAATCAAATAATGATTTATTTCAAACAACAAGGTCCATATGTGTTATCTAGTAAATAAGTACTTCATAACTATTTAAGTGGCATGAAAATCGATGATTCAATTATATTCATTCGTCTAATAATAATTACGTTATTACATAAGTACCTTATTTTCGCTATTTTCTACACTAATATTATAAAGAGGAAAAATTTGTTTGATTGTTTGTAACAAATAGGCTCCGAAACTACTGAACCGATTTCAAAAATTCTATCACCGTTGGGAAGCTACACTATTCCCGGGTGACATAAGCTACTTTTTATCCCTGTATTCCCACGGGAACGCGAACTACGCGGGTGAAACCACGTGACGTCCGCTAGTTACATGATAAAGTTTATAACCCCAAACAATCTTATGAACTCGACCGGTATACGCCCTTTCCTGACGAAACCTTAATACCAAAGAGCTCATTATCACGGTGTCAAAATGATTACAATTTACAACCTTTCCCACATTGTGTTTGAAGTACCTAACTTGGGTTCCGTATCTTAAGAGGGAGAGAATTAATAATATTTTAATTGGACCCTTGAACGTTCTATGCCGTTATTTATCGGTATTTCTCTTTGAATCCCGCTAAAGTTTAATTGGAACAGTTATGTACTTTGAATCGCTCTCTGTTTTACGAAACGGACTATAATAGAAGTCCTGGGGTACATAAAAGTACCTAATTTGAGGAAAAATTACTTTTTGAACTGCGAAGTCTTTCCTAACGAAGCTGAGGTGGTAGATTTATATTAATGAGCTAGTTTATAATTGTAGTTGTTTTTTGTGAATGTAAGATTAAAACTGTAAACTGTAGGAAGAGACATATTTCTTTGGAAATTGTAGTTTTAATGGACTGAAGACGAGGAAAACTTAAAAAAAATTTTTTTTCTTCGGCGCGAGGTCCAGTCAACATACACTTTATATCTCTACACATACAGGTTAAGTTTAACAGCAATGCAAATGGCAATACATTAATGCACGACAATGATGCATAGATCAATACAAATATCCGACCCTATTGTTCACACCTATTGTCACGCTCGGAGAAATTAATAGGTACAGTCGGTTTGCTTTCAAACTTTCGTCAATTTTCGAAGAATTTTCTTTATCATGTTAGGATACAATTGTAATGCCTAGAAGAGTAGAGGAAGACCAAAGAAACGATGGATGGACTGTGTAAAGGATGACATGTCATCCTTCTCACAGTCCATCCAGATAGAAAATATATACAAAGGCTAGAATCTAGGTTATCTAGTTGACATCAACCTTTTGAATGGCCTGGTATTTTAATAAATTGTAAATCCTATTATATATTACCTTCAGTGAGAAATCACACATACCACACCCACACCACATCGCAGCTACAAAAAGTGATCAAGCAGTGGTTACGGGTGAATTGAGTCGCTTTGGCCTTAAACAGTTGCGTAGTGGTTACTACAAAATGTCGTTGTGGTTTCCTTGTCGCTTGTTGTTGGGATGTAGTAACGTTGTGGCAAATTTTTGAAGGCAGATATTTTTCTTCAGTCATGACATCTCACAGCTTAACCTATGTGGCTGACTTCTGCTTAACCGGACTATCCTATGGGTGCCTTGATTGTAAAGCTTCCAGAGAGGGCATAAAACGTATAAACTAATAAGTACCCTCGGCTAAGGTCGTCACTCGGGGAGGCAGCTAATGTACAGGCGGGATCTATGTGAGGTCATTATTTAGATGCTGATTTAAAACTAATGCCTTAGCATCGTGTGCGGGCTCGAAAAAAAATTTTGATTAAAGGTCGGTTTAGAGGGAAGTGCAGACAGACAGATCGACTCCAGCATTTGTAGAGGTTTTCGCGTCGTTGCGTCGACGCAACTATGTGTTTGCGTTGTGTCCCTGTCCTCCGGCCGATTTCGCAACTCCGCTTCGTAACCAGTAGCGAATCAAGAAAACTTTTTCCTTAACCGTAACTAAGCACCCCGATGATTAAGATTCATCACTGGTTACGATAAAAAAAAAGTGGCCTTATTCGCAACCACCGTTGTCTGCCTGTTAGTGGACACTATTTTGTTGCGATGTTGTCGAAATCACCCACACAGTTGAAGTTGCGGCAAAATGTGGTCCGTGGGATCTAAACTATTTACTTTCATACTTGTTGTGTGTCTTGTAGTTGTGTCTTCATCCGTATGAAGTCTCTTTTAATTAAGAGTGTCATACATTAATTTAATTGTCAAGAAAATGTCGTTGTGTGATATTGACATTAAGATAATATTGAGTCTAGGTCTAACGAGGGTATATTTTAGTTATAAAGCAAACAGAAATGGACCTAGTGTTTGTTTGCTAATAACAAAGCTCATAATTTATATCTGTTTGAAACAAAGGTTCAACACGTAACGTTTGTTCGTGTGAGCATTACGTACCAGGTCAAAAATGTAGACTTTTTCATATTGCTTTTACAGTAATTTTATGGTAAAATGAAATGAATGAAAGAAATAAGAAAAAATATTTATTTAAATATGACAATGTAGAAGGGTACAAAAATTATTGGTTAGCTTGCTCAGAATATTGGTATCTATTAAATATAGTTTCATTAAGTTTTAATTGAGTGAGTGGGTCAACCAAGGATTCTTTACATCAAGCTAAGTAACTCTAGGTAAAAATCAAGTGGGAAAACATCTAAATTTTTTTTTACATTTACTCTAAAATTCACTCATTTTAACAACAAATTTTTAAGAGCTCATAAATAAACATTACCACAATATCAAACAAATTTTACCAGATTGAATACAGAGTCGGAATCGATTTAGAAAAATAACGCCACGACAGTTTTGTAAACGTGAACACAAGGACGCAAGTGATTGGGGTCTTGTTTGTTTATCTATTTAGCCATCTGTGACGACGAGGGCAATGTTTTGATACGTATGTTTTGTTGTGTAGACGAGCTTTTTGTTTCTCTAGGTCAAGAGTATTTTGTTTTGAATAAATCTCGTTTTTGTGGGAGAGAAGTTTCCTTTCATATCCATTGGTTTCGACGATGTTTTTCCTCTTTTTCATTTTTTTTTTGTTTTGAATACATCAGTCTGCTTTTGTTTACGTGTGGCTGAGTTTTTTTTCTGTTTTTGGATTTTTCGGAAAGTTCTATTTGTTGTTTTTTCGTATTGACGTCGTGCATCAACCACTAGTTAGATTCTGAAGTCAGGGTGGAACTTTATCGCGTTTTATTTAATATTGTGGTTCAGTAACAAGATAAAGTTAATAATTTCGGGAAACACCAAAACGTGTTTCCTGATTTAAACAACCAGAAAAGAGGTTTGAGTAGAATTCATCATTGATTCACAAGTGCAATGATATTACAGATATTTTGAATGTGCTCTTTGGATAGGTATATACTTTAGAATAATGAATGATGACTAAGTCATTATATTATGTTTAATATGTAGTTATGACTACTGTTATATTCTAGTAGTTATAAAATAATAGTGAAGTAAAAGACCTTTGACAATGAAAATATATTCGATAATAAAAGTGTTAAAAATTCTATGATTTTAAATCTTTTCTCACTTGAAATCGTGCGCACGAAGACCAATCAATCTATATACTCGTCAAACAAGTTTATGTGGATCTCTTATACGGTCACTGTATTACATAAAGCGAGGCCATGCTATACTGGAAATGTAAAATTTTATGTGTCGCCGTGTGTACGCATAATCTAACCAGCAACAGTTCAGGTATACCCATATAAATTAAGGTAAAAACACACACTCACCGACAGCACACACACTCATAAACTTACGTACATAATTACACACTTATCTACATCACTTGATGGGGCGCGAAATTTTTATAGACTTTTACATTTTATAGCTTGGCCGTGAACAAATATATGTATAGGCTGCCGGATTTTTATGTTAACGTGATATTTGGCATGTGAACTGACAAAATAATGGTTATTGTAGCTCGCATTTCGCGACTATATTTATGATAACTTTTATTGTACGTTCCTACGTGTTTAAATAAACGTTATAATATGTTTTATTTAACTTTGTCTATGCGTTTATTAGTTAAAAGTTGTAAATAAAAAGAAACTAGGTGACATGTCTGGAATTTGGTTATCGCCTAATCAAGTTCGGATTGTTTAGCTTCTGTGTTAAATTATATTCCGTATATAGTTATTGCTCTTATTAGATACGTAACTTATTTAAATTCTATGAGAATCATCTGCCTGGTCTTAACCCAACTATATTGGGGTCGGCATCTTGTCAAACCAGCAGGGCTATTGCGTATCTTTTTAAATATCAGTAGGTATCATAGTGTCCATCGATGAACTGTCTTATGGTTTGTATTTTGTACCAAACTGTGGTACAAAATGGAACCATTTGACAGTTAATCGATGGACACTATGATTGCCACTGATATTTAAAAAGATACGTAATAGCCCTGCAGGTCCAGTTGAATACCAGTATTTTACATGGAGCGACATGCCCATCTGACCTTCTCAACTCAGTTAGTACTGGGTAATGTGATAACCTTGGTGAGACTGGTCGTCAAACTTTCAGGCCACTAACTATCTTGGATGACTGTCAAAAATCCACAAAAGACAGCCGGGACCAACAGCTTAACGTGCTTTCCGAAGCACGGACAAATCTCGATATGTTCACCCATCCACAGCCCAACTTAGGCAAATCCTGTGTAAATTACGTAGGAATGTCGATTTAAAAGTGGTTAAGTGTGAACAGCAGAAACTATGCTTAACATAACATAACACCACGCCTGTAATCCCGGAAGGGTTAGGCAGAGGTGTACCTATTAGTACACCCACATTTCGCTAGTTATGTTTAAGTCCCATGTAATAGGGGGCGAGCCTATTGCAACTATGCAATTGCTTAACAAAAAAACTATAATGCACCAAGATTAAAATTAGCTTGTCACCCCCAAAAAACACCTAAAAACACGCGCCTTTAATTTAAAGGAAATCTCAAAATATTTACATAATTAAATTTGTGCCCATTCGTCATAATCATAGCCTCGTCTTCAACCCTTAATGTTTGCGCGATGCCGGGTGCCCCCATCATTTGCACTAACTGACACATTTATTATAATGTTTCTGTAATTAGCGGTTCGGATACTGTTTTTATTAGATCATACTAATTACTAAAAATGAATGTTGAGGTTTTGAAAAGATTGTGCTTAATTCGTTTGAGAGGATGCATGAAAGGCGACTAGATTAAAGGCACAAGGCGGATGTGAGACGAAATCCCGCGAGGGGACGTCCCAGAAGAAATCCCAAGTGGATGTCATTCATTCATTGTGATTTTCTAAAAGGTCAGGTACGTAGTTCTCGCAACCGACGTGCGAGTATGAATGTGGTTGACGCAAAAGGAGTATTTAAAGGGTAGGTGGCGTTTGGTAATTTCTGCCTACATTCATAAGAAAGAAAACATATACAAGAAGATCGTCCAAAGATGAGAAAAATATGTGAGTTTATCTATTGGACGTTGTGGTTACTGTAGTTAGGATGTGGGTAGGTGGCGTTTGCTGACGTTTTTTTCAATAATAATTTAAAAGCTTTCATGTTTACCTGCTCTAGTTATATAAACGCATCTAGCAGAAATGTTCAAGTATACAATTCGGACTACATGTCTCTTCGCTCAAGTAACTACATAAACTTATGTAAGTTTGAATGTGGCATAACGTTTGTACCCATTGCACAAATTCTAACTGCCTATAATTGTCGACGAAATACAATATTCAGCAATTAGTATTTTCACTAAATCACCTCTGTATTCGCCTTTTTCTGAGCTTATGTAATGAAATACCACCACAAAAACGTAAAGAATGCCTACCAAAATTTTAAATTCAATAGTGATGTCAAAATTTCCACGATTTCCATTATTTCATATTAAATGTACGCGCGTGTTTTTAAAGGTCAGGTAATGACAAACAAATTTTAATGATGCGTGAGGTTTATTCCCCAAGGACACAGAAAGATAAGGCCACAGAATAGATATGAGGTATGTACAGATGGTCCTTCACACACGGCACTTCGAATGAGGAAAACGACTGAGGATTATGGATTTACTGCGTAAAAAATGATTTAGCTAGAGATGAATGAAAACTAGAATAATGACCAATAAATAAACATGGAAGAAGAAGATAAGCCTTTTTTTGTGGGTGGGAATTGATCAAATGACTCCTCCCGCTCTGGGCGCAGTGGAAGGGAGTGTCAGACTTGTAGTGAGTAAAAACCATATATTCCTTCATAGCCCTTTGTGTTCCGGGGCCGTGTGGTATCTCTTTCGAACAGTACCGCAGCCCCAGCAGGCGTCGATCCTTGGAGAACCCTTCCCTGGTGCTGACATCTCTTTGAGGCGTGCGTGGAACACGAGATAACACAAAAGAAGACAAGGCTGGAGAACATTTCTACGTATGGCGATTGCATCCGTAGTCATGACTGTCATTTGTTTGTTATATTTCATGATCGCCAGACGTAAGCATCTAAAGCATATGTAGCCTTCTGTATCATTTGAATCCTCTATGTCATTCCAAAAAATCCAATTTTTGTAGAACAAACACAAGGTAATCAGTCCACTCGACGCTAGATCGAAACTCGTTCGGTGAATTGATAAAAGAGAACATGAGACTTTTGGACTACAGTTTATGTTTGTGCATTATTTATTGATGGGGTTAAAACGATTGGTTTGGAGTTGATTGGAGGCTTTTTCGTGAAAACCAAATATCGTTTAACAAGGAAAAGGGGACCCCTTTTAAAAGGAAAGGTAAAGAGGGCACTTTTACCCATCATGCTGAAATAATTTTTAGAGATTGCAATCGTTTAAAAAGGGTTTTGAATTATTGCCTGTTTGGCTTCTCCCATTTTATAACATTGTTAAAATAGCGGCCGCTGATAAAACTTATATAAAACCATAGCATCTTGCGTCAAAATATAACTAGTATTGAATGACATAAAATCCTCTCAAGTGTCACATTTCTGAGATGCAAGCTATCAAAGTCATAATCTTCGCAATCAGCACTACTTTGGAGCCTTATATTTTGGAAATATTATGACGTTAGAGAAGATTTTGTCTCACATAATATTGGCTAGTTGATGCCAGTTTATTGATTGACATGAGTCACATGACAAATAAATAAAAACCAAAGAGAATAAGGCCCATACCAGTACTTAATTCACCTAAAAAATATTTAAACCAACGTATGTAAATCAACACAAAAAAAGAAAAAACATCCTTTATTTAGCATGGCCTAAAAGTCACACAACATAAATTAACCTTAAAAAAGGCCAGAAACTTAGTACTCTGCGCTAAGCCGTAGATAATTCGTCCAAACGGTATTCATAGCGTGAAGGCTGAATCGATCGAGGTTTAAACTTAGTGGTGCTCGAATAAGGTTACTGACTGAATAATATATGTGTATCCCGGCTCTGCCCGGAAGCCACTGTATCCGTAATCCTATTTTAGAACGTATCTTCACAAAACAACTCGCCGGTAAATAAATATTATAGTCGTTCGCGGTCCGTGCTGAGTACGTAGCTCATCTGTTTTTAGCAATATACTGGCAAAGGTCGAAGCCACAGGTAGGAGCGTAGCTTTGTTGTCTTCCTTGATGAGTAAAGTTAAAGGATTTTAGGATTATTTTGAAGGATTTTTAAGACAAATTAGTCACGCAGCATTGCAAGAAATTAGTCTCTAAGATGATGTTTGAAAGTGTAGAATTGTCTGCGTTGGTGTAGGTTTATAATGGACACTTAAATAGCGACTATTCCAAAAAAGTTGAAAGGGAGTAGTCGGTCTTGGTAAGATTGACTTCATTATCTGTCTTGCCTTTTTCCAACAATTTTTGGGTCGGCTTCCAGTCGCTTTGCAGGTGAATGCTAGTATGTCATAAAGCGACTGCCTATGTGATCTCTACAACCCAGTTAGTACTGAGTTTTAGGATTCCCGTTGCCTGGACTGGTTGTCAGGCTTTCGAGCCACTGATAACCTGTAAGGACTGCCAAAAATGTGCAAATAATATACGAGACCAACGGTTTAACGTGCTTTCCGAGGCACCCAAAAATAACTATTCACAAAAAAAAAAAAACATTTCAAAATGGTATCTGTCTGTAAGTTCCCAAACAACATGGCGAAAGGCAAGAATCGAGATTAGGACCAAACGTTAATTTGGTAATTGGAAAACTACGCTTTAATTCTTCAGAAACTTATAACGTAGCAAAGATTGAAGTAATACGCGAAGGCCTTGGTTACGAGTAAGTGGCTTCGACCTTTTTAGGGGGTTTCGCAGGTCAATCTGTAGTTGGTGGTTGCTTGATCCATTTATCCTGCGTATACCTCGTAGTTACGGTCTAGTCAGGATTTAAAAATATCCTAAGATTGAATTTAAGAATTTATTCCTTTTATAATATTTATGTTTTTCATTTTCTCGGATTTTATGGTAGCTACGTCGGTTTATGTCACATGTCGTGTGGATATTAAAGTTTTAAAGCGGATGATAAATAAAAGTTACGGTGTAATAAAACATTAAGCACTATCATGAGGAAACTAAAGCGAATGGAAGACATGGGGTATTAAAATCATTGAAGTTTTCCTTTGATTCGTTTTTCTGCGACACAAGGTTTCACCCAAGGTTATGACCTAAGGACCCATGTGGGTCCCAAGAAAACGTTCTAACGCTATAAAAAGTTTAATATGTCTTACACGTGTCAGTTAATAATAACTGATAACTCGGGGTCGATCTTGCTTGAAAAGCACGCTAAACTGTTGGTCCCGGCTGCTATATAATATAGGTCTTTGACCTGAAAGTCTGACAACCAGTCTTACCAAAGGGTATCGTATTACCTAGTATTAACTGGGTTGTGGAGGTCAGATAAGCAGTCGCTCCATGTAAAACACTGGTATTGAGGCAGCTGAATGGTATCCAGTTAGACTGAAAGCCGACCTCAACATAGTTAGGGAGAATCTATGCATGATGATGACACGTGTCTGACAGTGTTATTTTCTCATTTTTAGGGATCCGTACCTCGGCAAAAAATTGGAATCCGGATCACTTTGTTCTCCGTCTGTCTAGGGCATACCTACACGGATAAAACAAACCTTTAACTTAAATATTCTATGACTGATAACTTACTGATTCAGCTGTCTATTGTATATGCATGGACCGGATTAGGTTCACCGGTTAACCGCAACTGATTTCGTGGCTCGATTTGGTTTATTCGGCATAACTCCGAATCGATATAACCGAATTAGTGATGAACCGTTGTTAATAGTGAGGCCGTAAGCGAGGTTCATTCATAAATAATGATGAAACGCCTACTGTAAACTTAAATGTTTTTTTCTAAAGCATTTTTGTATTTTTGATACCTTAAAATTAAATCTGAATATATTCATAAGTTGGATATATTGGAAAAGCTTATTTATTTTAACGATACAGTTTCATTTGATAATTATATGAAATCGATAAGCATATTGATCTAGTGTTCGCAAGCTGCTTCGCATAAGGTCTTCAATTCCCGGATCGGGCAAAGCGTTAGGTATTGGGTTTTTCCATCAAGAATTTCTCAGTAGCAGCCACGAAATCTGAATTTGTCCGGTTGATGGCATTAGGCTCGCCTCCTCTTACATGGGACTTACACAACTGGCAAAATGTGGGTTTACTATGATTTATTTCCGTTGGATCCCACTTTTGAATCCCAATTTAACATCTTTGCCGTTGGATCCTATAAAACATCTATTAAGCATTAGGCACACCGCTGCCTAACCCTACGGAGATGACGTGAGGCGTGATGTTCTGATATCAATAAGTAACTATACCCAGGGCTTTAGACTCTGTAATTAGGTGTAAACAAATTAAAAAAAAAACATATAAACGAAACTCAGCCTGTATAAGCTACAATCTTAATCCGAACCGTCAACAACAGTAAGTTAAGAAGTTATTGCAATATTCGCCTTACTGTGTACAGTAAACTATTGTTTAATGCCGGCTTAAGTTAATAATACTGGAAACGTTTATGTCCCAAGTTTACAGAACTGTTGGCTAGTTTAATCCGTATCTGTACAGAATGCAATGTTGGAGAGACCACAATTTGGTTTATTTGTACTTTGTTAAGTATCAAGGACATTTTGTACACACTGAAAACGGGGTATTTACCATTTTTTTTTTGTTTCGAGCTCCCGATGTTTTGGCGCTGTTACAAGCACATAGTGTATTACGTTATCAGTGTTTATGATAATGTTAGTGACCGAATAAGTTTAAAAACTTTTACTTTCTTTTAAAATTTTCACGCGAACGAAGTCGCGGGCAACAGCTACTACTGATTATACTTCTGTATTTTTCAGTCTTCAATACCAGCTTCTTAGCATTTAGAATTTACTTCTGAGAGTCATAATAAATCGAGATTCTACCAGAAAAACCAAAGGTGAAAAAGTAAAAAAAAAACATGCGACTCTCATCAGCTAAGAAATACGAGACGTAGAGATACGAAACGTGCTTTTCGTGCTTTTATCTGACCCCCCTTCTTACAACACTTACCCTCTCCTTCTGTATACGAGGGGTCAGGTAATGCTGGGCACTGACTGTACCCTGAGCCACAAATGAAAGAATATCGTCCAGTTAACCGGCTGTCTTGTTGACAGGCGAGGGAAATGGCTGACGTGTCAATGAATTAACGATTCGTCGACCATAACCTTTTACTATTCGTATTGTGTGCTTTGTCAATCGATATCTATATACGTCATATTCTATGCAAATAAATAAAATTTAAGTGTCTGTTTATAATATACAAAAAAACTGCTTTTTTTAACAAATGATATTTGGTTCAGTACTTATAACAAAACCATATTTTTTATTTATTTTCTGTATGTTCCGGCTAATCTCCGAAACGGCTTGACTGATTTTAATGGCAGATAGCTGATATTGTAAGATCTTACAAAGGCTACTGTAGTTTTATTTTAGGAAAAGAATTCGGGTTCCGTGTTAAACAAAAAACATCGAACAGCCTGGAAAGTGTGGAATAATTAAAATGTGTAGCCTGGTATAACTTTTCATCAAAAGATTAAATTTTCAGAACTCGTTTATATTTGGTTTCGTTTATCACCACGAGCTTGAAAATTAAGATCTAGATTTGCAGAATTACACTGTTCTAAGTTTCCAAATGGTAAACCTCAATCCTGTCTGCCAGTGGTTTCTTTTGTTTCTCATTTCCCAAAATTCATTTTCAGCTGCAGATAATTTAACTCTTTGAAAACCTTAACTTCAACATTCGTCGTAAATTTAACGTTAATTTAAACGATTTTTAAACAAAATCATAACTATGTCATGTCACTTTGATTTAAATTGTTGGGACAAGCTTATAATAGAACATCAACGCACGTTTTCAATAATAAGATTGTTCGAATTACATACACAATAAATTCGGTTTTGATACCGACCGGGGCTAACACGATGTAGGACGCTTTAACAGTCCATTTCGCACCAAGTTTTTAACCGTCTTTAAAACCATTTGTCTTATCACATTTCTTATGTACAGTCAGCATCAGAAGTAGATTAACACTACTCAAAGTTTCAAAGCAGGTTTTTCAATAAAAACTATTCAAATATTACTCGTTACTAACAAGTTATTGTAGAGTAACGAATATTTTTAAGAATAATCTTCTGAAACATTAAAAATAATAGAGTGAGTCCTGTGCATCAAATAATTGAAATTTCGAAATGTGAAGCTACTTCTGATGCTGACCGTACATACGAGTACAAACAAAGTACAAAATCTGCCATCTCCCCTCTAATGTCCATGATTAAGTTCAAAAATGTTTTATCCGTCTCACGTTTTTCGGTTTGGGGCCCCACGTACGGAATTACGGCCTCTAGATTGTACAATCAAGTTGTATGTAAGGGAACAAATCTGTCATTCTCGCCACACATTTTTTATATTGTAATAATGACGGTACGTGCATTGTTATTGCCTCAGTTGGAGAAGATTTTGAGAAAGAGGCAACGCTTTTTTTGTTTGGGAGATCTGCGTACACAGAGAAGTATGGAAGAAGAAGACATGCTGCGCCGACCCCAAATGAATTAGGATAAGGGCAGGAGAGTGATGATGGTGATAAGATCTGTGTTTTGTGTAAGAGCAACTAGATTGGATTATCATTTAAACCTCGTATCACATACTTCTGCAATTAATTTCTTGTTGTTGCCACACAACGTGGCAATGCCGCCAGTCTCTTGGGCACATTACTAGCTGGCAGCGTTGAGGAGTTTTTTGATGTCCTTTTATAGATTTTGGTTAGTTTATTTAGTAATATTTAATTAATAATAAACTATAGTAGTAGACAAAATATACTACGTTTTTATTCTCTAAATGTTTAGAATTAAGTTCTTAAGTTGTACATTTAACGTTTACGTAACTTTGTTGTTTTTAACCAATTAGTTTGCTGCGACAGTAACCTCGCTAAGTATAAAATACATAACCCGGAAACGCGAAGTTGGGGTTTTACGTTATCTAGGTATCTCTATATCTGTACATAAAAACAACTCAATCCTTCTAAAACTAGCCTACTACTCATCCGTAGTAGCCTACTCCATTGTTCTTCCTTCACAAAATCGATCGCGCAACTTTCAGTCTTCCATAAATAGGAATAAAACCATTTATTTATTTTCCCAACCCTGTTTTAGCCAGGACTGTTTGTTGGCTGCAAATAAATCTGACACTATCTTAGTAAGACCTAGAGCTTCAGTAATTTAGTTACGATACTGTATGTAGTAACAAATAAAAGAGGATTGTGTTTCGTACCAAGTTTATGTTACTTACTCGTTATCTCTCATGATCAGTCTGTTACGGTTTAGTTGAGTCTCCAGAATAAGTTTTTGTGACTATTTTGTTCCACTTTTAACATTTTTGTGGTTCTTGGGGTAATTTTAATGCAATTTTTTGGTTGCACGCGTAGTTTTTACAAGTTTTTGTTTAACTAAAACTGTTTGTAGTCCTCTCAAAAAAATTTCAACCAGTGCGTTGGTCCGATTGAGCTGAAATTTTGCGCACACTTTTGGTTCTAGTGATAAAATGTTTTATAGCAAACACGACTTGTTCCTGCAGCCAGTGAAGAAAGAAAGAAAATTCTTGCGAGAAAACTCCTCAACAGTCAAAAACATGGACGCGAAACGTCGTATACGCGTTCAATGTTGACAGATAACCCTAGTTTTCTTCTTTTCATTTGCAAAAAGCTTGTTTTTTTTTGGCCTCAATTTATTTAGGTCAATATTTCTGCACGACAGTTTTCACGAAAATCCCTATAACATTTTTATAGCCGGTAAACAAGTAAACAGGTTATCGGTGCCGCTAACACAATTTTAAAGTTTACCCTGTGTTATGATATTATCAAGGAGCATAATTGAATATATTAATAAGCTTTACAGGATTTTTTATTTTTTTTATTTTATTTTATTTTATTTATTTGGGAAAACAAACAATTACACATTAAGAATTACATAAAAAAATAAGATACAGAAATAATGCAAATGTTCAACCACGTTCTCCACAGATAGTTCATGAGACAATTTGGCAAATTTTAACACTAGCGTTGTAAACAATAAAAAGAGGAACATAACATAAAAATAAAAATAAACCACATAATTATATCAACAGAGCATAAACAAAGCATAAAGCTGCAATAGTGCCACATAAGAGTAAAGACTGTGTCACATTAATTTTTCAAAATGTTAAGTAAACTGAGTCGAAACTTTCTATGCGGTAAAGAAAACAGATCCAAACTACAGAAATTCTTATTAAAGGATTATACCGTGATCCGTAATAACTAAAGATGCTTACTTAATATGCATTTTGATATTTAAGTACAAGATGCAAATTAGATGATACAGTGGCTCATAGATTTTAGAAGGTGGAGTAACAGGCTATTATGAACCTTATTTGCAAAGGAGAATCCCTTATCAAGATAGGTGGTAATGTTAGTTGCACATCATTTTAATGGAGGATCACTGGGAGTTAGAGGATTAAAGTCAGGATCAAATAAATTGATATATATATATATAATTATATAGGCAGGAAAATTATGGTAATTAATCAGAGGCTGTTTGAGTGGGTGTGGGTACACTCCATTTTCATTTATAAGGACTTGTTCGAAACTTTCGTTAGTACTTATAAATTGCTTTTTTTTTACAACGCTTAAGATTATTTTGTTACACGTATTAGATACATAAACTGATCATCAATACTTTTAAAATATTATAGTTTGATTCAATGAAACAAATAAATAATCACTTACAACTTAAATCAAAATATTTAGCCAGATTTAATTTTGCTATGATAACTGTGTTACTAATTAATCTATTCGTGTCCGGTCTGGCCGCCACGCGCCATGTTGATTGTGATTACGAATGAATACACATCCGGATGACTAAATATATAGCTTATTTAATGCAACCATAGTTTAATACAGTAATTAAAATGATATTAATTTTAATGACATTTAGACATGTTTGCTTGGTCGACATAATATAACATAATATGTTGCAGCATAATTTAATAACTCTTCAATTATAATTAATACCGACGCATATATTTTTTATTGTAAATGAATCATAAGAATATATTATTGAAAATAATATATTAAATCTAATTAGATTGTCAATGCAATACTGTAATACTCAAATAAATCCAATAATAAATGAAAGTAAAAGTTAAGTAAGGAGGAGGAGGGGTAGTATAAGTTAATATTGTAATACTCTAGAATAAATCCGCCGAAAAGAAAATACATATATTCTCTTTTCGCCTAACGGATGCAGAGAAAGAGATGCAGATGAACAGATGGATTATAATAAACACTCATGAGGATCAAAAAAATCGTAATCATCATCATCCACACTCCCTTCATTGCTGGGTAAAGGCTTCTCTTTTCTTATCCTAATCTCCACGGTCCTGTGTCAGCTATGTCGTCTACCCATCTCGCCGCTGGACGACCTACATTTATTTTCCCCATCCTCAGACACCATTAGACAGCCTTATTCCACCTGTTATCGCTGCGCCTTGCTAGGTGTCCTACCAAATCTAAAGAAAAATGTATGAGAATACGTACAACACTAAAATTCTCTTTTTATGTTCCCATGTGTGCTGTAAAGTGTGGAGAGCTGCAATATTCAAAAATAAATGTTTCCTCAATATATTTTACATTCAACACGCACACGTATAAATTAACAATAACAAAGCAATTGTCTTTACAGTCACTTTTTCACCATCCTTTAAGAATGAAAATCTCTGTAGAATAAATGTTCGAATTCTTCCATTTTTTCCCCATAAATTGTAATGCTCACTGATCATTTCAATCTTTTACTCGTCCTTCTACAATCTTTTCCTTGTTTCCTTAGACTTAAATTTTATAAAATAATCTGAGTCCAATAAAAAATGTTGAAAGCATCACGGTGTGAAATAAAAATTGGTTGTTCAATAAAGACAGACATCTTCAAGTTTTTAATTTGAAATGAAACGCCAGGAAAAGTATAAGCATGAAATTTATTTCAAATGGAACGCATTTATTTTGATTGAAATAAACATAACATTATTTTTTTTTTCCAATAGCCTAACTTCGTCTTGTCTGTTAAGTAAACTTAAAACTTTAAAAACTTTACTTTTCCAAAATTTAACATATACTCACGCCTATATCTAAAGGGAGTAAGCAGACACTAAAGACACCAGCAGGCTATGTTCGACACCATTTAATTAGTTAAAAATATAAACAAAACTACACCCTTAACTTAAAGGATAAAGTTAATTTCAATGGTTTATGTCTTGTGCCAGGAACTGGGTCAAGCGGACTCGCTCGACGCTTATTTAATCATTGTAACTTCAAGGGCAAGTTGTACCCGAACTAATTACTTTTCTAACTTAGGTAGGCAAATCTACAAAGGTACCGCGCCTCATATTTTACGAATTAGCACTCTAATTCTTTATTAATCTTTGCATAAATTAATTACGGATACTAATCCGCAAAAAGTTTTTTATCTGGTGGTGTTTGCATAAAAACTTAATTAAATTAAATCTTAAAATGGGAATGAAATATTGTCCAAATATACAGCCTCAAAGAAAAGAATGAATAAACATCATTGAACTTCCTACTTTTTTTATTTCTTTCCTAAGTAACTAAAACCGGCCAATCATCGAACTAATCTTCTTATTTAATATAAATACACAACACGCCTGTAATCCCCAAAGTGTTAGGCAGAGGTGTGCCTAATAGTACACCCAAATTTCGCTTGTCATGTTTAAGTCCCATGTAATAGGGTGCGAGCCTATTTCCATCAACCAGGTACAAATCCAGACTAGAAACCAGATTACCTGGCGGATACTTCTAGACTAGAGAGACGGCATATATAGCCAAATCAGAGAACTATGCGCTGTATGAAAACTCTGACACGAGGTTAGGCACTAACTACTCGATAAAAATGAATTGGGTGTCTGACTACTGTTAAAATCTCACAAAAATGTTATGTTATTTCAAAGAACTAACGGAAATAACACGATGTGTGAAAAAAGTAATAAAATCGATAATAAATGGAGTAGCTACACGCTTTAGCAGTTTTTGGTGGGGGCACTTACTATCCTTGTCGCGCGAAACGGCCTACGTAACTATGGCGGTATGTAAATAATTATAACGTCACTTTTAGTAGCGCTGTCTTTGTCTAGCAAGTGATTTAAAATCAGTTACAACTTAGCTATTTTTTATCGATTTTATTACTTTTTTCAAACGCATCGTGTTATCTGTGTTAGTTCTTTGAAATAACAAAACATTTTAGTGTTTTTTTAACGGTAGTCAAATACCTCATTCCCGCGATAAATTCTAGGAACAACAAGATATCGTTTTGTATCAGGTGTTAAAACGCCCGCCTATATTGGCAAAGACTCAGATTTAGGTAGATAAGATAGCTAGGAAGAGATAAGCAGTGTTGTTCCGGAATTTAATGTGTATTATTAACACCAGCTAATCTTTTCAATCAAATCAAATAATTTATTCACACTTTCTATGTACTTCTTTTTCTATTTACTGGTGAAATGAGGGTGTACTATAAGGTACACCTCAGCCTAACCCTTCGAAGATTACAGGCGTGATGTTATATCATCATCATTCTCCTGCCCATAACCCAAACTATTTGGGGTCGGCGCAACATGTTTTCTTCTTCCATACTTCTTCATTACTCGTCATCTCCGCAGTCACTTCCTTTCTGGCCATATCATCCTTCACACAGTCCATCTATCGCCCCAGTGGAAATTATGCTTTTCCTACTTCTCCGCTATTCTTTTCTGATTAATTTCGTTGCGGGATCCAAGACAGTTAAATCGTTTCTCTGGGACTTCGTCGGGTTTCATTGTCTCGGCGCTTTTCTTGTGGTCGCCACTGTTGATTCTGGCATACAGGAGTTACAGTGGTTTGGGAATAGTGTGGCGGGCTTGTCCCATTAAAAAAAAAGTCCATCTATGGTTTCTTTGTTTGAGTTCATCCCCGCCATATTATACGTGTAAGTCGAGGCCATTATCGCGGCGACTATAATAATGTATCCTATAGCATTTGCTTTAGTGAAATTTTAACAGGACCCGCATAATCAGTTTCAGATAAGAAAACTTTCTATTAATCTTCAAGGCCCCTTGACCCGAATGCGAATTCTAGTACCAGTTTAACTATCTTGATTTGAAACTACCTATCTTTGATATAAATCTTAGGTCAGATTCAGTTATGTAACGAAACGGAAGACTGACCTTTTGTCTATCAGATTATGGACCAATCAGGCTATGTAAAACCAGTATAAGCGGATCCGTCATTACAAGGGATCTCTGTACAAACCTAGGCCATGTTATTCTGGAAATGTATAGCTTCTGTCGCGTGTGCAACCAAAGTGCATTTGGAGAATAATTATGTCCATATTATCATAGCGTCATATGACTTCAGTGTTCCCACAGCTGGGATACAGGCGTTTCCTCCATCTGGTTGAGAGAGAGAGAACAGGCCATAGTTAAATTTATTACCTACCGATGTTTAATTTATATCTGGGGTGATTCGAAATAATGTTCTGAACACATAGAAACCGATTGTGCGTCGAGGTCCGTTGCAGCCTGTATCAGTCAAGTCAAAGTCGATTAACTCAATGCAGGTTCAATGACCTGGAGTTAATTGTCGCCATCTTCATTACTTCAACCAAAACCCGACTCTACGGTGACTAGATTAAACTCTATTCCAAATCGTCATCTGCCTAGCCTTTTCTCAAATATGTTGGGATCGGCTTCCAGTCTAACCGGACGCAGCTGAATACCAGTATTTTACATGGAGCGACTGGCTATCTGACCTCCACAACCCAGTTTATACGGGGTATTAGATACCCTTTGGTAAAACTGGTTCCTAGACTTTAATTAAGGTAACGATTGCAAAAGATCTATATATGGCTGCTGGGACCAACAGCTTAACGTGCTTTCCGAGGCACGGTGAAAACTCGGAATATAATGGGTGGTCACCCATCCACAGACCAAGCTAAGCACGCGGGGCTTAACCTAAAGAACAACCCGAGTGGCAGACACACGCATCTCTTCGGTGACATAGATTAAGGTCTATTTCTTATATCAACTACAAACAAACCAATACATTGATACCTACCCATCCCTATTATCGGTAATTACGTCCACAGTATAAAGTTTCACGGTTAAGTGTCAAGAATTGGGTCGAGCATAAACCGTCTAAGAGGGTATCGACACGTTTTTAGTGCTGTGCTCTAGAGAAACCGTAACACTTGTGGTTGAGACCTTATTAGCTCTTGTTTGCACTTCATTTTGTCTAGCGGATAATGGTTTATTTTTGCTTTTGTGGATAAAAGAGGTAGTGTGGTTCCTTGAGAATCTTACATGCAAAATGTGACTAAAATTCTGTCTTTTATTTATCAAGATTATGTACCGTATTTGTGGCCTTTTGTTGGGAAAGCTCCAGGGTGTCCTGCAAAATTAGGATTTTTTTAATTACAGTAGTATGTTTTATTTACAGAATTATATTTATTAAACTCATCAATACAACCATTAAAGTATATTTGATCATAATAATGATGTTTAAAATTACTCAAACTTTCATTCTTCATTAAAAAGATTTTATTCCAAACAAGGCGAAACAATTTTCAAAGGGAGCTTAAATGTACTGCGTAGGTAGCTACTAAAATTTTGGTTCTCCATTATCTAAAATACACTATTAATTAAAACTTATTTCCAATAGAAACAGGATTATACTAATTATTTTCCATTTACGACGTGATTATCGGGAATACAATCTTAAAATCGTAGAATTACGTTATCTTACTTAGTAATTAAGCAGAAATTGAGATCTTTTATGATCTAATCCAAACAATTTATTGAAGATAATTATGGGGTGTTTCCAGGAAAAATGGGGTTATTAAGTGTATTATTGCGGATAGAAGGAGAAGCTCGTGGCTTCATAATAACTGCCACTCGGGTGAATCTTTAGGTTAAGCCGCGCTTGTCTAGGTTGTTCTGTGGATGGGTGACCACCCACTATGTAGTTCTCTCCGTGCCCCGAAAACTACGTTAAGCTGTTGGTCCCGGCTGCCATTAGATCTTTGGCAGTCGTTACAAATAGTCAGTGACCTGTAAGTCTGACAACCAGTCTTACCAACGGTCATCGCGTTACAAAGTACAAACTGGGTTGTAAAGGTCATGTAGGCAGTCATCATCATCATCATCAGGGACCCACTGCAGGGACTCAGGCCTCGTCCCTAGAAGAGGTAAGGGCTATAATCCACCACGCGGGCCCAGTGCGGATTGGCAGTTGTCACATATCTTCGATTTTTTTGCCTCTAAGACATGCCGGTTTCCTCACGATGTTTTCCTTAACCGTTTTGAGAGCAGTGGTGATGAAATAAATTACATAAAGTAATGTGCCTGCCTGGGTTTGAACCTACTCACTGTTCGTAAGTCGGGGCCGCAACCACTGGGCCACCACTGCTCTCATAGGCAGGATAGGCAGTAGCTTACCAGTCGCTAGACCAACGAGGCAGTGAAATATATAGGGTGTAAAAGAACCCTTAACGCAAACGAAAGGCACTGGTTCCTCCCAGCGCTGCGATATTTTTTTTGTTCTAGACCATACCTGGGAACCTCCTCGTTACGGAGATATTGGGGGTCAAAGTTCCAAATTTTCACAGCTGTTTTTGTAAATACTGGTTTTTCAAGATATAACTTTACTTAAATTACCTCCATGACCCGTTCCGTAAAATGTGATTTTTGACCCCAAAAAAAAGTCGTTTCTCAGCAAACATTTTTGCGCAGGGGTACTTAGTTTGATATACGGAATGCTTGGTTGACGGCTGTGTGATGGGTTGATTTACACCCTGTATATGCAAACTGAAATTGGTTGTTGATTTCAATCATAAAAACAATATGTTTACGGTATGTTCACGAAGGAACGTTAAGTCGTTAACACTATATTTTATCGATACAGTATCGGTTTTCAATAAAAACTGTTTATCTAGCTTTTACGTTCTTGCTCGCCCTTGTTTTATTTATAGATCTATGTTTGGTTAGTTCTCCTATGTCTTAATTATCTTTACTACCGATGCCGTTTTATTGTTTCGTATGTTCACTGCAATTGACTGAAATATCGATGTATAAGTTTTCTGGATTCTTAAGATACAAGATATTACTCGTTATTAACAAACTATTGAAGAGTAAGGAATATTTTAAAGAAAAATCTTCTGAAATATTAAAAATAATAGCTGGAGTACCGCGCATCAAATAATTAAAATTCTAATAATATTTCTATTGGTGACCGTACTGTTCTAAATCAAGAAATAATGTACTTACCCAAACAATCTTCACTAACAAAAATACCATTGACACATAACATAACATCACGCCGGTAATCCCCAAAGGGTAAGGCAGACATGTAGCCATTAGTACCTACACCCACATTTCGCCAGATATGTTTAAGTCCCATGTAATAGGGTCGAGCCTATTGCCATCAACCGGGTCATTTCTAACCAAAATACTTCTCTTTCAAAAACTCCCATCAAGAAAAATATTGTTCTACCATATTAAATTGCCGACATTTTCATCGACACGGGAGCATAAACGTTTGCTCCGCTAGAGGGATGCTGCGGAAATGTTCTTACAAAGCGCAGGAAGTATAGCTTCCACTTTAATACAAGACCTTGTACTCTGAGAGGCTGCGTAAAATGCAGTGGAGAATTGTAGATATTTTTAGAAAAGATAAGTTTTTTTTGATTATCGTAACTGGATTTTTTTTATCACTGATTGTGAATGTAGTTTGACTTTAAATAATAAATGATGTTTATTTTGCAAATAGGTTTTTACAAACACTTTTACAAGTAACTTTTTTTAAACTAGATGTGTTAATTATTTTGGGGCTGGTGTTTTGTACCTGACTAGTACGAAAGAGCGGCCCCAAAATAATTATTATTAAAGGTACTCTGAGAAGAAACATCCGAATCAAACTCAGAGGTCATATTCTCTTTGAATGCCCCTTTCAAACACGTTATCAGTGTAAGTGAGCTCAGGGTCAATCTTCAGGTTAAGCTGCACTTGCCTAGATTGATCCATGGATGGGTAACAACGCATTACACAGTACTGAGCTTCCTCCGTGCCTCAAAAAGCACGTTAGCTCGTTCGTTTCAGCTGACATTTGTAGATCTTTAACAGCCCAAAAGTCTTACAACCAGAAACACCTTTTTTTTTTTGGCGGGTGGAAAATCATCAAATAACCCCTCCCGCTCTTGGGCAGAGCGAAAGGGAGTGTCAGACTTCTACTGACTAAAAACCACCCATGTTCCTTCTTAGCCCTTCATGTCTGTCGAGGCCGCGTTATCTCTTGCGAATAACCCGCAGCCCCGACGGAAACACTCCACCCCCAGATTGGCAATGGTGAAGTTATGTTAAAATTTTGTTTCGGTCAAACCTTATTGAGCTGCCTTATAATTTTCTCTTTTCGAAATAACCTGTATAGTTCTAACACATTTATCGGTATAAAGCTACGGAACACACCTAAATAAATGTATGCAAAGTAGTTGTGAATGAACTGGCAAGAAAATACAGTATGGTAATGTAGAAGGTTTTCAAGGAAAATACACATTTCCTTGTATATTTCTTCCATTATTTTCATTAGAAACGTGGCTGTGACAGAGATTTATAGACCAAATTTTTGAGCTTGTATTTTCGAGACCGGTAAATAACTCGAGATTTATAATTCTGAACTTGAAAGTCTAGTGTGCCAGAATGATGTTTTGGTCGACATCATCACTAGCTTAACCTTTTCCCAACTTTGTTGGAGTCGACTCCCAGTCTAAGCGAATGCAACTGAATACCAGTATTTTACATGGAAAGACTACTTATCTGACCTCCACAACCCATTTAGATAATTTGATACCTGTTTATAAGACTAGTTCTCATACTTCCGGGCCTCTGACTACCTGTTATGGCTGCCAAAGAGCTGCAAATAACAGTCGGGATCAACAGCTTAACGTGCTTTTTGAGACACGAAAAAACTTGGTATGTAATGGGTGGTCACCCATCGACAGACTAATCTAGGCAAGAGAGGCTTAGCCTGAAGGTTAGTCCGAGTGGCTATTATTATTTATCCACGAGCTGATCGTACTCTGATACTCCCGCTTTGGTAAAAACTAGGTTTTAGGATACCTCTCGATTAGATTTATCTATGGGCTAAAGTAGCCTAAAAATAAATGTTATATTATGTTAAGACCGGTTGTCAGACTATCAGACATCAACTAACTGTTGTAACTTTCGGTAACTGTTGTAACGGTTCTGACTCTAAACCCAATGTTACATGTAGCTTTTCAACACACGCGAAGGCTCAATGTAAATCAAGTAGGGCTGAAAACGTCAAGAATAAAAGAGACTTAATGCAAAAATTCCTCTTAGTGCCTGCTTCATAAGATTTGTGAGTGTTACGTGTGAAGACGTAGATATTTCACCTCTTAACCGTTTGGAATACAGAGTTTGAAATATATAATTATTCGTGCTTGAAATAGCAAGTGTTGCGTTAATTAATAATTTATTTAAAATCATTGATTAATAATAAGGTGGCAGAGTGGCAACGTCATGTCATTTAAAATAAACTAAACGACAAAGCTCTATTGTTTTGTAAGTAGTTCTACATTTAAAAATAAATGGTTTCAAAATTGAAGGTTAACTTAAACAAAAGCATATCTATCGCGCTTCTGCATGAGCTCTGCCTGATTATAAAGGTGCTTGCTAACAAAGGTTAAATTCATGACTTATCCAACAATAATGTAGAAAAATTGAATTTGGTAACCGTAACAAAGAGGCATGTGTTTAATAGTGTGTTTGTGACACTCGCCGATCGTAAGCGACAACAAAATATAGCAATTAAAAAATAGGCACATAATGCATCATCATTTTCATCTCCACATTACAAGTGCTATTATATTAGTACCATTATAATAAGCTACAGATGTATGTATCTTGGCCTCATCAGTTGGGGTCGCCCAAATATTTAAATATTTCTCTTTGAACGTGGACTAAGTAAAAGAAGATAGCAAGTATCGTTTATCCCGTCGGGGCTGCGGCCCCCGTCGGGGCTGCGGGTTGTTTGCAAGAGTTAAAGTTCTAAGAAGGAACATGGGTGGTTTTTAGTCAGTAGAAGTCTGTCACTCCCTTTTGCTCTGCCCAAGAGCGGGAGGGGTTATTTGATGATTTTCCACACCACAAAAAAAAATATGTATCGTTTTATTTTTTGGCCGCCTGCATGAGAAGAGGTGTGAACATGTGTGTGTGTATTTCATATATTTAAATCTACAAAGGTTTTAAGCTAAGTAAAACCAGTTTATGCGGATCTCTCAATGTACGGGAAATCTATACATATCGAGGCCATGATATACTGGAAAGGTATGGCTTGATGTGTGATCTTACTCATTACGGCCATTTAAACATTTTATAGCTTACTATATTTATAGCTATGCATTTAATGTACCCGTAACACATTATTAAAGTACATCGTAAAGGTGTTATGATGTCGTTATCGCTCGTTTATAGGAATAGCTTTATAGCTCTTGCTGGATAGTGAACCTTGTCAATAATATCTAGTGCCTACTTGTAAAGTTAAAATAAAATAAATAATAAGATTGACATAGTAATCACGGTCGAGTTTCCGTAATTAGTCTTTTATTTTAATACAATTTATATTATAATGCACACCATCATCATTTGCTTAGCCTTTCGACCTTACTAAGTTGAGGTCATATTTGTAACAAATGTTCATAACCTAAGTTAAAACATAAGTAACTTTCTAAATTGCTGGTACATTCTCATTTGATGCTTTGAAGCCATAAGCATATCGTGACCATTTGAAAGAATGGAGGAGGCCTCTGCCCAGCAGTGGGACAATATGGGCTAGCTACAATAATGTAATAATAACATAACAACAACAACACAACACACACACAATACAACAACTTTAACAACACAACATTATTCTTTAAGTATACCCACTAACAAAAATATGGATCACAGCAATGTGAATTTAATAATTTTTTTTTTTTTTACTAATAAGCAAATGCTAATTATGAATAAAGATGAATGATGCCAGGCAACTCCGAAAACATAAACATTTATTTACTTATGTGTGTATTTATTATTATAGGTTAGGTTAGTTAAAGCATATAACTCATTGTTCATATCATTTTTATTATTTATTATTTCACACACTATTGTCTACATTTCTTTTTCATTTCTCGTTTTGCAGGTCTGCTGGCAGAAATTTCTTTAGAAATAAGCAGTACCTTTGTACTCACAGGTTTCATTATTGTATTTTTCCTGTGCTATTTACTGTGTGTACATAAAATAGTAAATAAATAAATAAACGGCACATACTGCTTATTTCACATAAAATTCGTAATACATCACATTTTGATCCGGTCCCCGGTAGAGTCTTGTTTCACGCATAAATGCACTCTTCACGGAAATTCTTTTCACGGGTATAGTCTGGTAGAGACGTACTCTATGTAGAGATGGAACGGATGCACGTGACGCACACTTGCCGCTCTACCTAATTCTTGTAAAATGGGGAGTGCTCGGATTTGAAAATTGTATATTATGTTGTTGTATGTTATATTGAATTTAGAAGAAATTTCAGCGAGGTTTTTCGTTTAATTATATTAAGACACACGGTTATTCGATTCTGCGCATGTTTAAATAATAAATAAACGAAGTAATAAATTCAATATTTTTAGTGCGTTTTCTGTCTCAGTATAAAATACCTGCAGTTTCCGTAAAATTACTAAACAAACATAACATAACATCACGCCTGTAAACCCCAAAGGGTTAGGTAGACGTGTACCCGATAGAACACCCAAAAATACAGCCCAAAATTACAAAAGTATAAGACAAAACATATAATATAATTAAGTCAACTAATTACACCCTGGTATAGCCATGGTTATTTAATCCCATTCCATAACACAGCGATGAAAATCTGAAACAATAAAAAAATCGCTTCTTAAAAAAAAAATTACCAACGATTTTTTTCCTAGTTCCAAGTTTTATTTTCTCGAACAAAAACCAAGAAACTCATTTAACTTGATAGTCTCTTAAGCCACTTTTTAAAGAACACATAAGGAAAACTGTTTATGCAAAAAACTGTAGTTAATTAGCCTCTACCGTAAATAATTCAGAGAGGAAATTTCTGAATAAAGGTTTGTACCCGTTAAGTTGTAACAAAATATCGGGACCCTTTCGTATGTTTTATACAAAATTAAATGAGTCTTCTCTTCCGAGTTTCCTCCTTGCCTCAGAAGCCGTTGGTCCCGTCTGCCATATGTAGATCTTCGGCAGTCGTTACAGATACTCAGTAGCCTGAAAGTTTGAAAACCAGTATTTCCAAAGGGTATCGTAGTGAGAGATCAGATAGGCAGTCGCTCCATGTAAAATCGAAATTCTTTATTTCGTAAAGACCAACAAAAGGTCAACAAAAGGAGCACGATTCAATGACAAGGCTCCAGTGTATCCCGTCGGGGCTGCGGGTTGTTCGCAAGAGATACCGCGGCGTCGACATGAAGGACTAAGAAGGAACATGGGTGGTTAGTCAGTAGAAGTCTGACACTCCCTTTCGCTCTGCCCAAGAGCGGGAGGGACCATAAAAAAAGGCTCCAGTGTATACTCACCTTTATAATTTCTTTAGAGGTAAAAAATAATTTATTTAATTATCTGCGATGTTTCATTTCACCCCAAGGGTTTACGTGAATAAACTGGGTTTTATTGAAAGGCTCAAAGCGCATTTAGAGCCCGTAGTTATAATAAAAAACCTAACGAAAAACAGTATGATGTTTTATGTAAAGTCGTGTAGTAAGTCAGTAAAGAATTAATAAAATTCTTTACTAACTTACACACAAAAATCGTGCTAAAATAATTGGTAGTTATGTAATTTAGCCGTTTGTGGTTGAAACACCAAGGCCATGGGGGCCGAGTGTAGTATATCGTGAAATTGCCAAGCGGTTGGTCGACTCTTCACGTAACTAGAGCTGGCATATTTTTTGGCTAAAGAATCAGCATTTCTATCCAACGTGGTAATGCTGCCAGCCTTTCGGCCGCGGTAATAATGAACTTAATCTAACATAACATGACACATGTAATCCCCAAAGCGTTGAAAGTCATTTTGCAGGTTACTGAAATTAATAAACGTACGGTTGGTCAAAGCTTAAAATTAAAATGAATAGTTCTTAGATCACATCACAGTGTAGGTCACAAAGGACATTCGTGCTAAAATGCAAAGTAAAGAAGACAGTTCCACGTAGATATTGCGAGAAAACCTGCACGGTACAACATTGCTGCATGCTCTTTTAAAACTATACAGATAGCACGACCTATTCAATTTGCAACTGTATTATCCAAGTGTTAAGGTTCATATTTCTACAACGTTGCTTCTTTTGTTGCACTTACGACTCGACACATAACACCAGTTTTCCTGACTCAATTGCCTTGCATGGTTGTACTTGCAGGACTGAATGGTTGACGTTATAAGAGAAAGGTGTACGTGGTATTGCACTTTCCTTTGCAAAAAGTAGGAAAAAAAGCTGCATTTTCACTTAAATAACTACATTTTACTTTATATATGGTTATCATTTTCCTACCCTTATCCCAATTTACTTGTAGTTTATATTTCCCTAATAATATCCGTCACCTCAACAGTCATCTGATTTTAACTTTAAATAATGATTATTAAATCACTACATAGTATAATACAAAGTCGCTTTCTCTGTCCCTATATCCCTATATATGCTTAAATCTTTAAAACTACGCAACGGATTTTAAAGCGGTTTTTTTTAATAGATAGAGTGATTCAAGAGGAAGGTTTTAGTATATAATTTGACCGACATTCACGCGGGTGAAGCCGCGGGCATCAGCTAGTACTTCTTAAGAAAAGAAGTGGACAGAGTAGAGGGACTTGCCCAGGAGTGGAACAGAGCAGGCTAGTAAAAAAAATTATATACTTCTTCTTCAAGCCCCGGAGAAATGAAAACTGTACAGAAAGAAAAATACACTGTATTTCTTAGGTAAAAAACACAAAAACTTCCCACTAACCCAATTACAGAAGCAAAAAGTTTATTCCAACCAGCACTTTATATAGCACCACTTAATCGTTCCCAGAGCACGACTCGGTTGCAAGTGACAAATAGCCTATTTACATTCCCCCGTTTCCCGATAATAGAACTCACAGCAGTTCTATTGATCTTCAGCGTTATTGCAATATTGAGTGCCAATCTTGCAGTCCCAAGCAGAACATGACAATTTTCTCCAATTATTTTCTCACTTTAATTTAAAAGGTAGCATAAAAAAGTGCATTGTGTGCCAAAATTGACTTTTGATGCAAATTACATTACGATAAATACCTTTTCATTTAACTTTTACTATTTTAAATGTCTTTATTAAACCACAAATTCAAATGGAGCTGCATTGTGTGGAGGTTGTATGAAACAATTCACTCCACTCTCCTTTGTTACATTTAGTCAAAATAAAATGTAAAGAGAAGTAAAATTATACTCATTTCAGGATGAAAATGTGATGGTGTTATGTAAATTACTTTTTTGAGATTATCCTAGCTTTCATGTTTAGAAAGTATTCTTCATCTTTTCTTCCTTATTTACTAGTGATAGCCTAGTGGTGTGACCGTCAGACTGTCTGGTTATAAATCTCAAGTTCGAATCCAAGTCACGCACACCTCTGATTTTTGAATTCATGTGCGTACCTATTGTATAATTATCACTTGCTTCGGTGAAGGAAAACATCGTGAAGAAATCAGCCTGAGAGATATTTGAGGCATGCTGAAAATTACAATTACTATCAATGTTTCTGTGGACTACTATTATTTTTTCTGTACAAACAAACGTTATGTAAATATTTCAACTTCTATTGAAAAAACTAAAATAAATAGCCACTGAAGAGAAGTCCTTACAATTTTTTAAAGTTCTGGAAACTTTAAAAAATTGTAGGAGAAAAGCATTTTCAGAGGTATTGTGAGTCTTGCTAGAGTTTCTTAATTATTGTTTTAGTTTGCGAAGTTTCTCGTTAGTGGCACCAAAAGGCTTTTAAAGCGAAACTGTTTTCATTACACTGTATTTTTTCTACTATATTTATTTCAAGGTACAATTTAGTGTTTTCTTCGAACGCAAATGATATTTTTCTGAAGAAAAATTCCGTTGAAATATCATTAAAAATAAAGAGATGAATGCACCACCTTGTCAGTTTGCGGAAAGCTGTCCACACCCTGTATGTGTTGTTGCCAGACTTCTTTTTTAAAAGCTAATAATAAAGTGGAAAGGCTACTGAAACTTAATTATTAATTAAAAGTCCCTAGAGAGCACTATTTGCTCTTCTTTTATTTACGGCTGAGCTCAGTGTAATGGCCTGATACTAAGAATACATTTATTTACACACAGCGTCGCAGTTCGTAAAGTTTAATCATTTTTGTTTGGGATTGTTACAGTTTAAGTATGGTGTCGGACGTAAAGAATAGCACCATCCCATATCTTCCCGTGGGTGTCGTAAGAGGCGACTAAGGGACTTACCAGAGAATGGGCAGCAGCGTTCTCTGTGCCTTTGTAACAACCATACTGCGATCGCCAACTCGCCTGCCAAGCGTAGCGATTATGGCAAATCCCCCCCCTTCTGGGCACACACAGGCCCCAAACACAGGCCTCTGCCTGTGTCCAGCAGTGGACGTCTTATGGCTGAAATGATGATGATAATGATGGAGTCCTATGAGAACACCCTTTATAAGATACTGGATATTTTTTTACGGGGACATTACTTTAGGAGTGGTCGCGACTTCTGTGCATGAGGTTCTGGGTTCAATTCCCAGGTCTGGTTAATTCTTATTTAGTTTTCCTATCAGGAATTTATCAGTAGCAGCCAGAATCTGGATTTGTGCCCGGTTGATGGCAATAGGCTCGCCTCCTATTACATGGGGCTTAAACATAACTGGTGAAATATTCTAAGCTAGCCTAACCCTTCGAAGATTACAGGCGTGATGTTTTGTTATGAATGAGATTTTCATGAAATAGGTATTGATTTGAATTTAATTGACGTTTCACTTTTTTTTTTTTTGGCGGGTGGAAAATCATCAAATAATCCTGCTCTTGGGCAGAGCGAAAGGGAGTGTCAGACTTCTACTGACTAAAAACCACCCATGTTCCTTCTTAGCCCTTGCGCCGAGGCCGCGGTATCTCTTTCAAACAACTCCCAGCCCTTTTAGGTAATATTTTAAGCCAGTTACATCTTTTGAATATAATTGTAACTGCTTAGGTATTACTTGGTTAATAAAAAAAATTGTATGCTCTCTTTCAATGAAATAAAAACACGAACTCGAAACTCACTAGCAATAATCCAACCTTCTAATAAAAAGTAACTTCCAACCACGGGTGCATCCGACAATAAGCCATGAGTAGCAAAAACGAGAGTACCAGACGATTTTAATCTCTATCCTCAGTTATGCAATCGAAGCCTTTTAGACTGAGCTCCGACGATTTATTACATTCACTGTTAGGTTGCTTTTTGTGCAACCATTGGTACCGAGATTAATTGCCTATGCATGACTGTGGCTTTTTCAGGATGATTAAGATTTGTTTAGAGGGCAGTCTGAATATTTTGTGGTTAGAAAATATATAATCTCTTTGTTCAATGTCAGCTTAGGCTTCTTATCGCTCTGTCTTATTTGAATTGTGAAGGATTTTGAATTAAAGCTTTTATTAATGGACTAGAATATATAATATTATTATAAAGAGGAAAGATTTGTTTGTTTGTTTGTAACGAATAGGCTCCAAAACTGCTGGACCGATTTCAAAATTCTTTCACCGTTGGGAAGCTACACTATTCGCGGGTGACATAGGCTACTTTTTATCCCTGTATTCCCACGGGAACGGGAACTACGCGGGTGAAACCGCGTGTCGTCCGCTAGTAGACTAGAATTCGATGTATACTAATGACTTGAAAGTATAAACACACATAACATCACTCCTGTAATTTTTGAAGAGTTAGGCAGAGGTGTACCTAATAGACCCACATTTCCCCCGTCACTTGAAATGTTCAAGTAAATCCATCCTTCAACACATGTTTTGCCGTTCTTGATTATAATAATCTCATTGAAAGATTTAAAATAATCGTAAAAATTTTAATCTGTCAACATATAAACAGGCCTTCCTCAAGCTGCGCTAAAGACCCTGTCTACAACCTTTCACAATTCCAATCTAACTCGTTTAAAGGTCGTAGGTTCAAAAAAAAAATCTTTAAAACAATAATAATACTTACTTACTTACTTCTATAGAATTGAACTTGATGATGATGTACAATCCAAACAAACAAATGAGTGAGATGTCAATGTCTCCATTTCTCATAACCAGACACTGCTTAAAGCCTGCCGGGGCTGCGGGTTGTTCGAAAGAGATTACCGCGGCCCCGAAACACACAGGGCTAAGAAGGAACATGAGTGGTTTTTCAGTCAGTAGAAGGCCGACACTCCCTTCCAGAGTTAGAGGAGTCATTTGGTGATTTTCCACCTACCAAAAAAAATAAAGACACTGTTTAAACACCGCACTCATACTTCACGCCGTCGTTCCACAAAACCGTACCGCTATATTTTTCGTAAATAACAATAGCTATTCCCACCCCGCATCTCAGGACTATAATATAAATCATTGGCGATATACAGAGGATAGCGAAGTTACCCGGGGTTTTATTCTCGTCCTGACCCACTTTCTAGGTACAGTAATAAAAGTGCATTCTCTCTAGGTTGCCTTCGAGTGACAGCTATGCAATTATATGGACCTTCACTTGTCATACTTTTGTGTTCGCTTCTTTATTTAAATGTTTGCTGGGATTTTTTTTTATTGTGTCTTCATGAACTTCAGTTCATTCACAGTTATTATGCCTTGTGACGGGGACTGTAGCTTCTTTTTCTTTTTTTTTGATATAAAACTATTATCTAAACTTTAAATATCATATTATTATAAAATCCACTTTTTTTTCTGTAGCTCGTCTACGTCATGTCACTTTGTAAAATTAAATTATACTTTATAATTAGAACCCATACCACATTTCACTAAACGATTTTAATTTAACTTTAAAACTGAAAGTTAAATCATTACATTAAATTGAAAACTATTTCATTGTTTTAAAGTTTTATCTAAAGAACGCTTGTATTTTTTTTTAAATGGGCTTACTCTTGACCTCAATCTTGGCCTGAGGACTGAGATGAGGTCCCGTCGAGGCTGCGGGTTGTTCGCAAGAGATACCGCGGCCTCGACGTAATGGGCTAAGAAGGAACATGGGTGGTTTTTAGTTAGTAGAAGTCTGACACTCCCTTTCGCTCTGCCCAAGAGCGGGAGGGGTTATTTGATGATTTCCCACCCCCCCAAAAAAAAAAAAGGAATGAGGTGAGGTAACCAAATCTTGCCGTGTTACCTATTCATCGTCGTAATGCCACAAATGCATGGGAATAAATCATAAATCATATTGAATATTTATTTACTTATAGCCTTAATTTAACAATCTTACATTATTTAGTTTCACTTTTTAGCTTTCTACTGGATTCGGTTATGAGCTTGTCTCATCCAAGTGGTACCCGACGTTCTTATAACTTCATCTTCCCATCTAAGACGCTGCCTTTTTCTTCTTTTTTCGGCGGGTGGAAAATCATCAAATAACCCCTCCCGCTCTTGGGTAGAGCGAAAGGGAGTGTCAGACTTCTACTGACTAAAAACCACCCATGTTCCTTCTTAGCCCGCTGCCTTCCTTTCCTTCTTTTGTGTTGTCTTGGACACCACTTTGTTACTTTCTTTGACCATTTCTCTTTTATACTTCGATTTAATCATATTGTTAGTACTCTTTTATTTTGTAGTTTTCGGGTTCCCTGATCACTTAAATTACCATACATATAATATCTTCATTTACCGTGTAAAACATAACTGGCGAAAAGTGGGTGTACTATTAGGTACACCGCTGCCTAACCCTTCGGGGATTACAGGCGTGATGTTATGTTATGTGTTACCGTGTAAATATTTCCAACACACAAAAATACTAGTCCTTTGTGTTTGCAATTTTCTAAGTGATGTATGTAGAGTTTAACTTGGTTATCAAGCATGTCAACTGACAAATCTGATAATTTCTTATCTTAAGTTGTGAAAACATCCACAAGCTTTGCATGAAAGAGAACAATAATTTAAATAAATTTCTGACGTAGTTTCTATTTTAACAAGCTGAAGGTTTTTGAGCTTAAAGTATAAGCCAGCTTACATTTCTTATTATATTGAAGGGATTAGAAGAAAATAAAGTGATCAGCATAATAAGTATCAAGATAATACTCTTTGCTCCGTTCAAATGATTATTATCATTTGAAACATTTCTTAGAAACGTTTTATTGTAAACTAGCTGTACCCCGTGATCTTGGTTCGCATGAAATTAATACATGCCAAGTTTCCTCCGTGCCTCGGAAAGTACGTTAAGCTGTTGGTCCCGGCTGCCATATATAGATCTTTGGCAGTCGTTACAGGTAGTCAGTGACCTGAAAGTCTGACAACCAGTTTTTCCAATGGGTATCGTATTTTCTAGTATCAACGGGGATGTGAAGGTCATGTAGGCAGCCACTCCATGTATACTGGTATTCAACTGAATCCGTTTAGACTGGAAGCCGACCCCAACATAGTTGGGAAAGGGCTAGGCAGATGATGATTAGAAATACTGAGTATACTTTCATAATTTTAATTAAAATCTGTTATTTGGAAATTTCGATCAGACATTTACATAATTTTATTTATTTGTATAGAAGATTATACCTTGGAGTACACTATAGAGATTTCATAATTTCTTGAAACATTTATAGAGTACTCACTCTTCTTTGTTGTTTCCGTCATAAACTGGGAGCTATACTTCAAACAGTATTCCTATGAAATGTGTCAGTCTGCCTCGAGCTTTATCGTTGAAATTCTTGATTCTGTGTGTCTGTGAACGATTGGGCTAATCTTTCCAAACTGCTATATAGACTCTGGTATGGTTATTCTAAAATTTTTGTTTTTTTTTTAAATATTATATGTAACTTCTGTTGACCTCAATCTTGTCCTAAGTACAGAGATGAGGTCGACGATGGAACGAGCTAACCAACAAAAAGCCTATTAATTCGCGATTTAAATATATTGGGGTCATATGAACTTGGGACACCGACGCCGACAAGGGAACTCCGCTCCTTGGTTGTGCGCGTAGTGAAAGATGTAGCTAAGGGCTTCATGCGAATGTGCGATCATCAATGTATGGGTGATCTGCAGTACATCTGGACAAAACATCGTTGACATGTTCAATCATCGTCTGGTAAAAGATGATTGCGCTTTTCTCACGAAATAGTGGACGATGACATACCATTTACGTACTCCATTTCGTGTACGTTTATATACTACGTCATTGGAGAATTAGTTCTACGTTCCTGACGTTTGTGAAGGATTACTGCATCTTCCTTTGAACCATTCTCGCCCATCCTCACACTTACAATTACAATTATTTATTTTTCTTCACGCTGCGGTCCGAAACGGACATAGTGGAAGTTGGGAATATGCATGCTAAGCTAAAATGGACTGGTGGGTCACGTCAACCACATATACGATTACCGCTAAAATTTAGAATGATTTTATGTTCAGTAACATCAAAGAGCATTTAACAATCGCACTAAAACCCAATCCGGCTACACCAAAGCACTTAGTAGCACACACTCAACGAACCCATTTCATAGTGACCCTCAAAAACAAGAACAAATTACGAAACTAGTTTTATCCAGTTCCGATTCCTCTGACGTCACCATCGAACTTTTATTTATGTCAAGTTAATAGGACGACTTAGTTTGTGAGAAGCTAAGGCTTAGCGTGCTCTTTGCCGCACGGCGGAGATTTAGTCTGAACGGTCACCGACTCGACTGCCAGCACAATATTCGATACGCCAGTCTGAATTAGCTGTGTTAAACTCAGAAGCTATAATTGGAATATTGTCTTGCTCTTACTTATTGTAAATAACTCAGTTTTGGAATTTAATTTTGAATTAGTTTAGCAGCATTGTATACTTTCAACGTGGGCTTACACGTGGTTAAGCCCTTGGGTAAACGTATCCTATTTCTGTTTCGAGGTAGTACCTTTTACTCAAAACATAAGAAGTTTCTTTAGGAGTTTGAATAATCAGTAGGTAGTATTTATATTGTACTACTGGTTGTGCCCCCTTTCCTCCGCGTGAAATTATACTAAAAATAGGGGTACAAACATAGCCTATGACCTATTCACAGTCCTATCAAATATCCACAAAGAATTTCGTAAAAATCGGTCAATCCGTTTCGGAGGAGTTCGATCACAATACGGGATTTTTATAAACTCAGACAATTATCATGAAATTACTTAAAACTAACTAGGCTTAACTAACGCCATCTGAGCATTGTATGTGAAAATTAAAGAATAATATTTTGAAACTGTAATTAGTACAAACTTCGCTGACCTTTTAAAACAGCGTACAGTCAGCGCCCAGCATTACCAGACCCCTCTTCTTACACCACTTGTCCTCTTCTTCTTGATACGAGGGGTCAGATAATACTGGGCACTGATTGTACCATCTTACGAGTGACGGTAGCTAGCCGACGATCTATAAGGGAATTAACTCAGGGCAACCCCGTGAACTTTGTTAATTATCTCGCTTCGTCCGCCTCCAACGGACGTTAAACTTTCATGTTATATAGTGTAGACGTTTACGTGACGGTTTAGTGCCAGCGCACATTGAAGACACCGCACGGTACCGTAGACGGTACGTACGAACCGTACAAGCGCCAGACGGCAAAAGTCCGTCGAAGCCTCGAAGAGAACTTCACAAAACTCTAAACTCCCACCGTTCCTTGAATGCCAATGAGCACTCGATTTCTATCGATGTGTGGGTACTGAGGTTACGTTTAAACTTAGATAGCGGCTGAATTTCTAATCTTCAATTAAACGCGGTTTAATTTAAAGTGCCTGGAGTCTGTATAACTTTCTAGCTAGGACAGTTCGGTCTGAAGTCTAAGTTCAGGTTTAAGTCTAGCTGAGTAACGTATGAGCTAGCTTTTGTTACTGTCAAATTCTCCAAGTCTTTCCATGTCTCAACTACTCGATTTCAATTCACAACAAAAGTCAGAAAGAAGGCAAGTAAACTGAAAATAAAACGGAATATCAGAATTCTGATTCGGCATTTTGAATGGAAAACTAGATATAGAAACAGCTTCGCTGAAATATCGTGAAAAAATGCTTTGAATGAAACTGTCTGTCGTGGTGACGGATGAAAGCATACAGATATGCGAGTGTGCACTCACGAGCTATAAAGGAAATCGTTTTAAAATCTGAAAAAACAATTGAACGTGAACTTGTACCAAAAACTTGCAGAAGCAAACGATATTTATCGCTATCCGTACTAACTGTCGCCAAATATCAAATCACCCGCGTATCATAATACCCGTGTATTATGTTACACGTGCGGTATGATATATAACGACAGTTACTATGGGCACATGTGTAGAAACACGCTCTACACATGTGCTATGGGTAGTTGAAGCTATCATTATATATGCGAGTTATTGGTACAAGTTGACATTCAACTTATTTGCCAGATTCTACATAGTCGTAATAAATAGGGCGTTAGGTATGCGCTGTTTGTAATTTGTAGTCCTGTTAAACGGTGGTAGTATGAAATCTTTGTGGGGCGGAGTTCACGAGCTGTCCTGATTTTAGTCGCAGCACTATTTATTGTACGCCTGGGATCTGAAACGGGTTTTATGATCATAACGTATAGTCTTTATATTTATATTATTATAAAATATACAGTTATTGAGGTCAAAGATAAAGTGCTTCTAACATAAAAGTTAAGTACTAAGTTGCTAAGAGAGCTGCCATTTTTATGTTTGATTAATGATCGCTTATGGTTACACAGTAAATCTTACTTAGTTACGTACTTTGTCTAAACCTACAAAAAAATAATAAGATTTCATATTAAGTAGCATAATTAACACAAACAATATCGACATTATTTTGTCATGGCGTGAACAGAGCTTTCCGAGTCAACTAATTAAAATTTTAATTGTAACACTCAAACTGAATCTTCGAAACTTAACAAAGAGAACATTTCTATTTTCTTTTTTGAAGATACTGCTTTAAGAAAGAACTTTTTAAATATTCATTGCTATGAACTTTAAAGGGCGGTGTGATAGAAAGGTTCGTTGTGTTTCATACTTCTGGTCTCACTAGGGCCTTGTTCTTATAATTACGCCCACAAAAGGACATTTTCCTCTTTTGTTATTTAAATAGAAAATGTGTGTGTTTATTGTTCTGTAAATAGCCTTGGGATCATTTTGGTTTTGTGTCTTTAATATTTATAAACCATTGAGTTCTAACTTTCATTTGTAGATTTGTAGCCGTCAAAAGGGAAAGTCTGACCTGTTTGTCGAAATTTGGGGCTTCTGACCCTCTTACCAAAGAGTACCGTATGGTATCTGGTAATTAGACTGTGAAGCCAATGTAGGTAAATATAAGATTTGGCGGGATGGCATTGAACTGGCTTGTGAAGGATAAATTACGCAGTCACAAAAATAATGTAAAATAAAATTATGGTTTGGTTGGACTGGAAGCCGACTTCGACACAGTAGGAAAAATGCTAGGTAGATTTTCTATCTCCCGTTCTTTTCCCATGTCAACTGGGATAATATTACCATTATCTCTATTTTTTTGGAGGATGGGGAATTATCAAATTACTCCTCTCGCTCTGGGTGGAGTGGAAGGGAGTGTCAGACTTCTACTGACTAAAAACCACCCCTTAGCCCATTGTGACCGGGGCCGTGGTATCTCTTTTGAACAACCCGCACCCCTTGCAGAACCATTCTCCCTCACGCTATCATTTATTCATTTTTCTTACATATGATTCTTCGTCCATCGTTTTCTTGGTTTTCCAAGTAAAAAGTAACACTGTAGTATAAATAATCAAGAAAATAAAACGAACGGGTCTGCAAGATCTGCAGCTTATCATCCTTGGAACGTCGTAAAAATGGAGTGAGGGAAAAAGCTATACATGTACGTATGTGTGTACGTCTTGAGATAAAAGCAAGATGCCTCGCTGCGGTCACCAACCGCGGCAGGGCATCTAGGTCCTGCTGTGAGCCAGAATCCAAAAGGTTAAGCCCATGTACAGGCATTTAACTTTCAAGAAAGCTGTAAAATATAATCAAGTAACAAAATACTTACTAGTTTGTTCAAGATCTTAATATCCTGGCCCTAGAGAGTCATATTGCTCCTTTGTTTTGTTTTGCTATACCAACGCGTTTTGACACTTGGCACGCATCTTGACTAATTAAAGTTCGTGTCTGCCTCCAGCGCTATGTCCCCCACTGGTGGTAGTTGCAACTATTTTTCGCATCAACCGCCATTTATTTTCAAAGTATCAGATGTCATAATTATCGCCCGGTTCTTGTCTCATGTTATTTGGGGTAGGCGCAATACGTGTGTCGTTTAAAAATTAATGTGTCTGTGTTTTAGCAGTCTGAAAAGAAATCATTATTGCACGGGTACATTTATTATTTTACTTATATAATTTAAGAATATAAAAACAAACTAATAACCGAAAAGTAACGCAATCGTCTCCAGATAAATTGAATGTCTTGTCATGCTCACATCAAAATGAGATATGAGCCTGAATATTACATTTTTGTCTGGAGACGTCATGGCATACACTCATTCAATTATGAGTCTAGATTATTAGATGATTTATAATGTAATGAAAATATAGAGGTGTTACATGGACATTGAAAATTAGAATTTGTGTAAACTACACTATACGTATTTAGACTAGTATGTCAGGGATCTTCAAGGATTTCTTTAATAGCTCGTGGCGTCATCAGACTATTTGGTAGTTTCTTTTTCTCCATCTTTGATTAATTTGACGAATGGCCAAAAATGACCAATGATTTTTAGTCCAAAAACACGTAATATTTAGTTCAGCCGCAAGCCGTTTACACACTCAAATAAAAAGTCATTTCCCAGCAACATTTAAAGACATACCGCGGCCTCGGCGCAAGGGCTAAGAAGGAACATGGGTGGTTTTAAGTCAGTAGAATTCTAACACTCCCTTCCGCTCTGCCCAAGAGCGGAAGGGGTTACTTGATGATTTTCCAACAACCAAAAAAAAAAAGGGAGACCCATACACCTTATAGAAAATGTTTTAAAGGACAAAGAGAACTTACACCTTGTATACTTTTTATTTATTTATTTTACTTGTAAAGCAAGTTGTGTTGAATGAGTCTCTGCAATATAGTATTACCTTTAATTTAACAAAGTAATTGCCTCCAGTTGGTGGTTATACTGGGAAATGCAAGAAGCAGTTCTCAGCTTTGACTATAATACGTCGGAAACCACTCTGAGCATTGTAAACAGCTTATAAGCGGATTCCTCAGAAATGGCAAGGTAGTTATTATTAGCCTGTTGCAAAGATGTAGCTCACAATTTCAAACTGAAAGTCTAGTTGCTTTTAAAAATATTTATCTATAAAGGTATTCAAAGGGTTCGCAAGCGGGGTTGAGAGCAAACAATATTTTTGAATTTAATATTACTTCCTGTAACTAACGGCTTCATATATCTTTTCAAGTTTTATTATGGTATGATATTGGTATATTAATTTTAAAATGCCTTTATAAAATGAGAAATTTAGACACTTATGCAATTACCTGTTATAAACTTAACTAGCAATGTAGTGTTAGGTACTACTACTAGTGATATTTAAAATATTAAATTATGACGTAAGTACCTACCTTATTATTGCGTAGGCATTTATTTAAATGGTTTCATAATACATTTATACATACATAATTACATACGTTCATCTGTAGACTTTGAATTAATTAGGACAGCTTTAAAATATAGCGAATAAAACCAGTGGCACATAACATAAACCAAGCATGCCAACCAGTGACACGACCGACTCTAAAATAGAGCCTAAAGTTGAAGCCTTAGTGCAATCCTAGGCTGATATCACTACGTCGTGACTTTCCGTCGCAAAGTGCTGCCGTAACGTATTCAGTTTAAAAATAACAGGTTCGGTAACAGAAATAACAGGTACGGTAACATAAATAATAGGTACAAGCACAGACACGAGCAACGAAATGTTTTGTAGAAACTTTAAAAGTAATTCTTACTAAATCGATTAATATTTTACGTTTTTATGAAATTACGAAATAATATGTCTTATCCTGTTATACATACACAAATAACAGGTCGTGTTTTATTTTTTATCGTTAAGATCTAACAACGGAACATCGTTTAAGCTATCGTGACCTTTTTGGTGTAATAAATCGTGATTTTAGGTGACAACGCCAGTTTTTGATACATTGCGATCATCGCGATTCGCGGCCACATCTGTCAGTACGATCGATAGTTGATCATTTATTTTTGATATATTACTTTGTTGGCTTGTTATAGTTGTTGGCAAATAATGCTGGCTTAGTTTTTATTGTGATTTGTAGCTGATTATTACGATAAAATATCGATAGAGAAATGAATTATTTGTGACCCATATGTCGTGAAAACCCAAACATAGAAAAGAAAAATATTAAATTCCTCTTTTCATATCTTATTCAACAAATTCAAAGGTCATATAAAAATAATACGCAGACGCGAAGCCGCTTAAAGCTAAGCTGAAAATAATATTGTAACTCCTGAGAAATAGTTTAGTCTGCATCTAGATTTAGTCGGCATTCAAGTTTTCTATCAGTTTTTATCTCTTTTTACCGACATAAGAATAAATTTTGTCTTTCACTGAGAAACATAAATTCATCTCGTAAAAGTGATAGTCGGAGCTCATCTTTCCGAGACACAATAGTAACGACCGTAGATAGGAATTCCGTTTCGTATTAATATTGTCTGAGTTTTAGTACTATTATAAACTGTATGTTAAGGAGCTACTTTAAGAATTAGTTTGGACAGAAAATATCCAAAAAAATGTTCGGTTAGTCTTGTCTGGACTAAGCACGCATAATGCAAAGCGTCATTTTAGCCCCTCAATATCATCTTAGACCACTAAAACGCCACTAAGTAAGAGGTCGCACGCCTGCAAAATTTAGTATCGGAGTATGAGGATATCCAGTAATTTGGGTGAATTATTGACGAAATGGGACTACGTTTCATGCCAAAATAAAGCGCGTATGAATACGAATCGTCTACTTAACATCGTTTTAGACATAACACGTAATATTGACATCTTATAAAAGTTATATTATAGTACGATTTGAGACGTGAGACGTTCAAAAGCCCCACATAGCGAGAAATCGTAAACCTTAAGATTTACCAGTATCTGTGTAAACTTCGTTCCTCGCGTTGCTGTGATTATGATACGTATAAATTTGCATTCATGTATTTTATTTGTTTTGCTTCACAGTCGTATTTCTAGCTTTTATTTCGAAGCAAAAATAGTCGGGTTTTATTTCATTCTAGTTTGCTTGTAACGGATAGTTTTCCTTTTAATACAACGCTATGACGTAATTCTCAATCTGCTCCGTCTCAACCGCAACTTTGTACGTTTAACCCCATTTTAACTCAGCGGGTGGGGGAAGGAGGGAGGGGGGAACTTAAGAACACATTAAAATGTATTCTATACAATGTGCTACAATGTAGTTATGACATCATCTGCTATGACTGTTTTAAATATGAAAATCAGTCTGTGTCGGTAAAACTCGTAACAAGCTGAAATCCTTTAAAATTTTATAGAGCTCATAAAACCAGTTTTATATTTCTACGTGTTATATTAATAGCAACCAACAATGTAAAATCTTTACTAAAATGTCACCGAATCCGTAAAGTTATACTAGAAAAAAGCACACAATAAAATATCACTTAAAATCAACGCGCCGTCAATCGTCAGCTCCACAAAAATGTCAATGTGAAATGCATAAAACTTACAAACCAACATTTACGGTAGTATTGTATGCTGAGGTCCCAAAAATAGTTCCGAATGCTCATAAAAATCGTCACGGTTACAATGACGCAACAATGACGTTTGGTATGAACGGAACGCCGTATTTTCCAATTTGAAGCATAAATCCGGAATGTCGCGCCGTATTCATCTGTCACTCGGCCAATGTAGGGTTAACATTCGTATTTTTTAAATGCTGTTGTTGGAAAGCAAGTGGAATGAATGGATCTGCTGTAAAGAGAAAATGTCTGAATGGTAGTAATAAAAAGTGAGTTATCTTGATTTAACAGAGAGATATTTATCTCTTTGGGTTTATTTATTTCTAATTCGGAAATAAATTCCAAAATATAAAAATTGTGATGCTGTTTCATTAATTTATGTATTAACCGGATCCACGCGGACTCACGTGGTGGATTTAGCCCATCCCTCTCCTAGAGGTCCCCCTCTGGGCCTGAGCCCCTGCAGTGGAAACATTATAGGCTGATGATGATGGTAATTAAAACATAAAACTATAACACATAAAGAAAAAAATGCGGGCTATTACTTGTGTAGACATAATCACAAAAAACAAACTAAAATTCTAAGCGTTTGGTTATTTTGATTTCATGAATAATTGCTTGCATTCAGTAATAAAACTAAGCTGAAAACGTAAGCTATTAACTCATATTATTTACCCTTTACATCTTGGCCCGGCTGGGCCAAGGAAGAGTCACCAGTTTACTGCAATACAATAGTGAGGGGACACAATGACGAGCAATAACACAGCAACCTTTGTTCGCAACTCCGGCCGGCACCGCACACGTTTGACGGCCGCGCAATTTAACCCTTTTTGAAACGAAATCGCGGAATTCGACTATTAGTATGGAATGAACGTGAGAATCACTTTAATTCCTTGTTATGCTCAAGTTTAATTAATGTTTTTGCATGCAGTTCTTGTTAATTATGGTTTTTTGTTTTGTTTCGTGTGTCGAACTCGTAATCAGTGCGCTTATGGCCTACATGAACGTGGACGAGGCAAAAGGAGTAGGTTGGGATCGTAGCAGGTTCTGTGCCTAACCCATGGAAAAAGACGTGAATTTATTTTTGTACTGTTTTTTTTATAAGCCAATTATGTAATACAGTACATCGGTCATTCAGTACGACAGTCACTTTAGGCGCTGTGTGCTTTAGTCGAATTTTACTTCAAATTAGAAACATTTTGATACCGGACTTCATTTAAAAGTCGAAAAGGTAGTATGCGAGTTTCTTATTATATTTTACGATGCTAAGTTGAATTTATTAAAACCTTAAAGGTGAGTAACTTAATCATACTTATTGAATTGTGTGGGAAAACTTTTGAATTTATACCGCTAAGCTTACAAAATCGGATTAAGTTAAACTTATATCTTTTTCTGTGAAAGCTCTTTTGCAGAGTTACATGGCCACGCAATGTTTCATTAAAAGTTACTAATACAAACCTCGTTTCAACTATGTTGTATATTTTAGTACATCTCTCATGTGGGCTCCGCTCTTGGGCAGAGCGAAAGGGAGTGTCAGACTTCTACTGACTAAAAACCACCCATGTTCCTTCTTAGCCCTTCATGTCGAGGCCGCGGTATCTCTTGCGAACAACCCGCAGCCCCGACGGGCGTCGGCTCTTGCGGGCCCCTTCCGTGTTGCTTACATTTCCTTGAGGCGCGCGTGGAACACGAACGCGCCGTCGACACGGCCTGTCATTGTCATAAGACGGACGGACGGCGAGCTAGTGTGGCCTCATTTCATAATATCAGTAGGTAGATTTTGTAGTCAAAATTCACATAGAAACTCACTCAAGTGAATTCACTAAAAAAACCTATTATGAAATAAATCCTATAAAGGATATTATTGTGATCACAAACTATGTAAAAATTTCGTGTTTTTGATAAGCCCAAATGAAATTGAGTATTTGAATCTAGTCATTCATTTCGATACTGTATGAATCCGAATTTTGAAATGGGGTTTTAAAAATAGGTGAGACCTAAAATATAATACAAATATGTTATAGTATAAATCAATAACACGTAACTTCAAAGCGATTCAATCAATACTAGAGTCTATTGTACTTTACAAACAGTGACTGTATGTATGATAAAACGCGCTTACCTTACGGTGTGACAGTTATAAGCCCGTATTATTTACTTCAGACAGATTTCTAAGGCAAAGTTCATGACCATTGAAAACGAGCCAAGTAAATGTTCATAAAGTACAAAAGCCTGAGCGATGAGTAAGTGCTTCCTTTCACGGATAGTTTATGTCTGATATTGCATCACTCAGAATATCACAGTGACACAAGTAGGTAATTAAAATTGAATTAGTGTCGGTTAGTAATTTCAAATGTCAGCTTTTTACTGAATGCATTTGAAAGTCTATACGGTACCTCATAATAACAACAAAAAAATATATTTTCGGCTATCTATTTGTTCCGGTTAATCTCCGAAACGATTTTGACTGGACTGCTTTAGAACAAACATTATGAAACCATTCAAAAACAAACTAAACTTGACAATTTGAAAATTGAAATTGTTAAAAAATGCTTTTCAAATAGGGAAGTAATATGTATATATTTAAACCGGACGAAGGTCGGACAACAGCTAGTTTATACATAAATTTGTGACAAGGTTGCTGTTGTAATGCTGTCTCTAATAGATCTGTGGAAATGAAGTAGTCTTTAATCTCGTTAAAATAAAGTAACTGTTGGGTTAATTTTGTCAGAGGTAAAAAAACTGTGGCAGGGCTGTGAACGTCAGAAATTTTAATTTCAGTCAAGACAGTTTTTATTTATGCAGTAGCTGTATATTTGGTAAAACTTGGCTCTTCAAAGATTTTTTATCGCGTGAATATTTAATCTATAGAAAGTTCCAGACTATCTTAAGAGCCTTGACGAAAAAATGACAATTTTCTCGGCATTATCGCCCCTAACTTCTTTCTTACAAAATTAAGGAGCAAGAACTAAATAAAACATTATTTAGTGTGAGTACGTGAGAATATCTTCTCATTCTAGCCCTTAGTTTTTACATAACGTTGTCTTTCTTCTACGTTTTCTTTTAAGGCATCTTTGCTAAGTGCTTGACCCATTACTTACTAGTTTTAATGGCCTTATAGACAATGGCCCAAGCTGACCAAACGTGGACATTCATGACTTCATTTCTATACAATAAATTGATTAATTGGCTCATCAATTGACATCGAGGCGTGGCCATTAGTAATAATCTGTTCGGTTGATACAGAATCTATGAACAAATATGATCATCATTTACTGATTGGCTTGCCTTTTGCGGTAGGTTAACTTCAACTCACATTTTTACATTATTTGATAGAAAAATAGCTTTTATTGATTTTGGTTAAATGTACGATAGGGTCACATATTATTTAATATTTTAGATATTTCTGTGTATCCTAATGTCTACACTCAACGTTTTTCGTTCGTATCTTCCAATGTTTATCTCAGCCAGGTTTTCTAAAAAATTGAAACGTTCTTTCTCTTTTGTAAGAAAATACGCGAAATCGTATTATGATAGCCTGAAGCCATGCCTTTTGATAATAGTCTTGATAAAAACAAATTATTCTTGTCTCTGTCCTAGAAAGTCCTGACTAACAATAATGTCCTTCACGGTACAAATTATCAAAAATAAGTCTTTAAAAGTAGGTAAAGAATAATAATAGCCCGCATATTTTTCAAGCTCAAACGTGAACAAATATAATATTTTTGGAAAGAATAAGGAACATTTTAAATAATAGGTACTCCCAAAGTTGTGAAAAGTTTTCTTTTGGGACTTTTCCTCATTACATAATATTTCTTTTGTTTCTCGTTTCTTTTGTAACAAATCTTTGAAGGAAGGTAAACAAAAGATTAATGGACATCGAGGTGTCCTTGTGTATTTTGGGTTCCAGATCTTTACGAATGTTAAAATATTTACAAAATAAAGTTTAATGCTCAGCATACTTGGATCTGCCCGCAGGGCATTCATATTTTGGCGTCAATTTAGGCGTCTCTAAAAACGAGCATAAAAAGTTACATCATCTACTGGAGGTTTAAATTAAAAATAAATAAATAAAAATATCCTTTATTTACCTCAATACATCAACAAGTAGTAACATTAACTTAAAACTAGTATCTAAAAATCGCATTTTCTAATAACTGTTATCCCATTTTTTTTGTAGTTTGGAAAACCATCAAATGACTCCTTTCGCTCTAGGTGGCTTCTACTGATTACGATTGACATCACGATTTTGTTATCAAGGCAGAAAAGGATTGACACAACATTAACAATATGAGTACTAGAGAGAAATCTATAACCTGTACACAAAGTAAAATAGCTACAAAATCCGGTTTTCCGCGTCTCGTAGGTAACAAATAAGTCCTAACCACAACCAGATCTAACCTTATATCATTGGGATTCATCTGACACGGCAGATAAATCGACCGCGAATCCTATAACGTATGTCAGCTCAGTTATTTTCCGTTCTCTGCGTCTAACACATTACTAACCTATTTTTGCCAGTCGGGTAAAAATACGACAGAGTTTCTCTGATAAGACACGACAAACGACGCTCACTAGAGGTAGTCATTTGTTATTTTTGCAATATGGAATGCACTTCTTTTGTTTTTGTGTGACAAATGGGTCGTATTTTTTATCATCTGTGTGTGTGAGAGAAAGTGTCGTGTATTTGCGAAGTAAGTTTCGTGTGGAGATAATTTATACATACTACTTGGTTATGCGGTAGCTCTAAATATTCTGAGTTCTTTTGTTTTTGGATTTAGTACTTATGTCTTTTTTTGCTGTGTGTTCGTGGCGCAGCAATACGTTTTCATGAATTATAATTTCCTATTATGTACCTATTTCAATGATAGAGGGGTCTATGTGCTAGCTGTGGGAATATTTGATAACGGCATACGAAGAAGGGGACCTAGGGTCTTTTTACACCCTTTATTCATCTCAGCGCTGGAATTTACCCCTTTTTTTAAATGTTGCCCCACACTAGGAATTTCTCCTGTATCGGGGGTGCGTTCACAAACATTTAAACTCACATACACAAATACACAGACCCGGAACAACTATCTGTAGGTCATACAAATATTTGATCCGTACGGGGATCGAACCTGCGACACGCAGCACAGCAGTTCACTGCTTGAGCCACTGCGCCAACCGTACCATCCGTTTTTTTAAGAGTTTAGTACCTGTTTTAATAGCTACAACGCTAATAGAAGATTTATTCGGGTAAAATATTCTCTTTTCTACTCAGTATTTCTTTTAATCCCGTTATTTTGCTGTAATTGTTAAAATTTTAAGTAATTCTTAGTAACAGGGATGTTAAGAGATTTCTCAGAAACACTCGTTAGAAATAACTTCTTTTACAAGCCAAGAAATTTTTTATAGAATAAAATTAAATATCAAACCAGATCCTTCATTATAATTTTTATGTTTTTAGCTGTATGCACGTGGCTTAATAATAACTGCCACTTTAGTCGATCTTTAGGTTAAGCCGCGCTTGCCTAGGCTGGTCTGTGAATGGGTGACCACCCATAACTTACAAAGTTTCCACGGTGCTTCGGAAAGTATGTATTATCTTTGACAGTAAAAGAAGTTAGTGGCTTGAAAGTCTGACAACCAGTCTTACCAAGAGGTATAATTTTACCCAGTAATAACTGGGTTGTGGAAATGGGGAGGTCAGATAGGCAGTCACTCCATGTCATCATTATCATTTCAGCCATAAGACGGCCTATGTCCACTGCTGGACATAGGCCTCCCCTAGAAGGGGAGGGATTTGCCACAATCGCCACGCTTGGCAGACGGGTTGGCGATCGCAGTATGGTTGTTACAAAGGCACAGAGAACGCTGCTGCCCATTCTCTGGTAAGTCCCTTAGTCGCCTCTTACGACACCCACGGGAAGATATGGGATGGTGCTATTATTTACGTCCGACACCATACGGTGTTACTCCATGTAAAATAGTGGTGTTCCGATTCATCCAGCTAGACTGGAAACCGATCCCAACCTAGCTGGGAAAAGGCTAGGCAGGTTATGACGATACGTATCCCTCTGATGAAAGCCCGATTGCGCCCCAATTACTGAAGTCACAGAATTATGATTCAATTAATTTTGCATCGTCTCTCGCTGTTGGATTGTCCCAATTAAAAATGAATGGGATGCATTGTCCATTAATTGGCTTTGTCTGTGAATATCAGTTATTAAATGAAATTATAGACTCGATGTTTTATATTTGAATTTGGTTTTGTCAAAAGTTACCTTTCTGATGATTTTAACAACGAAAACCGGTCAAGTGCCAGTCGTACTCGCAGACACGAGTTTTCGTAGCACTAAACAAAATAATACCAATATTTTAAACGCAAAACTGAAAACTATAGCAGTATTTTAATGAAAAACATAGTTATTTGAAAAATTGTATGACGAAACAGTCTAACATCTCAAATTCTAAAAGTCAAAGCTTATTCAAATATTTTTTTGTTGAAAGTTCTTTTTACTATCTACAAATCTAAGGACCTATATTGTTTTAGAATTTTATGACTTCAGAAGCAAATGATAGTGAAAAAAGGTGTCTTAGAAAAGTCGATACCATTTTTCAATCTACAAGTGTTCCGTTTAAGCCATTTCGCTTCTTAATCCTAAAAAGACACACACACCCACACATTATTAACCCCTAACCTAAAATCCAAAAATAGGTCCTTGAACCTCTCGACTACAAACCACTAGATTTAACTTTTATTTATCTAGAAGGTTTATTTGTGTGACTTGATTATGTAAATAACACAAAAGCAGTAGTGCTTTTGTGTTATTTACATAATCAAGTCATAAACAATTATAAATCCTTACATTCACAATGTTCAGACAGGGTCGTCGACACGAAAATTCTAGACCACTGAATATATTTCAGGCTAATGTCGAATCTAAGTGACTGTGGTACGGTTTTCTACGACGTTTTGGTTTATTAATACCATTAAGCTTTTAAATTATAAATGCGAAAGACATATACATGTAAACCTACTACATCAGAAACTTCTTATCTTATGATGTTGTGGGTTATATCGTTTTTGTATAAAATATGTGAGGTATTGGTTTACCCTCCTGTAAGTATAAGGATATTGATAGTGGTATTCGATTGCTACTACACACCTTACGCCAACTCACCGATCTGTACATATTATAACGTACGAAAGGACAACAAAACTGGCACAATGTACATACAAATTGTTCTGTCATGTAGTGAAACAACGTGACGTCACAAAGGTATATCTACCCGACACAGTAACAGAGCATGAGACACGTGACAGGGACAACAAAGGACAACACGGATATATATATTTCTTGGAACAGAAGGATAGGGAGTGACAAGTTAGAGATGCGAGGATAGTAACTAAGATGGCCTTGTAATTATTTGATATATCCTACAAAAATCTTTCGGAATAACTTTTATAAGTGATGACGACAACCGCATTTAAATTCGTTGCCAATCTTCGTAACTTCCGACCCCAAATGACATGGGATAAGGGCAGGAAGATGATGATGATGATGCAAATTTTCATAAACTTTAATTTTGGCAGTTTTTTGTAGTAATGCCTGCGCTAGTTTTTGAAACTTAGAGATATTTAGAAAGAAATAACATCCCAACGAATTAAATTACCTGAGCAAAACGAATGAATTAATAAGGAGGGCGATTTTTTTTTAATAATTTAAACTAAGTAAGGCACTTCGTTTCAACTCTTGGAGTTCATCATTACGGCGTTATTAAATAGGATATTATGAATATTTACTATCAAAATGAGACGCAAAAAGCATCTCATGGTTTCTTACAAAGCTTTTACCAGTCTTACGATATTAACTCGGCACTTTGCGAACAAAGCTCCTATTGGTTCTTCAGATATTCAGGAACTGATATTACAAAAGCTTTCATCTATAAATTCATTAATATCAATAAGTCAGTGTGCAGAGTAAGGCGACTCCATTCATTTCTCCTATTCACAACGTTTGATAAAATCGCCTTGTCGCATCTTTGATTACATCAAATGGGAGTTTCGTTATCAGATAAAAGGAATACGGAATATTGGGTAGAGGGAAAACGAAATGCGGAAGCGATATAAAGAAATAGATATGTATTTACATGACTTAAACGTGACGAATTTCTTCGAGCTAAAAGTCTGATCATGTTACAGAAAGTGAGCAAATAGCTATGTTTTTTTTTGGCGGGTGGAAAATCATCAAATAACCCCTCTCGCTCCTGGGCAGAGCGGAAGGGAGAGTCAGACTTCTACTGACTAAAAACCACCCATGTCCCTTCTTAGCCATTGCGCCGAGGCCGTGGTATCTCTTTCAAACAACTCGCAGCGCCGATCCATTAAAACTAGGAAAGTTTTTTGTGACGGAAATTAAACTTAACAGTGACGATAATTATGTTTTACTGTGTGTGAACAACAGTTAAATTATTTTTGACTTTTAACTTCGTTTGTCCTGTAGAAGTCTGAAAACTAGTCTTGCAATGTGCTGACCTGATTTTTGGGTCACACGACGCCTCGCGTGATCCAAAAATTAGGTCGGCAGAGGCAGCTGTTCCATGTATGATACTTTATTTTCTGGTGCATCTAGTTTGAGACTGGAAAGTGGCCGCAACATGATTAGCAAAAGTCTAGGTTAACGTGCTTTATATACATTTATCCATATACTATGAAATATTACACAGACCTTATTGGTGATGTTCTTCGGAAAGGACACGTGCGTATGACTCGCAAACGGCGTCCGTGTATCACCAGATATATGAATGTGGACGAGGCAAAGGGAGTATGTAAGGATCGTAGCAGGTAGTGTTCTATGATATCTGCCTACCCCCATGGGAAGCATGAGTTTATGTATGTACGTATGTTCGAAATATTCAAAAGCTTTTTTCAAATAATCTTTGCAACTTTGAGATCCAAAATACGATTTTCTTAACAGCATAAAACTACCATCACTTTTAAAAGTTCACACCTGTATGTATGTACAATACATATTAATGTTAGTGACTGTTCAGCTATGTAAAAATATAAGTTAGGGACGTTAACTTCTACTCTGACATCAGCTCAACGTTGAGAAATATTTTATAAACTTAGCAGGAAGATGTTTTATAAAATATTTAAATTTTGTAAAAGTTGACGCATTAATTTATGGTTCTGCAAGGTATCTGTGCTTCTTTTGAGTACAAGTTAACATTGTTGGTGAGCCAAATAAATAAAATAACTTAATATCAAGGCATTTCGGATAATATCTTGTAATATATTATGACACCAAATAATATTTTCAATAAACAATGCAGTCAGTAAAAACACTGCTTTTTGCTCCTGAAACTTTGTAAACACTGCAAAGCCAAAAAAATCGTGACCTGACCCCGACACTACTAGATTGTCAATAATCAGTACCTACACATTTGTGGGCAGGCAATTTTCAATATTCGACCAAAAAGGTCAGGTATGAAACGTCTTATGTACTTTCAGTGTACCGAAATAAAAATACAAGGAATACTTATTTCAGAAACTACTCGGTAACATGAATGCTTTTCTTTAGTCAACGACTGTGCATAATATAAGACAGGGCAAAGCAAATTCTACCTCTTGAAACTTCATCAAAGGGAAGCTAAATTTCAAGTAGATAGGTAGGTAGTACCTCGTTCTCTGACAGTGTGCAACGTTTAACCCTTATACCCTAAGTAATAAGAGTGAGAAGTGATCGACCGTCAGTAAACTCGGTAGTACCTTGAAACCCCCTCACAGTTTCTCCGTCAGAAAAATATTTTTATTTTCACGTCTTTCCCCGCATGAGAGAAACAGAATAAATGAGATAACACCACACACAACGTTTGAGTAAATATTTTCCTCAATTACGAGAAAAATAGAAGAGTATGACATCAGGTGATTGTCTTATCCAGGAAAAAGTTCACCTGTACTGTTCCCACAATACAACAAAAAACAATTATTCCATTACATTTTCCATTAATTTTTTCATTATTTTCTATTACTCGCCGTCTCAGCAGTCACCTCCTTTCTAGCCATATGAAAGGAGGTGACTTTTACATAGTCCATCCAAAATATTATTTTCAGAAATGCTTTTCAATTCTAAGCGGTTATTAAATGCTTGGTGATTTTTCAAAAATTATAGCTTTTTACCCGACCCCGAAGCCAAAAGGAATGGTAATGATTTTTTTTCTAATGAATAGGTTAGCTGACTGCACTATTGTTTATCTACCAATAAGCGAGCTAGTGGTCAAACGCAAGCTTTTTTCTTTATATAAAACCACGTATAAATAATAAAATGTATCAGATAATAATCAGATTTAAGCATAAACCCAGGAAACACTTTTACAAAAATATTAAATAACGGATAATAATCGCTTTCACTCACCCACGAAATCGAATCGAAAGCACAGTCATATTGAAAAATTAATGCATTTTCATTCATGCAACAATTATTCGAAACTTTTTGCTTTCAATCCGAATCATTTAAATTTTAATTCAGATAATAGTTATTTATTTATTGATACCTACGAGTATCTGGTACCAAGAGCAATGTTTCGCAAATTGCTACAATTTTGGGTCCAATTTCGCGCGGTCGGTAATGGCAGATGGAAATCAAATACATTTGTAGTTCGGGAATGGAACGCAAAACTATCTGGCCATACTATTCATGAACATCTCTGTGGTGATATCATATTAACTTGGGATGAACATTTACCCAGTGGTTGCGGCCCCGACTTAAGAACAGTAACTCGTGGGTTCGAACCCAGGCAGGTGCATTACCTTGTGTAATTTATTTCATCACCGTTGCTCTCAAAACGGTGAAGGAAAACAGCGGGGGCAACCGGCGTGTCCCAGAACCAAAAAATCGAAGACATTTGTGACATCTACCAACCCGCACTGGGCACGCGTGGTGGATTATAGCCCATCCTTCTTCTAGACTGGAGGCCTGAGTCCCTGCAGGGAACATTATAGGCTGATGATGATGAACATTTCCATTGACTCCAGATTAGTGTCATTGTTAACCTGATATAATTTCTTAGTACTCGTTAAATTGCCGTAGTATAATATACGCTTGAAGCAAATAATGGGGGTGTGCCAATTTCTGTCTGTTCTCTTTAGGTGGTCATAATATTCTGGCGGTTTTAGCTAAACTCGCAATTATTGTAACGCAATAATTTGGAAAAGTATCGTACTCCTCCGCTATTGCGTGATCCAAGGCAGTTAGAACTCGTTTAGTTATATTAGAAATATTATTGTAATTGAAGTGTAAATCTTATTTTTTTTGTAAACTGTAATACTGGACATGGACTATAAATAATAAATCAATGGATAATTTAATTAATAAATTGAATATAAGACTTTGATTGATGACTCTGATTGACTGATAATTTAAAATCATTAATTTAATAATAACAATTGTAATTTTATGTACACAAGATATTTGCACGTCATGAGAAATGGCAGACAAATCGTGAGCCACTATTATTTATTGTCTTGCATGCATGTATTATTTTATTTTAATTCTGTATGTAAACACAATGCTTAAGCAATTAAAATTTCTTATTCTTAAATTGTTTTTCTAAGACTTCGTCCAACTGCATTGCCTCAGTGATTCTCTGGTGGTCGCCGCTGTTGATTCTGGCTTTCAGGAGTTACAGTGCTTTGGGAATAGTGTGGCGGGTTTGTCCTAAAAGTTGGACAAATAATACAGAATTGCCTTTCTTCTTCGTTTAGAATTGTTGGTAGGCTATACCTGTCCTTTTTTATTGTTTTGTGATAAATAACTTGCAAGTTGTCATACAACAATAAAAAGTTGTATTTACTCTTTGTCACTTTTACTGTATGTCTAATCTACCACTCATAAATACCTTATTTTCTTTAAACGACATTAAGATATGCTTGGGTCACAATATGACAAATTCTGACCTAATTCTGAGAATGTATTTACACGTATGTATTTATGAATAATTCAAATTCGAATTATTAGTATATGTTAACTTGTAATCTAGAACCATATTTCGGTTCGGATATCCCAAGGGTGTTTAGAATATTGTACAGACACCTGCTCTCTGAGTATGCAGAATAAATAGTTCATAAATCATAGCAACTGACAAGTTGATTTGAATTTAACTTGGGTTAATTTAGCATAGGAGCTTTTGCTTTAGATGTTTTTTATCGCTTCAGGAGTTTTCTCATGATCCTCATGGGAGAACTCTTCAACGAATAATAGCATGGACATGAAACTTTCAATGTTGACAGATAAATCAAAATTTTCATCATTCTATTTAAAAAAAAGCATGTCTAAAAAAATATCGGCAGGAATTAGGATGATGTATTTTAATACAAATCAAAGTCGCATTTCTTGTCAGTCGTTTGTTAGTTTGGTGCAGGTAAACGAATTAAAATATTGTAAAAGAATTTATATTTCTAAAATCATATAATTAGTATAAATATATAAAATATAAATTGTGCACAGCAGGAAAGGATGGCTAGTTTAGTATAAACAGCGGGAATAGCATATTGCAATGAAGTGCAAATGCCGCGCAATAAGGGAACCGCTGTAACACACGAGAGCACACCAACAGCTGTATTGTGTGAACAGAGATGTAACTTTAACAGGAAAGCTCTAATCGAATGGTTTTAGGTACTTAATGAATTTAATTATTACTGACTTGGAAAATATTATTATTATGATCTTGTTAGTTTTTTATAATACATTAAACTATATATGGTTATTTTGTGTTTGATGCTCGTTGTAATGGATAATGATTTGTGTTTTTATTTTTTATTCAAAACCCGACATGTATTTTTGATAATTATTAATAAATAAACTAAACAGTTTTCTTTCGTTATAAAATTGTTATAAGTGAAAACTCTATTGTGATTACATAACCAAAAAAAAACAACCCCTAAACAGCTTATCGGATCGTAACGAAATTTGGCAAGAAGATAGATTATTTGTCCTTGGAAAGGACATAGGCATTCTTTTTTTTCCACAGTTAAAGTACATACAAAAAAATTCCACGCGAACGTCATAAATAGCGAGCAGCAGCTAGTACAGTAAATTCCAGTCCGTTCACTCGTGGTTCACTCGTCACTCGTTTCATAGTGAAGAGAATAGCTTCGATTGTGTCGCACCACTAGTGTGTAGCGTGGTGGAAAGTGTGACATGTCAGTTTGGCCGGGCCATCGGAAGCGACTGTAAATTATTCAACGTTCACCCGTAGGTAATAAAGTTACTATGCACGTTTTACTGGAACCCAATTTAACCGTTCAAACATGTTTTTTCATTGCCATATCAATTACTTTGGTTAACGCTTTAGAAGCGTATTCTAAGTCAAAAGTCACTTAATGGAAATGGAATTAAACCTATTTTCGTATTACACAGAAAAATAAAAACGGCGGTAAAGTAAAAATGCGTTTATTGAATAAACATAAAATAACATAAGGTTGCCAAAAGCTGCTCTCATTTAGTTAAAAAAAGTATCAGAAAAAAGGGTTTAATGATTTAGGTTCCTAATTCTAATTAATCACCCGGTCCTAAAATAAGATCAAAATAAATGGTTAAAAGGTTGCTAGGTAATTGAAACAATAATTTATCAGTTCAAAATGGCGATCAAAAATAATAATAATTCTTTACATTAAACCCCGTTGTATATTTTACAAGTGATGGTTATAAATGGTTCTTAGAACTTGTGTTGTTAGGCTAATGAGAATAATAAATTGTACATTTCCATCAATACCGAGAATCATTAACATTATTATTAGAGTTGAAGAAACTTCTTCAAAATAAGCCTCTATTATTCATGACGATCGACATTCAAATCGTCTGTTCAAAACGAAACTACTAAATTATACACCCAGTATAATTATTGTCACAAAACAAAATAGCTTTATATAGTTCTGATTCCATGAAAATCATTAGAATTTAAACCTTAAATCAATGATTTAATAGATCACATGACGCGTGGCGCATATAGGTATGTCGCTTGGGATTTGCAAGAACTATACCAAAATATAAATACCGACGCATGGCGGAAACACCCGAAATTTTCCGAGGTCATCCTTCAAATTGCGGGGCCGGAGACACTCTGGGAATTCCTAACAACTTGTGAGGTCCCTAAAATTTTAATTACGCTGTATCCAACCATTCTTCCTCCCCCAAGTTGGCATAGCGGTCTCTTTGAATATTATTACTCGGCCTACTTGCAAAAAGCCTTTAGCGAAACATTTGGGCGAATACAATTTCATTTTAATGCTTTTATGGGATGACCCTGAAGACGTATTGTTCTTACGATAGGATTGCGAAAGAAAGGTAATGCTGTTCGAGGCCGTTTTTCTGATTTAAGCGCTGTTTATACAACAACGTGTACTTATACAATCTATATCAATTTCGCCTTTTAATTTCTGATACAGAAATCTTTAATTCACATTGTTTTTAAAACTTCAGTAAAACGACGATTTAAAATAAATTATTTTACACTACCAACGCAGCAACATCAAAACCCAATTTTTAAAGTTTTGCAGACTTAAATCTTGCAAGGTTTTGCGTGTTACGTTCCTAGTGCTGACGTGTTTAGTTACGTTCAACCACGTTCAGTATTCAAATACCGTCGTTTGCCGTTCGTGCAAGAGATTTGCGAGCACTAGGTACTCGTGAGATTCGCATAATTAGTACCGAATTCCCCGTGGTGCATTTGTTCGAAGACGTATTTTGCATTATATTATTTCGAAATTATTCATGGGATAATATTATTAATGATTCTGTTAGAGAAATAAGACCATAAGTTTTTCAAGAGCGGTTTTAAGAACGAACAGAGTAGGTAGGCAATGGTTTCAGAAATTCAGTCATCATCATCTGTTTAAGAAATGTTGGTACCACTTCATCTAATACCATCATCATTTTCACGTTTACTTAGTTTTAAACTTATTCTGTTAAACTTTTTTTTTCTGAACTATGTTGGGGTTTAACCAGTCTAACCGAATGCTGATGAATAGCAGTATTTTACATGGAGAGACTGCTTGTCTGACTTCCAAAACTCAGTTCATCATCATCACAGACCCTTGGCCAGTTGAGACCAACGGCTTTACGTTATTTCCGAGGCACGGAGGAAACTCTGTTTGTAATGGGTAGACACCCATCTATAGAACAACCTAAAGAAAGAAAGATTCTAACTCTGCCGTCTATATACATACTTGACATTTGCGTATTTGTTTTCAAGAATATCAACCAGTTTACTAAAGTTGAAGATACACACAACATCAACACTCGCCATAAAAAGAGGTTATGCGCTCCACCCTCAAGAATCAAAATGTTAAGCGATAGCCCATATTATATGGCAATAAAAATATATAATAAGCTACCCAACACGTTTAAAACGGAAAAATCAGTAGCAATATTCCAAAGAAGGCTAAAACTATATCTCATCCAAAAATGCTTCTACTCAGTTAAAGAATATTTAGAATCTAGTATAAAGTAACGACTTTCTCTTATGTACAAAAGTGGCGATCTGACCTATAATACAAACAATAACATTGACCCTCATAATTGACTCTGTATAAAATAAAAACTGTAGGACCTGAGAAAATGACATTAATATTGCTGAATAATTGTATTATATCCACTATCATTGACATTTAATTTTGTCATAACTATAATTTCTTTATTTAATTTAATTGTACTACATAATAAAAATAAATAAATAACTCAGTAATGTTTAATGCATGCTAAATTAGGATGATAAGGACAGGCGAATGTTTGCAATGCTTGTAAAAGGCTGCTAAGTTATAAGTTCTGACCAATAATACCTAACACCACAATGTACACTTGGTTCGCAATAAATGTTTTGACTTTGACTTTGACCTAGGGAAGCGCGGCTTAACCTTAAGAATGATCGCAGTAGCTGTTATTATTTCGCCACGAACTCTTGTAACAGAAATCCTGTTAATAATCTTCCAGAAATTCAGTGAAAGGTTAAAAAATCTAGGTTATAAAATTTTCACCATACATTTAATTTTGGTTTTACAATAAACAGGAAACTCACCAAATCAAATTACATCTTTTACCAACTCCATTATTTTGTCAGATCTCAAATGTTCTAAATCATAACAAAATAATTACTGTTGAATTCCGAAATTTAATTATGTGATTTGAATAATTAACTGAACGCTGAACCCTATTTATTGGACAATCTCACAATTTTAATCAAATAATTGAAGAATGAATAACACTGAACTCTTCGCAATAACTTTTTGCAAGCAATTTTGCCTAGCGTTGCCTTTTCCCAACTATATTGGGGTTGGCTTTCAGTCTAACCGGATGTAGCTAAATACCAGTGTTTTAAATGGAGCAACTGCCTATGTGACCTCCACAACCCAGTTAATACTAGGTAATACGATACCCTTTAGTAATATTGGTTGTCAGACTTTCAGGTCACTGACTACGTGTAACGACTACCAAAGATCTATATATGTATTGGTTTCCGAGACACGGAAGAAACTCGTTATGTAATGGGCGGTCACCTATCCATAGACCAACCTAGGCAAGCGCAGCTTAACCTAAAGAGTGGCAGTTATTATTAAGCCACGAGCTTTAAGCAATTTTGACATTCTGCTCTCATAATTACAATGATTGTCTATATTTCCTAATTTATCTATTGATTTCTCGTGGCTTAATAAGAACTGCCACTCGGGTCGATCTTTAGGTAAAGACATACTGAGTTTCCTCTGTGCCTCGGAAAGCACGTTAAGCTGTCGGTCTCGGCTGCCATATATAGATCTTTGGCAGTCGTTACAGGTAGTCAGTGACCTGAAATTCTGACATTTAGTCTTACCAAAGAGTATCGTATTACCTAGTATTAACTGGGTTGTGGAGGTCAGATAGGCAGTCACTCCATGTAAAATACTGGTCTTCAGCTGCATTCGGTTAGACTGGAAGCCGACCCTAACATAGTTGGGAAAAGGCTAGGCAGATGATGATCTATTGATTTCTCATTACAATGACGGTGTATTTTCCTTTCATAGCCGGATCGATATTGGATGATAATTGCGCCGTTCCTCATATAGCGAGCAATGTGTTCACACGCTCGGAAAATCACCCCATTGCTGACGTCACGAATGATAAACGCAATATTAATCCATGTAAGCATGACCTCTTTTATGGATTTATTGCTTCTACCCAGTGTAGTGTAGTGCGCCATTGTTCAGCTTGTGTTTTATTGGAAAAATATTGTGTGCATCATTAATTTGATTTATTTCCTACCCCAGGAACTGACCGTAACTGGGTAAAATAAATCTCAGTGCCGTAAACCAAACATTCATAGTACTTACAAGCTAATTGAGTTTGTTTAACTTTAAAATCTTATGACAATATCTAGTGGTTTTCGTATCATTTTACACCTTGCATTAATGTTAATGCTATTACTACGTTTTCATCCCAGAAAATGACGAAACAAATTTACTATAACGACCAACGTTTTTAATACAAAGTTTATCATCAGACTACAGCAGTCCATTGCTGGCGGTCTAAAGTACCCACTTTAGCAGATCATAATAGATCCATATTATGATTTGCTAAAGTGGCAATTTTAGACCCCCTGGACAATTTGGACGTAGTGGTTATCGGTAACTCACCTTCCACCTAGTTTAAAAGCGTCCTCCTACCTTACATTTCCCAATTTACGGTCTCCACAAATGTAAGTCTAGTTCACCCTAACGGGCGTCCTTTCTACTGCTAACCAACCAGAATAAGAATTTAAATCGCTGTAAAATATTGAGTTAGTCATAACATCACGCCTGTAAACCCCGAACACCTACATTACGCCAGTTAGGTTTAACTCCCATGTAATAGGGGGCGAGCCTATTGCCATCAATCGAGCACAAATCCAGACTCCGTGGCTGCTACTGAGAAATGCCTGATGGAAAAACAGTCACAATTTATATTATACATACCGGCGTGCCAACTCAACCACGTAATACGAATATCGGAGCGTAATTAGGCCGCAATAGTCATACATACATTACACAAATTCTACATTAAACTATTATTCTAGAGCTACCAGTTGCGCCAACATTACAAAGCTAACGCCAACATTAGTTTGTACGACTATTAGCATTCAGCATCCTACTGCCAACCGAATGGTTTTATCAATAGAGAAATGGATATGTGAAGGCCTTATCGTTTTACCAAAATGGTTGACTCTCCATTAGAATATCTGTGTACATTTCCGTCTATATTTGAGGAATTCTGTCGGATCTCAGGCCATTTTGCATAGCAACGCAAACTGTATTGTTCGATACAAATCTCGAAATGGCTTAGCACCAAAATGGCCGGAGTATGCTGTGTACGGCACACAACCAGTGCTATCAATTTGAACTTAACAACGTCTTTAAGTAGTGGCAGTAAGAGTGATTTTCGTAATGATATTATTGTTACCCAAGCGCTTTGATGGCAGGTGGCGTAAAGTTGTGACCGAGTGGCGATAATGCTACATATATCACCGATTCCATCCATTCCAGGGCCTGAAACTTTAGCAAGATAGTGAGCCTATAGTCGAGTATAAATATACCTAAACTGAAATAAGAAGGGAGAAAACAAAATAAAGCGAATTTATTCTTCTCTCTCTAGTACTGTTTAAAACAATATTTTCCAAAGCAGATAGTTCTTCGGTATTTTCTTTATTCATGGGAAGTCGGGTGGAACTAAATCCTCTTTCCTTTTTTAACTGACCCTGTTTCGTATACCCAGTTTTAGTACAGAATTTAACGTAAATATGAAACTTACAAACCGTGGTTTTCTTTTACTGAAATGCATGAAATTTAATTTTACGTCTTAATTATTTTAGAGCTGGAAAGCAGAACCACGAATTCTTTTGTGTTTAAAACTATTTAATTGCCTACATAAAATGCGCATTCCGGCTTACTATTTTCTTTGTCTGTCTTCTGAATAGAATTACTCTGCTTTTGTGCAAGTCTTTTAAAAGCTTTATAGGTACTTGTAGGACTCTGAAAACAATTCAAATTGGTCTTTCTCATATTATTTGACCCAAAAATATGACTAGCAGCTACTATTTACGCATTCACATGTGTATATCATAACTCTTTACCCGAATCTCTTTGGTCGAATATTCAGATATTTAAAAAGCAATAAAATATTAACTATTAGTATTAATATTACTTAAGCCATACAAGATAATACAATCAAACGTTATAAACTCATACTCCAAAACTCATCTAAGTCAGACTTAGTCGCCATGACAAGAAACGGTTCGAAACTCAGGCTGTATTCTTAGCCGCAATTGGCCCTATAATCTGACAGATTGTTTCTTATAAAAATCTCCAATCGAGAACGTTTATTAAATTTTTAAACAAGCTATATTTGTCAATGTGTGTCGCGTTGAGTTTAACTTGAGCTTACTACGAATCTTACAAATATTATAAATGCGAGTGAGGATGGATGGATGGATGTTTGTTACTCTTTCACGCAAAATCTACTTACCGTATTCAATCGAAACACACAGATGAATTATAACCTGGATTAACATATTATTATGATACTTTTTGTTCCGGTAGCACGACCCCTTTTGTTTTTGGCGGGTGGAAAATCATCAAATAACCCCTCCCGCTCTTGGGCAGAGCGAAAGGGAGTGTCAGACTTCTACTGACTAAAAACCACCCATGTTCCTTCTTAGCCCTTCATGTCGAGGCCGCGCTATCTCTTGCGAACAACCCGCAGCCCCGACGGGTAGTACGACCCCTTGGGACAATTACCGAACTCCACGTGGGCGAAGCTGCCAGCATAAGCTAGTATCAGTTTAAGTCACAAATTGACGGTCAAATCTGAGTACAAAATCAAGAGACAAAAGTTCGTGTTGGGCCTCCAATTTACCAGTCAGTGGTAAGCTGGCACGCGACACGGATATCCGTGACAATGTCTTTGTTGTTCCGATTGCGTAATTAATTTATGTCCATGAATTTATTCGTAGTTCGCTGAATGTACTAATTAAGGCAGCTCTGACGGTTCTACGGCTTTGATAAGTTAATTGTTGCTGTAAAGTGGTCTGTTTGTGTTTCATTTTGCTACTTTCACGACGTTGCTTATCTGATTGGTATGGAATTTTGGTGAAGGATGTCCTTCGTGTTGGGTTGCTAGTGATGGTTCAAAATAAAGAGATACCGCGGCTTTGACACAAAGAGCTAAGAAGGAACATGGGTGGTTTTTCGTCAGTAAAAGTCTGACTCTCTCTACCGCTCTGCCCAGAGCGGGAGGAGTCATTTGATGATTTCCCACACCCAAAAAAAAGGGAGTTCACGCTGAGCCTGAACTTATTGTTTTATTTATTAAAAGGTGTAGCAGATTATCTTAAAATTAATACTTCAACGAATTAGAAAACAACTCATGCATAAATTCACGCTTTTTCATTCCATGTGAGAAGGAAAAATTTACAGAGCACTGCCGAGTACGATCGTTACATACTTCTAATTTTTTTTCATCTACGTTGATACATCGCTGGTTACGAATACTACCTTTTTGAAAGATGTCACCATACAAAAACAAATACTTACCTAGGAAAATACCTCCGCTCTAATTCACTCAACAAAAAACAAATAGACCTTAAAACCTACAACTAAAGACCTAAAATCTAGAAGCGCACCGCACAAAGGTCTTTTCTCTTCCAACATATTATCTGACCGGAACAAGTATTTGCCAAGACTACAGCGTCGTAAAAGTCACGCGTGTTTACAGTGCCGTTAACAAGCTCAATAAAAGCGTCTGGCAAGGTGTGGGGACTTGGGGTTCTTTGGCAACATTGCCAGAACTGGCACGAATGTCACAGTCACATCTGGCACTTGTTGCGTTGCCAGCGATGCCAAATAGCCCCCGTGTCACAGGACTGTGTAAATATCAAATTTCGTTTGTACATAAATGGTCGAATTGTTCGTACAACATTTTTGAGTCTGGGCTTTCCTTTTTGTATTTGTATTCCCTTGTCTGTCGTTTGGGGCTTTAGGTTCGAAGGGTACCTGTACCCTCTTGGGTGTCGAGGTGTAATATACTTTTTTTTTAATAATCACTTTTCTGAACCATCCATTTGTAAATGTTGAATATATGAATCTCTGGAGACTTATATCAATATTTTACATAGAAGATATTGGAATTGAAATTGAAAAACCGCTTCCTTTTTGAACAAATATTAGAATAATATGGTTGACTAAGATAAAACAAATTGTAACGAGATCCATCATAAATATAGAAATGTTTTTTAGAAAATTCATAGTGTCCAAAAAACCTTATAAATGTATCTCAGAAAAGATTTACAAAGATCACTAAGATCTTACTCAAACTGAAAATACCAATAAAACTTTTTATAACAACATAAACTTATTATACTCGACTACTCGAGACTCCTGGGCCAAGTTTGTTTACAAAGTTTTTTAACAAGTATGTTTCTAAGGCAGCTGCGATGCTTATCTTGGCCAGTCGGGGCCCCACAGATGTTAGTAGTTCCTAATTTAATACGGGCCTTATCGATTCGAGTTACCCCAACTTCATTTAAGGTTTGGACTAGGAATAATCTGGCCTTAAGGTTGTTGACTGGAAAAGAATTTAAACTTGGTAGTTTAATAACGAAAGAGGTTGGTGTCTTTAGAACTTTTCATTGCTGGGTTGAAAACATTTTGAACTATTAATATTTGCTCACTTTCACTATCTACTTGAACTTTATGTTCGACCATAAACAAATAGGAGTGGTTTTTATCCCTTACCCTATTAAAAAAACTATAAAAAAACCGATCAACTAAAACTGAAGGTTAAAACTCTCTATCCGAAGTTTTATGAACGTGATTATATTTTTTAAGCTCGCTGTATTGCTGGGCACTACTGGCCAGGCGATACCTGTTAGGTTCACCTAAAACTACAGACGCTTCAATGGAACACCCACCTAAGCGTATAAATCGTAGCTATAACTGAACTACACGAGTGTCGCCTTGTAGATAAGGGCAGTGGCCTGCTTACGTGGCTAATTGAAACATTCAACCCACTCAGAAAATATCGCAAAAAACAACGTTTATTTTTAATTAGCTGTTGCCTGCGGCTTTGCTAACCTTATTGTCGGATATTATTCTACGTGGTCGTATAAAATATACCGTGTGGCACTCGAGGATAGTGTAACTTTTCATTGGTGAAAAAATTTTCGGTATCGTATCAGTGTTTCAAAATATTAGCCACATCCAACTAAACCTCTAAAACAGGGACGTCCTGTATATTACCCATGACAGACGAGAGAAACGTAGGCCCGTTTAGCAAAAAGCACAAGTTAAGAAAGAAATAAGATAGATACTGCAGTTTGTTTTTAAGATGCTAAGGAATGGGCATGTTTACTGACTAAAAAAAATATGATTCTAATTAGACCGTCTGTTAGATTATCGAAAAATATTGGATACGTATTTTTCGTTTTATCAAATCAATAAAAATTGACGAAGAAAAAACGCGTCAAAAATTTAAGTGGGGGTTGTGACGTCACTCACCGGTAAAAATGTCTTAGTATATGACGTCACACGAGTTTTCAAAGCACTGTATCGTCCTCATTGTTTGTTTACGTGTAAAAAGAAAAAATACGTGTCCAATATTTTTTGGAAATGTACCTGACGGGCTAATTCAATTTTTTTTGTTAACTACCTTATTTTAAAAATAGCTAAATGCATTAAGTTGGAAGTTGCTGAAAATAATAAAATACTTTGTTGTAAAAGATATGAAATAGGGTTTTCAAGTAATGTTCTTCTTTTAGTTAAATACGAGTATTTGAAATTATGCTTTTCATCTATATAAATAAAGAGAAACGTCCTGACTGACTTATCAACGCCAAGCCCATTCCTTTTTTTTTTTTTTGGGGGTGGGAAATCATCAAATAACCCCTTCCGCTCCTGGGCAGAGCGAAAGGGAGTGTCAGATTTCTACTGACTAAAAACCACCCATGTTCCTTCGTAGCCTTTCATGTCGAGGCCGCGCTATCTCTTGCGAACAACCCGCAGCCCCGACGGGGTGTTAGGTACACCTCTGACTACCATTTGGGGTATTACAGCCGTGATGTAATGTTAGTATACTCCTCTATTTTCCAATATCCTTCGAGACGACAAACAATCAGTCAATTGAACGTCAGATTTTCCTTTCCAAGGCTATACTTAGAGACACCACTAAAGATTACTATGAATATAAAGAGAGAATAAGTTTTCGGAGAAACGTTACAAAAGAAGGGGCTTTACGCACGAGTAGTAAAAATAATTTGATTATATTTTTATGTGGGCACCTGTGAGGTTCTAAGTGAGGTTGACGAACGTTGATTTTCACTTACACAGACACCTAACCAAATGCCTAAAAACCATTACATGGATTGGATTTACAACGCTCGGGCATAACGCAAAGAGTTGAAATTCCAACGGTGTTGTAATATTTAGGCATCGCTAAAAACAGGCAAAAATCTCTTGCTGAACTTCTAGTTAGTGACGTTTATTCTATTACTGTAATCTGGACAGAGATATAACATGTTTTTATTAAACTATTTGACTGTCTTGTCTCTATAACAATAAAAGTTGGAATGTTTTTATTCAGTTGAATTTGTATGAGCGTTGGTGCTGAGTTTGAATTTATTTTAAGTTTGTACGTAGCGTAATTTCTGTCTCAAAAGTTTCATTGTTCGAACTTTTAGTAAAAGTCGGTTTTATAGTTCAGCCGAATAAAAATATTTAAGTTATTATATTTTCAATTGCTCTTTATAGTGTGAAAGATAACATAGTGAGGAAACCGTCATCTCCTAGGACCAAAAATTTGGAGATATTATACTACAACCACCAACCTGAAGTGGGTCTGCCTTTTAAATTCTAGCAGGGGGGAAATGAAGCCCCACTGGGTCCGCGTGGTGGGTTCCTATCCTTCTTCTAGAAAAGATGCCTGAGTCGCTGCAGTGGAAATATAATAGACTGATGATGAGGCGGGAAAATATAGGTTTATTATGTAATTTTCCACAATCAGATAACCGAAATCGAAAAATTCCATCATGTATCTGGAAATCATTATTACATAACATAACATAACATCACACCTGTAATCCCCGAAGGGTTAGGCAGAGGTCTGGTGTACCTAATAGTACACCCAAATAAAAAAAAAGAAACAAAAAAAAATCAAATCATTATTATAAACACTGATAACGGGATATTTTCAATGTTTACTGTTTTTTTGAGATCCTTATTATGTTCAACCAAATGGTGTTCTACCTGAAAAAACACAACACAATCCCTTCAAAACGGAGTAAAACATTAATAAATTATTATGTTTAATGGTCCTGTAAACCGTATACCCCACAGGGGGTGAAATAAAACGAGATAAGCTCAAATATTGAGTAATCAGAGCTTTTTATGAGATTTTAACACGCGATATTTAGAGGCACACAAATTGGTTTTTATACCACCAAACAATATTTTAGATTAAAGATAGAAGAGAGTGTCCGCTTTATTGAAAACGGTTGCACAGAAAGGAGAGAATAGAGTATTGCAATAAAATTGTTCCTCATCCCACAAACTTACAACTTAGGCCAAGTTAAATACCATAATTCGTAAAAAGAAGGCCTATTATAAATACAAAATACTGATCTAAATACGGTAACCGATGAGACCGAGTTTTGATTAATTATTTACAGTTTCAAACAGCTGTGAAAGGCATCACTGTTCTTGCTAATTAACAGAGAAAATTCTCCCCGATTAAGTATTATGGGTACCTATCACTGAACGAGGCTGTTTGAGGCTGATCGATGGGGATGTTGTTATAACCAAGGTTCTTCTAAAAGATAATCTTTATAAAAGCTTTTTTATTATTAATTTACCAGATTATGAATTGACGTATTTGTGCCTCTAAATATATCTTACGGTGATGATAAAGTGATTATAGACACATATATTGTATGCACACATGTGCTAATGTTATTTTTAAAAGTAGGTACGTGATAATAATGAGCTTGCATAAAACTACCGTGAAAATGGCAAATTGCTTTTTTTTATATTCAGATACAATTTACTAAATCTTATGTTAATCTTAAAAGATACGAAATGACCAGTTGATTTTGTTTGAGTTGAGTTTTTCGATTAGTTAAAAATATTTATTAATCATTAATGTTTAGTTTAGTGATGATCGAATCGATTTTAATGTCTTGGAATCTATTCAGTTTTTAAACTCAAGAAAATGACGTCAGAAACACTGTCCCACCAATCCGTAGGACATATTTAAGCTTCTTATTTTTTCTTCAAGATAAACTGCGTAACAAATGTTTAGCTTAGCGCAACCTTCAACCATGAATTACGTTGACTGACAGGTCCTGACCTTCGGAGCCTCCAGAAAACCCGGGATTCCCAGCATTTATTAGGTCACAGGTGGATTCAGTTTGCTAACTGGTTGGAATAATCCATTGGTCATTTCAAATGATACCTTTATTGGAATAATCCTCTTTGTGAAGTTTTTAGATTTGTGAATGAAATTGAGTTCACTGTGAACAGCCACTATTTTTGCTGCGGGCTACAGGATTGATATAGACAAAGATCATTTTTTTTCATGTATATTGACAAAATAACCTTTTTTCATGAAAGCTCTAGTGACGTCATTAATTTAAAAAGACACTAAATCAGCATTGTGTAGTGGATGTTCATTTTATTTTGAGATTTTTGTGCCTATACTTTCACATAAAACTCATCATTATTTTACTAAATTTATAACATTTTATTTAGGATCAGCACAAAATGAAACCGAAAATGGTCCGCAAGACTTTTTAAAGGGGAAACCCTTTAAAAACTCTTCCGGACCGTTTTCGGTCTCGGCGGCCAATCATAGCGGACACTAGCCATCGCGACATCGGCGCGGGAGATATTACAGTGTGGGAGAGCCGTGACCAACTGCTTAACGTGCTCTCCGAAGCACGGACAAAACTCAGTATTTAATGGGCGGTCACCTATCCACAGACCAACCTAGGCAAGCGCGGTTTAACCGACCCAAGTGGCAATTATTATCAAGGCACGAGCTCCACTTTGAGTTGAAAGCGATACAAAGCACATATTACTGTCTTCGCTAAACCAAACGCAACCGACCGCGTTAACGTTCGCCGGCAAAAGCAATTACGCTGACAATCAGTCCTTAACCTTACGCGCGTCTGCACACGCCCTAATTCTTTAATTACTTCGCAAATTACATTTTTAGCGTGTAAACACTAAATGACGTTGAGTGTCTTTTTATCTTTTATTTTTAAGAGAGGGTTTGAAGGTCATTGTTTTTAAGCTTTCAAGAGTTTCAACATTCTAGTATTTTGATTGGATAAGACGTTTTAGTCAATAAGTACTTAAATTAAATTAACTGACTGGTTACTTTAGAAGATTTAAGTACTAGATGATATCGAAGTTATTGAAGTTTTGTTTTTAAATAGCATGTTTAGATACTCAGTCACTGTTTATTCATCATATCTTCGGAGTTTTGCAAGACAATTCCATTTTGCTTTGTAATTGATAGCATACAAATAACATCACGCCTGTTATCCCCGAAGGGTTAGGCAGAGGTGTACCTAATGCTACACCCGCATTTCACCAGCTATGTTAAAGTCTCAAGTAACAGACGGCGAGCACATTCCCACCAACCGGGCACAGATTCGGTCTCGTGGTTGCTACAGAGAAACTCCTAATGGAAAAACTCAATAACATTTTGCCCGACCCGTGATTCGAACCCAAGACCTTATACTCAGCAGGCACGCTTGCGACCACTAGTCAAACGAGGCATGGGTAACATATTTTTATTTTTACGGTTGAAAATCACGAGGTATTTAATTTTATTTTATTCCCGCTCTGGGCGGAGTGGAAGACAACGTCACACTTATCCTGACTAAAGCCCCACCTATGTTCCTTCTTAGACTTTTGTGCGGTATCTCTTTTGAACAGTCCCGATGCCTAGTGGAAATTATGTTTTTTTTTCCTACTCCTCCGCTATTATTTTCTGATTAATTTCGTTGCGGGATCCAAGACAGTTAAATCGTTTCCCTGGGACTTCGTCGAGCTTCAGAGTCTCGGCGCTTTTCTTTTGGTCGCCACTGTTGATTCTGGCTAACAGGAGTTACAGTGGTTTGGGAATAGTGTGGCGGGCTTGTCTCAAAAAAAAAAGTCCCGCAGCCTAGGCATGGTTGCATATAAAACTATTTACTGCTTACATTGATAAAAGAGCCACGTATAGTTAAAGCAAAGAACGCTTAGATTCAACGACTATGTCAACATACTAGGCCAGATATTTTGGCAAATCTCCAAGACTGAGAGAAGTCCAACTTTGTCTAGTTCCTAACTCGGTTACACCATTAAGAAAGTGCTGAATTTCCATATTTATTTATTCAGACAGTCCTGTGACCTTTGGAAATTCCTAGGATTTCATATTTTCTGCAAACATAGCAAGTTTTTATAATTATTAAGTTAACACCAGACATGGGTGGACTATATTACGATATCTGGAACTTACAACTTAGTGATTCAGATAATCATAAGTTATACTACATTATAAGTATTTAACAAACTTTTGGGTCAAAAAATTAATTTAAAATTCCATTTATCCTCGTAAGGTCCAACCGACCTAATTTAAGGACACACATATTTTGGCATTTCGGCCCAAGACAGTTTTTAAAATCGTTAAATTACGGCCCAGTGACTTAATATTATGACAGGAAATTAAACGTATTTTTGTTTTTTAAATAATCCTGCCAGCAAAAATATATTACCCTTTTTTTATGGGGGGTGGAAAATCATCAAATGACCCCTCCCGCTCTTGGGCAGAGCGAAAGGGAGTGTCAGACTTCTACTGACTAAAAACCACCCATGTTCCTTCTTAGCCCTTCATGTCGAGGCCGCGGTATCTCTTGCGAACACCCGCAGCCCCGACAAATATATTACCCTTGAACGACAAATTATTTCTACATATTTTTTTGTTGAATAGTTAACTTTTAGTATAGGCAAATTAGGTAATACCCCTTAAAATAATTTAGCCAACAGCAAACACTTTTTGCTACACACAAGTTCTGAACCGCCACTACTTTAAGGTTGGGTCTTACGATAAATCAAAATAATCAACAAAACTCGACATACGAGTCAATTCTGCAGTATTTTCGCAGCATCACTATTCAATCTGAATCCTCAATTCAATTTCATACAAGCCATGGTTATTTCATTCGTGCTGTTTATAAATGCGACCGACCCACATACTCGTTCGTTGCGATCATATTGCATTTTAATATGTGCGTGATTATATCACCACTTTCATGCAGGCTGCACATATTGCATTTTTTATAAATGAATCACATTTGTGAAGTAACTAGATACGTATTTGTGTCCTTTGACTTTACTATTTCACATTATTTTTATATGTTATATCTTTGTACTGCCATCTTTTCTCTCTATGTTTTTGACTATGACTGAATTCTCAGTTTCCATCATTTACAGGAAACTTGGCAGACCAACAACTTTACCCAGTGTTAAACAATCAACATGAAAATATTTTATTTCACATAGTAGGCCTAAATTTGGCGTTCTGTATGGTGTCGGACGTAAAGAATAGCACCATCCCATATCTTCCCGTGGGTGTCGTAAGCGGCGACTAAAGGACTTACCAGAGAATGGGCAGCAGCGTTATCTGTGCCTTTGTAACAACCATACTGCGATCGCCAACCCGCCTGCCAAGCGTGGCGATTATGGCAAATCCCCCTCTTCTGGGGGAGGCCTGTGTCCAGCAGTGAACGTCTTTTGGCTGAGATGATGATGAGGCCTAAATGGGCACTTATAAAATGCTAAATGGGCACTTATAAAATGTCAAAAGATAATTGCACACTTCAGGTCAGTATGAAGAAGCACCGGCACGAAACGTCAAGAATACAGTTTCACTTTTACTCATTTACTTTTCAGAAATAGAAATGTTTATTTAAATACTCATTCGTGAATCTCAATTTAAGAACTTATTTCGAGCGAGTGCTTGTGACATTGTCGAGTGTAAAGCTCCGAGGTAGGTACTCCCAAAATTTGCAATATTGTAGCTAGGAAAGGTGCTACTTTGCACTTATTTGCAGGTACTTACACTTAGTCTTAATACTTTTGTTACTTTTGTTTTTTTGTTGTGTACTTTTGTTTTTACTTTTTTGTAGAATTCAATGAACTTGGAGGGTTTACTGATGATTTTAATTATTATAATTCCGTAAATATACACGGGTTACGGTCGCGAATCATATCTTACCGAACTTTGAGCCTGACACTGACCTGCAAATTGCAAAAAACGTAAGAAAGTTTCGAATTTCGCCCTGGTGCTTCCACCTTAATGAAATGAATATTATATCATAACTTGACACATCTTCAACACTCATACATACGTAATCAACATAACTTAAAGTTCCCACTACTGGGGACAGAGGGGGGGGAAGCCTTTCACTGAGAGCGAGTGTGCCATAATCCACGGAGGCCCAATTGCTGAATGACAAACGTTTTCGATTTATTTTCAAGATCGGCAAGCTTTTTCCCTCAACATACACAAAGAAAAAGTTACAACAAAGTGTTTTCCTTTAAAAGTCAGTTTCCGGTTTTTTGTATCAATCAGATGACCTCAATAAGGCAAATACCAATAATTTCGTAATTATAATCTTGTGGAGATTTAAAAGCGTCATCATCAGCCCTTACTCAAAATGTTGGGGTCGGCTCTCAGTTCAACTTGGTGCAGCTGAATGCTAGTAATTTACATGGAGCGACTGCCTATCTGACCTGCACAACCCAGCTTGCACTGGGTTATACGATACTCCTTGTTGGGTACTGGACTTTCAAACATCTGCAAATGATAGCCAGGACCAACGGCATACTTTCCGAGGCACGGAAGAAACATATTATGTAATTGGTGGTCACCCATCCACAGGCCAACCTAGGCTAGCGCGGCTTAACCTGAAGACCGCGTCTGTTATTGCTTAGACACAAGCTCCTGCAGATAATATTTTCTGAGGTTATTTTTACTTTAAGAGATCTCCTATATCAATTTCTTCAGCAAGTTAGAGCCGATAATCGTCTGACAAATTCGTGGACATTTCTCCAAGTCTTCGAGCATTAACTCTTCATATATCAATCTTTTTCATACAGAATCTAACGAGGGCTTTTCGCATTACTTCAAATTATCAACATAACCCTTTTCTACCCTGTAATATATCATGTTGAGTGGCCGGTACAGACATATGGAGGATCAAGTGGATAGGCCGATAGTACGGGTTTTCCCGATCACCCCAGAGGGTATATATTGAAGGAATTTTTATATTGGACGCGTATAAGTATTTGTGTTTTCTATTACATGAATTGATGATCTGTGGTATGTCTTTTGCTCTTGCTCAACTGTTGTTGTTACATTGGTGTTTTACCAATTAAGTGACTATTCACTTACTAGACTCAATAAAAAATATATTCTTAAGACCCGTGTGCATCAGAATACATTTGTTTTGTTGATAATCTGACAAAAAAAAGTAAAATAAGAAGATTGTATCGGTATGTAATATCAAATTAACAGCTTTTTAATTAATGATTAAATTTTTTAATTAAATGTTTGTCTGTCCGTTTGTTTGTTCCGGCTAATCGCAGAAAAGGCTGGACCGATTTTGACGGACCTTTTACCGGCAAATAATTAAAGCTATAAATCTTAACAAGTCGTCGCGTCGGTGTCAGTGCAAAATCTTAGCTTAATTTTAACGAGGTACCTATGTCAGTTGTCTTTTACGTATTTTAAAGGTATTATGTATAAACCATACCTAAAAACTAATAACATATCTTACCCTTTTTTTTTTGTTAACCTGTACTGTCCCACTGCTGGGCAAAGGCCTCCCCAAATTTCTTCCAAGAGCTCTTTTCCTGTGCCGCCTCGTACCAGCCCTCGTGGTACGCGTCTAGATCATCACACCACATCTTTCTTATACCTAACTTAACCCTATTAAAAGCACACACTTCTCAACAAAGGCAACGTTAACACGTTCCACATAAAAATATACGCGTTTTAATTTGTTCACGAAATGAGATTTCCTGTAAAAGAATCAGATAATGAGGGTACGTACGGAGTTATATCCGGGTTTAAGGGAGGCCTTGACCTGCAATCCGGCCGGGCGCAAGGGGGTTATGATGAGTTTATAGAAAAACGTTCGATGCTTTCGTAAGTGTTAGATGAATTATTTGGACAACTTTTTGAAGGATAATCCGTATTTTAATGATACAGGGTGTAAACGTACCATTCACGAAGCAGTCAACCATCATGGGAGTAGGAGTCTGACACTCTCTGACTAAAAGAGAGTGTCAGACTTCTACTGACTAAAAACCACCCATGTTCCTTCATAGCCCTTTGTGTCCGGGGCCGCGGTATCTCATTCGAACAACCGGCAGCAATGTATGTTTCCTATAACGTTACTTATACGTTATAGTGTGTGTTTAACTTTAATACGACACCAAGCACTAAACGTAGGTATCTCTAACGTTTACGTAACCTATTTAGATAACCAAGCTTCGCAGACTGTATGACGTCATAAGTAGTTCTCATAATAGTATACCTTTAGGATGTGGAACATTAATATTGGTAAACGTTTATACGGTAAACTTGTTTGATATAACTACATACTACGATTAACAATAATGCCGTTTAGCCATCTTCTCTTTACTAAATTAAAACAAGCATTTTCAGATTAATTTTACACTAGGGTTCAGTTATTCCCCCGAGGTCCTTACTTTCTGGATTTTTTACATTCGGGTCCAGTTTTCCCTCCTAAGGGGGGTTCTCTCGCCCGTCGGGGCTGCGGGTTGTTCGCAAGAGATACCGCGGCCTCGACATGAAGGGCTAAGAAGGAACATGGGTGGTTTTTAGTCAGTAGAAGTCTGACACTCCCTTTCGCTCTGTCCAAGAGCGGAAAGGGTTATTTGATGATTTTCCACCCGCCCAAAAAAAAAAAAAGGGGGTTTCTCTTAAGGAGGAATAGTGGAATAAGCCGTTTATTTTGAATTTATCAGTATTATTATTAAACTTTAAAACGAGTAGTAAATTTTATATCCATGTCGATTTCTTTCATGTGAGTACAGAAAATCACACACACAAACAGTCTTTATTGTGAAATAACGTATAGTTTATTTAAATAGGTATGTAATAATAACAACAAAACACTAACAACTCCCAACGGAATCAGACTAATACCAATTAGCTTTAAAACCCTAATTCTAATTACAAAACATAGTCTAGTCTTAGACTACGTTATTTAAACCTAATGGAGCCGAAAACAACTTTATTAATGTATAGCTCATAGATACACCGTTTCAATAGAACGGAAAACAATAGAAGTGGGTGTGAAATATCTCTTTGGCTCTGAAATATTACAGTAAGGTAAGATACAATGTCTTCAGGCGCCTTTAATTTCAGGCTTACCTATACTTTTATCATAGTTTCTGAATCAGAAAATAAAATAAAATCAAAGACATAATTTATAAAATGGTATTTTATACAAGCCTGTATGAAAGAACGTTTTCGTCCTATTTGGCGCAGCCGTGAGATGCACACATTTTTTCTGCTTTTTTTTTATATATTTTATTATAATTTTAGTTCTGTAAATTGTAGTTTGTAAATATTGAAAAAAATATACCAGTTTTTTTTTGTGTGCTGGAAAAATATGTTTTCATTCTTTTCTCTCTTTTTCGTCTTGCATTCGCTTCAAATTCAAGGACGTTACTATATTAATGTTTCTCGACCCGAATCAGTAATCAATCAGTGATTCAATGAATCGATTACACAATTACCAACTCACGCAACTGTTAAATAAACGACCAATTTCAGCCTAAAGCCAGTATTATTTTATGTAATATTTACCTTTACCGTTTAGAGAATCAACTATCATGATAATAGAATCAAATCTTAAACTCAAATTGAAACCGAAAAACACTTCAGCAAATGGAGCCGTAAAATCAGAATCAAATATATCTTGAAAAGTACTGATAGCTGCTCGGTGTAGTTTTTGTTGTTCTAGAGATCACCTTTTTTTGGCGGGTGTAAAATCATCAAATAACCCCTCCCGCTCTTGGGCAGGGCGAGAGTGAGTCTCAGACTTCTACCGACTAAAAACCACCCATGTTCCTTCTTAGCCCTTCATGTCGAGGCCGCGGTATCTCTTGCGAACAACCCGCAGCCCCGACGGGTTCTAGAGATCACCTTGAACTATTATCTAGAATACTGACATTCTGTCCGATCCGATGGATCAAAGTGACAATACATTACGACTTAGTTTTCATGGCAAGCAAAAGCCATTTTGTAACAGTGAAATATTAAATTTTAATGTGCGTTATCTGACCATTTTGTTCAAAATATTGTATAAACATGTTAGATAAAATCTTTAAAATAAACTTAATCGATTTAAAAATACCTTGTAGCTAAATAAAGCCGAATACCTACCACCAGTTAGTTATACTTACCATCTTAATGAACACACTTTAACACAAACTTCAAACTGTTTTCTCTACCGTTTCAAAACACACCAAAAGCTACTTTAATTTATATCTTATAAGACTCACAAACAGAAATGCACGCGAAAGCAATTGGATTAGCAAGTTAACACCTGCCTGCGAGGCCATGTTTGACGTTTCCACGCTCATGAAGTTTGGTCATTACTGACGTTCAATTCTGAATGCACAAATACTATACTTGATGGCATTATTGGAACTTCGTTATAGAAATTAAAAAAAATTGAATCTAATCTAGCCTAGATAAGTTTCAGTTTACAATTTTTTATTGACTTATCATAACATCACGCCTGTAATCCCCGAAGGGTTAGGCAGAGGTGTACCTAATAGTACACCCACCAAACCATCCACCCAATTTTTTATTGGTTGATAATTTTAGAAATTTGTGGTCATTGAATTTGATAAATGTGTTGATTCATTTAATTTAAACATGGTTGATTGAAGTGAGTACCTGCTGCTAAAGTACAGAACTGAACAATATATAATAGTTTGAAATCTAATTGATGACCTATCCACTACAAATGATTAATACGGTAATTATGTAAAGTAAAAGCCAGCAAATTTAGCCATCTGATTGAATCCAAAACATTTACTAGTAATCCGTTAAAATAATTCTCGTATATCCGATAAACTATTCTGACGGATTTTTGGGTCACAGAAATTATATAGAATTATAGGTAATTTTGTGATAATTGACCCCATTTTGATTGTTTATACGGGACAACGTCCCCTTGACATAATCCCATATACTCGTATTATGGCACTTTGGAGAAGAATGGGCTTTCGGTATAAGCGGCTTCTGTAGTAAACGAAAAAACTTACTGATAGATAACAAAACATAAAATCACGGCCTATTCCCAAAGGGCTAGGCAGAGGTGTACACCCACATGGTCAGCTTCGGTAGGTAACAGGACAGCACTGAGGTAAAGTACAAAAAAAAATTAGGAGGACATTTTGTTAACATTAATTGATATACATAAATAAATAGGTATTATTTTTGTATTTTATGACAATCTCCTGAATATTGACGAGGATGAAAAATGCACAATTTTATTTTAAGAGCAAAACTGAATCAAAAATGGTATCAAACCATTGAAAACCGATTGACTCACATATTCCTCTATTTCCATTTTAGAAGCGATTTGCAAGTCCCAAGTACCGTAACAACACTATGGTTTGTGTGATATTGTCATGCAATGTTACGTAGTCGATGATTTTATTACCCTTTCCGATAAAATATATTTGGGCTACATGGGTATGGTGACGCAATATTTTTTTGATTGAAAAAATGGTGAAATGTTTCCTGTTTTAAATTATTCTTACATTATATAAGATTTATACCTAGTTATGATTCGATTAGGGAGTAGATGAATTGTCAGTCGCCCTTACTTAAATTGAAAAGTTTGTAAATAGTACTTTGATTCCGTGAATCGGTTATTAATTAAATTTTGATGTCTGTGAGCAAATATGTGTATTTCAAAAATATATTCAAGCAAAACCCGTAAAAGCTAATTAGACCAGAATTCATCTCTGAAAAAAATAATTAATTCCGTCCATTCGAAATACTCGATTAAATAATGGATGACCGCTCTTCAACGCAAAAGCTTTTTTAACCAAGATTGATCAGATTTTTACGTCAGCAGCCGTTCAACCCATTTTCTCTTTCCACAAGCTCTATAATATTCTTTTTGCTAAACCATTGCAGTAAACCATGATAAGTTGTCAGTCTTTTTAATATCCTAATGACAATCATTACGCGAATATCAAAGAGAATATTTAAGCAAACGTAACACATGCTTGTAAGGCCAACTTTTGATCGATTCTAATGAGTTTCATTCCATGATAAATGGTTCTGAAAGTTGGCACGTGAAACGACGCCTTTACAGGATCTGTGAACGTGTTCCAGCCCCCCAAAGCTGGTCTATAATACGGCGGTACATGTTTACGACGCGGGGTTGATCTCACGAAACCATGGCGTGGTGTTTTGACGGTGCTCACAGGTGGTATAATGAGTCGTGTGGGGCGCGGCGCGGATATCGAGCGGACGCCGGCGGAGAGGCGCGGCGCGCGCAGCAGTGCACCCGGTGCTAGCAACCCGGCCGGCCGCGTTCCTCTGGTACATGCGACCTACGCCGGCCGCTCGACACCGGCCGCGCGTGGCGGCCCAACGCGAACCTACCCATATCCCGTAACTGTATACTACCCACCCTATCCTGTGGTAAACAAAACCCATGTGATAGTGATGTGAAGTGACCGTTTATCATTGTAATTCAGCCACGTGAGGATTTTATAATACGACGTGACGGCGACCTACCGTCCGTGTAGTGTAATTAGTTAATCAATTATGTAACGGCCGTAATGGCAAAAGCTTTTCAGTGGTAACGCTGTAGGTGTCTATAAAAAAAATAGGAAAAAGCTTTTTATAGATTAAAAAATGTTGTGTCGGTAATTGCCCGCGTAAATACGTTCAGCGACATTATATGGCGTGTGAACGTTCAGAATTTATTATTTTCATTAGAATTTTTGTGATTAAAATATCGTTTAAAGTATTTACGAAAATTGTTTTCCTAAAAACGGCTTCTTGCTACATGTAAAATTTCGGGAAACAAATCTGTAAAGACAACTTTTAAGATTTTTATCGTTATTACCGCCTAGATGGTAACTGATTACTTTACAAACTATCAACTATTCGAGCACATAATATCTACCTATGCGTACCGTCTAATATCGTTACAAAGTTTCATTCAAACTCCCGATAGTGTAGTCGATTCGTAGCACCTGTGCTACGATATAAGGCTACGTGAGTGCTACGCCGTCTATTATTAATATTAGTTGTGAATATTACAGTTTCCGTAGCGTGTAAATAGGCGCGTAGATTAAAGGGCGTTTTCATATAAATTCTACAAATTCCTTCCTCATAATCTTGACCTAATTTACTATGTACAGAAACCACCACAAAGGAATATGTGAAGAAGTCGTCTAACATACAAAGGTCTATGTATAAAACTAATTAAGAGCTAAATGCGTGAAAATAGGCTTTTGATTACTCGCCTAATACATAGTATTACGCTATTATATTAAAAATTAGTTCAAGTTTCTAATCAGGTCATTCGTGTTTCCAACACGAGCATGTTATTATATATTAAACAAAAGTATAGGTATAATTACGCTCTACAACAAAGGAATTGAAATATTATGTTTTTTGCACTATAATATTCACAGTTTTTGACGGAGATCGAGAATTGACACAAAATAATAGCAATTTTAGAACTAAATACTACTTAAAAAAAAGATTTTGCATGTATTTTCGGATTTTTACGTATTTTTTATTTTGGAAACCAATTCAACTTTACTGGGTTCATAATAAATACTTGAAGTAAAAAACTACGGATTATCTTAATCCAAGCATTATTCCAGTCTATAAATCAAGATTCGTTTTACAAAGCGGATCAAAGAACCCAGCCATGCGCACATTGACCAGATACTGCTTCCGAGTTTCGCAAAAAGCAGACGATAATCACCCTTATTCATACAGAATTACAGACCTCTTAGAAACCAAAATAGTTCATATGTTGTCCCGTTTTACTAACATATAAATGACAAATATAGGATACATTAACGAAACGTCTGTATATTAGGCTAACCTAACCCCTAAGGAGCAGCGGTGGCCCAGTGGTGGCGGTCCCGACTTTTGAACAGTAAGTCGTGGGTTCCAACCCAGGCAGGCGCATTACTTTGTGTAATTTATTTCATCACCGCTGCTCTCAAAATGGTGAAGGAAAACATCGTGAGGAAACGTCTTAAACCAACAATTCGAAGACATGTGATATCTACAACCCGCACTGGGCCCACGTGGTGGATTATAGCCCATCCCTTTCCTAAATGAGGCCTGAGTCCCTGCAGTGGGAACATTATAGGCTGATTATGATTAAAAAAAAAAACCTGTAAATAAGTCGCAACTTTAAACCCCAATATCTCCGTAACAAAAAGGAAGGTTCCCAGGTATAGTCTAGGACAAAAAATTATCGCAAAGACAGATAAAACTAATGTATTTCGTCTTCGTTAATGGTATATTATGTATTTATTTGATTTATTTATTTATGTACCTACACACAAAATACAAAAAAAGGAAAATACACACATCAACACTGTCTAGGGATATTTTGGATTTACTCAATTTACTCAAAATGTATTAAAAATAGCATACAACATGTATATATTTTTATGAAGCCCATTTATCAGACTACACTCCAGAATAAAAGAGAACAATGTTTTTTTGCGTAAACAAATTTTTATTCAAATAAAGAAAAAACATGAAATAATGGTAAAACTAACAACGAAAAATTTACAAATAAGGAAAAAATAATTTGTTTTTAACAGTTCTGTGAAAAATCAGTAGTCAGTAAAACCACCCATGACGTTAGTAACGGTCCTGCAACGGTTTTTCATGCTTTGGATTAAGTTATATCCAAGTCTTGCTGCGGTATATTGTCCCAGGTCCGGCTAAGATGCAAAAAAAGTTGCTCTTCCGTCGCAACGTTTGCAGGGAAATTCCTCAAAGCCCTTCTTTGGAGCATGTCCCACGCGTGTTCTATGGGGTTTAGGTCAGGCGATTGAGCGGGCCAGCCTAAGACCGATACGTCGTGCTCCTGCAACCAGCTCGTCACCACTCTCGCTGTGTGCGGACGGGCGTTATCGTGCATGAGCGTGAATTCTTGGCCCATTTGTAGTCGATGGGGGTAGATTATTGGTACTAGCACCTCGTTACGGTATTTTTCAGCCGTCATGGTGTTTCTGATCCAAACGAGGTCTGTTCTTCCACCAACACGAATTCCCGCCCAAACCATAATTTTCCCGCCGTGGTATGAATGGACTTCCTGAAGATGTTGCAGACGGCTCTCACAACCAGGAACTCGCCAAACACGCACTCTACGTGTATCGGGATTTAAACCGAACCGGGACTCATCGGTAAACAGCACTACAGACCACTGGTTTTCTTCCTAGAGCAAATGTTCACGAGCCCACTCTAGTCGTCGTCCACGATTTCCTCGGCGTAGTGCTGGAGTACGAAGCGGTCTGCGAGCATGAAGGTTAGCTTCATGCAGCCTTCTCCTCACAGTTTGGTCACTCACAAGCAACTGGTGCTCTGACTGGAACCTCTGAACCAACTGCATGGCCGTAACATTTGGTTGTCTTCTCGCGGCAACTTGCAAAAATCGGTCTTGTCGTTGAGTGGTTATGCGCTTCCCGCCTGGGTGTCTTTCAGCCACTTCACCAGTAGCACGATAACGTGACCATAACCTTGATATCACGTTTTGTCTTGTTCCAAACTCCTCAGCAATACTCCTTTGAGTAGCCCCAGCTTGGAGCATGCCTACTGCCCTTAACTTTTTTCTCTAGTTAAATGGCGGAATTAACCTGTTATAAAACTTAAATTGGACACAAAAAATAGCCACAAACTACTGTAGGTAAATGAAACCTTCGAACTTCGCTACCATTATGCCGCGTAAATCTTTTGTTTTTAATGTATTTTTTCAAATTCAAATTTAGAATCGTTCAAAAAGGCTTACAAAATAAACTTTCTTCAAAAGAATTTAAAAGTGGCCAGTATTTTTTGAGTTTAAGAACTTTATACAAAATATCCCTAGACGGTGTTGATGTGTGTACATAAAAAATAGAAGAGCACAAAAGTACCGCTTATTTCATAAGAAATTTCTTCCAGCAGACCTGCGAGAGGAGAGTTGGATTAGACATGTAGATACAGTGTGTAGAAAAGACAAATAGGAAAATTTTAATTAGATTATTGTATTGATATAAAATAAACATATATACAAATATATACGCATAAAAAAATAAACAATAGTATTATGAATATGTACATATAATGTATAAACATACATATATATAGAATATTACAGTATAGAGGAGAGATAATGTTCTCGGACTTGTTTTTTGAAAATATACAAAGATTTAGAGTCTAGAATTTTTTATGTGTAACAAAGCTGGTATTAAGCTGCCTCTGGTTAGACTAATAGCTGGGAAAAAGCTTGTTGATGATGATGATAATTAGACGAGACGATGCTAACCGCATCATAATTCACTTGCGGTTACAACTTACGATACCGGGCCGTGCGTCTTTGGAGGATATCATGTCTAGCCTTTTTTCCCAACTACGTTGGGGTTGGCTTCCAGTCTAACTGGATGCAGTTGAATATCAGTATTTTACGTGGAGCAACCGCCTATCTGACCTCCACAACCTAGTTAATACTAGGTAATACGATACTCTTTGGTAAGACTGTATGTCAGAATTTCAGGTCACTGACTACCTGTAACGACTGTCAAAGATGTACAAATGTCAACTGGGACCAACGGTTTAACGTGCTTTCCGAGGCACGGAGGAAAATCTGTATGTTATGGGTGGTCACCCATCCACAGACCAACCCAAGCACGGCTTAACCTGAAGATCGGTAGTTACCTACTAGTCTTGGAATGTTTATAGGAGTAAAAAACATAACTTCTCGCCTTTAATCCCTGAAGGGATAAGCCAAAGATGTACTCATAGTAGGTACATTTCAACAGCTAAGGACCCCGCGAGCCTATTGCCATCTGTTATCAAATAAACATTGTTTACATCAAATTTTACAATTATCTGTAAGTTCTTTCCTTGGAGTATCAAATATTTCATAATTGAGCATAATTGACTTCTGTTACCAAACCTTAAAATTGTTTGTAAGATGAGACATACTTAGAATACACATAAATATATTGATCGAAGTATTATTCATCTCACAGAAGACTCATCATTCTCTTGCCCTTATCCCAAGGGGGCCGGCAGAGTGTCTTCTTCCAAAACAACTAATTAACAAAAAATATAACATAACATCACGCCTGTAATCCCCGAAGGATTAGGCAGAGGCGTACGTAGGCGAGGTCAGTTATGTTTAAGTCCCATGTAATAGGGGGCGAGCTTAGTGCCATCAACCGGGCACAAATCTAGACTCCGTGGCTGTTACTGATAAATTCCTGATGGAAAAAGCCAATAACACTTTGCCCGACCCGGGAATCGAACCCAGGACCTCATGCTCAGCAGTCGCGCTTGCGACCACTAGACCAACGAGGCAGTCATATAACATTAACATAAAAAATATAAGTATCATTAATTTATATTTTTTATGTTTGAAAATATTTACATTTTCTTTTTATTTAACTTATCATAACTTTGCACTACTTCATCAAAACGACCTGCTCTACAATCGAATTAAACTTTTCTTTTTCAACGCAATTTATTTTTGTATCATGTGACATCATGATGAATAACAAGCTTTGAAAAGGGATGCCCCACAAAAAAGTTTAGCGGAAAAAAGTCTTGGACAATGTTTTTAGGTCTCGCCTTTTGTAATATTATTAGCAGTTATCACAAAAGGTATAACGAAAAAGTTGGTGATTCTGAAATATAGGCAAGTATACTACTAAATGATTCTGAAATGTAGGCAAGTATACTACTAAATGATTCTGAAATGTAGGCAAGTATCCAACTAAATGAGAATGCTATAAAGTAAGATTTCCTGAGATTGTTTTCATTTGTATTTATCTGAAAAGTCTTTGATTGCTTACTCGCATTGATTAATGTAAAGTTGAAAAAATAAATTTAGAGAGCAGCGGTGGCCCAGTGGTGTCGGCCCCGACTTACGAACAGTAGGTCGTGGGTTCGAACCCAGGCAGGTGCATTCCTTTGTGTAATTTATTTCATGACCGCTGCTCTCAAAATGGTGAAGGAAAATATCGTGAGGAAACCGGCATGTCTTAGAACCAAAAAATCGAAGACATGACGTGACATTTGCCAACCCGCACTGGGCCCGCGTGGTGGATTATAGCCCATCCCCTCTCCTAGAGAGGAGGCCTGATTCCCTGCAGTGGGATCATTATAGGCTGATGATGATGATGATTATGAAAAACTAACTCCTCAGTTTTCTGGTGGATACAGGCCTCTCATCATATGTGCCACAACATGTGCCACGATGGCGTAGTGGCTGCGTGATAGGACTACAGCGTTGCGTGTGACGGGTTCGATACCCGTACGAATAGAATATTTGTAAGGCCTTTAAATAGTTTTCCCGGGTCTGGCTGTTTGTAATTATGTGTCTTGTATAGTTTCCCACCTTTTAACTTAAGTTTATATATGAAAATTATTTTCACTGAGCAAACCTCTTAGCGTCACTGTGAATTTCAAGCCACAAAAAACGTTAAAAACCATTCTTAATATGTCAAAAAAATTCATTCATATGATTAAAAAACAAAACAAGTTTCTTATGGATCAAAGGCCTTTGCATTTCAGATCAAATTGACACTGATGAGTATTATTCTTGCACAGGCTGAATGGGGGTGAAAGGGGGGGTAAGGGGGAGTGGCTTGATTGATGATCCCCTCGTATAATTAATGTGGCCTGACCATTCTGCAAACAATAAGATAGATCTATAGAGTTGAACCAGTTGTCGCGATATCTCTATACATGGACGATTCTGACCTTGTATGGAAAAATGGTGAAAATGCAATTCATTGATGTTTACGTTTGGTATGTGTGTTTGGTATAATCATGGCCGTTTCTCACGGCCACAGTTTTACTCCCTAATTAAATTTAATGTTTTAATATTTGTATCACATTTAATGGCATGGATTTTTGCAAAGTTATGTTTATTTCCATAACTTTTATAATGTACTAATAAATACTTGATAAGAAATACCCAAACCCTAGTAGGTACTATATAATACAATAATAAGATTGTTGGTCAGGCTTTCGGGTCACTAACAAACTGTAACGACTATCAAAGATCTACAAATTAATTACCTAAATTAATAATGAATTGTGTGTAGGTTCATATTGCCAGAATTAAGTCCAAATCCAGTTTTCTTTACCGAGTGTAATGAGGTGTCCCATGACCAAGGATGATGTCATCCCTCTCCAGTTTTCTTGTGTCATGAGTTATTTGTTTTCACTTTGTCCCTCATCAATCATCTTTAGGTATTGAGATTGAAAAGGAGTCATCATTCTCTGGCCCTTATCCCAATTAATTTGAGGCCAGCGCAGCATGTCTTTTTTTTCCATACTTCTCTGTTTCTGACATTGTGTATGAGATGTCTCATGTCTCATCTCATGAGACACCTCCTTTCTTACCATATCTTTCTTAACACAGTCCATTCATCGTTTCTTCGGTCTCCCTATAATCTTATACCCATCCAAATTCATACTCAAAACCTTCTTCATGACATTTTTGTCATTCCTCCACATCACATGCCCATTCTACCGATTTTCATACAACTTTTCAGTCACCGGCACCATTTAAAATGAGTATTTGAATAATAATAATTATGCTTTTTGTAAATAAGAGAAGAGTGTACACGATTGTACACTGTAGTAACTTAGTTTCATCATATACCTCCAAAAAGGAAAACACGATTAATTTGTGTATTCCATTATTAGAATCAAATTGTTAATGAAAATATAGAACACCGTTTTGATATATTAGTTCACTAAACTTATAATTAGCACTAATTCGCGTCAGATAATAATATCTACGGAACGTATTTGGCAAAGGTGTTTGAAGAGGCGAGTTGACTACGTGGGTTTAAATACCGGCTAGCATCATACATTTATAGGAAATGAAAAATAAGAAATGATGTCCTTTAACGAAACAACTGGATATATCCGATTTAATTTTTGTATGCTAACTGGCAGTGACTGGGAACGTCATGCAATTTAATTTATTGTTGTATTGCCGTATCCATGGCTCGTCTCCGTTAAGATTGGCCGCCATTTCCGAAATTCGGTCACAAAAACCGGATTCAATTCTTGACAGTTTATAACTTTTACATAAACGTTGCAATTCGGAGAAGAAACCACGAGTCTTAACTTTCTGAAATTCTAAATAAGCCAATTTTCATTTAACAACGAAAATCTACAATTCCTAAAAGCGATTTTTCTCTAACAAACTTGAATTCTGAATTAAACTGGGTTCTAAATTAACAAAGTAATGGTCCAGTTGAAAGTTCTACTGGGTCTAAACTAATTGTTTTACTAAATACTGCAATGTATGTACACTGAAAGTTTCAGTGCTAGCTTTATTTATTCAATTCATTCAGTTTGCTGTAGTCAGCGAAATGGGTTCAATATGCTTGAAATAGAGGGATTTCAATATTTAAATACTGTTTCTTTAAAAGAAGCTCGTGGCTAAAAATAATGGCCGCTGCTCGATTCCATCTTTAGGTTAAGCTACGCTTGCCTAAGTTGGTCCGTGGAGATGTCACATATCTTCGAATTTTTGTTTCTAGGACATGCCGGTTTCCTCACGATGATTTCCTTCACCGTTTTTGAGAGCAGTGGTGATGAAATAACCTACACAACACATAGTAGCCAGCCTGGGATCGAACTCACGACTTACTGCTCGTGAGTCAGGGCCGCCACCTCTGGGCCACTGCTGCTTTAAAGCATTATTATTAGGATCTAAACAAAACAATCTACCGCACTAAATTTTTCATCAACAATTCAATCGAGGTCACTTTTACTACGAGATTGCGGCCGACTGCGAATAGTTCGTGACTGTACCTCATTAGCGGCCCGAACCGGATAGAACCGGTTACTGAACAAAGCCTCTCACGGATACCGCTAGAAAACCTTTCTTCGGCATTCAGCTTCGGCTAACGAGAATCTGACGAATGAATAACGCTGACACCCGCTTATTGTGATGTGATATTAAATTAAAGTTAGAATTTTATGATGATATTTTTTATTATTGTGACTTTAACACTTTTGATTTTGACTGTATTTCTTTTACAAACAGGTACATTTAAAAGCTCAGCACGTTTTGTCTCAATTATCTATTTACGAAACATTGCTTTTCAACTCTTTATTTATATTTTTTTTCATTGTTAACAAAAACGTGGAGTGTAATGTCCGTTGATTTTGTTTATGTTTGCGTTTGACACAAATGACATGTAATGGTGGCCTGACCTATTAATGTGACCTGGTTAAATTATTAATAGTCATTCTGACAAATTATGTTAAATGTATAGGAAAGAATTTCGGTTTAAACCCATACATTATATTATTTATTGATTTTCGACTCAGCTGAAGTGTCCTTAAAATAAAACTAAGTTTACGAGTGTTATTACTGTCGTACCAACTAGTAGCTGTCACATTAAATACAATTTGTTTGCTCCAGTCGGAAGCGTACATTTAAAAAGAAAAAAAAAGTGTTACAATTTTTAAATAACAACATTAAACGGCTCTTGGTATTCAAAACGTTTTCTTTACTAGCATATTTAGGTCGCATTTCTCGTTGTAAAAATGCATTGGAGAAAGTAGGAAAACGTTGACCTAGATACGTTGCAGGAGACGTAAAAAAGTAGACATTTTTCCTTGCGTGCGTAACAGAACTCGATCCGAATGAGTTATAACAGCACAAGTAATTCATTCCCATACAAAATAACTTGTTAAAGCTTGCGTGCTGCCCCAACACGTAATATAAGTTGACCACAGGTCCACAGTAACCGATAAGAACTAAGAATGCAGAAATAATTTACTGTTCATAAAGAGTCTCTATCGGCATCCATCTGTTAAGTCTTTTCCGGTCAGTGGAGTACCGAAGGACTAATAATACGGCAGGCCGGTAAGATAAACAGACTGTTCAGAAACCCTAGTATCATGAAGTTTGTGGTAGGGTAGGTAAGGTAGTCTTTTCAGCTTGTTTAAGAGTACCACCAGGCTTTTCTTGTTTTTTTTTTTGGAGAGTGGGAAATCATCAAATGACTCCCCCCGCTGTGGGCAGGCCAGAACGAAGTGTCAGACTTCTACTGACAAAAAACCACCCATGTTTCTTCTTAGCCTTTTGTGTCCAGGTTGTTCGAAAGACATACCGCAGCCCCGGCAGACTCGGCTTCCAGTTTTAACGGATGTTTTAAACACCAGTATTTGATATAAAGGGATTATTTGTCTGACCTACACATCCTAGAAACAAAATAGGTTATGCAACACCTTTAGGGAGGATATTTTTTTTTTAAAACGTTGCCCCACACTAGGAATTTCTCCTGTATCGTGGGTGCGTTCACAAACATATAAAGTCACATACGAGTACACAAATACCCGAAACCACTATCTGCAGGCCATACAAATATTGGTTTGGTGCGGGGATCGAACCCGCGACACGCAGCGCAGCAGTCCAGGATCGGTTATCAGACTCTCGAGATTCTGCCAACAAAAGCTAACTGTGCTTTTTGAGGCAAAGAGAGGTTTCGGTGTCATCCTCATTATCATTTCAACCGAAAGATGTCCACTATTGGACATGGATCTTCTGGCTGCCTCTTACATATGAAAGTTCTTCGGGCTACGTCGGTTATCCAGGTTTCTTGCTACAGTCTTCATCTCTGATTCGATCTCGCAAGGAAACAACGAGCAGAGCCCTCTGCGTGACGTCAGCCGTCTTGCCCTTTGGGTTACTAAGCCTTCTGATGAGGCCCTTTGTTATCGACCACATTTCGGTTCCGTATATAATCACTGGCAGCATAAACTGCTGATAGAATTTCTTCTTAAGATACTGCGGTTAGTTAGACGAAGTTTTGGTATGTTGGAGATGATTACATAGGCAAGAACGAACCTCAGTAAGTGTTAAAAAAGTGTGGCAGTTATTATTTAGCCTACGAGCCCCTATTTTATCGCTTAGGTACGTAAAGCTCAGAGGAAATAGCATGTTACGAGTTGTTCAAACAGGAAAGTTTTATTACCTGTGCTAGGGACTCGGATATTTGCAAAGATTCCGTATAGTTGCGAAACTTGCCAGCATAGATTCTTGAAGATGTTTGACAATTTTGTTTAAGGAGCTAGTCTTGGGGACAAGCAGTCTTAAGGATGAATTTTATGTTTCTCGCATGACTTAAACAGAATAATTATAGAATTTTGTTCATGACTTAAACAGAATGTAGAAAATCGCGATATTCGGCTAAACCGAGGCAAAGATTGGGCAATTTAAAAGCGCGATCTCCATACAATAGTCTCTTCAGTGCTATCAAGTTATACAAAGTGTTCTGTTACACTGATATACGTTCCAATAGACTCAGTAACAACGACATTGTAACACCATTGAAGTGTAAAAGAATATCAATGAGGTTCACGAAGACGAAATCGATACATTTAAGAAGTCATTCCGAGGAGAAAATGTCATACAAACAAACCTGAATCAAGTTACTCACAACATTAACGACAACGTTTTCCTACACGACGCGGTTTAATTTATGAAATTGCCACCACCGAAAACAAAGCCTAGATAGCACCGGTCACAAGGGATACAAAGGGTGTGTGTTTGGGACCGAAAGGAAACGTCGTGCTAGATGCCAATTGAAAATAAACCCTTTGACATTATTCATTAAGAGCAAATTGCTTTGTAAGACGTGTTAAGGTAAGGACAAGGTGCGTTCATGTCGAGCTAGGCTGTTGTCGGGAATTAATAAAATTAAATGGTTTTATTATACTATTTAATACTGGTATCGATGAACGACATTGAAGTTCAAATTTTCGTAGGTAAGGCAAATGTTTACATCCCGTCGGGGCTGCGGGTTGTTCGCAAGAGATACCGCGGCCTTGACATGAAGGGCTAAGAAGGAACATGGGTGGTTTTTAGTCAGTAGAAGTCTGACACTCCCTTTCGCTCTGCCGGGCAGGGGTTATGTGATGATTTCCCACCCCCCCCCAAAAAATAAAAACGGCAAATGTTTACATGGTTGGTATTGAATAGTTGGCAGACGGATTGGGGGTAAAGACCTTTAAAAGCCGTTTTTGGCAGCCAAGGCAGTTCAGACATTATAAATTCAGTCCGAGGTGCAAACTTGGCAATCTAAGTAACAATAAGAGGCAGAAACATGATTGATTTCATTGAATCAATTACGCCAACAAATTCAATTGCAAATATTCCTCTCTTTATTATGTCAAATTACATAAAAAAGATCAATTGAAAGAGTAATTTTGCTGGCAAATTTTAATTGCCTCACCTGAATGTTTCTGACTGAAATTCTCCATTTATCATATTGTGAGTCCAGTGATTGTTGACCTCAATTCTCTTCTTATAAGGTCGGTTCTTTTTACGAGTCACAGTTGTTATACTTTAGTATTTTATTCATCATTCAGCGTACGTTAAACCGCATTTGTTAACCGACTTCCGAAAAGGAGGAGGTTATCAATTCGTCTGTATGTTTTTTTTTGTCACCAAATCAAACAGACAAAATGTCTGTTTGTTTGATTTGGTTTTTTTTGCCACCGACTTCAGAAGCTGCTTTTTCTTGTGAAGTTTATTTTTCACTTTTGTGTGTTTTTGTGTGGCTGACAGACAAAATGTTTGTTTGATTTCGTTTTTTTCTTTTGTTTTTGGATTCTTATGTATCCTAAAAAAGGCCCATTCACGTATATCCACACCTTAACCTAAAACTCTCTTGCTGTTTTATATTTCGTCTGCTTCAATAATTTTATAATATTCAAGAAGTGTCTTTTTACTATGAAGTTTAAATATGTCGCCTTTGTTTCCTTTCATCGTTTTGTTACCATATTTATTCCTTCTTCATCTTTACAGTCTGTTGTTGTGGTTGTCAGTTTCTTGTGGATAATTTGTAATTTCTTAGTAAATAAATTTTCTGTTAGTAAACCTTTCGTTACTTACTGTGATAATTTTCATGTCAATAGATATTATGATAGGTGCAAACCTATCATATCTATTGACATGAAAAATATCATTTTCTTGCTACGTTAGTCTTCAGGAGTGACATTATCGTGTCAACGTTTCCAATTACGTGTATCATCAATTTTATTCTTAGTATTCGTTTAATTTCCATTGAATATATTTTTGGAAGGTTTTATTTATATTTTTTTTTTTTTTTTACATTCTCCTGTTTTTATTACAGAACTAAGCTTGCTTATGTGCTTCTCATAACATCACAACATCTTTCTTATTCTTAAGTTTTGCTTTTATCAATTTATAAACCTTTTTAATTCCATGATGTTTGTGGCAACGGTCGTGTATTTGCTAGCTAAACGCCCGAGGGTCCCATAGCAACCCAATCTACTTTATTATTAGAATTTACTCGACTAGTCTAGACAACGAGCTGTTACATTCATTATTTATCGAATTCCTAGAGCAAGTCAAATGAATTCATAATAAATATCCTAAAAATAAGTTTCTTGTTTTTTGCGATATGACGTTGATTTCATTTTATATTTGTTATTGATTTGGCAGCTTTCAGAGCTTCGACTTATGCTTTATCATTGAGAGTCATGCAATTTAGTTTTCGGATATCTTATCTTCTAGTCATGTTGATTAAAAACAAATCAATGTAAGTCAAGGAGCTCTCTGGTTAAACAAAACTGGACAGGTGTACGATTCACCTCATTGAAATTCTGAAATGTACTGGTAGTTTTTCAAAATGGGCAGAAAAGTAGATGAGATATGAGTTAATGTGACGGTTTCTTGCGGAGTTTTTAGCTCAAATCAAATCAAATCAAATCATTTATTTCTTTGCAAACATGGGTTTGTACATAGATGTAATTTTTTTTTATAAAGTTCTCCATATTTTACCGTCACATAGGCATGCAAATATTAGGTTTACATGTAAATTATACCTAGATTCAAAATAAGTGGCCTGGCATTGAAATAATATGTATACACTAAAATATAAAAAATGTCAACATGGCGAAAGTAATAAAAATTAAAAATATTTTATGTCAAATGGAATAAAAATGTGTAAAATAAAAACTAGAATAATAAATATGTCATGTCAAAACAGTAGCGTAACAGTAAGTTTATCAAACAGTCAGTCAAAGACAAACACCATTAGTAAAATCTTTTTCAGCTAGAAATTCTGAGACACTATAATAAGTTTTTTGCGAAAGAAAATTGTTAAGATGCCGCTTGAATGCCTTACTATCCAGCTCCTTCCAAGATTTTGGTAATTTATTAAATATAGTCGGCGCCATACAGACGATACTTTTGCGCATGAGTGCCGTTTTTGCTGGATAAACTCTAAGGATGGTCATATCCCGTCTGTTACGCGGTACCACGTCCTGAAGACGCGGAAACAAATTGGGGTTTGTTTTAACAAACATTGCGACTTCGAGTATATACAGACAAGGGAGAGTCAAGAGATTGTACCTCTTAAAATATGGCTTACATGTGTCGATCGTTTTTAGCCCAAACATAGATCTAATACATCTCTTTTGGGCCTTAAACGCCGTGTTAGCGTCGGTCGAATTTCCCCAAAATATGATGCCGTATCTTAGGTGAGACGCAACTAAGCCATGGTAGGCCACAATCAAGGTTTCTACATTCACAATTGCAGCTAGAGAGTGCAATGCAAATGCAGAACTACTAATTTTTTTTGAAAGGTACTCGATTTGTGATTTCCAGTCTAAACTTTTGTCAATTAATAGTCCAAGGAATTTAGTTGTTTTTACAATTTCAACAATTTTATTATTAATATTAATGTCCATATTTTCTATAGTCAGTCGTTGGCTAAAGTGTATGATTTTAGTTTTATCTAAGTTAATCTTTAAATTATTATTGTTTAACCATTCTATTATAGATGTCAAGGTTTTGTGGATGTCAAGTTTATATTGGATCATGTCATAGCTATTATTAGACAAATAATAGCTAATAATATTAGCTAGATAAATAATACAAAATGCAGTTTTGTGTCCTCGTCAAAATTGAAGAGAATACATAAATCATCCTTTTGAATTAGTAGCCCGTCAGTTATTAACATACGCTGTATTTTTGGTTAAAATTAACGAGTATTTCAGAATGACCCCGTGTCGTGGTGTAGAGAATAAGATATGATCGAATAAACGGTTGTGTTTCTTTGTGCGTGTGTGTAAAAACAATTAAACGGGCATTTTTACATGGGTGGTTCACATTTACCAATTTCCGTTTACAAATAAAACAATACCTGTCTTTTTTATTATTGATTCGTTCGGGTCAAGAAATATAGTTACCTCCTTGAATGTAACGCGGATGCAAAACTACAGCCTATAATACGAAGAAAGTTACAACTAAATACAAATCATTTATTTAAGTCATTTAGCAATGCGATGCTATCTATGTCCTGGATAAGCCAGGCATCCGACTGATATGATCAGATAGTCTGTTTATAGTAATACACGAGACGGAATAAGGTGACCTACTCTTAGTAGGGGGTGGAACCATCCAATGTAATTGACGTTTTATTTTCTATATTAACTTTAGAGATCAGATGATCATTTGTATTTGTTGTGATTTAAAACCGATTTTAGGGTCATTAATGAGCATCTTCCTTTATTATAACAGATAAGAGTAATATATTTATGTTAATGCTTAAATACCTCTTGGAATAAAGTATCTAATAAAGTCTATAAAGCAATTGACGGAATGAATTTTAAATGCAGATCAAAATCATGAAGATATTTTACTTAGCTTTACCATTATCCTATATTATAGGTTACATTCATTTCTGTCTGGTAAGTTACCAGACACAACTTAAAAAACTGAAAATGTGTGGAGACACAGTTTGAGCACAGATTTATTTAATCATGATGTACTTTACTTTCATTAATTTATGGTTAACTCTACCATCACTTAGTTTAGGTAAACTAATTCCGTTTTGCCCTAATTCTGATCTATATTGTAATGGTAAAGTATGTCTGGAACTTAATCAATTTTGGATCAAAGCAATAGATTTCTCTGAAATTACGCAGAACCATTTAACGCGATGGGGAAAGAAGAACAGAGTTTATTATCTGATCTCATAGTAATTTATGTTTAAGGTTAGACTGGAAGCTGACCCCAACAGAGTTCGAAAAAGGCTAGGGAGATGATCATTTTGACACTTCTTGCGTTCTTTGTTCGATTATTTGGGCGAAGGTGTTTTTTTGATAGTTGTCAGTATTAATGTGTGAATGTTTTCACCATTACTCGGAGATATAATTATCTACCTATTTTAAGAGGATATCGAAGTCTGTATGAAGCTAACAAAATTAATTATCTCGAGTCTATGCTATAAACAAAATGTCGAGTAGAAGTAGAAAGGAAAAATAATGGTACGTTTTCAGTTTCGATATTAAAAATCTACGTAATTACCAAGAAAATAGCAAAAAAAAACCAAAACCGAACACAAAGTTTAAAAACGTTTCTCGTCATTTGTCATTTTAGACGTATTGTTGGCATTCCCGGATGCGAGGCTTGCTTGGTTACATACATTTAGAGAAAAACGTCAGCGAAAGCCCTTTTACTAACGTCCCGATGGACGAGGGGATTTGACAGCGGGGGTCACCGTGTCAAAGCCGATTCCGGAACCCGTTTTTTATTAAAAAAAGGTTTTTTTAATGTCGGAAAGTTTTGGATAACCGGTTGGTTTTTGTGAAAGGTGAGTTTATGTAATCGGTATAGAAAGGACGGTTTGTAAGTGAAAGTAAAATAAACAGGGTTTTGAACTGGAGTTTCATCTTTAGAAGAAAAGGTTGGTGACCTTTGACAGTGCGATTGACATGAATGTCACTTCAAGCACTAAAGATCTGCAAACATTCAGAAACTAGTATGCGATTATAATTGGACGTTATTGTATTTATAACCAGAATATTCGTCGCCGAAAAGACCAAAAAATCATTCGAATAAAAACACACATGAAAAATTGCATCGATAAACCGGACACATCTCATTTATAGATACAGACATTTGTACTCGCATATTTTTGCGATTGAAATCCATAAATTCTGTCGAACATTCGATCCAAAAACGGATTTTATTAGAAACCAATCCTGTGTTACGTGATTCCATCAGTGTGATAGTGAAAAATATTTTTCTTCCGTAACCTGCAAAAAAGTGGGTGTGAAAAACGTTTTGACTGAATGAAATAGGCATGAGTCGGCATTATACTGGCGACTGACGTACACTCGCGCTCAAAATCGTTTTGTTGACAATCCCCGCTTATACATACTTACCTCACAAACGTTTTTTTTCGCTTGTTTCCACGTTTGAAACTTTTGTGCTATTTGAACAGCCTCAGTGCGGGGAAATGCGAGATTTTTTATGAGCGTGGAAGTTGTAATTCCGACGTCTATTTGTCAACGGTTTACAGAAGACAAATAACGTTTCACGTTTAGGTACCTATCTCACTGTAGTCTGTGTTTGTTACTTTTATACAACGCTCGTTGTTGCTACAAAAAAATCTGAGAAAACCTTTTAAATGTAATGTAGTATTCTAGAATCGACATTTATTGTTAAGATTCTGTTGACCAACGTTACTTAACTGATATAATATATTTATCTCAGATGTCTATAAAATAACTTAAATCCAAATAAAAGCGACCTTTCAACTAAATCTAAATCATAAAGTACATTATTTGGTTCATTTAACTTCCACCAATGTGAAGAGTTGCCAACTTTTAAGGAAAACGTTCAGGAAATACCACAAAATGTTTCAATAGGAATCGTCAACACTCATTTATCTTATTGATCTAACACGTAGGAACCCTTATGTGTTTATTCTCTGATCTTAGATAAGAAAGTGTGTGAACGTTCATTGTTGTATTCTGGGGAATTTACCTACTTCTGTATCACTTTTGTTGTTAGGTGTACATAGTGCAGAAGCGTCTGCTTTTGCTTAATCTTTATTAACATTGGCGTTTGAGTGTTAAATGTCAAATTCATTCTAGCTCGACTATACAGTCTGAACACAAAGAACAGAGAAAAGTGGCAGAAGAAAGGTGAGGCCTATACCTGAGAGTGGGTGATTCCGGGCTGAAATGATGATGATACAGTCTGACAGGGACACCGACGGATAAACAGTTACCACGTATTCAATGCATCATTAGTGTCATTACAAAAAGAAACAGCTGCTTCCACAAAACTGCAATACCGTCACGGTCATACTGTAGAGAGTAACTGATTTATATAGAATACCTATAAAAATTCTATTTCAGGTTTTAAGTTTAATATTAAACTCAAAGGGATGATTCTGAATTAATTTATATCTCTGGCATAGATTTATAGATTGTGATTTTGGATTCACAAAACTTCCATAAGATGAAAAATTAAATCCTCTCCAAAATCCAGCCACGTTTAATTTATGCTCCTAACAACGGAACAATCTGGAACGCAAAGCGTGACATCCGAACCTTTTGAACGAATGCCAACATCTGCATCCTGCCGCGTTGCTAATAATCTTCAGCGACTGCAATGATGAAGTGGTTCCGTAAGACTGTATTTTGGAACTTTAAGCATTATTACAATTCAAATACATTCAACTAAATCCCGTTAGACTGGAAGCCGACCCCAACATAGTTGGGAAAAGGCTAGATAGATGATGAAGCATTATTACAATTATTTAGAACACAATATGCAATTCGACTCAAAGACTCAAAGACCACAGATGGACAAAAACGGTCACATCATGGAATGGACCATCGGGTAAACGTCAAAAAGGTAGACCCTATGCCCGCTGGGAGGACGACATCAGAAAAATAGCTGGATCAGATTGGAACAAGATAGCTCAAGACCGCGAAAAGTGGCAATCTTTGGAAGAGGCCTTCACCTGACAGGGGTTCCTAAATAAATAGAAATATTCGAAAACATATTAGGTACAAAGTTACTACCAGATAAAAACTAAAAAAAACTAAACAATCTAAAATAATAATAAGAGTGTAACCATGTGCAAAAACTATATAACCTTCACCTTTAAAAATTATTAATAGTACTTGTAAAAAAACTGTAATTATTAGGAAATAAAAGGCTTTTTTATTTTTTTATTTTTATTTATTTATTTATTATGCAATTCAACGCGCAATGCAAAATTTTCTATTCGTCATTCGTTTGCGAATACACTAAAGACAACAGTGCAAATGCTACGTGCAATCCGGCTTAAGAAAAACGTTACATTGCATGTTGTTTTGCAAATAATCTGTATCCGACTTTAAGTACGGAAACAACGTCTTTTGAAACTGCCAGAACCTTTGTTAAGATGGAGTGTCAATATGTCTTAGAAGTAGATCAATTTTAGTTGGTTGCCAGAAATTTCTGATTCTGTTTTAATCTTCATGCAGCTCCTTTGTCATTTGTATGAATCTCGTCTGAGTTTTTTCGTCTCAAAAATAAGGGCAATTAATCAAAGATATCTTTCTAGAGACTTGGTTATTTTCGGACATGTTTCCAGAATTTAAATCAAAATGTGATGATGATCTTTATGACCTTTCAGAATTAGGTTGTTTTTTAATTGAATTAAAACAGTCTAATAACACTAACAATAATACTATGTAGTAGGTAATACGTTTTACAAGAAAAGAAAAGAGCTCCTCGAACAACAAAACTACGTAATTAAGTTACTTTTCCTTTAACTTTATCAAATTCTTCATTAGTAGGGGACAAACTAGGAAATTAAAAAAAAGGATCATGGACTCGACAAAAAGAAGATTGATTTAATTTTCGAAATGATTAATAAACCTATTTTAGCAAGGTCAACCCGTCAGCATTCTACTCTTTAACTAAATCATTCTCAATTTTTCAAATTTTCTGTAAATCTGCATAAATAAAAAGAAAATTCCTGACTGACTCGTAAACGCCCAGCCCAAACCCTTAGACCTAGAGAGCTGAAATTTTGCACAGAGGTTCTCTTTGTCCATTGTAGACTATTATATTATTATATATACATATATAATTATATATATATATATGTATTAAACCCCTACAGGAGTTAAATATGGGATTAAAGCTTGTATGGAAAATCGAAATTTTTGTAGTTTAACTAAACTTCACGCTGCCGAAACCGCGGGCAAAACTTAGTACAAAGTATACCAGATTGCTCCAGTAGTCGCGATTCGAGCGTGAACTAACATCTGGTGTGTTGAACGACTGCCAACAGCTGCACGTTGGCCGTATTAATCCCTACTCCATTTGTGGCTGGAAAACGGACTGGTTTGCGACTACCATGATTTACTGTATTGTGCCTTCGAATCCACGGTTTTTATTAAAGAATTTAATCTGCAGCTTGTTGATTCTTTTGGCTCAGTTGCAACCAACAAATTTCGGGTTTGTGTAGAAGAGGACGTGGAAATTTTGATAGATAAATATAGTATACTTGATGTATTCTCTTGTCCTTATTCTAATTTATTGGGGTCGGTGCAGTATGTCTTTTTCTTCCTTTCTCTTCTATTTCTCGTCATTTTATTAGACACCTTCTTTCATTTGCCATATTGTTCTTCACACAGTCCATACATCGTTTTATTGGTCTTCGTTTAAAGCTCATAGTAATTTTTAAAACGACTGTGATTGCCCAATTCATTTAGCACAACAACACTGGACACTTATTATTAGTACACTAAGTGGATTTGAAAACGAAAACTAACTTTGTGGACTGTGCTTGTAGTTTATTTGGTTTATCCGTGACCACGACTAGTATACAGACAAACTTTTGAAAATAAAACAATGAACATGAGATTAGATTTATACCACTGGATCCTGTTAAAATGTTAATAGATATTTAACCTAAAGTGTTAATAATTAAGGATCTTTTTCACAATGGAACTAGGTATTTTTCTAAATGAAAAGACAAGTCGCTCTTTCACAAGAATTCTTGAAGGGGTTTTTATGTTAACGTAGAAGTTGGTGCTAAGACGTACTGCCGAGTTTACTGACGATCTAGCAGTTTTCACCTGATATAAGTGATAAGGAGCTCGTGGCTTAATAAGAACTGCCACTCGGGTCGATCTTTAAGTAAAGCTGTGCTTGCCTAGGTCGGTCTGTGGATGGGTGACCGCCCGACATACCGAGTTTCTTCCATGCCTCGGAAAGCACGTTAAGCTGTTGGTCCCGGCTGCCATATATAGATCTTTGGCAGTCGTTACAGGTAGTCAGTGACCTGAAATTCTGACATCCAGTCTTACCACAGAGTATCGTATTACCTAGTATTAACTGGGTTGTGGAGGTCAGATAGGCAGTCGCTCCATGTAAAATACTGGTATTCAGCTGCATCCGGTTAGACTGGAAGCCGACCCCAACATAGGGAACAAACATTGGGAAAAGGCTAGGCAGATGATGATGATAAGTGATAAGCTGGAAAATGGTTAACCATCAGTGAGTTAGGTAGTACCTACAATGTAATACGTTCATATGCTACAATGTATTTAGTTGAATCATCGTTTTCTGTGAGAACGCTTCTGAGAAGTTTCCAAATTGAAATATTTTTGGCAACCAGATTGTACTAGGGAAACAGAATTTAAAGGAGGAGAAACTGTCGCGAAATACCCTCGCCTGCTTTTCACTTACAACTTTATCACCCCATTTACTTTAACTTACCCCTTTTAGACACAAAACGATTAGTCGTGCCTCGATTAAAGTACTGCCGTCTCAGGATTAGCTTAAATATTCACCGTTTTTAACGCATTAACGGAAAACTTAACCGAGTGCTGTAAATTCCTGAATCGATAAATACAGACGTAATTGAAAACGTGAAATATCTCAAACTAGCTTTTGCCCGCGGTTTCGCCCGAGTTCTTGTTGGAAATTATACAAACTTACATCCTCTATTTCATCCCCTTAGGGGTTAAATTTTAAAAATCCTTTCTTAGTTGATGTTTACGTCATAAGAGGAATACGAGTGCGAAATTTTAAGTTTCTAGCCCTAAGAGTTTGGCCTGCCCCGTCGGGGCTGCGGCTTGTTCGAAAGAGATACCGCAGCCTCGCCGCAAGGGCTAAGAAGGAACTTGCTAGTTTTTAGTCACTAGAAGTCTGACACTCCCTTTGGCCCCCAGAGCGGGAGGGGTTATTTAATGATTTCCCACCTCCCAAAAAAAAGGGTTTGGCCTGTGCGTCGATCCTCAATCAGTTAGCTTTACCGTTCATATAAATAGATATAGATATATGAACGGATAAATGTCTCCATTTCCTAACATCCTTGTTTAATTTTTTTAAATGACATGTGAAACAATATTTTTTGGCCTAGGTTAATATAGAGCTGGCATATAAATTCTCGGGTTAGGTTGACAAAAGATTTATGTGTAACCACGGTAAGGGTTGAAATTGAAAAGGCACCTGTAAGAAAATCGTTCGCCAACCCCTTGTTCATCGTATTTCATGGCAGGGCTGTGTTTTTGTGAACGAAATTTAAGTGTTGATAGTATAATAACTAAGTTTATTTTTAAATGCATTTTTTAGTCATAAACAAAATAAAAAAATCCTGGTCTGTCCTCACATCTGATGGATTAAAGAATTTCGCAATGTCTTTATTGGGACATAAAAATATAGAAAAAAAAGTTCTTGGGGTAAGACGCATTTCAATCAAATAATAGAAATAGAATTGTTCACATAATCTTTAATTTCACAAAACATTTCGTTTCGTTGAGTTATCACTTTTGACTTTCGAACTCTCTCGAATATCAATATTGCCTTCACGTGATATGTTACGACGTCAGGTACTCCTACTTCCAATATTGCTTCGAGTATCGGCAAAACTTTGATCACACGCATCGAGGCTTACCGAATTGTTGCTTGTTCCTAAAGCTCTTTTGGTAATGGTAGTAGGTCCATCAAGCCTTATAGACTACTTAACGCTGAAGTATCGTACCTTTGATCAATGTTGGATTATAATACTCCGTGAGAAATCATTTCTCACGTGAGCGTGAACCTCTGTGTAAGACGGGTGGCTTCATGAAGTTTTGGATGACTTATCAACACTAGTGAGATGTAATGACATCTCACTCGTGGACAATGTTCAGCTTATGTCTAGCATGAAGCATGTTTCTCATTATGTTTAACAAAAGTCTGGATGGATGGTTTTAGAAGAAAGAAAGAAAGCAAACATATTTATTTGGCACATACCACAAGTACACACAACAAAAAAAATATAAAAACTAAACAGGGAACAAAAAGAGATAATTTTGTATGTCTCACGGCAGCGCCAAATAGGTCCAGTTCAGCAAACTGTCGAGCAGCTAGTGCCCGACGCTGGTTTTCAACTGAACCTGAAGATTCATTCCTAAATGTGATAAGAAGATTATAAGAGAAGATATGTTTTGGAAAAAAGTTACACCCAGGGACAGATACAACACAATGTTTTGTGTCTGTCCGATAAACCTACTTCAATAGAATCTAAAAAGGAACTCTTTTTTAAACTATAGTCACAATCCAAAAGAAACATAATTGATCATCATCATGATCATTTTATTCATGTTTCAATCAACCAACCTGAAACCTAATGTTTAGCTATGAGCATGAGATGAAAAATTCCACCTTGACATGTACGATGAAAGTGAAAGTGTTTTCCGTAGAAAAATAGCGAAAGAGTACTACCCAAAAGAATTCTTACGCGATTCCCATAGATTTAGGTCTACAAACCCAATTAGTGTGAAGTAAAAGTTCCTTGGTACATTTTGGAGAGCATCCAACAGTTTCAATTGGTGATTGCTAACCGGGTTTACGTTGTGTTGGTCCATTGCTACTGATTTAGCCTGGTGGCGTGAGGGGAAAGACAATTGGTTGGTCATTACTTTGCATTGGAGGTTGTAAAGATTTTTTCTTGAATTGGGGGTTTACTTTTAGCGCTTCGAGTTTCGGAATGGCTTTGGGTGTCGCCTTGTGATTGTTTCGTTGCGTGTGTTTTTAAGTTTTTACTTGAGAACTATAAATGATGATTTCAATAAGATTGATAGTAGTTTTGGGAAGGTTTTGTTTTACCGGTGATCGAAGTTTCTTTACTCGTACTTATGTAGAACTTTTACATGGTACAGTTTTGCACATCCTCGTTAAAATTTAAGAGATTGTCATAGAATACATATTTAATCTATTTAAATTATGGAACCTGTTTTATAAATAATGTACGCTGTTTATAAGTTGTTAAATATTTTAGAGTATTTCAGAATAAACTCCGCGCCGTGGTTTAGAGAACGCAGTTATCGGGAGATTATTTATCGGAAGGACCATTTTTAACAAACTTGCCGATTTCCGTTTATAAGGAAAAAATAAAATCATTTTATAATATATTTGTGACCACCTTGAATTTGACAAGGATGCAAAACGACAGCCTGTATAACTGGCAAATCCTTTGGGATGCTATAGTGGCTACAAGATATATTTAGTTATTCGTACAAAATTTAATAAAACCCCAAAACTAAAATTTTTCACTTCATAGATCTTCTGTTCTACTTCCTTCACCAAAATAAGCAAAAATAACCAAAATAAGGTTAGATACTGAAAGAAAAAAAAGAAAATTCTTTCGATATTGGAAACCGATATTTTTGAACTGCTCCCGTGTAAAGAAATCAGAACACTCCGTTGTATCGATAAGGCATTATTGTTTATTGGATCGAGGGTCCATTCTTATCTCTACCTTTTGGTATAGATGGGACTAACGACTTGGAAACGTCCTTGGCTTTCGAAGGTCCTTCGACACGAAAAAGTTATTAATGAATTAAAATGACGAAACTTTTCCAGCAAAAATGAAAATCATATATAGCACTATTAATAAAGACTTTAATTAAAATGACTAATTTGAAGGCCCTTAATGAAAGTTGAATGACGCTTTTGGTAATAAACGGAATGATGAACTCTCATGAATTGCAATATCTTTATTATACTTACGTCACATAGCCTAAGACATCGGTATTTAATAAAATGAAATCATACGAAGGACGGTATGTAATATTTGCGTACATAATATTGGACATAAAGACTTATAGGAATATTTCTTGGATAAAGTAGGTATTTATCATATAACAAAACGTCGACGTACATTGTTTAGATAGACGTCGGGTATTGTGTGTAATATACACGCTCCTTCAAATATTCCTCTTTGTGGTATCAAAGGCTCCTTAGTGATCAAGTCACGTATTGCCCTATAGACGTTCTTCATTTATTTAGTTTGTGTCGAGGAAACGTGGCTTTCTTGTAATGTAAATACCTACCCATAAATCTAGGCAACAAATATTTTCTAGTTTTGTTTACCACTTGTAACAATGATAAATCCTAATCCAATAAAAAACCCTAACGTTTATTCAAGCGAAGCGGTGGCCGAACTCGGCTCTAATTTCCTTTCGGTTCATCCTATTTCCTTTCCTAGCCGAGCGACGCCTTCCACCTCTGAAATGCGTTTGCTCACGTGGAATCACATACGAACCGCTGAGCTGCCTCACACAGGAACATGTAAACTTTCTTTTAAGAAAACTCGACCATAATATTATATTTGGAACATTTCCGTTAAGAAAATTGGGTCGCGTAGGCTACAAAGTTTACATGTTCTGCCGAGGTATTCCTTTGCCTCCCACTCACTGGTGTGCACATAAGCCGTCTTATGCCCAAACCAGTGGAGCCTGACATCTGCTAACCAATTTTTCTCTTGTTACAGTAAAGTGTTAAGTGTAACTCAAAGTATATTTTTGATGTAAACTAATTATTAATTTCATTCCGTCGAAGTACAAAGTATACATTTTAAAAGTGTTGAAAACAGATATTAATAGATTTAGAAAGTGAAATGTCGTGTTAAATATTCAGTGTGGGACAATGACTCTAGTGAGGACAGTCGGTGGCAGAAGACTGTTTCGAGTCGAAAGTGTGAACTATAAAACGATATGGGATGACTCATAGTGCAAAATGTTATGTGCAACCCACTGTCCGATCCGAAGATGATGCGCGATATCCACGACAATGCTGGGGCAGGCACAAGCGGCGGGATGGAGGAAAGCGAGGACGGCGGGAATGGGGTTGCCGAGGTCGATATGGACGACTGCGGCTCCCTCGCGCTACCTCCCGACCTGCCCCCCTACTCCGGCGACTACATCATCAGCGACTACATGGAACGCCTCGGCACACGTCTCAATATTCTCGAAACAGAGCTCAAATATGCTTGGCGAGCGCTCGACCTGCTTAGCCAAGAGTATGTCAGGATGTGGGAACGGCTTGAGAGATTGGAGACCTTGCTCGCCGATCAACAGGGTGTAATATCAACTTTACTGGACTTTTACACATGCCGAACTGTCAGTGCCAGAGATCCTATCACTCGGTTGGATGTGATCAGAGAAATATTAGGAAATGGCACTGTCGAAGATGGCATAGAAGAAGGCTTAGATATTGGACGAAGCGCAGTGTTGTTAGACCACCAGGAAGAGATTATGGAATCAAACGAAGCATTTTATAAGAGCTTAAATCAAGCCTACCGTGATGATTTAGTTTGCGATGAAACATCTAGGCCACCATCACAGTTAGATATGATTTGGGAGGCTCCAGAAGAACCGGATATAGAAATGATGCCGACAAGCTCTAGACAAATATACAGTTCATCAGACTATAAAGATTACTGCGGATTAAAAGGTGGACCTGTGATTAGCGAAAGAGATTTGGTACATTTGTCTGCTTTAAGTACAATGGATCAAATTACTGTAGATAAATTACATGAATTAGATAGATTGACAACCCAATTACACAAAGATTCCAGAGAGTTAAAAGACTTGAAAACGAGGCTCCTTAGTCCTGAAACTAAACTATCAAAACATGACAGGGAAATAGAAGCAAAGGCACTGGTTGAGGATGGCAATATAATAAATGAACAACTAAAAAGCATCTATTCTGGCGGTGACCACTGGGCCATTAACGACATGATGAAAAGCTTTGATGACTTTTTGTTAGCGGCACCTAAAGACTCTATTGTAAGAGAGAAATCCCCATCTAGACTGTCACTAACTGATAATACGTCAGATAGAGCAATAGATTATTTGCCACCAACTTTGTCTCCTCGTCGAAAGTTTGTACCAGAGAGAACCACTACCGAACCTTACACGACTGTAACTGGACGACTGGCCTACAGTTCAGCTGTAGCCAATGCTGAGATAAACGCAGCCAAAGCATCTAAATCACCTAGTGCTATTTCAAGGGAAAGATTTGAATATAGTACTCCGTATCAAACAACAGACACTTCCAGACAAAATTATTTTTCTAACAAAGGCCTATCTCAGCCTCTAAACGAGATCTATAAATCAAGTGGTTCAGAACAACTCTCTCCCATGTCAATTCATGAAATATACAACGGACCTAGTGCTACTGAATTAAGTTATGAAGACAACAGGCTAAGAAAATCACCAAGTCCCCCGCCACCGGCTCCGCCAAATGGGGCAAATGGGTTTCCGTCAATAGAGAACAACAACGAACTGGTTGCTCATCAACCGATGTTATCGACAAGTAACGCTATGCCTCATGATGGTATGCGTTTAAGTCCCAGATCTCCAAAGTCACCCAAAACTTCCCCTAAGCATGTAAAGAGGGATTCAGCAAACATCGTAGCTGCAAAATCTGATTCAGGATTATCGTCAATGAGTGGATGGTCCAGTTTAGAAAAAAGTCCAGGTTCACCTAAAACGGGAAGAATTACGCATGGAAGTCACGATTCTCATAAAATGAGAGATCCTTCCCCACAACCAATACAAAGGATGTCATATGAAGTCGAAACGAAACCGTATATAGAAACGCTTGTGGATTCTTATCTTTACGAAGGGACAGACTTGAAGAGCGATTACAACTTACGAAAGACAGATCTTATAACGAAAGAAATTAGCTCTAGAGATTTGAATAAATTGCAAGGAAAAGTGGACAGTGATTACATGAAAAGCGATATTCCATATTCAGTAACAGATCAAATGACTCAAATAAGCAATATTGGGGAATATTATTACGGCAACGAAGCTCCTTCAATATATTCCGTAGCTGGAAATAGGCAACCAATATTCACAACAGTGTACAGTACTCCGAGAGGAATGTTGTCTGAAGACAGAAGTTTTTCCGAATTATTAGATAGAAACGAAATTTCTGAATCTGTTGCGAGGCCCGCAGTGGATTCTTATCCGCCAGAACCTAGTTATCATGCTCAAACTGTAGTCATGTCAGCGGCAAACACCAGCAAACGTCCTCTGACTAGGGCTAATACGATGGGTGTGAATGATCCACATTTTTATCAAAATGGTTATAAAGGACACCGCGCTGGATATCCTCCCGGCAGTCTTACTGATGCGCTATCTTATTACCCTACATCAACTAGATATGACTCACCAAAAAGAACATCTTTAGAAGATCAGATCTCGTGGCAAGGTGGCAGTAGATCCCCAACCAGTTCAATGGAAACGTCAAGCTTAAAATCACATTCTTTGAGTATAACTGAAAGAAAACAATTTCAAAATCAACTTCAACAGGAATATTTTAAACAGCAACAATACGATCAACGGAATGGTAATGCAATGTATGAAAACGAAGGTACGGACAAACAAGATGTACCTGAACATAGTAAAACAAGAAAAGAGCAATATGTTGAGTCAAGTGGTATACTCGTCTCTGAGTCAGGCTATTTATCTATATCAAACAACTATAAAGGAAAAGTTCAAGACAAGCAACCCAAAAAACCAAAGCGGACTTCATCCCTAAAGTCTGCCATGTCTTCAATGAGTCACTGGCTCCCAGATTTACATTTGCCTAAAAAACACCGATCACACTCACTTCCATCTGGTGTTGATACAGTGGAACCAACACAGCAAGAGAAATCATTAAAAGAGAGGATATTATCTGCACAGAGAAGGAAAAAGAAATATCATTTGGTGGCTTCAATGTCTGGTTTGTTGCAAAAAGCAAGACGAAAGCAGCAAGCCAGTCATCAATCACTTTCAGACCCAGAGACCTCTGAAACTGAATGGTCTGGCGGCCGATCTAGTGCTCAGTCAGAGGACAGTGATAGCGTATTTTCGGACTCCACACATGAAGGTAGTATGTTCCCTAAAGTAGCACCCAAACCTAAAAGAAAGATAAACAATCAAGAAATTGTTGAACAACAGCAGATGATTCAAGAACGAATACAAGAGCAAGAAATAGAATTTCATGATGATGATACTGAATGTATAATAGAAGAACCTGAAAAGTTAACTGCACCCAGTAATGTTATACCGAGAGACAAAAGTGACGATATTGACTTTCATTTTGCACGTGTTAGTCAAATGAAAAAAGACAACATTCCTAAATTAGAAAAATTGGACATTGACACCGACATATCCAATGTCGACCTATTTGAAGAAGATGAAAGGGGCGATAACCAATCTCCTGGATCTCTTTTTGCTACTATTGGAGACGTGAAAAAGTCATCAAATGTTTCTGATGAAGGACTCAGTGAGAGTAATAAATCATACAGTGGAAGCTCGCAAGAATTTGCCGTGTCGAGAGCTTTGGGTAAATATCGTCTACGTAAGTCAACGTCAGTCTCAGATGAGCATATAAACGATATAAATTCTCCTACAAAAGGAGAGGAAGAGCAACACGAAGAAATAAGCCAAGAATTTGTAAATCAACAAAAAGAAAAGAGAGTTCGTAAACCAAGTCCACCCGAAGTGGTAAACCATACGTTAACACTACACGAAGATTCTAATAATTTACCAGAAAGGAGTCCATCCATACAGAGTACTCGGGGTCTACCAAACAAATTTCAACCTCGACATCAACAAAGTTTAGAAATACCAAATAAACATGACGATGACGACAGTAGGAGTACCCATTCCTGGAGGAGTGGCTCCCGTGTGTCTTCCAGGCGACAGAGTACAGAAGACAGTATTGATTCAGAAGATGAATGGTACTGTTACGAACTTAGGAAATTAGAAGAAATGGAGCATCAGTCTCAAATCGAGGCTGAGCGACAATTTACCGTGCCGGAAGAGCCAGAAATAGAAGAAGACTCAGGTGAATACCTAAAAGAAAAAATGTCTTTTGTTTTAAGAGAACTTAAACTAAAGACAGCGACAACTAAACAAAAGTATGACGAATCTCCTATTAAAGACACTTGGAAAGACATTACAACTTTTCCAGTGATCGAAGAAACTATTGATGATATTCAAGACGGAGAATCCGATGATGATAAGTCATTTGAGGATTCTGGTTCAGGTGAAACTTCTGGACCCGACAGCCCAGTTCAAAGTGGTGATGAACTGGATGATGATTATGATATGCCACAAATTCATCAAGATTCTCTACCTCTTGAGGAGCCTCCGCAACATCAGGACACTCCTGTTGGGAGCAAATGGAAGCTCCTCAAAGCATTGAAAGACCGAAAAGCCGAAGAGAAGACGTCTGAAACGCCAGCGGCGGCTACAACGCCGCTCGCAGAGAAGGACAAAGTCAGCGCAGGTGTAAGTTATCTTATGCAAAAGTTTCATGAAATTAGAGTTAAGAGTTAAATATAAGCTGTTTAGACATATTTATAAGCTGCAGGTTACTTCCATGGTTATTTGAAATAAATCTCATAGTTAGACTGATAATATACTCAAGGCATTGCTAAAATAATGATTAACCCGCTTTACAATTCTAATACAAACGATGTAACTCGTTATATTATTAACCTATTATAGAGATTAGCAAGTAGGATGTGTAATTGTTATTAATAGTCGTCCATTTTAAACAACTTTTAGTGGAAAATTACACAAGTACTTATACTTCAATTTCCCCGAAAGCAGGGCTCTGTTAGAATATTTATTAATTTTGACGTTATTTTAGGTAGTTTTGACCTAAAAAACTAACTGCGGTTGTGAGAAATACATTCAACCAGTTTCTTTTACTCCGTGTACTGCTAAATATGTATTTGAAGGCATAGAATAGGGTGCTCGTTTATACAACATTATACTTATATGATATTTACTTACTATTGACGCTCTTTCTATTTAATTGAGGCAATAATTAGGTATAACCAACGCAATAGGGTACTAAGAACTTTCTATGTATGTATTAAAGGGTTTTTATATAAAGCTTAAGATAATTCAACTAAACAAATATACAATTTTTAATAACGGATTGCTTGACGATATTTATACTTGGTAAAATGGTAATCTTTACATACAAATGTACTCAGTATTATATATGTTTGTTGCTTAGTAGATATTGTTTGATAATGTTAGTGTTAATTAATGAATTTGCTGTCTATACTTAAATTCATCCATGTATCGGGTTGGGAAACATTTTGTCGTACAAAATTCATTCACGGTCATATCATCTCATATCAGAGAAAGATGTTCCTTTATTTATAGCGAATCTAAATAAGTAATAATTCTCAGCCATAAATACATATTCACTATTTCTAATATAGTATGAATACTCAAAGTAATAAGTAATATATTTATCAGTGTAAACACTCGACTACGGCTTAGATAAAACAACTTTAGGTACTAGAGAAAATTTTATTTACGCGATAATTGTCATGCATTCTTACAAATCATTGTGCAATATTTTGAAGTCAAAATAAGAGAAAAGGTAAACTATAGGAAACATAAAAAATAAAAAAATGTTAACCCTGTTCAAGCAAGTTGTCTTTGATCTAGAAATCAAACGAAGTATTCTCAGATTGTTAATTTTATATTCCTTTAGAACCAAGGAACACTTTAATTTAACATTGATTTTTATTTATTTATTTATTTTACTATTTATGTACACACAGTAGACAGCACAGGAAAAATATCATAATATAACATATGAGTACAAAGGTACTGCTTATTGATATGAGGCTGTGGTTTTAAACACACTTACATATCATTATATATGAAAGAAAACCAGAACATTAACATAAATATTTATTGTTTTACCGTAGTCGGGTCAAAATTATAGATCAAATAATATTTTCTTCCAAAAAAAACAATTATAATAGGTACTATACTCCGCGCCACGAGAAGCTATATTTTTTGTTAAAAAAATTACTTCTACCAATTTAAGTGGCGACAACTCAATACAATAATAATTCAAAAATGTTGTTTTGTTTTAACATACGTGTAAAACGAAACTAACGAGCTATTACACATGGTCGGGTTATATTTTAGTGACTTAAAAGCGATGTTGTCAAATATAATTGTTTTGTGTCTCTGGAACGGGTCTAACACATGGAACGATCTAGTACCACAGACCAATACACGACAGCGATTTCTATCGTAATTGAATCGAATTTGGAATTCTTTGTCGCTGATTGATTTGTCGCTACGTACCTTAGTACAAGTAATATAATACAAAATTTATAGCTTCTCTTAGAGCGGAAAATAGTTAACATTCTCCTCTCTATTTTTGAAAACATTTCTCTACCATTGTTACCTAAATATTTTAATCGAGTAATTTATATAAATAATCATAATAGAATTAAATACATAATACATCGTAACGTATTTACTAGATGTCACGGCTTAGGTAATCGTATAGCTATTTACACTTACATAAATATATAGCTGGCACTTTATGTACTTATTAATCATACTTAGCGGAAAATTTTAGATGTTGATATTGCGTAGAATTATGATAATTATAATTATTATGGGCAGATTCGTAACTTTTTTTGCTATTTTTATTATTAACTTTACGGGTTTTGGCTACAGTTTACATTAAATTGGGACAATGAATTGCTATCTCAAGTTTGAAGGACTTATTTGGTCAGAATTATACTCCCACATTCAGTGATTGTTTCATGATTCGAAATGACTACTTATCATTACTGTCATAAACTGCCCAAGCATTATTTCAATTGTTAACTTAGGTACTATAAATTGTGTTTTATTGTTCGGTTAATTCTCCATGTAAGCTGTTTTTTTATATTTTGAGTGTTAAAAATGTTCAATTAAGTTTCCATGACAAATCTTAAACATGTTTTCTATATTTATAAAACATAACAGAAGTTACATTTTGTCATAACGTAAATCATGACAGAAGTATCAATTAAGTGATCAATTATGAGTAATTCGTCTATCATGAATTTAAAATAATTCATTTGTCATAGAAAATTAATCATGTGATAATATTACTGTATTATTGGTTGTTATTTGTTTTTAATAAATACATGTTAGCTTTTTATTTTAGTTTTTATTTTGTTTTGTTAATTGTTTTGTTTTTTTTTTTTAGAATGGCTCCGCTGGCTTCAACGAGCATGGAGGCAGAGGAAATGGGTATGTGATTAGATAACATTTTTTAATTTAAACTACAACTAAGATACTAGTATTCTTAGCCTTCGTTATCCCACTACTGGGCAAAGGTCTCTCCCCAATGTTTCGTTCCAGGGACAATATAAACCACTTTTCACCATTATTTAATTTAAACTATATTTTATTTATTTCAGTAAATAACTTTAGACATTAATAATAAAATAACCTTAACTTACAACAACCTAAATAATAACATCAAAAAACTCCTCAACGCCAAGAGACTGGCGGAATTACCACGTTGTATGGCAACGTTTAGACCTTACGCCTACTACCTTACTACCTACGAAAATCACAAATTCTTCTACTTCTCGTGTGGGCAGTAAGGTCTTACGACCCCAAGCATTTTTCTGTCAGAGTTTCTAGAAATCCTCAAGGGCTACGGAATCAATCTTTTTGCCAGACAATCAGGTGAACTGTGCTACATACTCGTACTTTTATATAAAGGTGTGAATATTCAACATTACTTTTCTGAAACTTCAAATTCATCAAAGGAAAGGTAACCTAACTGAATCGTTTTTTTAGGCCACCTGGTAACGAAAATCCGTTCTACAGTAACATTGACAGTATGCCTGACATCAGACCTCGGAGAAAATCGATTCCTCTCGTCTCCGAACTTGTAAGTAACGTTTGAATTTTATCTTATCCGTAAAAACCTATCTCTATTATTACAAATCCGATGGAAGTAAGCTATCTTTCTCTCGGGCCGGTTTCAATTCGCTATCTTGAAGTTGATTTGAAGCTATTACAAAAAGGCTATCTTTGCATAATACGCCTTTATATGAACCCGGTTAAGGGAGGTAGACATTGAAACTGGTCATAAATGTTTACAGCTCGCATCGACGTACGCTTCCTGAAGCTTAGTAATATTAGGCGCGTAATAAATGTTTTCTTCTACACGGAAATTTTCTATAATATTATGTGTTTTGAACAGTTTATGGGGAGATTTCAAGAAAATTGCAACGCGCGCTTTGGTCTGGATACATTTTAAAATTAAATTTTATGACGCAGGAATTAGCCTTATAAATCCTAAAATGTTACGCTGTGTGGGTGAAATATGAGAGATAATCACGCTATCAGAAGTTAAACCTGGTTTGATATTAATAGTTTACTCTCCATGTACTGTTCAAATAGAAAAAAAAACAAAAAAGAGGCCTATTTGATCCCTTCTCTCTTCATTGATGTCTCAATGTTACCTGTTTTGTGTTTTTCCTTCTGATCTTTACTACTTAGATGGCCTTTTACCTATTCTTAGATACCAATCCAACCCTTACTGTACCGTGTAAAAGATAAATTAGGGGTCACCGGAGAAAACTACAGTAGCGGAACCATAGAAACCGAATGAACGACTCTTATTCCTGATAAAAATTAATAATATCATTGCATTTTACCCCCTTACCACGGACCCGCAGGTTCTCAAGGTATTTCTATCCCAATAACACTTCTATTCTATGCATGCAGTTCTGATCAACAGTGAAAAGATAAAATATGGGTCACCAACCTTTATTCAATTTTTTTCTCTTTTCACTCACTGTACATAGTGTGCTTGCATTGAAATTTGATTTAATTTGATTTGGCCTCTGCATGTTTCTGCTCTAGATCATTTTTTCAGATGTTGGTTAAGTATAAAAGGTAAAGCTACGTAATATTGTTATACATCCAACGATTGCATAACACCATCACAGCATACATAAACTAATAATAAACAATGAAAATTGAATTCCACACTGGGAACATGCACGTGCTTGCCAATTTCGTTTTCATTGCGAAGCTTCAATATCACAGCAAATATTATTTTTACGACTGAAAATTCTTTTTCATCACAACATCAATTAACATGATCCCTCAAATGTTATACTGTTTCAATGTTGTTCTCCGACTCTCACACACACACATTTTTACTTTACACGCACTTAATTTTTTTTGTAAAAGCAAACGAATTTTTCATCAGTACATAAACTACTGAAACTTTCGAGAAGGTAGATACAATTTGTTTAAAAGATAGGCTTAAAAACAGCTTTTTTCAAAGCATGAGTAGCTTCAACTTGCAATTAATGATAATACAAAAATTCTCAAATTCTAGTGAAATTACAAATAGAAACTTTTCAAAATAGTAGTTAGGTAGGCAATTGAAGCTTGATTAGAAATAGCAGACACAAGACTCAGTGCCATTACATACTGAGGATGAGGTGAGATGTTATTACGCATTGCTCATATATTCTCTGCTGTTTAGACAATGGCTGCTACGAAGAGGAACGCAGGTTTGGCGTCAGCTGTACATCGACAAACGTTGAATGACGAGGAATTGGTGAGTTCAAACTTATTACCACTAACATATTTTTTATGTAATATGCAGCTAATAAACAAAATTATTTTTTTTTGCTTACTGTTTCTTAGATAAAAAGTGTATTCCAGAAAATGCATGTATACAAGAAGACATTGCAAGCTCTCATCTACCCAATCTCTTCGACTACGCCCCATAACTTTGTTCTTTGGACCGCTACATCGCCCACCTATTGTTATGAGTGTGAAGGGCTACTTTGGGGCATCGCCAGGCAAGGTGTAAGGTGCACTGAGTGTGGTGTCAAGTGCCACGAAAAGTGCAAGGATTTGCTCAATGCCGACTGTTTACAGAGTAAGTGGAGCCCTGAGGAGGTCTATCTATGGGTATATTTAAAATATAAATGATAGAAATTTGTTTCATTACCTAGCAAGACAAAGTCAATTTATAATGAACAGTATTCATTCCTTTCAGGTGTCAAAAACCTATTATTTTCATAATGGAACAGATTCCTGTAATTTTAATGTTGTGAACCCCTGATTCAGTGTAAGCAAGTACGGGAATTCCGGATATATTTTTGCTAATGCTAAAAAGCAACTCAAGATCTAAATATAACCATTCTCTTACTTTCTGATCACAAAATATATGTGTCATCAATGTACAGTTTATAATTTTTAATCACTAAAGCAACGATTACCAAAAGTCTTGTGATTAAAAAGTCTAATCTAAATCTAAAAGAGCGTCACTTCAAAGATATCTTTATGAACGTTCGCGACGCGTGAAATGTTCAGGTTTATAGAGTTGGCTGGGAAGCGCAGTTCCTCCTTATTAAACTCAAGTGAGTCAAGAAGTACTTGACAGGTCACTCGTTGTAGACAAGATCTTTGGATACACAACGGCGCAGAAGAAAATCAATATTTAATGCACAGTCTCTCTAAAGAACAGTGTACTTAAAGCGCGTGAGACTGAGCACGATTTTACGGGTGCTTAGCCCGTTTCGCTTTATGTAATGTAATTAATTATTTACGTAATGTCGAGGCATTCGTCTTCTATTAAGTTAGTCTAGATTGTGAGGTCTTTGAAGCCTTTAGATTTACTGGTTTATTTGGATTAAACGCGAATCCTTTTGTTATTTAAAAGCAACAGTATAAAACAGGTTTAAGATTTTATTAGTGTTCAGATAACGTCTGGAGACGAAGAAAATAAATGTATTTGAGATAAAAATTTAAATCGAGGTATGAACGAAGTTGTTTCACAAGTCGGAAGTGGGGGTTAGTCCACAATTCTCCCACACAGAGGGAGTTTCAATGGTACTTAGTGGAAAGCAAGTCTTGTGGAGAGTTATGACCTTTGTGCCCGTACTTTGACGGGTCTTACTATATAATGGAGATTCATAGATTTATTATCCTAACTGCGAGTTATCTATTTGTCTGAAATCAGTTTCGGGAATTATGACCATTGTTCGTAATTTATCAGATTGTCTTTCAGCCCTTGTTAATGCTTTCAGAAATTGACATTACATTTGACTATTACATGAAGTGACGCTCTTTAATTTCTAAATGTTAATATAAGTTTACTAGATGTTTTTTTATTAAATTTGTTAGATTCAGCTCTCTAGGTGATGTCTGTGTTAAAGGTAATAAATGGTATTAAAATATCCAGAATGTAATTTTAGATAAAGTTACAGCCATTCTAGTTCAGTTGATATGCATGTGTTAAAATTGTTGCATGCTACGATCACTATACATCGGTGATCAGACATTCTTCACGTACGAGAACACAGCTAGGACCATTCATAAGAAAAACACAATAAGCGATATCACCAGGACTCACGCAATCATAGGAGTAATACATTTCTTGATATTATTTATCGTTGTTGTGATTATGTTTCTGTGGTGTTAATTTGTGTCCCTTTTTCTTCATGTTTACTCTGACCTCATATAATGAAAATAGCATGATGTGTTTTCCCTTCCCAATTGATGATTTGACCATTGCTTTATCGGTGTGCATGGCTATCGGTGAAATACACAGATTATATTATATTCCAAATTTTGTTATTCGCATATTATTCGGTTCTAGATTGACATCTGCACGATCATGTAGGTAGGCGAGCAGTCGTTAGGTAAACCGCGTTTTACGTACAAATTATTTGATTATTAAACCATTAGAAAATCGACTGCACGCCATCTTCATTCCTAGTCTACACTTTGAAATTCGTAATTGAATTTATAAAATTTTATATTTTGAATTATGGTGATTAATTATTTTGAATTTATGTTAGTATTCTAAATTGAATATGATTTAAGATATTGGAATTGTTGTATCTTATTTGATGACGTAAGTATATTCATTGTTTTTTTATGGTTTTGTAATTTATTTCTTTATTTATATTGTGCTGTGTATTAGTAACATGATTTTGGTATTTAATGTTTTCGAAGTGTGGACGTAGAGCTCACATAGCTAGGGTTTCGTTAGTTCCTTTCGGGTTACCCCGCCCTGCGCCGAAACTTGTTCAAAGCCCTATTAAACTAAATTACTGTTATGTGTTCTTTACCTTACCTTACATTTTACACTATCTTACACACCGTTTTTCTTACAAATCGGTTTAGTAGCTTAAATAACACGAACGCCCAAACAAATCTAACATATTATTATGCAACGTGCTGTTACGATGTGCCTGTTAGCAATGTGTGCACGCAATCCAATGTCTATCCACTTCTATATTATATGTGGTCCTTTAGCTTTTATTTTTACATATTTTGATTTATAGAGTTCCACGTTTCTGTATTAATTTTACTATCTTTATGTTTTCACTTCTATCCCTGAGGATGTTCAGCGCTTTAAATGATTAAAAGTATCGATTTGTATATAAATTATATGTTACGAGTTTCGTTTCAAAATAATGGTAAATGGACGAACAAACAATACTGATACATACAATACAGAGGGTGTTTTAGTAAGCGATGCAGTTCTAACGTGTAGTGGAGAAAATTGGCAGCTTGTTGGTACTGTGTCTACCCAATACCCTCCCCCCTATAATTTATTAATAAGCTGCCAATCATAATCCGTGTAGAAGTTGGAACAAAGCGTTGAACTGTATTGAATTTTGTTTACCAGGCGCCGCGCTCAGATCCGCTGCGACCGGCGCCGCTCGACGTCGATGACCTGATCAGAACTGACACACATGAACTTTGCTCAATTTACATATCGAAGTTAGAGTCTTGTCAGGTTGAGGCCAAGAGTGGTCGTAGCGGGTGTGGGCGCGGGGCGGGGGGCCGTCCCGGCGCATCCCGCGATTCACAAGAACTATGTTGGCACCGCCTGATCAGTGTGTTTCGCAGGGGCGGCCGAAAAGTCTTCCAAACATGGCGCCGAAGATAAAGCCAATTCCATCATCACGGCTATGAAGGAAAGAATGAAACAACGCGAAAGAGACAAACCTGAGATTTTCGAACTGATCAGGTAATTAGACTTCCAATTTTGATCTACGATAATGTTTAAAATTCCAAACTTTGTTCGGTGATTTGCTTTAAATGGGTCGGATTCAGGTATACAATTTTATATTTACCTCAATAGTAATAAACCTAATCACCATAATGCCTTGTTTCACTTAGCTGAACAAATATAATCACATAAACTTGCTATAGCTAAACTGCACGTAAATGACACCCCTTTGAAATCCATTTTATATAACCGAACGTTGCTTGTAAAAGCGCTGTTTCTGACGATGTCATGAAATGTAGCGTTTAATATAATATAAAATGCCGTTGAGTAAATTGAAAATATCGGAAAGCAATCGCTGACACGAGTGTGTATGTAACAGAGCCGTGTTCAGCATCGAAGGGGAGCCTCACGCAGCGCACATGAGCACAGTGAAGCAATCAGTCCTCGATGGTACATCAAAATGGAGCGCGAAGATCGCCATCACAGGTTCGATTGACGTACAGTGTTTGTACTAAATGTTTTCTCCTAGGATATAGGTACCGGCAGAGGCGAAATCATCGAAAGGCATAAAAACACAATACATACACAACACTAAATTGTTTTCAATCTTTCGTTTCATGTGGCGGCCAGGCGGACTTTTAACGTCGACCCAGACACTCACATTGACAGTCTAGAACAGGCCAAGCAAGTCACTATAGAAGGAACATCAAAGTGGTCTTGCAAGATCGCCATTACAGGTTTGCGGTGGTCTTTTGCGGCTACGAACCGCACGCTCGCAATTTTGGTACTATTAGACAGACTCTTCGCCTGATTTATCTTTTCCCTTGTTTTTGATATCTGCTTCAAATTATGATTTTCGTAACATTATAATTAAAAAGGCGTAATAGCGTTATACGACAGTATAATAATTGTGCTAAGTTGAAGAAAGTAAATGCTTTAGTAACTGTAAGCCGCAGCTTCAGCAGATATCAAAAAAGAAATCTTTTGCATATCTATACTTCAAAATACCCGAAAATCACGGTCAATAATGCACCGCCTCTAATCACTTCCATCGATAAAACGTAGCTTGATTTAATCATTAACACTAAGGAAATTCCACGAATCTATAACACTTCACCAAACTCAAATGACGAAACAAATTCAATTAATCTTGTCACGCACACAAATTTTATACTCCCTGAACACTGAAACGACACGATTCAAACCACGTTCATTTATAATGATTGCAAAACCACAACTCGGCAGCACGTCTGCTAAATTGACACAAATTGCATGAGAGTCACAAATTAACAATAAATGTTACAATTATGAGTGGATTGTCAAAGCTCGTTCACTGTAACCTGAATTGTGATAGGGCTTCACATCACGAACATTAACCTGTTTAATTTTCAGTGCGACGATGATAGAATCCTATACTTCAGTAGTCGTTTGTAAGTGAATGAAATTTTAGAAGGAATAATAGCATGCAGAATGAAGGACCCCAATTATTCCGACATTTCTACCTCTCTGTTACTGCTAATAAATTTTCGATTCGTGAAAATTCCAATGCCATTAGACCTGATTCCCGCGCATATCTTTATACTTCTTCTTTGAAACTTTCTTCTTGGTCGAAGTTTGCATTAGAAGTTGCGATAATGTAGGCGCTATGTTCAACTTGTTTTAGAAATCGAATTTGGGCATAGATAAAAAGTTTGGTAGTTTGAAGCTAGTGTCTTCTTCTTTGACCCCGCCCCGTTCTGATCACACTAAACCCTGTTCATAGATTTTCAAGAGATTCTAGCACAGAATGCCTATTTGGTAAGTAAGGTAGAAGATAGCTTGGTAAGTTATCTTAGTGTAAGTTGAGGCTAGCTTTATCTGCTAATAAATGCTTCATGGCGAAGATTCTAAACGTAATGTAACATTTATTAGTCCATTGCGTATTATTGCATTTCATGAAAATGTGTAATAAGTAGTTATAAAACAACTATGAATATAAAAGTATATTACTTCTGAAAGATTTACCAGAAATACATGAAATGGAATTTACCCAGCCAATTGGGAGAGTTTGAATAGTGCTATATTATTATTACAAGTAAGAGACCCACTGTGCAGTAAAATTGTAATATTATTTCTCTAAGCAATCTACTTTTTGGAGAAAAGTTCTTAATCTTAATGAGGAACTTCTAAACTAGTTATTTTAATTTAATTAATGATATGCAATATGATGATGATATACTGAATTGGCCCTTCGCGGGCAGTTATTTGTGCTCAAGGCCTCATCGCGAAAGATAAGAGTGGAACTTCAGACCCCTACGTTACCGTCCAAGTCAGCAAGGTGAAGAAGAGAACACGAACTATGCCTCAGGAATTGAACCCCGTGTGGAATGAGAAGTTTTACTTGTGAGTATAAACTGAATTTGACTGAACATGTAAAACGCCGTATTGTCTAACGAAAAGATTTTTCATGTTTATCTTTACAATCAAAAGTATTCCTTTTAGCGTGTCGATGACAATTAAATTGAGTCAACACAAAATTCGGCGACAAGTTTGGCACTTTCAGAAGCCTCCATCAGCTCCTGTGATGTGCAAGTAACAGGAAAGCTGGACACTATATCAAATATTTAAAACCCCTTTTCTTTTCAGTGAATGCCACAACTCATCTGATCGTATCAAAGTGAGAGTATGGGATGAAGACAACGATTTGAAATCGAAACTGCGCCAGAAATTGACAAGAGAATCTGACGATTTCTTGGGTCAGACCATCATCGAGGTAAACTAGTTTTCAGAAATTTACTTGTTTCGTGTTTTATGCGATATTAATATTTATAAAGAAAAACAAGTTCCATAACATGAAAATGGATGTAAGTATAGTAATCTAGAAACATTAATTCATCATAGTCTTGTCATTATCTTGACAAGTGAACTATGATGAAAGGCCCTCGCCGTGTCTAGTCTCATAGGTAATAAATATTTATTAGCTGGAATAATTTGTTGGTATTTTATCCCTTGATATTTGTGTCTGCGGTTATTCTACTGTATTGTTTGATCTTTTTATGCATAGAGACTGTATAATAGTATCAAACAAATTTTCGTCGTCTTTCTGGGTAAATATAATAAGTGTTGTGAAATAACCTAATTCCATAATGTATGTCTATAGGTACGAACCCTATCAGGCGAGATGGACGTCTGGTACAACCTGGAGAAAAGAACAGACAAGTCAGCAGTATCCGGAGCCATCAGACTGCACATAAACGTGGAGATCAAAGGCGAGGAGAAGGTGGCGCCATATCATGTCCAGGTCAGTGATAAAATATATACGATCTTCTTTTCAGAAATTCCTATTTATTGAGCCAAATATGAACATAACTTTTAAATTCAATCAAACGAAAAACTTTGATGTCAATAACAAACTTTATCGTCTAATAAATAAAATATAAAATACTTCACACTTTTACGGCTTCCAACGTTTTCAATGTCCACGGAAATAAATGCTGTTAATTTCACAGTGTTCTCGAAAGGGCATCGACCGGGGTTGCAAATGTAGTTTATATCAGGTTTCACCTTTTCTTGCGCTTTATTAACAATGTTTTCCAATTCGCAACTCAACAGGTTGCTCGGGGCATTGGCACCATGCCTCTTGGCCTACAGCCAGCGGTGTTCGTAATTGCATGTTATTTAACGCAACTAATGAACTTGACAAACGCGATTGCTTATTGTTTTGTAATTATTATTTTGTTGATCTCCAATGCTGGGGCTCTTTAGTCAACTGATCCCACTAAGGCGGGACCCACGGGTCCAATTGACCTTATGCATTTTTGAATTGGTCAATTGGACCCGCTGTCAATCTAACCGTGACCTAAACGTTACGCAGCCTTGAGCTGTTTTGTTCTTATTGAGTAAATAGCTATGATTTGTATAGTTTAGTAGAAAAGTTTTCTTGATATTTTGATTTAAGAGAACAAAAGTTCGCTTCGCGGTTTCTGCTTTATATCTTAGCAAGAAAATACTTCGTCGTTAAGTTAATTTAAGAGTAACACTGGCGGCAAAAACCGGAATAAATCATTTTTATTTGCCAAGCACTGGTCTTTTAAAGGGAAAAGAGAACATTATTGCCAATTATACCCGGACACGAAAATTAGTTTATTTTGTTCTGTAATATAAAAGTTCTGTCAGAATGTTCTTTAAACATAAATGATATTTCGTACATTTTTTTTGTTTATTAACCTCGAATCTTCCCAAAATACTAAGTTGCCTGTTTGATAAAAAATATTCATTGAACGAACAGCATCATCTGCGAAGCCATTTTCTACCTCCCGCGTGGTTGGTCACAGTTCTAAACTAACCCATTTCAACGGTTTGCTCTATGATCGTTATTTATGATGAGTCCTAGTTTGGCCTATGACAAACTAGTTTTCCCTGAAATCGGGTTTGGCAGGTAACAAATCCAAACAAATAAGAAGGTGTAATTATTAAAATCTATAGTAGTCAAGGCTCCGCCATTTTTCGGTCGAGTTGTTCTTTTATATATCATTAATTCGAATTACATCGGTCGGCTAGCTAGATTTCAGTTATGTGGGCTTAGCATGAACGTGCTGAGTAGTTGCAACGTAACGTGGGTGATTGGCATAAAAAATAAATCAAAATGCTATAGTTACTGCTGTATTTTCAATTCAAAAACTTATCCGTTAAAGTAGCATGAAGATAGGCCATACAATCAAATCTAGTTGTGTAGTTGAAGGTAGCAACTAAAGCCCAAATGCGGGAGCTGAATGGACAAACTTTTCAGAATAAATGTGAAAAGTTTATGGAACCGACTAACTAAGCGAAACTGCCAGCTAATGCAAAAGTATAATTTCTTGGTCACATTCGGTGCCGGGAGGGACGCTGGGGACTGTGGCCAGTTTTGAGATGCAAATAATTTAAGCTTGCTATTTTATGTAGGTTTTGCGACCTCTCCCTTGGGAATTTTAATGTTTATTTTGTAGCAAACTTTGGGTAGGACATCAAGGCTGATGGAATTAAAATTACTTTAGACGGGAAATTGAATGTGGAATGTTACATTACATTTTTCAGGACTTTAGTTTTTGATACAATTATGAAAACAAAATTAAAGTGTTTGTACAACAGAAAAGATACTAATGACATTTTACGATAATGAATCTTCTGTGCTTTATTGATTGTGTAAATAGATTAGTTGTAAATTGGGTTAAATTAAAGTTTAGTTTTAGGTAACAATTTATTTTGCAAAACTGTTTTTTTTATTTCTTTACAACTTAACTCTTCACTTTTCGATTTTCATTCCCTTTTTTTATTTGTTTTTTTTAAATATGTATGAAAATTTCGAAACGAAGAAACATTGTAGGGATGGGTATAGATTTGATTATAGTAAATAATATTAATTGTTCTAGTTTTATTTGCCAGGGATAAAACACGGGAACATACGTTTGTACGTGCGATCCAACCGCTAGTCTTTTGTCTCTTTTAGTCAATCCGCCGTTCATTTCGCTATAATTAAATCTCAATTTCAATGTCGTGCACAATTTTTTTTTAAAACTAAATGTCAGTTTGACAGACTATTTTCAAAAACGAAATCTTTGATCAGCACTACAAGAAATGTAATCACTTAGTAAACTCATGCTACAATTTTCTGATAAGAAATCTATTACCAGCAAAGTAGAGTTCATTTTGAGATAGCATCATTCCTGTTAAATCTACAAAGACCTCAATTTCATCGGTAATAGGAGTGCTCTCAGTGGGCGTCAACTCTTCAGCTTACTTTGGATTTCATTCCAATTTAAAGCACACTTTAAAATACATTTTAAGTCGGAATTTTATTAAATGAGACCATGTTTAGATAAATATTTGAGGTGTCAACGTCAAGGGCTAATAAGGAACATGGGTGGTTTTTAGTCAGTAGAAGTCTGACACTCCCTTTCGCTCTGCCCAAGAGCGGGAGGGGTTATTTGATGATTTACCACCCGCCAAAAAAAAAAAGAAAAGGTGTCTCATGAGATGACGAGAAACAGAGAGGTATGGAAGAGGAAGACATGCTGCACTGATCCCAAATAAAATGGGATAAGGGCAAGAGAATGATGATGATGATGTTTAGTCAAATGTTTTTGCAATAGGATTTTTATCTAATAAGACTTCTCAGGGAGATCCTTACTTTGTGTTATTTGTTTCATCAACACTGCTGTCAAATCAGTGGGGTACAATCGTGATGAAACCAGCATAATAATATCCAAGAACCAAACCATGAACCAATCATGGGACCGTCGGATTGATTATGGGCTACGGCCTTCCCCTTCCTACAGAAAGGAGTTGTGTCCTAGTATAATAACATTAGTAGCTCATTCTGCTAACTAAAATAATAAGCGAAAAATTCAGCTGTTTTAATTTTCATAAATTATTGATAACTAATTAGTACCTACTACATTATTGAAAATCTGAAAAAAAATAACTGCATTATAAAACAAAGTCCTACGCCGCGTCTGTCTGTCTGTCTGTATTCACCTATAGATAGAGTGGTTCTCGAGGAAAGGAATATAATTTATCAAGTTTTTGTGTACATTGGCTAACATATAATGATATTGTTTGCCGTCTCGAGAATGGGATTAAAAATTTCATGATTAGTTTTGGTCGCGATAACTGGCATTAAGCTAGTGACGTATAAAAATCACTATACAGCTACGTCATTACTTTTGAACGAATTAATAAGCTCTACGAGAAAGCCCTTGGTTTACCGAAACATTATTAGGCCCTCCAAGACAAGACATATTTAATTTAAACTTAATTAATTTACTTAGACTTATGTGTACAAGTTTTAGTACATTACTGACATGTTACATAACGCCGCCACTAATGAAAATGGTTCTAGCTTACATGAGACTATTAATTAATATTTGAAGTTGATTAAAAATGCTTCTTACGAAAGATTTTTTGCTTATTAAGTAAGTAACGAAACGACGAAGTTACTTCCTTAAAATACAGAATAAATAAAAGCTCGAGAAGAAGGTCGTGTCGATAGCCGCTCGGGTTGATCTTCAGGTTAAGCTGCGCTTGCCTCGGTTGGTCTATAGATGTATTACCCATTACATACAGAGTTTCCTCCCTGCCTCGAAAAGGACGCTAAGCCGTTTGTCCCGGCTGTCTTTGACAGTCATTAAAGGTACTTGAGTGGCTCAATAGTCTAAACTTAGTAGTAAAGTAACTTGCTGCGCAAATATTTAATACAAGCTTGCGTTTTGGTCAAAAAAAATAAAAAGAAAAAAAATACATACACTGAAAAGTATCCCACGGTAACGTTTTAAATATATCCTATGACAGCCGGGAAGTAAAACAATTTTCATAATCGGTTCAGTAGATCCATAGATTACCCCCTACAAACTCACAAACTTAACCTCTTTATAAAATTAGTATAGATAAAGAAGATAAAGAAAGAAAAAAAAAGTTAAAACTATAACTATATTTATTTTCCTAGTAAAATTTCTGTATTTCGACAACTTTGTCGTGTGATGCATTACGAGTAAATTAATGTAATTGCTCGAAAGTTTCTCTCTCAAATGTAACTGAATTGTGGTCGGTGTAAATTAATTTTCATAGTATGAAAGTATCCGTTTCTGCTTTTATTCTGACCGCGATTTTTCGATCGACCAACGGCTCAATCATAGTGTGTAATGGACTTGAATGAAAATAAATAATTTCAAGTAGGTACCGTATAATACTTTTCCCCATATCTCCGCAACTATGGGGTTCCTAGGTATGGTCTAGAAGACCAAAAAATTATCACAGTGAATTGGAGAACAAGTGCGAATTCGGCTTTGTTTAGAGTACTTTTACACCCTCAATTTTAGCCGGGACCAACACCTTCACATGCTTTCCGAGGCAAGCAAAGCAGGAAACTCGGTATGTAATGGGTGGTCACCCATCCACGGACCAACCTGGCAAGCGCGGCTTAACCCAAATATTGACCTGAGTGGCAGTTATTATTAAGTCCCAAGCTTCTCAATGATATTTACTTGTATAGATTGCAATAAGTTGTAACAATAATAACACACGACGCGCACTCACAATTCGCAACGAACATTTGCAATTCAGAGATCCCTCAACTTTTCAACTAAATGTTTGCAAAATACACTTTCTAAAGTTGTAAGACAAAGTTCTGGGTTATGTTAATATTAATATATTAATATTGAATTACTGAGAAATTCCACCAGATATCTCGCTTTAATTCTGGGTAAATTTTGTACTGAATTTGTTAAGGGTATATTGACCTATAGGGCAATCGACATCATAAATTTTGTAATTTTGGTTAACAGATTACAGCTGTAGTTACTTTTGATTAAGAATGCCTTTATTATGTTTACAAATTTTAGGACATTGTTAAATTCTGTCTTTCCTTAGTTAGTTCGTACACATCATCATCATCAGCCTATAATGTTCCCACTGCTGGGACACAGGCCTCCTCTCTGTGAGAGGGAATGGGCTGCTAAAATTCACGACGCGGGCCCAATGCTAATTGGTAGATGTCATATGACTTCGATTTTTTGTTTCTAGGACGATGTTTTCCTTCACTGTTTTTGAGAGCAGTTGTGATCAAATAAATTACACAAAGTACCTAATGCGCCTGTCTGGGTTCGAACCCACGATTTACTGCTCGTTAGTCGGGGTCGCCACCACTGGGCCACCGAGTTCGTAATGTATTAATACCTATATTTTTCACAGATTCTCCTGTCATGAAAGTTATAGATAAATACAATTCTACATAAAAAAGTGTAAAATCACACTTTAAAAAGTCGTGAGGCACTTGTTCTTCCCGTTATATTTTTTGTTGGTCTAGCTCTATACCAAGGTCAAAGTTAAATATTTTCAGCAGTAATTTTGTGTAGTACGATGTACAGAATGCTTGGTTGACGGCTTCATGAAAGGACCTTTTACACCCTGTATAAAAAAGTAGATAGATAGTTGGCTCAAAACATCATATCGCCAAGCAGTCTCGTAGTAGAACGTACCTAATCTACGTTAGACAGTTCTGGATGCGATGGAATGTCCTTCTAGAAGTGGCCGCTGAACTATCTCCACGCTCTACCGTAGTGGGGAATACGTAGAAACGTCTATATATGGCAGCCGAGACCAACAGCTTAACGTGCTTTCCGAGGCACGGAGGAAACTCGGTATGTCGAGCGGTCACCCATCCACAGACCGACCTAGGCAAGCACAGCTTTATCTAAAGATCAACCCGAGTAGCAATTCTTATTAAGTCACATCGGATATAAAAACAAAATTCTTAAAAACTTATTTCGACTCGAATGAAAGTTAAAATCAATCTTATTAAAAGTTGCGTTGTCAGTCGCTTAAGTGTTCCTCTTACCTTTTCATATTTTACGGTCTCCTGCTTTCAGATTTTAAATAGATACATAACACTGTTTGATTCCGACATTCCCTTACGGATTTTATTTGAATTGTGGTCGAGAAGAGTGAGGAGCTCGTGGTTTAATAATAACGGCCATTCGGGTCAATCTTTAGGTTAAGCCACGCTTGGCAAGGTTGGTCTGTGAATGGGTGACCACCATAAATAACGTGACCACCAATTACATACCGTGTTTCCTCCGTGGCTCGGAAAGTACGTTAAGCTGTTGGTTCCTGTTAAAAGCCATAAGCTCACCTCCATTACCTCTGCCTGTCACGTGGATATATAAACAAGCACAATGTTATGAAAATACCTTATATTCAACAGACGCATTTACCGATCAAGCCTGCATATCTGTATTTTTATCCAACCTTATATAAATAGAGGTACAACCTTTGCGTAACATTTTTAGCATATTGATAGACCCTTTTTAGGTTATCGGAATATCGGACAGACGGGAGGCTCACGTTGCGAGGTTTAACGAAAATCCCCTAGTCTTTGACACGATGTTTTCAATGTTTGTGTGTATTTTCTTGTATATTTACACTGACCTATTCTGTTGTTGGTACGGCCTCGGTACAGATGCCTCGTTAACATAGTGGATGCAAGCTTGACTGCTAAGCATGAGGTTTTAAGTTCGATACACAAGTCAGGCAAAGTGTTTTTGAATTTTCTTTCAGAAATTTCTCAGTCGGTAGCTGTCACGGATTCTGAACTTGTGTTTTAGTTATTCAGGATAACCCCAGCGCCGTGGTTTAGCGAATAAGAAATGATCGAATTAACGTTTGCGTTTGTTTGTGCGTGAAAGCGTGGTGATAGGGCGAGAATCAGACGGACCGCGTTTTAATACGGGTGGTTCATACCTACCGGTTCTTCTTTTATTACAAAAAATAATATATGTATCCATTTTTTACGAGCTCTATCTAAACGTAGCAAAAGGAATGTTTTACATAGTATCTTTCTTAAGAAAATACCTAAACTTTTTAGAAAATATTAAACAACACTTTACTTCAAGTAATCACATTATGCTAAATAGTTATTACTTTACCACAGTTTGCTAATCTAAATTAAACTTTAAAACAAATCTAAATTATTCTCATCTGAGCGCTAGTAAAACAAAGCTCTGTTAGTCACGCAAATAAAGTAGTTTGAAGTTATAAAGGGACTAACTCACAGATTACTATAACCTGTTCCAGAATCAGAATCAGATCTTTATTTGCTAAAAATTTTGAAAGAAAAATCTTAGAGACGTACAACTTAAAAGTAACAATTATGTAATCAACAGCGATACCCAAAGCAAACATACAAGCAAAATATTAATAACACGCTTCAAAGAGAAGTTGAAAGTACCAAAAATATTATTGTCTTATGTAACTAAAACGATGCCGCTCGCGTCAATCTACAGGTTAAGCCGCGGTTGTCTAGGTTGGTCCTTGTATGCGTGACCACCCACAACATACCTACAAAGTTTCCTTCTTGCCTCGGAAAGCACGTGAAACCGTAGGTCCGGGCTGTCAAATCTTTGATAGTCATTAAGTAGTCATTGGCCCTCCGTCAGTAGTCTGAAAGTTTGACAACCAGGCTTACTTAGAGGTATCGTATTACCAATAATAACTGGGTAGTGGAGGTTAGATAGGCAGTCGCTGCATGTAAAATTCTGGTATTCAACTGTTTCCGGTTGGACTGGAAGCCTTACCCGACATAGTTGACGTTGAGTTAAAAAGACTATGCAGATGATTATGAGTCTTTTCCGTAGATTGACATTCTGTCGATTTGATTGTAAAATAAACTTTTCAGGCGTTCTCCTATTTATTATTTCCGTATGCTGGGTAGTTGATTAAAAAAATCTAATTAGTCCGTCAGGTAGATTTCCAAAAAATATTGAATACGTATTTTTTCTTTTTTTCACGTAAACAATAAATGAAGACGATACAGTGCTTCGAAAAGTCGTGCGACGTCATAGTTTACCAGAAAGTGATGTCACCAGCCCCCACTCACGATCTTTATTTTCGTAAATTTTTATTAGTTTGATAACACAAAAAACACGTATCCAATATTTTTCGATAATCTAACAGACGGACTAAACAGAATCATATTTTTTTTAGTCAGTAGTTGACTGACTAAAAAAATACCCTATTGAGAAAAAAGTCGCAGAAAATCATTTAATCCATTTGGTTTGGAAAACTTCTGAGCTGGGTTTACGTTAAAGTTTCCTAGATCCGCCAACGTGACAATGTGCTCCGGAAAACTCTATTTTCACATTCGACTGCTGTCTCTGAAAAGCCGGATTTTAATATGAAATAGTGCAGCTACTATTCCGCAAATAAAAGTTTTATTTAAATATATAGAAATGAATGATTGCCCAATAGAAGATAAGTATCTTAACATAACATCACGCCTGTAATCCCTAAAGGGTTAGGCAGAGTGTACTTATTAGTACATCTACATAAATTGTTAACTTTGGTCGTTAAAAATAAAGACCATACCATAGGAAAACGAGGGAATTAAAATTTTCTTTAATAAGATGTAGTTAATTTCATCCTAGCTTGCTAAGTGGAAGTTAGCAGAGTATTCTAATGGGCCGTTATATGGTAATTTGAGCATGCGTAATGGTGCGAATAATCACCGCGTTTTGCTTAAAGGACCGTTTTTTACACTTCACCTATTTTTCATATTTGCTCTAAGAAAAAGGTGTATTTGGAACGGCATGAAATGGTTACGAGTTATTCGATTTTGTTTACCTAACATTGTTGAATATAAATCAATTCCACTCGTATGATCAGGTCACTACATCAAACTGGGAGTTAATTATCATAGCTTTATTAGTTTAGTGTTTTTGAGGTTTAGCGATCTTGAAACTTTGTTGTATAACCATTACATAACACCTGTAATCCCTGAAAGAATAGGCAGAGGTGTACCCTTTAGTACAACAACATTTTGCCAGTTATGTTTAAGTGCCATGTAATAGAGGACGAGCCTATTGCCATCAACACGAATGGGTTTTAATCAGTAACAGCCTGACACTCCCTTTAGCTCCACTCAGAATGGGAGGAGTCATTTGATGATTTTCTATCCTTAAAGAAAAGGTACCAAGGCAGCCTTTTACTTCACTATCCTGTTAATGTCCCATTTCTTGGCAAAGTATTTCTCGTTAAGCTATCAGCTCCTCGGAAGGTAATTCAGCCTTCAGACATAGATACAGTATCTCATTTCTTAGTATAAAATGTTTTAGAAAGCTTAAGAGATACCCCCTTTTGATCAACCTATTCGCTAAAAGAAAGGTAGTAACTAGCATTTACGATGTTTTTACTTAAGTACTGTAATGAGAAATGTAATTAAACGGTATACATTTGTTAACAAAGAAAGTACTTATTGTATTCAGTAGATTTCAGTTTACGTCTGAAGTCTTATTGCGTAACTCATCCCTAAAGGAAAAGTTATTTGAATTTATTTTACTCAATACCTGCCTAGACTGATTGCCTCGCTGGTCTTGTGGTCGCAAATGTGACTACTAAGCATAAGGCCCTGGTTTAGATTCCCTGGTTGAACAAATTATTTTTGGGTTTCTCCATCAGAAATTTCTCAGTAACAGCCACAGGGTCTGAATTTGTGCACAAAAGGTGACTTTTTTAATAGCTTGGATTTTGTCTGTCATATTGTACATTATTTTTCCTCAAATAAATAAATGTTTTGCAAGTACCAAAATTCCGAACAAGAAGCACAACAGACAAATCCGAATGATTACCCTATATTTGCCAGCTGACCGCGGAGCGAGCTATCGCACCGCTTTAACAGCTGTGACGCCTGTAGGTATAACTGTATTAAGACACACGTAACTATGTCAGACGTCAAAGGATTGTTGGCAAATGGACAGTTGTACGAGACCAATCGGTTTATAGAGGCAGCGTGGTCGTGGTTTAGCTTCGGGTGGGATTCGTATCAATGCCACAGAGTAACAGTTACTGAATTTGCTTCTGTTTACATTTACACTGTTTTTGAAAACACAAATTACTGAATTTGTTTTAGGTGTATTGTCTAGTTACGTCTACGCAACTAAATATCTGTACAAAGGAAAAAGTGTTTAGAGAAAATGAACCTTGCACATTCAAGGTGTGGTATTGATGTTTTAGAGGCCAGTAAAAATGGAGTAGAGGATCAGGTCAGTTCACTATTGTGGTCGACGACCTCATAATCATTTTCCTAGTGACTACCAGTCAGTACCAAGATTCTAACAGACATTTCAGTGTATCACTTGATGACGACAAAATAGCGCGCAATTTAATTGAGCTCAAAAAAGAAACTGCACCTATTTAAGTCAAGCGTAGCACTTATTCTTTAACCGCTCACTCCGGAAGCCAACTTTTAGCTATTACCGTCCTACACCCTCACATACAGCAATAGTTACGCCACTTCCCGCCATCACAGGAGCTCTAACTACCATTATCCCATTAAAAACTACGAACAACGCACATACGACGTTTTACTTCGGAACGTACCTTCAAGCAGTACGTAGGTATAACCACTTACGGCACTTGTGAAGGTAATTGGCGCACAAAGCGGGCAATGTCGCACGTAACCAACTTTTAATTGCATTACTTTACGCTACGTAACGCGCTAGTAATACCTACCTACTTTTTAACACTTGGTCACGAATAGCGTTGAAAATGCCGAAAGTTAAATTTTTTTTATGCGGAAAAAAACAAACTGTGGTTTTTTCCGTTTTTTTTCAACGTGTCTTTCGAAACTTTCAAGAACATTGGCTAATATAAATTTCATGATTATTTATGTCTTTAATGACAATGTTCTAAATTTTCAAGAGGATAAACAGTATATTGTTGCACGTTAAGCCAATGGTCTTGCGCCTGATCTCACTCCGGTAGTGTCGGATTACCGTCCTATCGGACTGTGACATTAACGGAACCAACCTCCTTTTTAAGCTTCCATACACGTGGGTAAAAAGCCGTATCGTCACAACTTTGGAACAATGAAAACTTTGTAATTGGTTTTGTTTGGGCATCGCTGGTTTTTGATAGATGTTAACGTACTGAAGATTGGTTTAAGTGCGTATAAAATTGTAAAAGGTTAGGTTAAGTAAGCACTCAAACTAAAAACAAAGTACGAGTCGGACTTGCAAACAAAGGATTCCGAAGCACTAAACAATATAATAACAATATTTTAATGCTTATTCAAAGGCCAAAATTCACACTTAACAGCAAAATAAAATTTATTTGGCATAGTGTGTTAGTGAAAAATAAAGTTAGTGCTGCAGTTTCAGGAAAAAGAGGTAGTGAAACCTAGCCTAAGTGTTACATAAAAATACCGCCTACCTAGGCACTTAGCCACATCTGGTGAGACTAAATCGAAACCTAATACATTTCGTTAAAAGGTGAAAGAGATGATAGGTACTTTTTTCTCCCTCACACATGGGCTTAAGTGCTGATATCTTGCGGGTTTCTTTCCTTAGAATTAATGGTGTACCCCGCGTTTTCCTTGTACTTAACATCTATGGGAATTTTTACGTGCGGAACTACCCCATTGAAAAGATGATGGTTCTTTAGCTAGCTTGTATGTGTATGTATGCCTATATATTTGCGTCGGCCTTTTTTAGAGGGTTGAAATTGAGCGGCTGTGGTAAGAGGGTTGAAAAATTTAGTGTTGATTTATTTTAGTTGTATTTTTGCTATCATCGTCATTTTCTTAGCTCATCATTTTAGTTTAGGGTGTTAAAGTCTTAACTAAAAACGGTTTTAATTTTCTGGACTTCCTCGCGCCTAAAATAACAACGTTTTCCGTTCCGAGTACAGAAAAAAAAACGAAAACACAAAACGTAAAAAAGAACGCTGTTTCTTTTTACCATCCATCCTATCCCAAATTGATGTTAAACGACCGTCCTATAAAAATGTCAGAATAAACCAAGCACAAAATTTTCCTAGAACTGTACGCAAAAAATCACAAATCAAAATTTTACTCACGTAGGGAGTGCAAGACAGAGGTAGTAATTATTGGGGCTCGCTAAAAAAAAAATGTAAAGGGCCAACCCTAATTCCCTTTATGTAGTCTTATGCTGACCGAACAAAAAACGAGGAAAAAAGGGAATGCGCCATATTTGAGAGCTGTTTTATGATGGTACTAAAGCTGTGTAGATTCTGTGGGAGTGTATAAAGCATTGATAAAATCGGGATAATGTTGGGTAGTATTTAGAAATACCGGGACTCGGTTCCATCGCGTGCAAGGCATTTCACGATTATCGACGCGTCATTAGCTACGCTTGGCTGCGAGGAAATAAAAGTATGGTGGAGTTACTGTGTGAGCAAGTTATAGCTACGTAATGACATTTAATAATAAAGAATTAACATGTAAGTTGACAAATAATATTGATATTAAAAGTAACGGAATTTTAGACACTCCGTGGCTATTTCATGTTTTGTATAAACATCACAGAGATTCTGAGATTTCTCCGGTAAACAGCACAAATACACACTCAAAATGTAATCGACACTGTTTTTATATTTGAGTCCCAGCAATTTTCAACCTTACCAACATCTATTAAATAAAGTTTTATAAAAAACAACCGAGCTGTAGTTTCCAGGTCTGCCAACATGTCCAGTGCTAGAAAGAACAAAAATGATAATTGTGTTTTTAGTATGTAGTTGTTATCTATTCAAAATCAAAGCAGTGCAGGCAGGAGCAGTGGTGGCCCAGTGGTGGCGGCCCTGACTTACGAACAGTGAGTCGTGGGTTCGAACCCAGTCAGGCGCATTACTTTGTGTTTATTTCATCACCACTGCTCTCAAAACGGAGAAGGAGAATCGTGTCTTAGAACCAAAAAATTCGAAGACATGTGACATCTACCAACCCGCACTTGGATGGTCCGCGTGGTGGATTATAGCCCATCCCTCTCTTAAAAAGGAGGCCTGAGTCCCTGCAGTGCGAACATTATAGGCTGATGATGATGAAAAAACAAAGCTGAATTTCAGTTATGGTAGCTACAACCAAGCCATGACAAATTGCTGAAGCTACAAGACTTAAAAGATTAAGGTTCCTTAATTTTCCAAGCAATAAATTACCCCAAAACATGACTCTTCCGCATATTTACGGGCCTTGACAATGTCATCTGGGGAATTAATAATATTTTGTACCTGCCAACACCTGGAGCCTAACTTTGTGGCGATCTTTAGGGAATTGCTTCCGGTATTTGGAAGCTTGTTCAATTTTATCTGTCGTTAACCATTTCTAAGAATTACATCACGTTGTGTATTGATATTTTTCGAAAATATTTGTAATAGACGAAAAATTACAAATATTTTCGAAAAATATCAATACACAACGTGATGTAATTCTTAGAATCTTTTCGTGAGACATTTCTGTCAGCATGCGAGGAATTTTCAAGGTTTCTCTACTCCCTCATTTGTTTTAATTAATCTAATCAAGTATGTAGCAGTGCACATTGCTCACAGAACGGATGGCACACCTTACTCGCGGGGGTATAGGCAGAAACCACAGACCGCCACCTGCTACGGATCCTGACATACTCCTTTTGCCTCGTCCACGTTTTGATTCACGGCATTGCATTTATATCTGTCTACGCATTACCCCGAAGACTTTCAGAGTCCCAAGAGTACAAAAAGACAACTCCCCTCGATAGAATTGAGAGTTTGTGGCAAATAACTGATGAAATTTCCGTTTTTGAAATTAACTTTCTTTTTAAGAAAGAACTTTGTAGGTTATAAATATACCACGATCAAGGTCAGTAACAAAACTATAAATACACATCGACAAGCCGATCGTATAGTTGCAGGTTACAAAAAGCCTTCACGCTGTTTATTCCCAGGGGTGTTGTATGAGCATGGCTAAAGAACTAAACTAGTCGAGTAACAGGTTATTAGCCTATTTCAAACTGCACGAAGCCTTTTTTTATTTTGTGATGGTCTGGGAGCTCGTGGCTTAATAAGAACTGCCACTCGGGTCGATCTTTAGTTAAGCTGTGCTTGCCTAGGTCGGTCTGTGGATGGGTGACCGCCCGACATACCGAGTTTCCTCCGTGCCTCGGAAAGCACGTTAAGCTGTTGGTCCCGGCTGCCATATACAGATCTTTCGCAGTCGTTACAGGTAGTCAGTGACCTGAAATTCTGACATTCAGTCTTATCAAAGAGTATGGTATTACCTAGTATTAATTGGGTTGTGGAGGTCAGATAGGCAGTCGCAGTTGGGAAAAGGCTAGGCAGATGATGATGATGGTCTGTGGATTTTGCAATCATAGAGCATTGCCCTTTTTGAATGGATTTAAAATAGAGTATGTACATCGGTAAAAGTCCATTTTCTGCCCAGCAGTGGGACAATGTAGACTTAACAAAAAATAGGAATAAAGGGGCCCGGCAAATATGAGAGAGGCATTAAATAAATTGTATAGACACAAAGTTACATTGTTAGTCTAGATTATTTAACCAACCTACCCATATTCTTAGTGCCGACTCAAATCCATTTTTGAATTTTGTTGACTGTCGTTGTCATTACAACAGGAAGATATCGCCCACCAAATTAATCCCAGAATTTCTTGGCCGTAATTGGCGGATCTTCAAAAAAAGTATTATTTTTCTCAGTAAATGTACACTACCTCCTCAACCAGCCATCCTGGTCAAACCCATAGTTTCATTCTGCTTCAATCAATGAATGCTGAAGATGTCATATGAGACTGTAATCAATCCTAAATATGTCTATAAAGTCATTTAGAAAAGTAGGCGTTTATTGTAAAATTATAAACAAACTGTAGCTGTCAATATCACTTTTACTACATATTACTATAAAACAAAGTCCTACGCCGTGTCTGTCTGTCTGTCTGATCACGATAAACTCAAAAACTACTGCAACGATTTTCATACTGTTTTCTCCAATGGATAGAGTGGTTCTCGAGGAAGGTTTTTGTATATAATTTTATTTTAATTTCATCCCCTAAGGGAGCTATAGGGGATGAAAGTTTGTTGTGATATTTTTGGACATCCATGCGGGTGAAGACGCAGGCAAAAACTAGTGTCTAATATGGCAGAATGTAGGCAGGTGTCAGTCAACGAATAACGATACCAGTTACTTAGTGCGTACGATGCCTTATCCCGTTTTAGTACATCACAATCGGTTCGTGCGCAAAACCACGTATCATATAATATCTACATACATAATACATAAGTTTCGTATACTCTGTTGAATTTTGTATTCGTATCTTGTTACCAAATAAAAATCCTTATTGTAGGCAGCAACGTATAAGAAAAACGTGTTAGATTGGTGGTGTGATGCAAAGACTTTGCTTTTTTCAAAGAATTCAGACTGTGAATTACGAAAGTTATTTTGTTTTCTTCTGTTTTGTTTATGACATGTTTTTGTATATTATATAAGGTTGGATTGTATGAAGGAAAAAAAAAGTAAGGCACCTTGGCCCTCGCCCACGATGACTTTTTGTAGCGATGCTGTCGCGCGTTAATTTTGTAGGTGACTGCAAACAGTTAGCGACATCATCGCTACAAAAAAGTACCCTAAAAAAGTGGCCTAAATGATAGCGTGAAAATTGACAGGGGAGAGTGAAAGAAAAAAACCGTGTTGAGATTGAGACACGGCAGAAGATTAGACAAGGGTAGGAAGTTTGAGGGAGAGAACCTCTCGTCCCAGCCGCCGCGGGAGGCGCTCCGGGCGTCGGGGGCCACGTGATGGCTTCCGGCCACCTTAGACCCGGGCCTGTGGACGGTGAGTGATGGGTAAGCTCGCCGTCCGTCCGTCTTATGACGACGACAGGCCGTGTCGACGGCGCGTTCGTGTTCCCCGCGCGCCTCAAAGAGATGTCAGCAACATGGAAGGGGCCCGCAAGGGCCGACGCCTGTCGAGGCTGCGGGTTGTTCGCAAGGGATACCGCGGCATCGACATGAAGGGCTAAGAAGGAACATGGGTGATTTTTAGTCAGTAGAAGTCTGACACTCCCTTTCGCTCTGCCCAAGAGAGGGAGGGGTTATTTGATGATTTCCCACCCCCCAAAAATAAAAAAAAGGGTAGGAAGTTTATAGTTTTGTGTATAAGGTTCGCTATTTTGAATCTACACACTGCCACATTCAGTCACGATCACTTACATGTATACACGCAGCAATGCTATTGCAATGTTATGTTATGTTAATATTAAAACCAAAATTTTCTCGTGAAACAACTTTTCCTACTTTGAGATAAGACCTATTTTGTAACAGTATGAGCTCAAAAATGTTTCCGTAACTACATAACATAACAATTAATACAGTAAGAGAAACAACACATTTTAAAGATGCTGCATGTCCTGCCGGGGCTGCGGGTTGTTCGAAAGAGATACCATGACCCCGTACACAAAAGGCTAAGAAGGAACATGGGTGGTTTTTAGTTAGTAGAAGTCTGACAGTCCCTTCCGCCCAGAGCGGGAGGAGACATTTGATGATTTTCCTCCAAAATAAAAAAAATAATTGCTACATATTTGTGCTCGTAACTGTATGTTATTTTGTAATTTGCTCATCGCACAATATTTCGCCATGCGGGTCTCCCAGGGGGAATATGGGTTGACACACTTTGTCCAACCGAATAATTACGTAAACCACTGTGCATCACACGGACACTTAATTGCATGTAGAGAACAAGTAATTAAAAAGTAATTAGGTACAAACCAGATAGAAATTAAACAGTGGCTTTAATTAAAACAAAGTGGACTCTATTGCGGTAATGGATCTATTTTGAATTGCCTTTACAGGAAAGATACCACTACTATTTTTTTTAACTCAGTACATTGAAATACAAAGACCTTGAAAAGCTATTGCCTACACAATAAGAGCCGCTCAGATCAATCTTCAGGTTAAACGACCCTTGACTAGGTTGCTAGCTACCCAGTACATACCAAGTTTCCTCCGTAGCTCAGAAACACGTCCCTGCCTGCTGTCTAGGCACAAATTCGGCCTAAGGATTCAGCCAAGGAACTCTTGAGAATCTTTAAAATAAATGTACTTCACTACATAGTATAAAACAAAGTCGCTTTCTCTGTCCCTATATCCCTATGTATGCTTAAATCTTTAAAACTACGCATCGGATTTTGAAGCGGTTTTTTTTAATAGATAGAGTGTTTCAAGAGGAAGGTTTTTGTATATAATTTGACTAACATCCACGCGGGTGAAGCCGCGGGCATCAGCTAGTCTATAATAAATAAATAAAATAAGTTTATTGACACAAAACACCATGCCAAGAAAATTTCACACAGCTTAGGTACATTGATTTTTGTAAAAAGGTTGCGCAGTTACTAAAAACCCTGGTTCCTAAACTAGGGGGACCCTGTAACTTAGGAGTCAGTGTTCTACTGTAACTTGGTGTACAAAAGAAACCTTTATTTGTGTGTGCTAATAAACCCATAAAGACCTGTAACAAACATGAAGATGAATGTGTGTAATAGGGTGGCTGTGTGGGTGTGGTGTGGTGTGGTGTGTTGTGGTGTGTTGTGTTGTGGTGTTTTGTTGTGTGGTGTTGTGGTGTATAAGAGGAGTGGGTGTGTGTGTGTCGCCGTGCAAGGTATGTTCGTGTATTGTTGAATGTTTCTGTAGAATGTAATGAATGTAATGATTATTCCGTGCCTACATTATTTTAGAAATAAGATCTTCTGTGCTCCCGATCATACAGCCAGATCTGTAATTTTTTTTTTTTAGTTCCTGTGTGTTCAAATTAACTATTAATTAAGAAACTTTAAGCCCAACTAAGAAATCGAACCCACCAGACAAACGGAACTTTCTACTGGCGTAAATAAATACATATATTCTTCATTTATTTAAAAAGGACGACCATAATTTATTTTTATTCCGATTTAAAATGTCATCAAATAGGGTCAAATAAATTAACCTTGGAACAAAAATAATCTACACAGAATAACTTAAGCCGTTCATAACGACCTCAATCCTGAATTTATGTGTGAATTTGGGTTATTCTGGTTTCAAATAGGACTAACGCGATAATTCAATTTAGAATTGCTGCCCAGTGGTTGCGGCCCAGACTTACAAAAAGTAAGTCGTGAGTTCGAACCCAGGCAGGCGCATTACTTTGTGTAATTGATTTCATCACCGCTGCGCTCTGAAACGGTGAAGGAAAACGTCGTGAGGAAACCAGTATGTCTTGGACCCAAAAAATTCGAATACGTGTGACATTTGATCTACCAACCCGCACTGGGCACGCTTGGTGGATTATAGCCCAGTCCCTCTCATAGAGAGGAGGCCTGTGTCTCAGCAGTGGGAACATTAAAGGCTAAATGCTAATGCTATAGCTTATCTATGGACGCGGCTTCTCACGTGTGGTGTTCCTAATTCATTCAGTAGTTATGGCGTGAAAGGGTAACAAAAATCAAGTCAGACTAACTGAGGTGGTGCACGTAAGTATTTTTGAGAGGAGGAAGAGAGGAGGCCTGAATGCCTGCAGTGGGAACATTATAGGCTGGTGATGACTTTATAAAAAGGTCTCATCATCTGCCTAGCCTTTTCCCAACTATGTTGGGGTCGGCTTCCAGTCTAACCAGATGCAGCTGAGTACCAGTATTTTACATGGTGCGACTGCCTATCTGACCTCCACAACACAGTTAATACTAGGTAATACGATACTCTTTGGTAAGACTGGATGTCAGAATTTCAGGTCACTGACTACCTGTAACGACAGCCAAAGATCTATATATGGCAGCCGGGACCAACAGCTTAACGTGCTTTCCGAGGCACGGAGGAAACTCAGTATGTCGGGCGGTCACCCATCCACAGACCGACCTAGGCAAACACAGCTTTACCTAAAGATCGACCCGAGTGGCAGTTCTTATTAAGCCACGAGCTCCGTTATAAAAAGGTCTACGAAATAGGAAACAATTTATTACAAAACAAAATTCTGGCTGTATACAGGCTGTCGTTCTGCATCCTCGTTTAATCGAAGCTGTAAGTATAACAATCATTCTCAATCCGAATCAATAATAAAATCAGTTTAATAATATATTTTTTTCCTTATAAACGGAAATCGGTGAGTATGAACCACCCGCGTAAAACGCGGCCTATCTTGCTCACATTTTCTTAATTCCGATTACCATTTGAATGTTATATTTGTTTTGATATTTTGACTTTACAATAAACTATAAAAAAATATTTGTCGTGATTTATTTAGCATTGGGAGTATTTTATGTTACTGTCATTCAATCTCATTTATATTAGTCTGTGATTTTTTGATTTTACGATCATCAAATTCTACTTAAACCTTATGGAACTACGTGCACTTAGTAGTAAAAATTTATGTTCAATCTCCGAGAGTATATCGAAGCCGAGGGCTAGAGATTCCTTTTACAGTTAAGCACTGAAGGATTTAAAAGAAAAATACTTATATTTTGAGATATATGACGTATTTTGTCTTGGAAAAGACATAAAATGTTTATTTCAAACATGAAAAAAAAATATTGTGTGTTTAATTATTATTATTAACCATTTATTTCGGACAGAATCCATATAAGTGTTAGTAACAATTTTCGTAAGATCTATGTTGGTAGGTAAGTGTTAGTAACAATTTTCTTACGATCTATGTTAGTAGGTACACAACATCACAATTTTCCTGTGACTATTCCCACCCAGTGATCCTATATGGGACAGTCGTAGCGGGATGCAATCACTTGCAAAATGCTGCTGATCCAGATATTTAAAATTGTTTACAATCTTCAAGGCTGTTCCATCGACCATGATCGAAGGCACTGCACTAGGTCTCTGTTTGCCTGCACTAAATATCAGGACCTCACTTTTCTGTGTGTTGTACCTGAGACATATAAATAACAACAAAAAAACACCGAAAATCGATGTTGGTGTATACGGGAATGTTGTAAGAAAAGTTTTGAGTATGAATGTGAATGGATACACGAGTAGAGGAAGATCAAAGAAACGATGGATGGACTAGGCTGTGTAAAGAACGACATGGCAAGAAGGGAGGTTTCTGATGAGAAGACGAGTAATAAAAAAATATGGAAGAAGAAAACATGTGTAGACCTCAATTGAATTGGGATAAGGGCAGGACAATGTAGTATAGATATAAATGTATGTGTATGTAGATTTCACTATTCAGATATTATATTACAGTACCCGGCGATAAATATTGCACATCGACCTTTGGAAATTGGTGTATTTTATATAAAGAATAAGAAGAATTATCAAAAGAAGCAAATCATAATTGTTTTAACAGCTCCTAATAGATACCGGACTGTTTGTATTTCGTGCGACAGAGATAACGCTCTACGAAGCCGAAATTAGCCGATTGTCTCTTTCCAAAGGTCGATGTGCAATATTTATCGCCGGGTACTGTACCAATATGTAGACAAGTTCAGAGTTTGGGAGCCTTTTTTACCCTAAAACATTAAATCTATTATAAAAACCGAGTTCAGTTAGAAATTAAAGATCGCTATGTCACAATTAAGACATAATTATATAACTCCGAAAGTAATCCCTCCCTTCATGAACTCCTCAAACGAACGAAATCATCTACAGGCACGTGACGTTTCAACAAATTAATATTTAAAAAGTATAAAACCAGGTCATCGTGTCAAAGTTCATGCGTAATTTCAGCTCTTGGGAACTCAATTTTCAAGTGTCAGAGTTACGAGGGGAGCTTGATACGAAATTTATTCGTATATCCATGGTTTGCACGCTACATTCGGAGGGTGAAGGGGGGGTGTTGCATAAATTATTAGTACCCCACACTACCCTTATTGTTATATGTGGTTAGTTATCGAATCCTGAACAGGTAAAGGGTTGGGGTAGGCAAATATGGTGTGATGAAGGTTTGATTCCTGTCATAGCTGTGGGGGTGTTACCGTATGTTGACTGGGTGTAAAAATATACATAAAATAAATAAATATGAAGTGTCTGTTTGTTACTTCAAAATAACAGGTTTTTACTGAATGCTAGATGATAGTATAATTATACGGTGCTTATAACAAAAAAAACAATATTTCTAATTTTTGTCTGCCTGTTCTCCTGGTCAATTTCTGAAACGGCTGCACCGATTTTGACGGGATTTTACTGGCAAATAACTGATTTTATAAGAATGCCTGCTATTTTGTTATTCGATTTATATCTTATTCACCACTATTTTATTTATATAATATTTCATTAAACGCCTTATAAGGAGTTAAAGTTTTTTATTTATAAATTCGGAGTCTGGATTTGTGCACGAATGGCTATAGGTTCGACCCTATTACATGGGACTTGAACAAAAGTGGCAAAATATGGGTGTACTATTAGGCACACCTTTACCTGTAATCCCCGAAGTATCCATTTAAAATGCAGAAGAAATTTAAGTCTGTCTGTTACCTTTTCAAAACGTAAACGGCTGCACAGATTTCGCTAAAATGTAAGAAACAGACAAATAAATATCCGGATTAACTTTCTAGTAGTACTTACCCATCATAATAATTTCCGAATCCACACGCGAGTGAAGCCGCGCACTTATGCTAGTGAAGTCGGTAAGCTCGGCTTCCATAGAAGTCCATATAATTTATAGCACCACGCTGTTTATTTCCCAAGTTTTTATGAAACATAAAAATTAATACGACTATTAATCATTTAACACTAAAGCTACACTCCAAGGACATCACTGACGGAAGATCGAGATTAGATTTTTTATTAAAACCTTAAGGAAAGATGGATTGATAGAAAAATAATACTTTTAATCTTATATTAAAGTCTGAAACCTTCAGGGGAAAATATTTCATTTCGCCAAAGCGAGGCCAAGGGCAAAAGACATCCTTCAAAATAATATTTCTACTGTATTTAATATCGTCGCGAGTCTGAATAGATTGGGTGCCGACACAGTTTTTGTTTTATAAATCTTGCAATTTCTGTGCCTTTTACTAACCGTCTAGGTTTGATTTATAATTTAGTACAGTATAACCCATTAATACTGAATGAAGTACCTCGGTCTTCTCACAGAACCACAAACATTTAACATTATTGTCATTAACTTACATTCATCAGCAAACAAGTCCAATCCAGAGTTAGTCTCCAGCATCGTAGTAGCAGCCACAGATTCTGGATTAGTTATTTATTTATTATCATTTATATCAGATTTATAGCATCCGTAGATTCTTAGTAAACATAAAAACTATGTTAGTAACACATGCAGGCTAGAAAGGGAATTTATAATCGGGCAATCAAATCAAACTTGCCCGCAATGACATTCAGGAGACTGTTCGAGCTGCCCCGGACCCTCTGCAGCATCGACGCGGCACACTGATGTCTGATTGTTGCAAAGCTATCAGTGTGTGCATCAGCAAACATTCCCGACGCACTGCAGAAGCGTGGCAGCCCCAGCAGCATCCTGAATGCATTGTTGTACTGGACTCGAAAAGCATTGATGGCTTTCTGCGTATAGCCCGTCCAGAGGCTACTCGTGTACAATGTTTGACAATATGTTTTGAAAAGCGTCACTTTAACACGTACAACGAGCAAACCTCCGCACAAGCATGTTGCATCGAACCGAATGCTCTTCGTTCCCTTTCCACATCAAGGTCATCTCTCTCTTAGTGTCCCGTTGAGTGCAATATTGCATAGGACTTACCGTAATTGGTGAAGTGTGGGTGTACTATTATCACACCTCTGCCTTAATCTCTGTTAACCTCTCCATAGACACGCATGGTATATCTATTATCTCCCTCCTATTCAATTACATACAGTTTCAAATCTAATTCTCCGCGAGTATACTCCAGACAGAACGGTATAAAAACAACTAAGTTACGTCATAGCACGTTATAGCTTAAATGAATTTTCCAGGAGCGAAGTCAGCGGAACTTCGTACTCGTATTAAGCACATAATTCAATTATAGTGTGTGCCAATATATATTTAGTATCGGTATCATACGAGGATTCGAACCTTTCATCGTACTAAAAATTAAATATAATATGTTTACTCGAGGAGCTTCGTGGCTTATTAATAACCGCTAGGGTTGATATTTAGGTTAAGCCGTTCTGGCCTAGGTTGATCTGTGGATGGGATGACCACCCATTACTTACCTAGATTCCTCCGTTTCTCGGAAAACACGTTAAGCCGTTGGTCCTGTCATTTGTACACCTTTGACAGTCGATAGCAGGTAGTCAGTGGCCTGAAAGTCTGAAAACCAGTCTTAGCGAGGGGTATTAAATTACCCAGTACCAGCCCAGTACTAACTGGGTTGCGGAGGTTAGATAGGTGGTCGCTCCATGTAAAATACTGGTATTTGGCTGCATCCTATTAGACTGGAATCACACCCTATCGTAGTTGGGAAAAGGCTAGGCAAAGAAAAACGGAAATATGTTTGCTAGTCTCTAATAGTTACCGGTTTCAGCTACAAAGTATACTTTTAAAATAAGTTTTTTTTTTGTTACAATATGAACTGATGTTTTTAAATGACTAATTTTCATGTTATGTGTGAACTCAATGTTTCGGTAAATCTTAAGATGGGTCTCTAGGTGTTTTTTTAACGGTTCTGGGTGTTGCTTGTTCAACAATAGTTAAACAAAAAACTTCGCAGTATAGAAGCTTCTTTAACTGCGCGGAACAAAATATTTTTATAACCTACAGGTAGTTGTTCCAGGTTTAGGTGTTTGTGTATCTGAGTTTAAATGTTTGTAAACGCACCCACGGTACAGAAGAAATTCGAAAACTGGGGCTACGGTTTAAAAACCAAAAGAAAAAAAGAAACTTTTGCCCCAACGAGAAATTTTACATGAACGTAAAACTAGGGGTCATAGGCTCGGCCCGGCCAGGTGGGGCTGCGGGTTGTTCGAAAGAGATATCGCGGCCCCGGACACAAAGGGCTAAGAAAGAACATAGATTTTTGGTCAGTAAAAGTCTGACACTCCCTTCCGCGCCGCCGCCGCCTAAAGCGTGAGGAGTCATTTGATGATTTCCCACCCTTCAAAATAAAAGGGGTTACAAGCCAAAGGCGTCTTTGAACAGACATTTTCAATATCCCCGGCTTTTCTCTAGGGTATTACGTAGTTACCTAGATAGCTGGCCAATATACCTAATAGAATTGATTTACAACCTCTCCTGAGGTGTATCGTCTGTTGATACAGATTGGCCGTCGTTTGTTAAAGTTCAATGTGATTTTAGTTGAATATTGTTTTTTGTGTAAAACTTAGGTTTCTAGGCTGACGATAAAATTGAATTGATTACAGTCTCTAGAGATAGACCGTCTATTAATACAGATTGTTCTTCGTTTGAAATAATTTGATTGCTATTTAACTTGGCAGGGTTATTTGGCTTGCAATACGTAACATTACATCACGCCTGTAATCCCCGAAGGGTTAGGCAGAGGCCTACCTAATAGTAGACCTGAATTTTTCCAGTTATGTTTAAGTCTCATGCAATAGAACCCTAAGTTCATGGCTGAATAGGGTAGTCGACTGACTAAAAAAAATATGATTCTCTTTAGTCCGTCTGTTAAATTATCGAAAAATATTGGATACGTGTTTTTTGTTTAATCAAATTAATAAAAATAGACGAAAGTAAAACGTGTCAAAGATCGTGAGTGGGGGCTGGTGACGTCACTTTCTGGTAAAAAATGTACCAAACTGTGACGTCGCGCGACTTTTCGAAGCACTGTATCGTCTTCATTTATTGTGTACGTGAAAAAAGAAAAAATACGTGTCCAATATTTTTTGGAAATCTACCTGACGGACTAATTAGATTTTTTTTGTCAACTACCCTATTGGAAAATTGGAAAATTCCCGGTGGAAAACCCCAATAACAATTTGCATGAACCCAGAATTGAAACCTCTCTCTGATCCAGCCGGTCCCTTTGTAGCACTCCTCAGTGATGCCCTATACCGAAGCCCACAGGAGGTGCTCTTAGGGAGCTGTCACTTAGTTTATAAGTTTTTATGCCCTGACTAGAGGCGTTACACTCAAGGCATAAACAGAATTTTCCGGTTAAGCAAAAGCCAGCCTAATAGGTTGACCTTCGAGATGACATTTAGAAAAAACAAAAATAATGGAACCCAGAACCTCATTCGCGCTGCGGGTTGTTCGCAAGAGATACCGCGGCCTCGGCGCAAGGGCTAAGAAGGAATATGTGTCGTTTTTAGTCAGTAGAAGTCTGACACTCCCTTTCGCTCTGCCCAAGAGCGGGAGGGTTTATTTGATGATTCCCCCCCCCCAAAAAGAAAAAACAAAACGACCTCATTTGCGCCCTATGATGTTAAGTAAACAAATTGTAACATTAAATATTTTGTAAGTAACTACGATTTCCCGTTTGCATCATATGGCTTTTAATATAACTTATGGAACTTAAAGCGTGCTTTCTGCCATTAAGGGCAGTGTTGATAATTTATGTTTTGTATATTTTTTTAACCAAGGGTGACCCTGTTTGCGTGAAATCGGTGTTTTATATCAAAACTTCGTTCAAGGGTTAAAAGTTTAACACGCATATGGCTGACTGAGATTATTTGATGATTCATTAATTTGTTCCATTCTGCAAGCGCTATTGCAGAGCATTAGGTTCTGTGTTCAATTCCCATAGCTATTCGCAAACAATCGAATTGAAATCGAATCGAATACGTCGTAAAAGTATGTCTGTCTTTTTTTGGTATTACGAGAGCGAGCAAGATAGATATACGACATATTCTATTCGGTTTCGATTCGATTGTTTGTTAATAGCTATGTTGATCAGCAAATTGATATTGTGTTATTTGATTTGGGATAATCGAATTGGAAATAGTAGCAGTTACGGAGTCGGTTGATGACAATAAGCTCGCCCCCTATTACATGAGAATTAAACGCGACTGTCACTTTTGCCGAATCCTTTGGGTTTAAAACTGTGAGAATGTTATGTTTAGTATATTTTTATCTACGTTCAGTCGACCAAACGTTGGTGATAGCACTAAAAATAGAATAGAATAGAATTCATTTATTTTCAGGTAACAAAGACCCTAAGATAAATCAAAATCAAAACATTTATTTCAAGAAGGCCAGTTACAGGCACTTTTGAATAGTCGAACAAATACTAAATAAACTAAGCTACAGTCCCAGTCACAAGGCATAATAGTATCACTTCACTTGTGCACTATGTCACTGAGCGTTCATATGGCACTTGCCCGCGGAAGCGACGGAACACCACATCCTGCGGCCAAAAGTCCTCTTCCAAGACGAGGCGCAGATAACATGTCGGTACTCCCACCACAAACGCCTTAAAGTTGACTCGAGCAACTGCACTCTCGCCACGTACTTGGTCTTCTGGCGCACGTACTCCACGATGTCCTCGGCCGTAGTGTTGTGTCCGGTGTGTTCCGGAGCGCTCGTGTAGCATGGACTTTTTATAAAATAAGAGACCAGATAATACTCGTTTTTTTATATCTGATACCTATGCGTCCTTATTTAAAATATACATCTATATATATAAAAATGAAACCCGTTTTTCGTTGTCACGACTTGGCATGAAAACGGCTTGACCGATTTGGCTGATTTTTTTTTTTAAATGTTCGTTGAAGTTCAAGGATGGTTTTTACGGCGAGAAAAATTCGAATAATGGCCGGAAAAGCCCTAAAAACAGCCCTTTTCTTTTTCCCATACAAACGTTTTGTAACTAAAACGTCAAATCAATTTGAGCTTTAATACCGTACTATAAAGTTCAAGTGTTAGTGGAGAGGTTCCGGGAAGGCAAAACAATTGAGTGACGTTCAGTTGTTCAGTCAACGAATGACAACTTCAAACAGACCATACGACATTATCACAATAATCACAAATAATTACTGTTTCTTTCCCAATAGAAAAACGATTTTTCAAATGGTGTTTGCGTATAATATAAAAATTAATTGCTGTTAGTTAGTCGCGTTAAAACTAGAGAACGGCTAGACCGATTTGTCTAATTTTGGTTTTGAAACATTTGTGGCAGTCCAGAGAAGGTGAGAAATTAGTAATATGTAGGTAGGTAGGTAATAGGTAGGTAGGTAGGTAATAGGTAGGTGGTAGGTAGTTGGTACGTAGGCAGGTAAAAGGGCATTAAACGGCGGGGTACAGCTATCTATCTATATAAATAAAAATGAATTGTTGTTCGTTAGTCTGATTAAAACTCGAGAACGGCTGGACCGATTTGGCTAATTATAGTGTTGAATTATTCGTGGAAGTCCAGGGAAGGTTTAAAAGGTGAGAAAGTGGTAGGTAGGTAGGCAGGGTAGTAGGTAGAGTAGTAGGTAGGGTAGTAAGTAGGATAGTAGAGTAGGTAGGGTAGTCAGTAGAGTAGTAGGTAGGGTAGTAAGTAGGTAGGGTAGTAAGTAGGTAGGGTAGTAAGTAGGTAGGGTAGTAGGTAGGTTGGGTAGTCGGTAGGTAGGGTAGTAGGTAGGTAGGTAGGGTAGTAGGTAGGTAGGTAGGGTAGTAGGTAGGTAGGGTAGTAGGTAGGTAGGTAGGGTAGTAGGTAGGTAGGGTAGGAGGTAGTAGGTAGGTAGGTAGTTGGTACACAGGCAGGTAGTAGGTAGGAAAAAGGGCATTGCAACGCATGCCGGGAACAGCTAGTATTTTATAAAAATGAATAGCTGTTCGTTAGTCTCGCTAAAACTCGAGAACGGCTGGACCGATTTGGCTAATTATAGTGTTGAATTATTCGTGGAAGCCCAGGGAAGGTTTAAAAGGTGAGAAAGTGGTAGGTAGGTAGGCAGGGTAGTAGGTAGAGTAGTAGGTAGGGTAGTAAGTAGGATAGTAGAGTAGGTAGGGTTGTCGGTAGAGTAGTAGGTAGGGTAGTAAGTAGGTAGGGTAGTAGGTAGGTCGGGTAGTAGGTAGGTAGGGTAGCAGGTAGGTAGGGTAGTAGGTAGGTAGGTAGGGTAGTAAGTAGGTAGGTAGGATAGTAGGTAGGTAGGGTAGTAGGTAGGTAGGGTAGGAGGTAGTTGGTACACAGGCAGGTAGTAGGTAGGAAAAAGGGCATTGCAACGCATGCCGGGAACAGCTAGTTTTCAATAAATATAAGAAGTTCCATATTTTTAGTAGTTACTGACTCAAGTTCATTTATGTAACGACAGTCAACCGAAGGGTTGACTGTCGTTGTCATGACAACAAAATCCTAGAATCACTTGGCCGCAATTGGCGGATCTTTGAAAAAGGTACGTCATCCATAAATATGTACAACACCTCCTACACCAGCCATCCTTGTCAAACCCATAGTTGCATTCTGTTTTTAAATGTTGCCGAAGGAATTTTGTCCTGTATCGTACGAGTAGGTACGTTTACAAACATTTAAACTCACATACACAAACACCCAAACCCGGAAAAACTATCTGTAGGCCATACAAATATTTGTTCCGTGCGGGGATCGAACCCGCGACACGGAACACAGCAGTCCAATCGCTCAGTCACTGCGTCAACTGAATCGTCAATCAATTATATAGATGATTATGTCATTCTGTATTGTAAAAAGGGCGTTTGATACGTTAAATTATAAACAAAATGTAGCTGTCAATAAGTCTAATGGGGCGGAATGTAGTCGTGTCCAGCCCAACTCATGTTTCAGTCCACGACGCAACATATCGATGCTAATTTCTAGTGAATCCAATTTAATCTGATTGTTATATTAATGGTACATAAATTGAACCCTTTCTCTAAAACTAATTGACCTTTAGGTAACAATACCTAAAGGTCATTACACAAGTAATGCCTAATGCCTGTTCTAAATCATTGAGTATGACTAATACCAGTATTTCCAGTTGTGAGTTCGTCGTGAGATGGTAGGAGACGCTCAGATCAATCTTCAAGTTAAGCTGCGCTTACCTAGGTTGGTCTGTGGATGGGTGACTGCCATTACGTACCGAGTTTCATCCGTGCCTCGGAAAGCATCTTAAGTCATTGGTCTCGGCTGTAATTTGTAGGTCTTTGACCGTCGTTACAGGTAGTCAGAGGTCCGAAAATCCATTGAAAACAAGTTTGAACTTCTGGGTATTTGGTACGAGCAGGTTCACACACAAATAAATTACAGCGACCTAGTACCTCTAGGAAGGTAGGAGGGACCCATTTAAACCAATTTATCTCTCCTTGATTTATTAAGGGTCTCTCTAATTAAATGGAGTCCAAAATATTGGTGAGACCTCCCTAAACGAATTACACAGGAACTTTGTACAAGTAAAATTTATACCATTTGGGTTTATATTTTTATGTTGATAAGATTTATAATCGCGTGCATGTTTATACTTGCAGCCCACGCTAATGAGGAAGTGTTTTCATGATAAATAAGTGTTTTAAAAATAAATGTTTGGATGTGTAATTGGTTGGAAAAAGTAGGTCAGCATGTTTGAACTAATTAAGCAAGCTTAGAAGGTTGCTCTTATATGCTTATGTACTTCGTGGTAACAATAATTATGTTAATTTACAAAATGCTGCCGAGAAGCAAATCCCAAAATACTTACCGGAAAAGCTTTTAAGCTAGATAAACGAGGTGCGACAAATTACTCCTGAGAAAATTCGCCAGTTAGGCAAATGTAGGTAAGAATTGAGCATTAAAAGAGTCTTCGCGAGTAATGATGCTTAAGTACGGTTGACGCACCTTGAGCTGGTGGAATCCGCAACCTTGCTTACTCATCATTAGCCTATAATGTTCCCACTGCTGGGACTCAGACCTCCTCTGTATGAGAAGGAATTGTAGAAATCACATGTCTTTGAATTTTTGGTTCTACGACATGCTGGTTTTCTCATGATGTTTTCCTTTACCGTTTTTCAGAGAAGTGATGATGAAATTAATTACGCAAAGTAATGAACCATGTTCGAACTCATTGCTGTACAGTTCGGGCCGCCAATACTGGGACACCGCTGCTCTGCGGTCTATTATTATATTCAATCCCAGCATTAAATAAAAGTTAATTAAGTATCACGTTTGCGATCTGACCGAGTGAATGGCATCACCCGCTTTCGATAATGCAACCACTTTGTTGTTCACTTTTATATACCAATTAACATTAAATGGAGCCTCGAAACCAGTTTAATATTAATCTGCTGAAATAATGAATAGTGAAATTTAATGAAACGTGAAGTTTTGGATGTTGAGGCTTAATAATAACTGCCACTCGGGTCGGTCTTTAGGTTAAGCTGTGCGGGCCTTGGTTGGTCCGTGCATGGGTTACCACCTATTACATGCCGAGTTTCCTTCATAGCTCGAAAAGCACGTTAAGCCGTTGCTGCGCTGCGGGCTGCGGGCCCCGTCGGGGCTGCGGGTTGTTCGCAGATACCGTGGCCTCGACATGAAGGGCTAAGAAGGAACATGGGTGGTTTTTAGTCAGTAGAAGTCTGACACTCCCTTTCGCTCTGCCCAAGAGCGGGAGGGGTCATTTGATGATTTTCCACCCACCATAAAAAAAAAAGCCGTTGTTCCTGGCTGCCATAATATCTGCTGCGGCTGTCTTTGGCAGTCGTTACAGTGGTCAGAAAATCTGACAACCAGGCTTTTCAAAGGGTATCGTATTATCTAGTACTAATTGGGATGTGGAGGTCAGATAGGAAGTCGCTTCATGTAAAATACTGGTATTCAGCTGCCTCCGGTTAGACTGGATTCGACCCCAACATAGTTGGGAAAAGGCTAGGCAGATGATGGGAAGTTTCGGATGTTACATTGTATATACGTTATGTTTTATTTAGGGACAGAGAGAAATGTTATGGTATAGGTACTCTTTGTTTTGATTTCCAAAATATTTTAGAGTTATTGCAAGCACCGAACACGAATAAACTATCCGTCAAATAACTGTATGTTTATCCATAATCACGGTGCTTGCAATATCTCCGAAATATCGGGAACTCAAAACAAACACGGTAATTATTCTATTTTCAGTGTTAATGATAATGTTAGTGACCATATTAGTTTTAAAACTCTTTTCGTTAAAGTTAAGTTCTTAAACTTGTATTCTTCATTTGTATTTCAAGAAAGTCTTCAACACGGCCTATCAAAGACCTATCTCCACACATTCTCAAAGTTACAAAGTTTCAAGCCTACTATTTCAACCAGAAGTGTCCTCAAGTTCCACTTTGGCACAAAGTATCGATTTGTCTATTCGTTTCTCAGACGCGAGCGGATTCAGCAAGGCGTTATATTTTTTTCATCGTAACTACTCTAAAACGAGCTCTCTATACCACCTGCTTCCACTTTATAAATATCTCTATTTCCAATTCGTACGAATACGAGTAAGAACTAATTTTGTCTGTACCTGCCCCATCTCTTTAGGTTTCTTTTTGAGTACACATGTTGTTGTTAGTTAACTTTCGAGAAAGCTGAGGTTTTGCTTCGAATTTTCAGGTTTATTTTCTTTTTTGCTTAACAAAATTAAATGTTATGAGTCCTGAGATAATTAGGATCTAGCTGGGGTGTTAATTTTGTAAGTAAAAGGGTTGTTGCCGAGGTACGTACTAATTACTGTTATTACAGGGTTTTCAGTTGAAACTTTGCTTAGAACTTAGTGTATTTAAACTAGAATTGTTAATCTAAACGATGTTATTATTATGATAATGAGGGGACGTTAATTTGCGGTTCTAATTTGACAGTTAGGTATATATTTACATAGTAAACGTTTACTTAAATTCATAAAGTAATGTTGCTATCTAAACATCATTAAGGAGTATTTTCATAAGCCTGAAAACTGTTTGTTACTATATTCTGTACTAAAGCCGATTTAAAAAAAGAATTAAGACAGTACATTTTCTGAAAATTACCAAGCCAGCTTAAAACACGGTAAATTCTGTGAAAAAAGACAACAGAACGAAAATCCACGAGTTGTTCCAAAAATGATGCTCTATTATGCTCTTTACCTCGAAAACTTTGCAGAAAACACAATTATAAAACAACAAAAAAAAAACATTAAAGAATGGCCGTTGCTGTGCTCATTCGGTGTTGCCTTCGTTTTTAACGAGAGAGACGAGTGGATTATCTTAATTTTGCTGAAATAGTACGACGCGCGAGGAAGAAGAGAACGGTGCGAAATTATTGGCAGCATTTTGTTTAATGTTTGAGAGAGTTTATGAAGTCTTCGCTGTTTTTTTATCAATTGGTTAAGACTAGGTTAGGCTCCGGGGCTGGGGGTTGTTCGAAAGAGATACCGCGGCCCCGGACACAAAGGGCTAATAAGGAACATAGGTGGTTCTTAGTCGGTGATTTCCCACCATTTAAAAAGCAAAAAATATGACCATGTTAGGCTTGGTTAGCAACAGATAAAGTGTGTATAGTGAAAATTTTAGAAAAAATTCTAACAATTATAATATTTGCCATCAGGTTTGTTTACTACAAATTTTATCGGACGATTGATTTTGTTCCAACATATTATTATTATTGACTTTGTTTGTTTTTGTTCACATTATATTTCAGCCTTGAAACAATCGTTACTCGTGGCCGAACCTCGTTTCAACAATAAATAAATCAGAATCTGAACGTAGATATTAAAACAAATTGTCTAACCTAATGATGTAGAAACCTCACAAAAAAATTCTAATCGTAAATAAGTTATAATCGCGACCATGTATGAGCAAGTACAATTAACCATAAATTTGTGACCTTAAGCTAACCTACCGAGCTAAAGAATATCAAAAGCATAAGAGGCCACTTTAAACTGGTTTTCCTACCACTAACCTGACAACAACAAGTACGACGTATGTGTTTACAAGACAATAACTATATCGTCTTTCGGGAAATATAAACCAATCAATTATACTTTCAAAGTATCATAACATAAGGCCTCTATTCCTTTGTGGTATAAGGAGAAACTTGATAAAGTTCAAATTGTGGAACAACTAGGGAAATCCAAATCTGTATATTTACCAATAGATTTTTCTTCTGGTTCGTTTCTTAATTACTGGAGTTCTTGCTCTTGAAATGCTTTCACGGAATAACTAAACAATAAGTTAATACTGGTATGACCATCGGATGTGCGGTGTTACGCGAATGGATAAAATAAGCAATGAGTACATAAGAGGAAGTCTGATAGTGGCGCTGGTGACTGAAAAGTTGTGTGGAAATCGGTTGTCGTGGTGGCATGTGATGCGGAGGAATGAGGAAAATGTTGTGAGGAAGGTTTTAAACATGAATGTGGAAGGATATACGAGTAGATTAAGACCAAAGAGACGATGGATGTACTGTGTTAAAAATGATATGGTAAAAAAGGAGGTGTCTCATGAGATGACGAGAAACAGAGAAGTATGGAAGAGGAAGACATGCTGCGCCGACCCCAAATGAATTGGGATAAGGGCAAGAGAATGATGATGATGATGGTATGACCATCGGACTGCCAAGTCGAAATGTCAAGTTCGATCCTAAGACCTCTGATTTTTCGAAACTATGTTTGTACTAGCTGTTGCCAGCGGCTTCGCTAGCTACAACTCGAAAATTATCCCACGGGAAAATAAAATCGGGATAAAAACTATCCTGTGTTAATCCAGGTTATAAACTATCTGTGCGCCAAATTTTATCCAAATCCGTTCAGTAGTTTTTGCGTGGAACAAACATCCATCCATCCTCACAAACTTTCGCAATTATAATATTATCACTTTGGTGAAGGAAAGCATGGGGAGGAAACCAAAATAGCAAATCTTTTTTTTTTTGGAAGACTGGAAATCATTAAATGACTCCTCGCGCTCTAGGCAGAGCGGTGTCAGACTTCTACTGACTAAAAACCACCCATGTTCCTTCTTAGCCCTTTGTGCCAAGGCCGTAATATCTCTTTCGAATAACCCGCAGCCCCGCAGCCGGGAGGGGTTATTTGATGATTTCCCACCCCGCCAAAAATAAAAGACTATATCGATTCAAATTTTGACATATAAACAGACCATGACATGAAATAGAATATTTTTTTCCTTTATAAAGTTGCTGAGCGATAATTGTTGGCCTTCACGCGGGCAACATCTAGTTCCTAAATAAACAAATAATGACTAATTAAAATTGTGACGAAGATTAATTAGCCCCCAATGCGCCCACGAAACACACAAAAAATGTTCATCATTATTTTCCTTTGTTAAAAATTCGTTCGAGAAAATTGCTATTACAATATTTCTAGGGGCAAACTTTTTAACGTTTCGAAGTTTCCCGATAAAATTAGATGTTTGTAAAAGAAAAGTTTTTAAAAGTTATTTCTATAATACTTTAACGGTAATATTATTTCGATGTATTTATTTAAACTTCGCAAAGTCAATGACCGAGGTGTAATTCGATTTACTTTTATACTGTTTTAATTCTTAATAGAATATAAAGGAATTGAATGGGTGAACGATAAGAATGCATGAAAAGGATGGATGAAAAACTATTGCATGTAGCGAAGATGATAATGTTGAAGTTTAAAAGTGGTGTATTACGAAATAAATTAAAGAAAGGCGTCTATCGTGTAATAAGGAGAGATGAAACGAATGTGATTAAAACAGTGATAGATATTAATGTTGATATATGAAGAGATTGATAGATTGTCTGACTAATGATATGAGAGATAACTAAAATCATGCCTTGGAGTCTGGCAAGGTCCGAGAGGGAATGGGACGCCGTCACCTCCTTCTGCGAATCAGTGATGCTAGCGAAGGAGGTGGCGGAACGTGAGAGGGAGAGAACCTATTATCCCAGTCGCCGCAGGAGACGCCCCGGGCGGCAGGGGCCACGTGATGGCTTCCGGCCACCGTAGGCGCTGTGGACGGTGAGTAATGGGCTAGCTCGCCGTCCATCCGTCTTATGACGACGACAGGCCGTGTCGACGGCGCGTTCGTGTTCCACGCGCGCCTCAAAGAGATGTCAGCAACATGGAAGGGGCCTGCAAGGACCGACGCCTGTTACGCCTGGCTGCGGCTTGTTCGAAAGAGATACCGTGGCTTCGGCACAAAGGGCTAAGAAGGAACATGGGTGGTTTTTAGTTAGTAGAAGTCTGACACTACTGCACCGGAGTCATTTGATTATTTCCCACACCCAAAGGTCTGACAAGGAAGAATGGAAGAAGAAAACGTGTTGCGCCGACCCCAAGCAAAATGGGACAAGGGCAGAAAGATGATAATTTCTTATTAGAATGAAAACAAACTATCAATATAATCTGCCTAATCATTTTCATACTTTGTTGGGGGTCCTACCAGTCTAACCGGATGCAGCTCAATACCAGTACCTACTTTACATAAACAGACTGTTTATCTGACACTGTTTGATATTCAGTGCAAATACAAGTGACTTAATATACTGATTAATAACTACCTAAGAAAGTCGTTCCAGATGTTTCATTTCTATAAAAGACTAGGTTTTGCCCGCGGCAAAAAACAGCATGAAAATCGGTGCAGTAGTTCTTGAGTTTATCGTGAACAGACAACAGACGCGGCGGAGGACTGTGTTTTATAATAAACTAACCGATGCCCGTGACTTTGAGCGCGTCAAAGTATATACTAAAACCTTCCTCGAGAATCCCTCTATCCATTGTTGAAAACAGCATGAAAATCAGTGTAGGAGTTTTTGAGTTAATCGCGAACAGACAGACACGGCGGAGTTTGTTTTATAATATGTGATGACAGATAGTTATATATATAGTACGGTTATTGATCACCGCTAGATAAAACTTTTAGCATGTCTGAATGATGTATGTGTACATTATCGTGTCCTAGTACATTCGCAATATTCCAATATTGCTGAACACAGTGTACCTAATGTAGATTTTGAGTGCTTTATACTTTAGCATTCGAGTTATGAGTACTACCTAATATAAAATCACACTTATATCATAAAGAATATAGAAGAAAAAACACGTAGTTACCTTAATGTTGTGTAGTGCCTACCAAATCAAACTTGGTGCATCATCATCTGCCTAGCTTTTTCTTAACCATGTTACGGTCGGCTACCTGTCTTACCAGATGCAGCTTAACACCAGTATTTTATATGGAGCAACTGCCTACTTATCTGACCTCCACAACCCATTTAGTACTGGGTAATACTGGTTGTCATATTTTCGGGTCACTGACAACCTGTAACTACAAATGTCGGCTGGGACCAATGATATAACATGCTTTCCGAGGCACGAAGAAAACTTAGTACGTAATGGATGCTCACCCATCCACGGGACAACCAAGGCAAGTGTGGCTCAACCTAAAGATCGACATTGGTTGTTATTATTCAACCACGAGATCATCTGACATTCTCTCATAGTAAAGCATTGAAACAACTTGCAAGCACCTAAAAGCGAAGCCAATTTTAGATGTTCAGAGTAGAAACTCAAGTTAAATGTATATTTATCTATGTTTCAGTACCCCCGCCTCCACGAAAGCAAACAATAATTCATTCTACGTAACAACTACTAAACGATAACACACTCCTAACTTCTCTGCTTGTTAAACAGTAAACAGACCCACTAAACTTTGATTATCTTTGAGCAACCTTTATACAAATTGGATTAGATAGCAAAATTTACATATTCACGCAAATGGGTTTGGAAAGCGAGAGCTAACGATAATAGAGACTTATCCGGGAAAAACGGTTTCCCTACTAAAATATTTTTCGGCGAAAATAAATTACTTTTGGAATTTCTGCTCCGGCCTGCTTGAAGGCTGGCTTCGTAACTGATATTAAAGACAATTTATATCGAATGGTGCTGTGGGGTTAGTGAATTTTGAATACTTCTTATGGTTACGGCTAGACTTAAAATGGTTTCCCATATTTTCCTACAGACTACCACATTACATGGTCTTGAGTTACAACTTCTACTTAAGAGATATATCTCTTGTCTGAGTTATATCTCTTTAAAGCTCTTTTATAAGTACGGACCTAAGATTTAAACTTACAACAGCAGAATAATCATATTTCATAATTACGTAGAAAGTTGGTCATGTTTCGTACAATGTTTAATAGGTACCTATTTACTAAGTTAAGTTTAGCGTCTAGATCTTGTAGAACTTAACCTTGTGTGAAAAGCTACAGGAGAATAGTGTTCTTAATAGTGGACATTATTTGATCGATATAACTACATAATGCAAAGCTGTGATATGATTGAAAAAAAAGATAAAATATGTTTGTAACGAATATATAAAACGAAGTCAAAACAAAAATAAAACACACACACTACATTAATACAGGCAAAACCTTTCCACGATTAGGGTAACGGTCCCTAATGTCGGCCTGATAGCGTATCGCCAGCAAATTCTACCACAATATTCCCAGTTTTGAGCGTCAAAATATTTAACATCCGCTCAGTAATGGAATCCGTGTTGTAGGTACATACCTATGTATTTTTAGTATGTACGATTCTGGGATTGAGAGTAGGAAGAACTTTCGGTTACGTATTTTCCATTTTCTAAAAATTCTTACGTTTTTTGATATGTTTCCGGTCAGTGTCGGACTGTCTGTTAAACAATAGGTAATCCGCGACCAAAACAAATATTGCTCCTCAGTTCATTTAATGATATTTCATTAAATACTCATTCAAGGGGGGGTTACAAAAGAAGATTGCGTGTTGTTTAGACGATTGTAGGTAATTGTGTAAATTTATATAAGTGGTACGGCGAATCATATTTCAATCAACATTTACCCTTTTTTTTTTGGCGGGTAGAAAATTATCGAATAACCCCTCCCGCTCTTGGCCAGAGTGAAAGGGAGTGTCAGACTTCTACTGACTAATTTTAAAAACCACCCATGTTCCTTCTTAGCCCTTTATGTCGAGGCCGCGGTAGGTTAGGTCGGTGTTAGGATATTCTCACTCTGCGGGTTGTCCGCAAGAGATACCGCGGCCTCGACACAAAGGGCTAAGAAGGAACATGGGTGGTTTTTAGTCGGTAGAAGTCTGACACTCCCTTTCGCTCTGCCCAAGAGCGGGAGGGGTTATTTGATGATTTCCCACCCCCAAAAAAAAATATTATCATAAGTTTTGAAAAGTTCTCCATTTCCCGAAGACATGTGTGTTACATAAGGTTTATTTTGGTAACATAATGTGTGTATTTGTCTTTATAGATAGCACAAAACAAAGGTCACCCAAAAATAACTGCTTTATATTGATCGCGTTTTCTCCGTTCAAACGTCGTCCTCTAATGATGTTTATTATTTATAGAGGTTTACGCTATAATTATATTGAAAACATCACCGTGAATATACATACCGCATGTATAATCATTTTCTTTGCCCATTAACGATACCAATACAAAAATATATCTAAAAAATCGAAATGAGGAGGGATAAAACGCATATGACTCAAAAAGTGATGAATGTAGAATGTTGTTGATGGATGGAGACGAAAAAAGCCAAAGAAAAGATATTTTTTTTTAAAACGTTGCCCCAAACTAGGAATTTCTCCTGTATCGTGGGTGCGTTCACAAACATTTAAACTCACATACACAAATACCCAGACCCGAAACAACTATCTGCAGGCCATTCAAATATTTGTTCCGTGCGGGGATCGAATCCGCGACACGCAGCGCAGCAGTCCAATCGCTCAGCCACTGCGCCAACGGTGCCGTCAAAGATAGATGAAGTGTGAGGCATGATATGAAAGAGGAAGGCGTAAATGATACTATGACGTTTGACAGGGTTAATGGAAGAATTAAACAATTTAAGAAAACATGTCATAACATAACATAACATCATGCCTGTAAATCCCCGAAGGGTTAGGCAGAGGTGTACCTAATAGTACACCCACATTTCGCCAGTTATGTTTAAGTCCCACGTAATAGGAAGCGAGCCTATTGCCATCAACCGGGCACAAATCCAGACTCCGTGACTGTTATTTACAAATTCCTGATGGAAAAAGCCAATAACACTTTGCCCGACCCGGGAATCGAACCCAGGACCTCATGCTTTTGCGACCACTAGACCAACGAGGCAGTCTACATTTAACAGCTCTACCCAAATTTTCCAAACCACGTAAATATTCTGTTGAAATAAACATTACGCAAACGTACACAATATTCACTCATATATATCTCACTGTCAAACGAGGTCAGACAGGAGTGGAAATTCAATTTATTTTCGGTTTGCACCGCGATTTCCCATGCGGATTTGATTTTGTTTTAGAAGCACCAAATCGAATTGAAAATAAACGTATGGGCAACTTTTTTGTGTTAAGAGAAGTTTTTTTAATTTGTAACTTTGTAGTCCTTTGTGTTTTGGTTATAGAATAGAATAGAATTGAATATATTTATTTTCAGATAACAAAGACCCATAGATAAATACCTTAACCTATATACATACTAATAATAACGACACACGAACAGACGAATTTGGAATGTTAGGCCGTTGTGTTTCCCGTCGGGGATGGGGGTTGTTCGAAATAGATACCGCGGCCTCGACGCAAAGGGCTAAGAAGGAAAATAGGTGGTTTTTTGTCAGTAGAAGTCTGACACTCCTTTCCGCTCTGCCCAGAGCGGGAGGGGTTCTTTGATAATTTCCCACCCCGTTGTGTGTATACAGACTTATATTTGTTAAGGGAAAGATATTTGAATCGAAAGCTGGTTGGATATTGTAAGTCCTTGAGCTCGATTTATCCACATTGACGATATAAAATTCTTATGTGATAGAGTGCAACTGATATTAAAAATTCTTTCGGAAAACTGAATTCACGGAGGATATTTTATTGAAGGCCGTTATACTATAAAGTTCATCGGTTCGCTCTGTAGCTTTTTGCATATTGCCTAAATTACATGTGGTATTCTTGCGACAAGATCTGCCAAACTTAAGTGGCAGTATTCAGGGGGTACATTGCTCGCAGAAAGGATCTGGAGTGGCGACCGCAAACCGGAAGACGTTGCGTTAGAAGGCCTCTCACTAGGTGGACCGTAAAGGTTGAGGGGACCCGCTGGATGCGATACGCATGGGGCCGGTCATTGTGGTGAAACCTGGGGGAGGCCTATGTCCAGAAGTGGACCTCTTTTAACTGAAAGTATGATGATGATTTTTTTGAGTCATTGTTGTAACAGTTTGGTAATAGGGGATCGGACAAAAAAAAAACTAATTAGTCCATCAGATAGATTTCCAAAAAAATATTGAACACATATTTTTTCTTTTTTCACATAAACAAAAAATGAAGACGATACAGTGCTTCGAAAACTCGTGAACTCCTCGAAAATGTCACATGTCAGTATAGTTTTTACCTACAAATGACGTCACACCCCACCACTCATGGTATTTGACGCGTTTTATCTTCGTCAATTTTTATTAATTTGATAAAACAAAAAACACGTATCCAATATTTTTCGATAATCTAACTGACGGACTAATTAGAATCATATTTTTTGACTCAGTCCGATCCCCTATTGTGACTTTAGAAGTGCTTCTTGGGCTCAGACCAGAAGCCCTAGCACGAACGTGGGATGTAACTTAACGTAACGTAAATTTGTTGTATTTTTTATCTGTTGGGTTAAAAATACCCCAAACGAAGGTGAATGACACTTTTTATCCTAAGATTTAGATTGTTTATTTACATTTTAACATAGATAGTTACAAAGAGGTGTAACCTCGTCATTGCGTTCTTTTTTTATTCTAGACTATATTTTTTTTTTTTGACGGGTGGAAAATCATCAAATAGGGGTTATTTGATGATTTCCACTCGTCAAAATTCGTCCGCGCCCCGCGTCGTGTAGAGCGAAAGGGAGTGTCAGACTTCTACTGACTAAAAACCGCCCATGTTCCTTCTTAGCCCTTGCGTCGAGGCCGCGGTATCTATTTTGAACAAGACTATATCTTGGAACCTTTTAGTTACGATAGCTGATGTTACATCTTCAATATTCACAACACTATCAGTAACATTTAAAGATGGCAAAAATTATTTGATTTTTAATTATTATTTTCTCTTTCTCCAGTACACCTGTCTTCATGAGAACCTGTTCCACTACCTTTGCGAGGAGAACAGCGGAGCAGTCGCGTTACCAGCGGCAAGAGGCGACGATGCTTGGAAGGTGTACTTCAATGATATCCCCGAAGAGATCGTTGATGAGTTTGCTATGAGATACGGAATTGAAGCCATCTATCAGGCTATGACGTAAGTAAAATAAACCAAAAAGCTGATATTCCTTTAGCAACATTAATACTAAATAATATGACAGACAGAAAGAAGAAAACATATTTATTTAGCACATGCCACAAGTGTACGCAATAAAAGATATAAAAAAAACTTTTTGGCAAAAAATAAAACCGACTTCAAAAACACAAAAACGAAAAACACAAAAAAGTGAAAAATAAACTTCACAAGAAAAAGCAGCTTCTGAAGTCGGTGACATTTTGTTTGTTTGATTTCATTTTTTTTATGTCACCCGCGGATAGTGTAGCTTCCCAACGGTGAAAGAATTTTTGAAATCGGTCTAGTAGTTTCGGAGCCTATTCGTTACAAACAAACAAACAAATCTTTCCTCTTTATAATATTAGTGTAGATAAATCCATGCTGATTGGTAATATCTTTTCCAGACACTTCCACTGCCTCTCCACGAAGTACCTGTGCGCCGGGGTTCCAGCAGTCATGTCTACGTTGCTAGCCAACATAAACGCTTACTACGCTCACACCACCGCGTCATCAGCAGTGTCCGCCTCCGACCGATTCGCTGCCTCTAACTTTGGAGTAAGTAACAACAAATATAAATTCTGTGATTTTTTTACCACTTTTTTTTTTAAAAAACGTTGCCCCACACTAAGAATTTCACCTGTATCGTGGGTGCGTTTACCAACATTTAAACTCACATACACAAACACCCAGACCTGGAACCACTATCTGTAGACCATACAAATATTTGTTCCGTGCGGGGATCGAACCCGCGACTCGCAGTGCAGCTGTCTAATCGCTTAGCCACTGCGCCAACCGTGACGTCAGTTTCTTATGATGATATAATAAGTAGTAGGAAGGTGACCATTAAATAAGCGTGTATATAGGGTGTAAAAGTACCCTTAACGCAAACGATAGGCATTTGTTCTCCCCACCACTGCAATAATTTTTTTGTTCTAGACCATACCTGGGAACCTCCTAGTTACGGAGATATTGGGGGTCAAAGTTCCAAATTTTTCACAGCTGTTTTTGTAAATACTAGTATTTCAGGTTTTAACTTTACTTAAATTACCTCCTTGATACGTTTACTATTCAAAGCATCCACTAGCACAATGTTTTAAGAGTGCTACTTTGAGTTTTAGCGTAAAATGTGATATTTGACCCCAAAAAAAAAAGTCCTTTCCCAGCAAAAAATTTTGCGTAGGGGTACTTAGTTTGATGTACAGAATGCTTGGTTGACGGATACGTGAAGGGTTCGTTTCCATCCTGTATATGTAAGACCCGTATTCACCAACAGAAATGAAAGTCTTAAATTCAATTTGTTTAGTTGGTTTATAATCAGAAGCGTTTGTGTTTTAAATTTCTCCAAATCCGGATAAACTTAACACAAACACACATACATTTACATTTTAATCTAAGGACTCGTTTTCCTATGCAGAAAGAAAAATTCGTAAAGCTGCTGGATCAACTACACAACTCGCTGAGAATCGATCTATCGATGTACCGGAACAACTTCCCAGCATCCAGTTCAGAGAAACTTATGGACCTCAAGTCTACTGTTGATCTACTCACCAGTATTACGTTCTTTAGGATGAAGGTATGCAACTTACTAACAATTTAAATGTTTTATGTTTATGATCATCTTAGAAGTTTAAACGGCTATTCAATTTTTCAAATCGAGAAGACTTTTATTATTGTACAGTCAAATTAATTTCTGCTTTCTGGCTATTCAAAACTGATTTTACAGTCACAATTTCTTATTGAAAGCAGCCATGACATTGAGGGCTTGGTTTTTTTTTTTTACCAACTTGGCAGTCTCAGTTATCGCTGAGACAAAGATGTTTACCTACTGACAAAAAAAAATATGATTCTAATTAGTCCGTCTGTGAGATTTTCGAAAAATATTGGATAGGTATTTTTTGTTTTATCAAATCAATAAAAATTGACGAAGATAAAACACGTCAATGATTTGAGTGGGGGGTTGTGACGTCACTCACCAGTAAAAAATGTCATACTAATGTCTTAGAAAATGACGCCACACCAGTTTTCAAAGCACTGTATCGTTTTCATTGTTTGTTTACGTGAAAAAAAAGAAAAAATACGTGTCCAATATTTTTTGGAAATCTATCTGACGGACTAATCAGATTTTTTTTGTCAACTACCCTTTTTTTATGGTGGGTGGAAAATCATCAAATAACCCCTCCCGCTCTTGGGCAGAGCGGAAGGGAGTGTCAGACTTCTACTGACTAAAAACCACCCATGTTCCTTCTTAGCCCTTCATGCTATCATTTTAAGTACCTTTTCTTTCAAGCCGTCAAACCTTATAACGCTTAAACACGGTTAGTTTTCCAAGGTTCTTTCGAAGTTTGTAATAATCTTTTTGTCTTTCAAGGTTCAAGAATTAAGCAGTCCGCCCCGAGCCAGCACCGTGGTCAAAGACTGCGTTAAGGCATGCCTTAGATCAACATATCAGTTTCTATTTGAAAATTGTTACGAGCTGTACAACAGAGAGTTTCAGGTAACTATAAAGATAAGAGTAAGAGCCGGTATATGGAAAGAAAATGTAAAAGATTAGAAAATGTAAAGGATTGGAAGATAACAATCAAATTAAACCACTGAACTGCGTCGTTGGTTCAATATTTCTTGTATTCTCTTAAGTTATTTTAAAAAATCACTTATATACATGGTTATATTCCTACTAATTACTGAAATTTATTTATACTTATAAAATTATAAAATCTCAGGAAGTCAGTGGTTGGAATTAATCTTTTTGTTTTGGAAAGTCCATTATTCGAGGAAGATTAAAAGCTATATTTTGAGACGCAGACAAAATTGCGTGGGTCAGCTGGTCTAGAATAAATGAATTTAATTGAATGTTAAATTGTAACTCGTTTTAGTGTGTAGTTGACTGTACGTAAGAAAGAAAACGTATGTTACCATTACTGGAACAATGGAGGCTTGGCATTTATCATCAATACAGAAAAGTCCTTCAGTATCCTAATATAAAATTCTACATTTCAGGTGGATCCAAATGAAGCCAAACGGGATCCATCAGACCACGGACCACAGTTGGATTCAGTGGAGTTCTGGCACAAGCTGATCGCTTTAATAGTATCTGTGATAGAAGAGGATAGGAATAGTTATGCTCCTGTTCTCAACCAGTTTCCTCAGGAGTTGAATATTGGACAGGTATGAATTTGATTTGTTTATTGGTTTTTATAAACTCAATCTGAGCACTTTTCAAGTTGTTATGTTATATTTTTGATTTGATCCCAAAAATGGATGTAAAGCCTTTTTTGTGTGGGTGATAGGAAATCATCAAATGACTCCTCCCGCTCTGGGTAGAGCGAAAGGGAGTGTCAGACTTATACTGACTAAAAACCACCCATGTACCTTCTTAGCCCTTCATGTCGAGGCCGCGGTATCTCTTGCGAACAACCTGCAGCCCCGAGAAGCGTAGGCCTCGGAGTACTTTCTGCTAAGTTTTAATGAAGTGCTCGATCAAGGTTTTTCACACGAGCTCATATTTTACTTAATGATATTATGGTTTTGCAGCTATCAGCGGCGACGATGTGGTCGTTATTTGCAGTCGACATGAAATACGCCTTGGAGGAGCACGAACAACATCGCCTTTGCAAGTCTTCTGGTTACATGAACCTGCACTTCAAGGTAGTTGGACATTTTGCTTCATCATTATCAGCCTATTAATGTTCCCACTGCAGGGACTCAGGCCTCCTCTCTAGGAGAGTTTGTTTACCAACAGTTATTTTAATACCCTTGCCAAAGACGGTTATAATAACAGGAACCACTATGATTTAACTTAGTCGCCTAGAGATCATAATTTTTATTTTTTTATTTACGTCAACATCAAATTATAGGCACTGGTATGTAAAATAAGCAATTTTAAATAGATACTGTACATGTTTTATATTTATTTCTATTGGCCATAAGATAGACTTCCCATAGTGTTCACTATATCTGAGACTATAATATTGACTGCCTATATGAAAGTAACTGCTGAACATGAGGTCCTGGGTTCGATTGCCAGATCGGGGATTTTTTATTGCGATTGTTAAATTCGATTTTTTCGATTTTTTTATTGTGATTTTTTTATTTTGTTTTTTTTTTGTGATGTAAGTGTTCCTACTTAATGTGTACGTGTTGTTGGGTGTTATGATGAGTCATGTAAATAAAATAACTGGTTCATAACATAACTAAAATATATAATTATTTATTTGGCTATTATAATATTTGCTGTGCATGCGACATGTAAAGTGTGGTGGATGCACCACAAGTTTTTCCATCAGGAATTTCTTAGTCGCAACCACAGAGTCTGGATGTGTGTGTGTGTTAGGTTGATGGCAATAAGCTCACCCCTCATAACATGGGGCTTAAACATGGAAATGTGGGTGTACTAATTGGTAGACCTCTGCCTAACCCTGCGGAGATTACTGGCGTGACGTTATGTTATGTATAAAATTAATTTTGCTATACTCGAAGCACAACCAAAGCCAATACTTATTCTTTTAAAAACTTTTCTTATAGGTGAAATGGCTGCACACAAACTACGTGAAGGACGTGCCTCCATACTGCGGAGCTGTTCCGGAGTACCCAGCCTGGTTCGAACCCTTCGTCATGCAGTGGCTCAATGAGAACGATGACGTATCACTAGAATATCTTAATGGAGCCTTCAACCGAGATAAGAAAGATGGGGTGAGTTGAATTAAGTTTCATAGCGTTTCATCATCATCGGCCTGGCCTTTTCCCAACATTGTTGGGGACGGCTTCCAGTCTAACGAGATGCAGCTAAATACCAGAACTTTACTTTGAGCGACTGCCTATCTGACCTCCTCCTCAATGAATAAAAACGAATTACTAAACTATTCATCCGTAGTTAGAAAAAACTACTTTCTATTAACTTACTCTTCTTATTCTAAACTGATTTTTGTGTCTATAGGAACAGGTATTTCGTCTATATTTTTAAGAAACAAAAGTATGTCAGTCTACCAACCGATATACTGCACACTTTTTAATAATCATCATCATTCTTCTGCCCTCATCTCAATTGATTTGGGGTCAGCGCAGCACGTCTTCTTTTTCCCTACTTCTTTATTAATCATCATCTTACCTCCTCACCTCCTATTTAGCCATATCATCCTCCACACTGTCCAGTCTTAGCCACCTACATTCATACCCAAATTTTTAATCAATTTGCTCAATTATTTCCAGTTCCAAAAATCAAGCGAGCATGCCCTCTTCAGTAACTCAGTCGTGGATGTGTTCACCCAACTGACACAATGCTTCGACGTGGTCTCCAAGCTGGAGTGTCCTGACCCTGAGATCTGGAAGCGGTATATGAAGAGATTTGCGAAAACCATCGTCAAGGTCCTCATTGCTTACGCCGACATCGTGAAGAAGGAGTTCCCTGAACATTTGAAGGAGGAACGAGTGGTATGTTAAATTTTGTTTATGTTTCTATGGCAAATGAGATTTTGGATTACAATCATCTTATATTATCTTTCGAATTGATCAGAGAAATTTGGTAAAGCGTTGAGACATACAAAATAATAGACAGGAAAAAATCAAACCTATCAAATGTGATATTTGATTGCTTACGGAATTTTATAAAGGCCTCAAAAGTTCTCAGCATAATAAATCATTTAAATATTATGTATTCTAAAATAGGTAATTTATGTAATGCTACATAAATTACCTATTTTAAAGGGTACCCAATATCCCTTACAAAATGACTTAACAAAAGCGATAAGTTAAATTAATACTACTTTCCTTCAGGCGTGTATACTTATGAACAACATTCAACAACTGCGAGTCCAGTTAGAGAAAATGTTCGAGTCGATGGGAGGAACCAAGCTGGAGCGCGATGCTGCTGATATTCTCAAAGATCTGCAGAACAGACTGAACGGGACGCTAGATGATTTGGCGTCCATGTTTGCTATCAGGTAACTTTTATACGTTTTTGAGTATTTAAACGAATTTGATAGACACAAAACATGGAAGTACAATCCTGTCCCACATTTATTAGACATCTATGAGAAGAGAACGATCTCTGATTGGAGTTAAAAAAACATTATTCTTAAATTCTTCCATGATCCGTTTACTATACAAAGCGTCCATCAGATAAAATCAAAATATTTTATTTCACATAGGCCTACATGGGCACTTGTAAAACGTCGACATAAAGGTGCACGGTTCGGTTTGGTCGATTCTTTTGGAGAAGAACCGGCAAGAAACTCTATGGTTAGGTACTCTTTTAAAATGGTTTCGTTTAGAAGATTTTTTGAGTATGGCTCCTAAGTGTGCGTTATAATAATTAAAAAAAAAATCTACCCCAAAATAAGTCGTTTCCCAGCAATAATTTTTGCGTTACTTAGTTTGATTTACATAATACTTAGTTGGCGGCTTCGTGATGGGACCGTTTTCATCCTGTATCACATTTTCTAAAAAAAATCACGTAATAATAAAATTTCTCTTATCAGTTTGGAGACGCGAATAACAGCGAGTGTGAAAGAATTGGGAGAGTTACTGCAAAAGGTTGGCGGTGGCGGAGCGCCCGGGCAGCAGCAGCCACTAGTACATCACGAGGCCGACGAGGTGCTGCGACCTCTCATGGATATCTTGGTAAGACATACTCCTCATTACCAATCTTCTTCGTCGTGTCGATGATTCCCACTGTTATTAAATTAGTTTTGACTGGAACTTAGCCACATTTACGGGGTTTGTAGTGGGTTCGGATCGGCCCTTAGAATGCAGCAGATCAAGAGGTGGACCATGGTTTGCGAAGAGGCTCCACGGTCGCACTCAGTTATGACGGAATACCCCCACCGGGACAAGTTGTACCTGCAGTGGCCCACCTGGCTTCGAAGTGGGTTTAGAGTCTACCAGGTGGGCCGCGAGTGGGAGTGACCCGCTGGGAGCTTATCAATGAAGATGTCTTTGGCAGAAAGTTGTTTAAGACTCTTTATGCCTATTGGTCTTGTTCTGTTCTGTCTCCTGCTGATAAGAGGAAGATGGAATTTATGTTTTTCCTACTCCTTCGCAATTCTTTCTTTCTTTTTTCTTCTTTCTCTTTTCAGATTATTTTCGTTACTGGATCCAAGACAGTCAGATTGTTTCCCTGGGACTTCGTTGAGCTTCATTGTTTCGGCGCTTTTCTGGTGGTCACCATTGTTGAATCTGGCTTTCAGAATTTATAGTGGTTTGGGAAAAGTGTGATCGAATAATGTCCAAAAAAAAAAAAACTAATGATATTAGAAACTACGGCAGTGACTTTGTACATAGATTTTATATGACACCACATTTATAATCACATCACAAGTGATCCAAGAATTTTAATCCTCTCGTACTAATAACTTTTATCATTAATGTGGTATTTACCTTCCCATCTTTGGCCTTAATGTAAATGGTATATTGAGCAAAGTGATGTATCGAGAGATAGTATTTATCACAGTCATAAATAACTACCATCAAATGTGATTTTATCTTTTTCAGTAGTTATTTATAATTTACTTTGGTACACAGGATGGCTCTCTGACAATGTACGCAGAATCGTGTGAAAAGACTGTACTTAAACGACTACTAAAGGAATTGTGGAAGATTGTGATGAAGATATTAGAAAAAACTGTTGTGCTTCCGCCTATGACTGATAAAACGGTAAGATTTCCATCAACATTTAAATAAGAACTAGACGACCTAGTCTCCAAACAAGACTTTTAGTGATCAAAAACTGGTATACTTCATAAAATTCAATTTTTAAATTCAGAGTTCTAATAATTTTTTATTTGTATTGATATATTGTAGGTGCTCTTCCTGTGTGCACGCTAAATTTAATTTACGCAGCTTAGTTTGTGGGTAACTAAACTGCAATAAACTACTTGATACAACAACTTTGATAGATAGAAAACAAAAAAGGACTATGAATAAAATTGGTCAACTGGACCTGCGTCAAACTGTGAACAAATCGATCAAATTAAAATGTTACTTGTTCGACTGGTCACGCGGGTCCATTTCGAGTGGGTCCAGTTGACCCAAGACTCGTATAAGTAAGTGTTTACTTCCTTGGTTCAGATGATGCTGAAGAACTTGACAAACAACGCCAAGAACTTGGCTGCGAACGCAAAGATTGAGGACATGACGCAGCTGTTTAAGAGCACGGTTGGTAAGCAGGACGTCAAGCATGCGCTGTCCGGCGTCATGGATATATCGAAAGAGGTAAGCTAAAAGATGGTCGTGGGTTCGAACCCAGGGAGGTGCATTACTTAGTGTAATTTATTTCATCACCACTGCTCTCAAAACCGGTGAAAAAAAAACATCGTGAGGAAACCAGTCATGTACTAGAAGAATATTTTATGATTAATTTAATTTGGGGATACTTATATGCCCATTCTAGTATATAATCGTAGGCAAAAATCTTACACCTCCGTCACAAAACAGACAAAACATGTTTATTTTTAAATACACCTTCAAATTCTCTATTTGACCCACAGCATCTATCAGCCGAGAAGAGTCTAACACCAAAGCAGTGTGCAGTCCTAGATGCAGCCTTGGACACCATAAAGCTGTACTTCCACGCCGGAGGCAACGGGCTCAAGAAGGCCTTCCTAGAAAAGAGTCCAGAACTGCAGTCCTTGAGATATGCTCTCAGTCTGTATACTCAGACTACTGACACGCTCATCAGGACATTTGTTAGCTGTCAGCAGAACCAAGGTAACCATATGTCTGTGTTTAGTCCGTCCGAAGAAATAATGGTTATTTATTCATTTCGGTCAGGCCGTCAAGTCATAAAATAGAAATTCAATGTGTTTTTAAATTGCCCGATATCTTGTGGTGATTTTGAAACAAGAACTAAGATCAAGATATTTTCTTAATAATTAGGAGTACCTGACAGAAAGTGCCATGTAAGAGTTATAGCTAAGGCACTCGGAGAAAAAAACCTGATACCGTAGTGGTTCTCAATTTTTTTTTATCATACTCAGTAAGACTACGAGTATCTCTATTTGACAAGACTAGTTAAAAATGTTTGTATTAAAATTAGCTTACTAGGCTCTTTAAAAGTAAGGAAGAAGGATACACTGTCAGCCCTAGTTCGGGGTCTATAAATTAAGTATTTTAATTCAATTCAATTAATTTATTTAATTCAGACACAAAGATCCATAACTAATTTAAAATAATGTTCTCCTCTACTCCTCCTTCTTCTTCAACCTGTCACCACCCAATGCAAAATAATGTTAGTAGGCAGTTAATTTATCAAAAACACACTTACTTACTACTATAATACTTATGAACCAATATGCAAGAGTTCATCTGCGACGCGTTGTAAACGAGACGTAACTTGCATACCAAGCAGCTTGCTCTGGTATAGCCGGCGCGTTCTTTTTCGGAAAGTCTTCATTTTGTGTATATTTTCTAAACCTACACTAAAATTATTATATTTTTGTTGCCCATTTAGAAGCTGCTGTCGTAGAAGAGGGCAGCGTGGGTGAGGTGTCGTTACAAGTGGACCTCTTCACGCATCCCAATACAGGCGAACACAAGATCACAGTGAAAGGTAAGTAGTTACTTATCCTGGTAACATCATGCCTGTTCCCCAAAGGGTTTGGTACAGGTGTACATAATAGTACAACCACATTTAGCCAATTATTTTTGAAGTCTCATGTAATAGATGGCGACTGGCGAGTCATTGCCATTAACCGGGTACAAATCCAAACTTCGTGGCTGCTACTAAAAAGTTCTCTTAATAAAAGCAAAGAGTCTATGTTTACTGTAACAAACTTGAATCCCAATAAGTGTCGTATATTAGAGTCCTTCTATGAGGCCTACCTCATTTAACTGCCCCACGAAACTGTTTGTTTGGCAAATAAAATAAGATTATCACCATATCGGGGCCAGGGATTGAGACGCTGTTATATATGTAACAGTGAACTTTTATAGGCTGATAATGATAAGAATCCTACTATATATCCTACTAATCATATCACACTAAAATATTATAAAGGCGAAAGTTTGTGTGTGAGTGTGTATGTTTGTTACTCTTGCACGCAAAAACGACTGAACGGATTTGGATAAAATTTGGTACACAGATAGTTTATAACCTGGATTACCACATAGGATAGTTTTTATCCCGATTTTATCTTATCGTGGAATAATTTTTGAGTTGTAGCGGGCGAAGCCGCTGGCATCACCTAATATAAAATAATAAGAAAACATCAACCACTTAGCGTCTACAGAAATCTGTCAATTCTTGCTAAATCCTCGTGTATCCTGTATTGCTGAATTCTCTAATGTAACTCACAGTGGTAGCAGCAAATGATCTGAAGTGGGTGATACAAAGCGGCATGTTCCGTCCGTTCATCGAGGTCAACCTCATTGGTCCTCACCTCGCAGAGAAGAAGAGGAAGTTCGCCACAAAGTCCAAGAGCAACAACTGGAGTCCTAAGTTCAATGAGACTTTCCATTTGTGAGTACTCATCCACCATTTTGTTATCGTGTCACGTTTTTTATATGTTTTTACAGTGTCAAAGTAGACTGCCACACAAATCCCTGAACACGACACTAGGATCGTATCTTTAGGATTGGTGTCCGTTGTATCCTGCAAATTTTCTGAATAAAAGGTCCCATTGAAATAGATGGACAAACTTTTAGAACCGCCAAAATAAGAACAATCGTAAAAAAAATTAAAAAAACGACTTAGATACTTACCTACAAGAAAAAAAATCAGCTAACGAAAATGCACTAAAAATGTTGACAATCTATTATTTTAGGTCAAAATAAAATCTGTATCTGTATTTTTTTTTCCTTGGATATGTCACACAGTGTTCAGTACGTCTAACCAAAGGGTTAGACGTACTGAACACTGTGTTAAAATTCCATCTATTTAATGGGACTAAATAGAAAACAAAGTGTACATACCGACTGCTTTTGGTCAGGAAGAAATAAAGCAAACGTACAAGATACATGTCTAAAACCATATTGCTTATGTCTTTAATGGGCACAACATTTTACATACACCTACCTAGAAAGGAATCCTACTTGTAATATTTTTTCTTTCTTTGTCTTGTCAGTATACAAAGAGTAGAGAAGTATTTCAGTCGTTTAAAATTTTGTTCTGTTCTCTTTCCAGCATGGTTAGCAACTCGGAGCAGCTGGACCTGTTCGAGCTACACGTTTGCGTGCGTGACTACTGCTTCGCGAGAGAGGACAGACTCGTCGGAGTCGCTATCATGCGCATGACCGAGATCGTTGAACAGGTACACTGCTTTATATTCGTCATCATCATCGGCATCATCCAGTACGGATCATGAGAGTGAGGGCAAGCTGGAGTTAACTGGACCAGAGGAGTAGACAAGACTTAAATTTCAGTTATGAGTCATTCCTGCTACTCTGTCCTAACATCTCTGGCCCAAAACCACCATAGACGAGGTAGCTGAAGAGAGAGTGATTATCATCATTACTCAGTTTAACTAACACGTTATTTATTGCTCCATGACTATTGAAATGATGTGACAATAGAACCAAATCACACACAAACCGCTTAAAATTTTCAGGGTGCAATCGCGTGCTGGCTGCCTTTAGGCACCCGCATCAAAATGGACGAGACAGGCTGGACAATACTAAGAATACTGTCCCAGAGGCACAACGATGAAGTTGCCCGGGAGTTCGTCAAGCTCAAGTCTGAGATGAGGTCCGAGACGCCAGCCGGCGCACAGGGTCCAGCGTGAGACATTTAAGGAAACCCCTCGTGCCACAACATTCTACACAACCTAGCAACTCCAAGACTGCGACTGGACTGACAGATCCGGTTGTGATGTCCCTTAAAATTTCAAAACAGTTTATGTGCGCAAGCGAGACAGAACCATGTTCTGCACGATGCGTGCTGAAAGAGACGAAGCCACTGCAACGGAGTAAGGAAGTGACATTCAGCGCTCCGGCGGCTCCCGGTCAGTGCTCGTTGGTTTTGTTTCGTACAATCTCGACGGAGATGCGTTTTGTAAATAAAATTTATCTTTGTTAAGTTACGCGGATAGTAGAATATTTTGCACAAATTCGTAAACATTAGCAGACAAGACTGACCGTAGGCGGCCGGGCGCGGCGGCGGACGCGACTTAGGGATCCAGCCCCTGCTGACTCTCAGCTCAAGAGACATCTTGAACTCTCTCAGTATACGGCAATTATTTAATTTGCCTTTACCTATTATCATATTTGTTAACTTCGCTCTCTTTTCATTCTTTATTGTTCAGTAGCGAAGTTATTTCCTTCCAGTTCAAATTACCCAAACTTTGCTGGGTACCTAAATTCGCGAACGCATCGTTGACCCTCGATTTATGTAATAATATTTATATGGACCAAAACGTCGTAAATACGGATGAATTAATCCTTAAACATTAATATTAAAATGCAACATAATTATTTATCTAATTAATCATCTACTCGTTATACGTGTACAGTAAAATATATGGCCTTATGAAAATTATTTCCTTCGTTTGTTGGTTCATTGCTTCTGTCGAGTCGGTTACGTGTAAAAGTGTTGAGGATGTGTCCGGAGTGAAAAGAGGTATGCGTTTCTATATATTTTCCTTTCGGTAAATGCGTGGTGTATAAAATTATGCGAAGTACATAAAGCATGTTCGTTTAGGTGATGAGTGTTATATAAAATGGAATTAATATAGTCATAGCCGTCGTTTGTTCTTGAGGATCCTTTACGCGGTGCTTTTTGACGTCTGTACGTAAATATAGAATAAGAAACAAATAATCTTGAACCATATATCTTTATTCAAACGCAACGGGTTTAAAACTAATGGCTTCCGCGATAAATACACTGGATCAACAGAGGAAATGATTTGTTTAGATTTATTTCTTATAGTCTGTACGTCATGTAATTTTGTCGAAAATATCACCCGGAAAACTCATATTTAATGAACTTGTGTACTGCTTTCAAAGCATAACTTGTCCATAAAAACTAAGAGTTACCTCAAAAAGTATCGCGTAACAAAATGGATGAAAAATGTGCGGTATTGTCATCTTTTATAAAATAATAAATAAATAATTATTTTACGTGTCCCGTTTTGAGTGACCTATATTATGTCTACGTGATCCATATTTATTACAGACATGTACATAACAATAAGTAAATGTTAATATATGTGTATATCACAATATTTGCTATTACTTTAATAAGCTTGGCCTGTTCGAAATGTAATCTAAAATCTCCAAAAATCTTTTTGTATATTATTGAAAATTGTGATATTGTTATAAAATATGACGTAACATCGTAACTGTCGTGTTTATCTGTTTAATAGATCCGATGTTAATTGTTAATAAATAAATAATCATTTTTGTTAAGTATTGAAACATTCCATTTGTAACATTTCATTCCATTTTGTTACTTTTGAGACTGTTTCTAAATAGTAATGTTATTGTGTTAATCATTTAGGTATTTTACCGATTGTTGTGTTACTAATGATATAAAAAAACCTTCCAAGTTAAGGCCCCAGTGCTCAAAAATAATTTGTTAAGGCTATAATATTATGGCGAATAACAATAACGAATCGTTGATTTATTAACATAATAATTAAAATATACTTAAAAAAATATATCACAGTCCAAAACTCAAACACGTTTGAAAGTCGTCACATAAATACATTATAATGTGTGTACATTTTCAATAGCATTAATTCAATAATATCGATTATTTTTAGTGCACCTAAGAAGACTTTTTTTTCTTATTCTAACTTTTTCCCCCTTGTAATCAGTATTTTAACAGCTGATTATTGTTTAAAGAAGTTTTCTGAAAATTTTAAAATCGTTTATAATAATATGAAGTATACATATTTTTCTTGTTCTCGGTAACCTTCAAAGGGCACCAGTAATAAATCCATAATGACGTTGAAAATGCACACGATGTGTAGATAGGCACATCACTAACTGACACGGGACATAGATTTTCTAAATATTAGCATTTATCATGGATTACATATCTGTAGATAGAGAATGTGGTTTGTCTAGTCCAAATCTCAATAATATATATTAATTAATTATATATTTACTCGTCTTATTATAATATATATAGAAAATACTTTTATTATTTCTAATTTACATTTCCGAGTTGACTGAATCTGTATAACTATAGCGTAATAGAAAATTGCAACAATAATTGTTAAAACTATTTCACAAAAAATCTAATATTCTATTCAATGTAATAATGTGCGCAATAAACCATTGAAATAAACAATTGAATTAGATATAATGCATTCTTTGTCCACGATAAAGTAAATACAAATAAAATAATAATTGCATGGGCATTACTGCGTTGAATAGAGCTTTTCAAGAAAATATTTTGGAAAAATATAGTGACGCCCATCAAATAGAATTATTGATTGTGTTATTTTAAAATAAACATTTCACTATAACAAAATCATTATTGGATCATACATACATTTGTAAATAGTTGCAATTCGTACTTCCACCGTATGTGAAGGGAAGCCACTATATTGAATGGGATCGTGTGATATCTACATAAACCAAAATATATCAGTATTACTTTTCGTGTATTTAATTTAAAGTAAATTGTGTATGAGAAAAAATCTGTGACTAGTAACACTGTTTATGAAGATATTGCGATTCGAGCTAGTATAAAAGAAAAGCGCACAGTTTTCATATTAATCTCATCAAAATATATAATAACTAACAAATCGTATTGACACATAAACCTTTACCATTTGACAATACTTGGTAAATATTATTTTGTAAGTGTAATATGTGAATGTCAAATGCATCGGCATCATGTAAGTCTGTTACGCTCCAATTTTAGTATTAAATATCACATAACATTGCATACATCTTTGTATAAATGCATATATGTAAATGTTACATGTTTAAACACATTATTGAATTTAGAATTTTTATGAAAAAATAAATAAATATCCGTATTTCAAATATATTTCGTTTTGTTTCATTATTCCCGTAGAAGTGTGCAAAATTGCGAAAAACTAAAAAACTGATTCCTCAGATAGTTTTTCTGAAAAAATAAATCAGTTAGATTTCGTACTTCATCATCTGTATAACCTTTTCCCAAGTTCATTTGGCTCCCTGTCTAGCGAAAGCAGCTGAAATTTTTCGACCATAGTAACTAGAAGCTCACGTTATCAATGGCTTTTTTATTCATATGGTGACTCGAACTTCAGCTCAATACAATAATATGATAACAACTTTGAGAAATATGCATTATTATAGTACGGGTTTTTAAATACTATGTTCTTAACAACATAAAATTACAATCAGTAGCAGAAAACACCTTTCAATATTATATACACAGGGACGGTACGCTTTTGTTACACTCCTACTTTAAGCCGGCCTACCGCAGTACGGAGTTTCAAAGAAATCTAAGCCAACTTATACTGGTTATGTTTCTACTGACGAGTGTCCTACTGTATCTGTTTGTTTGTTAATCGCATTCGCTCCGGCTTCAATTTCCTGTTATTATTAATATGTCTAAATATAATACCTATTGAGACTAACGAAAATAGAACTCATAGAAATATTTGGTTTATATTAGTAAGATAGAATCATCATGTAGAAGTGTGCGTGGGTGAATGTTTGTTTTCTAAGTAAATCGTTTCAAGATTCATATATCTAAAAACCGACTTCAAAAACACAAAAAAGTGAAAAACACAAAAAAGTGAAAAATAAACTTCACTAGAAAAAGCAGCTTCTGAAGTCGGTGACATTTTGTTTGTTTGCTTTCGTTTTCTTTGCCACCGACTTCAGAAGCTGCTTTTTCTTGTGAAGTTTATTTTTCACTTTTTTGTGTTTTTCACTTTTTTATGTTTTTGAAGTCGGTTTTATTTTTTGCAAAAAAGTTTTTTATTTTTCCATTTTTAGTTGTTCCCAAACAAATAATAGGTTTTATTTATCCCCAATAAATGGAACATTACATAATATCTTACTGTCCAAATCTGGGTGTACACATCTGCGTACCCCCTCAGATCATACAGGCGTGATGTTACGTCATGATGTTGTATAAACAATAAACATCCAAGCGATTGCAGCAATCACGACAGATTTGCCGTCTATTTTTGAAGAGTTCTATTGTATATCTCCGAAGATCAGGATCAGATCTTCACCAAATTTAAATGGGACCACCTCAGGAGTATACTCTTTCAAATAAAATAAGAATTTTGAGAATCGGTTCACAAATGGAGGAGAAATCAGGTAACATACATAAAAAAAAAAAAAAAAATACATACACACGAACATATAACCTCCTCCTTTTTTGGAGTCGGTTAAAAAACGAATAATTATTATTTATTTAGAGATTTGAATACTCCATCCAAATGAATGGAATACTTCATCCTCCGTGGCTGCTACTGAAAAATCCCTGATCAGAAACCCCAACAACATTTTTCCCGAACCTGGGAGTTCAACTCAGGACCTCATACTCCGCAGTCTCGATTGCCACCACTAGATCAACGCGGCAGTGTCTAGTCTGTCACTAAATTATTACTACTAACGTGGCAATGCCGCCAGTTTTTTGGGCACATCACCGGCTGACAGCGTTGAGAAGCAGTATTTTGATGCGTTTTTACCCGACTGCAAGGAAACGGTAATGTTTTTCGCGACTATCTTTGTTTGTAATATTCTTTAACTCATCATATCTTCCAAACCACCCGATGGATTTCTTAATTTAAGGTATCGTTAGAATCGCCTCATTAGTCCAATTCGTTGACGTTGAAGTGATTGAAGTGTTCTTAGATAGGTGACATAAAAATAAATAAATATGGGTTCTGCTAGATTTCATTGTTTAAGGGGAAAAAAATATTTTTATAGTTTCTTGTTAGTTTATTTAATAGTTTTTAATTAATGTATATAGTTACTTTTCTATTAATTTATATTCGTAATGTTTATGCTCCGGTGTAGGTAGGTATTGGTGACGTTATTGCTCACACATTCCTCTCGTGGTCTCACGGCTAACCTCGTCACCAGTCACAGGATGTGAGGGGGCAAATATAATTATCAATAGTTTCGTTTACAGCAATGAGTCAACTGCTGCTTTCCAAACAGCATTTGTTCGTCATCGAATCCATAGAATTGTGGAAGAGAGTAGAAATAATGATATGTTGCAATTTTATTATAGGATTATGTACCTACATCAGTCAGCCAAAACGGAACTCTATCATAAAAGAGTTCCGTTTTGGCTGACTTTGTTGTCCATCTGTCAAGACCCTATTTGTCTCGTCGGGGCTGCGGGTTTTTCGAAAGAGATACCGCGGCCTAGGGTATCGGCAACAGGGGCTAAGAAGGAACATCGGTGGTTTTTAGTCAGTACAAGTCTGACACTCCCTTCCGCTCTGCCTAAGAGCGGGAGGGGTTATTTGATGATTTCCCACCACCCAAAAATAAATAAATAAAAAGACCCTATTTGTCAGAAACGCGCTGATCAAGATCAAGCTGAAATTAATATCAAATAGTAAGGTCTGCTATCCTCTGCAGCAGTAAAAACTTGTAAATCGACGCGATTAAACCTTAAATCTTAAATCCTTTTCAACAAAGCTGAAAATTAAACTCCTATTCATCATCATTTCAGCCATATAACGTCCACTGCTGGAGATAGGCCTCCCCCAGAAGGGGGGGATTTACCATAATCGCCACGCTTGGCAGGTGGGTTGGCGATCGCAGTATGGTTGTTACGAAGGCACAGAGAACGCTGCTGCCCATTCTCTGGTAAGTCCCTTAGTCGCCTCTTACGACACCCACGGGAAGATATGGGATGGTACTATTCTTTACGTCCGACACCATACGGGCCCAAACTCATATTAGTAAGACTGAAATCCCCCAAGGATAGAGCAGAGGGTGTAGGTAACTATTAGTACGCCCACATATTTAAGTCCCAAGTAACAGGGGGCAAGCCTATTGCCATCAACCGCTGCTGCTTAGATTTAATTTCCTGGTGAAAAAACCCAATACAATACAAATTTGCCCGACCTCGAATCGAACCCAGGACCACAGCAATCACGCTTGCAATCACTAGACCACCGAGGCAAACCAAAGCCCAAAAATAAGCTCTGTAAAAAATATTTAGTGCTAAAAACATGTTATAATCATTTTTATTCAGAACGAACAAGGTAAACACATTCTATTAACATGATTCATGTATGAATCCATTGCGGTAAACAATACTAAAGGATAGGTCAATATCTCATTACCTCCACGACTTTTTGTTCTTGAACCTGACATAGAAAAAAGAGGTATTGACCGCGGAGTTTATAGGCGTTCGATTATTCCAGCGATTGGAATTTTAGCGACTCGAACAATGAATTTTTTTTACTTTTAATACCTCCATGATCCATTTACTATTCAACGCAACCATCATCATAATCGACTCGGCAGTCGGACTACGACATTTTGTATGTCATCATCTGCCCAATTTCATTTTTCCCAAATTCATTGGGGTTGGCTATCAGCTTTACCGAATGCAGCTGTAAGTATTTTACATGGAGCGACTGCCTAGCTGACCTCCAAAACCCAGTTAGTACTAAGTAATATGATAAACTGATTGTCAGACTTTCATGCCACTGACTTTCTGTAACCACTGCCAAAAATTTACATATTATGGTAGCCGAGACCAACAGCTTAACGTGGTTTCCGAGGCACGGAGGAAACTCGGTATGTATTGGGTGGTCACCCATCCACAGAGCAACCAATTCAAGCGCGGTTTAACCTACAGATCGACCTGTGCGGTAGTTATTATTAGGCCACGAGCGTATTCTGTCTAAAATAAGTGTTTTCCTTATCTGATATATATGTAGTAAATACATACGAGCACCACTTCACTTAATCTGACTACTTATTTGAAAAGATAAAGATTGTGAGGATGGCTGTTTGTTACTCTTTCACGCCATAAAATAGCTACTGAACGATTTTAGAACTCCACGCAAGCGAAGCTGCGTCCATAAGCTATTAGCATATGCATAAATTAGCCTATAATGTTCCCACTGCAGGGACTCAGGCCTCCTTTAGAACTTTATTTGCTAAGAGTGTAGATACAGGTATAAGATACATACATTAATGAGATCGGCTACAGTCTACCTTACGGTGTGCAAATGGTTTAGTAAACAAAAATATTAATGGATTTTAGACAATGTCAACAAAACAAAACAGAAATTATTGCAAGTAGATGTCACATGTTTCGGAATGTTTGTTTTTAGGACATGCTGGTCCTTACAATGTTTTCCTTCACCGTCTTGAGAGCAGTCGTGATGAAATAAATTACGCAAAGTAATGCACGTGATTGGGTTTGAATCCACGACTTACTGCACGTAAGTTGGGGCAACCACCACAAAGCCATAAATAAGCTAGTATTAAAATTTATTCTATTATTAATTGATGATTGTCTAGTCGACGGAATGCAGAGTACTAAAACCCGAAGGTTATCCAGATTGTCTCGATTATATTGGAATTGTGAAAATCTCTTAGATAATAAAATGAAAGATTTATAATTCTGCCAATGATATAAATTACACAGAATTGAATTAAAACTTACCAACTGGCATAGTAATCCACCTCCATCCGGATTTATTTGCGTTTATCCAAACATACTTGATTGCCAATAAACTTTCGACATTATGACTTTGGGCCATTTCAATTATACATAACATAACATCACGGCTGTAATCACCATAGGGTTAGACAGAGGTACGTACACCTATATTTCGCCAGTTATGTTTAAGTCTCATGAATTGGGCACAAATCCAGACTTCGTGGCTGTACCTGAGAAATTCTTGATTAAAAATCCCAATAACACTGCCCGATCTGGCAATCGAACCAAGAACGTCATGCACAGCAGTTGCGCTTGCAACCACAAGACCAATGAGCCAGGCAATTACACTGATATTTATTATACTAGAAAACCGATAAAAGTAAATTAGGAAACGCTTCGGATTCCATTGAGTTTTCACATTTATATGCAGTCGGATGACGTCAGAGGCTGAGATCCGTCACTGACAGGAGCTTGCCATGCAGTGCCCACACAGCTGATTTTCCAGGCTATTTGGGTAACAATTCGATCGGAACGCAGACACTCCTACACGGGCCGGCTACAAACCGTGACGTCACTACGCTCTAAAGAGGGGGGAACTATTTAAAACGTCACCCATTCATAAACTCCAGCTACTTCAGTCCTCATTTGAACACACAACGCAGTCGCGTGCGCACGTTCGAAACTCAAATCTCGCGCTATTTTTAAAACTGTTACAGAAACAAAAAAGTGTTGGGTATTTTTTTTTAATTGTGTTTGAAAAATTGTGAAAATGAGCGGAAACTTCCTCACGATACCCGGAGATGACCCCATTCAGAGGCGATCAAGGGTAAGTCTTTTTTACGCGTTGTTGTTATGTAAACAAAAGTACGTAAACCATGTTTTTTTTTCTGAATAAAGGAGTATTTTAGTATTTACGGATCTTATTCTACAATGATAGGGTTAAGATACAAACAGTTCCACTAAAGACAATCTGCCGAAAAAGTTCCTAATCTTATCGATAACCAATACTTTGATCCATCGATCTTATCATGTACATCTTTTATCGATATCTCCCGAATAAAAAAAACATACAAAAATAATCTAGACATAGACATACTTTCCTTTAAAACATCCGACACAACAATAGATCGAAAAAATTGTCCGTGACTGAGTGAATCCGGAAATTTTGGCATAGGAAACACGTCTTACTGTGCCAAATATTACTTCACTAGTTGTGTCCCGCAGTTTCCACACCGTTTTTGATCGGCCCTTAGGGTTAAAATCGTGAGGTTAAGACTTGGAACGACTTTAAAGTCATCATCATCGGCCTCCCCTTATCCTATTCTATTTGGGGTCGGTGCTACACAATATATTTTTCCATTCTTCCCTGATAGACGTCACGGTGGCATTTTCTCCTTTCTCTTACATATCATTCCTCACACAATCCATCGATATCTTTTCTTTGGCCTTCCGCTCAATATTTTTTTTTAATCGGACTGTTAGTTCTAAAGACATAATTATACTATGTTCTATGTTCCGTATGGTGTCGGACGTAAAGAATAGCACCATCCCGTATCTTCCCGTGGGTGTCGTAAGAGGCGACTAAGGGACTTACCAGAGAATGGGCAGCAGCGTTCTCTGTGCCTTTGTAACAACCATACTGCGATCGCCAACCCGCCTGCCAAGCGTGGCGATTATGGCAAATACCCCCTTCTGGGGGAGGCCTATGTCCAGCAGTGGACGTTTTATGGCTGAAATGATGATGATGATGATGAATTATACTACATAAAGTATAGATTCACTTGTATTGTCTTGATTAGTGGAACTTCTAATCAGCACTTCATTAGTAGAAAATCCAAGGTTTTGCTAAAACGTTTTGAGTGTGGGTGGGATGACAAAGAATTCCGATATCGTTTTGTCATTCTCTGCTCTAATCTTGGACACAGAAAAGTCTCGTTGCTCTAGTGGTAGTGGTGGCAAGCGCAAATGGTCAGCATGAGGTTCGATTTTCTAGATTCGGGGATTAATCCATCGGGAATTTCTTTGTAGCAGTCACGGAATCTGGATTTGTGGCAATAGGCTTGCCCACTTTTACATGGGACTTAAACATAATTGGTGAAATGTGAGTGCACTATTAGTCCGGTACATTGCTGCCGAACCTCTCAGGGATTACAGGGGCGATGTTATGTTTAAAGTCGTTTTCATGTAGAGTCTGTCCTCGTAATAAACAACGTGACGGATTTTCATGCGGTTTTCACCAAAACTTCGCGCGCATATTCCGAAAAGGGGGGGTGGGCGGGGGGAGGGGGGTGCGAGCACCATCACCCGCTAGTGGTAAATAAAACTTTTATCACTATTTCGTAAATAACCAGAAAACAAATATATTTAGTTGAATTTAGAACAGCGCCAAACAAGCACTAAAGTTTTCATCATAAACAGAATATGAAGGCAAAGTTTCCAATTGTTGTCAATATAAAAACATAACATAACATCACGCCTATAATCTCCGAAGAGTTAGGCAGAGGTATACTTGAAAGTACACCCACATTTCGCCAGTTATGTTAAAATCCCATACAAAAGGGCGCGAGCCAATTGATAGCCCCTCCACATTCTCACTCAAAAAACTTTCCTCACGACATTTTCGTCATTCCTCCGCATCACATGCCCATACTCCACAACTATGGTTTATAAGTAAACGTGTTAAATGAAAGAAAAAAAAACATTATCTTTCGTTGAGTCATAATCAGTACTGTTTAGCTTCACACAAGATGTTTAGACAGTGGAATTTGATCAATTTGAAATAAGCTGTATTTAGATTTTAGTAATCTTAATTTATATCTGCTATTGTTGTCGAAATACTTGGCTTCACATTCAAAGCAAATCATATTTGATGCCTCTTTGTGTTCTACCACGCGTTGGTTTGAGAACCTACTTTATTTTAAGTAAAATATTGTTTTTTTTTAATAAGTAAAACAGTGAATCGTTTGATTGGTAAATTTATGAAATCATTCATTCATATTATAATAATTATTGCTGTCTTTACGTAACATCATACCTGTTATCCCCAAAGGTTTCGGCAGAGGTGTACCTCTAATAGTACACCCACATTTCGCCAGATATGCTTCAGTCCCGTGTAATAGCGGGGTCTTGCGTATTGCAAAGCGTTTGTGGTGCGGATACCAACGTGATATCTTCAATCGGTAATGGAAGAAACTTTTGGGCCGCAAGATGTGGTATTCCGTCGCTTCCGCGGACAAATTTCACAAGATCGCACTAAGTATCGTGCAAGTGAAGCGAAGTGAAGTTGGTACTACTAACATGGTTTTAAGTTACTTATACTTACACGAATGCTACTAGTACGTATATATAGGTTAAGAGATTTGTCTATGGGTCTTTGTTACCTGAAAATAAATGTATTCTATTCTATTATATGTCTATTAAAATTTATAATAAGTTACCCGCAATAATTAGAATTTAGACAAATATAATATATTTATTAATAAGTTGAAAATCTTCAAAATCAAATGCTACTATAGTATAAGCGAATACTTAAATGATAAATTATAAATATGACATAAATAACTTACCCCTACGAATAATAATAATTAAATCACATAATAAATAATAATATATAAATAAAACAATAATTAATCATTTAAAAAGTAAATGGTTTTTACAATGTTACTAAATACAAGTTTAAACTCGTAATTTAACTTCCTACCTATAATCAAATTATCTTATATTAAAGAGCCAGCGTTCTTCCTCCTCTCTCCTACTTTTGATCTATGGTGTGCCCGACAGGGTCCATGATTGAGACTGATGTAACTGTTTTCCCTATCAACTGTATAGTACCTATACATTAATGTACGCAATAAAGAATTGAGAATTGAATTATTCTATTCTATTGCCATCGACACTTCGGCATAAATTCAGACTATGGTGGAGCTCGTGGCTTAATAAGAACTGCCACTCGGGTCGATCTTTAGGTAAAGCTGTGCTTGCCTAGGTCGGTCTGTGGATGGCTGACCGCCCGACATACCGAGTTTCCTCCGTGAATCGGAAAGCACGTTAAGCTGTTGGTCCCGGCTGCCATATATAGATCTTTGGCTGTCGTTACAGGTAGTCAGTGACCTGAAAGTCTGACAACCAGTCTTACCAAAGGGTATCGTATTACCTAGTATTAACTGGGTTGTGGACGTCAGATAGGCAGTCGCTCCTTGTAAAATACTGGTATTCAGCTGCATTCGGTTAGACTGGAAGCCGGCTCCAACATAGTTGGGAAAAGGCTAGGCAGATGATGATGATGGTCTGCTACTGAGAAATTCCTGAAAGAAAAACTCTTTGTCCCATCTGGGAATAGATCCCTTATGCTCGGCAGTCGCACTAGCAATAACTCGAACAACAAGCCAGGCTTTATAACTCAAATAATTTATTAATGAGTTCAAAAGCTGTTGATTCACGCATAAAGTTTTGGTTTTCCTATTATTCCTGGGTTCGTTTTCCAGGTCGGGCAAAGTGTTATTTAGTTGTGTTGTTGTTATCTATTAGCTTAAGTAATCATAATACCCAGTACTAACTAATGTGTGGAGGTCGGACAGCAGCGGGTTGTTCGCAAGAGATACCGCGGCCTCGACATAAAGGGCTAAGAAGGAACATGGGTGGTTTTTAGTCAGTCCCTTTCTCTCTGCCCAAGAGCGGGAGGGGTTATTTGATGATTTCCTCCCGCCAAAAAAGTCACTGTATGTAAAAGTATGCTGCATCTGGTTAGACTGGAAGCCAACCCCAAAATAGTTTAGAAAAGGCTACTCAGATAATAATTAAACTAAACCGATAAACTTTAAGGTTAAATCGACCACACAATACATAAACACAACCAGTTTTATTCTTGGACACGTTTCCCGTCAACGCAAGTTCATGATCGTTCTTGCGAACGCATCACATGGGCAGTTGGACACTTGTATGGAATCCCGGTCAAGTCCACGCTCGACTCGTTCCGTGTTTCTTTATACGTTGCATTTCCCGAGTGACTCATATTGCACGTTCTGTTTGTCTGATGAAACATTGAGACTGTATTTATTTATTTATTAGGTTAACAGAAGTGTTTGTTTGCAGTATTTTTTTTCTAATTTACGTAAAACACAGGATGATAAGAATCTTATTTTTTTTTTTTGCAAAAAATAATTGTCTTCAAAAAATGGTATATCAAATTGGTTTTTATTTTAGCAAAAGTTTTTTTTTTTGGCACATTACATACATACTTTTACATTTGCTACCGAACAAACTCTTGTCATGAATTAATTTAATACTGCATATTCAAGTTTTTAAGAGACCATCGTGCCTTCAAAACACATCCGGTATTCTCGACCGATAATAACGCGCCTATCCGCTATGTGGGAGAGCCTTAAAGGTAACAAAAGTACAGAGCTATTTCCACATAATTGTGATACCTATAAGTATAACGTTTTTATTCGAATAATGTTGTAGCTACGCTTTTCAATGATAATGGTTTTGATTGAGTGGTTGAGCAGAACAGAAGGTATTTGGTATTCCATTTAACAGAACTGCAGTATATACGAACTTGCACAATTATCGATATGCACATCAAGCTATGCATATCCATAAAGAGTTTAGAAATTGAAACCACAAATAAGAGGGAAAAGTGGAAATGAAAAGGGGCATTTCCGGATTGGTTTGTCATTATAGTTCAGTTTTCCCCCCGAGGTAGATTATCCCCATAATTCTGAACAAATAGGGGATCGGACTGAGTCAAAAACATATGATTCTAATTAGTCCGTCAGTTAGATTACCGAAAAATATTGGATATGTGTTTTTTGTTTTATCAAATTAATCAAAATTCACGAAGATTAAACGCGTCAAAGATCATGAGTGGGGGGTTGTGACGTCATTTGTAGGTAAAAAATGTACTGACATTTGACGTTTTCGAGGAGTTCACGAGTTTTCGAAGCACTGTATCGTCTTCATTTTTTGTTTATGTGAAAAACGAAAAAATATGTGTTCAATATTTTTTGGAAATCTATCTGACGGACTAATTACTTTTTTTTTGTCCGATTAGTTGCCGCGGAGAACACGTTGAACTGTCACTGACACAGTTCGAATCCCAAATCTAACAATGTCAATCCCAAATTCAATTACCAAATTTAGTAGGACATAACAAGGCTATCTACACAACTTCAACTATTTAATAAGCAGTTGACGAATGTCAGCATACCTACATCTTGAATATTGATATTAAACTTCATTTGTTGAGACTGAAAGACAAATCCAATTTAATTGAGAAATGGCTTTTCGGATAAGCTCGACAATTCGTATCTATGTAATCACTAATCAGGCGCAATATAATATGTATATGCTTGACAAAGTTCAAACTCGAATTTCGTGTGGAATAATGATTGCAATTTTGAGATTTGAGCTACTTTATGATAATACTAGCTTAGGCCCGCGGTTTCGCTCAAGGAGAGTTCGTTGTCCCACGGAATCATAATACTGGTATAAAAAAATATATGTGTTCATCCAGGTTCAACTATCTGTTTGCTAAATTTCATTCAAATCCGTTAGTAGTTCTTGCGTAAAAGTAATAAATATCCATCCATCCTCACAAACTTTCGCATAAACGATAAGTTCCAAAATATTAGTTTCATACGTTGTCATCACTACATAATTAATATAAAACAAAATCCTCCGCCGCGTCTGTGTCTGTCTGTTCGCGATAAACTCAAAAACTACGGCATCGATTTTCATGCGGTTTCCAACAATGGATAGAGTGGTTCTCAAGGAAGGTTTTAGTATTAATTAACGTGGGTGATGCCGCGGGTAGGGCAGGTAGTGTAACATAAAAATAAAATCAATTTAGTATGCAAAAAAATGCTTTGTACCGTTGCTAAGTGTAAACATATTGGTACTGGGGCCTGTAAACAACATCTTAGAGAGGCATTAAAATATAATTTAAACATTGTCATGAATGAAATCTGTTCTTTTATTTTTGGCTCGAGTTGAAAAGAATGTGAAACGTCATTGTTAATGTCTAGACTGGTACATAAACAACCAACTGTAGGTACTAGAAAAACATGACTGACGTAGATAAAACAGCTGAAAAAACCAATCAATGGTTGTGAGTATGATTCAGAAAGTCGTATCTTGGGAGTAAACGTATCGACTCACGAGTATTAAAGAAACTAGGTCTTTGCCCGTGGTTTTGTCTACGTGGGATTTTGTATGTTGACAACAATGCCACCTACCGGGTGTAACTTTAACTAAGAACCATCCAGGATAAGCCAGGAGTCATCAGAGCAGAGTCTGCAGAGCCTTTCCCAACTATGATGGGTTCGGTTTCTACTCTAATCGGATACAGCTGAATTCCAGTATTTTACTTGGAGGGAACTGAATAATATAAAATACAGGGTGTAAATCAACCCATCACACAGCCGTCAACCAAGCATTCTGTACATCAAACTAAGTACCCCTTCGCAAAAAATTTTGCTGGGAACCGACTTTTTTTTGTTTCAAAAATCACATTTTACGGTAACTTAATGTAGAACTGTTAAAACATTGTGCTAGTGGATGCTTTGAATAGTAAAGGGGTCATGGAGGTAATTTAAGTAAAGTTAAAACCTGAAAAACTAGTGTTTACAAAAACAGCTGTGAAAAATTTGGAACTTTGACCACCAATATCTCTGTAACTAAGAGGTTCCCAGGTATGGTCTAGAACAAAAAAAATATCGCAGTGGTGGGGAGAACAAGTGCCCTTCGTTTGCGTTAAGGGTACTTTTACACCCTATATACCACTTCGTAAGACTGGTATGACTACCAGTCGGAACTTCTATTGGCACAAAGCCTGATGGCTTTAAGGCCACCTACCTGTAGCAACTGTCAAACATCTACGAAAGCCGGCTTCAATAGCTTTTGTTCAAAGGCACGGCGAAAACTCGGTATGTAACGGACGATTACCCGTCAACAGACCGACCTTGGCAATCACGACTTGACCCAAAATTTGCTTTAATTTAAGAATAAGAATAAGCATTTTGTGCTAAAACAATTAAAACACTTGATTTGGTAACAAAATCAGATTCAATAAGGGAAGTAATATTTTTTTTACTTCACGCGAACGAAGGTTGCGGTTTACCGCTGCTGTACCTCTTCATGAATTATCTTAGAACCGCGTCAAAATCTATTCGGCAGTTTAGGAAAACAACGAGATCACACAGATGGACACGAAAAGCGGTTTTATTTCTGATGATAAAGATGTTTGAAGGAAATCGTGCGAACGAAATCAGCTTATTTATATATGAATTTATTTGCGTATTGGCGTAAACGATCGTATCTCTGTACGTCATGTAAGCGGATATAGCTGTAATAAAAATTGTGTTTCGAAAGTAAAATTCGGATTGAAAAATGTTAGGTATTTCCTCAGGTTTTAGTAGGCAACCAAAATCTTGGTTGTTAAATCAAGATTTTATGAGTACGTAAAACTAAAACTGTAATTTACTAAATACTTTCTTAGTGCTAAGCATCGTTATTGGTCAGTAGAGTCGAGTTTTCATTTTATCTTGTTTATAGAATCGAATTGAAGGAAAGAAAAGAAAGAAAGAAAACATATTACTACTAACATATCATTTATCAGTAACAGCTACGGAGTCTGGATTTGTGCCCGGTTGATGGCAATAGGCTCGCCCCCTATTACATGGGACTTAAACATAACTAACGAAATGTGGGTGTACCTAAGGTACACCTCTGCCTAACCCTTCGGGGATTACAGGCGTGATGTTATGTTATGTTATATTAATAAACATAATTATAATAACATATTAATGATGACTGCCTCACTGGTCTAGTGGTCGTAACAGCAACTACTGGCGTGCATGAGATTCGACGGTTCGATGCCCAAGTCGGACAAAGTGTGGTTGGGTTTTGCCATTTGGAATTTCTCAGTAGCAGCCATGTAGTCTGGATTCGTACCCATTTAATGGCAATAGGCTCGCCCCTTATGAAATGGGACTTAAACTGTGAAGTCAAAATCAAAATTTCAAATTTCAAAATTTTTGTTTTCACCATAAATACTTCTTCATCCCGTCAGTAATGTTCCTGGTGAGATGTGGGTGTACTAATAATAGGTATATTTCTGCCTCAACTTTCGGGGATTACAGTCGTCATGTTATGTTAGAATCGAGTATTAAAACAGCCGTACGTACTAACGCACGACGACCGACACTCTACCAAATTAAGCTGATCTCTCGTTGTGCAGGAAACACATATATCAGGCGAGGTTACATTATATTGTCACATTCCCAGTATTAACCGCAGCTGGTTGTGCTTGACCCTAGTTTTGAATGGATTAAGCTCTGTTAGCGTTTAATCACTAGCTCATAAAACACTTATTCAACATTAGTTTATGCCGCGGTATCGCGCAAACTAGTTTCTTAATTAATCCTCTAGATTGGTCTAGTAAGATCGTTTTATATCACTTTATATTACTATCATCTGGGATACACATATATTATACATTTATCACTATATAGTTATATCCCTAGGGATATAATAATATAGCTAGCCATATAACTAAATCACAGCTGTAACTATCTAACGGCGACATAATTATAAAGGGCGTCCCTCGGAAGGAATGTTCCTTAAAATATTGTAAATCGGGCGTTTTACTGAAAGAAAACTTCACTAAGATTTTTAAATGTTTCGAACTGCGCCTGTGTTCAAAGATTTTTCGAAAAATTGCCTGAACCGGAAATCGAAACCACCAAATAAGAAAAAAATCCAAAGGGTCAAAGGTCAAAAATTGAAAAATCGGTTGTGTAGAAACAGGCGCAAGTTTATTATATATACATGTATGTATTACTATTTCAAAGTATTTACTAACGGATACAACTTAAGAAATTGATTTCCTTATAATAAGTGCATGATAATAAATTATTATAAGTGTATGATAAAAATAATACAGTGGTTTGTAAATCGCAGTACTTGTATACATCTCTTTGAGAGCTCACGTTTTTGAACTATTTATGTAAATGCGTACTTCATTGCTTCTTGACTGATTCCTTTCCGCCCCCTTTGTTATTATGTAGTACTTTTTATCGAAAAGCATAATTTTAAATAAAATGTTCCTTATCACGGCCTTCATTGTATTTAAGGTGAAAACGAAAAATTATCTTAAAATTAATATATAAAAGTAAAACAAAAGTTACGGAAGGTAGGTATATCGCTGGACCTAAAAAAAAAAATTTTGTTGCCTTTCAAAGCTCGGTTACTATACGATATTTGCGTCGAATATAATATGGTAACACGCATGATGTTGGCAACCGCGCCGCTATAGCATAGACGAGACGACTCCAGGCCCTACGTTTGTTACGCAGCAAAGCACATATTATTTTAGAAGAAAACTTTATGATAATCTATACATATAATAAATCTGTAGAGAAATCGTTTTTGTACATCCAAAATATTTAAAAAAAAAATTGTCAGGGTATTAAAGTATAACCAACAAAACACATTTCCAGCATTTTTGGAATTTTTGTCTGTTTGTCTGTTTATCTGTTTGTCTGTTTGTCTGTTTCGATGACTAACCATCACGTCAAATTTACGAAACGAATGTAGGTAACTTTTATACATAAATATTGTGCGTAACTTGGGCTATTACTTAGTCTTTGTTTCATCGTAATCGGTGCTCTCTATCAAAAGATATATGAATTTATAGTTTTCAAGAAGAACTTATCGTTATGGTCAAGAATGAGACAAGCAACGACATCTATTGAACGAATATGGTACTTATTACTAAATGCCTTCACAAGATAACTTTAAAAAAGTTATGATAGCAAAAGGTACGTAGATATAAGTCTAAATGACGCTGCTTTCAAAATCTACATAGCCTAAACCTTATAGTGTTTGATCGCTCTTATTTAGCAGTTTATCTTCGTCTTCGACAGATGGCGTTATTCATTTGATGTCATTTTCTGAACCGCGATGATAGTAAACATACACACATTATGTTTCGTGAATAGTCAACAAATAAAAATTTACCAATTACACAGTATTAAAATACAATTTTTTTTTAAACTAAATTAAAATTAGATAAAACCCACGACATATTTTTTTATGTACCGTGTGGGAATCGAACCTGCGACACGCAGTGCTACTGTTAATCGTCCAGCCATTGCGCCAACCATGTCGTCATATAGATGTGGTGTGTTGTTAGCCCTATGTGTCGAGGCCGCGGTATCTCTTTCGAACAGCCCTTAGCCCCAACGGGCGTCGGTCTTTGGGGGCCCCTTCAATGTTGCTGACATCTCTTTGAGACGCGCGTGGAACACGAACGCGCCTCCATCGTCATAGGACGGACGAACGATTAACTAGCCCGTTACTCACCGTTCACAGGCCTGCGCCTACGGTGGCCGGAAGCCATCACGTGGCCCCGATGCCCGGAGCGTCTCCCGCGGCGGCTGGGACGAGAGGTTGTCTCCCTCTCACGTTCCGCCACCTCTTTCGCTAGCATTACTGCTTCGCAGAAGGAGGTGGCGGCCATTTCAGATTCGATGTCCCAGATTCGGTACAGGTACCCTCTCGAAACACCCTCTAATCCCCCCTTTTTTTTGTGGTTCGTAAATTATCAAATGACTCATCCCGCTCTGGGCGGAGCGGAAGAAAGTGTCAGACTTCTACTGACTAAAAACCACCCACGTTCCTTATTAGCCCTTTGTGTTTCGGGGCCGTGGTATTTCTTGCGGACAACCCTCAGCCCCGGCAGACGTCCCTTTGGGGCCCCTTAATTGTTGCTGACATATCTTTGAGGCGCGCGTGGAACACGAACGCGCCAACGACAATCTGTCTGCCTGTCGACTATAATGTACCTGTTTCAAATTTCTTCAAGATCCGTTCGGCCGTTCTGACGTGGTTGATTAACAAACACCCATCCATCTAAACTTAAGTATGAGACATAGTCAGTACTTTGCATTACTCTCTTCTTATTTTCTACAGCGTCAGTAAGTTAACGCAGGGCAATGATTAAATGTACTTTTATCTAAGCGACGCGTTTTAGTTTCCGACAAGCACGCGAACGAAGTCGCGGGCACAGCTAGTAGATAATAATGCTCTCGTTAACACAATGATTTCACAAGCGTGGGAGCTTTCCTTGAAACCTTTGCTTCATAAAATGAATATCATACCGAGTTTTAACTTATAAAAGTTTAAGAACTTTAAGAAAGAACCTACCTTACCTTACCTCCTACCTTTGTGCTCTTCTATTTTGTTTAATGTTTTTATCTTTTTTTTCATTTTGTGTGTACATAAATAAATAAAATAAATAATAAAAAAAGAAGTTTGAGAAAAACTTTTTGATATCATCTGCTGGCAAAACATTTTATCAGCACATTATAGGCTATATTACTTTACTGACCCCTCATTAATGGCCCTAAAAATATTACTTACACTCACCTTATTGGTGAGGTTCTTTAGAAAGGACAAGTGAGTAGTACTCGCTACTGCGTGTATGACCAGCCCGGGTAGCACGGCGATTCTATCTCTATTCTACCAAGAATAGACAAAGCTCTTTCAATGCACCACGACATGCAATCTAAAAAATTCTGCAACCTGTCATTTAATCGGTTTTTCCGTCGTCAAAATCAGTTTCTACGGTGAGCATGCCACGCGTGCAGGTGTACTAAGCATTAAGCCCACCATTAAGCAGCATTAGGCATTAAGTCCGCCTCTGTACGATTTTTGTGCATAAAGTTTTAATAAATAAATAAATAAATACTAACGTGGGCGAGGCAAAACGACTATGTCAGGATCGTAGCAGGTGGCATTTTGTGGATTCTGACTACCTCTATGGAAAAAGGACGTGAGTTTATGTAAATATTTACATAGGTATGTATGTATTATAGCAATTCTGGAGCTCGTGGCTTAATAAGAACTGCCACTCGGGTCGATCTTTAGGTAAAGCTGTGCTTGCCTAGGTCGGTCTGTGGATGGGTGACCGCCCGACATACCGAGTTTTCTCCGTGCCTCGGAAAGCACGTTAAGCTGTTGGTCCCGGCTGCCATATATAGATCTTTGGCAGTCGTTACAGGTAGTCAGTGACCTGGGCCCCGAGTCTGCTATTCAATAGTGTCAGAATGGTCTATCAGTGATCTCATAATTGTTGATTTTGACAAGTTTGGTGTTGTCAAAATCAACAATTATGAGATCACTGATAGACCATTCTGACACTATTGAATAGCAGACTCGGGGCCCTGAAATTCTGACATCCAGTCTTACCAAAGAGGTATCGTATTACCCAGTATTAACTGGGTTGTGGAGGTCAGATAGGCATTCGCTTCATGTAAAATACTGGTATTCAGGCAGATGATGATGTATGTATTATAGCAATTTTTTCAAAGACAAACTCGAGGCGCGAATGTAAACTAAGATAAGATTGCACTTTATACTTGTTTAATTCTAACTGCATCTAGCGACGGTGCAATGTAATTAACTTGTGTAATTAGTAAATGCTTCGTAAGATAGTTAACGAACTTAAAATAGCATCAAGCCTGTAATTTGCAAATGGTTAGGTAGATACGTACCTATAAAACACGTATATTTTGAAAGTTCTATTTCAGTAATAGAGGGCGAGTCTATATCCATGAAAATCCATACTCCGGGCTGCAACTGAGGAATTCTTGATAACAATAACATTTATCTGAATCTGGGAATTTAATCCAGGAATTATTATAAAACCTAAACATAGTAACCAATTAGCACTTACTGTCATTAACACAGAAAATGGGGCCTTTAGCATGTTTTAATTTTTTTTGAGATCCCGAAGTTTCATTTTGGCAAACACCCATGAGCACAGATGAACTTAAGTTATTGCGGGTGTGTCTATGAGCAGACATTTTTTATCGTTTGACTCGTTCGGTACCAACATGACAAAATATTCCATTTTAAAAGTTAATGATAGTGTTAGCTACCATGTTAGTTTAAAAACATAGTTAGCACTTATGTCTACTCGATATAGTCATGATTTTTTTTTTCAAATAAGTGTATTTTTCCTGAATGCGTGTTAAAACAAGCGTTCTATTGCAACATAAGCATACATAAGTTTTTAATGCTGTTAAAAACATCAATCATCATAAAGGAGATGTTCCAGAAATGTATGGAGCCTGGGCCAGCACCATGTACACTATATGTAAATGTCGCTATAAAATACAGTAATCGTTTTTTTTTTGTTAATTTCCTTTAATTTCACTTCATTTTCATGTCAATTTAAATTATCTCGGTCGTGGAAAGCAACACAACCATTAACACAACATAAAATTAAACATGGCGGACTAGATCAGCAGTATGCTATAAATGTCATTTTGACAATGACATTAATTGTTTGACGTGTATCGTCATATCTGCGATAAAAATCGAGATCGCAAAACAAAAATAATCACAAAAAACTCCGAAACACATCCAATCTTTACTCAAAGCAAAGACAGACTCAAAGACGTTACTATAAAAACTGTCAAAGTCGTCAAACGCCATGTCAAAAACAACTGTCATGGCGGGGATCTTATTACAAATCTTTTTAAATGATCATTATTGTTTCCCAGTACTCCTTCTTCAAATTATTTTTTTTCGTAGTTTTATGAAATTCCCCTATTTTAACCCTATTTATTTATGTAATGTACATAGTGGTGGCCCAAAATCAAACATCTCCTTTGCACATCAATTTTAAACTGTATTTAATAAAACAGTTTAAAATGAATGTACAAAATCAGTGACGAAATAGGTTTCGAGATAGCATTAAATATCTGCTCAGATCAGATTTGTACGATATACATATTTCTTGCAATAACATTACACGCCCGATGCATCCAGAGGTTAGACGCAATCCAACATTCCTTCTGACTCACCGGGAAGATATTTACGGAATGTATGTGACGTCATACAGCATTTGTTTTGTTTCATCTCTCTTTGTTTTCAAAATTGAACTGTCATTGAAACCGAATTAAAGCTCATAATAGGTACACTAAGAGGTTATAATAGAATATTTTTATTTTTCGCATTGAGCCTTTAGGAACTTTTAATGGAGATGGTAACTGTAAAACTAATGGCTACTGATATCGTTGTGCTATGACTTTGATATTAGGAATGATATTGGGAATCGCGTTACGGAACTCAAATGGAGTTGGGCAGAACACCTAGCAAGGCGCAGTGATGACAGGTGGACTAGGGCTGTCACCGAATGGCGTCCAAGAACTGGCAAAAGAAGTGTGGGTCGTCCGGCGGCAAGATGGGCAGACGACATAGTTGCCATCGGGGGCAAAACCTGGATGAGGCTTGCACAGGACCGTGGAGATTGGCACAAGAAAAGAGAGGCCTATACCCAACAGTTCAGTTGACAGTTCGGGCTGTGGATGATGATGATGATGATGACTTTCGGACTGCTAGTTATAGGGTTTAAACCCAACACCTGATTTTACAGATACATCTTCATCTTATCGTGTAGGCAGTAAGGTCTAGCGACCCTACACACCCTTGTGTCAGAGTTTCTAAACCGCCTCAAGGGCCTCTGACATGCTTTGACGACCGCCATTTGGCGGCCGCGACCACCGACTTATACGTGCCTTCCGAAGCAAGGAATCATCTTTTTATCAGACAATCAGGTGATTCAAGCCTGCAATGTCCTAGCTAGCCAAACTGAAAACAACTTTACAAAGCATGCTTCCCGAGGGAATCGAACCCACGCCTAAACCACTCGACCACGGAGGCATTATTATCATTTGCTCCAGTGAAGGAAACATTGTGAGGAAACCAAACCAGGATGCCTGAAAGATATTTTTCGAAGGCATAAAAAGCCAAGTCAGAGATCTGTGGTGGCATAAAAATGCTGACATAAGGTTAGGCACAAAAGAAAAGAAAATGGTTTAAATATAGAGAGAAAGGGACATCGACGCGAACACGGTTACTACGTTTTCCGTACATCTTTCTGAACCCCGCCACATAAAGGGTGTAAAAGTACCCTTAACGCAAACTAAGGGCAGTTATTCTCCCTACCACTGCGATCATTTTTTTTGTTCTAGACCATACCTGGGAACCCCCTAGTTAGATATTGGGGGTCAAAGTTCCAAATTTTTAACAGCTGTTTTTGTAAATACTAGTTTTTGAGGTTATAACTTTACTTAAATTACCTCCATGACCCGTTTACTATTCAAAGCATCCAATAGCACAATGTTTTAAGAGTGCTACATTGAGTTTTACCGTAAAATGTGATTTTTGACTCATAAAAAAAAATCTTTTCCCAGTAAAAAAATTTGCGTAGGGGTACTTACTTTGATGTACAGAATGCTTGGTTAACGGCTGTGTGATGGGTTGATTTACACCCTGTATAAGTTTTTCATCAGTCGTTTTAAAAAAAAACAGCTGTTCATACATCATACATTTTAAGAAAAAGCTAATTTTTTTTAATAACTAGTCAATTTGTTTGTGGTGGAGTCGTTTGTCGTTGGTTCAAAATCAGCTCTAGCTAGTCGTTATATATTTCAAAATAGCTTGAGCTTAATGGTTAAATTGCCACATAGCTATACTTAGTCACAAGCTGTGACAGGCATTTCCCACTAAATCACAAAATTGTGATTACATTTTAATGTAATAACATTAGCATGTGTTTTACGTCATGCAAGGTGCATTACACTACTCCAAAATATTCACGAATTTTCGAAATTAAAAATAAAATAAAGTCAGTGAATAAAACATAGCCAATTAATTAAAATATTCCATTAGCACTTCGCGAAACAATAGTTTTTATACCTACGTAACACATAATAAAAAAACTTTTTCGTTCTCCTGTGGACGGTTGCCAAGAATTTGTTGAATACTTTCGAAGTTTCGACTGATATCGTTGTAATTATCTCAAAGTGGGACAAGATAGATACATAGTGATAACGATTATGATGTGGGATGGGAACGTGTAATATTTTAGGAAACTATTTCAAACTAAAAACAATCCCCGAATACATAACCTCATTATAATTATTTTAAAAGTCACGTCAAAAGTTCGGTCTCTACATCTGCGGAATAAGTTAGTTCATTCCGTACTCAAAAGATTGTATTAAGGTGAAAGAGCCTGAAAACCCGCGATAAACCTGTATTTTTGGAAACGTTCAAACAGAAGTTTAGCTTAGTATACATGGTGACACATCGAGCTATATATTTCTAGTATAAGATGGCCTCGCTTCGTCTAAATTTCCCGTAAAGTAAAAATTTATTTGCATAAATTGTAGGTTCATAAAATAAGCAGAAATAACAATATTACTATGTGAGATTCATCTAAACTAGGTGTGACACATAACATCACGCCTGTAATCCCCGAAGGGTTAGGCAGATGTGTACCTAATAGTACACACACATTTCGCCAGTTATGTTTACCTGGGAACCCCCTAGTTAGATATTGGGGGTCAAAGTTCCAAATTTTTAACAGCTGTTTTTGTAAATACTAGTTTTTGAGGTTATAACTTTACTTAAATTACCTCCATGACCCGTTTACTATTCAAAGCATCCAATAGCACAATGTTTTAAGAGTGCTACATTGAGTTTTACCGTAAAATGTGATTTTTGACTCATAAAAAAAAATCGTTTCCCAGTAAAAAAATTTGCGTAGGGGTACTTACTTTGATGTACAGAATGCTTGGTTAACGGCTGTGTGATGGGTTGATTTACACCCTGTATAAGTTTTTCATCAGTCGTTTTAAAAAAAAACAGCTGTTCATACATCATACATTTTAAGAAAAAGCTAATTTTTTTTAATAACTAGTCAATTTGTTTGTGGTGGAGTCGTCTGTCGTTGGTTCAAAATCAGCTCTAGCTAGTCGTTATATATTTCAAAATAGCTTGAGCTTAATGGTTAAATTGCCACATAGCTATACTTAGTCACAAGCTGTGACAGGCATTTCCCACTAAATCACAAAATTGTGATTACATTTTAATGTAATAACATTAGCATGTGTTTTACGTCATGCAAGGTGCATTACACTACTCCAAAATATTCACGAATTTTCGAAATTAAAAATAAAATAAAGTCAGTGAATAAAACATAGCCAATTAATTAAAATATTCCATTAGCACTTCGCGAAACAATAGTTTTTATACCTACGTAACACATAATAAAAAAACTTTTTCGTTCTCCTGTGGACGGTTGCCAAGAATTTGTTGAATACTTTCGAAGTTTCGACTGATATCGTTGTAATTATCTCAAAGTGGGACAAGATAGATACATAGTGATAACGATTATGATGTGGGATGGGAACGTGTAATATTTTAGGAAACTATTTCAAACTAAAAACAATCCCCGAATACATAACCTCATTATAATTATTTTAAAAGTCACGTCAAAAGTTCGGTCTCTACATCTGCGGAATAAGTTAGTTCATTCCGTACTCAAAAGATTGTATTAAGGTGAAAGAGCCTGAAAACCCGCGATAAACCTGTATTTTTGGAAACGTTCAAACAGAAGTTTAGCTTAGTATACATGGTGACACATCGAGCTATATATTTCTAGTATAAGATGGCCTCGCTTCGTCTAAATTTCCCGTAAAGTAAAAATTTATTTGCATAAATTGTAGGTTCATAAAATAAGCAGAAATAACAATATTACTATGTGAGATTCATCTAAACTAGGTGTGACACATAACATCACGCCTGTAATCCCCGAAGGGTTAGGCAGATGTGTACCTAATAGTACACACACATTTCGCCAGTTATGTTTACCTGGGAACCCCCTAGTTAGATATTGGGGGTCAAAGTTCCAAAGATACATAGTGATAACGATTATGATGTGGGATGGGAACGTGTAATATTTTAGGAAACTATTTCAAACTAAAAACAATCCCCGAATACATAACCTCATTATAATTATTTTAAAAGTCACGTCAAAAGTTCGGTCTCTACATCTGCGGAATAAGTTAGTTCATTCCGTACTCAAAAGATTGTATTAAGGTGAAAGAGCCTGAAAACCCGCGATAAACCTGTATTTTTGGAAACGTTCAAACAGAAGTTTAGCTTAGTATACATGGTGACACATCGAGCTATATATTTCTAGTATAAGATGGCCTCGCTTCGTCTAAATTTCCCGTAAAGTAAAAATTTATTTGCATAAATTGTAGGTTCATAAAATAAGCAGAAATAACAATATTACTATGTGAGATTCATCTAAACTAGGTGTGACACATAACATCACGCCTGTAATCCCCGAAGGGTTAGGCAGATGTGTACCTAATAGTACACACACATTTCGCCAGTTATGTTTAAGTCCCATGTAATAGGGGGCGAACCTATTGCCATCAACCGGGCACAAATCCAGACTCCGTGACTGTTACTGATAAATTCTTGATGGAAAAAGCCAATAACACTTTGCCCAACCCTGGAATCGAACCCAGGACCTCATGCTCAGCAGTCAGCGCTTGCGACCACTAGACCAACGAGGCATATAGCCGTTATTAAACAATACTCCATATAGATCGTGATACTGACGTTATCTATATTAGATATCCATATCGGTTTTTTCTCCCAATAGCAAAATATCGTCGGATAATTTCCGACGATATTTTGCTATTTTCGACGACGTTTCCAACATAAAAAGCTCTGACAAAGTGAACGTGTACAATAAATTGTACATGACAACCGGTACCTACCGTTGCTCACGGAATTTCTTCTATTTGTATTTCTATATTTATTAATCCGTGGACAATGGTGTGGGTTATATGTTTACCTATTTGTGCAACGAATCATAATTGTTAAACTTAACATGTAACTGTTTTTTTGTCCCTAATAAATTGACTTGAATAAGAAAAAACTAAACAAAATCTTTTATCAAATAAGACACGGTAGTAAAATTGTTACTGAAAGTCATAGTTCTACACAAGAGAGTCATAGTCATAGAGAGAGAGAGGAGAGAGGAGAGAGAGGGGAAGAGGGGGGAGAGGGGGAGGGGGGAGGGGGGTTAGAGGGGGGGGAGAGGGGAGTCATAGTTCTGCACATCTTTATAAATAAAAGAAAAATAATAAAAAGAAATGTCCTGACTGACTCATCAACGCCCAGTCCAAACCTTTGAACCTAGAAGCCTGTAATTTTACACAGAGGTTCCCTTTATAATGTAGATGGACAAAGAAAAAGAAAGGATTTTTCGACCATTCAATTCAACCCCTAATGGAGTTAAATAGTGGATGAAAGATTGTATGGAAAATCGTCGCGGGTGTAACCGCGGGCAAAAGCTAATATTATTATAAATTGTACATCAAAGAATGTTGTTAACTTCAAGTCAGGTTGCAGTGAAGTTTTATTTTTAGCAATCTTGAATTCTTGAGTCAAACTAGAAAATTATTTTCATTTTATTACCTCTATGCAAAGAAATGGTTCTTTCAATTTTATAAACAAAGAAAAAGTATTTATTATTATACTCTCTCATAGCATAAAACAAAAAAAAATAAGGTTAATGGTAAAAATGGTAACGGTGGTGGTGATTTTGCTATTATTTATCCAATGAATGCATGATAATTTATCGTGTTTTACATGCTTAAAAATCTTTCTGTGAAAAAGAACAAAATGATCAACATCTTCGTAAAAAAGTTTAAATTATTCCCACTTACATCAAATTGTTTTTATTGTAGCTAAGTATCTAAGTTTCTAACTTTTTTAGGGTTCCGTAGTCAACTAGGAACCCTTATAGTTTCGCCATGTCTGTCTGTCTGTCTGTCTGTCTGTCCGTCCTCGCTTAATCTCTGTGACCGTTAGCACTAGAAAGCTGAAATTTGGGACCAATATGTGTATCAATCACGCCGACAAAGTGCTAAAATAAAAATTGGAAAAAAATGTTTTATTAGGGTAGCCCCCCTATATGTAAAGTGGGAAGTGTTTTTTTTTTTAATTTTAACCCTAATGTGTGATATATTGTTGGAAAGGTATTTAAAAATGAATAGGGGTTTACTAAAATCATTTTTTGATAATGTCAATAATTTCGGAAATAATCGCTCCAAAAGTAAAAAACAAAGCGTCCCCCCCCCTCTAACTTTTGAACCATAAGTTTAGAAAATACGAAAAAAATCTGAAAAGTAGAACTTTATAAGGACTTTCTAGGAAAATTATTTTGAACTTGGATGGAAACAACAGATGGAAACTGCAGTTAACCAATATAATTTGGTCCCTGAATCGTATGAGCGCCTATACAATCCAGAGGTCAAGTTTCATTTGCCCGTATTTTTTTTTTAACTTCGTTTACATAATATTTTATTATCTACGGAACCCTACACTGAGCGTGGCCCGACACGCTCTTGGCCGGTTTTTTTACCATTGCTTTTATTTTGGTGGTCTGAATGATTTCTAAAAGTTTATCCATCTAATTTAATGGGACCTTGTATATAAACAAATCCATCCGACGCCGTCAACCAAGCATTATGAACTAAAAAATTATAATAAAAAAAAACAGCTTTGAAAAATTTAGAACTTTGACCCCTAATTCGTAACTGGTTACTTACTACAGCCTATAAAATTTAAAAAAAATTATGCCTGTTGATTCTTTCATTCGAGAGTAACATAATAGAGAGGTCTAAAGGGATACAAAAAACACCTTGTATTTTCGAGACATTTGTCGACACCAATTTGATTATATTTATTGTAATTCTTGAATAATAATGGGAAAACAAAATTGAATTATGTAAAATGCCTCCTACACGAGTATTTTTTTCAAGTACTTGTCCTCGATCAGTTGCCACGGGTGATACATATAGGTACATTGTATTATTTTAATATTTTGAAAGACTTCCGTCATGTTCATTGTGTGTGTTTTTATGTTATACGTATTCTTTATTATTTAATTCAATGGCGGGGTGTTAAATATGGTTTCAGTACATTTTTATGTGTTCATGTTGAAGGTACTTTTATTTTGTTTGAATTATTATTGTTTTGTTAAGTGATGGTCTGTTTAGTATCTTTAAAATGTTTAAACGATCTTACTTAATTATGTGTATAGATAATTATTATTTATGTCAAATAGATACCATGATATTATGTTGTTAATTTTGATGTACCTTCCTAATATTTGAAATATTATCCTCTTATTATGGCGAAATGTGTTTTGCTCTTTAGCATTTTATGCAATGAAAATCACTTACTTACTTTATAAATACAACTGTTCCAGTACCAAATATACTGGTATTTGGTACTGGAAAACAGTTGTATTTATAACCACCTTCAGTAAAAAGTACTCCACAAATCATTCCTTCATCGAAACTAGTTACGAAACTGCGGTTTCGTAGACGGCCGAAACCGATTTAATATTACGAAGAAAGAAAGTACGTTAAATATTCAGAATAGCTTATGAAATACAGCTCAATTTCATCCTGTAAAATTCCTGTGAATACTCCAAGTACGCAGACGGAAGTATGAATCACAACTCATAAGTACGTCAAAACAGTAATAATTCAAACGTAATGAGTATTAAATTACGGAGGTCGCCGGCGCACCGCCAACCAACTATTCACTCTGTCAGTCACCCGAACAATGACAAATTCTGGTATATTTGTCGGCATTCTATTCGTAGATCGCATGATGAGGAAAGACGGGGGTACAGAACGAGTTGAATGGAAAAAAAGCTTTAAAAAAAAGCTTTAATTCATCACCATCATCATTATTTCAGCCAAAAGACGTCCACTACTGGATATAGACCACCCCAGGTTTCCACATTGACCGGTCCCGTGCGTCTCGCATCCAGCGTGTCCCCGCAACCTTCACCAGGTTATCGGTCCACCTAGATGGCCGATGGTGCCGAAAAGTTCTAGACTAATGAACGAGAACCGAAAGACGATGCGTTGGAAGGCCACCCACTAGGTGGACAGAAGAGCTTTTATTAGAATAAAAGAAAATTTAGGCTTATCTATCAATATTGAACGCGTGTACAAAGTTTCGTGTCCGTGCTATAAACCGTTGAGGAGTTCTCTTTTAAAGAGGGATCCTGACAGCAGGATTAGGTTACATCTACCATGAAAATGTATTGACTCCAGAACCAAAGGTGTCTGCAAAATATCAGCTCAATTGCTTGGGGGGAATTCATTTGAAATTCGGTTGCAAGATTTGACCAATACATGCTAACAAACAAACTGACAGGGCAAGTTAATTAAAAGCTTATAGAAAGAAAGGGAACCTTTAACCTGTACTGTGACTCCTCTCACTCATACAGGACCTGCACGCGTAGTATGGCGATTTTATCTCTATTCTACCAAGAATAGACAAAGCTTTTTCCATACAATTTGACATGAGATTTTGCGACAATCTGTCATTTTGCCGATTCTTCCGTCGACAAAACCCGTTTCTTCGGTGGTCATGCTAAGCCGGCAGTAGTTCAGTACAAGCTGATCGATATAATTTTATACTAATTTAAATTCAATTATCTTTCCAAATAAACAAATAAATAAAATGTTCGTATTATTGACAACTTCATTCACGAATTAAAAATTCTCATTACTCCAAAATAATATGAGATGGCCAGGGCTTGTTCCTCCATGACTTGAATCGGATTCTTCATGAGGGGTACTGTAATTGTCGGTTTTGTCAGCACAACTTAAAACAATTTTTTTTTTCAATTTCCGCATTTTTTCAAAAATCACCAATGTTTAAAATTTTAATTTTACCGTCTATTAGTAACAAAACATCACGCCTGTAATCTCCGAAGGATCAGGCAAAGGTGTACCTAATAATATACCCACATTACGCCCGTTATGTGTAAGTCTCATGTAATATGGGACGAGTTTATTGAAATCAACCGGGCACAAATCCAGTCATTGTGGCTACTCTGAAAAATTCCCAATAACACTTTACCTGACCCGGGAATCAAAAAAGTCGGTGACTTGTTTGTTTGATTAAATTTTTTTGCCACGGACTTCAGAAACTGATTTATGTTCTAAAGCTTATTTTTCACTTTTTTGTTAAAGTCGGTTTTATTTTTTGTAAAAAAGTTTTTATTTTTCACCTTTTAGTGGTTCACATGTGCTTACCCCTTCAAAGTGTACCAGCGTGATGTTATGTTATGAACTGGTGTAAACAATAGACAGACGTGAGATTTCAGCAGTCCCAGTCAATTTGTTATCATTTACTTATTGAAGAGTTCCGTTGCCTATCTCCGAAGTTCTTCATGAGATCTTCACCAAACTGAAATGGGATCACTCCGAGAAGGTACTCTTCCAAAAACTACTCAAATCACTTCAAGTGTGCCTATAAAATTTGAAGGGTTCTCTCTGTTTCTCCAGGATCCCATCATCAGATCCTGACTAGATGATCATGGGACCACCTGGGAGGTATACCATTTCAAACAATACAAAAAAAATCGAAATCGGTCCAAACATCTTCAAGTAATCGGGGAACATACATAAAAAAGATCCAACGAATTGAGAACCTCCTCCTTTTAACCGAAAAGGATCTCATGCTTAGCAGTTGCGCTTGTGCTTCGTATTATATTATTATCTGCGAAAAGGGTAATCAAAAACCGCAGATTTACATTTCAAACTCCGCAGCCAAGAATTCCACTTATTTAAATGTGTATTCTGTCGATTTAAACGTTTTATTATACACACATTCACACACCATTCAATCCGAAATTGGCATAGACTGCGAACATCTGTACTAAACGTGACTCAAGCCTGGGACAGCTGCCGGTTTTCTGTCAGATATAAATCTAGATGAGTTTAATTAGACTACTGCACTATATTATGTTTATCATAAAGTAGATCGGAGCATTTCCGTGTATTTTAGAATCATCGTTTCGTTTTCTAGCAAAACAAAGTCTAGTTCCAAATGGGACGATGTACGTTTTAAGTAATTAGTTTGCTTGTTATATTGTCTAACAGGCTGGTGTACTGAATTCTACACGCCTATCTTGCATATAAAGGCGAAAGTTTGTGTGTGAGTGTGTATGTTTGTTACACTTTCACGCAAAAACCACTGAACGGCTTTAGATAAAATTTGGTACACATATAGTTTATGACCTGGATCAACACATGGGATAGTTTTTATCTTCCCGTGGGATAATTTTCGAGTTGTAGCGGGCGAAGCCGCTGGCGACACCTAGTATTCTATAATTAGTAAACCTAATACAAAACGTCCTAGAACATATGGTCCAAAATGCATAGTTTCGAAGATATCATCAGATTCTCTATGTTTGGCAGCTATGTATATGTAAGTTTCGTTGATACTTAATTAAGGAGATCGGACAAAAAAAAACTAATTAGTCCGTCAGATAGTTTTCCAAAAAATATTGAACACATATTTTTTCTTTTTTCACATAAACCAAAAATGAAGACGATACAGTGCTTCGAAAACTCGTGAACTCCTCGAAAACGTCACTCATGATCTTTGACGCGTTTTATCTTCGTCAACTTTTATTAATTTGATAAAACAAAAAACACGTATCCAATAGTTTTCGATAATCTAACTGACGGACTAATTAGAATCATATTTTTATAAATTGTATTCCAGTTTTATAAATTGGAAAATAAAATTATTTTCTAGGTATCTCAAATAGCAAATCATGGCGAGATTTTTTGAACTATCAGATATCAAAAATCACATTATGAAATAAAAAATATTTATCAATGAAGTTGAAAATAGTGTGACACACCATTTATTATCGTTAGTGGATTATATTAAAAACTAAATGTGCCAAGGTTCTGTGTGGAAAGCAAACATCTGGGCTTTGAAACAAAATATCCGAACTACGTGATATATCAAAACTGAAATTCAAATCTTTGCATTTAATTATAATCATCTACAGAATAAATTCTATGTCGTGCTAAACATTAAAAAGAAAAATCAAACAAGGAACATAAATTACACAAAAAACAAGTACCTAAACTGTTTAATATTCTTTGATTTTCATTTGTTTACAAACTTTTGTCATTATAATGTTTTAATCTTGCATATAAATAATGCGAAAACCTTGACATTTCATACAAATCCATTCATACGTTGAATTCTAGACAAAACAGTGTTTAACGAAACAATTCACAAAGAAAACATATTTAGCTTTGGCAATAAAGATCATTTACACAATGTTTTAGAAACAGCTGGCGTCTAAACATCAGTAAAGGATACGTAAAGTTGTATAAAGTTCTCTTAATAGTGAAAGAATACTTAACGAATGATATACGTTAATCTTTGTGTAGTATTCTACCACTTATTGTTAGACCTACGTTGTCCCCCCATATCTAAATACTAATGCTGTAAAATGAAAATATTGTTTAACCAAACCATTTTAAAAGAGTAACCATGGAGTTTCTTGCCGGTTCTTCTCCATTGGAATCGGCCAACCCGAACCGTGCACCTTTTTGTCGACGTTTTACAAGTGCCCATGTAGGCCTATGTGAAATTAAAAAAAATATTTTGAATTGGTACGTACCACTTGTAAAACTTTTCGAAATAGCGTGCGTTGCAATAACGTCATTCGAACTGGCGTACCACTCGTAATTTTTTTCGAAATAGCATGCGTTGCAATAACGTCATTCGAAATAGCGGTTTTCGAACTGGTGTACCACTCGTAATTTTTTTCGTAATGGCGTGCGTCGCAATAACGTCATTCGAAATTTCATATCACTCCCGTACGCATAGTATGTTCGCGAAACAAATTCGTAAAGAAACTCCGATTTGCGTTATACACCGTTTTCATAAAACTGCTAACAGTACATTGCTCCTATATTCGTTCTAGTTACTCGGGTTTGCTTACCGGGTAACTGGTCTATTCACATTTCGAAATGCGGACAGTGAACACTGAATACTGACAACTAATAACTGTAAGTATTTTTACAGAAGTATCCGTGTAGAACTACCTCCGTAATTTACCGAGTTTCCTCCATGCCGCGGAAGGCACGTTAAGCCGTTGAACCCGGTTGTTATTAAAATTTGTACATCTTTAGACCTTTTATTCTCGTCTTATAAAAGTTAAATTAACACAGACAAAAAATAATTGTTTTTTTTTTGTTTATTGAATATTTTATTTATAAATGTCCAGATTCAACATGCGTTTTTATTCGTTTTCTCTAATGTCTAGTTTTCCTTCAGATTTATTTCGATCGATAAAAAATAATAAAGAAAAGAATGTGTAATTGTTTTTGTGCTTCAACAAATAGGAAAAATCGCCCATTTAATTAACTTTCCAATAACGTTGATTCGTGTAATCAGGACACGATAAATTAAACTCAATGACACAGTCAATAAGCTCGTTTCAATGGCTATAATTATGAGCGATCGAATGGAGATAATGAAGCATATATCTACGGTCAAGAGCATATGCATATTTAAGTTACGGCTATTAAAATGGCCGGGTATTCTCCCTTGACAAAATATTTTCGATCTGATTATATACGATACATCGATACAAATAAATAAAATGTTAGGATCTGTTTGTAATTTTAGATTCCAAACTTTATTTTTATTTATTTATTTAGGGACATTTATAACCGCAATGCTTATGTCGGTCCCATCGTATCCTAAATATACATTTATCATACTCGTATGTGGGCCATGAGCTTTAACAGACTCTTCGCATAATCACCATTTGGTTGAGCCAGGATTTTGTGGAATACTTCAAGTCTGTTCAACCTCAAAAAACCATACTTATAAAGAAGAACTTACTCTATGATTACTCTTATTAATTTGCGTGTACTACACGGTCACATTAACTTGACGGTTGGCGTTGATGACGTCATTTTAAATAAAATGCTTTAGTTAATGCATTGAACAAGTACACCATTCCTTTATTAAACAAGCCTTATTAATTAAACATCGTTACTTGGGAAGTAGGTACTTAGTCGAAAGGGTATCAAAGCACTTATTGTATTGAATAACTTCTAGTTCACAAAAGTTTTGTAAAGTTAAGACAAAGACAAATCTCTTAAAGATTTCGAGAACAGCCGTTACCTTTAATAGGCGGAATTTGTAAAAGCTTCTTGTGATGTTTGTCTGAGTTATTTTGGTACTACAGTTTAAAACATGATCTCTATCAGGGCTGTGAATAAAAAATAGTCTAATTTTGATACAAGTGTGCAAAGTTTGTCATTGCGTTCGTAGGGCGGTGACAAATATTCGTGCGTTTAGCGATGATTTTGAAACCACGAAGCAAAAAAAACAACAATTCAATTTAATTCCATTTATCATTTTTTTTATGGAAAAACGGTCTGTATTGTGCACATTTGTGTTATGAACTCGAGCCAGAGCGTTAAAAGAAAAATTGTTGTCTTAGGCAATATACACTAAGGAAGGAACGGAACGGAAAACGGCGAAGGAAAACATCGTGAGCAAGCCGGCATGTTCTAGAAAAAAATATTCGAAGACTTGTGACTTGTGTAGATTATAGCCCATTCCCTCTCAAAGAGTGGAGGCCTGTGTCCCAACAGTGGGAACATTAATAGGCTGTTTTTGATTTGATTCAGACTCCATGGCTGCTACTCAAAAATTCCAGAAACAAGAATGGAACCTAGTACCTCTTGCTCAGCAGTCGTGCTTGAGACCACTACACCAACGAACCAGTTCCAAATTAGATTGGTTCTACAAAACTTATTAACATGAGTTCCTATAAACACACGCAAACTCACACTTTATTAATACGACACAATGCTCAGTTGTCGAATATACAAAGTTCATCACATATCAGTCTATTTTTAAACCCCAGTCGATGCCAAGTCGTATTCATTAATTTATAACGCATTTTCACTTCTTTAATGAAAGCATTAAATAAATAAACAGTCCCAAATATCGTGTACGACGTGAATCGTAAAAACGAACGGATGTTTTCTTTACAAATCATCTTTTATAAGATTTTAAACTAACATGGTCACTAGCACTATTATTTATACTGAAAACGGGACATTTACGGATCATGGTGCTTGTAACAGCGCCGAAATATCGGGAACTCGAAACAATCAGTAAACATGGTAAATATCCCGTTTTCAGTATAAATAATGAATCATCTTTTGCATGAACTTTTTCCAACTGAAGTGTCTGAACTGTCTGACTGGATGCAACTAAATACCAGCAATAGAATTACTGTTTTTTTCTCAACGTGGAAATATTCAATGGATGTTCTCTGCCCTGGGTAAAACAGAGGGATCCATCAGACTTGTAGTGACTAAAACCATACTGGTGTTCCCTCGCACATGGAGGACGTGTACGTTTTTCCTTCCAAAACATTTCAATTTTTTTTTTGTTGTTGTGGCAGAATGATGTACGGAATACGTAGTAACCGTTTTAGTGCCGGTGTCCCTGTCACCTTGTATACTTGAGCAAGCAAATGGGATCAGTTCAACGGTTTTGAACCAAAAAATGTTGCCGATTACTTTTTTACTTTTTTTTATCAATCTTTGCCCCACACTAGGAATTTCTCCTGTATCGTGGGTGCGCTTACAAACATTTAAACATTTTAAACTCACATACACAGACATCCAGACCCGAAGACCCGGAACAACTATCTGTAGGCCATAATATTATGAATATTCGTTCCGTGCGGGGATCGAACCCGCGACAAGCAGCGCAACAGTCAAAACGCTCATCCACTGCGCCAACCGTGCCATGACTTAAATCTTCAGCTTTTTTCAACCAGGGACTTTAAAGAATCCACAAAATTCGCCGCCCTCGTTTTGACACGGGTAGTTCAAATTAACGATTTCCATTTATAATAAAAGAAAGAAAACCTACCCTTTTTATGATTGATTCGGTTCAAGAATCATAAGTATTTTTTATTCGAATTACAGTGTACTATGTTTGTGTTTATTTACGAGGTCAACGACCTTTACCATTCAAGTGTCGGATGTAATTTCACATGTCGTTGCCTCTGACAGAGTACTCAGACAGTCCCTTACCGTCAAGTATTTTTCTTTGAAGATTGTCAATATCAGTTATCTCTATCTATATAATAATATATTGTCAAGTGTAATATGAAAAAATATGAATAATGTACCTGTGTGTTATATGTTAGTCAATTTCTGAAAGTTTTACCAAACTACTGCGGTCAAATTCCACGAAAAAAAACACGTTCAGAACATTTAAACTGCGTTCAGGAGCTGTCAGTTTTATCACAGCTTTAAATATCGATGCTGATTGCTCTTGAGTGCGGTTTACGGTAGTAACCTTGTCAACCTTGTAACAAAAATAATGATGTTTAGTAATTTTGACTGCGGTTAAATATACATTATTATATATTAAATATATCAACACGCCTGTAATCCCCAAAATGTTAGGCAGAGGTGTAGTAATTTAAATAGTACATCAAAATTTCGCCAGTTATGTTTAAGTCCCATAGGGGCTAGCCTATTGTATTCAAATGCTTTTGATAGTCCTGATGGAAAAACCCAATAACACTTAGCCGTCCTTTATATCGAACTATGACCTCAATTCGGGCGACGATGACGGTACGATTGGCGCAGTGGCTAAGCGATTGGACTGCTGCGCTGCGTGTCGCGAGTTCGATCCCCGCACGGAACAAATACTTGTATGGCCTACAGATAGTTGTTTCGGGTCTGGGTATTTGTGTAAGTGAGTTTAATTGTCTGTGAATGCACCCACGATACAGGAGAAATTCCAAGTGTGGAGCAACGTTTATAAAAAAAAAAAACTGTGCCGCAACAACTAATAACCTTATTTTTTTCCTTTTCCAGAGCTCCTCTCTCACAGACCTGATCTCAGCATTCGACACAAAAGCTCAAGCACACACAGACCTACAAAAGGTGACAGCATTCAGCGGGTCCTTTGACAAAGATCACAAACCTACATTCTCAAAGGAAGAATATGGCAAGTAAGTAAAAGTGAAAATAATGATAATTATATAATAGCAACTACGCACGACGAATATTTTGCCACCAACCGGGCTGAAATTCAGACTCCTTGAGAAATTCCTGATAGAAAAACTCCATAACAATTTATCCGGTCTGGGATCGAACCTGACCGGATGACCTCAAGCGCAGTAGTCGAGATTACGGCCACTAGCCCAACGAAGCAGGCAGCATTACATTGAAAATATATTATTCTCACCATCCTTTTGTCAATCGACCAATACACACTACACACGAATCAGTGATCGGAATACTTTTCGAAGAATTGAGAGCTGGTGTGTCCTACTGAATTTCATTGAAGTGTAGCAGTGCAGAAATACAATAATAAGTTTTGTTATTGTGTAGAAGTAATCATGAAATAGCTATATTGTGTCACTGTTCGGGCATGAACGTTTCCACTCGACCGGAGAATTAGTATTGATCTTATTGAAAATATGGTACAATCGAACCAACTATTTGGTATACACGCAGTTTTTTATAATTTTTGCACTCGTATACAGACACTATTGATTGTTATTTAGTTTTATAAAGCATTTGGCATTAAGTGACTCCTTCTTCTTATCGTGTGGGCAGTACACACCCTAGTGTCAAAGTTTCTAAACCGCTTCAAGAGCTTCTGACATGGTTTGACGACCGCCATTTGGCGGCCGGGACCACCGGCTTATACGTGCCTTCCCAAGCACGGAATCATCTTTTTATCAGACAATCAGGTGATTCAAGCCTGCAATGTCCTAACCAAACTGGAAACAACTTTACAAAGTATGCTTTCCGTGAGAATCAACCCACGACCACCGGGTCACGAGGCAAACGATCATTTCGTTTGATATCAGTCTCTAAATTTAATGTATCTGTGTGATTGTAAAAGTAAATGCAAGTCAGCTGGCTGTATACTTAATAACTTGTTCGACCGTACCTGCATACGGCTCACATCAAGCAATACATTTCCAGTAAAACATGGCCTCTCTTTGTATAGATTTCCAGTACAATGAGAGATCAGCATACATTTTTCATTTAATTTAATGGTACAAGGTTTAGCTCAAACGGTGTGACGGTATTATTTCTTCGACAATACAAACAATTGCAGGCTAATCTAAATAAATTCAAATTAGTTTCTCAGTTTCATCAAGATTTAAAAAAAAAAGAAAAATCTATACTAATATTATAAAGCTGAAGAGTTTGTTTGTTTGTTTGTTTGTTTGTTTGTTTGAACGCGGTAAACTCTGGGACTACTGGTTGGAATAGAAAAACTCTTTTTGTGTCGGATAGTCCATTTATCGAGGAAGGCTTTAGGCTATATAACATTACGCTACGACCAATAGGAGCGGAGCATAAATGAAAAATGTTGCAAAAACGGGAAAAGAAATTCCTTTTTGAGAGCTTCCGTTGCGTGCGCTGCGAAAACGGTTTAAGTTACGCAAATATCATGTTTGAAAGAATTGTTCCTCTTTAAATGTTCTAAAAAAAAATCCGCGACAGCATATGTCTATCTTTTAAGATTGACTCACTGTAACCATTTTTTACTATTAAAATGTTAGGTTAAAAAGAATGATATTTTGCGAAGCTTATTTAACCCATATGGTATTAATCTATATCTAAATAAATGTGTTTGTTAGCACAGAAATTTAATATAGAATATTTGTGCCCTTTACTCTATACAGTTTAAACAAATATCTTAGGAGATATCGCAATGTAAAAATATCCGCGCGACAAAATAATTAAGCGCGCGGCAGTCATTCGGTCCGGTGCGGTAGGTTAGTGGGGATTCTGGCCTCCAGGGACTCCGGAGAAATTCATATTCAAAATATTTACTGCACCATAATGTTTACAAGGTGTTACTGTATATTTAACAGTAAGAGATACCAATAGTAATTCACACTTTAATATAATCTAAACTAATATTATAAAGAGGAAAGATACGATTTTTTGTTTGTTACGCGTTAGTCTTGCTAAAACTCGAGAACGGCTGGACCGATTTGGATAATTTTAGTGTTGACATATTCGTGGAAGTCCAGGGAAGGTTTAGAAGGTGAGAAAGTGGTAGGTAGGTAGGCAGGGTAGTAGGTAGAGTAGTAGGTAGGGTAGTAAGTAGGATAGTAGAGTAGGTATGGTTGGTAGGTTGGGTAGTCGGTAGAGTAGTAGGTAGGGTGGTAGGTAGGTAGGGTGGTAGGTAGGTAGGGTGGGTAGGTAGGTAGGGTAGTAGGTAGGTAGGGTAGTAGATAGGTAGAGTAGTAGGGTAGGAGGTAGGGTAGGAGGTAGTAGGTAGGTAGGTAGGTAGTTGGTAGAAAAAAGAGCATTGCAACGCATGCGGGTACAGCTAGTAAAATATAAAAGTAAAGTTAAATAAATCAATTTTGTATTATATGATTCTCGTAATTATGCACTAAAATATTAAAAGTAAGAAATTAAGAGCTTAATATTGAAATAAAATTATACAGGTTCTGTTTTTTTATTACTAGAGAATACTAGAGATTTTTTAATTAGGTTTAAGTTCAGTTCGCAGAAGATTTTAATTATAATGTAATATCAGTTTACCTTTCTATAGGTAAACATCATTATTTTTTAATGTAATCTATACTCTATTACAATAAACTTTAAAATTATTTGGTTGATTTATTTAAAATTAAATTAATGTACATAATTATAGTCTTTTTACGATGACATTTGAGGTTTGGCTATTCGAGATCACATGTTTACGAAATTTAGTTTTTCGTGATTATTTTCTGTTAAGTGTTTCAAGTTACTAAACTTACGGAGACATTCGGTGTGTCGGATCCTGTCACTGATCATCATCATCATTCTCCTGCCCTTATCCCAATTTATTTGGGGTCGGCGCAACATGTCATCTTCTTCCATACTTCTCTATTTCTCGTCATGTCAGCAGTCACCTCCTTTCTAGCCATATCATCCTTCACACAGTCCATCCATCGTTTCTTTGGTCTTCCTCTACTCTTATAGCCATCTACATTCATACTCAACATTTTTCTCACAACATTTTCTTCATTCCGTCGCATCACATGTCCATACCACGACAATCGATTACCGCACAACTTTTCATTTACCGGCGCCACTTTCAGACTTCCTCTTATGTACTCATTCCTTATTTTATCCATTCGCGTCACACCACACATCCCCCTTAGCATTCTCATCTCAGCCACATGCAATTGCCTTTCATTTATCCCTTTTGTGGCCCAACATTCTGATCCATACACGACAGCAGGTCTAACCATGGTTTTATAAATCTTCGGATCCTGTCACTGATGCGGGCATAAAAAAAACACAAGCAAGCCAGTGGTGATACCACACGATCTACCTACGAGGCTACCCACACCACAGCGTGCTTTTATAGAGGCGTGATGTTTTGAGCTCTCAGCGAGGATGATATTTAATGTTTGATCGCGCCGGAGTTGAGTCGTCTGGAACTATACCCAATTCATTGTGCCCCGTGTTATTATTAAGTTATTATAATTTCAAACACTTTGTTAGTTTTATATTAAATTTAAAATTTAAAAAACCCCCGTTCACAAAAAAAAACTTTAAAAGTTATAAATAATATGCAAACATACAAGATAACATAATTATTTAAATTAAAACTTTGTCGCCCAATGCCAAACTACATATATACCTACTTACATGATATCTTTAAACCAACTCGGATTACCTAATGTACATGTAAATATGGAGTGGTCACCCGACATGACAAAGTTTAAATAATTAAATTATCTTGTATGTTTTCATATTATTTATAACTTTTTAAAGTTTTTTTGAGTCAGGGGTTTTAAATTTAAAATTTTATTTAACACTTTTTAAACTAAGATTCAGGTTTATTTCAATATACAAAGCAAATCCTTTCATTTGATACCCCACTCGGATATATTCGTTTACTTTCATTTATTCATCCCTTCCTCCACCCTCCGTAAATATTAAACGGCTATATCAGTTTTCTTCAAACATAGGGGAGACCGGGGCCACAATTAACAAAATATACATTTTTAGTTGTAGATAAGAAATTATTCAAGATTTAGACTTGATTTTTAGGATACATGATGCTTAATCATTCAGGTATTATGTACTTATCTCAAAACAAACATAGTAACAACGATGCCGTAGGTAGAACGCTTTTTCTTAAAAATGGCAGCTGTTAATTGTTACCTCACGTTTGGGGTTAGAATTAACAGGTGTGGGGCAGGTATTAACAGAAGGGGTAAAAATTAACAAATGTTATGCTGACTGATATAACGAAAAATAAATATATGTACGACTTAATTTTTTTATTAATGAAAGTGAAATTAAAACAGCCTTGGATGACACTGGTTTTCTTATAAACTAATGATAACAAAATCACAAAATATCTTAACATAAACGAAAACTCAAAATATGTTAAATTATTTCAATATTTTACAGTTTTTTTTTTCCGAATCACTATCAATCAGTCTAAAAGTGGTAAATAATTTTACCACTTTTTTAAAGTTAAGTTTAAATATAAAATTTAAACTTAACTAGACAAATTACTTAAACAACATCATACGATGAGGTAGAAAACGGCACGTTTTTTATTTTAAAAGTCTTAGTCTTTTATAGAGAATAACGTCGACCATTGAGGTAAAGAGCAAGCTCTGCATTATAAGCAGCAACCGATCAAATAAAATATTACCAATTGCAGAAAATACTTTTCCATGCCACCAAATATGTCATTTTCTTTTACCAAATTGTGGCATAAAGAACTTATTAAGTAACATTAACGCTAAACTATCTGGTTATACAATGAAGGACAATTGCATAATATTTATTGGTGAGGATGATTTCCAAAAAACTAATAATTACTTTGAATTAATAACGATCATACGTGAAAGTTTGTCAATTATAAAACATACAAACATAATATTATGTCTACCCACTTATAAATATGGTTATTATTTCGAAATGTACAATTTTAGAATAGAAATGTTTAATAATTTATTATTTCAGGACATACAAATTGACAATTATGCTATTATATTTGACTCTAATTTAGACTTAAGATGCGATTATTCGATGTTTCAAAGAAAGAGTGGTCGTGTTAACAATTATGCCGTTTCAAATATTTTATCTAATCTTAAAGAATATATTTTAACAGATTGTAATATTAATAGTCAGAAATCGGAGATCGAACTAGCGCCGAAAAAAGATCTTCCGTATTGCGACTCACCCCTTTCATTTACTTCCCGTTGTACTGATATCCTAAACCAAAATTTTTTTCGTGTATAATTCATTATGTGTGTTACATCAAAACATTAACGGACTGTTACCCAAGGCTGATGTAATGACAGAACATTTAGATACGCTCTCAAGGAATGGAATGGGTGTTAATATTTTATGCTTTACCGAACACAATATGAAGCAAGGTGACCTTGAACTTCTGAATATACCAAATTTTGTTTTGGCTGCAAGCTTCACTAGGCTAAAGCGAAATGGTGGCTCATGCATATTAATTAATAATCACATTAATTTTAAAGAAATAGAATCTGTAAAAAAGTTAAACATTCCCAATGTATTTGAATGCTGTGCAGTGGAAATAACTGACGATAACGTTATAATTTTATGTATTTACCGAGTTCCTAATCCAACAAAGATACATCTTTTCTTTGAAAATTTAGCGAATTTTATGCAACAGTTCTGTTACAAAAGTAATAAAAAAGTAATAATCTGTGGCGATTTTAATATTGATGTTCTCCAGAACACAAAAAACTCGACATACTTTAAGCAACTTTTGAAGGAATTTAATCTGAAACTAGAAATAAATGAACCTACGCGTCCCAGTAGTGGCACTTGTCTGGACAATTTTCTCCACAACATAAGAGGCTGCAAAAGTGAGGTTTTAGAGCTAGGTGTGTCTGACCACACAGCCCAACTTATGAAGTTTCCGGTACAACAAAAGTGCATTTTACCATATTATTATATACATAAACGAGATTACAGCAAGGAAAATATTAACCTCTTCAGGAAACATATCGCCAGTCTCAGTTTCTCCGAAGCTTTTGAATCGGATGATGTTAATAAATGTTTCAATTCTTTTTTTGAATTGTTTAAATTAATATATGATCTCTGTTTCCCAATTATCAGACGTAAAATTTCCACAGTTTCTAAACCAAAGTGGATCACACGCGGAGTTAAGCGTTGTAGCAAAACAAGACGATATTTATTGTGGAAATATAGACTGACGCGTGACCCTGATTCAAAAATGGAATTCGAAACTTTCTCGAAAAGATACCAGAACGTTATCAAACTAACACAGAAAGCACAGAACTCTTACTTTATTGGAACAAGCACCAACAAGTCGAAGGCAACTTGGAAAGTCATAAAGTCTATGAAACCTAACATTCCTAAAACTAATATAAATGCGATAAATATAAATGGCAAATATGTTACAAATCCCAAAGAGATAGCACAGCAATTTAATGACTATTTCGTATCCTCAGCTCAACTGAATGCAAATTCAAAATCAAATGTTTTTAGCACACTAGGATCGCATAAATCCATGTTCATGTCACCAACTGTACCAAAAGACATAACTACTATAATAAATAGTCTTAAAAACACCAACAGTACAGGCTATGATGATATTAACACCGGAGTAGTCAAAGCAGTGGCTCCTATTATAGCGCCTATATTAAGTGACGTTATAAATAAAAGTATTCAGAACGGCATTTTTCCCGATAAATTAAAGATTTCGATAATAAAGCCATTACACAAAAAAGATGACAAAACAAAAGTTACCAATTATAGGCCAGTTGCACTGATACCAATTTTTTCTAAAATTTTTGAGAAGGTATTATATAACAACATAAACGGTTATTTGGAAAAAAACAATATTTTTTGCAAAGAACAAATGGGCTTTAGGAAAAATAAAACCATTAATATGGCTATTTATAACTTTTTAGAAAAAATTCATCATAACATGGATAACAGAAAACCAGTGATGGCGTTGTTTATGGATATGACCAGGGCATTTGACTACGTAGACCATAAAAAGCTATTAGATAAGCTCGAAGCATATGGTATCAGAGGTAACGTGCTTAATTTGATAAAATCTTACTTGGAGAACAGATGTCAAATTACACAAATTCATAAAGTGAATATTAAGACTAAAACTGAGGTAGCTTACTCTTCTAGCTCTAGGATATTGTCATGTGGTGTGCCGCAAGGTTCTGTGTTGGGGCCATTACTTTTTATAAGCTACATTAATGACTTTCCCCAAGTAGTCGAACATCAAATGTCACTATTTGCCGACGACAGCACTGTTATATATAATTCTGGCACTACAAAAGAAATTGAGGAGCATATACACAATAGCCTCATTCCTATTATAGACTGGTTAAATGCTAATAACCTTAAAATAAATCTAACTAAAACTAAACTAATGAATTTTAAAATTAGGCACAAAGAACAATCACAGCTTCAAATAAACTATAAAGGGAATGAAATACATGAAGCTAGTGTTACAAAATTTCTTGGACTACACATTGATAATGACATGACATGGAGGACTCAAATTGAAAGTGTTTGTGGAAAGCTTAGTAGATTTTCATATGCCTTATATATGTTGGGTAAAATTGCGAATAAAGCCGCCCTACTAGCAGCTTATCATGGTTATGTCGCCTCGGCTCTGCGGTATGGAGTCATATTTTGGGGTAATGCCCCTAAGATTCAAGAAGCACTTATTGCACAGAAAAAATGTATACGAGCTATTTGTAAAATTAAACAAGATGAATCATGCAAGCCACAGTTTCATAAACTAAAAATATTAACTTTACCGTCACTCTATATTTATGAAGCCTGTATTTTTATAAAACACAATATGAATTTATATAATTTTGTTGAAAGTAAACGTCGCTCGAAAAAGTTACAAGTGTTAGCAACCAAGACGAAATTTTGTAGCAAAAGCTTTTATGCAATGGCACAAAAACTATATAATAAGTTACCAGGCCAGGTTATCTCAAGCACAAACATAAACGAATTTAAAAGAAAATTGTTCAATCTGCTAAATAACAAAGTGTACTATTCTGTTGACGAATATCTAAATGACAAATTTTAATTCCTTAATTTTATTTAATCGAATCTGTTTTTATATTGTGATAATTGTGTTATGAATTTGTGACATTATTATTTTTATTTTGGTATTCTTTGTGACATTTTATGAACAATTTTATGTAATTATGACATGATTTATAATGATATTTATAGTACTTACTTTAATTTCTAATGTTTAAAAACTCTTTGATATTTTGTATGCCTTTTGGCGGGACACGGCACGGCTCTTATTTATTGTATCAACTTATGTTTATGTACCCTGTGTTCACGAAATAAATGAATTTGAATTTGAATTTGAATTTGAATAAATATTTTCTATTAACTTAATTAGCATCGTCTTTAGACTTAAACAACGTATTTAAAATGTCCTTTGATACAAAATCAACAATAAAATATTAAGGATTAGAAAATATTTTAAATACCTACGAACTAAAAGAATATCTATTCGTTTTCATCATCTGAATTACAATTCAGACAACAGAATGATGTGATTTGTGAACTTTGATACATTCTGCTTGGGCCCAGTCCTTGCAAGCGATACACTGAATCCATTCACCACCTGATGTATATCTTCATTATAAGAGGTACCGCAAATAATACAAAAATAGTCATCGTCATCGTAAGAGCTATTGCTTTAATTTATTATCCTTATCTTCACTTTTCCTACTTCTTCTTTATATTTCCCTTAGCATTTCCCTTAGCCTTTCCTTTACCTTTTCCCTTATCTTTTTTGTTCTCTTTGTTCTGGTTTTTTGTTGTCATTTTTCTATTTTTGATTTCTCTAATATTATGTTCTTCTTCTAGAGATTTTTTTTCCGGAGTGTCTGTGAGAATGGCAGACTTTTTTGCGCGTTTTCTATTAGACGAAACTCGTGGTGGAGTTTCTGGCAGAGGTCTTATGCTTTCAACTGCAAAATCACTAGCACCTTTATGTATGCCTGACGGTCCAGCTACTGGTTCATTAGACATTTGCGATATCACTTCTGTCACTCTTATATCTAAATTAGGCACATCGTCTAAAACTTCAGTTCTTCAATCATTGCCCGCCATCTCATTAGTTTTCCAGGATTCTGGTACCTTTTCAATGTTGTAAAAACAAATACTCTGCTATGATTGCTTCTTGTTCAGCATTGAAGACCAACAATACTAGCCCTCATATCTGGGGTAGGTATTAACGCGTTAATACCTACCCCCTCAATGTGTTAATTGTAGCCCCAAAGGTACATATAAATTATTAAATAACGTAAGAAAATATTGGTCAATAGTTATGTCAAATATGAAACATAGTATTGTTAAGTACAAAATATGCTACTAGGAAAACAAAAAACATAATCATAACACTTTATAATTCTTGCGCTAATCAAAAAATGGTGAAATATGAAATGTTCGTTAAGTGCTTAAAAATATCGACCGGCACAGAAGTCACCCAAATGACGCGCGGAGCACATCAGGACGATACTGTGCCATGCGGCGTGATCTAAATGACAAGTCAAGACACTTACTGGAGGAATAGTATGTATAGTTTTAGAGAAATTTGCCTGTTAATACCTACCTCTGTTAATTGTAGCCCCGGTCTCCCCTACCTAAGAACACTTGCGACTAATACACCTTTCAAACAAAAAAACAAAATTAAAATCGGTTCATGCGTTTGGGAGCTCCGATGCCACAGACACACACACACAGAAACGTCAAACTTATAACACCCCGCCGATTTTGCGTCGGGGGTTAAAAACAGTGTACCAGTGAAAACAATGGGAAATAAACGTACATCGTTTGTTTCCCGGTGTATTTTCATTGCACGAAATGACAAAACCCATCTCTTCCACGGAGCCTGGATTCGGGCTCGGTTGATGGCAATATGATTGCCTTCTATTACATGGGACTTTAACATAACCGACGAAAAGTGGGTTTACTATTAAATTAGGTACACCTCGGCCTAACCCTTCGGGGATTACAAGCGTGATGTTATGTATGTTCAGAGATAGTTTTAGAAACTTCAGGATCGATGAAAACCTAATTATCTGGAGAAGTAAAACTTTTTTCTTTGTAAAGCTAGGTGATGTGCTACGGTAGATTACATCTTATCTAATTGTGCAATTCATTGCCTTATCTTATAGATTAACAACTTTGTGATCAAAAACTTGAAATTAGTTATACATTTTATAGTGCCTTGTGATTAACTTATTTATTTATTTATGTACACACAAAATACAAAAAAAAGAAAATACATAAAAAAATTAAGAGCACAAAGGTACTGCTTATTTCATAAGAAATTTCTTCCAGCAGACCTGCGAGACGAGAGTTGGATTAGACATGTAGATACAGTGTGTAGAAAAGACAAATAGACTTATTGAGATTCAAGAGAATAAGACTTAATGAAAAGAATAAGTCTTTGTACAGAAGTTCTGGACAAAGACTTTCCTCCCTATTTTCCATAAAATTCTCTCATCAGGTCTTTTGGTGAGCGGGAGTCCCTTCCGTCAAAATATAGTCGCTTTGATGCAACGAACTATTAACTGATAAAAACATTTTTGTCCAGACCTATTCCCGGATCGATGACGGAGTTCCGAGGGGCTCAAGCTCAAGCCAGGGTCTTCTCAGAAATGAAAGAACTGTGTGAAATCATCAACCAGTACGGAAAACCACCCTGCAAGAGTCTGCTCCCGCCAGAACTGAAAGACGCCACCAAAGTCATCTCCTTTGGGGAATTATTTTCGGTAAGTGCTATGTTTCTAGATAAAAGTTACACCATAAAACTTTGTTCATCGGAGGATTGTTTCAGCGAAACTTTTGTTGGATTGAGTGATAGAACAATATACTTTAAGTACATTACAAATAGAATCTCAGGAAGTTTCATGTTGGTCGGTAAGATTAATAGGACGACTTTTGCTAACAACACGGTGACATTAGGGATACATGCCATTTAATTCTCTTATGTAGCATCAGCCTTGCGACACGCGGATACGCCTCAAGTATACAGTATGAATTGTGAATATACAAGTCCACGATTAAAACTGTTGTAGTGTATGTGAAAGATGCAAAAAGATTGCACGTAGCGGAGAGAAGAATGTTGAGATAGATAAAATTATGTGGTATTTAAACCAGGGACTGAATAAATTGCCCAAAAATTACGATATCTTTAAATTTCGGTATGACGTCATACCGTTAAATATTTCGATACCGTTATTTTTTTCGGTAGCAGAATTTTGAGGTTGGAAATGCATACCGGTATATTTCGGTAGAAGTACCGTAACCGTTATAAATGTATCGGTAGCGGTACCTAAACCTTAATAAATATGGGTTTTCTTTGACGCACCGCCTCGCCACTCACACACACAACAAAGAGATAAGTAAAAGAGTAGCAAACAAAATGTACAAAATACACAAGTTCTAACGTTTTCCACCGCGAACACGCGCGCCGCGCCCCGTCTCGCATGCATTTCGGTACCAAAATCGTGTAAGGGTTAAATAACGGTTTAGCCCAACCTTTATTTATAAAGGTACCGGTATAGCTCAACCTTTATTTTAAACCGGTACCGGTATATTTTTGAGGTATCTTAACCTTTAACCGTAACCGCTTTCAGTCCTTGATTTAAACAAGAATGAATGAAGTAAAGTACTATTAGGTAAACGTCTGCCTAACCCTTTACGGATTACAGACGTGATTCTATTTTATGATCTCTTTTAGCAACTAACTTAATTATTTCATACTTACTCCAGTGAGCCTTTCAATTGACTAAAGCTATTCATCCCAGGCGACATGTCGAGAAATGATCAGTGATACGATTGAATACAAGACAAAATTATCAAGGGAATAGTAACTTTACCCAGTACGTCACACTATCCGATTTCGATTAACAATAGAACGACCATCACTTCCTTAGAGGGTCGTAAGTCAGGGTTCAAAGATTAATGCAATGACGAATAGGGACGAATTAGCGGAATTAGCTGACGGTAGAAAATAGGAACAGAAGGTCAGCTTAATAAGTGAAAATGCATCGAACGCACTTAGCACTCTTTACGAACAGTGTGTGTGATGATTCACGAACATGACGCATGGATCCACACAATTCAGCTCTCTGCCGGAATGATATCATACTACCGTGACCGGCATTCGTGTGTGAAAGGCTTCAAATTAATGCTTTTTGTTGGCCGTTAGGGTAAGCCGTGTAAGGTCCGTGGATGGGTGACCGCCTATTATATACCGAGTTTCCTCCGTGGGTCCCGGCTGTCATATATAGATATTTGTTAGGTACTGGTACTCAGTGGCTTAAAACTGTGACAACCAGTCTTACCAATGGGTATCGTATTACCCAGAACTAACCGGGTTGTGGAGGTCAGATAGCCAGTCGCTCCATGTAAAATACTGTTATTCAGCTGGATCCGGTTAGACTGGAAGCCGATCCCGACATAGTTGAGAAGAGGCTAGGCATATCATAATTGTATGGAGCTGAACTTCGCGACTTTTCTAATTTGTGGGTGAATCGCGAATCCCTGACCTCTTCGAGTTGAGCATACAAATGTAGGTCAAAAGTCATGGGGGATGAGGTACAATATGCATTAGTATGCAGATAAGTTTATTTTATGTATTTGATATGTTTTAAGTTCTCTCTGTGTATTCTTATTTGTTATAAGGAAAATTTTCCTTTCCAGTTTACCGAAGTTAGACGAGCGGCTGTTCTGTAATGATTCAAATTTTGAAATGATTCAAATGATCACTTTAACAAAATGGTGACAATCAACAGACTCAGTATATAATATATTCGGAAGGCACGTATAAGCTGGTGGTCCCGGTCGCCAAATAGCGGTCCTCAAACCATGTCAGAGGCAATTTTTTTTTTCGCGGCGTGGGATATCATCAAATAACCCCTCCGGCTCTTGGGCAGAGCGAAAAGGAGTGTCAGACTTCTACTGACTAAAAACCACCCATGTTCCTTCGTAGCCCTTTATGTTCAGGTCGCGATATCTCTTGCAAACAACCCGCAGAACACGACATGAAGTGTTCCATCGTTTGTGGGGCAACACCACATTTACACTCCAGGGCAGAGTCCTGCATTCATCATCATCATCATCAGCCTATTGCAATCCACTGCTGGATATAGGCCTCTTTAATCTTGCGCCACTCAACTCGATTTTCGGCAACTCTCATCCAGTTGTTACCAGCCACTCTGCGGAGATCATCGCTCCACCGAGCCTGAGGGCGTCCCACCTTACGCTTGCCGTTTCGCGGTCTCCACTCAAGAACACGTCTACTCCAACGGTCATCGGTTCTGCGGCTAATGTGGCCGGCCCACTGCCACTTCAGCTGACTTACTTTATGAGCTATGTCGACAACTCTGGTCCTCTGTCGGATCACCTCATTTCGAACGTGATCCCTGAGAGAGACTCCTAGCATAGCTCGCTCCATAGCTCGCTGAGCGACCTTAAATTTATGGACCAACCGTACCGTGTCCACGTTTCAGCCCACGTTTCAGTCCTGCATTGTCTGGGTATAATTATCTATATCTGTGAGTAAGACCTTATGCATTTCGAATCGAAAGAAATTCTCGTGAATAGTATACGTATATGTCTGACTACCAATCTTGCTTGAGAGTTATTACTCTCTGAATCTGTCTCGGATCTGACATTTTGTTTATCTGTGGCACGAAAGTCTGACAATCTGTCTTAACATAGGGTATCACATTATCCAGTAGTAACTATGTAGTGGAGGCCAAATAAGCAATCCCTTCATATAAAATTCTGATATTCAGCCGCATCCGCTGAAACTGGAAACTGACCCAAACATAGTTGGCATACGCTAGGGAGATAATGAACTTTGCTAAAACAGATTATCCGTTAACTCATTAAGATTGAAATTCCATATTCATGTATACAGGGTGTAAATCAACCCATCACACAGCCGTCAACCAAGCATTCTGTACATCAAACGAAGTACCAAGTTTGCTGGGAAACGACTTTTTTTTTTTGGGTCAAAAATCACATTTTACTGTAAAACTCAATGTAGCACTGTTAAAACATTGTGCTAGTGGATGCATTGAATAGTAAAGGGGTCATGGAGGTAATTTAAATAAAGTTAAAACCTGAAAAACTAGTATTTACAAAAACAGCTGTGACAAATTTGGAACTTTGACCCCCAATATCTCCGTAACTAAGAGGTTCCCAGGTATGTTCTAGAACAAAAAAAATATCGCAGTGGTGGGGAGAACAAGTGCCCTTCGTTTGCGTTAAGGGTACTTTTACACCCTATATAATAGATATTGATATATTCATGAATTTATTAATATCTAACGTGTTCGAGTAATTGAATTGTATCGTTATTGTTAACAGCTGCTGATAACTTAATCATGCCAAAATTGATGAGAGGGGTTGGATTGTTTGTAGAGTCAGCATTAGAGGTAGATTAACACAGCTCAAAGTTTCAAAGTGGGTTCTTAAATAAAAACTTGTTAGATATTTCTCATTACTGACAAATTATTGAAGAGTAAGGATTATTTCAAAGAATAATCTTCTGAAACATTAAAAATAATAACTGGAGTCCTGTACATCAAATTAATACAATTTTGAAATGTTAAGCTACTTCTGTCACTGACCGTACCATCGACCTCAAATAGGTCGCTGAGACAAACTGAATGCGGAAGGCAGAGAATAGAATGATTAGGTGTAGCTTTAAATCTGCTCATATGGTGGACTGCTAAATAGAATGCATGATTGTAATATAATAGGGGCAACAAAAATAACACGAAATTGCAAGGTTTTCTCCAACTTGTTCAAAAAAGATCGTTTTCTAATAATAAAGCAATTTTTTTTTTATATATATTTTTATTTATGAACATGAACATATTCATTTAATATTAACAACAAAATATATAAACTAACTACAAAAAGGCATCTTATCTCATCAGATTTTAAATAACAAAATTTATTTAGTAGGTTTAATGTTCTCTCAACACATATTTAGGCAAAAACTAAAATCTTATTCGGGACCTCTAAGTAGATTTTATTCAAAGTTCAAGTGAATCGGTTTCTTCTAGGCAAGATGTTCCCTAAAACGCAAAAGGCGAGTTGTGGCTAAACGTATTATTTTTTTTAAATATTGGATATTGAAGTTTGTAAATCTTTCAGACAAATGATTGTTCGTTTCAGAACTCTTTGAACTTTCAGAAGCTCGAATTTCATAGGAAATTCCTGTAAAGAAAATATTCTTGCTCGATTATAAACACAATTCTATCCAACTAATTATTAGCTTTGGATTTAAGTACACAAAACTCGTATTGTTAAAGAGATTTGTAACCGAGAATTTGTATTTTGATTCGTATAGATGGTGAATATAATGGGGTTCTTTATGAATGCTGAATTTTCTTGAAGTATTTTATGAAAGTTCCAAAGTTTAAATCTACAGGAAAACTTTTGTAAATGAGAAATTAATTAGCGGTTCAAAACGAAAGATTAAATTGACCCCCCAACAATTACAAAGAACAATACTGTCAATGAGTCCTCCCTTGCATATTGACTCGTAATAAACGATCTTCTAGGTATTTTACCCTTTCATCCTTATAAAGCGGAGTTAAAAATTAGCCATAATATTACCCAGTACCAACTGTGTGGTGGAGATCAGTTAAGCAGTCGCTCCATGTATAACACTGATATTCAGCTGCATCCGGTTAGTCAAGAATCCGCCCTAAACATGATTGGGAAAAAGCTAGGCAGGTGGTAGGTATAACATTTCATATGCTTGCCATCTAATGATTCTACTTCGAATCTGGCTTACCACCGCTAACTTTTTTTTTTTTTTTTTTTTAAAAAAACGTTGCCCCACACTAGGAATTTCTCCTGTATCGTGGGTGCGTTTACAAACATTTAAACTCACATACACAAATACCCAGACCCGAAACAACTATCTGTAGGTCATACAAATATTTGTTCCGTGCGGGAATCGAACCCGCGACACGCAGCGCAGCAGTCCAATCGCTCAGCCGCTGCGCCAACCGTGTCGTTAATTAACGATAAAAAAACTAAACTTTTTTTATCGTTATTAATTTAAATATATCCACGATCTCTTGTACTGTTCAATGCAGTAGTCAGCACAATGTTTTGAGTGCTTTTCGTTGAGACGTAATTAATAAAATAAAAAGTCGTTTCCCAGCAATAATTTTTACGTAGAGTTAGTAATTAATAAAGCTGAAACATTTCATCACACAGGCCTCCCCCAGAAGGGGGGGATTTGCCATAATCGCCACGCTTGGCAGGCGGGTTGGCGATCGCAGTATGGTTGTTACAAAGGCACAGAAAACGCTGCTACCCATTCTCTGGTAAGTCCCGTAGTCACCTCTTACGACACCCACGGGAAGATATGGGATGGTGCTATTCTTTACGTTCGACACCATACGGTAGCTGACACATTTAAGTAATGTTTATCAATCTTACAAAGTGACAATGATGAATGAAAAATCTATTGTCGAAGAAAAAGATACATAATTTTTTCCCAACCCACTCATTTCAAAATGAGTCACATTTCCGTATCTATCTTCAAGACACCTGTGAACTTGTCAAGATTACGTAAAGCTCATTGTTTTTCTTTATTCCTGTCGCAAGGTCAGACTGGCGAAACTCAAAATAAATTTCGAATGTTAACGTCAAAATAATATTTTGTTTAGAGCAAGCGATGACATGTGGCGGTAACAGTTTAAGTGGATTATTTGAAAGATGTAAATATTTTGCAGGAAATTATGTTATTTTTCGTATGGTAGCGACTGTGTATTTAACCGTCACGTCAGGTGAATTAATAATATAGAAAAATATTTATCAAAGTTCCATTTGCACCGAGAAATGTGGAGGAATGGGGGCCATGTCCCAGTATAAAACAGTTCGAAATTCTGTCTTTGCAATCCGGGAGTATTAGATTGGTTTGGTATTTAGATACTGTGTTACCCAGTAACTAGGTTATCTTTTGGATAGGCACGGCATGTTGCCAACTTTAACATGGTTAGGAACAAGACCAGGTAGATTATCATAAAATTAGGTGGTACTAAGGTGCCTGGTTCCCGTCAGGGCTGGGTTGTTCGAAAGAGATACCGCGGCCTCGACACTATCGGTATATGCCTTGCCTGTCTTTCCTGAAGGGTTCTTCGGTCAAAAACATGAGGAATTGATGTTTATATACGTACATATAGTCTAAAGCAAAAACGTGAAACATTGTTTATTTAATACTAGCTTATGCCTGCGGCTTCGCCTGCGTGGTGCTCGATAATTGTCTACGGCATTTCACGGCAAAGATTATATGTGTCCAGAACGATCAGTAGTTTTTACCTGAAATAGTGACAAACGTCCATCCATTCTCAAAAACTTTCGAATTTATAATAACAGTAGAGGATCCTCAATAGACATTACACATGCCAAGTGTAATAGCTATGGCAGTATGCCCCGAGACGGAAGGCCAATGTTCTTTAATGGAACTTTAATGTCTACAGACGATGCGTACAGCGTTTGAAAATACGTTTTGATTTACAAGCATTCGATTACGTGGTTCGATTTATCATCCAATTCCAAATATATGCTGTCTTGGCCTTCGTATGTTTTTCTCTCAAGTGATCCCCATAGCACAGCTTCATGCTGACTTGCAGTCACGAGTCACGACAAACGAATGTACCTTTTTTTTGTCAAATTTGAACCCTTTAGGGGGTGAATTTCCTACTTAACCTTATGCTTTGATAAATAAGGTTGAAAAGAAAGAGATACCGCGGCCTCGGCACAAGGGCTAAGAGGGAACATGGGTGGTTTTTAGTCAGTAGAAGTCTGACACTCCCTTCCGCTCTACCCAAGAGCGGGAGGGGTTATTTGATGATTCCTCACCCCCAAAAAAAAAAACAAAGGTCAGGTCATACTGGATACGAATAGCTTGATGTGTCGCCGTATGTATATAAACATAAAAAAAACTCAGGTACAAAATTATTATTTTTTATACTGCGTTCCAAAACTCAAATTGCCGACTTAGGTCACACGGCTACCAAGCTTAAATGGAACTGGGCTGGCCACATCTGACGCATGCCGGAGAAGCTATGGGCTTAAGTAACCACACAATGGGTCCCAAACAGGCAAACGGCAACACGGCAGGCCCTGAAAGAGATGGCGGGATGAACTCCACTCTTTTCGCAGGGATTGGCAATTAACATCATTAGATAGGGATAAGTGGAAAGAGAGAAGGGAGGCCTTTGACCTTCAAATGGCTAATAATAAATAAATACAATAATAATAGACAAGGAGGTTTAGACTGAACGTAGTCAATAAAAAAAAAATTGTAATAAATTAAATATTATCAAAGCTAAAAGTAAAGTTTTACAATACCATGCACGTTAATTTCATAATTTATGTTGATCATAATTTAAACAGAAATAAAAATGACACATTTTATTAAACTTTAATTTGACTGTTCATAAAAATTATAAAACATTTCATAATAATTTAGCTGCTATAAAACTATTAAAAGAAATGACGTGGAAGATGCTATTTAATATTAATTTTATTTGTATGGATTGCCTGCCTTGTTGGCTTAGTGATTGAAAGCCCGCCACACTATTCCGAAACCACTGTAACTCCTGTAAGAGAAAGGAATCACCAGTGGCGAACACCAGAAAAGCGCCGAGACAATGAAGCTCGACGAAGTCTCAGAGAAACGATTTGACTGTATAGGATCCCGCAACGAAATTAATCAGAAAAGAATAGCGGAGGAGCTAGTGTGGTAGCAAGTAGGGAACGTTCCGGAGGTGGTTTTACCAGAACCGAAATCAGAATCGGAGTTTTTAAATTTGATTTGCCGGAGTTGAAACCAGAATCGGAGTCGGAGTCGGAGCCCAAGATGGTGGCAAGAGAGATGTTTTAAGAAGGGCGGGCCTAGTAAAATAAAATGTATGAATAGACCTGTTCGTACACGTTGACCGCGTCCGACACGGTTCGACCTCCGATTAAAACTTCCAATAAAAGTCTCGGAACCGGAGGTGTTATATCAATCGGAAGTTCCGACCTATCGGAATCGGAGTTGAAGCTCCGTAACATCCCTAGTAGCAAGCTGCTGAGCATGAACAACAACGGTTACGGCTCCACGAGGCAGGAAACTCGATATGTAATGAGGGTCACCCATTTACAGATCAACCTCAGTAAGGGTGGCTAAGCCTAAAGATCGATCCGAGATGGTATTTTTATTTAACCACGTCCTCCTTAAATATTTGGCACAGTTACAATGCACAATACACATTGGATCTATTTATCAAGAATCGTTGAGATTCCTCGCACATACCAGACTTGTTTATTTATGATAAATAGTTTTAGATTTCGAGTGTTCCGATTCATCTTTACGGCTGTCAATTATTGTATGTGTTTCTGCTAACCTTTAAACACTTGACTGCTTCGTTGGTCTAGTGGTTGCAAGCGCGACTGCTGTGCATGAGCTCCAGGGTTTGATTCCAGATCGGGCAGAATGTATTAGGTTTTTTCATCAGGAATTTCTGAGTAGCAGCCACGGACACTGGATTTATGACCTGCGGTAGAGGGCAATAGACTGTCCTCATGTTACATGGGACTTAGACATAACTGGCTAAATGCGGGTGCAGTTATAGGTACACCTCTGCCTAACCCTACGGGTATTACAGGCGTGATGTTACGTTACAATAAAAACTTTCTGAACTTAGAGAGGGAAGCTTATAATGAAATATTTTGATTATTCCGTTGCCTGTACTGTCAGTCCAGCATTATCTGACCCATCTTCTAACACTACTTGTTCTCTTCTTCTATAAACGAGGGGTCAGTTAATGCTGGGCACTGACTGTACCTTCAAACTGATACTACCATGAATCATTCGACTGTTCAAGTCTTATAATTAGCTCAAAATGCTTGTTTTAAAATTAACAATAAATGACGCAGACGTGGTAATGAGTCTTTGTTTACACAAGTCTAAATTAGAATCGAAGGAAATAACTCTCTAATGAATGAACATCCGTCATTCTAAATGTCTTGGTTCTTTTCGTGTATTTACGTAAAAAAATGTTCGTTGGAGCACAAAAATGCCATTTTTTACCAACCAGTAAAACTAAAGGTTGAGCGTTATCGGTTTATGTAAAAAGTTTGCATATTTTTTTTTAAATAACCTGAATCAACTATATTGAAAAAAAATACGAGTCAAATTTGGAACCTTGTCCTTTTCTCATTTTTCCTCCTGTGAGGTAAAAAGGTACCTAATACGGTTCTTTCGAAACTACCAGGAAAAGTAACCACTGTAGTTGTACCTACTTTGCAAGAAGCAAATAATTAATTTGTAAATAAAGTATTTTTTTCTACATAGAACTACATCAATACCTATAAAATACGAGGAAAAATTATATTATTAACTAGCTGATGCCCGCGTCAAATTATATACTAAAACCTTCCTCGCTCTATCCATTAGTGAAAACAGCATAAAAATCGGTGCAGTAGTTTTTAAGTTTAACGCGAACAAACAGACAGACCAACAGTAAGACGCAGCGGAGGACTTGGTTAACCGACTTCAAAAAGGAGGAGGTTCTTAATTCGTGGGCGAGCTTTTCTTTTATATATATTCCCCGATTACTCAAAGATGGTTGGACCGATTTAGATTTTTTTGTTTTGTTTAAAAGGGTATACTTTACAAGTGGTCCCATGATCATCAAGTCAGGATCTGATGATGGAATCCTGGAGAAATAAAGAGAACTCTTCAAATTTTATAGGCACACTTGAAGTGATTTGAGTAGTTTTTGAAAGAGTACTTTCTCGGAGTAAAAGTCTCGAATTGAAATGGGACCACATTTCAATTTGATGAAGTTCTGATGAAGAGCTTCGGAGATAAGCAACGGAACTCCTCAATAAATGATAGCAAATGGACTGGATTGCTGAAATCCCATTTCTGTCTATTGTTTACACCAGTTCATAACATAACATCCCGCTGGTACCTACGCTGTGAAGGGGTAAAACAAAAAATAAAATCGACTTCAACAAAATAAACAAACAAAAGTCACCGACTTCAGAAACTGATTTTTCTTCTAAAGTTAATTTTTTACTTTTTTGTGTTTTATTTTTAGTTGAAGTCGGTTTAATTTTTTGTTTAAAAGTTTTTTTTAATAATTATTTAGTGATTGATTACTATTTTAATAGGGAATGTCTTCATGTAGCAAAAGAAAACATCGATAAAACTAATCTCAAGTCGAACCTTTCTTTAAAACTAGCGGACGTCACGTGGTTTCACCCGTGTAGTTTCCGTTCCCGTGGGAATACAGGGATAAAAAGTACGCTATATCACTCGGGGATAGCGTAGCTTCCCAACGGTGAAAGAATTTTTGAAATCGGTTCAGTAGTTTCGGAGCCTATTCGTTACAAACAAACAAACAAATCTTTCCTCTTTATAATGTTAGTGTAGCTGTAGATTATAGCCTTACGTGTTTGTGTTATCGCAGGTTTCATCCATACGCCAATAATTTCCGTACCTACTATTCCACTAATAATCTTGCAAGTATTTACGCTTGACTCAATATCTCGAGGTGATTTGTGTTACCTACGTGATACGTTGCTCCAGCAACAACGTAAGATATAACAACACCCGTCGAGGCTGCGGGTTGTTCGCAAGAGATACCGCGGCCTCGACATCTTCATGCCTAAGAAGGAACATGTGTGGTTTTTAGCCAGTAAAAGTCTGACACTCCCTTTCGCTCTGCCCAAGAGCGGATTATATTTGATGATATTCCACCCGCCAAAAAAAAAAAACCGAGTTTGAGGTTTACCATCCGTGCCTCGGAAAGCCGTTGGCCCCGGATGCCAAAAATATAAAGATCAAACTTTCTTTTTGACATTAATATAACACATCAACACAAATTCGCAAGATTCCAATGAATATTTTCGAACCTACGAGTAAATATGCGTTCACTCGTCATGAGTTAGTCGTATTCAGTAAATAACTCATATTTGATGTTCATGTCATTAAACCACAGTGTTAATTCTATTCGGCCAGTAATTTGCTAAAATAATTATTTACACAAGTGCTCAAATACACAGGAGGCAATAAATCGTGCTGAAAAGTAAATAAATTGAATAACGAGGTTATTAAAATACATGTTTTGCACGAAAATGTTTGTACGGTATAATTTTGGCTCAGTGATATTGAATGTAAACGGAAATACATTGAAGAGTTCTTATTTTCGAACTTCTAGGGATTTCTAGACTTCATCAAAAACACAGTTTGATCTGTATCAAGTAATAACACATAACATAACATCACGCCTGTAATCCCCGAAGGTTTATGCAGAGGTGTACCTAATAGTAAACCCACATTTCGCCAGTTATGTTTTAAGTCCTATGTAATAGGGGTGAGCCTATTGCCATCAACCGGGCACTAATCCAGTCTCCATGGCTGTTACTGATTAATTCCTGATGGAAAAAGCCAATAACACTTTGCCCGACCCGGGAATCGAACCCAGGACCTCATGCTCAGCAGTCGTCTCAAGTAATAAATATATCATAAACTTAATTTTAACAACAACATAACATCACGCCTGTAATCCCCGATGGGTTAGGCAGAGGTGTATTTAATAGTTCACTCATATTTCACCAGTTATATTAAAGTCCCATATAAAAGGGAACTGGCCAACTGCCTTCATCATCATCATCAGCCTATAATGTTCCCACTGCAGGGACTCAGGCCTCCTCTCTAGGAGAGGGATGGGCTATAATCCACCACACGTGAACAGTGCGGATTGGTAGATGTCACATGTGTTTGAATTGTTTTTGAGTCTAAGACATGTCGGCTTCCTCACTATGTTTTCTTTCAGCGTTTTGAGAGCAGTGATGATGAAATAAATTACACAAAGTAATGCGCCTGCGTTTTTTTTTGGTTGGGAAACCCATGTTCCTTCTTAGCCCTTTGTGCCGAGGCAGTATCTCTTTCGAACAACCTGCAGCCAGAATGCATCTGCCTGGGTTCGAACCCATGACTAACTGTTCGTAAGTCGGGGCCGCAATCACTGGGTCACCACTGCTCTTCAACCGGGCCCAAATCCAAAGTCCGTTATTGCTACTGAGAAATGCCTGATTGGATAACCCAATTTTAACAATGAGGTGGCGTTGAGGTGGCATTCTGTAACTGTTATTTCTGCCTACCCTTAAGAGAAAAAGGCGTGAATTTAAGTATGTGAATAAATCATGAATATACCACATGACCATCAAATGGAATGCAATTTTTATAAAACATACTCAGATAATAAATGTCGAGTACCTAGGAAGCTAGGAGACATGCACAAATCAAATGCGAAGACTGCAAATTTTTGGCGCTCACTGACCATGTAATAAATTATCGTCGTATTTAATTAAAATAGCACTTCATTTGTCTAACATACATTTTTATGTAATGGAGCATGATACAATAAAAATTATATCACGCAGCCAAATTGTAGAAACTTTATCTATCAACAGTGTTGACGCATTCAGACGCAACAAAATATCATTAAATATTTTCTTGAGAGGAAATCAAAATAGACGACATCTAGGAATGATGAGAATGTATGTAAGTTTATTTAGGTACAAAAAGTTTTACAACATTCTCAAACAAAAGCATGTAATACCATATTACGTAACCATACTTTTTTTTTTTTCGAAGTACATGAAGCAGGTCATGTAATTTTCCTTCTGAAATTTCATTAGCAGCTTTTCTGCTGAAAATGTCTGGTCAAAATGGGCGTAGGTCCAACAGATTCGATCGGAGTCCACGGCAAAATGCTCATAGTCCTTTGTATCCAGCATCGTAAAACAGCATCAAAATACGTCCACTGGCCAGGCCTGACCCAAGCGTTCGTTTCACCGACTGTTCCTATGGTCCTCGTATTCAGTGAATTCCAGCTCGTTGGAAGTCTTCTTACAACATGCCTTCTGGTATGTTCATTTTCAAGCCATTGATGGTTATAACCCCGTAAAAAAAAAAATATATATAAATATATATAATAATACTAGCTGTTCCCGGCATGCGTTGCAATGCCCTTTTTCCTACCTACTACGTGCCTGTGTACCAACTACCTACCTACCTACTACCCTACCTACCTACTACCCAACCTACCTACTACCCTACCTACCTACCTACTACCCAACCTACCTACTACCCTACCTACACCTACTACCCTACCTACCTACTTACTACCCGACCTACCTACTACCCTACCTACTACTCTACCTACTACTCTACCTACTACTCTACCTACTACTCTACCTACTACTCTACCTACTACTCTACCTACTACCCTGCCTACCTACCTATATAGCTGTACCCCGCGTGCGTTGCAATGCCCTTTTACCTGCCTACGTACCCTACCTACCTACATACTACTAATTTCTCACCTTCTCTGGACTGCCACAAATGTTTCAAAACCAAAATTAGACAAATCGGTCTAGCCGTTCTCTAGTTTTAGCGCGACTAACTAACAGCAATTAATTTTTATATTATACGCAAACACCATTTGAAAAATCGTTTTTCTATTGGGAAAGAAACAGTAATTATTTGTGATTATTGTGATAATGTCGTATGGCCTGTTTGAAGTTGTCATACGTTGACTGAACAACTGAACGTCACTCAATTGTTTTGCCTTCCCGGAACCTCTCCACTAACACTTGAACTTTATGGGTACGGTATTAAAGCTCAAATTGATTTTACGTTTTAGTTAGAAAACGTTTGTATGGGAAAAAGAAAAGGGCTGTTTTTAGGGCTTTTCCGGCCATTATTCGAATTTTTCTCGCCGTAAAAACCATCCTTGAACTTCAACGAACATTTAAAAAAAAAAAACAGCCAAATCGGTCAAGCCGTTTTCATGCCAAGTCGTGACAACGGAAAACGGGTTTCATTTTTATATATATAGATAAATAAAAAATACAGTCGTAAGTACTCCACTTCTGTCTCTGTTCTCCTCCGAAGTTTAGGCAGATATAGTCAGCCTTGAAAATGGCACAAAGTATAACTAGTGCGGCACTAGTGAGTAGTGCCACACCAACATGATGCGCGACATTATGAGCGACAGAAAAGGATAAGAGTATAGAAACAACCGTGCTGCTAAATGAGTTTCAACCTTAAGTCAATTACCTTAAAACTCCTGCACATGTCCTTAATTCTGATTCGCTTGCGCAGTGAAAGTCCAGATATAGTCATAAATAATTATGATGTTCTTGCAATAGGTTGGTTGGTTCGCTTATTATGCCATGGCTCTTATTAGATTTCTGCCGAAATGTAGGTTTACCTCTAACTAATAAGACCTCGTACATGCATAATAAAAATTATAAAATATCTACTTATTTTAAAATGGGTGCGAGGTTATAGAGTTCTTATAAGGTTGTTTCAGATTGGTGTTGATGCCCAAGGTCTTTTAAACTGGAACGCAAAACTTTATATTCTGTGTTGCAACGCGAACCAATTTGTTACAAACTAGACCAAGCATACATTAGACATTGATGTGATTGTTCTGGAGTATTGGTTTCTCTTCCATCGCCTTTAAAACAAGAAAATAATAATTTCAAGCGCAAAGATTTTACCTTTAAAATGTGTTTATTATTAAACTAGCTGACCCACGCAACTTCGTCCGCGTCACATAATATAGCTTATAACAAAATGTCAACATAAATTGAGTTAAATCGTAACAAACAAAAAATCGTATCTTTCCTCTTTATAATATTAGTTTAGATTATATTAAAGTGTGAATTACTATTGGTATCTCTTACTGTTAAATATACAGTAACACCTTGTAAACATTATGGTGCAGTAAATATTTTGAATATGAATTTCTCCGGAGTCCCCGGAGGCCAGAATCCCCACTAACCTACCGCACCGGACCGAATGACTGCCGCGCGCTTAATTATTTTGTCGCGCGGATATTTTTACATTGCGATATCTTCTAAGATATTTGTTTAAACTGTATAGAGTAAAGGGCACAAATATTCTATATTAAATTTCTGTGCTAACAAACACATTTATTTAGATATAGATTAATACCATATGGGTTAAATAAGCTTCGCAAAATATCATTCTTTTTAACCTAACATTTTAATAGTAAAAAATGGTTACAGTGAGTCAATCTTAAAAGATAGACATATGCTGTCGCGGACTTTTTTTTAGAACTTTTAAAGAGGAACAATTCTTTCATACATGGTATTTGCGTAACTTAAACCGTTTTCGCAGCGCACGCAACGGAAGCTCTCAAAAAGGAATATCTTTTCCCGTTTTTGCAACATTTTTCATTTATGCTCCGCTCCTATTGGTCGTAGCGTGATGTTATATAGCCTAAAGCCTTCCTCGATAAATGGACTATCCGACACAAAAAGAGTTTTTCTATTCCAACCAGTAGTCCCAGAGTTTACCGCGTTCAAACAAACAAACAAACAAACAAACAAACAAACAAACAAACTCTTCAGCTTTATAATATTATAAGTATAAGTATAAGTATATAAGTATAAGTATATAAGTATAAGTATATAAGTATAGATACCCATTTTCATTATTTACTGGAGTCATTCCTAGGTATTTTCATTTTATCATCCAAAGATGACAGAAAATTTAAGTCCTATTTGTTGGTCATAGGAAGCAGTTCATAACCTGGTTAATTATTTAAAGTAGGTAATAACCATGCAATAAAAGTTGACCCTACCAGCCGTCCAGTAATCTCTTCACAAGTTCAAGGACAATCATCATCATCTGCCTAGCCTTTTCTTAACTATGTTGGGGTCGGCTTCCAGTCTAACCGGATGCAGCTGAGTACCAGTATTTTACATCGAGCGACTGCCTATCTGACCTCCACAACCTAGTTAAACTAGGTAATACGATACTCTTTGGTAAGACTGGATGTCAGAATTTCAGGTCACTGACTACCTGTAACGACTGCCAAAGCTCTATATATGTCAGCCGGGACCAACAGCTTAACGTGCTTTCCGAGGCACGGAGGAAATTTAGTATGTCGGGTGGTCACCCATCCACAGACCGACCTAGGCAAGCACAGCTTTACCTAAAGATCGACCCGAGTGGCAGTTCTTATTAAGCCACGAGCTCATCTCGAGATCAAGGACAATATTCCAAGCAAAATAAAACACTGACGCAAATCCAAGAATCACACGTTCGACAAGCAGTCTATTTACGCAAATCAAAACAGTCCTCCTTTGTCCACTCATCAAGTACCAAAGACTACGAAGAATTATTTAGCGCAAGTGTACAAATAAACACGGGATGGGAGAGATGATGTATCATGGACGGGCCGCGACATCGACCGGCGACCGCGAGTAGCCGGTGACGTCACTCGCATTCCGCGTGGCGACTCACTCTGTCATGGTCAGTGTTATATTTGGAATCGGTTTACCTACTAATGGTAGGGTTGGCAGTTCATGCGGCATTAGGAGCTCGAAGCTAAATAATAAAAGTCGCTTGTGCAACGTTATGAGCTCCGAAACCATAACCGAAGCTATCGGATATCCGAAATAAAACAAACAACGGTTTCAATAACCGAAACCAATTTAAAAGCCCACCACCAATTTAAAATTTTCTCGTATAAAGGCGGAGTCTAAGTCTTAATATTTTTGTAATGTTTGTCTCCAGGATATCAGCCAGTTTTACCTTTATAGTGTACTGCCATCCAGTATCATTTCCATACATTTTAAAAATTCTGATAAACATAAATCCGTATCCAGATCCAAAATGTTATATTTAAATTTCCCTGATCTTTAGTGTACCGTACCTGCCTAAATTGGTCTGTGCATGAGTGACCCGTTACAACTGGTTACAACATACCGAGTTTCCTCCGTGCCTCGGAAAGTGCGTTATGCAGTTGGTCCCAGCTGTAATTTGTAGCTCTTTGCCTGCCGTTACAGGCAGTGTCCCGAAAGTCTGACAACCAGCCTTACCACGGGGTACCTTATTACTCAGTACGAACTGGGATGTGGAAATCGGATAGGCAGTCGCTCCATGTCAAATACTGGTATTCAGTTGTATTCGGTTAGATTGGAAGTTTTCCCCACCATAGTTGGGAAAAGGCAAGCAGATGAATGGTAGGAAGTTATTTGGGAATTGAACACTCGTTGGCATTAATCTAGAGTCACTTGCTTGATCACGTTCATTCTGAATGATCAGTTCTGCCCTTAAGTCAAAAAGAAATATCCATTGGTAAATTCGTATGCATGTCTGGAATGGTTACTTTCTGCAGATACCTTTATGTTAATATTTATTTTGTCTTTGTTTTTGAAACTGAATCCGATTATGTGCATCATACTTATTCTTATTATGCAATTCAAAAGATAAACAAACGTTAATTTTACACGTTTGAGCAATCTCTTCCAGACAAACTTTATGCATGTACATTAAACCGTAATTTCTAGACGACAAAATAATTCAGTCTCACAAACTGACTAAATATTTCGGTGTCCTCTAAAGTACACAGTTCAAGCATATCCTCGAAATATCCTTTAGTTTTATTACAAGTAGTGGCGTGACTAGCCCACAATATGGCAAGCCCATGAGGTAAGCAGACTGATCAACATAGGCGAACTTAATGTCTTGCGCATTCTCTATCAGTCCACCTTAGGGTGATCAAGAGTAAAATATAGTAATAAATATATTGATTACGATTATTGAAAGTAAACCTTCCTACGCGTTTTCGTGAGGAAATGGTTCTGGATCATCTAGGATGAAATGACGTAGGGATTTGTCGTTTTTTCGTACGAAAATCCCTGGTTCATGTACGATGGCATAACGTCCGTACACGTATGTACGTGGGTAGAAGTCTCCCTTTCGTGTAGAAATTATCTTTGATCTTTTAGGAACAGAATAGCATAGGGGTTCGACGACTTTGTCTGCTTAAACAACACATTGGTCATCATTACAACTTTATTATCATTATTTGGTCACCATTACAACTTTATTACCATCATTTGGTCATCATTACAACAAAATAACTGTTCTCAGGTTTTAATAAACGACAGCTATTTTTTTGTATTTCTTTCTATGCCCTTTGTAAGTACTTAATTATCGAAGTCTCAAGGGTAACATAGACTTCTACCTTTACAAAAATAAATTACTTTCTGCGAAGTCTGGAAAATCCAAGTAATGTTTACCACTTACGTAATGAGCTACTTTCGTATTTACAATATCGTAAATTATTAATTATATTTTTATAATTACACTAAATCAACTCAACAAAACATTTTAAACATTATTATGCCTCAACAACAACATCATTATCAGCCTATAATGTTCCCACTGCAGGGACTCAGGCCTCCTCTCCAGGAGAGGGATGGGCTATAATCCACCACGCAGGCCCAGTGCGGATTGGTATAATATGGTTACATGTCTTCGATTTTTTGGTTCTACGACACGCCGGTTTCCTCACGATGTTTTCCTTCACCGTTTTGAGAGCAGCGGTGATGAATTAAATTACACAAAATAATCTAAATCTAAATATCCTACCTGGGCTATCTAAATAAATAAAATAGTATACACAGATTCTACAAGGTAGTCAGTGGCCCGAAAGTCTGTCAATCAGTCTGACAATCAGTCTTACCAAGTGGTATCATAATTTTACCCAGTACTAAACTGACTGTGGAGGTCAGAGAGGCAGTTGCTCCATGTAAAATACTGGTATTCAGCTGCACCCGGTTTGACTGGAAGCCGTCCCCAACATAGTTGGGAAAAGGCTAAGTAGATGATACGTAGATACCACCTCATGACATGACTGTGATAGTTGTTCTTGGTTTGACTGTTTTTGTGACTTAAATTGATTGTAAAGGCAACCACAAAGTAAAAAATCTAAAAAAAAGTTACCCTAATTATGAGACCACCTTTTACAACTTGCGTTAATAAAAAAAGTTGTGTTGTGCAGATACAGGGAAAAATCCTAGTGGGGGCAAAGATTAAAAACAATCAAATAGATTACCTCCTCATCCATTAAAAAAGTTTTTGTATGCTCTGATTTTTACCCGTTTTGAAACTTGTGAACATTATTTCGTATTACTCAAAGTTTTAACACAGTAATTTATTTAAAAAGGGTTCGCAAAATCTAGACAAACGAACGGGGTTGCCTGAATTGAATAAATAAGTAGATGTGATAAAACCCGGAGCGATGTCACGTGAACTTGCTTTTATTCTTTAGAGACCACTGTGTTGAAATGGGTTGAACTGAAAGAATGTATAAAATTTTCCGAAACCAGCCAAGTGCGAGTCGGACTCGCTCATGAAGGGCCTCTGTACCGTCGAAGTAGAATTTCTTCTGTCTTTACATTATTTGTTTTTATAATGGCAACAGAAATAGACTTTCTGTGAATACAACTTTTTTTATTTATTTATTTTAACAAAAAGTTACCTGAGTGGGTATAAATGTTCTGCCAAACTGCAAGACGGTTTGTCAGCAGTCTACCTACTACGGATAATGATACAGCCCGCTGACAGACAGACGGACGGACAGCGAAGGCTTAATAATAGGGTAGCTAGCGTTGGTTACACTTCGGGTACGGTTTTCTAAAAACGAATGGTTTTGTTTAAGAAAACTTATGCTACTTTTTTGTAGATTTTTAAATTTATAATTAAGTTCTATAGAAAAAAATACTTATCCAATACCAATCCAGCACAAGACCAATAGAAAACTTATCCTAAATAACAACAACAAAACTACAACAACTATACAATACTAATCCTCCGCTGTGGGGCCAGTGGAGTGGTCTGTCAGACTCGGGGTTCCTCCTCGTCACTTCTGGCTGAGGTACGGGGACATAATTAGTGTATATTCTGGTATTCATATTCTGGTAAAAAAGGATAGGGAGTTACTCTTTGCTCTAAAGTACTATAAAGTCTACTTAAACCTAAAATCACTAATTACGCTAAACGCTTAACGAATTAGCTGGGTTGGTTCATTTAAATATTGTATTCGCCTACACATGGACAGTGCGCTTTTATTTAATCCCTAGCTGATCCAGCCAACTTCATCTGCGTCACATAATATAACTTATCACCTTCCACGATAAATGTCCAACACACAAATAAATGTGTGTGTGTTTGTGTGTTTGTGTCCAACACACAAATAATTGTTCTATTCAAATTAGTGGTTCAACCAAACAAATAAACTGTTCAGATTTATAATATTAATATAGATACATTTAGAAATTGCTTTGTGTATGCCAACACAGGCGTACAAATTCGTTCGTTTTTTGTGTCAATGACGTAGAATAGTTGAGGTTTATGGAAGAGCTCATGGCTAAATAATACCAGCCGCTCGGGTCAATATTCAGGGTAAGCCGCGCTTACCAAGGTTGGTCCGTGGATGGCCACCAACCAACCGCCAACTTTCTTCCATGTCTTAAAAAGCTCGTTAACCCGTTGGTTTCTAGCTGTCATTTGTAAATCTTTGTCAGTCGTTACAGGTAGTGGTCTGAAAGTCTTGCACTGACAGTATTACGTTTCGTCGACAAACGAAAGCGTGATTAACGCTGGTGCGATATACTGAAGTTCGACATCACGCTAGTTCGACATGAATCTCATCATCATTATAAGCCTATAATGTTGAAGAGGCCTGAGTCCCACTGCTGGGACTCAAACCTCCTCTCTTGACTCTCCAAATAGCATCCTTCTGGATGGACTATAATCCAACACGAGGGCACAGCGGGGATTGGTAAAGGACACATTTATCTTAGAATTTTTGGTTGTAAGTCATACCGGTTTCCTCACGATGATTTCCTTCACCGTTCTGAGAGCAGTGGTGATGAAATAAATGACACAAAGTTATGTGCCTGTGTGGGTTCGAACCCACGATTAACTGTTCGTAAGTCAGGGCCGCCACCACTGCATCTAGTATTTATTAAGTTAAAGACTAACTGAATTTTAAGAGGTATTCATGATATGCATCATTAAGAAATATAGAGACCATTGCATAGATATCTCACGCCACTAAAGAATAAAAATAGTCATCATTATCATCTCAGCCAAAAGACGCCCACTGCTGGACATAGGCCTCCCCCAGAAGGGGGGGATTTGCCATAATTGCCACGCTTGGCAGGCGGGTTGGCGATCGCAGTATGGTTGTTACAAAGGCACAGAGTACGCTGCTGCCCATTCTCTGGTAAGTCCCTTAGTCGCCTCTTACTCGCATGCAAGTACGCAATTTAATTAGCAATTCTTTCTCAATTAACCTTGGTGTACCTAGTAAGTTTAGTTAGTTAGTATTCTAGATCAAGGGTAGACCCCACCAGAAGGGTAGGGCGGGGGGTGGGGTAGACCTCATAACAAGTTATGAACGTAATAATATTTGTAGGCAAGGACCATGTTTCTACGCCATGAAATAATCCAATTAAAACCATGCAAGCGCAGAAGAGCCAACTATATTATGAAAACGGAAATGTTGTTTAGTCTACTTTGTCGTGTGGTTAGCGTGTTGTGAGAGTATTTTATGTCATCCATGAACCTCTGACTTGACTTTACATGCCGTCAAGAAATATCGCTCAGGCACAGGTTTCCTTTTTTTTATTATTATTATTTAACGTTTATTTCACCATAATAAAATCACAATCAAAACAACACAAAATAAATATTTTATAATTTATTTTGTGTTTTTTTTTATAATAATTATTTTATATAATAATAATTTATTTATTTAACAGACTACAGACAGGTCCACTGTGTCAGTAACAAAAAAACTTAGCCTATGTGAGTACTTAATAATAATTATTAAAACACACAGGAAATCCTTACAATACTAGAATGATAGTTACAATGGAACTTATAAACTATGTTAGTACTTATATTCTACTATAGTTAAGGTAGTTTTTATGAGATGCCTGAGGGGCTCTCGTCAAACCTATCAGCAATAACACCCAAAACTTTTTGCGGGTGTGGGAAATCATCAAATGACTCCTCCCGCTCTGGGCAGAGCGGTAGAGAGTCTCAGATTTCTACTGACTAAAAACCACCCATGTTCCTTCTTAGCCCTTTGTGCCGAGGCCGCGGTATCTCTTTCGAACAACCCGCAGCCCCGACGGGAACCCGTAGCCCCGACGGGATGCTGGTTTCGTTACGATGTTTTACTTTACCGAAGCAAGAGATAATTATTCAACATAATAATTTGACAGCACGGTTGACGCAGTGGCTGAGCAATTGACTGCTAAACTGCGTGTCAGAAGTTCGATCCCCGCACGGAACAAATATTTGTATAACCTACGTACCTATAGATGTTCCGGGTTTGGGTGTTTGGTTCGTGTATGTAAGTTTCAATGTTTGTAAACGCACCTACGATACAGGAGAAATTCCTAGTGTGGGGCAACGTTTTAAAAAAATGCACATGAATCAGAAAAATCAAAGGTTCGTGACTTGGTTCGTTTATTGTTGTTCAATACTCAGCTATAATGTAAACAGTTTGGTACGCAACGAGCCATGGAGAGAGCTACGCTCGGAGTTTCTTTGCGCGACAAAATCCGAAATGGGGAAATTCGCCGAAGAAACAGGGTCACCGACATAGCTCTCAGAATATGCAAGTTGAAGTGGCAATGGGCAGGCCAAATCGCTCGAAGAACCGACAACCGATGGGCAAGAAAGGTTCTCGTATGGCGACCACGAACCGGAAGACGCAGCGTTGGTAGGCTTCCCACCAGGTGGCCCGACGACATCGTGAGAGTCGCAGGCAACCGGTGGATGCAAACGGGGAAGGCCTTGATGATGATCTGCAAAATTCTAAATGGATCTTAATAATCACATAAAACTTTTTATATCGATCTCAAACCCGAGTCTTTGATGCCACCACTTCAATCTGTTTACAAACCAAGGAATGCAATAAACATATTACGTACGTCAATCATACTGTATTGACTGCCTCGTTGGTCTAGTGACCGCTGAGCATGGTTGTATTCCCGACTCGAGCAAACCATTATTGGATTTTTCAATAGGAATTTCTCAGTAGCGGTCACGGAGTCTGGATATGTACCCAGTTGATGACAATAAAATTAAAATAATAATAAGTTTTATTTATTTTAGGTATCATAACCCATATTAGACACATGTTTAAATCATTCAGTACTATATAAAAAGATCACATAAAAATAAATAGAATCCAATACAACATAATAATAATTCTTTAATAATCATAATAATTCTTTAATAATCATAATAATTCTCTAATAATCATAATAATTCTCTAATAATCAAAATAATTCAAAATCATAATTCATAAATGACATAAAAACAAAAAAAAAACAACAATACAATAGGCTCGCCTACTATTACATGGGACTTAAACATAAATGCCGAAATATGGGTGTACTAGTACACCTCTGCCTAACACTACAGGGTTTACAGGCGTGATGTTATGTTTTATTATACTGTGTAGTAGTAGATCATCTAAAAACTTGGCAACCTTTTGCGTTCCTTTCGCCCGCCAGCGAGTCCAATGACGCGTGATTACTAACATAAACACTACGGTTCCGTACTCACCCGAATATGGAATTGCACAACGGGCTTGGCAGAAATAAACGCAATACTCCACGGGTCAGTGTTTGCGTCGGTGAAATGACGCGGCAAATATAAATAAATCAATCTGAATTGCATTAAGGCTTAAATTGGATTGGCTCAATAAAATAACAGAGATAGGTCATGGACTTACAAAATGTTTTGCATACCAAAGGGTTTGAAGTGACGAGATAAAAATAGAGCTGTGAATAAATCTTGTACTAAAGGAATGCTCCTTACTTTAGATGAGGTGATCTTGATATTGTGTCCAATAAAATAATCTATAGATAGCTATTTCAATCGGGGAATAACGTCTACGTTAGCCGACCCTAACATAGTTAGGAAAAGGCTAGGCAGATGATGACATAGTATTTTCTGTTCGTTATATCTATATAACGAACAGAAAATACTATGTCATCATCTGCCTAGCCTTTTCCTAACTATGTTAGGGTCGGCTTCCAGTCTAACCGGATGCAGCTGAATACCAGTATTTTACTTGGAGCGACTGTCTATCTGACCTCCACAACCCAGTTAATACTAGGTAATACGATACTCTTTGGTAAGACTGGATGTCAGAATTTCAGGTCACTGACTACCTGTAACGACTGCCAAAGATCTATATATGGCAGCCGGGATCAACAGCCTAACGTGGTTTCCGAGACACGGAGGAAACTCGGTATGTCGGGCGGTTACCCACCCACAGAGCGACCCAGGCAAGCACAGCTTTACCTAAAGATCGAACTGAGTGGCAGTTCTTATTAAGCCACGAGCTCTTCCTCCTCCTCCTCCATATCAAGCTGAAATTGAGCTTATCAAAAGATCTGATCCTCATCCATCTGATCTTTGCCTCAAGGTCCTGGGTTCGATTCCTAGGTAAGGCGAAGTATCAATGGGTTTTTGCCATCCGGAATTTCTCAATAGCAGCCACGGAGGCTCGAATTGTGCCCGGTGGATGGATAGTAGATGTGACTTAACATAACTAGCGAAATGTAGGTGTTCTATTAGCAATATCTCTGCCTAATGTATCAGAGATTACAGGTGTTACGTTATGTTATGTTCAAAAGCTCTGATGATAATGAGGATCAGTAACAACTAATGAGGTGGCTAATAGTGTTATTATGTGTTGCGTGTTATTTGTTGTTTAAATATTGTAGAAGTTTTTAAAAGTTACTGAAATAAAATTTATTATACAGGGTGTAAATCAACCCATCACACAGCCGTCAACCAAGCATTCTGTACATCAAACTAAGTACCCCTACGCATTTTTTTTGCTGGGAATCGACTTTTTTTTGGGTCAAAAATCACATTTTAGTGTAAAACTCAATGTAGCACAGCACTGTTAAAACATTGTGCTAGTTGTTGAATATATTAAAATAAAATGTGACTACTAGTGGATGCTTTGAATAGTAAACGGGTCATGGAGGTAATTTAAGTAAAGTTAAAACCTGAAAAACTAGTATTTACAAAAACAGTTCTGTGAAAAATTTGGAACTTTGACCCCCAATATCTCCGTAATTATGAGGTTCCCAGGTATGGTCTAGAACAAAAAAATGATCGCAGTGGTAGGGAGAACAAGTGCCCTTCATTTGCGTTAAGGGTACTTTTACACCCTATATAGCCCATGCGCTAATCTAGAGTATAATATATATCCCTGTCCCTTTCATTCAGATCCGTTTAGCAGTTCTCCGTTCGTAAAAAATGAACTAGTCTTAACCTTTTCAGCAATGAAGTAAAATTAACAGAGCATTCGACAAAGGTGTTGAGAACAAAATGATTATAATTAAATACGCTTCAGTGAAATTGTTAGTCGAATTGTAATTAGTTTTTATTTAAATTTGTATCTGTACAAGCGGGTAGGATTTACAGAGACAAATTGTGTTTGTGAGATTTAGATTCAAAAACAGTCAGAGCCAGTATTACCTGACCCCTCTCATGTATAAAAAAAGGGGAAGTGGTATGAGAAGAGGGGTCATGTAATGCTGGGTACACACTGTACTTACAATGATTCAAGATCGTTTTTCATACATGACAGGTTACGACTTTAGAATTTAGTCGAGGCTTAAATTTACCTCTCGCGTTTCAAAAGTCGCGTGTCAAAAGTCGCGTGTCGAAAGTCGCGTGTCAAAAGTCGCGAAAAAAGCAATGTCAGTGTCACTATTTTTATCAATCTCAATAGACCTGACCAATAGACCTCAATAGAGAAACAGAACGTGTTTTATACACGTTCCGTTTCACATAATACGAAGAACTTGTTCGTTCATCACGTGGTTAAGGTGAATGCTCCAACCACCCCGCGAAATTCAAATTTTCTTACGTTTTTTGTAATTTGCAGGTCCTATGTAATTACAGAAATATAATCATCAAAATCATCAATACAAGCCTCCAAGTTCATAAAGGTGCAGGAACTTGAAAAAGTCATTTTTGCACCTTTATGAACTTGGAAGCTTGTATTGATGATTTTGATGATTATATTTCTGTAATTACATAGGTCTTACAGCCGCAATTAATATTCTAATCAACATACAAACTAACACTGACCTGCAAATTGCAAAAAACGTAAAAAAAATTGAATTTCGCGGGCTAGTTGGAGCATTCACCTTAACCACGTGATGAACGAACAAGTTCTTCGTATTATGTGAAACGGAACGTGTATAAAACACGTTCTGTTTCTCTATTGAGGTCTATTGGTCAGGTCTATTGAGATTGATAAAAATAGTGACACTGACATTGCTTTTTTCGCGACTTTTGACACGCGACTTTCGACACGCGACTTTTGACACGCGACTTTTGAAACGCGAGAGGTAAATTTAAGCCTCGACTAAATTCTAAAGTCGTAACCTGTCATGTATGAAAAACGATCTTGAATCATTGTAAGTACAGTGTGTACCCAGCATTACATGACCCCTCTTCTCATACCACTTCCCCTTTTTTTATACATGAGAGGGGTCAGGTAATACTGGCTCTGACTGTTTTTGAATCTAAATCTCACAAACACAATTTGTCTCTGTAAATCCTACCCGCTTGTACAGATACAAATTTAAATAAAAACTAATTACAATTCGACTAACAATTTCACTGAAGCGTATTTAATTATAATCATTTTGTTCTCAACACCTTTGTCGAATGCTCTGTTAATTTTACTTCATTGCTGAAAAGGTTAAGACTAGTTCATTTTTTACGAACGGAGAACTGCTAAACGGATCTGAATGAAAGGGACAGGGATATATATTATACTCTAGATTAGCGCATGGGCTATATAGGGTGTAAAAGTACCCTTAACGCAAATGAAGGGCACTTGTTCTCCCTACCACTGCGATCATTTTTTTGTTCTAGACCATACCTGGGAACCTCATAATTACGGAGATATTGGGGGTCAAAGTTCCAAATTTTTCACAGAACTGTTTTTGTAAATACTAGTTTTTCAGGTTTTAACTTTACTTAAATTACCTCCATGACCCGTTTACTATTCAAAGCATCCACTAGTAGTCACATTTTATTTTAATATATTCAACAACTAGCACAATGTTTTAACAGTGCTGTGCTACATTGAGTTTTACACTAAAATGTGATTTTTGACCCAAAAAAAAGTCGATTCCCAGCAAAAAAAAATGCGTAGGGGTACTTAGTTTGATGTACAGAATGCTTGGTTGACGGCTGTGTGATGGGTTGATTTACACCCTGTATAATAAATTTTATTTCAGTAACTTTTAAAAACTTCTACAATATTTAAACAACAAATAACACGCAACACATAATAACACTATTAGCCACCTCATTAGTTGTTACTGATCCTCATTATCATCAGAGCTTTTGAACATAACATAACGTAACACCTGTAATCTCTGATACATTAGGCAGAGATATTGCTAATAGAACACCTACATTTCGCTAGTTATGTTAAGTCACATCTACTATCCATCCACCGGGCACAATTCGAGCCTCCGTGGCTGCTATTGAGAAATTCCGGATGGCAAAAACCCATTGATACTTCGCCTTACCTAGGAATCGAACCCAGGACCTTGAGGCAAAGATCAGATGGATGAGGATCAGATCTTTTGATAAGCTCAATTTCAGCTTGATATGGAGGAGGAGGAGGAAGAGCTCGTGGCTTAATAAGAACTGCCACTCAGTTCGATCTTTAGGTAAAGCTGTGCTTGCCTGGGTCGCTCTGTGGGTGGGTAACCGCCCGACATACCGAGTTTCCTCCGTGTCTCGGAAACCACGTTAGGCTGTTGATCCCGGCTGCCATATATAGATCTTTGGCAGTCGTTACAGGTAGTCAGTGACCTGAAATTCTGACATCCAGTCTTACCAAAGAGTATCGTATTACCTAGTATTAACTGGGTTGTGGAGGTCAGATAGACAGTCGCTCCAAGTAAAATACTGGTATTCAGCTGCATCCGGTTAGACTGGAAGCCGACCCTAACATAGTTAGGAAAAGGCTAGGCAGATGATGACATAGTATTTTCTGTTCGTTATATCTACGTTATTCCCCGATTGAAATAGCTATCTATAGATTATTTTATTGGACACAATATCAAGATCACCTCATCTAAAGTAAGGAGCATTCCTTTAGTACAAGATTTATTCACAGCTCTATTTTTATCTCGTCACTTCAAACCCTTTGGTATGCAAAACATTTTGTAAGTCCATGACCTATCTCTGTTATTTTATTGAGCCAATCCAATTTAAGCCTTAATGCAATTCAAATTGATTTATTTATATTTGCCGCGTCATTTCACCGACGCAAACACTGACCCGTGCAGTATTGCGTTTATTTCTGCCAAGCCCGTTGTGCAATTCCATATTCGGGTGAGTACGGAACCGTAGTGTTTATGTTAGTAATCACGCGTCATTGGACTCGGTGGCGGGCGAAAGGAACGCAAAAGGTTGCCAAGTTTTCAGATGATCTACTACTACACAGTATAATAAAACATAACATCACGCCTGTAAACCCTGAAGTGTTAGGCAGAGGTGTACTAGTACACCCACATTACGTCAATTATGTTTAAGTCCCATGTAATAAAATAAATGGACGAGCCTACTGCCATCAACTGGGTTGATGGCAGTAGGCTCGTCGGAACGTATGGAAATTCAAATTTTCTTACGTTTTTTGTAATTTGCAGGTCCTATGTAATTACAGAAATATAATCATCAATACAAGCCTCCAAGTGCATAAAGGTGCAGGAACTTGAAAAAGTCATTTTTGCACCTTTATGAACTTGGAAGCTTGTATTGATGATTTTGATGATTATATTTCTGTAATTACATAGGTCTTACAGCCGCAATTAATATTCTAATCAACATACAAACTAACACTGACCTGCAAATTGCAAAAAACGTAAAAAAAATTGAATTTCGCGGGCTAGTTGGAGCATTCACCTTAATGAATGTTCAAAATAACTAATTGATATTTTTTACTTTACTTTTAATTTATGGCTAGCTATGATTCTTTTTATGATTTTATATTAAGGTGTGGAAAGAAAACTAAGTGTGCAGTTAACAAACAGGTCGTTTAAAACGAACTTCTTTATTGCCGTTGAGTGAATGACAGGCTGTAATTTGTTTGACGTTTTGCAGTCGTTCGTTTGCTACGTATTGTAAAGTCCATTTCACGAAAGAAGTCCCGCGGACAATTGTGGAACTAAATTTAACAGATCGGCCATGTTGTCGTTTGTCGATGTTATCAAGGTGCGTTTGTTGTGGCAGATATTTTGTGAGTTTATTATTGGATTAGTGCGTTATAAGGTTTATTTACGATGCCAAAAGTTGTGAAACAACATTATGTCGCGCGACATACAGCGCTGCGTCTGCGTGACTTCTTTCGTGAAATGGACTTTACTGGGCGATTTTGGATTTTCTGATACCATTACAACTTTTGCATTTTTCACGGACTTCGATACCTACTACTTACGATTACTTTGGCCTTGTTACACAGATAGCGATTTACTTATACTTCACTAAAAGAGAAAATAAAATCAAGACATATCTTAAGACGTCAGTACTATGTGTACACATTTTGATATCAAATGGTATCAATGGACGAGAAGGCATTGTAGAGTATTGCTGCAACTGCATTGTAGGACGTCGCACTGTAGGTTGCTGTGCGAATGGTATGACGTTGGTGTGGTATTGGGTTGGGCCAGGCATGAAACCAACATTGTGGCTCCAGCAGCATTTTTAGATGAAGTGGTTGTACGACAAGACATTGAATAAATCATTGCCGACTCGTAGTCACACCAGATTTTCACACCAGTAGTATGACAAACAGAAATTTTATTCTCGTTTGTCACACCACTATTTTTTCCACACCATTAACCATAAAAACCTTAACATTACGATTTTTTATTAAATTAAAAACTTTCAAATTACGTTTTTACCCGACTGCGGCAAAGCCCAAAAGGAGCGTTATGTGTTTGACCTGTATGTATGTCCATTTCTTTGCTCCCTTATAACCCCTAAACGGATGAACGGATTTGAATAAAATGTAGTGGCGCGATTGTCACTACGTTAAAATCGAGAAACAAAGAAACATTGTAGATTTTGGGTGCCATAACGTGTATCAAGTTTGATTTTTTTCAGTTGACGGAGATAAATGCGCGGAAATACATAAAAAAAAGTACATACACACGAATTTTTTGGAAGGCTGTGGCGTAAATATTGCAGTAACTAAAGAGTTCTGTTCCAGGGTTTCCAGCACAGTTATATCACTGAAAGTGAAATTATATTATTGAAAACTAGCTTCGCGGTTTCACCGCCGCTCAGCACCTGAGGGTCGTGGTGTGAATAACCAATAAAATTTCCCAAGATTTGGGCTATCAAACTCAAAAACATTTTTCCAAATTCAACTGTTCCAGAGATTATTGCGTCCGATCATATTTTTTTAAATTAGAAAATGTATTAATGTTTATAATAATTATAATTTTGTGTTTTTAGTAACAAATCCACCTTATTTATTGATCGTTAATTAAAACTGTATAACACCATTAATAAATAATGGTTCAATTGGTTCAATTAAAACTAAATCGGAACACTTGCATACTTTCTCTCACAGAACACAAAACATAATTTAGCCATCTTCTCCATTCATCCGCAAACACAACTCACACATCCATCCACACATTTATCCGTTTCAGTAGGTAAAACTAAGCTTCAGTCGTACACAAACCAAATTGATTCTCTAGTACCAAGTAAACACAAGACGGTCAATGTTTGTATTGGTCCCACTAAGCTTTGACGTGTCTACTACAGACCTTTTGAACACGATTGCGCCAACGTAAACTCGAACGATTCTGTCCTCGACAGGGTCCAGAATAGTGACAAATATAATTATTTCCCTACCAACTATTTATATTATGGTACGCAATAGAGAATTGAGAACATACCTTTTTTTTTTTGGAGAGTGGAAAATCATCAAATAACCCCTCCCGCTCTTGGGCAGAGCGAAAGGCGAAAGGGAGTGTCAGACTTCTACTGACTAAAAACCACCCATGTTCTTTCTTAGCCCTTCATGTCGGGGTCGCGGTATCTCTTGCGAACAACCCGCAGCCCCGACGGGATTGAGAACATACCTTACATAACATCACGTCATCATTGGCATAGCGAGAAAATAACAGGACGGTAAACAGTCGGTTCACATTCAATAGGACAGCAGCTGCACAAGATACACGAGATGTTGGTAGATTCGTTCGTTCGTTCGTAGTTTATCGTGTTTGTCTCTCATAACTTTATGTAGTACTAACTGGGTTGTGGAGGTCAGATAGGCAGTCGCTCCATGTAAAATACTGGTATTCAACTGCATCCGGTTAGACTGGAAGCCGACCCCAATATGGTTGGGAAAAGGCTAGCCTTTTCCCAACCATATTGGGAGACCATATTGAGAGATCATCATCTGCCTAGGCAGATGATGATCTCTCATACCTTTATATATTTTGTTTCATGTATTCATATATGTTCAAAATAATTATTAAAAGGTTTGATTTCATTTCATTTGATATGTATATTTAATCCTATATTTTAGGTATATATAATTATATTTTCTTATTTATTTTTTGTTTTGCACCTTCTATGTATGGCCTCTGCATCACCCTAAGGTAGACTGGACGGGGCTGCAGGTTGCCCTTCGGGGCTGCGGGTTGTTCGAAAGAGATACCGCGGCCTCGGCGCAAGGGCTAAGAAGAAACATGGGTGGTTTTTAGTCAGTAGAAGTCTGACACTTCCTTTCGCTCTGCCCAGATCGGAAGAGGTTATTTAAAGGTAGACTGGTAGAATATGCCAAGACATTAAATCCGCCTTTGTACAGTTTTAACTTATGAATAAAGTTTCAATTAATAAATAATAAACGTTACGTTTCCTCCACATAACCTTATTAGCACCGTAGATGTTTGAAAAAGAAGACGACTCAGTAATAAATGTGGAGACCGTGTGACACATTGAGCTGTCCTTTTTCCGTGGTATTGTGACCTCGGGTCAAAATGGACGCCCGTTGTTTGTTATCCGTTTATTATTATGTACATTGCCAGTTTTTTGTTGGCCAGGAAATATTTTGTTTGTCTAAAATGAGTGGTAGTGTAGTTATTCTCTGAATAATTTTACTTGGCCTCAAATATTTTCCCATACTGTTCTTCCTATGAGAAACTAGAATAGGAAATTGAATTGTAAGAATAAATAAAGTTATTCAAGAGCAAAAAGGTTCGCTAGTCTAATAAATATTATTTCTTTCTTTCTTTCGTTTTAGGGTTCCGTGTCTCGAAAGGAAAAAACGGAACCATTATAGGTTCACTTTGTTGTCCGTCCGTCCGTCTGTCTGTCTGTCAAGACCTTTTTTCTCAGGAACGTGTGGAGGTATCAAGCTGAAATTTATATCAAGTACTCAAGTCTATTGTCCCTTAAAGCTGTGAAAAAATCAAACTTCCGCCTTATGCCGCAAATTTCTGCAAAATTGCAAAATTTCGACACTCGCATGGGAATCAAAACTGTACTCAAGTAAAAATAATTATTTTGTAAATATTTTTATAGGAGAGGAGCACTGAGTCCCTGCAGTGGGAACATTATTGGCTGATGATGACGCAATGTGTACCATAATAAACTCAAGACCTCGTGTCGTGTTTCAAACAATGAAACTGATTAAATTTTGTTATATGACTTTTGGAAAATGAGAACAGCTTTTCATGGTCTTGCCAAACCGCGTAAATTTCTATAGAAACTTCAATTATTTTTTTGCGAATTTCTAGAACTCGTATATATCATAAATTATTATGTTATTCCAAGGGACCACTGGAGAGGTCTTGCAATTGTCATATTACACCTTGTGTACAACATAACATCACGCCTGTAATTCCTGAAGGGTTAGGCAGAATACACCAATTAGTAATTATATTGGTGAATACATTTCACCAATTCTGTTTATGTCCCACGTAATAGGGGGCGAGTCAATTGCCATCAAGGCACAAATCCAAACTCCGTGGCTGCTACTGAGAAATTCCTGATGGGATGAATCCAACCCAGGTCCAAGCAAGCAGCCGCGCTTGCGAGCACTCGACCAACAACCCACGACCTTGTATACAAATTCTACCTATAAATATAAATAAAATAATAAATAAAATAAAATAATTTAATTCAAGTATCACTGACTCATAATAGAACACACAACGTAACATAACATCACGCCTGTAATTCCCGAAGGGTTAGGCAGAGGTGTACCTAATAGGAGAAGGAGGAGGTGTCATTATAGAAATAATAATAAATTTTGTTTGTCACATTACATACACAACATTCAATTCAATTCAATAACAATTTTATTTGGCACAGCGGGCACAAGCTAGCCTAAACCTTATGTTGTAAAAATAAGGCTTAAGGCACCCACCGCACCGTTTTCGGTACGCCCGGGACTAAAGAGGTCAATTAAATTAAATCACAACAATTAGTCACAACAAAAACACAAAACATAAATCAATTCAAATTAAAAAATATACATATACACTGTCGCATCAGCCTGCCACATGTCGCTTACAACAGTGGGAGATAATGGCACAATCAAGTCTTCCCGCGAGCGCGGCCAGCATGTTGTTAGCGCTCCCCCGCACTCGCCGCACCAGCGACGTGCTTCTCTTGCGCATAATGGCGTGGAAACAATCCACACGCGCTTCTGCAAACATAGTCGACCTACTCGTTTGTTCGAAAGATCAAAAAGAATTTTTGATCTTTCGAACATAGGTCGACACTTAAAATAGCACTTAAAGTCAAACTAACTGTAATCTTATTGCATCAGAAAGTGCAATATAAAAATCTAGCTTTCATCTCGCATAAAAAACTTCCTTGACCAAGTTTCTAACGAACTGTTTTTATCTCTTTCTTACAGATATACACAATTATTAACGACAAACTCGTCGGGCTTCTCATAAGGACAAGGAAACATCAGCTGACTTACTTTGAAGGCGAAGTGTTGTTTCAGGTAAGATTTTATTTAGTTTTAATAAAAAACTATACTTCCTTTCTTTAAAAATAACAAACAAACATGCATTTTATGGAGTATGGGAAATCATCAAATGACTGTCAGGAGTGTCAGACTTCTACTGACTAAAAACCACCCCTGTTCCTTCGTAACCCTTTGTGGCCACGGATTCTCATTCGAACAACCCGCAGCCTCGGTAGGCGGCATACAAACTACAACTCTTTTGTTTTTGAACATTAATAAGACAAATGTTCCTAACGCCATGGCTGTCTCAGTTTTTTAAATAAAGTGGCCAGGTCAAAAGATTTTGCCTTTGTGATTGCAATTTCATGAATTTTTATTATGCCCAGGGTGAAGTGGCAGCCAAGAAAACCAGAAAATATTTATTTATCGCAACAATTGCCATACGCCTGAATTTTCGGTCTCTTTGGTTTGCATAAAATGTTTATTTTTGGATTTTACTGCTGTGCCCTAAGAATTAATACCTTGATTGATGAACACACAATTTATCCCTAATCATTTATTTTTTTCCTACGAATTGTTTCAAACATTTAAAACTAATTTATCATTTCGGTGAGCTATGCGATCGTGTGGCAATAGATAAAGATATTGATATTGATTTTGATTTTTATGCTCGTTATGTTTCTTCGACAAATAAATATATTTTCTTTCTTTCTTTCTATAAAGGAAATAATCCTTATTTTTAACATCACTGCCCAAAAAAAAGAGTGATATGTTTTCACCTCATTTGTCTTGTGGTCGTAAGAAGAGAGGAGCTCATGGCTTTATAATAACTGCCACTCAGGTCGATCTTTAGGTTAAGCAGCACTTGCCTAGGTTGGTCTGTGTATGGGTGACCGCCCATTACATACTGAGTTTCCTCCAAGTAGCCTCTGATAAGCACGTTATGCTGTTGGTCCCGGCTGCTATACGTATATAGATCTTTGGCAGTCGTAACAGGAAGTTAGTTACCTGAAAGTCTGACAACCAGTTTTACAAATGGGTATCATCTTACCTAATATTAACTGGGTTGTGGAGGTCAGATAGGCAGTGTAAAATACTGGTATTTAGCTGCATCCGGAGACTGGGAGTCGACCCCAATATAGTTGGGAAAAGGCTAGACAGGTGATGATAGTCTTGTGGTCGTAAGAGCAAAGTTGCTAAACTTGAGCGCTTGGGTTCGATTCCCAGATCAGGCCTACCCTCGAACAGCAGTCTGGATTTCTGAAAAATGGAGAAGACGGTTAAAAGCTATCGTTGATGGCTCAACAAGATTGCAGACCAAGTTATTTATATGAAGAACGATCCTTCGAGAAAGTTCCACATCCTTCTTGAAACTTCGAGACATTTCCATTTAAAAAAATATTCTGGAATCTTATAGACAGTTCTATAGAAAACTGTAGACTCGAACGTAATCTAGTTCTCGTAAAACAGTGTTGACGTAACAATATGTTTGTTTTTTTCAGAAACGCGATGACGACGTCCCAGTATTCCTAATGCAGACGATTCAAGATATTAGTACGTACTGCAACAATAAAGCCACGCAAGCAAGAAGATCCGTGTCTCCTATGCCACAATAATTTATAAAATTAATTACGATATATTATAATAATTATAATGTATAATTGACAAAACTGATTGTGATGACAGTTACAATGTTATAGGCCCTTAAAGGTGGAAAACTATAGGTATAACTATGATTTATCATTTTTCAAGCATAAATAGTGTGATGAATGATGATGAAATGTCTACGTTTTAAATTGTTAAATAAATAAGTGAGCTATAGTTTTATCTGGAGAAAAAAAACCTACTGTTTTTTAAACATTCGGTAAACTTACTTGGTAACAAAAATACGATATGCTTAAAAAGTAAAACTTATTAATTCAAAATTTATTTGAAACTAGCTGTTGCCAGCGGCTTCGCCCGCTACAACTCGAAAATTATCCCACTGGAAGATAAAATCGGGATAAAATCCTATGTGTTAATTCAGGTTATAAACTGTCTGTATACCAAATTTTATCCAAATCCGTTTAGTAGTTTTTGCGTAAAATAGTAACAAACATACACACTCACAAACTTTAGCCTTTATAATATTATTGTGATTGTTCATTTTCTTTTACTTATAACAATTTAAGAAAATTTTCTCTGATAAAACGTAAACCAACATTTAAACTTACAGCTTTTAGTGAAAAGTAAATTTGTTTATTTCCTCCCACTTGCCTTGTGACATAGGCGAAATTTATGTCACGAAATCCTTTTCTAAGAAAATGTATTGTTCTGCAAAAAGAAATAGCAATTTTCTCCTGAAAATTAAACATGAAAGAAATTGTACTGTGTTACGAACATTGAACATACTTATTTTCGTGGTCACACTTTGATGAGGACTTTTCTCGAAAAATTACGTTCTTGATTCTACGATAAGGCGATTCCCACATGACTCCGCGACTTCGAATGGTGTCGTGTGAAAACCACCTGAAAAATTTAAGCTCTTGAAGTTGCCTGTTGAATCTTTTGTAATTGTTGTGAATGGTCCCCCAAAATAACAGTTGACAATCATCACAAGAATTCAAATGGCTTGTTTTAAATATGTAACAAAAACCAGAACTGTTACTTAAATATCATAAAAATAAAAATGAGTGGAAAAAGCTTCTGTACTAAAGCTGCGTAGTTTACAATTAAGGGTTTATTCACGTTTTGTTCCAAAAAGGTAAAAATTACGATTACCTAATTCTTATATCCATTTTATCCCAACAGATTATTGGGGTAATGTCATAACATTAATACAGTCCTTTCATACTTAATTTTCCTGTGATATAAACCTTATGTGAACCAGAATAAATGTCAAAATGCAAAGTTGTAATAAAGATGAATGGACAGTCGGTATTTTAGTGAAATTATTGTGCACTGTTTTATCATTACAATTATTGTGTCTCCTGTCATCACACAGTTTTAGTTCCACAAAACAATGTTTATGATAAACTTGTAGTGTTTAGAGATGCCTGATTTATGTATTCAAAATCTTACCGGTACCTTACCTGCTATTTTTATCACTATCCTGCTCTTATCCCAATTTATATGGGGTCGGCGCAGCATGTCTTCTTCTTCCATACTTCTCTTTTAGACATCATCTTGGCAGTCACCTACCTATACCATCCAGTCGTACAATTTTATTGGTAAAAAATATCAATAAAGCAAAGGTTTGGTGTGCTAAGCCTGACCACCATGACATGAAGGGAGTAAAAGTTAGGTCACGGTCTGTTCAACATCATCAGCCATAAGACGTCCACTGCTGGACAAAGGCCTCCCCCATAGAACGCCATAGCGAACGGCCACCTGATGTGGGACAACGACGCTGCGTCTTCCAGTTCGTGGTCGCCACTTGAGAACCTTTCTTCCCCTTCGGTTGTCGGTTATGTCTACGTAAATAAGAATCAGGCATTCCCTAAGTGCCTAATAGAAATCCTAATAATAGTCCAAGGACTAACATTTAGACTAAGCTGGAATTAGTCTTTTTGGAAGTGAGTCTTTGGAGAAATGACCATAAATGTAAATAAATTATTATCAGCTAAAAAATAAAAATTGTTTTGTATGATTTAACCATGAAATAACAACGTTTTAAAACCTTCTAACCTCGTGAGAAAAAAAAAATGTAATTACCAAGATTAGAGTTTGAAACTCTCACAGTTTAATGAAAATTGTGCAGTGTCACGTATTTGCAGTCCATCAAAATTAATTCCCACAGATATAACGTAAAAAATATTAAGAATTTGTAGTAACCCTGATAATTTTATTCCTTTAATCCCAAACTGGCTTTAGATTTGTATTTTTTTTCGATATCTAAAGTCTTCGTAAACATAACTAATCGTTATCAGTCTTACTATTATAACAGTTGAACCCCAAAAGTAACGCCCAAAGACAGTCATTTTCATAAAACTGTGTATATTAAGAACGAAGCGAAAATTTGAGAAATGTTAATTATTCTACAAATTAAGTTTAAATGAAAATAGAAGTGAGTTGCTCCATCTTTGTAGCTTGGAAAATTAGGTTAGATTTTAGAAAGATATATGTAAAGAAGGGACCTTTTGTGTAGTTTTTTGCAATTCGCTTTTGTTTGCGATGTCAAAAATCTCATTGTATTAGGCTTTTGTTGCAAAAAATGTTGTAAAATTGTTAATTTTGTTTGTACAGATGGTCACATTTTATCCGCCAAGAAGATTAATGACAAAAATGTTTTTTGCAAGGTTGAAAATAAAATAATTAGAGCATTGTCTCGGCAGTCATCCATTAAAGAAATATGATAAAGATAGATATATTTGCCTACTAAAAATCGTTTGGCTTTCTGCCAGCTCTCAAAAGGGTGTCAAATATATGTTCATCCTTTGAATATATTTGCCCGGGATGATGTCACATTAATCAAAACTGTAACCTGCAAATCCTTTAGATAGACATTTTGCCAATCGCTTTTGTGCTACCAAAATAATATTAAATTCCACACGGCATAAGAAAATACAGATGTTAATATGGGAACCTTATTCTGTCGGGACTAAATACTAAAATATGATGTTTGTCTGAATTAGTCAGGTAATAATGTAAAATTAATGTATTTGGCGGTTCAGTGTCAGTGTCATCTTTTGTGCAAGTGTTTTACTGGATTGACTCTACATTATGACAATTTTAATAACTTGTTTTTTTTTTTTCATTAAAAATTATAGTGAGTCGCAAAAAATACGACGACTGAAAAAAATATGTTTTCGATCTAGTAAAATATCGGATAGTTTTCATAATTCATAGTATTAGATATAAGCAAATATTGTTATTTTTAAATTATACGCTAATATTTTATGTACATTAACGAAAAAATGTGTCATTAAACTTACAAACATATTTATATTTTTGATAAAGTTTTTTAGGTAAATTATTGAAATTGTATTATTTATTTAGATCTAATATGAATGTAAGAGGAGCTCGTGGCTTAATAAGAACTGCCACTCGGGTCGATCTTTAGGTAAAGCTGTGCTTGCCTAGGTCGGTCTGTGGATGGGTGACCGCCCGACATACCGAGTTTCCTCCGTGCCTCGGAAAGCACGTTAAGCTGTTGGTCCCGGCTGCCATATAAAGATCTTTGGCAGTCGTTACAGGTAGTCAGTGACCTGAAAGTCTGACAACCAGTCTTACCAAAGGGTATCGTATTACCTAGTACTAACTGGGTTGTGGAGGTCAGATAGGCAGTCGCTCCATGTAAAATACTGGTATTCAGCTGCATCCGGTTAGACTGGAAGCCGACTCCAACATAGTTGGGTAAAGGCTAGGTAGATGATGATCTAATATGAATGTAAATAGCTTTTTACTATTTTCATGAATCTCGGCAATAAAATAGCAAATTACAGTTAAAGGTGAAGAAAAGTTTGAACCCTTAATTTTTTTTTTTAATTATGTATTAAATCGTGAGCTTAATGAATATGAGATGTTTTGGTGATGTTTCATGTTATGTTTATTTGTCGACTTATTAAAACAAAACTAACATAAATATTTAAGTATTTAAAGACGTTAATTAATAATCATTTTTCAACTTTCATCATAACATTCTAGTCTATCTAGTCGATTGAGACCTGTAAAGAATAATGATTTGTGTTTAAAATAAACTTATCAGAATATCTATACCTGATTTTTTTTTTGTTGCATATCTCATATTGCATAAAAACTCGCGAATTTTGTTGCTCCGTTCATCACGCCTGTAATACCCGAAGAGTAAGGCAGAGGTGTACCTAATAGTACGTACTTTACTGGTATTCGTTAAAATTAAGCTTATGGCTAGTTTTACTAAGAAACATGTAGTGCTTACAGATTTTCTTCCAAGTAGGTATTTAATTTACAAAATCCCAGCAAATTTGATTAACTACCAATACTCCAATAAATACAACTGAATACCAGTAAATTGAAAAGCCTTTTGGTGTATTTTCAATTCTGCGAACGAGAATAAGAGAGAGAATAATATAATAATACGGCCGAGACTCTTTATCAAGATAAATAACTCCTTGTTAAATGAGAATTGGGGTTGAATTTGTTGAGTTTTCTTGTAATTTAAGGCTTTTCGTTGAAGCCCTCTGGCCTGCAGACTTTCCAGAATGGGTATGGTATTGTTACATGAAAAGCTTATTCTGTATTAGAAGATATAATATTGTAGTAGTATTTTCTAAAGTAATAGTAGGTAAAACACAACTTAAACTCGAAGAGTTCAATCTTTTAATCTTCAATTAGACCAATTGGCACTTTTGAATGTCAGAAAAAACAAATAAAACGAAAACACAGACACAGTCACAAGGCATAATAACCTATGAAAGTACTGTAGTTGCCCATTCCCTAGCGTAGATCTCTATGGAGATATTGTACTAGTACAGTAATATTGGTTTGAAATCCAAAATTGAGGAGCTTGTGGGTGGGGGCCACGTGACGGCTTCCGGCCACCGTACACGCGGGTCTGTGGACGGTGAGTAATGGGCTAGCTCGCCGTCCGTAAGTCTTATGACGATGAAAGACCGTGTTGACGGCGCGTTTGTGTTCCACGCGCGCCTCAAAGATATGTCAGCAACATGGAAGGGGCCCGCAAGGGCCGACGCCCGTTGGGGCTGCGGGTTGTTCGAAAGAGATGCCGCGGCCTCGGCGCAAGGGCTAAGAAGGAACATGGGTGGTTTTTAGGCAGTAGAAGTTTGACACTCTCTTCCGCTCTGCCCACGAGCAGAAGGAGTTATTTGATGATTTCATCCCCCCCCCCAAAAAAAGGAGCTTGTGGCTAAGTAATATATGCCACTAGGGTGGATCTTTATATTAAACCATACTTGCCTAGATTGGTCTGTGTATGGGTGACCACTCATTACATCACGTTAACCAATTGATCCCGACTATCATTAAAATTTGTTTTCATCATTAAAATTAAGGCTGTGTGAGCGTTCTAGATTCATGTACTTATCATTCTAGTCAAAAGGCTTCCACTGCTGGATATACTCTCCTCCAGTGTCATCACGTTGATCAATCCCATGTGTCTCGCATCGAGAGGATCCCCGCAACCTTCACCAGATCATCAGTCCACCTAGTGGGAGAACTTCTAATGCAACGTCTTCTGGTTAGCGGTGACCTTTCCAGAACTTTTTGGCCCCATCTGCCATCCTTACATCCCAAATCAACCCGAATCGAGTACTGAATTCATGATAACACAACGTGTGACAAACTAAAAATGAAATTCGTCTAACTTAGTTATTTCTAAATTGTGAATTCCCTAGATGACGTCTGAAAAGTGGGAGTTGTATGTAGATTAAAATATGAATGTAAAGTGTTCTCTTGGCTTGCGAGATACAAGAATGATGTGTTAGTCAAAAAATAATTGTTTGACGTTGCAAGCATACTTTGTTAGAAGTTTGAAATCTTCTCAACTAATGTATAATGCTTTTATCCGTTGAATATTATATTTGGGTAAATCACACAAACTCTCAAGGACTCAAGAATTGGTTCGTCTCTCTATTTGCAAACTTGTAGAGTATGTCTAGCAAGCCAATTTAGGCAAGTTATATTCAACTTAATGAATGGCGATACAAAGCCAGGTCTGGCTTTGTATGTATATCATCAAAACAAATACAGACAGATTTCATTAAGTGAAATTAAATATATGACTAGGTCTCTCTCTAACCCACATTGAGATCTTTTCTGAACACCTACACTACTCGATGACAAAATCTAGTCTCCACTGTCATTTGTTTAAAACTCCACAATACAACTAAGTCAATAGAATAGTTTTTTTTTTTGTTGTCGTGTGGAAAATCAACAAATGACTCCTCCCGCTCAGGGCAGAGCGGTAGGGAGTGTAACACTTCTACCGACTAAAAACCACCCATGTTTCTTCTTAGCCCTTTGTGCCGAGGCCGCGGTATCTCTTTTGAATAACCCGCAGCCCCGACGGGCTACAAAATAACCTTAAAATGCTAAATTATATAGAAATTTAATTAGGTTAAAAACGGCCCCGACTTTATCTTAATTAACTCGATAATCCTAAATGCAGCTAGTTATGTAGCCATGCGTTGCATTGCACCTTTTTTACCTGCCTTCCTACCTTATGGTAGTAGGGTGAAAAATACTTTACGATCTATTCTCACTTCTACCAAATATACAAAAAAATAACATAACAATGGGTCGAGTCGTTTCGGAGGAGTGCGACCACAAACACCGTGATACGACATATTTGGATATTAAAAGATTATGTCATTATTAAAACAGTCCACTTAGATCGCCTTCATAGTATTTCCAATGTGAACTCACTTCGCTCGCCACTAAAGTCTATGTTTGTAAAAAGCACATTACATTGAAGTTCATTACTTTCCTGTCGTTCCTTCCATCTAGTCCTATTGTTTTTAGTCCTGAAGGGTACTTTACCCATATACGAAATAAAGTGATCGATATACCCAAAACGCACGTATGCATAAAACTGTCACGAAAACCTTTATGTAACACTTTATATTGTATTATTGGCGGTTGCCCGCAACCTTAGTTCTCGTTAAAATTATTTAAAAAATATTACTTCTTTAGAGTTTTTTTTTGCACGAAACCTTTGTTTTTATTCTAAAATAAAAACACCATCTATTATGATTCTATATGTATATCAGTGTCGTATATATTTTCATATCTGTTCAGTAGAAAGCTTTTATTTTGATGCTTTATACAGACCCTTCAATTTTATTTATTAGGTAACTTTTCTTTAGGCTCTAGGGAAAACGACTTTGTTTCTACGGTTTAGGGGCTCCCACACAAAACTGCGATGTGAATTTCTGCGATACGATTTTGTGCGGCAAACCGTTTGGTAGGGCAACCATACCTTCAAGTGTAGTCAGCCGTATTGGACGTGTTTTTAGGAAGCAAGATGGATCGCAAAAAGATTATTGCACTGATGTTATTGTTAAATAGATATAAAAGAAAAAGAATATTCTGGGTTCATCCATTTATTACGATTATGAACTCTGATGGGAACTATTTTACTCGAAAGTACTATGGGTTGAGAACTGAAAAAGATACATTTTTTGATTATTTTAGAATGAGCATATCTTCATTTTAAGAGCTTTTGAGTTTATTATATCACTTGTGTCCCAAAGGACGGGGCGCACCTCAATTAAAGATATTAAAAAAATCTACATCATATTCCGCCATTCTATAAACAAAGAAGGCGGCGCAGGCGCCGCGCGTCTTTCTCTAAAGCTGTCTCAGAGCGAACTAAAAGTCTTTTAAAAGGGGCGTCACCAAGTATGACGTAATTTTGTGTAACTTAACATGTATATATTGTGCGTATGTGTTATGTCTGCATTCATTAGTGAAAATGCCGTTGGAGTGCCATAATTTAACAAATATTTCTTGTAAATTATGTTATGTACATGGATATAGTTTTAAAGTCAAAGTTTTTGTCTGGCAGTGCTTACTTTATTGATGCGTAGCAGTTCCCCGCGAACTTCGTTCGCGTGAAATTATTATAAAAAATATTACTTCCTTAATTGAATCGGATTTTGTTAACAATATCAAGGGTTTAATTAACATCAGCTATCTGCCACTAAAGTTTGCCGTTTCTGCGATCAAAGAAAGAATGTTGGAAAAACCCAATAACACTTTGCCCGACCTGGGAATCGAACCCAGGACCTCATGTGCAGCAATCGCGCTTGCAATGCAACCACTAGACCAACACGGCAGTCGACCTGTTAATGGGGCCTGAAATGACCAGCTTTCTGGATAATCCCACTACAGACCCACATTTAAACAGACCAGCAAACAAACCATTTGTTCCCCCAAATACGGCCTCATTGGGTACCACTATCTGACCTACGCATTCCATAGGGACCCCAGATTTATTTCTCTACAGTCCTAATACTGACCCTCGGTCACCTTACACGACGCCCTTGGGAGAGGACTGCCCAAAATTACATGGAACTTTACCAACATAAATGTGTCTGGGTAGAATTTCATTAAACAAAAAATATTCCGACATTGTTAATATTTTGTTCCAATATCGGTATTTAAATTATTTTTGCATCAATAAGTTTAATGAAATTCTACCGAGACAGAGGTTTGTTTATTTATCGTTATGAGAATCGACTGAATGAAGATATTTTTCATTTATCTTGGGGTCGTAAGTTTTTCCAATAGATAAAATCCCACTGGACGGCAGCCATTTATATAATATAGTATTCTCATTCTAATTCGTTTCGATTTTTTAACCGACTTCAAAAAAGGAGGAGATTATATATGTTCGTGTGTATGTATTTTTTTTTAATGTATGTTACCTGATTTCTCCTCCATTTGTGAACCGATTCTCAAAATTCTTTTTTTATTTGAAAGAGTATACTCCTGAGGTGGTCCCATTTAAATTTGGTGAAGATCTGATCCTGATCTTCGGAGATATACAATAGAACTCTTCAAAAATAGACGGCAAATCTGTCGTGATTGCTGCAATCGCTTGGATGTTTATTGTTTACGCAACATCTTAACTTACCATCACGCCTGTATGCTCTGACGGGGTACGCAGATGTGTACAGGACGCCCAGATTTGGAGAGTTAGGTATGTTAAGTTCCATTTTATTGCGGATAAGCCTATTACGCGACATGTATTGTTAACAACGTAAAATTAATGAATATCAAATATTTGTAAAGGATATTACAACTAAAAATGGAAAAATAAAAAAACTTTTTTGCAAAAAATAAAACCGACTTCAAAAACACAAAAAAGTGAAAAATAACTTTAGCTTCTGAAGTCGGTGACAAAAAAACTGAATAAAACAAACAAAAGTCACCGACTTCAGAAGCTAAAGTTATTTTTCACTTTTTTGTGTTTTTGAAGTCGGTTTTATTTTTTGCAAAAAAGTTTTTTTTAAATGTATGTGTATTTATTTGAGTGAAAATGCCAAAGTTTATAGATCAACACAAACAAATGAAATAAATGTCCCTGATTGTAATTTCAAAATAACAGCTTTTTACTGAAGTATATACGGCAAAAAAACTTATTTTTGTCTGTATCTCTGCCTACTGTTTGTTATTATTATTATTATTTGTTCGGGTTAATCTCCCAAACCACTGAACTGATTTTGACAGGACTCTAACAGATACCTGATTTTATAAGGAGTAACTTGGTCTACTTTTATTCTAGGTAAATAATTAATATTAGGGTTCCGTGCAAAAAAACAAGTAAAATTCTTGAAATTCCTATTCAAACAGGAAAGTATTACTTGCATAATAATAATTAATAAACACGCGGGCGATTTTCGCGGGCAAAAGTTAAAAATATGTCAATATAATCAATAATTCCAAGTACCTATCTGTTAATATGTTTGAAATAAAAGCAAACCAATTAGCAATAAAAAGCTTATTTTTTCAAATACTTATTTATTTACGACATAAATACATAATTATAATGATACAGTCGAGCTACACACTTAAAGATGTAACAAATTGGTACAATATTAACAATGTTTTGCAAGTGATAGCCGATTCGAAGAAAATTTCGAACAATCTTTATTTATGTATAGTATTTACACTATGTACAATTTGACTAATGATATAGATACAAATAAATTGATCAAACAAATGAGCACACATATGAGCAATGTTAGGATTATATTATATAAGGATTGCTGACTATAATTCCTAGATTTTTAAGACAGTCTCAATTCTAACTGTGTTTCTGACCTTGCCATCCTTCAGGCATGGATTGTTGGTTTGTTTTCTTCATAACTATGCGATAAGTAGTAACATAATATGACATTGCGCCTGAATGCATTGAAAGGTTAGACAGAAGTGTATCTAATAATCCCCCCGCATTTCTTAATTCATGTACAAGCCCGATGTAATGATGCCATCTAGCCGATTTCGGCCACAGCGACTGCATTCGATGGTTTGATTGTCAAGAGCTTTGTTGTGCTGCTCTTCCGTGTACTCTTAAGTGGCTAGCATATCCAGCTTTGGCCGAAAAACTACGAGCACAAAGCGGACATGTCAGAACACCATTGACGACATTATAGGGTACAGCTGTAGGTGGTCTAGCTTTAAGGTCATCGCGCTTTTGATCTAGCTGCGACCTTCTTCTTTCTTCAAAGCCCCAAACCTGCAGATGCACACGACTTCTCCACTCAGTTCGATTTTGTGCCTGCTTTTCCCACACTAAGCGGTCAATGTCACATCTTTTGAAGTGTCTATTCTGAACATCCTTGAAACGTAAAAACTAACCACCACGTTTCCGTTTTCCTTCCTGAAGTTCAGAATAGAAGATGCGCTTCGCCAGTCTCTCTGCATGCATTCTAGAGACATCCCCACACCATCTTAGCTGGCGTCTCATCAAGTAGGCCTCTACGCCAAGGACTTTAGCCTGCCTTAAGACCTTTGTATTCCTAATATAGTCCGACCATCTGATGTTCATGATGTTCCGAAGGTATTTGAGATGGAATTTGTCCCCCGATGTAATAGGTAGGGGGCGACCCTATTGCCATTAATCAGACACGAATCCAGTTCTATCCAGCATCCACTTACTGAGCAATGTTTGAAGGAAAAACCCGATAACACTCTGCTGGCCTGGGATTCGAATCCAGAACCTCATGCTCGATAGTTGCAGTTGTGACCACTAGATCAACCTATTGGCATGAATCGGGCACAAATCCAAAGTCAAACGTTGACCAAAAACATCTTTCAGTTCTGTTTAAATTTGATCTAAACAGAGTTGAAATAAATACGAAAAACCAATATTTATTTATTTCTGACAAGTTTGATTAAAAAATATAAGTAACTAAAGATATGAATAAGATTCAAAGTTATTAACAAAAACGTTTCAATTAAAAAGTGTTTGAACCAAATAAATAAAGTCATACCTATCCTGCCTAAAACATTTTCTTTCACATATTTCTATAAACGGTCTACGGGATCAAAAGGTTTGTATGGAATTCATTGTATGGAAGAAGAGATTATTTTTTATATACCTTTGTGTATTTGGCTTTATTATTGTTTTACCATTCTAACTTTGGATAGTGCCTGAACTTTATAAAACGAAATGGTCAAATATACCTTTCCGTCTATGCTTTTGTTTTTGGAGGGTGGTAAATCATCAAATGACTCCTCCTGCTTTGAACAGAGCGGTAGTGGAGACTGTCAGACTTCGACTGACTAAAAACCACCCATGTTCCTTCTTAGCCCTATGTATCGAAACCGCGGTATCTCTTTCGAAAAACCCGCAGCCCCGACGGGATGCTTGAGTTGAAAACATTAAACTCTTGACTGCCTCGTTGATCTGGTGGTCGCAAGCGCGACTGCGAGTATTAGGTCTTCGATTCGATTCCCGAGTCGGGCAAAGTCATCATCATCTGCCTAGCCTTTTCCCAACTATGTAAGGGTCGGCTTCCAGTCTAACCGGATGCAGCTGAATACCAGTATTTTACATGGAGCGACTGCCTATCTGACCTCCACAACCCAGTTAATACTAGGTAATACGATACTCTTTAATAAATCAGACAAAGTGTTATTGGGTTTTTCCTTTAGAATATTTTCAGTAGCGCCCACGGAGTCTGGATTAGAGCCCGGTTCATGGCAATAGGCTCGCTCCCTATTAAGTACATGGAACTTATAAGACATGTGAATTTAAAAGTTAATAGTGTCAACCCCTGATAGGTTTCTATTTCCTGAGAATTGTTGCCAAAAGTAAAGCAATATTTAAGTCGACTTTTTTTAAAGAAACCATGTTATTATTTCTAAGAACAAAGGTTTGGTACAAAAGTTTTTAAATAGAAATCCGTTTCAGACACTAAAATCTTTAGGCTTTATTTTTTGCGCGTTTTTTTCTTCTATATGTTTCCTTCAGTTACAAGAATTTCTTGTCAGTGTGTTAGCATATAACATTATTTTCGTAACGTAGAATGTTTTTGTCACATGTCTATTATACAAACAGTTAAAAGAAAGTTAACAACTTTCCCTATTACCAACAACATTTTGATCAAGAAAGAAAATAAAATTTTTCATCTCAACTATACATATATAACATTATTTATATATACATTGTATATATATAACATTATGATTTATTTTGTAGATCACGATTTTTAAAAAACTTAGATAGGTATATTTTATCACATTGATGTTTCACGTAACTTCAGAGACCTCTTAGAAATAAATATACAATGTTTTAAAAACTAATACATTTGTATTGTGTTGTGTTGTTTGTTTTTAGTTTTTTTTTTGTAGTATTTTATTCAAGATAACAAACATTTTTATAACTGTCGCCACAGAATCAAAATATTATTAAAAAAAAACACAACTACCTTGAAATACATTTAAACCTAATTAATCAGTTTCCACTCTCAAAAATTTGTAACAATAATTCTGTCTTTATTAAAAATATTTTGTTCACAACCGTTTTTAAAATATTTTTCTAGACGCCACTCAACACCAACCAACTATGAAGTAACAATAATATGCTCTCACTTTTTTCAGTTTTAAAATTCACTTTCCTGGATGAATTTTCCAGGGATTGATGAACGCTACCTTAAGTTCCGCTTAGGTGTGTGAAGGACGAATATTTCACAGCTGTGAGCGGCCTTGATAGATCTCTCGTCTATGGAGTGTTCAGCCCAATGAGGTATGGGATCTGAAACGACACTTGGTCTCACTGTGGACAGCTCCTCGAAGCGAACTTTGTGGCGGCGAACGCAGTTTAGACGTATCTGTGGACAAGAGAAGTAAAAATTTCAAAATCCATATATTTTATTTCATATAGGCACTTATAACCTACATGGGCACTTTAAAAACGATGAGATAAGGTGCCCGGTTCGGGTTGGTCGTTTCCTATGGAGAAGAACCGGCAAGAAACTGGGTGGTACGGTCAGCAACAGAAGTAGCTTAACATTTTGGAATTTTAATTATTTAATGTACAGGACTCCAGCTATTATTTTTAATATTTCAGAAGATTATTCTTTAAAATATTCATTACTCTTCAATATCTTGTTAGCAACGAGCAATTTCTAACAAGTTTTTGTTAAAAAAACCTGCTTTATTACATTGATGTTTTACGAAACTTTGAGTAGTGTTAATCTACTTCTGATGCTGACCGTACAACCAGTACCGGACCGATTTATTCGGAAAGTTTCGGTAGAACTTTCATTTATAAATCACATTAAGTGTATAACTTGTATTACTACTACATTCAGAACTTTAATAGATACTAGTGGACCCAATAGACGTTGTTCTTTCGCTTTCGATTATTTAAATAAATATTTTCCAGAAAACCGAATTGTGAACCTAAATTTCGAATCAAAGTGAATCGGTTTCTTCTTGGTCCGTGTGTTCCACCCTAAGCTGCGTCATCAGGCGAGTTGCGGCAATCCTATTTAGTACAAAAAACCCTTATTTATTTATCTAGATAAAAACTCTGACGTTAGACCAATAAGTGGGTAGAAAAGTAATTAATTGAGGTAAAACCGGTCCTCCTAATCGGATCCTAATTGGTTTTTCCAGCTCAGAAATACTTTCGCGTCCAAAAAAATGTCAATGGCCGGGAATTCTTTTAATTCCTCTAATTCCGTGCAAAAAGTTTTCTAATTTTCTTTCCTCTGGTCGAAGGGAAGCGAAACGTGTTAGGATAAGGAAAAAAAGAAGCCAAACGGCTTCTATCTGCTTAATTTAATTGTATTATTTCACTTAGCGAAATTAAACAGTGATTTTCAAACCATCGATCACGACATAACTTAGCTGCAATCAAACTTACACTGAAGTTTGTCGGCAGGAAGCGGTGGCTAAGCGATGTACTGCTGCGCTGCATGTCGCGGGTTCGATCCCCGCATGGAACAAATATTTGTAAAGCCTACAGATAGTTGTTCCAGGTCTGGGTGTTTGGTTTGTGTACATGTGAATTGAAATGTTTGCAAACGCACCCACGATATAAGAGGAATTCTTAAAGTGGGGCAACGTTTTAAAAAAGAGTTATAGAATAATACATTTTTTAATATTACACATACTGCAGCCAGAGTTGACCCAGTAACACGATATTCAGATGCTTATGAACGAAATCACATAAGTATTTCCCACGAAACTATGGATTGAATTAAAACTGTTACTTAATAAAAGTTACCTACAATTTAAACCATTGCCATAGGAACGAAAAGACTTATCTTTCTATTTCAAACTCAAAAGCCTTCTTAGACACGGAATGTTGGACTCAAAATGATTGAATTCCCTTTGAAATCAATTAATACTTTTTTTTTTGGCGGGTGGAAAATCATCAAATAATAATATATTAATATATAATCATCTAACCCGCTCTTGGGTAGAGCGAAAGGGAGTGTCAGACTGTTACTGACTAAAAACCACCCATGTTCCTTCTTAGCCCTTCATGTCGAGGCCGCGGTATCTCTTGCGAACAAGCCGCAGCCCCGATGGGCAAATCAATTAATATTTACATAAAGTTCGACTAGCGCAGATGAGAAAGGTAGTGTGCAAGATATTTGTTGTTTTCTATAATTGGCTTGCAGCGGTCTAGGAACTCTAATTATTATTATTATATTAATTATTTATTTTATTCATTATCACCACAGGGTTACCAAATGCGGTAGCGTAATGAGAAAATGTATTGTATTTAACGTGTGCGACAAAACTAAATGTAATTAAGTTTTGTCGAACGTAATTTAGGGTGTAAAAGAAACCGTCCACGCAGCCGTTAACCAAGCATTATGTAGATTAAACTCAGTACCCTTACGCAAAAATATTGCTGGAAAACGACTTTTTTTTGGGGTGAAAAATCACGTAGGTAGGTACGATTAAAATCAATGTAGCACTCTTAAAACATTGTACTTGAAAAGCACAATGTAACGACTGCCAAAGGTATATGGCAGCCGGGACCAACAGCTTAACGTGCTTTCCGAGACACGGAGGAAACTCGGTATGTCGGGCGTTAACCCATCCACAGACCGACCTAGGCAAGCACAGCTTTACCTAAAGATGGACCCGAGTGGCAGTGCTTATTAAGCAACGAGCTCCTCTTGAGTTACAACGCGAAGTCATAACCTCGCGTTGTAACTCAAAGGCTGTCGCATTAATTACTGATAGATTGATCAAATTCACCTAACCCAAAGAACGGATTTAATCGAGACAGACGTCTTAAGGAGTAATTTCTCAGATGGATTAGTCTGATTCTCTTAGAATTTAGGTGACGGTGTAGTATTAGTATAATTAACTATAAGCAGCCTAGAATAGAACACCTTAGACACTGAAGCACTGCTCTGCACTGGATCATTTTTGGTGATTGGTTTTATCTCCTTGTAGCCTAATGACTATCGTGCCAAATGAATAAATACTGGAGTTATTCAATAACTAAAAAGGGTAAAATAAAAATGTTTTTGTTTGTTTCATTGACTTTTAGCTAAGTACTGAATTCTGAAATTAAAGTTATTTTTAAAAATTTTTGGATTTCGGTTGTTTTTTGCAAAATGTTTTTATTTTACTCGTTTGTGTTGTAGTATCATAACGCTAATCAATTTTACATTGCAACTATAAGTTATTTAGAACAATCTAATGAACTACTGATACTACTATACTTTCACATAAAAAAAGTTTATCAAATCAGTTTAAAAATGATGGAGAGAGATTAAGTAAAATGCATAAACCACTAAATTGAGACATAAAAGAGGAATCTTTTATTGAAGTCAGGTAAATGCTATATATGGTTGAAAAATCTTAATTATTTTATTTTTACTATCTTAACAGACATATGATAAAATGTACATAGGTACGCATACATATGATAAAATACAATTTTTCAAATTTAATGGCCAGTTTAATTTATATTTAATTTTAAACTTGTAGCGCTTAAGACATGACACGGTTTAATACATGAGTGACACTCTAATAACGGTTTGTTTTTTAGCATCCACATGAAACTAATGACTCGTTCAGATACGCGGGTAACCGTGCAATTGCCACATCCATTAATTATCTGAACGCAGGCTTAGTTAAGGGTATTTCACGAAATTCCTTATTGAGCTAACGTCATTGAATGTCAAATATAGGTAAACCACGTTTTCTTCAAAAATGTAATCGATATAATTTTTTTTATTTTTTAACGAGAAATTGGACGGAGAAAACCACACAGAGGGAAAAGTGGAAGGCTATGGGGGAGGCTTTTGCCCAGCAGTGGGACAGTATAGGCTGAGAAAAAAAAACGAGAAATAAATGGTTTTCATAGCTCATTTGACAACCATTTATTTCTCGTTTTTTTTTTCTAGCTGCCCCTAAAGCTTTGTGATGCTCTTTTATTTTTTAGAAACTATCAACGTGGGGCCCATTACCGAATTAGTAATAATGTTTGTAGCTGTAATTGGTTTACGCAGTTATTGCCACGATAGAGGTTCGTAGTTCACCGTCCTGTCACCTTATCCGTTAATATGCCCAGTTTAACTAACATCTAAACACAATATACAATCACACTTTAAATGCCCGAAGGTTAGGCAGAGGTGTCCTATCTAATAGTTGAAAAGTCACACGTAATAGAGGGCGAGCCCATTGCCATCAACCGGGCACGTATCCAAAATTCCAGACTACTTGCCTGTTACTGAGAAACTCCTGATGGAAAAACCCAATAACACTTTGCCGGAGCTTTTAATTGAACTCAGGACCTCATGTCCAACAGTCGCGTTTGCAACCACTAAACCAACGAGGTATTCCACCAACACTTAATTATATACAGACCCGCCCCCCGCGAACGCAATATGGCAGGAAAAATATAAAATATGAAGGTGTTCAACTATATAATAATCTACCGGCAGATATCAGGGACACAGTCATCTTCTTTTAACGTATTCAAAACCAAACTCAAGCAGTACGTCATTATCAACACAAAATTATTGAGTTAACGTTTCTATATCTTAATATTAAGCTAGTCTTTCAAACCAACATGTCAACATCGTACCTACCTACATTAAGATAATAAAACTGTTAGCTACTGGACTACATGTTACCCTAGATAAGTGTTTATTCGTTGAGTGAACAATGTATGTTCTTTTAGAATAAATAAAGAATCTTTAAACCCAATTTATCAGCTCTTTGACGAAAGTTGAAATAACAACCGTTCAATGTTATATTAGGGTTTTATTGAGTTGTTGCTTTATAGAAACATAATTATACGTTTTTAGTATTCAAAGATATTCCAGACATTCTCCTACTTTATTATATAAATGCAGAATAGTTTATTTTTAGAAAAAATAAACATACGTAGAAAGCATATAAAATTATTATGCATTAGGCGACCGACATTTATATACTGCGTTCGCGATCAATTATCCAAACTTGTCAACAAATTCGTTTTTGGAACAACAACTCTGAACTCACAGAAAAACTATAAATACTTTTAGTTCAAGTTACATACGTTTTAGGAAGAAACATCTTTAAGGTATCTCCTTACTTCCCGTCGGGGCTACGGGTTGTTCGCAAGAAATACCGCGGCTTCGACATGAAGGGCTAAGAAGGAACATGGGTGGTTTTTAGTCAGTAGAAGTCTGACAGTCCCTTTCGCTCTGCCCAAGAGCGGGAGGGGTTATTTGATGATTTTCCACCCGCCAAAAAAAAAGGTATTTCCTTCGTTTCCTTTTAATTATTACTTACTTCGGTGATGGAAAACATCGTGAGGAAACCAGCATGCTTAAGAAATATTTTCTCGACGGCATGTATACTAAAGTCAGGGGGCCCCAGGGCGGCATAAAAATCCTAACACTAGGTTAACACGATGAAAAAGATGAGGTTCAATAGGAGGTAGTATCAAAAAAATATTTTAAAATGAACTTAATTAACACCAGAGTAGTCTTCGAGCGTCCTTATGATCACCCGGTGGATCATAAGACATTCAAGCAATGTTAGCGGACGTTCAAGAGGTTAAGGAAAAGTGGCATAGATTCGAAACAAGGATTTGAATACAGTTTAGGTATTCATTCGTTATCTGCCCGCAACGATGAAAATGACAATAATTCGACCAACCCTTTGATAGAGGGCGAAATGTTTATGGAGACATAAACATAGCCATAAATCCCTTTAAGGAAACCGCCGACAAGGAAATGCGATAAAACTGTTTATTAGACTTTTTTTATCACTGGACTTACATTAAAAATGTAATGATACCTTGCTGCTATGGACCCACAAAATTGATATCGAATAGCGGTCGTTAGAATGCCATCAGTACAGAGCTTTTTTATGAATTGGCAATCATCAAATAAGTCCTCCAGCTCCAGGTGGAGTAGAAGGGAGTGTCAGACTTTTACTGACTAAAACCCATACGTGTGTTAACCTAACGCCCTTTACGTTTTAGGGTCGCGGTGACTCTGTCGAACAGATTGCGCAAATAATTGTAGAAACAATTTTGGTGGACAGGCCGGATCACTAATATGGCCATTCTTCATCATCACCATATAATGTTCGCACTGCAGGGACGCATGCCTCCTCTCTAGGTGAGGGATGGACTATATACCATCACGCGTGCCCTGTGCGGGTTGGGAGATGTCAGCAATAAAATGGACATACTTAAAACAATCGTAATGCAAAATTAACGTGAAACTGCGCCAATCATCATCAGCCTATAATGTTCCCACTGCAGGGACTCAGCTTCAGGCCTTCTCTCTAGGAGAGGGATGGACTATAATCCTTCACGCGTGCCCAGTGTGCGGGTTGGGAGATGTCACATGTCTTAGAATTTTTTGGTTCTAAGACATGTCGGTTTCCTCACGATGTATTCCTTCACCGATTTGGCAGCAGTGGTGATGAAATAAATCACACAAAGTAATACGCCTGCCTGGCTTCAAACCCACGACTTATTGTTCGTAAGAATCGTAAATCGACGCCGCAACCACTGGGCCACCACTACACCATAATAGTCGTCGAAATGTATTTCTTTTTACATTAATATGCAGTGTGGGTGTATATTCAAATTATACCTAAAAATAATGCATTAAAAATCACTTGGGAATAAGTTCAAATATCCATTTAAAACTTTGTGTTTGAGCGAGGCAGTTGAACTCAAAACAGCTACAGTTTCTTGAGAAAGCAATATTTGTTTTACGAGTAATTGCAAGTAAATACTACAGATGAGCTGTTGCAAGAAGTAGTAATTGTTTGTTTGATTGCACAAGGTTCCGTTCACACATACCGGCTCGAAGAGCATCAACCGGCGCTTTTCTTTTCACGGAGCCAATCGGCCGCGTGAGAGCGGAAGAGTACGTCATCAGAGGCAGTGGTCGGCTCCTCTTATTATTTCACACTAAGCGCATTAGGTTTGCTCTCAAGAATAGGGTAGTTAACAAAAAAAAATGTCCGTCAGATAGATTTCCAAAAAATATTGGTCACATATTTTTTTTTTCACGTAAACAAACAATGAAGACGATACAGTGCTTTGAAAACTCGTGTGACATCATATTCAAAGACAATATGACATTTTTTACCGGTGAGTGACGTCACGACTCAAATCTTTGACACGTTTTATCTTCGTAAATTTTTATTGATTTGATAAAACAAAAAATACGTATCCTATATTTTTCGATAATCTAACAGACGGACTAATTAGAAACATATTTTTTTTAGTCAGTAAACATCCCTATTCTCAGCAATAAAGTGACATGTAAAAATAAATCTGATTACGATTATTCAAAACTCTGTTTTATACGTGATACAATCGGCTCTCCTCTCCGAGCCCGTCTGTGTGAACGGACCGAAGCGCTATAATTACGCGTTTGATTGGGTATCGGCCGGTTGCTGAATGATCCTTGGCGCCGTGCTAACCATGCGCGTGTATACAGGCATATCTGATGAACTGTATGTCCGAATGCGTCATGCGAGACGTGTGTATGTACAGTGAACGCCTAGCATTACCTGAACCCTCTTATAAAGCATAAGAGGGCAAGTGGTGTGAGAAGAGGGGTCAGTTAATGCTAGGCACTGACTGTACACAGGACCGAGAAAGGTCGTGTCGAATATGGGACATCAAACTACTACGAAATAATATTAGTTTTAGTTCTGTAAATTGTAGTTTTTAAATATTGTAACTACGATATAATATTTCGAATTTGATTATTAGATTTTCAACTTTATCGCTATAAAACATTAGGTTCATCATCTGCCTAGCCTTTTCCCAACTATGTTAGGGTCGGCTTCCAGTCTAACCGGATGCAGCTAAATACCAGTATTTTACATGGAGCAACTGCCTATCTGACCTCCACAACCCAGTTAATACTAGGTAATACGATACTCTTTGGTAAGACTGGATGTCAGAATTTCAGGTCACTGACTACCTGTAACGACTGCCAAAGATCTATATATGGCAGCCGGGACCAACAGCTTAACGTGCTCTCCGAGGCACGGAGGAAACTCGGTATGTCGGGCGGTCACCCATCCACAGACCAACCTAGGCAAGCACAGCTTTACCTAAAGATCGACCCGAGTGGCAGTTCTTATTAAGCCACGAGCTATAAAACATCAGGTTGTTTGGGAGAATTGGCAGTTTTGGGCAGTTTGATATGCTGGTCACGGAAGCTAAATTCAACAGTGCGCTTACATCATCAACCTAGCCTTTTCTCAACTATAATGACTGCTTTCAATATAACTGGATGCAGCTGAATACCAGTATTTTACATGGAGCGGCTGCCTATCTAACAACCACAAACCCAGTTAGTACTAGGTATTACAATACCCCTTTGTAAGTCGTATTAGACTTGCGGGCTACTGACTACCTAGAAAGAAAGAAAGAAAGAAATCGGTCACCCATCCATATATTGACCTTGGCAACAAATTTTAATCTTAAGATCTACCTGTGCAGCTGTTATTATGTAGCCACGAGCTCTTCCGTAGGCTTATGTCTAGGCATAATATCAGTGAAGTGAAAATAATCCTTAATGACCGTTACCATTGAAAATCATTTTCAGTTTTCCCAGAGAGTTTGGGGCAACTAATTCCCTTAAGGCTCGTTTACGGAGACGCAGGGCGTCGCGTGGCGCGTGCAGAAGGTTCGTCTCGAGCTTTTTTATTTATTTACTGAGAGGTGCGTCCACCGCAATAAACGCTGCATATTGCATCGTTAACGTTTTCATACATCGCCATGTGTTTGAATTAAAAACGCACAACGCGCCAAGCGACGCCCCGCGTGTCCGTAAATGAGGCCTTAGGCAAATATAACTTTGGCGGGATATCAGACGCTGCAAATACACTGTGATTATTTTTCATTCACAAGGGAGTAATATTTTCCTTTTGGTATTGACTCAGATAGTGCTAATGCCGTTTTGCTGGCGATAATTCGGAACTTAGTAATGGAATGAACGTGCAACGGTAGTGTGGCGAGCAACTTATTGTAGCAGCCCAAAACACGCTATTTAAATTAAGTGACTGCCTCGTGGGTCTAGTGGTCGCAAGCGCGACTGCCGAGCATGGGGTCCTGGGTTCGATTCCCGGGTCGGGCAAAGTGTTATTGGGTTTTCCATCAGGAATTTATCAGTAACAGCCGCTGTGTCTGAATTTGTGACTGGTTGATGACAATAGGCTCGCCCCCTATTACATGGGACTTAAACATAACCGGTGTAATGTTGGTGTACTAGTAGGTACACCTCTGCCTAACCCTTCGGAGATTACAGGCGTGATGTTATGCTTATTTACATTAAGTTACGCCTTAATCAACTTCAGAATCAACTATTTTACCGTTCTTGCGAGGTACAAATTCAATATTTGTTTGGCTTGCAGAATTACTCGTGCGTGTTTATGTATACGATACATGTATGTCAAGTCAAAGTTTAATAAATTCCAGAGTGGTTGGATTTATTGTAGTATAAACTACAGTATTTTTGCTATGCGACTTTGCTATTTATGTACCCAGTCCTTTTACCAAAAATGTGTTCAGATTTCCATTCCCAAAAAGCGAAAGAATCACAAAGTTACTCTGTCAGCGTGTTTAAATGTGTCACAGTCTCACAGGGTCTCACAGGGTCGTAGTGCTACTCCGAATGTAACACAAAATTTCTTCAAGTTTATTCTCGGACCCAGGTGTAGATAAATTGGTCCTTTTGATCTATCGCACTTGTATTTATATGACCGTGTCGAGATATCTCGGTTCTTATTTTATTGTATTCGATATCGTTGGTTGGAATTTTTCTTGAACAGTATAAAATATTATTACTGTATTTATATAGTGGATTGGAAATTGTGTTTGATCATACTTGTTTTTGTTTTCAGGATGTTAAAGATAAACTGTGTGGTGTATACAGTATTTACGAGGGACATATTAAAACCCGCAACAGTGTATGCTTAAATAATACTAATAAAATTTATGCATTTCGCCATTTTTCCTTTATTTGTGCTATAAGACGTTGCTTCGTACCAAATTTCAAGATTCTGAATTTACGGGAAGTACCCTGTAGGTTTTGATTCCCTAGCGAGTGTCGAAAATTTGCGGCATAAACGATCTTAACGATCGATCTTTTGATTGCGTTGGCTTAGAAGTTTGATTTTTCCACAGCGCTAAGGTATAGTAGACATAATTTGATATGAATTTCAGCTTGAAATCTCTACGCGTGCGTACCTGAGAAGAAAAGTCTTGACATACAGACGGACAACAAAGTGACCCTATAAGGGTTCCGTTTTTTCCTTTCGAGGTACGAAACCCTAAAAATCATGCCCGTTTAAGAGATTCAATACTAAAGATCGAATTCTAATCGAAATATTCGTTTGGACTTCCGACCAATGCTAAAGAACGACAAATGTGGAACAAAGTTCATGGCATTTTTCGCAGACTGCAAACTTATTATCGGCCGATAGTTTAGTCGGGATGAACGGCTAGCACCCACACGAGAACAGTTAAACGCTCGAATTGTTGACTAATGCGCAAACGAATTCATAAGCCAGGCTGAGGTCGAAAAATGTGGTGGTTACAAAACTGAATTAATTAAAAAAGTTTTTTTATATTTATTTATTTGTAATTTTTGCTGGTAGTGACGGGACCTAAAAAAACGGGATAATTACTACGTGGTTAATATCCTGTTTTCACTGTTAACGATATTTGCTAGCTAGCTGGCTGTTTTTTTTTTTGTGCCAACCGTGCCGTCAAGAAGTCGTCTTTTGAAGAGGCGCTCGCGTATAATGATCTGAACTACGACGGTTCGAGTCAGACAATTGAATCTAATTGATCTAGCAGTTGGCTAATCGTTTAGTTTGAATATTAAGGCCCTCGGGTACTTGTGTACCCAATCAAACTTATTTATCATACGATACCGAAACGTTTACATTTGCACACTAGTATTCTTGTTCACTCTGGTTATGAGCCTTACTAAACTGAGCTTTAAAACAGTTTCAATCTTATTTAACATTTGTATGCATTGAGAATCCATTTGTGGATCTCCTCCTTTGTGAATTGAAGAGTGGCCAAAGATGAAAAGTGTAGATTGAAATTTTTGTAAGAGCGTGGTGTAGTCAGACCGGGATATTTTGTAGGTATGTGTCACAGCCACTCAAACACACACACACTAGACTTTTATAGTCTTTGTCCAGTTTAGACAAAGTGTTACTGAGTTATAAGAAAATAACAACCGATTGGCTCAATATTTAGTGAGACATATTGGTCTCACACAAATACACAAGTAAAAACTTTTTCTTTCTTTCTGTCTTGCTGAGGTTGATGTGTGAATGAGCTACCACCCATTACATACCGAGTATCTTCCATGCCTCAAAAACCACGTCAAGCTGTTGGTCCCAGCTTTTATTTGTAGATAGTGTAACAACTAGTTTTATTCTCGTATTATTGACCCTAAATAAACTTTTGGAACGAAGTTCGTTATCGCGCGTTGTGAAAGGGGGCTAGACGGAAAAAATTCTTACGAAAAGTTGTCACGACACTTTTTAGTATAGTAAGCTATTGTAAGCTGTGCGGCGTCGCATGTTTCTCTGTCTGTCTCTCTCTCTCTCTTATAGAAAGCAAGCCAGATATTTTCATTTCTACATTTCTTTTTTTTTTTTTTTACATAATAAAAAATAATAACAATAACTTCGTTCCATCCGGGTGTTCCTTGACACCTCTCAAGTTTTATTTTATAAACTTTTATATTATTAAAGGGTATCGTATTACCCAGCACTGACTAGGTTGTGGAGGCCAGATGGGCAGTCGCTCCATGTTACATATCGGTATTCAGCTGCGTCCGGTTCAACTGGAAGTCTACACCAACATAGTTGGGAAAAGGCTAGGCAGATGATGATGTTATGTACCTACGATTCTGACTACGCAGAGAATGCTGAATTTCATCAGAGTCGACCAGAACCAATTTGCAATGTACTAAGGAGAATTGACATTTGGATAGACATTTCATGATTATATATTCTGTTTGTACCTTTGTGGTCCACCTAATAGGCACACGGCCTCGTATGGCCAGATACTGTGGAAAACAATCAAACTGAACTTGTAGGTATATAGGTAGGTGTAGGTAGGTAGGTTCACTGTCATTCATTTTATAAGCACCATCTCTAACCGGGTCGAACTGCCCTTTTTTTGGATACTCATCCCACTTTCTAAACTTTATTAAGTTCTTTTTTTGTGAACCATGTACAACAAAAAAATATATTTACTATCACTCTTCCACTATTTACAGGAAACGGTCAAAAACTAGGTATTTAAGAAAGCTTCGCCGTTGCACTTTGTCAAACCTTCTTCCGTAGAGTGCGATTGGGACAGCTGCGTCTCAGATCGTGAAAACCTGATGGTGAGGATGAATTCCGTGAGACTCGGACATCATGTGCAATGAAAATAAACTGGATAATATTATGTACTCTTATTTTTTATTAAACTTAACGGGCGGATCCAACATACAAAACTAATTTTTTAAAAGTACCAGGAGAACAGAATCACAAGGGAGATTTTAAGAGTAATAAATAATTATAGCTGGTACTACGATGCGGATGCGTTTTGCGTCAGCGGTTGTAATAATTATGCTCTAGCCTTAATAGTCCAGTCAAATTAGTAAGTCCACCTCGGAATTTAAGATACCAAAAGTTGTTGCTATTTAAATTTAGGGTCAAAGGTCACAAATATCGCTTTTTTGCAAATATCTCGTTTTCTACGTTTCTTCCCTAATTTTTTGACTGGACTATAAGATACCTCTGGCTATCCCTTCAATATAGGCCTGATGATGATGTTATGTCAAAAGAAAATAACCTTTCTCTTTTACGGGGTAAGTCTAGTAATTGAAAAATATAAAAATGGTTTGCCTCTGGCTCGATTACCTGGCTTCTAATAAGCTTGTGCGAAGATTAGATTTTTAGATCTTCCATAACACAGTTCACACAGCCTCTTCTATATCAAGCGACATCTTTTAATTTCCGCCGGGATTTCTATTCTGGCAACAATATTTTCAAGGCATATATTTTCGAAGCTGTTATACCTACATTTACATATGATTAACATTCCCTCCGGGCGTTCCGTGCGAGAGCGGTTTGAACTTTTTTCGCTGCTGTTTTTAATTACGATTGTCGTGTTTCGCGTTCGAATTGCGGCTCGTGATTGATTTCCAATTCTGTGATTTAGTGTTGAGTGCTCGTGTAGTAAGTTTTTCTAGCATTTTATCGTCGGTTTTATTGGTAATAAGTTAATTTCGTTAACATTCGGTAAGTACATTTATATTTTTGGGTGTGTGGGTACCTCGTCATAAATTTGTTCTCTGTTATTTCTTGTACTGTTTACGATCTAATTACGTTTTAGTTTGAATTCCGTAATTTATAATATGTTGACCACAAACGACGAACCCCCGGACCGCGGGAAAGAAACAATGCGCCGGAATAATAAAACACCCACACCCGGTAATTCTAAACGTTTGTTCAGTGAAATGTCTCCGACGTACATTTCGCCCGACGATAGATCAAAACGGCTTCAAACATCCAATTCCATTGAAAAGTCTTCGCCGTTATTAAGTGCCAGTCCAACTGCGAGTCATGACGACTATTACGATTTAGTTTCTCAGGCGTCTGCATATTTAACTAAAATTAACGAACTTGTTAATGACCAAGGTTCCCGCATTAATGTTGCAAATAAATCAGCCATCATGGACATGACTCAGCGCATAACATCAATCGTTTCTTTGTTAGCCATAAAATCATCCTCCAATGAAACGAAATTAGCCAATACGGAACGCGAATTGGATAAAATGAAATCAAATACCAATATCAATACAAGTAACTGTAACAAAGTTTCGTATGCGGATTCCTTAAAACTTCGACTACCTAAAACTAAACCTGCGCCGGTTGTCGACTCGCGCGCACCCGTACCCTGTGTCGTGGCTTACCCCACCGCTGAGCGATTAGCTGATTACGCATCCTCCTCTGCTACTAAGCAAGCACTCATGAAGGTGATCAAGCCCAGTGACGACGGGTTTCAAATTGTAGGTGTTAAAAAAACCGCAAAATCTGGCGTGGTATTACGTGTCGCTAATGACAGCCAAATTAAGAAGTTACAATCGGTCGACGCTATTAGGTCCGCCGGCTTGCGACTTGAAAAACCAAAAGGCCGACAGCCTCGTATACTAGTTAAGGACGTGCCATCCTCAATGGAAGACAATGCTTTTTTGCACGCACTATACCGTCAGAATATTCAAGACGAGCTGCCAATAAAAGAGGATGATTTTATTAAATCTACTAAAATTTATCGTCGGCGTTCTTTAGATAACGGTCGCAAGTGGATAGGCGTTGAAATCGAGTCCACCGTGCGTAAACATTTGGTATCCACTAAGGAAAAAATATTTATTGATTGGGCGACTTGCCGGTTCAATGACGACGTTGATATAGTCCGTTGTCTACATTGTCAACAGTTCGGTCACGTTAAGAAATACTGCGTTAACAAGTCACCTACCTGTGCAAATTGCTCCGAAGCACATGAAACAAACAACTGCCCGCATAAGGACAATTTAAATTTTATACCAACTTGCGTGGCGTGTAAACGTTTTAAAAAACCATTTGACCATCGTTGTGGGTCACCAGAGTGTACAACCTACAAAGTTAAGCTCGAACAGTTAATCTTCAACACAAACTACTAAAACAATGGATAGTTTAAACATAGGACAATTAAATCTCCACAACGACAGAGTAGCGACTTCTGAACTGGACAAATTAATTATCGATTACAGCTTAGACATAGTGCTTGTGCAAGAACAATATCAAAACGCGCGCTTACGTCATAAAGTAGTTCAGCTGGATTCAAAATCACGAGCCGGAATTTACGTGGCGCGTTCTTCTAACTTTACAGTAACGTCTTTGCGTAACCTCATGACGCCGCACTGTGCCGTTGCGGAAGTCTCCTCGGCTTTCTATAAAGTTTACGTTGTGAGCTGTTACTTTCAATATTCAGACCCTGTTGGTCCTCACATACATAACCTCCGTCATGTCTTGCGGTCACCCGCGGGCTGTAAAGTTATCGTTGGCGCGGATGTTAACGCATCCTCGTCTCTGTGGTATGGCAAGGTTCGGTCTACGGATTCCGACCGACGTTCTGCTGTTGAAGATTTCATTGCTGAAATGAACCTATCAATTCATAATACCCCAGATGCACCACCTACCTTTTGCAGCCAAATGGGCGAATCTTGTATTGACGTCACACTTTCTAGTGCCGACGTTCGTTTGGATAGGTGGCGTGTCCTACCGGATGCGTCATGTAGCGATCATCGGCTTATCGTGTACGAATTTGTTCCGACGGTTACTCAAGGTCCGTCACATATCATTGGTAACTTTAGGTATAAAAGTAAAGGCGCGAATTGGGAATTCTTTAGCTTGCTTTTTGCGTCAAACACCAAAGACTTCACTCGAGACGGGCTGTCAGCTGAAGAAAGTGCTGAAATTATGTCAGACGCCTTCACTTACTGTGCTGACATCGCCATTGGTCGCGGATCTATGACCAATATCCGTAGGTGTGGTTGGTGGTGTGACTACTTAAACGAACAACGTAAAAGTTATCGCCGTGCGCGTAGAAATTTAAATAAGCTTAAAAAACGAAAGGTCACCGGAGACCCACTTACCTCTGCTTTAAATGCGTTTAGAGTTGCCAAGTCCCGCTACAGAGCATCGGTAGAAAAATCTAAAGGTAATTTACTGCGGAAAATAGTAGAAAAATTAGATAAAGAAGGTCCGTGGTCTCCTTTGTATCACGAGTTCAAAGCAAATCGATCAGTTGATCTTGCGTTCGTCGAAAACATTAAAGTAAACAACAAACACACCACCGGTATTGAGGAGACAACCGAAGTTCTATTAAATACTTTGATACCTGATGATTTGCCTGATAATGACAATGCCTACCATCAGCAGATCAGGGCGTGGGCGGCTGTTCCACCTGAATCACCAGCGTCAGACCTTCCATCCATTGACGAATTCATTAAAGTTGTCAGGAAACTTCCACTTAACAAATCGTCAGGTGAAGATAAAATATCTAATCGGATGATAATAGAAGCATGTAAAACAGCGGCCGACGCAATTTTAAGTGTTTACAACCGTTGTATTGCAGAAGGCGTTTTTCCTCGTATATGGCGACGCGGCTTTATACGAATAATTCCGAAAAGTGGCGACAAGCCACCGGACGACCCTAAGTCTTACCGCCCTATAACACTACTACCATCTTTGGGGAAACTCCTGGAGCGTCTTATCGTTCCACGTTTACTACCAGACGGACCGAAATTTCACAACAACCAATTCGGTTTTACCGTGGGAAAATCTACCGTAGATGCGGCACTTTCTGTCAGGAAAATTGTCAATACATCCGAACATAAGTATGTAGTTGGGATATTTCTAGATATTTCTGGGGCTTTTGATAACGCATGGTGGCCGATGCTACTCCTTAAACTGAAAATTCGTGGTTGCCCTAAAAACATATACAATCTTGTTTACTCGTATTTCTTAAATGGTTCCGCGAAACTAAAACTCGGACATCATTCTATGTCAAAGTCCCTTACCATGGAATGTCCTCAGGGTTCGGTTATGGGTCCGTATGTATGGAACGTAGGCTTCGATGACTTCCTCGCGATTCCACTTCCATGCGGGTGTTCATTAACCGGTTACGCGGACGACGGCCTGCTGCTCATTCAGTCAAGTACTCGGGCTGGACTCGAAAATTTGGCAGATACTTGCCTAAAATTAATATCCCAGTGGGGCGATCGTAACCGTCTGACCTTTGCACCACACAAAACTTATCAACTTCTTTTAAAAGGTAATCTTAAATCATGGCCTAGTATTAAATTTAATAACGTCCCCGTGAAAAAGAAGGAGTCCGTGTGCTACCTTGGGTTTGTCTTAGAGAGGAATTTTTCATTTATTGAACACATAAAAACCGTCGGTGAAAAAGCTAAAAAAAACTTTTATGCCTTAACGAGAATATCCAAATCTACGTGGGGTTTGTCATTTTTAACTCTAAAGACGGTCTATGGGGCTACTTACTTGGGGTGTATGTGCTACGGGGCACCAGTTTGGGCCGATAGGGCCTCCATAGGAGCGGTACGACGTAAATTGCTTCAAAGCCAGCGGTTGGCCTTAATTTTCTTGTGTAAAGCGTATAGGACGGTTAGTACTGAAGCCTTACCGGTTCTGGCAGGGGTACTTCCAGTCGATCTTGAAGTGGAGCGTCGTGCTTCAATGTACTACTGCGCACGAGAGACCGCAGACGCAGACTTTTTAACGCAACGCGACCGTGCTAAAATAGCTAGATTACTTAAGCCACAGGCTGACGTCTGGGAGGAACTTTTGTCCGAATGGCAATGTAGGTGGGACAATTCCATCAAAGGCCGACACCTCCATCAGTTCTTTCCATCCGTTCGTGAGCGGCTGGCCAGGACATGGCTGGAGGTGGATCACTGTGTTGCCCAATTTCTCACAGGTCATGGTAACTTTAAGAGTAAATTATTTTCCTTCAAGCTTGTTGACTCGCCTTTTTGTCAATGTTCTACATCTGACTGCGAATTTGAACAATCTGCACATCACATTTTATGGGAGTGTAGTCTTTGGCAGAATGAACGTAATATTATGTTAAATAGTGTACGGGTTACATCCGGAGTTATTTACTATACGGACCTTGTAGAAACTAGAACAAATTTCCGTGCGTTCAAGCATTTTTGTCATACCTATTATTGGAATCAAATATAACAGCTCACAACTTAGGACCCAGTAATATTAATGACAATCCGTGGTGCTAGGCAACTGGGCCTATCCCAGTTGTATACGTCCCTGTATGCCTATTGGCCTTGTTCTGTTCTGTCTCCTGCTGATATGGAGGGAAGTGGAAATTATGTTTTTCCTACTCCTCCGCTATTCTTTTCTGATTAATTTCGTTGCGGGATCCAAGACAGTTAAATAGTTTCCCTGGGACTTCGTCGAGCTTCATTGTCTCGGCGCTTTTCTTGTGGTCGCCACTGTTGATTCTGGCTAACAGGAGTTACAGTGGTTTGGGAATAGTGTGGCGGGCTTGTCCCATAAAAAAAAAAAAAAAAAAAATATGATTAATATTTAGACTGGTACTTATACCACGAGCTTGGTTTCTTTACAAATAATATTCAATTTTAAAAGATAACATCACCAAAATCTTAATAGATGTATCAAATCTTTGCAAACATATTTAACTGCTAATATTTCTTTCATAAAATATGTAGTTAAACGTGACCCACAGAACTCTGGATCACTGGCAGTGGAGAGAAGCGGCAGATATTTTAAAAAACCGTGATGCTGAAATTGTGTTGAACGCACAACAGAACTACAGTATTTCAGGAAATCGCCAAGCGTTTGGTCGACTCTTCACGTGACCAGAGGACTGGCCTATTTTTGGTCAAAGAATCAGTATTGCTAGCCAACGTGGTAATGCTGCCAGTCTTCTGGGCACTTTTCTTCTTGACTGAATACCAGTAATTTAGTTCATTCACATTTCGCCAGTTTTATTTAAGTCCCATGTAATAGGGAGCGAGACTATTGCTGTTGACTGGGCACAAATCCAGGCTCCGTGGCTGCTACTGAGAAATTCCTGACAGAAAAACTCCATATCACTTTGTCCGACTAGCAGGGCTATTGCGTATCTTTTTAAATGTCAGTGGCTATTATAGTGTCCATCGATTAACTGTCAAATGGTTCCATTTTGTACCATTTGACAGTTAATTGATAGACACTATGATAGCCACTGACATTTAAAAAGATACGCTTAGCCCTGCTGGAAATCGAGCCCAGAACCACTTCAACAGTCGCTTACGACCATTGAACCAATAAGGCAATACAATTTTAAAATTATTAAGTACTCTCTCAATATTATTTATCTTGGTGCGGAAAATTCGGTTAAGAAAATTCTACATTCAAAACAAACTTTTCCTGCAAAGGCAAAAACAAACTTATTATTGAGAAATCTGTAATTGACTTTACCAACATTAAAATTGGTGGTTCTAATTAATTAAAACAATTGAAATTTGTTTGCACGAAATCAATAGGAAGGCGGATTCTAACTTTGTAATATTTTGCTGAAAATAAATTGGTACTTAACACTTTTTGACAGGTTATCTACCTAGCCTATTCCCTACTATTTTAGGATCGGGCTCCAGTCTAACCGGGTGCAGCAGAATAACAGTATTTTAAATAGAGCGACTGCCTATCTGACTTCCACAAACCAGTTAGTACTGGGTAATACGTTACATTTTGGTAAGACGAAGTGGCTGTCGGACTCGCTGGTCACTGATTGCCTGTAAAGATTGTCAAAGATCTAGAAATGATAGCCGGAAAGGTTAGAACGAAAATACATTTTTAACACGAAGCAAGCGACGGCCTTTTGAACTTGAACACTTAAGTGTTCCGGCAAGCAAGCGAGCGATTAACGTGCTTTAGATGACGCTGTGAAAAACAATTTCATAACACTTGCATTTAAGACAAAATCAACCTTTAAGTGAGCAATTTTTGAGATAATCTTTATATGCATAAATATAATCTGAATCTCGAAAAAGGCTCCACAATTTTCATGAAATTTAATGCAAAGGGTTTCGCAAAATAAATCGCACTTTCTTACTTTGTTTTCATTTATACTTTCACCATGATTTGCCTAGGTTCAATAATGATCAAATTATAGTTATTTGAATCATGAATAAAAACTGTATTTTAATAAAGGCCAAACTTTCTTCATAATATGTTATTATACAACTGTTCTAGCTTATCGCCGCGGATACGCTCGCGTGAATGTCGGAAATTAATGTAGGTACATGAACGCATTAACGGGATAAAAAGAAGATCCATGTATCTGGGTGTCAAATACCATATAACTCCATTCAGCCGTCAATTAAGGCATGAAAAGGGAACAGACAGAGTTACTTTCACGTCCATAACATGATAATGGATTTTGAAAATGTCGGATCACGCGTCTTTCAGTTAGAGGTTTAACAAACACCCACAACTGAGAGCAATGTACCGCAGACTTTATTTTTAATTTGACTTTATTTTTGCTTTGACTTTTTCTTTAGTTCAGACTTGACGTTTATTCATAACTACAGACGTCACGCGGTTTCACCCGCGTAGTTCCCGTTCCCGTGGGAATACAGGAATAAAAGTGAAAGAATTTTTCAAATGGGTCAGTTACATAAAAAAATACAAATATTTCAGTATAAATAAATCACGATAAAAATAAAACGTCCAGAAAAGTCATCCATACTCAGTAACACAAGGCAACATAGCAGTCATCATCTGCCTACCCTTTGCCAATCTATGGTGGGAGTCGGCTTCCAGTCTAACCGGATGCAGTAGAATGCCAGAATGCCAGAATTTTACATGGAGCGACTGCCTATATCTAACGACTGGTCATAAGTTTTCTAAGACGTTGATATTGATGAATAATCAACATAAATAAGATCGAATATTAATAGGTATGTATTTTAAACATTTTAAGAAACTTTGTCTGATCGGCTGTATCTCTGTCAATATCGCTCCATGTAAAATTCTGGCATTCAAGTGCATCCGGTTAGACTGGAAGCCGACTCCCACCATAGATTGGCAAAGGGTAGGCAGATGATGACTGCTATGTTGCCTTGTGAGGATGGAGGACTTTTCTATACGTTATATTTTTTATCGTAATTTATTTATTCTGAAAGATTTGTATTTTTGTATGTAACTGACCCATTTGAAAAATTATAAGGTTCAGTAAGGACTTACGTTTTCCAGTTGTGTTGTTTCTCTGCTAGGCTGTCGGATGCTCACTTTTGTTCTTAAATCGGGCCCGGTGATTCCTGTATAAGAAAAGTTACTGTTAATATTCTTGATAGGTAGATTGATTAAGCATTATTATTTATATATATAATATAATTATTATATATATATATTTTTTAATTTATTCAATAAGTAGTTTGTACATAGTATAAAAAGTTGTCTTATATAATTAGATGCTATACATAAATAGAACCAGTACAACATATTTAAAAATGGGTCATAGGACTCTCTTTCTTAAACTAGGCAGAAAATCTGTCTGTATCTTAGGAAAGACAAAACACCAAAATTATAACACAGGTGATTTACAATCTGCATTAAAATTATGAAGAGAGAAGATTTTTATATTTGTATTTTAGTTTGTAATGAATAAACTCAAAAACTATTGGACCAGTATAATGCTATCACGGAGTCAATATCATTTCAGCCCAAAGACGTCCACTTTTGGACGTAGGCCTCCCCCAAGTGTCGCTACATATATAGATCGCTCCCGTGTGTCTCGCATACATCAGAGCCCTAATACCTACCGACCAGGTCATCGGTCCACCTAGTGGAGGTTTTCCACGCAACGTCTTTCGGTTCGCGATCGCGACTCTAGAACTTTTCGGCCCCGTCGGCCATCCGTTCTGCGAGCATTGAGCCCTGTCCATTGCCACTTAAGTTTGACAATTCTTCGGACTACGTCGGTAACCTAGTTTCTCCTATGGATGTGTTCATTTCTGATTCGTTTTTCTGTTTCTATCACGGAGTAACATAGAATAAGTTTTATTACTCTCTACGAAAACTGTAATAACGTCAACGAAGTCGGAAAAAGTCGTGCATCTTGAGAGGGACTCTCGAAAAAAGTCGTGCATCTTGGGAGGGAATCTCTCGGAAAAAGTCGTGCATCTTGAGAGGGAATCTCTCGGAAAAACTCTCGGAGAGAAAAGTTGCGTGTGCTGCATATTTTTTGCATTAAAGTTAATAATAATATGTTAAGGAATAGTTCCTTTTAAAAAGTTTTAAGAACGTCCGGCAGCATGAAACAGCCGTTCTTATTACAAGCTAAAACACATTATTTCAATGAAATTCAGTTTCCTTTCCTAACAAATCTCAACGCCACTCCTACAGTGAGCTTATTTAATCCCTGCAAACACTAAAGGATTGCAAACTCAACCCTTCCACTGCTGTATTTACTTAAGTCACCCAAAGCAAGTTGAATGGGGATCCTAGAGATATATTGGGATTAATTTACACAAGAAGAACGCTTCACTTGTTTTAAATAAATGGGAATAAAAGTTTAGTGTAATCCTGATAACATAAAGTACGATATTTGCACTGTTTCAGCTTTCACAGTTTATAAATAAACTAAAACTGTCACTGACGCGATAATTGTCTTCCGTGGTTATACATTATTATGAGATCTCGATATTGTGACGCTGTTGCAAGCGCCATGATCGAAGGTGATACCGCGTTCATGTCACTTGCAACGGCGCGCAGAGTCAGATATCCCGTAGGCGACAATCTAAGTTAACGATACTGGCACTGGAAAACGGGGATGGTTTATCGACAAGTACCTACCTATATTCAGCATGAAAACTTAATAGCTGAGTATTAAAAAACGTTTCAACCATACAAAAGAACATAATCTATGAAACAGACAAATGCTCTTCGGGCAGAGATTCAAGGGAGGAGGTTGAGGTTCTGTTTTCAAATAAGCTAAAACCGATAAGGGTTTTTTTTTTCAAGACAAGCCTGCCACGTTAAGGAACATCAATAAAGAATTGTTTAGCCACGTTTATTTTCATCGTACCGAGTCTGAACTAAATACAGTTAAATAGGTAAAACGATTCGAATCTGTTGATTTTACGGCGAATCATGTGTGTGAACATGTGTAGTCAAGAGGCCTAATCTGGACGATTGCGTATGAGCGCCATGGTATGTACTTATGGGATGTAATTTGAAATCATCATAATCAGCCTATAATGTTCCCACTGCTGCGACACAGGAGTCGTCTCTATTTCGACTCCTTAAGGGATCTGGGATAGGGATATGGCTATAATCAACTACGCGAGTTTTTGGTTCTAGGACATGCCGGTTTCGTCACGGTGTTTTCCTTCACCGTTGGAATACCTCCCACGAATAAAAATGTAAAGCGTATTATAATGTGCCCAAGTTACAAGCATATGAAGGCAATTATTACTTCATGCATTCCAAAACAGTCCACTATGTAGTCAAAATGGATCTGTATGGTATTTTAATTAACACCGATAAAGTCGGACAAAGATCTAAAGATATGCTAGCGAGCTCTGCAGAGAAAAGTCTCTAGAATAAAGGGCCCAAGTTTTTAATGAACTATTCAGCGTTGATTATTCTTTGAGCAACGTGTCTAGAATTTATATTTTAGTAAGTTGTTATTTTAATTAATTTGTAGCGTTAAGAATATTAATAGTCAAAACAATTTTAAAATTGCATCGTTTTAGTATGAAGTCGTAATCTCTGAAAGATCACAATATGATTAAAAAGATTTGCATAAAAAACCTTAATTTTGCTTAAAAAAACTAGACTTAAATTGCATCGCCAAAATGAAAAGTGACCTTCTTTTGGGGTGCAAATTTACGCTAGTATTCTGAGTACGCATACCTACCTGAAGTTTTAGTATTTATATATAACTAGCGACTCGCTTCGGCTTTGCACGGGTGCAAAGTAGATACTAAAACGTTCCTCTTGCTGAAAACTGCATTAAAATCCGTTACGTAGTATAAAACATCTAAGCGTACAAACTGCGGAAGCGACTTTCTTTTATACTGTGTAAAGTTAGAGATGATCAAACGAACTTGCGAAAGCGAAGCGAAGCTCGAGCATTAATGCTCGAGCTTCACTTAAGAAGTTTAATATGTAGATTTAAAGGACTACCTGGTATACCTTTATCTTGGAATGAAGCGAAGCAATATAATGACAAAAATGTGCAAACTAGTTTAAAAAAAGAAAAGTCGTTCAATAAAACTTTGATTTTCTTTAAGTATTATAAGCCCAAGAAAAAAAAAGTCTGAAAGTAAAACATGGCTACAAAACTGTCCAGATAATGTAAAGGTTAATAAAAAGTGAAAAAAAAGATTCCCTTTAGTTAAATGGATCCCAAAATATAAATATTGTTTGTTGAACAGACCTTACAAATTGAAAAGTTTCCTCCGAAGTGTTAAGGTTTTTAGGATTATCTTTTAGTGAAACAAAAATAAATGTGATATAAAATCTCCTATTTGGGTCTGTAAGCTTTTTTACCTACTTTGAGAATTGTCGGACTTATTTATTTAGCCTTAAAATTGTTCTCGAATCAGTTTTCTCGTGTCATGTCTGTACAAAAAGTACATTACGAATTGATGACAAAAAAAACATTTATTGAAGTGAAAACTTCTTTATCGGCGTTGTACACTTTTTTGGGATGGGTAAAAAATCGTAAACTTACGTCAGATGGTCACGTGTCCTAACCGTAACACGCACTTTCGCGCTTGCGCGAAAGTGCGTGTGTCAAATTTAAAAAAAAAAATCAAGTTAATTTTGAGAGACTTAAACTTTTTAAGAAAAATAATTGTAATAGTTCTGAAGTGTTAAATTAATTTATGTAATATAAATTTTAATGTTTGTGTACGAGAGCGCAATAAATGAATATTCTATTTAACCACATAAATTATAGTACTTTTATGCTGATCAATAAACCAATTCGTGCAAAATTATTCCCTAACCATTCCAAAATATTCAAAAATGCACAACGTTAATGTTCAAGTTTTCACTTCTGCCGGCACTCCCGGAGTGCAACCCGTTGTTTTTTTTTACAATCAAATATAACTGACAACTGCATCCAGTCTGGTATTCCGCTGAATCCGTTAGACTGGAAGTCAATAACCATATAATATAGTTGAGAAAAAGCTAAACTAGTGATAATCAAAATCTTAAAACAAATTATTTATCCATAGCTATATTTTTTTATAGTGGCATATGTTGCGTAACAAGGTGGGTAGATGGAGCAGGAAAGTCACAGAATGGTACCCAAGAGACGGTAAAGGAAATCGAGGAAGACAGCATTTAAGGTGGGAAGACGAGATCAAATTGACAGCTGGACCTAAATGGAGGAGGGTTGCCCAAGACAGGCAACAATGGAAATCCTTGGAAGAGGCCTTTGCCAATAGGCACGCCAAGCTAAGAGACATTTTGTAGTTTTGTTTTTGTTTGTTATGTTTAAGATTAGTGTGAAATATGTTACTTGGTTCGGAATAAAGGGCTTATTATTATTATTTATATATTTTTTTAATTACAACTAGCTGTTACCCACGACTTCGTACACGTCAGGTTCGTGATTTGCATTTTAATTTTAATTTACAAACTACAATTAACAGAACTAATATTATAATAAAATATATACCAGTATCAAAAGGGAAGAAATACAGGGCGTCAAAAAATTCGTCCACATCGCTATCTACGACTCGTAGATAGAAAAATATATCGTCCCATAGAGCTTAAAAGTTATTTACCAAAGTAGGCACTCACACGACTTCGACACGTGAGCCCTGTGTCCACGTGGCTATCTTCAAAACAACAACTCAACATCTACAATCCTCTATGGATTAGGTAGCAGTTTATTTATATAAGTTTTTAAACTAACATGGTCACTGACATTATCATTTACCAAGTTGCTTTTGTTTTTGTTGTTTTCCCGTTTTCAGTGTTGGTGTTGTGTTGTTTCCCTACTTTAGGTACAGTTCTTACGAGAAATGTATTTACTTTGCCAGTTAGGCGATTCTCACATGACAACGCATTCCGCGCGGTCGGGTGGAGGCAGTCAAGAGGACGTATGGCCAGTGCGGCGAGCTGAGAGACGGTGAGCGCCGCGCGCCGCTCGTTCACGCGGTTTGGCGATGTCGTGGCTGCGTGCGTTTTGCGGCGCGGCCCGCTAGCAATGTATGAAAGAGATAATGCGTGTTGGCTTGAAATGCAGCAACGCTTACAGACAACACGCTCAATGCGGTGTTACACGAGTAAATACAATACAATGGTACCTTCTGTCAGTCTTCTTTGTATTTCCGCACAACGCAGATGTGAATAATGGAGTGCGAAATGATTGAATATCCGGTAGGAAACGAGCAACGCGATGTTTAAGTGCTCAGACACATCACTCGGATTCAAACAAGCATTTCAACGTGAGATTCGATTCATTGTCCAACTTTGTGGATGAGCGTTGTCGTGTGAAAATCACCTTATATAAATTTCTCATGTTATAGGGGATGTGCCAGTGTGCTGCTGAGAAATTCTAGCTGGAAATCCCAATAAAACTTTGCCCGACCCGAACCGAAACAAAGTTACTTAATCAGCGTTTTGGACCGCTAGACCAACGTGGCAGTGTATCACATAACATAACATCACGCCTGTAATCCCCAAAAGAAGCAAGCAAAGGTGTAGCTAATAGTACATCCACATTTCGCCAGTTATGTTTAAGTCTCATGTAATAGGGGGCGAGCCTATTTCCATCAACCGGGCACAATATCAGACTCCGTGGCTGCTACTGAGAAAGAACCAAGTAGGTTCAAGTTGTTAACTTTTTTCGAAGAGGCGAAGAATTCTCGTCAGAATTGTAAATTATGCAATTTCAAGACATGAATAGATAGGCGAGAGACGTCTTGCCAGCGATATTAAATATAAGAAAACCGATTTTTCTTCGATTCTATATTGAAAAAGGAAGAAAAACTTTCCTAGAACAGTTTATTGCCGCCAATAACTGGTATGATTAATATAGTTTGACAAACTAATATAATATTTAATGGACCGTGAACGTCTTACGTCAGGAAGGCGGAAACACTATAAAAGAACATACTGTGATAGTTTATTGATTAGGTTTAAACCTAAGCGGGTTGTTCGAAAGAGATACCACGACCCCGGACACAAAGGGCTAAAAAGGGTCATGGGTGGTTTTTAGTCAGTAGAAGTCTGGCACTCCCTTCCGTACCGCCCAGAGCAGGAGGAGTCGTTTGATGATTTCCACACCCCATAAAAATAAATTAAGGTATTCGTAATGGGTGGTCCACCATACAAGGTATGACCTTGGTAAGCGCTGCTTACCCCTCAAGATCGACCCGAGCGACTATTATTATTTAACTACAAGCTCCTCGTTGTTATTTAATATTTATCTATTGATGTACCTAATAAAAGTCGTAAATTCATTAATTCACCAACAGACACGCAAAGCCTAAACGTGGGTCTAGAATCATGATTATATTGCACAAGAGTTTGTTATGTAATAAAGGTGTGCACGTAGGCAGTTTTGCACGTTTTACTTTGTACGGTCGGAGAGGAGCTCATGGCTTAATAAGAACTGCTACTCGGGTCGATATTTAGGTAAAACTGTGCTTGCCTAGGTCGGTCTGTGGATGGGTGACCGCCCGACACACCGAGTTTCCTCTGTGCCTCGGAAAGCACGTTTAGCTGTTGGTCCCGGCTCCCATATCTTTGGCAGTCGTTACAGGTAGTCAGTGACCTGAAATGCTGACATCCAGTCTAACCAAAGAGTATCGTATTACCTAGTATTAACTGGGTCGTGAAAGTCAGATAGGCAGTCGCTCCATGTAAAATACTGGTATTCAGCTGCATCAGATTAGACTAGAAGCCGACCCTAACATAGTTGGGAAAAGGCTAGGCAGATGATGATGACTTTGTACGGTCGAACAAGCTATTATACAGCCAGCTAACTTGCATTTACTTTTAAGATTATACAGATACATTAACTGCCGCACTCAGAGAGCTTTAATGATTACTTAGGCCATCACTTAGTAAAGTTTTTGACAGTTTTGTCATACAAAAGTATGTCAAATCTTTACTAAGGGCGCTTTGGGCAGAGCGAAAGGGAGTGTCAGACTTCTACTGTCTAAAAACCACCCATGTTCCTTCTTAGCCCTTTATGTCGAGGCCGCGGTATCTCTTGTGAACAACCCGCAGCCCCGAAGGGCGTCGGCCCTTGCGGGCCCCTTCCATGTTGCTGACATCTTTTGAGGCGAGCGTGGAACACGAACGCGCCGTCGACACGGCCTGTCGTCGTCATAAGACGGACGGACGGCGAGCTAGCCCATTACTCACCGTCCACAGGCCCGATAACACTTTACCTTACCATCGAAGCAGATACACCACTGATATTTTTCATGTTCCATTGCACCCATGAGGTGCAGAGGTATCTATAATTGTATTTTTACATTACTTTGTTACATCATTCCGACCTCACCGTTGTAGTCCGTGGACGTTTTTGCCCCCCCCCCCCCTTCGACTCTTGGTCGAGGCAGCCCGCAATGTTACGCCAGTAGTTTTAAATGAGGCCCTAAATAATAATCTCAATCAGATCCAGCCTGTCCCTTTGCTACCATCCCCAGCGACGCTCTAAGCCGAGGCTCGTACCCTACAACCTTAGCGCTCTATTATAGTCTAGCTTTTTATGGATTCTGGCCTTACACTCAAGGCACTCACAGGATATTCTGACGACACGATTGGCACAGTGGCTGAGCAATTGGACTACCGAGCTGTGTGTCGCGGGTTCTATCCCCGCACGGAACAAATATTTGTATGACCTACAGATAGTTGTTTCGGGTCTGGGTGTTTGGTTTGTATATGTCAGTTTCAAATGTTTGTAAACGCATCCACGATACAGGAGAAATTTCTAGTGTGGGGCAACATTTTTTAAAGAAAAAATTCAGTCTCATAGGTTGACCTGCGAGAAGCCTTTTTCATCGTGGGGAACAGAGTCTAAGTTTCTATCTCCAGGTACAAAAGAGAGGATACATACCAGACTTTAGAGAACGGAATCTCCTAACAATATACGCCATATCCAGAATTTATCGTTATTAGGCATTGTTGGAAAGGGTAATCACGTGTAATAACATATGCCTTTGTGTAAGGGGATTAGCCATTAACTTAGATTTAATATTTAAAGACATCTGAGGACACTGCCTATTACTATGCTCATGTTTCCTAAATTATATATTTGGGGGACAAAGCTGGGAAATTAATTCATGTAATACCATGATTTTAGAAATTGGGAACAGCCTACTAACCAACCATTTTTAAGTCGGTTTGGTTATATTTTTACATAACTACCAGGATGAATTTTTAATACTTTTTATACAATCAAATCATTTAAGTGAATTTTTAATTCCCAATTTTCTCTCTGTGTTAACACGAGCTTTACGAGAACAGTTTTAGTAGGTACAGCAACGTTAGTGATCTACTCACATTATTGTCTTATCAAAGCAAATACACAACTAGGCCCACACAGAGCACTTATGGAATAGTTATGAACAAAAAACAGCAAATAAAAGTTTGGAACTCTTAATTTTTCCACCTCATTTTTTTCTACTTCAAAAAGTTATATTATTATTTTCTACAGTCTAGTAACACAGCCTATTCACGTACAGCCTCCAAGTAATAAAATTATTATAATTTTTCTATTTCGTCACAAATGTAACCTAGCCGAACCTGATATTTCGTGCCTCGTTCACATCCACCTGCCAAGGTCAGTTACGTGACAATCCTAACGTAACAAGCCTGACGTGCTTGACATAAAGTATACATAGACATTATGATTAGATGAACTATTGTAGCCGGAATTATTTGCGAGTGTTCGATCGACGCTCGATAGATGGCGTTGTACCATTAGGGTATCTCGTTGAACCACAGTGGTGTTAAGATTCTCTGCGAATAAGGTATTGTATAAATATATTTGTTGGTTTATGCTTTGAAAAAATTGTAGGTATCATTCAGTAGTTGCTCAGTGTGGGCTAATATTAATATATCTTGACACAATTAACTTGAAAGACAGTTTGCTTTGAAAGAAACTAGTTGGGTGGATGTCAGATAGGGAGTCGTTTCATGTAAAATACTCTTCGCTGGGACTAGAAGGCGACCGTAACATACTTGGGAAAAGGCTAAGCACATTTTGATCGCGCACAATGAGAGCATTATTATTCTGGTCTGAAATAAGTCATACCAACCAGTATGCTATTCCATGAAAACAAAATGTACATCGTGGCATAAATAAACAATATTGATAATACAGTATAATGTTTTGTTATTCAACCAATGTCAACGTTATTTCGTAACAAAAATAATATTATGTTTTTTTGGGAAGGAGTTCGGGTAACTAGGTTACGTTATGATCTCTTTTTGGGGTTCCGTAGCCGAAGGGTAAACAACGAGCCTCTATTACTAAGTCTCCTCAGTCCGTCCATCCGTCTGTCTGTCAGCGGGATGTATTTCATGATCCGTAACACAGTTGGAAGTTTCACAGAATATGCATTTCAGTCGTCACTCAATTACATCATCGTCGTTCACTTGCCCTTATCCCAATTCATTAAGGGTCGGTTTGTGTTTTTCTTAAATACTTCTCTACTAGTTATCATCTCATCAGACACCTCTTTTCTGTATATGTTTTTGTGTATGTGAGATTAAATGTTTGTGAACGCTCCCACGATACAGGAGAAATTCCTAGTGTGGGGCAATATTTTATTAAAAAGAAAGAAGAATATCATGCTTTATACAGTCCATCCATCGTTTCTTTGGTCTACTCTTATATCCTCCACATTCATATTCAAAACTTTCCTCATCACAAGTAAACACTAACAAAATAGTTTAAGCCAAGGTATAGAACATTAGACATCCATTTCAATTAAGTGTAACCACATTAAACAACATTAAAAGTGTGAACAATGTTTTATGAACGTTGCTAAACAGGCTGGCTTTTAAATTAGTGGCAATATTTCAGAGGCTGAAAAGACTCATGAATATAAACAAGTTTTACGTGTCAAACTTGTTGCGAATACTATTTGTAAACGAAACTTAACATAACTAACTTTCAAAACGCACAATGGAGTGAGGTTTGTCATCTTGATATTGACAGCCATTTTGAGGGATTATAGTCTAGTCAACAAGTGCTTTTTGTTTCAAGTTTTAGGGTTCCGCACCTCAAAAGGCAAAAACGGGACCAAGACCCTTTTTCTCAGGAACGCATTGAGGTATCAAGCGGAAATGTATATCAAATACTCAAGTCTACTGTCTTTTAAAGCTGTGGATAAATCAAACTTCTAAGCTTACGTAATCAAAAAATACAGCTGTTTATCGAAAAAATTTGACACTCGCAAGGGAATCAAAACCTACAGGGTACTTCCCGTGAACTCAGAATTTTGTTTGGTTAAGCAACGTCTTAAAACACAAAGGAAACAATGCGAAAACCGTAAAAATTTTGTGTCATCATATAATAACTCACTTAACCCACGGTGCGCCACAGTCCGACTCGCACTTGGTTATTTTTCTTGACTAGACTATTACATAACAGTGTTCTCGCAACAGCAACTTTACATACATAAACTCACGCCCTTTTCCCCCTGCTTATGATCTTTACATAATTACTCCGTTTGCCTCGTCCACATTAATACGTACATCTGATTCTGTTCATACACGCACGCCGGTTACTCGTAACCGGTTACTACGCACCTGTCATACAGTAACTTTATGGTCTTGAAAATAAGGGTCTAAAGGTTCTGGAGTAGCATCGTTTAGCATCTCTCAAAGGCGCGTCGCGCGTCGTGTCGACAAAAGGCATATTTAGATATTCCGAACAAACGAATGACAAATGATCACGTGCCGATCTCTTTGTGTTACGACATGAGAAAACTCAGTGCAAATAATTTATCGTTTGTTATAAATCTAATACATAATATATAAATATCTCATATCACGGTGTTTATGGTCTTTCTCCGAAACGGCTCGGGGATTTGTATTTTTGTTGTTCGTTTGTTAGGCCAATAAGGTAGCAGGTCGATTTAAGGGAAGTAGAACGCAGGTAGTAGGTAGAAAAAGTGCAATGCAGCCATTGATATAAAGTAATATTATAAGTCAATGATTGCAACGCAGCAACGATACTGTTTATGTTCGTCCTGTGTGATAACTTCGCGAGCACAAAATTTTGTCTCCTTTGAAATAACGAGCATGTTTCGTTTTCCTTGAACCCGTAAAAAAGGTTTTATTTATTTTTAGTCAGGGTTTCTTTTCATGTTTTAAATTAATTATCTATGTAAGGATGTTGGTAAAGGAAACCCACGTAGGAATTCTAATTGTTAATTTTGGTAATGTCACAGATAGAGTTGTCAGTTGTCTCACAGTTAGGGTAAGACCCACGCTATCTAGTCCCGGTCTATATACAGGGTGTAACATAATAAATACAGACAAGACCTCTCGTATGGTGTTCCAGACCTTGAAACTGAACAACTTTGGTTTATGACTTTTGGAAATTCTTAACTTTTTTTAATTTTACCATCAGGTGTCAGCTGTCAGCTGGTCGTATCATTTGCTATACACAGTACTTTTTTTGCGAATTACAAGAGCGAGTGGAGCTACATTTTTTTAGTTTCAAGGTACGCTTGCCTAAGTTAATCCGTGGATGGGTCACCATGACCTCTTTCCAATCTCCGTGTTTCCTCGTGTGATCGAATCAGAAATGAAGAGAACCAAGGTTACCGACATAACCCGAAGAATTGCCAATTGTTGGGTTGGAAGGCCTCCCACTAGCTGGACCGATCCGCTAGATGCGAGACGTAGGACCGGCCAATGTAGTGACACTATGTCCAACAGTGGACGTCTTTCAGCTGAAATGATGATGATCTAGCAATCAATGGATCCGTGTTGTGGCCCACTTCCTCTCACAGAGAGTAAGCCTGTATTCCAGCAGTGGGAACGCTGAAACCTGATAGTGGTGATGTTGCTCCGGGACATACGAAAGACAAAGATTCTCACCTGGTATATCTGAAGGACTGACATGAATACAGAAGATCTTCATAATCGTCCTCTTGAAGGTCCTTGGGTCTATGATATAGGAGCCGTAGACGAGAGGATCCATGCAGGAGTTGGAGACAGCCATGATGAAGAACAGGTCTTGGACTCTTGCGGAGACGTGGATCGCTGATTTGCGATCTAGCATGTACCTGTTGAAGGAATACTGGTTAATATTGTTGAAATTTTGATTCTTTATGGAAATAATGTCGCGGAAGTTACTACACAGGACAGAAGTAAATGCGACAAAAAAGTTACAACAGAAAAATCTTTCAGTACAATCAAAAAAACAATTCAACAAATTGAATTGAATTTTTCGATCTGTGAAAGAAAGAAATTCTAGCAATTTTACATTCAGAAAGGGTACCGTTATTAATGGGTAGTATTTAAACGAGTGACTGTAAATTAAAGTTTTAAGTGACAAAAATAATTAATTTGGGTCATAGAATGACTAAGTGAGCGACTGACCGTAAGTCCAGTCGACGGAGCCCCCTTAGCAGGGCTCCTACTTTTGGGTGGTTTAAAAAAAAATAACCACGAAGGGGATGGCGGGGTCGAGTGAGCGAGCAAAGCGAGCGAATAGACCCCGCCATCTCCTTCTAACCTAACCTTACGAGTCGGAGTGCCCCATGTCCTGATCTCGCTTTGCTCGCTCTTGCATCCAAGTTTTCCTAGTAGTAGATTCGCAAAAAAAAAGAGTATGTCGGGATCTCAGTTCGAAAAACTCAGTAACAAGTATCGTATCGTTATGTAAAACTACGTTAGTTGCCCTTTCTGTATTTCTAGTCGCTCACTTAGTAATTTAGTCGCACGGCCAGAATTTTAATATCTGAAATGAATTAATCAAAACCCTCTTTTTGTAAGCTCGTTCTGGATTTTATTATTAATCAATATTTGTCGTTAGTTTAGTTAATTTTTCGCTTACTCAAATAAATTCATACCTCTCAAGTTATTAAAACAGTATCTCATCAGCAGTCGCTAAGTTTTTTTTTATTCACTTGTTTTATAATTTCTCGTTATTAATGCAATATTGGAAGATCATTATCTTTTAGAATTAAACTGCACTAGCACTTCCCCGAGACTTCGTCCGCAAAAATTGTGATAGCTCGTAGTTAATCGTAATAGGGCCAAAACAATGATACGAGAGTGAAATATAATATCATAACTCTCTTTATAGCACAATCATAATTTCAGTAACCTAGATACTAAGTATCACCTTTAGTGATAACTTCAAGGAACCGTTAAGGACGATGCCGCCTTTGTGCAAGATTATTAACAAGTTAGGTACGTCAAAAGCCTTATTCCTTTTTTATTGAAACTTGTTTTATTGCTATTGAGACTTTCTGTCATAATGAAAGTTGTAGCTCTTGTACTCTAACGTTTGAAATGAGTTTACATGGAAACCTACCTACATGATACGAGTATCTTATATGCTGCTTATGAACTATTGTTGAGAAAATAATAATATGCGTAAAACGCCTATCTTCAAAGATCTTAGAGCTAGCTTTATGCCTATTCGTTCGCGATAACGAGCAATTAGTAATGAAACCACCCCTCCCCCCCTTTAGTACCCCTGTTTCATGACAATAATTGGAATGAAAAAAATTCCCTACGAATTGAAATATGTACCTTTATTTTAACGTGACCAAGTACGTTTCGTTACAGTTAAAACTCGCACTGCACCCGCTGAAACGTAAATTATGCAACTGATCCAGAAAACAGTCGACAGTTTGCAAAAAAGAAATGAAGGACACGAAAATATCACTAAGGCTAACTTTATCATGTATACTTTTAAGGCGATTATCTCAAAGAATTATTATTGCAATTTTGAGAGAAGACCTGTTTCGTAACAGCTACAGTATGTTTATAATTTAACATAAACACCCACTTTTCAATATAGAATTACATTATAGACATCTTTATTTTATTTTATTTATTTACTTTCTACTAACAACTAACATTACAGGTCTTAACCTAATTCGTTAATTTGGCAATAAATTTAACATTGATTACAGTGACACAATCATAATATATTATTATGACATCTATAGGATTGATTAAAGCCAAATGCAACTATGGGTTTACCCAAACTTTACATCCTTGTCAAAATAAGGATGGCTGATGTAGAAGGTAATGTGCCAGTTGCGGCCAAAACAACCCAGGATTGATTTGTTGTTCGATGTCTCCTTGTTGTCATGGCAATGACAGTCGATCCAAGTTCAAATATGGACTTGCGAACTAATATACGGGTGTTAATCTTAGATTGCCAGACCACTTTTTGAACCTATAGCCCCCAAAAATATTTAAAAAATTCTACAAATAAGAGCGTACTCATCTTCATCTCTAAATCTCTCTATCCTTTAAAAGCTTTTAGAAGTTTTGGCCTAGTAAGTAGTTTTTGTCTGATTATTATTATGTAGGTACGTCTTCATCGAAGTAAAATTTTGGCATTATCGGACTAAAAATCCGTTTTTTTTTTAATGTAATAAAATTATTTATTAACCCTCATTCCCTCTCAAAGATTCATAAAATCTGTGGTCACATTCTTTGCCAAAAGCGTTTGTTGAAACTTCGACCGAAACACTGAAGTTCGTTCACCCTATAATAACAACAAAGTGATACCGCATGATTTCACAAAATAATAAGGCTATGAACAAAGATATATTCCAGATTCCCATACATATTTTATTATTTATTTTTATGGCCTTGTGGTGTTTTTATATTGGATGTTTTATTTTAAGTACATATTATGTAGAATGTTGAGGACTATACAATTAATTTATTATAATAGTTTTCAGTAACTGGATCCAGAAAAGTGCTAGTATTTTACAAGGAACGACCTCCACTCCACAACCCAGTAAGTACTGGGTAATACGTTACCCCTTGGTAAGACTGGTTGTCAGACTTTCTTAAATGTAATTAATAATAGCTTTTGAATGAAAGGACAAACATTTGATAGATAGTTTTGCGGTCCCATACCATATCCCTGGGGTACGCCAACAAGATTCTTCGATTTTTCACCCGACAGCAGCGAAGCCCAAAAGAAGGGTTATTATTGACAGCTGTCAGGTCACGCCACACATTATTTTCCACTCAGCCGTAATTAATAATATATGCTCAGACATGTAAGATATCGACTCGTTTTGCGTATTTTATTTCGGTGCCCCCCGAAGTACATCATCTGCCTGGCCTTTTCCCAACTATGTAAGCAAGCAAGTAAGTACATAATAATAAAAAAATTGTTTTACTCAACAGAAAACAGAATTCAGAACTAGCTAAGTCAAAGATTGAGTTGAAATTGCATTTCGATATTGAATCATCCTAGAATTTCCTCTCGAATTTCTATCGAAGAAACTCGACCAAAGGCTGGCAAACGTGTACAACAAAAATGACTTACGTATTCAAATGCGTTCTTAAAATGACCGCGGAATTTATTCTTGAATATAAAGTTTTAATGTTTTCGCAAGTCAATGAGCTTGTCGGGAAAATATTTTTGACGTTAGGTTGGGTTCATGTTTTTGCGAAAAATTTTCAAGTTCAACAAGGTCGTATTTTAGTTTGATCCTCATTAGCACTACATTTAAGTATTTATGAACTTCTTATAAAGTCCTACCTAACAGACAGATGTGTTGCTGGGGAGTTTGTTCCGCCACTTCTTTTTCCCAGCTAACTAGGAAGTGTCCAAGGGTGGGCGTTTTGAGGGACTGTCTTTAAGTAAACTTTGACGTTCAAAAAGTGCAGATTATCAGACTAATTTGAGTAATTGACCATTGATTTGATTTGTGTTTTTTTGCAATGATTGTGTTGATTTATTTACTACTAAGATGTCATTATCATTATAATTCGCAGCTTTATTCCACCCAGTGTTAAGTATGAGCCTATGCTTCCTTGATTTATGCAAATGCATTTTTTTTCATTCATTAAAATAGGTTTGGTACTTTCGGGGATCAGCGTGTACGAACATACTCACATGAGATTTTTATATAATCACCTCTACGATACGGTACTACAGATAAACAATACTAAACGCAATGAGGTAGATTAGTTCTTAACACTTTTTTTTACAAAAATCATGTCATCATCATCATCATTTCAGCCAAAAGACGTCCACTGCTGGACAGAGGCCTCCCCCTAAGGGTCGCCACATTGACCGGTTCCATGGGTCTCGCATCCAGTGGATACCCGCCACCTTCACCAGGTCATCAGTCCACCTAGTAGGAGGCCTTCCAAAGCAACGTCTTCCGGTTTGCGGTCACCACTCCAGAACTTTTTGGACGCATCGGCCATCCGTTCTGCGAGCAATGTGACCACTCAAGCCTCTTCGGAAAAAATCACCAATGATTACCAAACCACGTGGTGTTGTAAACATTCTAATCAGCATTCATCCTTCACAGTCAGATTACAAAGATCTCATCATCACCACTCAGGCCTCCTCTCTAGGAGAGGGATCGGCTATAATAATCTACCATGCGGGCCCAGTGCGGGTTGGTAGATATCATATGTCTTCGAATTGTGGTTCTAAGACATGCCGGTTTCCTTACGATTATATCCTTCACCGTTTTGAAAGCAGTGGTGATGAAATAAATTACACAAAGTAATGAGCCTGCTTGGGTTTGAACTCACGACTTACTGTTCGTAAGTCGGAGCCGCCACCATTGCTCTTGAAGCTGCTACAAAGATATAATTATTCATAACTGAAATTCCCAGAAGTTCATTAATAACGGAATTATATTCGGTAAGAGGTTTTCGTGCCTCGCAGACATGAATCAAATTTTTCCTAAGGTATTTTACTCGCACGATTTCTTTAGAAATATATTTTCGTCACTTGCTACGTTTTTGTGTGTCATGTTTTTCATACCTGACAAGACACGCTGTTTGTGAAAATGATAACACTAAGGAAATTTTCATTGTATTTTGTAAAGCTGATAATAGACACCGCAAGTCTGCTCAAATAGAAAAGCTCATGGCTAACTATTAACCAATTGGATCGATAAGCAAAAGCAAAACCAAAGCAAAACTAAAAGCAAATAAAAAAAAGCAAATAAATAAATTATCTTATCTTTCAATCGCAAACGAAAATCCAAATGCAAAATAAAAACTAAATTATAACTTATAATCATGCCCGTGTTGAACAAACCTCAAAAAACAACCGATTTTCACACTCTAAATTCTTTAGATCTAGATTCTAGGATTTGTACTCTTTTATTTGAAACCAGGTAACCTTAGAATTCCTTAATTTGTTAGGTAAATCCTGAACTAACAAAGCTTAATAAGGACAACCCTAGGTCACCTTAATAATACTTAACTGTCTACCTTTTTTTACCAATTTTCGACAGTTGGAAATTACTGATTGATTTATTTGTCTAAAACAGCGCACCAACTAGTCTGGATTTGTGCCCGATTGATGGCAATAGGCTCGCTCTTTACTACATGGGGCTTAAACTGGCGAAATAAAGGTGCACTTATTAGGTCCACCTCTGCCGAACCCTTTGGTCATAGTGACTTAGAATCTCACACTGTATTTATGATAACCTGTACAGTCACGGACACGATGATATATGGGCGTAACGACTTTAAAAACTAGTTTTCTTCTAATCTCTTGATTGTAATTTCATGTATTATTATTATTATTATTCATGAATTTACAATCAAGACGAGAAGAAGAAACTAAGTTTGTAATTACTTACAAACATTCTATTTTGATACCCATACAATTATTAAACAGATCTTCAATCACAGTTGCATCAGTGTTTCCAGAACAAAATCACTTTCTAATTTTCCTTTACTTGAATAAAAGTAAATCAACACTCGGCTTCAAAATAGTAATTTAGTGTCGATTTATTTTCTCCATAAATATTTTGTAATATGTAGTGAAAATCGTCACGCAATGCGATGTTTAAAAAAAGAAGAAAGAAAACATGTTATATTTATTTGGTACATGCCACAAGTGCACACCACATCAGATGTCACAAAAAACAATACAAATTAAAAAGAAAAAATATAAACAGAAAAAATAGAAAGAGTGTCTCACGGCCGCGCCAAATAGGACCCAGTTCAGCAAACTGTCGAGCAGCTAGTGCCAGTTACCAAACTTTGAACCAGTATGTACACATAATAATATATATTGCCAAAGAATGTGTCGATACGACATGAAAAATCCAGGTACTGGAATTTCATAGCAGCTCCTACCGCAACAAAAAGAAGTGCAAAATAAAATCACCAAAAAAAGCATTCCTCTAAAAGGTCACTTCTACCGACACAAAGAACACTGCATTCAGAACCAATATAAAATATTTTCTATCCCAAATGTAAAAATCACAGACGGAATATTCAGCATAAAATAAATTTCAATTCGTATATTTTTGTGTAGATCTTCCAATAAAAATATATAGTTGTATAATGGAGAAAAATATCAAGACTAAAATAAAAATGGATGTAGAAACTTTAGAAAATCTTTTGGCTGGGGTCCACTAAGATGTATAAAAAATACTTTAAGCTTGCGGTGTTGTTCCTTAACGGGGCGAAAATCTCCGTCAGTCAGAATTATGTATCTGGAAGTGTTCAGCCTGTTTTAGTAAATATTTATAGAATATATAAGGAATTCTTTATAATAAATTATATTACCATTATCATTACCACGACCTTATCCCGATTTAATACGTTTGTTACTTGTCATCTCAAGAGTCACCTCCTTTCTAGCCATAAAGTGATTCATACATTTTTTATTTTCACCCATCATCCATTGTTCCATCTGCATTTATACTCAACATTTTCCTCACTTCATTTTCTTTATTCCTCCACATCACATGTCCATGAAAATCGATTACCATACAACTTTTTCAGTCACCGATACATCGGTGACTGAAAAAGTTGTATGGGGTTTAGACTTCTCATGTACTCATTACATATTTTATCCATTCGCATTACACCACACATCCTCCTAAAATTATCATCTCAGCTACATGCAATTGGTTTTCATTCATTTCTTTTATGGCTTAACATTCTGATATATACAAAATATTTTCAGAGAATCATCTAACGGCTATAACGAAGCCATTTAAAGGGATTTTTTTTAGTTTTTTTTTTAATAAAACCTTTTTTTGCGTGAAAATGGTTTACGGTAGCACTCAAAGTAACGAGCTCAAAACATTATTCTTATGGATGCTTTGATGATACAAGGTCATGAAGGTATTTAAATTAAAATACGACGTTACATACAACGTACGTACGATTACGTTAAAAAACAAAAAAACACGTATATAAAGTAGGAACAAACAACATTTACCGAGTGAAAAATTCACTGAAGCGTCTGCTATTGGCAAACGATGTAAGCAAAGAATATTTTCGGGCACTTTGCTCAGCAAACATTTCACTATCAACATGCATGAATCTAACATTCGCCTCGATGTCAGTAGTCACGTTCACGTAGCACAGCGAAAACGCGAATGAAGTGTTTTCATACATCTGCGCGATTACCAGGACGTTTTAAGGCACGATTGTTTAATTTTATTCCAGTATAGGAAAGCGATACAGGGTGCCTAACGCCATCTCTTTTCCACACTGGAATAAGATTAAAAACAATCTTGCTTTAAGACGTCACGGTAGGTCACCTGGTTCTCTGCCCTTTGTAACCACTTAGCCAAGTGTTACCGCTTTTTTTTTCAAAGAACTCCTCCCGCTCCTAACTTCTACTGACTAAAGCCACCTATGTTCCTTGTTAACACTTTGTGTTCCGGGGCCGCGGTATCTCTTTCGAACAACCCGCAGCCCCGACGTGTTACCGCTCAAACGACCGATACTGCGGGGCAAAACAAATAACGTCAACCGGCGCTTCATGCCATTCGCATGTTTTTTTTTTTTTTGGGTTGGTAAATCATCAAATAACCCGAGGCCACGGTATCTCTTGCGAACAACCCGTAGCCCCGACGGTCCTTGTTGCTGACATCTCTTTGAGGCGCGCGTGGAACACGAACGCGCCGTCGACACGGCCTGTCGTCGTCATAAGACGGACGGACGGCGAGCTAGCCCATCACTCACCGTCCACAGACCGTCCGGCCCTGGTGCAAGCCATGGTCCGGGGCGAGGAGGAATGGGACGCCGTCGCCTCCTTCTGCGAAGCAGTGATGCTAGCGAAGGAGGTGGCGGAACGTGAGAGGGAGAGAACCTCTCGTCTCGCAAGGGCCGACGCCCGTCGGGGCTGCGGGTGTTCGCAAGAGATACCGTGGCCTCGACATGAAGGGCTAAGAAGGAACATGGGTGGTTTTTAGTCAGTAGAAGTCTGACACTCCCTTTCGCTCTGCCCAAGAGCGGGAGGGGTTATTTGATGATTTCTCACCCCCATAAAAAAAAAGGTGCTAACCACACTTAAAGAAAGAAAGATTATGAGCTCCCGATATTTTGTTGCGGTTGCAAGCGCCATGATCCCGTTATAAATTACAAGTCCAATATTTTTTGGAAATCTATCTGACGAACTAATCAGATTTTTTTAGTTAACTACCCCATTGTACCTAATCTTGGCGTTTAACACCGAACAATGAGAAAACATAATAAGCGCTTTGTTATCAAAGAAAAGTGTATAGAATCTACAACAATGTCGTTTCAAACAACTACTGCTTCAATTATATTCAAAGCGAGGAAATATCAAGGCAAGTTAGGTGGTTTCAGGAATTTGACAATAAGTTACTGTAGGTACAAATAATATATGTTTAAGGAAGTTGTTCCTTTTATGAAACTTCAGAAGGCAACGCCATGGCTTGAAATCAGTTAATAAACACACAGTCAGTGAATGATCAGTTTCAGTTAATATACACCTCACTAAGGCTTTATTAAGAACCTAATTGTAGTGCTATAAGAGCCAGTTTTCGAGGAACTGTATTGAAAATACATTATGTATTATATTATGTACGTCTTATATGAAATTACGTTAGTAATCCAGACCGCATAGCGGCTTCGTAAATACTATTAAAGACGAACTCGAAACCCTGTAATTTGCATTGAAATATCGTAATACTGAACACTATGTAGGTACACGCGGCTACAAATTCAGCTTAACGTAGCTGTATAAGATGGCCTCTCTTTAAATTCATTTTCTGTACAATGAGAGATCCGCTTAAACTGGTTATCCTAGCTTGATATGTCGTTGTACGTACGAACGTCAGGGCACATAATAAATTCTTAGAGAGGCATGGAAACACTGTATGAAATAATGACACATAACTGGTGAAGCTACTAAGACACACTTCTGGCTAACCCTTCGGGGATTAGAGGCGTGATGTTATTTTTAATGTTAAACCAACATTGTACATAAAAATTGACAGTTTGTCAATTTGTATCGCTGAAACATGCACTGTTTAATAGTTCGTGGAAACTTACTGACAGATAGACACAGTAAAACTATGTTTGGCAGTAAAGCTCGTTCAACTCTATTTGTATTATAAGTATATTTAATACAAATAGAATTGAACGAGCAAGTATGCAACATTATATTCCTTAATATACGTAATATATTAAGAGACAGACGTGTTGCGGCCAACCCAAATAACATGAGACAAGGGCAGAAAGATGATTGTAGGTTATTAAATGAGCAATAATATGTGTAATCACGTTCTCGAAAACAGCTCAAACGATTTCGATGAAAATTGCAATACCTGTCGAAATTCTCAGAATCTAAGTTTCATATCTGTGAAAAGTCGTTTTCTGTATTTTCATCCGCGCAGGCTTCCGTCTCCCAGGTACTGATAATAACTTGACTTTTATCTGCGTGGGAGTCAGTCAGTGGGAGTTTTAAATACTTGTAACTAGTAAAAAGATTTAATATACTATTCATTCACAAGTTGTAAGAAGAAATGTTAATGAAAAAATGTGTTAAGACACTGCTAAAGAGGCCACAAATTAAAAATAACTAAAATTCCTGTTTATTGCTGACGTCGTATCAATTCTGTTAATATTTTTACATTTGAATAAGATACCCAGTATTTTGGAATTCTAATCACATAACTGCCCTTTTTGCATTTCTTTGTTACCGAGTGCAGTTTTTTTGAGAAAAAAATGGACAATGAAAAATTTTTTTTAAAAAAATTTTAAAAAAATATAAAAAAATGGACAATGAAAAATTTTGATTTATTAGAAAAAAAACCGGCCAAGTGCGAGTCAGACTCGCGCACCGAGGGTTCCGTACAAACCTGTAGGTATATAAGTAAAAGTTATGGTATTTTTATTGCTAAATGAAATCCATAACATAACAATGTGGAAAGCTGACGGTACCTTGTCAATACATAATATATTAAAACATTATGTATGTTCGGAAAAATCTTCATCTCTTTAAGAAGAGAAGTGATAGACATAATTTTAATACTAGAAATAGGCACAATTTGGATCAATCTCGGTTTAGATTGGCTAAGGTACGAAATTCTTTTATGGGGAATGAATTTCAATATAATACCACTACGCGTTCATGAGGAAAGGGGTAGTAAGTTTAAAATTATTAAAAATATTTTTATTATATGATATAACTAAAAATGTATACTTTTCGCAATTTTTCCTATATCTCTGCTATAAGACGTTGCTTCATACCAAATTTCAAGATTCTGAGTTCACGGGAAGTACCCTGTAGGTTTTGATTCCCTTGCGAGTGTCGAAAATTTGCGGCATAAACGGGAGTATCTTTTGATCGCGTTGACTTAGAAGTTTGATTTTTTCACAGCTCCAAGAGATCATAGACTTGAGTATTTGATATGAATTTCAGCTTGATACCTCCACGCGTTCCTGAGAAAAAAGGTCTTGACAGACAGACAGACGGACAACAAAGTGATCCTATAAGGGTTCCGTTTTTACCTTTTGAGGTACGGAACCCTAAAAAAGACGTGTGGCACTCGGAGACTGCCGCGGTAAAGCTATTGCATAGCATTTTTTATCAACTTATGCCATTTTAATTATTTATTTATTTTATTAATGCAGTATTTTTTTTCCTTTGTTTTTTTTTCTTTGATATTAATTCAAGTTACACTTTGAGCGTGGTGACCGATAAAAAAACAAATTTTTTAGATGTTTTCCGTGTTATGTTCACTTCCCACACACGTACTAAAACTGAATCGTAAGATTGTTGAAAGATGATAACTTAACATCACGCCTGTAATACCAGAAGGATAAGGCAGCATAAAGCTAAGAATTACCGGCCTTTAATATTCCCACTACTGGGAGTCGCGCCTCCTCTCTATGAACGTGAATGGGCTGTACCTACCTAATCCCTCCTAGAGTGAGCCTATGGCCTTCAAACGGGCAAAAACCATGTAATGTTACAAAACCGACATGAGTTACAAATTAATGTCACATTCCAAGTTTCCAATTTTCATAGATTTCCTAAAAAACCACACTCCACCATTTTGTTATCAGTGGCGCCATCTCTTTTCAGAACGCTATACTACAAAGGAAGTCAAGTTATCTAACTTTGACGTTGTTGAAACTGAAATTAGAGCACGAGTTTCCTTGACAGTTAAAAGAAAATTGCAATAGATGGCGCTGCAAAAAAATAAATGAGTGTTAGGTTTTTATTTTCGTTACGGAATTTCTGGATTCGGTCCCCACGCTCAAGGCCCGCGATAGAAGCTATGCAATAGCTTAAAAATAAAAGCCGCGATCAAAACTTTTAAGAGCTCTCCTGGAAAATAAAAATACCTTCGATGTATCCTTTTAAATCATAATTATTTCTGTAAATTGGTTTTACAGAACAATGTTACAAAAATGTGTAAAATACCCCATATAAATTGGGAGAAGGGTAGGAGAATGATGCAACACTTACCATAAAGTCATAGTAGCGTAGGGTAGCCAGCAGCAAGCGAACACCGTTACAATGGTAACAGTCATTCTTAGCGTTCTTCTCCTGGCTCTGGCCAGTGGTCTCTGATCAGATCTTCTCAGCATCACTCTACTATGATCCGTATGATGGTATTTTTCTGAAACAAGATTTATAAATTTAAAAAAAAATACTGGAGGTGAATAGTTCGGGCTTGCTAATTACACACAAAAAACAAATATTAAATATATACACGTCAGTTCTTGCACCCATCTCGAATTTGATAGGTTTTTTTTCGTAGGTAAAAATGATTAATCTGGGTCATTTTATCTAGAAAAAAAAGGTTATGAACGAAACGAACGTAGAATGTATTAGCGAGCGAAGTGAGCTCCATGGAATTTGGCATTGGATGTGATAGGTTTTTCTTTTGTCCTTTAATACAGTACTAGGACTATTTGTCTTTAATAAAGAAAAGGCATTGATCGATGGAACGCGCAATATATGATCGAGCGAAGCGAGCTCGAAAATTTTTGCATCGACCTCGGATTGGTTGATTTCTCTAGAAATGTATAAGCAACTAAACCACTTGCACCCTCCACTCGGCGCTCATAATGACGATGCACGTTTATCTAAGCCAATAAGACAACAAAACTTAGTATTGCAATAGAAACCTGACCTCTTATGGTATTGAAAATTTTGTTACCCTATCGTCTGACTCGAGAGTGTCGCTGTTATACTAAAACACTGAGATTGCTTCTTTTCAGAGTAGTCAGCTACAATAAAACTTCGACATCACAGTGCATGAAAAACGAAGTGCATAAAGTGTTCTAACAACCCACTTAAAAATAAATAACATTTCATTGCACGTTATTCTTAATCGTATTAACAAATTAATAGTGCTTAGATTGATGCTGTGCTACATCAAATTTTAATGCGGTCTCTTGTATCTAAAATAAAGCCTTAACAACCTATGTGGGTGTTGGAATCATAATATTTCTCATATTAATATCGTAATATACCCCTTTTATTAAAACGTAGTAACCATTAATATTTCCATAGGTCAACGACTTATGAGCTGAGATCATAGACTGAACTCAGACTTTACCGAAGCTAAATATAATACTACATTTCATTTTATCGGTTGGTGCAATAATATAGGATGCTATAATCAAACAAAATCCACCTCAATTGTCATTTTAAGCAAAATCTCTTTTAAAAACAAATAATAGAATAGGTAGTGTATTCGGCCTGTGGGTGTGTCAACATGCTAACAATATACGTAATAATGTTCGTCTGAAAGAGATCTGTACAAGTTAGTGTCATCGGTAGTGTGATCTTATTAGTGTGTGCACATGAGTGACAATGTATGAAAATATGATGTTGTGTTGTTTACAGCCCTATTATTAACGAATAATGAAGTTTTATTTGCCTCCAATATGAAAATCATGGTTCTTTTGACAACTAACTTTGAGCTCTAATACCCATAGTTTTCTAGTAGGGCGAGCCTTCAATACCTATTTGACTGATTTATAAACTTTGCTTTACCTCGTCGGTCTAGGAACAGGTTGGGTAAACTGTTAGTGGGTTTTTCTATGAGTCCACAATAGGAAACACGAAGTCAGGATTATTGCCCAGTTGATAGCAATAGGCTCGCCCCCATTACGTAGCACTTAGACACAAGTGACAAAATGTGGGTGTACTAATCAGTGTTTCTGCGTAACCCCTCGGAGATTACAGGCGTAATATTATCCGCTATGTTTTAAAACAAAAGCATAAACCTGAAAAAGTACTAGAACCTATTTTCGTATTTTTTCTTAATATTGTCTACGAATCGTATATGCAGGGTGTAAATCAACCAATCACACACCCGATAACCAAGCATTCTGTACATCAAACTAAGTACCCCTACGCAAAATTTTTTGCTGGGAAACGATTTTTTTTTTGGGGTCAAAAAATCACATTTTACTGTAAAACTGAATGTAGCACTCTTAAAACATTATGCCATTGGATGATTTGAATAGTGAACGGGTCATAGAGGTAATTTAAGTAAAATTATAACCTGAAAAACTAGTCTTTACAAAAACAGCTGTGAAAAATTTGGAACTTTGACCCCCAATATCTCCGTAACTAGGGGGTTCCCAGGTATGGTCTAGAACAAAAAAAATATCGCAGTGGTGGGGAGAACAAGTGCCCTTCGTTTGCGTTAAGGGTACTTTTACACCCTATATATTATATAATATGTATATATATATATTTTTTTTTAATAATAAAGCCTATCGCTTTAGGTAACTCAAAAAACATTAAAAAAAAAAATTATGCTCACCTGAATTTTCTTTAGAATTCTTTGATATTTCATAAAAGATGCACGCGTAGCACACCGATATTATTGTCAAGGGTAGAAAATACACAGCTCCGAGACAAAACACATTATACGCCAATTCCTGATGATGGCTAGCGAATGCGTCAAAAGACACACATTGCTGAAAATCTGGCACCTTCGGGTGACTCATCACACGGAAGACTAGACTCTGAAACAAGGGAGATATTGTTAAAGTTCACATGTACTCGTAGGTAGTTATATTACTCTATGCGAAGTTAATGAAGTTCTTGGTTAACTGGAACATTACTCAAGTTTCCTTTGCTTATGTTATCATAATCTTGGTGTTAGTTCCTAGACATTCTAAGTTATACGTTAATTATGCATGTTCTCATGAATTTCAGCATGCGTTAAATACCACGCGTGGAGAAAGACCTCTAGCACACGGCGTATTATAACGCGATTATGACGCGCGTATACGTGCTACAAACGAGATTTAAACGCAACCTTGTAACGATCGTGAAACGCGCGTCGTCGCGCGTCAGCGCGTATACGCGCAGATACAGCGATCCTGAACCGACCCTTTGTACGGGTTCAAACGAGTTTCGAACGCGCTTCGTACGCGCGTTTCAATCCATTAGAACGCAAAAATTGGCATTCACGACGCATAATCATAACGTAATCTCAAAGACTGAGCAGCTTTAACCACGAAGGTTTTATTTATTTTCTTCTTATTTATTATAGAAAGTCTGGAAGATTAGCCTTAAACAGAGGCGGTGGGGGGTGGATAATCATAAGTTTATTTTCATAATAACCATCTTCATCAGTTACGTACAGATATATTTTTCACAAAATCTACCGGGCCCCACCTCAATACTGTGGGCAAAAAATACCAAACATCGTACCCAGCTATGTCAAAAATTTTTAATTAAATCCTACGAGGGAAATTTTTAAGAGCCGTAATACAGAATTTAATGAATCCCCGACAGTAGATACTTGACAACCAACGCTACTTAATTTATAATTATGAAGTCTCATATACGGCCATATTCAGGTCTCATAATTATACGGCCATCGGGGTAAATGAACCATTGTTTCACTGCGAAATTAAGGGTCCGCATTTTGTACATTGAACGTAATAAACAAGTGTGATATCGAAAATATATGTGATTTTATACGTGTTTTATTAAACTCTTTTATTGTTTACTGCTGTTGTTTTTTTTCATTAATTTTTAAAAGTAAGTAAAACAAAAGGAGCGCGTACACTACTACACGCGCCATCGTCAGAAGACGTCCGATGATATGTAAGCACATGCATTCGAGTACTTCGGCTCGGCATCGGCCAACGAAATCGGTTTTGATGTAATCGTAAACCTTACCTACGTAAGGATTTGTTGTATTGACCTAAAAATCGTCAGAAAAAATCCTCTAAACTTTTTTATTCTATTTAATTGGTTTTTTTCCTGTTCGAGCAATAAGCTCCGTAATAAACGATACAGCGCAGTCGTTAGATATATCACCGCGAAAACGTGGTGATTTGTATTGTTGGGGCGACGCCATTAACGTTATTACTTGGATCTGTGCGTGGGCTGGTAACAGAAAGAAAAAAGGCAAATAGTTGTTGGTACTAAACATACAAGCAATAACAATTTAATGGGAATATGACAAAGGCGAGAAGATGGCGGGATGAGGTGGACTGTTACTCAAAGGATTGGTCTACAATCGGACTAGATCGCGAAAAGTGGAAATAGGGAAAACCATCGTGAGAAAGAGAAGGAATGAGGGAGGCCTTTGCCCAGGAATAGGACAATACGGGCTAAATAAAAAATAACATTAAGAAGTTTTCTTCCAAAGTATAACATGATCTTTGCCCGTTTTCAGCTGAAAGACAGTTTTTTAGATATTTCTTTCTTTATAGTGTAGTTAGTGTCTAACCTGGTTTCAGAGTTTCTATCCCGCCCAAGGACCTGTGACTTGGCTGCGGGTTGTTCGCAAGGGATACCGCGGCCTCGACATGAAGGGCGAAGAAGGAACATGGGTGGTTTTTAGTCAGTAGAAGTCTGACACTCCTTTTGCGAGCGGGAGGGGTTATTTGATGATTTCCCACCCGCCCAAAAAAAAAAAAAAAAAAGGACCTGTGCCTTGGCTTTGCATGTCGTCGAGAAATATCTTATGTTGGTTTCCTCACGATAAAAAACGAAAAAAGCGACGAAAAAATACGGCAATGAATCCCAAAAAGTAGAGGTGTCTTTCAATTTGCTAGTTAGTTATTAAATAGTACCTAAACATTAATCAGTCCTACCAAGAGGTATCGTATTATCCAGTACTCATAATAATTGGGTGGTAGAGGTCAGATCTAGATTGTGTTAGAATGGATATTGCAGTCTGTCGGGAAGTCTGGAGAGCCTCACAGAGGTACTTTTATCAACTTTACGCGTTTTAACTCGCCTTTGTCAAAAAAAGCAATAATAAACTACTAACAGATTCCACAACTACTATCCAGGCATTGTTGTCATAATAACGATTTTATGATTGCTCTGAAACTATTGTTATTAAGCCATAGCTCTTTCTTCAATCTGGTCAGTATATTTCATTAATGTTCATTCCATTATTTCAAAGGGGTACCGTATTACCCTTGTGGAGTATAATACGAGTCTCCAGTTGCATCAGGTTGGACTAGAAGCTAACCCTAACATAATTGGGAAAAGGCTAGGCAGATTATGATGCCTGCCTGGCCAGTTAAAAATAAATTCTGCAATACACGGTGAATGAGAATAACATTGATGAAATTCGAGCCGAAAAATGGATCGTCATATTATACATATACACTAAAGGATTTTATTGATATAAACTGAGAATGAAAGACTTTGTGTCGAAAAATAAGATTTATTTTATCATCATTAAATGACAATAAAGATTTTTTCCTTTCATCACTATAAGAACGCTAAAGGCCGTGAGAAAATCTCAAAATCACCACATGGCTAAAGATTTATATTTTTTCTTTGAATTTTTTTGTTCTCTCATACTAAAATTCACTCCATTTTAATCTTTACGTAATACGGTAAGAGTATATCTAATAACTGAAATCTTTGTACATCATCATCTTCACACCCACCACCCATTGTTCCCACTGCTGGGACGCAGGCCGCCTCTCTATGAGAGGGAATGGGCAATAATCCACCACGCGGGCCCAATGCAAGTTGATATAAATCTTTGCACGTGACAGATAAATGGGTAAACTTGATACCTTTTTTTTAACCGACTTCAAAAAAGGAGGAGGTTCTATGTTCGTGTGTATGTATTTTTTTTTTTTTTTTTTTTTCCTTTTAAAACATTACCCCACACTAGGAATTTCTCCTGTGTCGTGGGTGTGTTTACAAACATTTAAACTCACATACACAAACACCCAGACCCGAAACAACTACCTGTAGGCCATACAAATATTTGTTACGTGCAGGGACCCCGCGACTCGCAGCGTAGCAGTCGAATCTCTCCGAACTGTGCCAAACGTGTCGTCAATGATTCCTTTCGGTTTGGGCAGAGCGGTAGGGAGTGTCAGACTTCTACTGACTAAAAACCACCCATGTTCCTTCTTAGCCCTTGTGCCGAGGTTACAGTATCTCTTTCGAACAACCCGCAGTCCCGACGGGGTAATCTTGATACCTACATTGTTATAAGTGCAGAAATGCTGCGTGGGATGCTCTCGACAAAGTCCCTTTGTCGAGAGGATGATGAAGATGAGTCGACCGGAAAAGACCCATTATTTGTCTGGAAACGCGCGGGAATTATTTTATATTCACTTAGGCCTTGTCTGTCGTCGCCGTTCAGAATTGAATAGTCTTTGAACTAAAAGGCTAGACATTTCAGTAAATGCGGGTAGATAGTCAGAGGTTTCGTCTATATTTAAGTTTCTTTGATTGAGTAAACTTCAGTTACTGTTTTAAGCTTTCCCGGTTCATAACTAAACTTATAATACCATTTACGGGATATCTTCCGTGGTTACGCATTATTACAAGCTCCCAAAATGTTAACGCTGTTGCAAGCACCATGAGCGCGGGATCACCCAAACAGCATCGAAATAATAGCTTAGAATATTAAATGCATACACATAACACATAACATCACGCCTGTAATCTCCGAAGGGTTAGGCAGAGGTGTACCTAATAGTACACCCACATTTCAATCAGTCTATAATGTTCCCACTAGTGGGTCACAGGCCTCCTCTCTATGAGAAGAAATTGACTATGATAATCTACCACCCGGGACTAGTGCGGGTTGGTAGATGTCACATGTCTTTGAATTGTTTGGTTCTAAGACATGTCGGTTTCCTCACGATGTTTTCCTTCACCGTTTTGAGAGCAGTAGTGATGAAATAAATTACACAAAGTAATGCGCCTTGAATGGGTTCGAACCCACGACTCACTGTTCGTAAGTCGGGGCCGCCACTGTTAATTTGTTTAATAATGAAATAGCGCTTGTAACGACATGTTGGGTACTCGAAAACTGGCACACTTGGTTTTCATATAGTATCTACGTAAATCTAAATCTGTGATCTCGAGCCACTACGTAAAACTTATGAAGAACGGGATAGAGTTTCAAACTAGCTCTAAGTGAACACCGAAATTATCATTTGATTTGACATCGTACACTCACACACACTGGTATTATGTTACTTACATGATTGGTGTCTTTTCGTAGACAATTTTATTAGATACTAGCTGTGCCCGCGACTGCGTGCTTGTCGGAAACTAAAATGCGTCGCTTAGATAAAAGTACATTTAATCATTGCCCTGCGTTAACTTACTGACGCTGTAGAAAATAAGAAGAGAGTAATGCAAAGTACTGACTATGTCTCATACTAAAGTTTAGATGGATGGGTGTTTGTTAATCAACCACGTCAGAACGGCCGAACGGATCTTAAAGAAATTTGAAACAGGTACATTATAGTCGACAGGCAGACAGATTGTCGTTGGCGCGTTCGTGTTCCACGCGCGCCTCAAAGATATGTCAGCAACATTGAAGGGGCCCCCAAGGACCGACGCCCGTTGGGGCTGCGGGTTGTTCGAAAGAGATACCGCGGCCTCGACACATAGGGCTAACAACACACCACATCTATATGACGACATGGTTGGCGCAATGGCTGGACGATTAACAGTAGCACTGCGTGTCGCAGGTTCGATTCCCACACGGTACAAAAAAAAAATGTCTTGGGTTTATCTAATTTTAATTTAGTTTAAAAAAAAATAGTATTTTAATACTGTGTAATTGGTAAATTTTTATTTGTTGACTATTCACGAAACATAATGTTTGTATGTTTACTATCACCGCGGTTCAGAAAATGACATCAAATGAATAACGCCATCTGTCGAAGACGAAGATAAACTGCTAAAAAAGAGCGATCAAACACTATAAGGTGTAGGCTATGTAGATTTTGAAAGCAGCGTCATTTAGACTTATATCTACGTACCTTTTGCTATCATAACTTTTTTAAAGTTATCTTGTGAAGGCATTTAGTTATAAGTACCATATTCGTTCAATAGATGTCGTTGCTTGTCTTATTCTTGACCATAACGATAAGTTCTTCTTGAAAACTATAAATTCATAAATATCTTTTGATAGAGAGCACCGATTACGATGAAATAAAGACTAAGTAATAGCCCAAGTTACGCAAAATATTTATGTATAAAAGTTACCTACATTCGTTTCGTAAATTTGACGTGATGCTTAGTCATCGAAACAGACAAACAGATAAACAGACAAACAGACAACAATTCCAAAAATGCTGGAAATGTGTTCTGTTGGTTATACTTTAATACCCTGACAATTTTTTTTTAATATTTTCGATGTACAAAAACGATTTCTCTAAAGATTTATTATATGTATAGATTTGTGACATACGATGAACTTGTCTAAAGAATTCTAATTGTAAAACACAATAAGCCTCGCTTCGGTAAACAATATTGTATTATGATAAGCCATCAGAATAACTTTCAATTGAGAACATCAATAAGTTATACCATAACATCATGCCTGCAATCTCCGAAGGGTTAGGCAGAGCTGTACCTAATAGCCCACCAATAGGTGTACCCACATTTCGACAGTATGTTTAAGTCCCATTTAACAGGGGGCGAGCCTATTGTCATCAAAAAGGCACGATTCTAGACTCCGTGGCTACTAGAAATTACTGATGGAAAAACCCAATAACACTTTGCTCGACTCGGTAATCGAACCCAGAACCTCATACTCGCACTAGACCAACCGGCAGTCCAATAAATAATATTATTTTCTTAAACGCTACATGAAAATCAAGTGTCAAACCAAAGAAAATGATTAAAAGCACTCTAGCGGAATGGTGAAAATATAATTTTCTCCGGTCTAGACGAAATTATATTCGTTTTTTTTTTTCATATTATACTACCCAACTGTTGGGTTTGATACGTTTATTTTCAGTGCTTACTGTACTTTTCATGAAAATAATCCAGGAACTTGTAACAGTTGATACAGCCATCGATACACTTATTTTCAACAGATTTTATCGTGTATCTAAATAAATCTGCTGCAATTTTTTCTTATTTTTAACTGACTTTCAAAAAGGAGATAACAGTCACCAAAATCAAAAAAAAAAAAAACTTTAGCTACTGAAGTCGGTGATTTTGTGTATTTCATTTAGTTTTTTTCCACAACTTCTGAAGCAAAACTTCTATTTTTCTACTTTTTTGTGTTTTTATTGTTTCTGCGGAACTCTAACTGTCTTACTTAAGCCGTCACTTTGTAAAGATTTGACATACCTTAACTAAGTGACGGCTTATAGTGGCGGTAATCCTTAACTATCTCTGAGCGCGGCAGTTAATCTACTAACCATACCAACTTAACACTTTAAACTTTCACTGCTCCAACAATAGAAATAACTACCAAACAATTCGTCATAAACCTTGTGACACCCATAGGACTCGGGGAGGGTTAGAATATCATTGGGTAACTTTAATACCGGAAATTAAAAACTTTACAAGCATTATAGTGTGCCTTGGACACTGACACTAAACCCTAACTCATAAACGTATTACAACTTTGAAGTTAAAATAATTTTATGGTGTTATATCACCCTCATAATGAGTTGGGACATATTATTATAAGAGACAGGTAATTTACACTCATTGCAGTTTATTACAATTTATATAAATTACTATTTACAACATAAATAACATATTTATTGAGGTACAAAAAAACAGTTACACGTTACAATTTGTATGGAGCTAATTAGATTCATTTTATAAACGTACTAGCTGACCCACGCAACTTCATCTGCATCACATAATATAGCTTTTAGCCTTTCTCAATAAACCGACTATTCAACATTGTGATGAATAAAGATCATAGACACGGAGGCAGGCCCGCGCGGGAAAATGTGTCACTGACAGCTGTGACTCGAACCGAGCGGGCTTGCACCCGATTGCTATTTCAAACCACCAAACTATTGTTTTATTTACTAAACCATTTGTGCTTACCCCTGTGACTAGTGGACGTCACAAATGGCGACGAGGTTATGGGTAGGTACACCAAATAAAACAAAAAGAGAAAAAAAAAATACAAGAAAAAGGAGTGAACTAACGGGAATTGTCATCCCTTTATAACCAATATGCTAAGCGGTGTTTACGGGAAACAGAGTTTATAGGTACGTAACTTGGATTATTATTAATAACGATAGCTACAAAATAGCTCGTTAGGTGTTTGCCAATATAATTTTCATTATATAATACTAATATGTACTTACTTATGGCAAGTTGTTTGATTGGAAGTTAGAAGGGTAAGTCTTGTACCTACCTTTCTAAAAGAACAACACCACCCACAATGTTATTATTTTTAGCTGTTTACAAGCTATAAGCGTGGCTAACAAGTACTCGGTTGATACTATGAAGAAATACGTAAGCTATCTATTAGCTTATTTGAGAGACTTAGCTATTATATCACCAAGAACAACTAATAGATGTATTGACGGATTCATTCAATTTCTGTCACGCATGTCGGCGAATTTATATAAAGAATTGTTTGTTGTGGTTATATCAAACTTGACATAATTTCTGCAACAGCAAAGTAAAGCATGCTATGTTTGATTATGATCTGGAAAAATAATAATTTTTCATACCGACCTAATATCCTAAGCAAGTGTTAATGTGTTATTTTATTCAAGTTCGGTATTGAATTTTATTAATGGGGCACGTAAACACTGCATTGACTTATATGGAATCACCCTTAAAAAGACTCGAGTAGTAGGTCTATTATAGACCGGTACTAAAAACGCCAAAGTAGTAAACTGCATACTGCAGTTGGTACTAACAATAAATACTTAACTGGCGAAAATGGAAAAGATGTTTCCATAAAAAGTAGTAAGTCGGGTGATCGACTTTCTATGAGGTTCTATGAGTAGTAAACTGACGCGTCTGGTTGTCGGTTGGTACTAACAATATAAAGTTCTATGAATAGTAAACTGACGCATCTGGTTGTCGGTTGGTACTAACAATATAAAGTTCTATGAATAGTAAACTGACACATCTGGTTGTTGGTTGGTCCTAACAATATAAGGTTCTACGAGTAGTTAACTGACGCATCTGGTTGTCGGTTGATACTAACAATATAAGGTTCTATGAATAGTAAACTGTAACATCTGGTTGTCGGTTGGTACTAACCATATGGTGTAGTTCACCTCGAAATGTCCTATAAAATAGATATGAAACTGCAGACCTGTGAAAACATAAGAAGCGTAAAGGTGTGGCAATGTAAATCATAATGGAGACAGTAACCATTGCTCTGCAAAAAGTAGAACAATATCTAAGACCTGGTTTTATCAGACACTATAAGAAAAACAATCCACAACAAGAAATAGAGTGGCTAAAAAATAAAAATAATCAATTCACAGATAAATCATTCCTATCGGCGACAATTGTTTTTTTAATCTTGGCAAAGAGATATGTGTCTTCACGGTGTCAATATTTTTTAAATATTTGAATTATGTTTATAAATAGAATACCACAAATAAACATAATTATTTTAACCAAATACTTAGGTACTATGTTAATTACATTTATTTGTATTCTTAATTCGAAAATATTTTTATGTTAAAGCTGTTTAGCGGCTTATTATAATTATCTTTGCTTCTCCGTCAACTTGAAAAGCATGGCGGGGAAAAAGCAATTGAATCATAGTTTCCTAATAATTAATGACAAAAACACTTATATCAGAATGTACTATTGTTGCTTACGACAGCAGCACAGCGGGAACAATCAATAAAGTGTGTGGTGCTTTCTTCAAAAGACCATCTCAGACACTAATCTGAATAGTTTTCATGTGAAATTATATCAAGATTATGTCTGGGTCTTAAAAGAGAAAAACCTCTGAGGTTGTTGCCACATATTATAGTAGAAAAAAAGGAGACTAGTAAAAGTGTTTGTTAAATCCTTTTTGAAAAAAAAGCATTTGATGCAGATATTCAAGTAGCCGACAAACAGCAGACTGAAACATTCTATGTCGTTAAGAACGGCAATCGAGACCTTTTAGGAAAAGACACCGCTATCTCTGTACAAGTACTCAAACTCGATATAGGAATTAATTCGGTAAACGAGCAAGGTCATAAAAAGAAAAATTAAAGACTTGCAACTTGATATTTCAATCAAACCAGCCGATACCATTTATTTGGAAGAAAAGATTGACAAGTTGGTCAAATAAGATATACAATAAGGAGCTCGTGGCTTAATAAGAACTGCCACTCGGGTCGATCTTTAGGTAAAAGCTGTGCTTGCCTAGGTCGGTCTGTGGATGGGTGGCGCCCGACATACCTACCGACTTTCCTCCGTGCCTCAGAAAGCACGTTAAGCTGTTGGTCCCGGCTGCCATATGTAGATTTTTGGCAGTCGTTACAGGTAGTCAGTAACCTGAAATTCTGACATCCAGTCTTACCAAAGAGGTATCGTATTACCTAGTATTAACTGGGTTGTGGAGGTCAGATAGGCAGTCGCTCCGTTTAAAATACTGGTATTCAGCTGCATCAGGTTAGACTGGAAGCCGACCCTAACTTAGTTGGGAAAAGGCTAGGCAGATGATGACATACAATTATATCCTATTTAAAGGCACGAAGCCTTCAGGATGGGTCTTACCAATAATGCCCGTCCTCAAACCGGACGGAGATATAAGAGTGTGCGTAGTAGACATGTGATACATCAACAAGGCTATAATCGTGACTAATAGTGAGAGAAAACCATCCATACCGACATTAGCTCGAACAAAATTATGATGAATTGATGTTGATGATGATGGATAGCCACTAAAAAAAAATAAAAAAAAAAAACTAAAAAATAAAAAAGATCTATCAATCTTTTTATCGCCGAGGTTTAAAGATTTGGCCAGAGCATTCTAAAAAAATAAAAAAAATAAAAATGCAGAAAGAATACTTCTTTCCTGTGGTGGCGTCGTCGTCGTCAACTTTATTGATGATTTTGTCGTATGGCAACGATGACGCAGAACACAATGCTAGGCTCAAATATTCCTGGTTATGTTTAAAGAATAATATTCTATTAAACCAGGTAAAATGCGTATATAATGTCAAGAGCATACTATTTTGGGACTTGAATTGTGGTCAAAACTATCTAAGCTCGCCACAGACAACTAATTTATTAACAAACAATGACAATGTTTTGATACATATTCAACACACTCCCTTATAAAACAAAAAAAAAAAAAAAAAAAAAAAAAAGAACTAGCGAATCGCCCCGATTTCGATCCGATGCAATGTGCTACATATAAACCGAAATCTTGAATCATTCTATATTAGAAAGAAAGAAAACATATTTATTTAGCACAATACATGCCACAAGTGCACACAACAAACAATAAAAATTATAAAAGAAACTAAAAAACTAAACTGAAAAAAAAAGTGTGTGTATCGCAATATTACTGAAAACTACATTAAAATCTGGTGCGTAGTTCAAAAGATTTAAGAGTACAAACAACGGAAGCGATTTTATTTTGTACCATGTAAAGATGACAGTTATAAAATAAAAAAAATAAAAAATAAAAAATTGAATGCAACAAAAAGACAATAAATTTACAATGGAGTGACACCTGTTGAACAAAATTATTATGTTTTGGAAACTTAAACTCTTTGTGAATAATATGCTGGCGGCATATTATTTGTATTTAAATACTATATTTTAATAAAATAATTTTCAACCGCAGTTCTCACAAAAAGAAATCATATGTAAATAATAATATGTTTGTTCTTTTATGGAATACACTGTGTACTCTGGTTGTCAATATATAACAGTACAGATGACTTATTTCTGCATTTCAGTTCTAATAATAAGTTTCTTAATTATATGGCTTCTTTACTTGCCTCATATAATGCTACATATTCAGCATCTGTACTTGATACAGCTACTGTTAAAATTGTTTTTACACTCAAATGAAATAACACTACTATACATGTAAAAGATAATAATATATCCTGGATAAGACTATAGACCATATGGTCAACACAATCTGATGCCCAATCAGCATCGGCCGGCATATCCTATTAAATCTAAATCATTTTTAGTTTAACATATTGGACCAAAATGCTTGATATTTTCAAGTATTATTAATTTTACATGCTTCCAATATGTTTCATTATAATTGTTATTAAACTGACTAGGATAAAAAAACAGCATAAATTATGTATGGCTGGGTTACCATTGATAAATAAAGCAAACTTACTATTATTTGCTTGTAAGGATGTTAAACTTATTTAACAATGATCCTGATCTAAAAAAAAAAAAAAAAAAATTTTTTTGATTTTCTGCCTCTCATACCTAAATACTATATAATATTTTCCAAGTATTTTAATTTACATTTTAACATAGTCATAAGTTAATTATGATATTCAGTTACTACGTAAAGAAAAAAAAAAAAAAAACACCTACAAACAAAGCAATTTATATTTTATTTGGCGGTATCGGTTGTGTAAGGAATACACAAACTTCAGACATGGCCTAGCTGACTGTTTTCAATCCAAAGATAATGTTAAATTAACATGACTTTTAAATTCTCAGAGTTCACAGACAGAATAATTAAAGAAAAGGAATGGGTTATGTAGATAAAAGAAAACAAATTGACACCTAATTTTGGGCCCACACCACATACGGTTGTTGATTCTAGAGGCTCTGAATATTACAAAACCACAACCGGACCAGAGTAGAAGGAATATTGTCCATTTTGAAAAAAAAAAAGGAGGTAAATGACAAGAGTATGGGAAAAAACACCTGAATTCACCTGATTCTGATGACACTAGCGATTGTGATTCAGACAACGAATAACTAACCTAAACATTAAGACAAATGTGTTGCTGGGGAGTTTGTTCCGCCACTTCTTCTTCTAAGCTAAAACTTTACGAAGTGTTGAAGGGTGGGCGTTTTGAGGGACTGTCTTTTGTAAAATTTAACCTTCGAGAAGGGCTGATTGTCAGCCTGGTTTGAATAAATGACTTTCTATTTTGAAATTAACAATGTATCAATGTATACACTTCTTTTGTTTAAAACCTCTATGTAATCTATTTGATTGTGTTACTAATGAAGGAATTTCAATTGCGTTATAAATGAGTAAGTCCTAAGTTTTTACTTAGTAATAATAATATCTGAAAAAACTATATTTGTAAAAAAAGGAAGAGGTGTGATGAATAAAGATCATAGACACGGAGGCAGGCCCGCGCGGGAAAATGTGTCACTGACAGCTGTGACTCGAACCGAGCGGGCTTGCACCCGATTGCTATTTCAAACCACCAAACTATTGTTTTATTTAATAAACCATTTGTGCTTACCCCTGTGACTAGTGGACGTCACAAACATATTAACTTGAATTAAATCGTACTCGTATCAAACAAAAAAATTTACCTTTCCTCTTTATAATACCTATTAGCTTAGATTTTCTTCGATTATATTATTAAAGTGACAATTACAATAGGTATCTCTTACTGTAAAATATACAGTAATCCATTGTACTTGTAAACATTATGGTGCAGTAAATATTTTGAATTTGAATTTCTCCGGAGCCCCCGGAGACCAGAATCCCCACTTACCTACCGCACCGGACCGAATGACTGCCGCGCTCGTAATTATTTTGTCGCGCGGATATTTTGATATTGCGATATCTTCTAAGATAATTGTTTAAACTGTATAGAGTAAAGGGCCCAAATATTCTATATTAAATTTCCGTGCTAACAAACATATTTATTTAGATATAGATTAATATCATATGGGTTAAATAAGCATCGCAAAATATTATTCTATTTAATCTAACATTTTAATAGTAAAAAATGGTTACAGTGAGTCAATCTTAAAAGATATATATATGCTGTCGCGGAGTTTTTTATAGAACATTTAAAGAGGAACAATTCTTTCATACATGATATTTTCCTAACTTAAACCGTTTTCGCAGCGCACGCAACGGAAGCTCTCAAAAAGGAATACCTTTTCCCGTTTTTGCAACATTTTTCATTTATGCTCCGCTCCTATTGGACTTAGCGTGATGTTATATAGCCTATAGCCTTCCTCGATAAATGGACTATCCAACACTAAAAGAGTTTTTCAATTCCAACCAGTAGTTCCAGAGTTTACCCCGTTCAAACAAACAAACAAACAAACTCTTCAGCTTTATAATATTAAGTATAGATAACTCACACTATTGTCAACGGATTCAAACAAAAAATACTTAAAGGAAAGGACGGCCGGTCACATATTAATTTGTGAATTAAAAGAAAAGCAAGTTATGAAAGGTTGTTGGTAAGCAAATCTGAATCGAATAAATATAATAATAATTAATACCGAATTTCACGAGAGGAACAAGGAGAATGACTGCTACGGAATATTCTCAGTGACAGCTCTTTTTTTTTTTGGGTGGGTGATAAATCATCAAATAACCCCTCCCGCTCTTGGGCAGAGCGAAAGGGAGTGTCAGACTTCTACTGACTAAAAACCATCCATGTTCCTTATTAGCCCTTCATGTCGAGGCCGCGGTATCTCTTGCCGCGGCAAGCGGTCTTGATCGCGGTTTGGATGTGCTGATCGTGTTTCGGATATGCTTTATGTAATTTCGAAACACGATCGCAGATCTCTGCAAGAAGGTAAAATAAACACTCGTACTGCCTCTGCTGATATTATAACTACCCAAATCCAACGGAAGATGTCCTCAAAAATATATATAAATATATTCCCATTTTCCAAACATTTAAGAACAGCATTCGCAGTTATCTTCACGAATCCTTGCCATAAATCATTATTATTCTTTCTTGAATAGGTATATAAATCACAAATATTGTTAAAAACTAGCTTTTCCCGAGGTTGTAAGGGTTCCGTTACGAGATAGATATTCATTCATCATTATGAAAGGGGAGGAAAGCTTTTATTCGGATAAGAAAGCGGTTAACAGCTATGAATGTATCGGAGAAAAGAAAACGGTCTCAAAATAAAATGCGGCTGGAAGCTACTTTTCAAAATTACATATTCGAAGAAACTACCGCTGTTGCTCTGTGAGTGCAATTTCGACATGCGTGCGATAAAGACCACTGCGGATCCGACTGAATAAAGTCATTATTCGGAGTCCTCCAATATTGGACTAATTTAAAAGATATTTCATAAAATAAGAAGGATATACCTACATACTGTGTTCCTGTATTTTTCTTTTTTCATCAAAAGTTGTCTTTGTACACTAGTACTGGTATCTTTAATCGTAGTTTGAACTTAAGTCCGACTTGAGAAGCCTACATTCCGCCTATTGATTGATAGTTACAGTTTGATTATAATTTGACATAAACGCCCACTTTTCAATACAGAATGACATTATAGACATTTTTTAACATTGATTACAGTGTGTTGTAGTGTTTTGTTTACGTGAAAAAAGAGAAAATGTGTGTCCAATATTTTTGTTGGAAATCTATCTGACGGACTAAATAATTAGATTTTTTTTGTCAACTACCCTATTTTTGCGGATGAAGTCGTGGGCGCAGTGCTAGTCTAAACAAATATTATAAAGAGCTACAAAAAAGGTACATTTTCGCCAAGTAACATAGGCTATATTTACTGCCAGAAATAATTAGGAATCCCTAAGTGTAAAAAAAATGTCGTAAAACGTCTTTCAGCGCATGCGCTGCGAAAACTATTGGTGACAGCGCAAAACAAATATTACAATATTTACAAACACATCAATATCGATAAAAAAAAACAAGGATATCAAATGCCTATCTTCAACGGATAACTCACAACAGCTGCTTTTACTATTGAAATCTAAATTAATTACTATATATACAGATTATAAACCAAAGTCCTCCGCCGCATCTGTCTGTCTGTCACCAATGGATAGACTGGTTACTTTTGGTCGCGAAAACCGACAACCACGCGGGCAAAGCCGAATAAAACTACGGGTTTCTAGCCATATTTAATATTTAACCGTACTAACTTTGTGGCTCTTAGTAAATATTAACCCTAGAACCCTTATCTTTTTTGAACGTACACAGACTTAATATACGTCTCAGAGGCGTACACATGTAAAATACAATCTGAACGCAAAAATAGCCCTATTTTAGAAATAATATTTATCGGAAATTTAACGTTGGAATATAAACTAAAAATAAAACAACACTGTTATGTGTATTATAACGATAATCACAGTGATTTATTACATCGAAAAAACAGTATGGCATAAATTGAAAAAAAAATAACTTCTTCTTAATCAACTGAAACGTACGTTTTTTTTTGCACTAATTAGTTATTCTTAGAGCAAACATTAAAACTAATCAGACTTTAAAAGACTAACTCAACTTTAAAAGCAGTCTATACACAATATCAACCTTGTGCTCGCCACACAGTGCCACACACAGATTTTTTACATATAAAACACACTAATTTTGACATTCTCATTTTTTTTTTGTATGAGCAAAAGGCACAGTATTTACGTTTCTTTGGCTCAGGTTCTTTTTCTCGATTTCTACATAATTATTCTCATATTTGCTTTGAACGTTGCCGATAATCTGGTCATCCTCAACATCAGAATCTGAATCTTCCAAAAAAAGCATTGTCTTCCTCGTTTAAGATTGCTTAAATATTATCTACATCTAATCTTTTAGACCGTGACATATTTATACCTGAAACAACGCCGAAAATAGAAATAATATACGAAAAACAAACAAAAGTAAAATCATACAAAGCTAGTTAAATGTTACACAAAGCCTAAATATACGTCTCGCAGACGTGCTATGCTGTGATAAATCAAAAATGACCGCACTTACCTTAACGATAATGGCACCATCCGCTAGCTACCGTCGGTCTCTGAGTTGGCATAAGAGCGCGACGTGCTAGTTTCAACTTTTAGAAAGATACAACGATATTCGGTTGCGTGTACGCCTTGCAGGCGTAAATTAGGCTTTTAGGGAACGAAGCTCGAAAACATGTTAGACATAAACGCAAAATGAAAAATAAAGCCGTATTCTGCCAGACACGTCACTAGGGAGCGCTGTGTGGAACTCGCAAACGCTAAAATGTTTCTGCAAGCTATGCGAATATCTGTCAGCATTGCGAGCTTTTAAATTGTAGTAACGCCAGATTTTTCAGATTTTCGTTGCAGGAATTCGTTTGAATGGAACTGTTCATTTCACTGTTATTACTTCCAGTCGCCATGCTTTTCTTTGTCGTATGTCACACGTTTTTGTGATATGCTGTGTTGTTTATTTATTTGTTTAAACTGTATAGAGTAAAGGGCACAAATATTTTATATTCAATTAATGTGTTAACAAACACATTTATTTAGATATAGATTAATATCACATGGGTTAAATAAACTTCGCAAAATATCATTCTTTTTAACCTAACATTTTAATAGTAAAAAATGGTTACAGTGAGTCAATCCTAAAAGATAGACATATGCTATCGGGGACTTTTTTTTAGAATTCTTTGATACGTGATATTTGAAATAATATAAGTGAAAAATGTCGGAGGGTCGTATTAAAATCCCAAAACGATGAAAATTATATCAAAGATGAATGCTTTGAAGTCTGGCAGCAAAAAAAAAACAACTTGAACCGTTTTGAGAAACCCATCAATTAGTCTATATTACCTTTAATTTACTGGTAGAGCCAAACGTAATTCGAGAGCTTGAAGGTTAAAATTCAAAGAAATACTAAGAATTAATTAGTGAAAAGCTCGCAATTAGTACCTAGGTATTTAATTTAGCGTTAAGATGTTCATTACTTATTTCAGCTCATTAAACTAAAGAGATTAGACTGCTCTTTGAAATAATATTAAACTGTTTATCATAAAGTAGATTGAATTATGAATGAAACATTTCATAACCCTTTTGAACACCTTTATTACAAATCCTATCATACTTTTTATTTTCTCCGTCTGTCACAGAACTGTATCTCTATAACCGTAACAGATAAACATGATCTTCACCAATGATGGGCGAGGCTGTTAATTGTAGGTCTTTGACAGTCGGTACAGGTAGTTCATCATCATCAACAGCCTATTAATGTTCCCACTGCTGGGACACAGGCCTCCACTCTTTGAGAGGGAACGGGCTATAAACTACCACGCGGGCCCAGTGCGGATTGGTAGATGTCACAAGTCTTCGAAATTTTGGTTCTAGGATATGCCGGTTTCCTCACGATGTTTTCCTTCACCGTTTCTGAGAGCAGTGGTGATGAAATAAATTACAAAAAGTAATGCACCTGCCTGGGTTCGAACCCACGACTTACTGTTCGTAAGTCGGGGCCGCCACCACTGGGCCACCACTGCTCCCGTATAGTTAGTTAGTGGCGCGAAAGTATGACAATCAGTCTTACCAATGGGTATCGTATTATCGTGACTGCGGTTAGTTGGACTTGGTTATTGACTGTTTGAAAGAGATGCAAGAGATACAAATGCTAAGAAGGAACATGGGTGGTTTTTAGTCAGTAGAAGTCTGACTCTCCCCTCCGCTCCGCCCAGAGCGGGCGGAGTAATTTGATGATTTCCCATCCTCCAGAAAAAAACCCAAAAGTTATCGTTATTATTATTATAGCTAGCCTATGTTGTCCCACTGCTGAGCAAAGGCCTCCCTCCATTCCTTCCAACGGTCACGATTCTGTGCAACGTCTCTCCAATTCTCAAGGAAGACACCCAGTTCGTCCCGTCATCTCCTTCGTGGTCTGCCAAGACCTCGTGTAACTGTTTCAGGGCACCATTCCCGAGCTTTACGGGCCCACAGCAAGTTATCGTATTACCCAATATTAACTGGGTTCAAGTACTGTCAGCACACAGTCCATTTCCGAAGGATTATGGAGTACATGAAGAAGAGAAGTCTGGAGCCTCTCTAGTCTTCCTCAACGAAGAGAAGCTGCAGGCAAAGGCAACTATGAAGCAACCACTATTACGGTATAATTGAAACAACAATAATTTATAATTGAAGTCTCTGTGAAAGCAAATAATAAGAATTCCAAAATTCAATCTGAAGTTAGTCCTAGACTATTCTAAGGGTGAAAAAATATATTAATTTTCATAATTAAATAACCTTAGCTCAGTTAACAGGTCGATAGGCAGACGCATCAAATATCAATCATCTCAAATTATTTTAATAAAATTGATCTGTCTTTACACACTTGAGTTAACTGAAAATAAGTTAGAATAGAATAGAATAGAATGTATTTATTTGTAAGAATGCAGTTGTACATTGTATGGTGTTAGGTTCGTAAAAAGGTTTCTTACATTCTACCATATCATCAAGTGTCCAAATATTAAGTTAGTTTTACAGTTTATAATTAATTGACCTTTTTTTTTTTTGGTGGGTGGAAAATCATCAAATAAAACCCGCTCTTGGGCAGAGCGAAAGGGAGTGTCAGACTTCTACTGACTAAAAACCACCCATGTTCCTTCTTAGCCCTTCATGTCAAATTACAACCAATCAACTGCCGAGGCTCGTGAGGATTGGTAACCAAGACAGTATTTTTTTTGGGAGCTGGAAATCATCAAATAACCCCTCCCGCTCTTGGGCAGAGCGAAAGGGAGTGTCAGACTTCTACTGACTAAAAACCACCCATGTTCCTTCTTAGCCCTTCATGTCGAGGCCGCGGTATCCCTTGCGAACAACCCGCTGCCCCGACGGGTAATTAATTGACCTTAAGATAATATTTTAATGAATAGGTACCATGCCAGTTTTATGATAAATAATAGGTATAAACATCTGAAATTAAATGTCAAAATAATAAGCACGGAAATTAAAATGTCATAAGTTGTGCATGATGTATTTACCTGTAAGAGGTTGATCAATACACTTGTCTGTGACTCTTACTTTTCTTTAATGCAGTGTATTCAATAAATGATTGGTGAGCCAAATAAATAAAATTAAAATAACTGGCCAAGTGCAAGTCGGACTTGCACATGAAGGGTTCCGTACCATTGTACCATTGTTGTTAAGGCGTTTGTGGTGCGAATACGGACATTTTATCTACACCTCGTCTTGGAAGAGGACTTTTGGCCACAGGGGTGAGGTTCTATCGCTTCCGACATGAACGCTCAGTGACATAGTGCACTAGTGAAGAAAAAGGGCCTATTTCACCACCCACGTTAACAATAATTTCATAATAATTCTAGTTAATTTTTTTATGTATTTGGAAAGTAGTGGCTAATCGGAACCGAACATCGTGAAAAATATGTACCTATAACCGAAGTTAAATTCATTCTTCTCGTCAAGTTACCTTCTTTAATTAGGTACCTAATAATTAATCTGACCAGGTGTTTCCAAGGTTAATAATTATGTAACGTAATACAGTACCCGGCGATAAATATTGCACATCGACCTTTGGAAAAATCAATGCACTTTATTCGTTAATTAAGTTCTTATTTTGTATTTAGCTTGCCGTGAAACATTTTCGAACCGGCCTAGCCTGCGGCAGTTATATATAAAAGCAAAGCGGAAAAGAGATATCTCGAACATTCATTTCGTATATAGTTTCTCCAAAGGTCGATGTGCAATATTTATTGCCGGGTACTGTACTTACTTATAGGGTAGTTATAATACGTAAGTAAGACTGTACAAGACATTGCTTTAGACAATTACAAAACCCTTGTTTCAAAGCTTTGCCAGACGGAATGGGAAAAAAAAAATATTGTTATTTCTTCGTGATTTTTACGGATTAGATCAACTTTGCGATTCCTCTAAAAACGGTATAGGTACTATAGACCTACAAGACGACGATTACGATCCTATCAGTCATTAAAGAATTCTTTTTTTAAAAAAACCCTCTCAAAACACTCCAGATTAAAAACTAAACCGTAATCCCATTCCAGAAATTTTAAACAGAATATATTTCATAGCACAAGATAAATCTAAAGAGAAAAATAAACACTGTCAGCTAGTATATTAAAATAAGAGAAACGGCCCACTTCTTTAAGTGAAATTTAAAAAAGCGGTCCAAATAAATATTCTTTAGGGTCCCAGGCTAAATTGGAGCCAGAAGGCAATTTGTAATGGGGTCTCTGTATTAGCGGTTGTCAACCACAGAAATGGTTTTCAGCCTAAACGTACGTCTAAGAATTAGAAGAGTTATTTACTTGACAATCGATCAATTGCTCGGCCGTTAGGGTTGGTCCAGATTCCAAATGAATCCAGTTATTGGTAAATTAATGATATGACTGGGGCTGCGGGTTGTTCGAAAGAGATACCGCAACCTCGGACGCAAAGGGCTAAAAGGAACATGAATAAACAACCAAAATGGGTAAAATGTGGGTTAGAAATACCTCTGCCTAACCTTTCGGATTACAGACGTGATGTTACGTGATATACACGTAAACAACGCAATTTTACCTTCTCGTCTCAAACTAGCTTAACCCACGGGATCGTTTTAAATGTAGCCTATGATACACGGGAATATCGCGCTTCCCATTAGTGAAGAAGAAAACGTGGACATAGAATTATAATTATTATGAGTATGTATTTAATTTTAGATTACCTGTCAGTTAGATAAGGTAAAGGTAACAATATTTAACCTACATAACTATTCATTAATCCGACGATGTATTTGGGGTTGGCGGTATTTATCTTCCCATTACGTTATTAGGTCATCTTACACATATTAATCGTTGAACAAACGTGATTGGTACCACGCACGAGTCATTTATTATAAGCTTTAGGCTTTTTAGGGTTCCGTTGGTAAATGGTACAACGGAACCTTTATAGATTCGTATCCTGTCCATCTGTGTGCCTATCTATCCGCCCGTATATCACAAATTCACATACATATATAAACTCACGCCCTTCTCCCATGGGGGTAGGCAGAAACCACAGAACGCCACTTACTACGATCCTTACATACTCCTTTCGCTTCGTCCACATTCATACATCTGGTCATACACGCACGTCGGTTACAAGTACTACGCACCTGTCCTTTCAGAAGAACGGCACCAATAAGATCAGTGTATGTCTTTCTAGGGGGTCCCCTCCCGGCATTACCACTCACATCTGCCTTGTAAATACCTTTTGTTAATCGATTTTCATTCATCCTCTCCACATTACCGACACAAATCACAAATTCACAACCATTTAAGTCTGAAACTGTTGGCACCACACATTTATAAACCGCTATATTAATAAATGATTAAATTATGAATAAAATCAAAATAGTCGTGACCGTCCATTCTCCATACATGTTACTAATGACTAAAAACCACATCCATGTTCTTTCTTAGCCCTTGTGCCGACGCCGCGGTATCTCTTTCGAACAACCCGCAGCCCCGACGGGAACCAAGACAGCTAACCAGTTGGCGCATTTGCGGGTTTTATCCTAATTGGAAAGATCACGTGAGACACCCCTGTTTGTTTTTGCAAGTACCTAAATTCCTTCAGGAATACTTTTGGTATCCTGGTAACAGATGACGTATCAAAATCAAAAGTCATTTATTCAAACTAGGCTTATAATCGGCACTTTTCGAACGTCAAAATTTACTTTACTTTACTTATTTACAAGTGACAGTCCCCCAAAACGCCCACCCTTCGACACTTCCTAGAGTTTTGCTGGAAAGAAGAAGTGGCGGAACAAACTCCCTAGCAACACATCTGTCTGTTTGGTTAGAAGAACCAGACTTGATACAATAGAAAGGTGTAAGTTAATATTACGATTGATTACAGACACAAATCAATAATAAAAATGTATATAATAATAAAAAGATAAAAACGACATAATTAACATGTCGGTAAATATATAAACATGTCAGTAAAATTTTTGTTGTCTATGTTTTGTGTGTGTATGTTTTGTTTTCTAATGTAAACGTAGGGTAAGTTATTATTATGGTAAATTGGAATTTGATATCTTCTGGAATAAATAAAATAACTTTTTTCTTTCTTTTTTATTTGTATATCCCGTCTATTGGGATAAAATTATAATCCTGTTTGTTTTTTCTATGTTTTTTTATTAAAAGCTCTTCAACTCGAGGAGTTTCTTGGAACTTTGGAGTAATTTAGATTATCTATAGATCAGTGGATACCCTTTGCCATACAGGATGACAGACAATATGATAGTAAGATATATTAAACGTACTCGTACCTCGTTGACGTTTTTTTTTTTTATTGTTTTTTGTGTCCACTTGTGGCATGTGCTCAATAAATATGTTTTCTTTCTTTCTTTTTTTTTTTGCTTTTTTATTAAAGCGTTGACCTACACTAGGAAATTCTCCTATATCGTGGGTGCGTTCACAAACATTTAAACTAACATACACAAATACCCAGACCCAAAACAACTATCTGCAGGCCATACAAATATCTAAAATAAACAAAAATATATACATATATAAATAAAAAAAAAAATATCTTTTTTTTCTTTCACAGTCTGAATACAAAAAATCATTGGAATATTATGTTAACGGTTACCTATACTTTCAGAGCATATTATATCGTATTTGTTCTATTCTATTACATAATTGAGGCACTAGCTCTGTAGAAGAACTAATTAATTTGGATTCGTAACCCACTGAGTGGAAAGATCTCAAGTTTGAATCCAAAGGTTAAGAAAATATTTCTCAGTTTCAAAAGGTTAAGAAAGACTAAAAATGAAATCAAACTACGAAAACGTTTAGGTTGCTCAAATGAGACTTTTGTTCCACAAATTCTCATTTCAACGCGTAAACGACATCAATTTGGAGGTATATGGAGGAGGCTTGAGTAAACACCAGGATTTGCGGTAATTCTATTTACTATGTCTCCTAGTTGTTGTAATAGACAAAATAATACGTTATTAGATTGGATCAAATATCATTGTCTGGATTAAGGGGAATTTCTAGCTAAGTCTGCTTCGTTGGTAGTGGTCACAAGTGCGACTGCTGAGTATGAGGTCCTGAATTCGATTTCCAGATAAGGGCTAAGTATTATCGCCCGTCGGGGCTGCGGGTTGTTCGCAAGAGATACCGCGGCCTCGACATGAAGGGCTAAGAAGGAACATGGGTGGTTTTTAGTCAGTAGAAGTCTGACACTCTTTTTTGCTCTGCCCAAGAGCGGGAGGGGCTATTTGATGATTTTCCACCCAACATAAAAAAAAAGGTTAGGGCTTATACCTACCGAGTTCAATTTAAACCGGCGTACTTACTATTACTATATTTTACGTGTTTTTTTTACATCTTGTAAAAGTTTGTTCAGATCTTGTCAATTATATATGAAAAAAGTTTCAGCCGTCTTACTACATATGACTTAATTATTTATTTTACCCTTGCCGTAACCAACCATAGCCACACCCACCCGATGTGCGTATTGGCCTTGTTCTGTTCTGTTTCCTGCTGAAATGGAGGGAAGTGGAAATTATGTTTTTCCTACTCCTCCACTATTATTTTTTGATTAATTTCGTTGCGGGATCCTAGACAGTTAATTAAAGAATCTTGCTTTTAGGAGTTACAGTAGTCAGGGAAAAGTTTTTTTTTTTTTTAAAAAAACCTTGCGCCACACTAGGAATTTCTCCTGTATCGTGGGTGCGTTCACAAACATTTAAACTCACATACACAACCAAACACCGAGACCCGAAACAATTATCTGTAGATCATACAAGTATTTGTTCCGTGCGGGGATCGAACCCGCGACACGCAGCGCAACAGTCCAATTGCTCAGCCACTGCGCCAACTGTGTCGTCGATGTGTGGTGACGAGTGTGGCGGGCATGTCCCATAAAAAAAATCCTATATATTTTAAATTGGTAAGGAATAATAAGATTGAATGATTACCTGTGGAAGGCTGCATAGAAGAGCGATGACCCATGCAAGAGACAGCATCATCTTGCTTCTCTTTCTTGCTATGGGTAGCCTTAGTGGGTAGAGGATGGCGAAGAATCTGGAAGAAAAAAAAGCATTAATATATTAATATATGTCAAAGGTTATGAATTATGCCGTCGTGAAAGGCCATTTAAGTCAACAAGGAATTATAATATATTATTATCTATATTTGCGAGTATTTAACATTTCATTACATTGTAAGAGAGAGCGGCAGTGGGCCAGTGGTGGCGGCCCCGACTTACGAACAGTAAGTCGTAGGTTAGGACCCAGGTTAGCATTACTTTGTGTAACTTATTTCATCACCGCTGCTCTCGGTGAAGGAAAACATCGTGAGGAAACCGGCATGTCTTAGAACCAAAAATTCGAAGACATGTGACATCTACCAACCCGCACTTGGCACGCGTGATGGATTATAGCCCATCCCTCTCCTAGAAGGAGGCCTGACTCCCTGCAGTGGGAACATTATAGGCTGATGATGATGAAGTAAGAGAAGACTCTTCTTACACTTTGCATCGTGGCGGTTAATGACAAGGAACAAACAAATCTTGCCGAAAACAACACCAAAATTAGGCAAAATCAATAAACCACAAATTTCCATTAAGTAATTGGGTACCAAAACAATTCGCTCAGAACTCAAAATGTTCTTTCACAGCACCAATTAAGATGACAAAATAATAATTCAAGTTTTACCAAGAACAATTACCTAACAGTTTTGTAACTTGCAAACTGACTGCTGTCTTAAGTCTTTATAAATACTCTGAAATTGCTATTCAGTAAAATAAATGTCAAAGTTGTCACCGTTTTATTACATCGAAAATTGGAATGGTTTGTGTGGCATGTTTACGTCTAAAAAACTGATTGTAGTCCTGTATTATTGAATAATAAAAGCAAAAAAAATATTGTCACTTACAAATGACTATATAAGTTAGACGAACAATTTTCAGCGCTTTTATTGAAATCGTATTTTAATAAGTCTCTATCCCTAAATGGGTACACATCCATACCAACATCGATATCTTCCTACACCAAAATAATAAACTGGGTCTGCCAGTCCGTCTAGTTTTTGTTTGCTTTTTATGTCTTAAAAATAGCTCATCAGATTTTGATGAAACTTGACACGGTGACTCACAAAGCTGAAATATCGAGTATAACATGACCTCGCTTTATAAAGGGTGTAAAACAAAATCAAAAGGCACTTATTCTCCTCCGTCATTGCAACACAATGTGTTACGATGAGTTTTACCGTAAAACGTGATTTTACACCCCCAAAATTTTTGCGTAGGGTTACTTAGTTCGATATATATAAGTGGTTGATGGTTTCGTGAAGAGTCCGTTTACACCCTACTCATATAGATTTCCAGTACAATAAAAAATCTGCATAAACTAGTTTTATATAGCTTGAATAACAGCTTGATTGATCGTCGTGAGTACAGTTAGACTATAACCCGGCTCAGAAATGTAATAAAATTTTTACCCCGATAGTTCATTCTCGTGGGATAATTGTTGAGAACGCGGGCGAAGTCACGAGCAAAAGTCAGTAGACAATAAATATTTGTTATATTGCTCCTCAAACATCGAAGTCAGGCGATCTCGAGATAACAAGACCCATTTCACGGTATCTCATAGAATGTACCAAACGAAATTCGATAAAATTGACGTTTGAAGCCTCTATGACACATTTATGTCGGTATTTTCTCGTATCTTTGTATATGCTTCTTATAAGTATCCCTAGCTTATTTTTTTTCTTTTCTTCTGCAGAATATTTGCGACCTCCTGTCCTGCCCATCCTGCACTACCACTTGCACCTTTCAGGATATAATCGAAGCAAATGTTAAGGTTGTGCAAGTGGCTACATACCGGTCTGGCACAGTTTGAGTACATCGACACGTAAACAAAAACACAAAACTAGCTTCTTTTTCGAGATTTTACCTATCATGAGGACGGAATTTATCACATTGTGGGTGTGTAACAAAAATCAAACTCCGTTCAGCCGTAACGACGCGAAAAGGTAACAGACAGATTAAATTAGCATTTTTTATAATATTTTTTATGAATATCAGTCTGTTTGCACGTATTTTTATTTTTTGGGGTATACAGGTTAGAAAGGACATCGACCCATAAACGATGCCCATGTATTAGTACTTAATTCTGAATCCCTCCACTTATTTATCAACGTTAATTTGAAAAAAACTGCTGTTCTATGCATTTTAATTATGTAGGTATTGCACTTTTCGACGGCACGGTTGGCGCAGTGGCTAACGCCACTAAGCGATTGGACTGCTGCGCTGCGTGTCGCAGGTTCGATCTCCGCACGGAATAAATATTTGTATGGCCTGCAGATAGTTGTTTCAGGTCTGGGTATTTGTGTATGTGACTTTGTATGTTTGTGAACGCACCCACGATACAGGAGAAATTCCTAGTGTTGGGCAACGTTTAAAAAAAAACTTATCCAGGAAATTGCTGTTTTATTTTTCTTTGGCGTTGGCCAAAGCGCGTATTTTTTCGGTATTTCATGGCAAGGCAAGAATATAAAACATTGTCGGTACTAAATACATGGTAATCGTTCGTGCGACAATGTATTTAACAAAGACACAAATAAAGTAACTACCGTCGCCCACGAATTGTAAGTCCTCCTATAAGACTACCACCACAGCCCGCACGCAATAAATTACTCATCTATCTATCTATATATATATATCTATATCTATCTATATCTATCTATCTATATTCTATTCTATATTCTATTCTATCTATCTATCTATATATCTATCTATATATATAAAAATGAAACCCGTTTTTCGTTGTCACGACTTGGCATGAAAACGGCTTGACCGATTTGGCTGATTTTTTTTTTAAAATGTTCGTTGAAGTTCAAGGATGGTTTTTACGGCGAGAAAAATTCGAATAATGGCCGGAAAAGCCCTAAAAACAGCCCTTTTCTTTTTCCCATACAAACATTTTCTAACTAAAACGTCAAATCAATTTGAGCTTTAATACCGTACTATAAAGTTCAAGTGTTAGTGGAGAGGTTCCGGGAAGGCAAAACAATTGAGTGACGTTCAGTTGTTCAGTCAACGAATGACAACTTCAAACAGACCATACGACATTATCACAATAATCACAAATAATTACTGTTTCTTTCCCAATAGAAAAACGATTTTTCAAATGGTGTTTGCGTATAATATAAAAATTAATTGCTGTTCGTTAGTCTCGCTAAAACTCGAGAACGGCTGGACCGATTTGGCTAATTATAGTGTTGAATTATTCGTGGAAGTCCAGGGAAGGTTTTAAAGGTGAGAAAGTGGTAGGTAGGTAGGCAGGGTAGTAGGTAGAGTAGTAGGTAGGGTAGTAAGTAGGATAGTAGAGTAGGTAGGGTAGTCGGTAGAGTAGTAGGTAGGGTAGTAAGTAGGTAGGGTAGTAGGTAGGTCGGGTAGTAGGTAGGTAGGTAGGGTAGTAGGTAGGTAGGTACGGTAGTAGGTAGGTAGGTAGGGTAGTAGGTAGGTAGGTAGGGTAGTAGGTAGGTAGGGTAGTAGGTAGGTAGGGTAGTCGGTAGGTAGGGTAGTAGGTAGGTAGGGTAGGAGGTAGGTAGGGTAGGAGGTAGTAGGTAGGTAGGTAGTTGGTACACAGGCAGGTAGTAGGTAGGAAAAAGGGCATTGCAACGCATGCCGGGAACAGCTAGTATATATATAAAAATGAAACCCGTTTTCCGTTGTCACGACTTGGCATGAAAACGGCTTGACCGATTTGGCTGTTTTTTTTTTTTAAATGTTCGTTGAAGTTCAAGGATGGTTTTTACGGCGAGAAAAATTCGAATAATGGCCGGAAAAGCCCTGAAAACAGCCCTTTTCTTTTTCCCATACAAACGTTTTCTAACTAAAACGTAAAATCAATTTGAGCTTTAATACCGTACTATAAAGTTCAAGTGTTAGTGGAGAGGTTCCGGAAAGGCAAAACAATTGAGTGACGTTCAGTTGTTCAGTCAACGAATGACAACTTCAAACAGACCATACGACATTATCACAATAATCACAAATAATTACTGTTTCTTTCGCAATAGAAAAATGATTTTTCAAATGGTGTTTGCGTATAATATAAAAATTAATTGCTGTTAGTTAGTCGCGCTAAAACTAGAGAACGGCTAGACCGATTTGTCTAATTTTGGTTTTGAAACATATGTAGCAGTCCAGAGAAGGTGACAAATTAGTAGTATGTAGGTAGGTAGGTAATAGGTAGGTGGTAGGTAGTTGGTACGTAGGCAGGTAAAAGGGCATTGCAACGCACGCGGGGTACAGCTATATCTATATAAATAAAAATGAATTGTTGTTCGTTAGTCTGATTAAAACTCGAGAACGGCTGGGCCGATTTGGCTAATTATAGTGTTGAATTATTCGTGGAAGTCCAGGGAAGGTTTAAAAGGTGAAAAAGTGGTAGGTAGGTAGGCAGGGTAGTAGGTAGAGTAGTAGGTAGGGTAGTAAGTAGGATAGTAGAGTAGGTATGGTAGTCGGTAGAGTAGTAGGTAGGGTAGTAAGTAGGTAGGGTAGTAAGTAGGTAGGGTAGTAGGTAGGTCGGGTAGTAGGTAAGTAGGGTAGTAGGTAGGTAGAGTAGTAGGTAGGTAGGGTAGTAGGTAGGTAGGGTAGTAGGTAGGTAGGGTAGTAGGTAGGTAGGGTAGTAGGTAGGTAGGGTAGTAGGTAGGTAGGGTAATAGGTAGGTAGGGTAGTAGGTAGGTAAGGTAGTAGGTAGGTAGGGTAGTAGGTAGGCAGGGTAGGAGGTAGTAGGTAGGTAGGTAGTTGGTACACAGGCAGGTAGTAGGTAGGAAAAAGGGCATTGCAACGCATGCCGGGAACAGCTAGTATTATATAAAAATGAATAGCTGTTCGTTAGTTAACTCGAGAACGGCTGGACCGATTTGGCTAATTATAGTGTTGAATTATTTGTGGAAGTCCAGGGAAGGTTTAAAAGGTGAGAAAGTGGAAGGTAGGTAGGCAGGGTAGTAGGTAGGGTAGTAAGTAGGATAGTAGATTAGGTAGGGTAGTCGGTAGAGTAGTAGGTAGGGTAGTAAGTAGGTAGGGTAGTAGGTAGGTAGGGTAGTAGGTAGGTCGGGTAGTAGGTAGGTAGGGTAGTAGGTAGGTAGGTAGGGTAGTAGGTAGGTAGGGTAGTAGGTAGGTAGGTACGGTAGTAGGTAGGTAGGGTAGTAGGTAGGTAGGGTAGTAGGTAGGTAGGGTAGTAGGTAGGTAGGGTAGGGGGTAGTAGGTAGGTAGGTAGTTGGTACACAGGCAGGTAGTAGGTAGGAAAAAGGGCATTGCAACGCATGCCGGGAACAGCTAGTGAGTTAATATATTGAAACACACGTTTGTAACATCTGCTGCAAACTAACTTGACACCGTACCTAAACAGTAGGTACCTACATTTATACTGGTATCGTTAGTCGTGAACTGAATTTTAGTCTGAATTAACACGCCTGCATTCCGCGGCATTAGACATATTGGCAGCTACAGTTTGTTTATAATTTGACTACGCCCACTTTTTAATACACAAATACATTACAGACATTTTTAACATTGATAACAGTGATAATGACACCTTTAGCATTGATTCACTTGTAAATAAGTAAAGTAAAGTAAATTTTGACGTTTTGACGACGAAAAGAGCACTCTTTTCGAACGTCAAAATTTTCTGCAGATTATCAGCCTAGTTTGAATAAATTTATTTTTGATTTTTGATTAAGTAGGTTTGGCAAAAATGGCTGATGTAGGAACCAACGTACATTTACGGATGAAGTAACTTATTCGAAGACCTGCCAATTGCGGTCAAGAAATTTTAGGATTGATTTAGTGGGCGATATGTCGCGTTGTCATGACAACGACAGTTGAGTTCAATAATTGATATGAGTCGGAACTATAAATATACCTGATAATCTACACAATCATGGCGACACATCAAGCTATACCTCGCTTTGTATGAGCTTCTCGTACAGTGAGAGGTCAGGTTAGTTTGGTTTTCATAGTTCGGTTGGTTGTCGTGCGTAATTAACGTAACAGTTCTAGTATCAAGACTAACTGCCGCACTCAGAGAGCTTTAGTGATTACTTAGGCCATCACTTAGTAAGGATTTTGACAGTTCTGTCATACAAAAGTATGTCAAATCTTTATTAAGTAACGGCTTAAGTTATCATTAAATATCTCTGAGTACCGCAGTAAGTGTACTACGTGAAGGATTTATGTCGTTCCGAGAAGACACTAGTATAATAATAACTGTCAAGTTGTAGCCTTTACGGATAGGCTTACTTACGAGTACGGCATTTACATAAGGTGGAAGTAACACTGACGCTAAAATGGTTACCAAGTATTCAGTATATAACATAAAGGGTGTAAAAGTACCCTTAACGCAAACGAAAGGCATTTGTTCTCCCCACCACTGTGATCATTTTTTTGTTCTAGACCATACCTGGGAACCTCCTAGTTGCAGAGATATTGGGGGTCAAAGTTCCAAAATTTTCACAGCTGTTTTTGTAAATACTAGCATTTCAGGTTTTAACTTTACTTAAATTACCTCCATGACCCGTTTACCATTCAAAGCATCCACTAGCACAATGTTTTAAGAGTGCTACTTTGAGTTTACCGTAAAATGTGATTTTTGACCCCAAAAAAAAAAGTCATTTCCCAGCAAAAAATTTTGCGTAGCTACGCAAAATTTTTTGCTGGGAAATGACTTTTTTTTTGATGTACAGAATGCTTGGTTGTCGGTTGCGTGAAGGGTTCGTTTACACCCTGTATATACAGTTCAATGTATGGTATATCTTTCGGACATACACACCCGCACATAGACAAATTTTGTCGAATATTATCGACTATGTGTCCCTTCCATTCTGTATGGAAACTCGGCCACAAAATGTGGTCCCAAGTTAGATGCGAACCTGTAAGACCCTACTCAGAAGGAAAAAATACAAACAGAGAATTTTGTCACTACAACATAGAACGTTCTTTACAATAGAAGTCGGAATTCTATAGTTAAACGGTTTTAAGTAAAATCAAGCTTTAAAAGTCAAGAAGATGATAAATTAAAGCACTAATACTTATAGGCACCCTATTCAATAGAAATATTCATAATTAAAATCTTAGCCTACGAGTATTCTGTATAGAAACTGCTGAAGCGGAAAATAACTGCCATTAAAGGCAGAAGGCCTAAGATTCTATAAACATTAATTATTCTGAAAATGACTAGGAGTTTCTCATCCTTCTAGCTTTAATGATAGTCTGCTAACTACCGTTAAATCTTTTGTTAATAATAATATAGTATTCTTACAGTCGAGTTCACAAATATTACTGTTGGTAAATCAAAGTCAAAGTCAAAGCATTTATTTCAATTAAACCATTACCAGGTACTTTTAAATGTCATAAGAACAATTCATAAAACTAAACTACGAGTGCAATACGTCATCCCGAAAGCCACCACGCCGAATTACACGCCGCCGAATGCCCGCAACAACGAACACTGCGAACACTGCGAAATTTCACCTGTACCTCGGAATGCACGTCAAGCAGTTGGTCCCGGTTATCATTTGTATATATTATTTGACACTCGTTACAGCTAAGTAGTCAGTGGCCTAAAAGCATTGATATAAAAACGAAAGATACGGTCATCCGAACATTTGCTCGACCCGTTCGCCGTACAGAGAATCGGTGTAGTCTGCTCGTTAACGTAACCTTGTAAGCGGCGTGGTATTTTTGAGGTATAAAGAACATAAATAAAGCTTTTAATAAAATTTACGACCGCACCCGAAGAGAGCCGATCGTGGACTAGTTCACTTCGGCTTATTAAAGACCGTTTTGGGACCAAGTTCGAGGCGTCATTTTAACATGCGGTCCGCCCAGTCCTTACGCAGTCAATAAGTATTGTTTAGTAGTCTTATAAGTCAATGTCTGAAAGTCTGAAAACCGATCTAACCAAAGGGTATAGAGAGAAGATCCAGTTGTTCCATTTAAATTATTGGTACTCAGCTGCATCCGATTAGACAAACCGTCCCCAAACCAGTTGGGAAAAGGAAAAGCAATTTTTTTTAAAGATGGTTTCGTACTTTTAATCAAAATGAATAACGAAAGTATTGATACCAGGAATACATTCAAAACCTAAAATTATTTTTTTATTTTGCCACCAGCGAAGTCAACGTTATTGAGTCTGTGAGTGTGGGGTTCAATCAATTTAATCTCGGCAACGCGAACGGTATCACAAAGGAGTTTCTTCAAACTTGTCCCAAAGCTTCTATATATATATATTGTACTGTGGTCAACGTGATTTAAGCCTTAAGTACCTAAAGCCATACGATTCAAAGAATTAAACCATGTTCTGGTCTAAATAAGAAAATACTTTTTTGCTTTATAAAATAAGAGAATTAAACAATGAAACGTGACCTTTTGTCTGTAACAACAGAAGCTATTATATTATATACACCTACTAACAACATTAAAATACGTCCTTTGAATAAACAGGTTTTTTTTTTCAAATAAGTTATTTAGAAAATATAAATAGAATAAACTCTTCTTTTCTTTAAATTTTTGACTTTGATTTTCCTGTCTTTGTAAGTTTTGAATGGTCTATTTTAAGGCAATAATGTTCTTTTTATAAAGGAACGACGATTTTGGTATCCACGATATTTCTGGATATTAAAAAACTTTGGCACCACATCTGGAAACATGTTTCGGGCCTCCAATAATAAGGTCCGATATGGCCGAAATCGGTATTTTTTGTATGAAACAATATCCCGATCGACAAGACCCGAACTATCTCTAACATTGTGACAGAAATTTCGATATACTTAATGCCATAACTTATTCAACGTTTAATAGAAAAAATCTACACGATTTGCACAGTGTAGGGGTTTATGCTATGTTGTTTATTTTAGTTATCTAGGGTGCCGAGAGTGGTGGGTTACCCAGGCTGTTTAAACAAAATGTCATTCGGTTTAAATTTCTTTGCTGTAGCTTTATTTAACCGATTCATTTTTTGTAAAAGCCCGCCTAAGTCCCGCCATCTCATTTTCATTTTCGCCACTGCATTTTCTCATGCTCGGAAGAGAGTGTCAAAGTCAGTCAAAGTCAAAGCATTTATTTCAATTAAACCATTACAGGTACTTTTGAATGTCAGAAAAACAATTCATAAAACTAAACTACGAGTGCAATACGTCATCCCGAAAGCCACCACACCAAACCACACGCCGCCGAATGCCCGCAACAACGAACACTGCGAGCACGAAAGCACGCAGCGACGCACACCGCAACAACGAATGCACGAGACTCCAAATCACGGAACAACGAATGCACGCCGCAACGCGCAACCGCCCGCGCCGCCTCGTGACCCGGAGCCCTGCGCACCCACCGCCACGGCACGAACCGCCGCGCGCCCCCGCACCCACAGCACTCGCCGCCGCAGACATCCGACGACGCGACTCGACGCAGCAAACCCCGGGACGACGCATTGCACTCCTAAGCTACAGTCACAGTCACAAGGCATAATAACTTGTGAAAGTACTGTAGTTGGAAAAAGAAAACGTGTCGCGCCGACCTTAAGTAGAAACACAAGGGCAAGGATAAGGGCAAGAAGATGATGAATCGAACGTAGATCTCCATGGATACTAAACTATCAGAACTAATCACTCAATTACTGAGTCAATAGAGATCTTGTGTTATTAAAACAGTTAGTTTTAGTTTATTTATAGTTTTGGGTTCAAAATGTTTCGAGTCAAACCTGGAAAACTTTACCTCCATCTTAGTTAAGCTTATTGTAATGAATTCGTGATCAAACTATCCCAGCCCAAACATAATTTCCAATAGGTTATTTCAATAAAAAAAATCTAATTAGTCCGTCAGATAGATTTTCAAAAATTTAAAAAAAACCCTGGCTCTTTTTTTTTTTGCGAAGCTTATTTAACACATATGGTATTAATCTATATCTAAATAAATATAATTGTTTGAACGAAAATTCAATATAGAATATTTGTGCCCTTTACTCTATATAGTTTAAACAAATATCTTAGAAGATATCGCAATGTAAACATATCCGCGCGACTAAATAATTACGGCAGTCATTCGCTGAGAAGCAATAAAGATTAAACATTGGTTCTCCACTTTTACTCCCTTTAAATCGAACGGTCACCAAAAAATACATTTTCAAGCTTTTAGTTTTAATTTCGTTAATTTATATTCCTCATTCCCTTTCAATATAGTGTACATTATTCTACAATCCCTTTCATTTCTTGGTACCCATATTTAGGAAGTTTTAAAAAAAAACGTAATTCACCATTTTGTGGTGGCGGCCATCTTGGATTTGAAATTTGTCATAGTGTATTATAGTATTCTACTAATCTAGCCCTTTCATTAATGATACCCATATTGATAAAGTTGTGAAAAAATATCCGCCACTTTGTGGCGGCAGCCACCTTGGACCGATTTTCATCAGACATAGCTAAGAACACTCTTGACTATTTCACTTTTCAAACAAAAAAAAACATAATCAAGATCAGTTTATGCGTTCGAGAGTTATGATGCCACAGACAGACACACACACACACACACACAGACACGTCAAACTTATAACACCCTGTCGTTTTTGAGTCGGGGGTTAAAAATAATGGACACATATTTTTCTGTTTTCACGTAAACAAAAGACGAAGACGATACAGTGCTTCGAAAAGTCGTGTCAAGTCGTGTGACGTCACAAGGTTAGTACTTTTTACCCACAAAGTTACGTCACAAGCCCCCACTCATCATGATCTTTGACACGTTTTATTTTCGTAAATTTTTATTAATTTGATAAAACAAAAAACACATATCCAATATTTTTCGATAATCTAACAGACGGACTATTTAGATTTTTTTGTCAACTACCCTATTTTAAAGATAGATAATAATGAGAATTCCTATTGAATAGGTAACTTTTTAGGTAGGTACCTACCTAGGTACTTTTTTAAAGTTAAACCGCCGCGCCGCAGCCGCTGTTGAAGACTTTAAATAACTTTTTGAAAGAAAATAATTACGAAAAAAGTATAAGTTTAGAAACTAAAACCTGACTACTGAAAAATCACGCTCCAAAAAGTATACATGAAAATATTTTTCGTTTGAAATTATTATATAACTAGCTGATGCCCGCGGCTTCACCCGCGTGGATGTCAGTCATATTATATACTAAAACCTTCCTCTTGAATCACTCTATCTATTCAAAAAAACCGCTTTAAAATCCGTTGCGTAGTTTTAAAGATTTAAGCCTACATAGGGATATAGGGACAGAGAAAGCGACTTTGTTTTATACTATGTAGTGATACCAACAAACGATGTTTATTATGCAAATAGGTTTTTACAACACTTTCCCAAGTCACTTTTTTTAATTAAAACTTGATGGGGCCGGAGATGAAAATCTTCAATATCTGAGTACATCGATTTGAATAGAAGAAGAATATGAAGAGAAAAAATTATGTCATGCTTTCATCCGGGGGTTAGGCAGGAGTCTCCCAAAGTACACCTCGCATGTTTAAGCCCCATGATAAGTGGGCCTAGCCTTTTCACAACTATGTTAGGGTCGACATTAACTGCTACCAGATGCAGCTGAATACCAGTGTTTTACATGGAGCGACACCGTATCTGACCTCCACCACAACCCAGTTCATCATCATTTCAGCCTTAAGGCGTCCACTGCTAAGCATAGGCCTCCCCCAGAAGGGGGGGAAATGCCATAATCGCCACGCTTGGCAGGCGGGTTGGCGATCGCAGTATGGTTGTTGCGAAGGCACAGAGAACGCTGCTGCCCATTCTCTGGTAAGTCCCTTAGTCGCCTCTTAACCCAGTTAGTACTTGCTAATACGATATCACTGCAAAAACGATAATAATGAATTAATGCTGATGGCAAAACTAGTAAATACAGCAGGTGGCACTAACAACTCGACAAACGACGTCTTTTGATAAAAAAAAAACATGGATTTTGCTGCGATTTAAACCATAATTTACTATGAAAGATTTTAGTATAAAAAATACATGAATCCTTTTTGTTTGCGGATGGGTTTTTTTGCGAAATCATCAAATAATCCCTCCCGCTCTGAGCGGACAGAAGGGAGTGTCAGACTTGTATTTACTAAAACCCACCTATGTTCCTTCTTAGCCCTTTGTGTTCCAGTGCCACGGTATCTCTTTCGAACAGTCCCGCAGCCCCGAGAATGAAATCATGAATTCTATAATAACGTTTTGCTATGACGTAAATACATACATGAAGCAAGACGATGAAAATGTATGGTTAGTTAAGTGACGTAATCCTAAATCCAATATAGTCGACTCCCTAATATGGCAGACTAGTTATTTTTATACACTCTTTATATCCGTAATTTAAAAATGTTTTTTTAACCCATTAGTAGTCACCGTATTCCATTGAGTTTGCGGACATACGTTGCATCTTAACATAACACTTATGACTACTGTCAAACACGCAGTCTTTGGATATTAATTTTTAATTTAACAACAACCTAATCGTAGGCGTACGTCAGAGGCGCGTGAGCACGAATTTTATAGGACTGTGTTTTTGTGACAGACAGAGAATGAGTTCAAAAATAAAATGTTGCTTTGGGAAAATACCTAAAAAAAACCTTATATAAGGAAAGTCCCTAACATATGAAAAAAAAATAGAACAAAAGTATTTCTTACCTGTCAAGTGAGATGCAGACGAGCACATTTGATGATAAGTATAGCCCGAAAGCTCTTAGAACTAAGAAGAATTTGCAAGCAAGGTTGCCTGCCAACCACGCGTTGGTTGTTCGCCACCCAATCTGTAACAAAGAAAACAACTTGTTTACAAAAGAAAAGACTCAACAGGCGCTTATACTCTAAAATAAAAAATTACATGGTCTGAATATAGTCCGAATATGTTTTAAAACCGAAAGATTCACAAAACTGATTCGTTACAATTGAGGGTAATATTATTATGAAAATAGCATTTTTTCTAAATATCAGACGATCTTTACGCCCATTAATTTATCGAAGAAATTCAGTGTATAAGATTATAGTAAGTCTTCACAACAGGGATATTCCGGGAATCCTATTCAATTCATTGTTCGGCAGCCATTTTGAATCAAAATGAAAAAAATCGAACTGGCCTGTAATTTTTCTCACATTTGTATTTAGAACATTCGAAGGGTACGATGGCTGTACCTACGCATTGTTTAATGTTAGCAAATACGCCAACATAAAAAGGTTTGGATGTAATCAATACGTGCAAATAAACTAATCGAAAATAACTAAAATTATGCAAACTAATTATGAGTACACTATTTTCAAGTCACTATTTTAGCCAAAGAGTTACACGATTTGTTGAACCTTCTAATCTTTAGTTTATTTTTACACCCATCTAACTATTCATTTTAACTATCGACATCACAAGGAACGAAGTTAAAATTCTTGCCAAAAGATTATTCGAGAAAATCTAGAAGAACAATAAAAATATCCTACGAAACCAAAAAGTCAAGATAATAAGATCTTTAAGCAGGTGTTATCTCATGAAATAAAATTACTAGGAATTATGGACCCGAGGGAGTTCTGCTAAGAAAGTGTTTTCCAACGTTCGTTTGAATAAACCGTAAGTAACAAGTTCAGAAGAATTTAGTAATCTTTATTGTGTAAGTGTGTTTCGATGTTTAAAATAAACACCAGAGGCAATATTTATTTGTCGGGGCTGCGGGTCGCTCGTCGAGGCTAAGGGGTTGTTCGAAAGAGATACCGCGGCCTCGACACAAAGGGCTAAGAAGGAACATGGGTGTTTTTTAGTCAGTAGAAGTCTGACACTCCCTTTCACTCTGCCCAGAGCGGGAGGGATTATTTGATGATTTCCCACCCCCAAAAAAAATATTTGAAATACACACATCAAAAGTGTCTAGGGATCAACATATATTTTTGCAATAACTTTTCTCCTGATTGATATTAATTAAAATTTTCTTTAAGGATTCATCAAATAAAGTGTTTTCGTTTGTCACAGTAACGATAAACCAAGTCACCTTTGCATTAATAAAGAAATTTGCCATTTTCCTAATAAAGGGATTTTTGACATTTGAACCACTAACATTAAAGTTCGAAAAAAAGACTGAAATAACAGTTTTCTTTAAAATTTTATTGGGTAACTTAAACAATTAATAATCCGTGTTTCTACCGCGAACACTAACAACACAAGAACATCGGTTTGGCATACTCAAAATGAGTTCATCCAAATCACGCTGTGGAATGGCCGCCCATGTTCGTTGCAACAACAAAAAAAGGTCTTCTTGCGACTGGATACCCTCCATATTCGGCAGAGCTCTTCTCTGTAGCATATCCCATGCATGCTCAATCGGGTTCAAGTCTGGCGACTGAGCAGGCCAGGGCAGGACATTGATGTTAGCTGCGGCGAGAGTCTGTCTTACAACTCTTGCGGTGTGCGGTCGTGCATTATCATGCATTAACTGAAATAAGGGACCGATTTGCACTTGTAGAGGAACGATGACGTCTGATACAATCGTCTCAGCATAAATTTGAGCGTTGAGGTTGCCTCTGATCCAAATCAACGCAGTTCTTCCGCCGATCCAAATACCCGCCCATACCATGATGGTTCCACCACTATAAGGATGGACTTCCTGGCAGGATTTTAATCGCTGTTGGCGTCCAGGGGTTCTCCAGTGTCGTATACGTCTTGTATCCGGTCTCATACCAAAACGAGACTCATCAGAAAAGCACACGAAACGCCATTGTTCTTCTGCCCAATTTCTGTGTTCAAGAGCCCATTGATATCGAATCCTACGATTGTGCATTGCTATAGGTGGTACCCGTAGCGGTCTTCGGGAATGAAGGTTCACTTCATGCAAGCGGTTTCTGACTGTTTGGTCGCTAATTAAGTTCCCTGAAGAGTGATGAAGCCTCACGGCTAACATCATGGCGGTTATTGTTGGAGCTCTTCGAGTTAAGATTTGAATGTATCGGTCTTGTCTCCGTGTGGTGCAGCGATACCGTCCTCCATGGCGCTCAGCCACGGTACCAGTGCTTCGGTAACGTGTCCAAAGTCGACTGATAACACTCTGACTTGTATTCAGAGCTAAAGCCACAGTACGTTGCCGGGAACCAGCTTCTATCATTCCCACGGCTCTGAGCATTTCTTCCCTGCTTAAATGACGTCGCCGCTCCATAATAACGTTGGTTTTAATCAGTAGTAGGGAAACAGTAGCACTAATAATGTCTTCAATGCGTTGTATGTTTTTATAGGGAAAATATTGACAGCTGATTTTCATCTTTTACTCGAATTTGATTCACAGTTCCTGATTCAAATTATGAAATGCACCAAAAAGGATCCATATAAATTTATAAAATCATAAATTTATTACAAAGCCACATCTCAATCTCAAGAAATCCGCATAAAAATGCTTGATCCCTAGACACTTTTGATGTGTGTATAATAGGTTTAGCTTTTAAGAATTTATTGCTTATAAAAACTTAAATAAAAGTTCACTGACAATTAGATATAAAATGAGTAGAAAACTGAGCATAGCGTAATCTGCCCGTAACGTGCCTTACACACACACACACATGGCTTCAAAAGAATTGGCGAAAATCCGCTCATTAGCCGACTGAAATGAAATAGGTAGGTACTTATAAACGCATTCATTTTTGTAAAAAGTCCAAAATCTCCATTGTGGTGTGCTTTTTTTATCTTCCTTACGCAAATTTTGCAAGTCAAGAAATATTAGAACAGAGATAATGTGAAAAGCATACGAGTACGCCGATACCAATTTATGTCTAATACTCATGTTTGTTCACCAATTTGGAGAATTTCTAATTACATTCAAATGTCCTACTAAAGATTACCGAGAAATTACCAACGACTTAAATATAACTGGCGAAGTGTGACTGTACTATTAGGTCCACTTCTGTCCAACCCTTTTTTTTTCAAATCTTCAAATAACCCCTCCCGCTCATGGGCAGAGCGAAAGGGAGTATCAGACTTCTACTGACTAAAAACCACCCCTGTTCCTTCTTAGCCCTTTATGTCGAGGCCGCGGTATCTCTTGCGAATAACCCGCAGCCCCGACGGGTAAGTTATTATGCCTTATGACTAAAACTGTAGCTTAGTTTTATTTATTTTTCTGACATTCAAAAATACCTGTAATGCTCAAATTGGAATAAATGTCTGAAGTTTGAGTTTTTATTTTATTTATTTTACACACAGTTATTCAGACATCACAGGATTAAACATATAATTGAGTATAGTTTTGAACCTCTAAAATAATATAATGTCGTGCCAGGGACACAAATACGAATAAAAAGTAGTGTAATAATATACCATATTTTATTATAGGGTATGAAATAAATTATCGACCATCGTTTTGTTTTTTGGTGATAATAGATGTCGATAATAATTCATGTCTCGGTATTTCTAATAACATATTCAGTTCATCGCGTTTAATTGTTCGATATATTTCTTTGATAGAAAGCAGATAAAGGACCATTCTGGATCAGTACCCAGAGTGGTCAGGTGGGTCAGTACCTACCCACCTTCTATTGAACAGGGCGTCCATGGGTTATAATTATGTTGAATATAATATAATCCTTATATATAATTCTTCTGTACGTGTGTATGTCACTGAACTCCTCCTAAACGATTGGACCGATTTTGTTGAAATTTTTGTATGTGTTGTGGATTCGAGAATGGTTTAGATTTACAATTGGACCCGGTAGGTGGCGCTGCAGTCCGGGCAGGACGACGTCTACTACCTATTCATGTATAATATTTTGAACCGACTTCTGAAAAAGGTGACTTGGGTCTCAAGAGCGACTGCTGTGCATGAGGTCCAGGGTTCGATATCCAGGTCGGGCAAAGTATTATCAGGTTTTACCATCATGGTTTTTTTATTAGCAGCAACGGAGTACGGCTTTGCGCCCGGTTCATGGCAAATAGGCTCACCCTTTTTACTTTAACATAACTGGCAAAATGTGGGTTTACTGTAAGGTAACCTAACCTAACCTAACCTTTCGTAGATTACAGGCTTGACATTATGTAATTAAACGATTTTTAGGGTTCCGTACCTCAAAAGGAAAAAACGAAACCCTTATAGGAACACTCGTGTGTCCGTCTGTCTTTCTGTCTATCCGAACATCCCCCCCCCCCTCTTATCTCCGAAACTACTGAGCCTAAAATTTTGAGAACATATAAGAAGTCTATGGTGTTAAAATAACATGAGAAATCTCTCAATATCTACTACAATGGTACGGAACCCTTTATGTGCAAGTCCGGCTTGCACTTGGCCAGTTCTTTTTTAAATTTTTTTTTTTATTCTGCATTTTAAACTTGTCTTTGTAAAATAATACCTAATTTATTTACACACATGCCTAACAGCTTGATTTTAGGGCGGTATTTTCATACATGCCTCACAGCTTGGCTTTCCCCAATACCATATTTTTTCATGATGTTAGGTTAAGCTTTCTGTCACAGTCTGCATGCCCTAAGGGCTGGCCGTATTGTTGATCCCTTAAAGGCAAGCTACTCAAATTTATTTTGATTTGACTAAGGGTAGATCCTTAGTCAAATCAAACATGACACCATCAGAAAATCTCCGTTTGGGCCAAAGCTGACATTTCATTAAGGGCCAAATTATAAGCATGAACGCCATTGTGTTTGACCCACACCGACACGTAATCCGTTATAGGACGGGGTTCTACCGTAACGTCTATGGGTTATAAGTAAATATCTTGGCAATGAAATAAAAAAACATAAAATCAAGCACCTTTTATGAGAAACCTGTGAGTTAGTTTTGCTTTAAGAATAAGAAACTTTTATTTGTAAACATAGGTAGTTACACAGTTGGCTTTAAATTTATCAAATAAATTTGTATTAAATTTGATGTAACATTACATTGATTTGGGACTGACACAAATCTCAAAAGCAGTGCTTAAACCGAATTGAGCGACAGTTCCCAGAACTGTTTAATCCTGTCTATCAAAGGATAATATTCAAAGAAAATCTTAGTGAAATCCCTACCTGTCTCTGTAAACGTTTGAAATCGAGCGGGAGATATTATCTCAGTGGATTATTTCAGATCGTTAAGTTGTCTAAATGGTTGATAACATTGTCCTGGAGGTAGGTCGAAGAATACGGTTCTTATTATGGTAAATTCAAGAAGAGATACTATTTATTATTGCGTATTTGTTCTAGAAAATAAATTTAATACTACCTTTTACTTCAGATTTCATACGATGGAACTAATCCTACGCGCAAGTTCTACCGGTATGAAATGAGAGAAATTCTTTCTTTATCTAAATTTCATCGACATCTGTGCAGCCGTCAAGGCGTGAAGACGTGACAAACAAACTCACCACCAGATTTATAATATCAGTTAGCATACCACCTTTTTTTATTTTTTGGGGGGTGGGAAATCATCAAATAACCCCTCCCGCTCTTGGGCAGAGCGGAAGGGAGTGTCAGACTTCTACTGACTAAAAACCACCCATGTTCCTTCTTAGCCCTTCATGCCGAGGCCGCGGTATCTCTTGCGAACAACCCGCAGCCCCGACGGGTTAAGATACCACCTTAATTTTGTTTGAAAAAGTTTAATTTAATTTTAGGTCGTAATTAATTTAATTGCTACAAAGTGTAAATTGATACATATCAGCAGGAGACAGAACACTGTCTCGTATTGATATGAAAGGAAGTGCAAATTTTATTATTCCTACTCCTCCGCTATTATTTTCTGATTACTTTCGTAGCGGGGTCCAAGGCAGTTAAATTGTTCCTCTGGGACTTTGACAAGCTTCATTGTCTCGGCGCTTTTCTGGTGGTCGCCACTGTTGTTCCTGGCTTTCAGAAGTTGCAGTGGTTTGGGAATACTGTGGCGAGCCCAAGACCTAAACACAGCTGGCAAAATGAAAGTGTAGTAAGAATAGACTAGAATCCATTTATTTTCACATAATAGGGACCCATAGATAAATATATTAACGTAAATATACATACTAATACGACACGGCATTGACGGCACGGTTGACGCAGTGGCTCAAGCAGTTGACTGCTGCGTGTCGCGGGTTCAATCCCCGCACGTAACAAATATTTGTATGGCCTACAGATAGTTGTTTCGGGTCTGGGTATCTGTGAATATGAGTTTAAATGTTTGTGAATGGAGAAATTCCTAGTGTGGGGCAACGTTTAAAAAAAAAATAACATAATATGTATGTGTAAGTAGCTTAAAACTATATTGTTCCTACTTGAAAGTGTAGTAACTGTGTAGCAGGTACCAGTGTGGTGTTATGTAACGTAATATGATAATTATTGTTATACGTATTTCACCGACAAGTATAGCATGTGCCATAATCCTTCTAATGCAATTAAACGTATCCATCACAGTTTCCTCTGTTATTACGAAACCGAAGTAATATGGTTTTCTTACGTCACTCAAGCTTAGGGGTGCGATAAAATGTTTGTGTTCCATTACAGTAGACCACGCGTTAGTGAAATATCCTGAGCTTACATATTATGGAGTTTGAAAGGAATAAGAGACCAGCTTCTACTGGTTATGTTACTGGTTTATACCGCATGCAGAATTAAATTACAGAATGATGTGGCTTCCGTATGTTGATTTTAGGGTAATGTTTAAATGGTTGTGAACAGAATTACGATTTCGTACAATCCTGCAAGCTAATATCACACTTAATGACAATCGCTCTCATTTTACGTAGTCTTTGACAGAAGTGTTGTATATTTTACTTTGGTATGCGAACGGTCGAACACTCACTTGGATCAATCTTCAGGTTAAGACGCGGTTGCATTGGTTGGCCTATGAATGGGTGACCAACCATTATTTACATACGGAGCTTCCTCGTTGCTGGTGGTGACAGTGGCTTCTTCTTCTTTCTTCTTACCTGGGTTGTCCAGGTCCGGTATGCAGTCGCTCCATGTAAAATACTAATATTGAACTGCATCTACTTTATCTGGAAGCCAACCCCAACATAGTTGGGAAAAGGCTAGGCAGATTATGATGTGGGTATGCGAGCGAAAAGATGCAAACGGTACTTATTCTGAATAATTGAAAGTCTTTTTTTTGCGATTGGAAAATCATCAAATAACCCCTCCCGCTCTTGGGCACAGCGAAAGGGAGTGTCAGACTTCTACTGACTAAAAACCACCCATGTTCCTTCTTAGCCCTTCATGTCGAGGCTGCGGTATCGCTTGCGAACAACCCGCAGCCCCGACGGGCGTCGGCCCTTGCCCTCGGCCCTTGGCCCTTCTATGTTGCTGACATCTTTTTGAGGTACGCGTGGAACACGAACGCGCCGTCACCACTGCTAATTGTAAGTCTCTTATCATATTATAGAATGACCAACGTTCCATCGATGTACAGTCGCCAGCACAAGTTTAGCACAAAATGATAAATTTCTCCAAATGATTTTAAACCATGAAATGTTGACGGTTAATTTCAAAATCGAATGAGAAAATTTGACAGTTTATATTAATTTGAAACGCTGGCGACTGTACGTGGGTTACAAACACTTTCATCAATCGATTCACTAAAACTTCAAGACACAATGATCATAAAACATGAACCTACCAATGCCGACTCTATGATTGATCAATCTGCCTTAAATCAATCTGCTACGATTTACCTCGCTGTTTTCTCAGTACCCGAGGATACGTCATGTTGACAGCTGTCATAGCCTTTTAAAGTTAATGTCGTAATTAGTGTCTCAAACGAAGATATGGCTATGTAATTGACTCTCGAAATCTACGCGTTTTCAATTTTTTTTATAGAATACGTTTTTTGTGGTTTTCTATAAAAAAAATATTTTAAAAGAAGAAAACATGCTGCGCCGACCCCAAATAAAGATGATGTACAACATACAGTGCTTACTCTAAGAATCGTCCAATAATTACGCAGTTTCCCAGATAAGGTAATCAAATGTTGAGTTACTGATATCAGAATCCCTTCGCCAATCAGTGCAAATGATATCCTGTTTTATTATACATAAGTGTGGTTTCCGCATACGTGGTCAAACATTAATTGCAGACTCAGCTTACGCCGTAACGATATCGGATGTACGATAATTATGTAGATCGGATTACGATGTAGTAGAAAAGTGAGCTGTACTGAATAAGAAAAACAGTTGTTTGTAATCTTATTAGTTATTACAGATAAAAATAAATTCGAAAAGCCAAACATTTAATAATTAAAAAAAAGGTTATTCGCTGTTTAAATCTAATTTATTTTTTATCATTCGAAACAGGTCAGTAGATTTTCTTTTTTTTTTTTTAAACTTTGCCCCACACTAGGAATTTTTCCTGTATCGTGGGTGCGTTTACAAACATTGAAACTCACAAACCAATCACAAACCACCAAACAAATATTTGTTTCGTGCGGGGATCGAGCCCGCGACACGCGGCGCAGCAGTCCAATCGCTCAGCCACTGCGCTAACCATGCCGTGATTAAACAAGATCAGGTTTGTTTTTAATTGCGCTACAGTTTATACTTTTGCAGCTTCCATCGTTTTAGGAACTTGTTTTATTGTTAAAAAAAAATTTAGACTCATCATCGTTTTAAATGCCCCGTTGCCTCTACTAGTGATCTCGACGCGACTACTCAGCACGAGGTCTTTGGTTCGATTACAGAGTCGAGCAAAGTGTTATTGAATTTACCCATCACGAATTTCACAGTAGCAGTCACGGAGTTTGGATTTGAGTCCGATTGCTGTCAATAGGCGCCTGTAATCCTCGAAGGTTAAGGCAGAGATATACCTTATAGAACACCCATATTTCGTCAAGTCTCATGTAATAAGAAGCGACACTATTGCACAGTTACAGACTCCGTGGCTTCTACTGAACAATTTCTAGTGAAAAAACAATAACATTTCAATTACAGTCATGTGGTCCGATCTAGTAATCGAACCAGTAAGTCATTCTCAAAACTGGCGTTTGCGTTCACTAAACCAACAAGGCAGACACATGCGGTATTTCTGGTTCTACTCATTTGTGATTGTAGTAACAGGAGTAATTTGTGCTAATAAGGATGAGAACCATCATCATTACATACGACCAAGTCGCACTCGGCCATGTAGTGGATAATAGCCTCTCCTAGAGAGGAGATCTGAGTCCCTGCAGTGGAAACATTATAGGCTGATGATGATGATAACATGCGACAGTCCACCAAAACACCCACCCACTTGGGTTCCAAAATAGATTATAGAAACAGCAGCAATCACAAGCCACACATTAACATACCTTGAAATTGAAATACAATATTGATTGATTCATAATGAGATGCATTGACCACATGTATGCGAAGCGAGCATGTGTTGCTACGAAAGGTTCAATCCATTTACATATTATTGGATTTTCATGTGATTTTAACGCTTGTAAGTTGACTGATGGCGTTCAAACACGTGTAAAAGTTATTAAAAAGTGAATCAGGGTTTTTATTGCCAAAAGAAATTCAGGTTGAAAATTCAGCAAGAGCCTTTTTTAACCGACTTCAAAAAAGGAGGAGGTTCTATGTTCGTGTGTATGTATTTTTTTTTTTTTTATGTATGTTACCTGATTTGTCCTCCATTTTCTTTTGGAGGGTTGTAATTTATCAAATGACTCCTCTCGCTCTGGGCGGAGCAGAAGGAAGTGTCAGACCTCTACTGACTAAAAACCATCTATCTATGTTCCTCCTTAACCCTTTGTGTCCGGGGCCGCGGTATCTCTTTCGAATAACGCGCAGCCCCGCCAGAGCCAGCATGAGCCTCGCCTTTTACTTTTTTACGTCCACAGAAAAAAACTCCATTGTTAGTATTGTAAGCTTTCCAATTAAGGTGACCAGTGATAAGGTATGATTCCGAACCACGCTGCACGCAGCAGTGCTGCCGCAGCAGTGCTGCCACTAAGGTGCTGCCCAGCAGTGCTGCCTGCCGCGCTGATTCCGAGCAACGCGGCAGTGTCGCTCTGTTCGTCTTCTGAGTCAGAGAAATTCATCCTTTTGTTGTAAATTTACGTGTCAACATTCAAGTAGGTACTCTTGCTGCGGTGGCAGACGCGTCACTACTGGTCTGTCGCGGCGGTAGGGCGACACTGACGCGCAGCAGTGCTGCCGCTACATTGCTGCCGCGACATTGCTGCCTAGCTCGGAATGTAATCTCATATAAGCCAATAGAAATTGTACGGGGACCAGTAGTGTCGCGGCAGCACTGCTGCGGCAGCACTGCTGCGTGCAGCGTGGTTCGGAATCGTACCTTTAGACGTTTTATCAGTAAGATCGCGTGGGCTTCTCATCCATAGATAAATAGACCAATTCGGGTTAATTCCCTCTCAAATCCGTTCCTTGTGGTAGCTTTGTGAACTCAAATTTGTAGATTATTCGTAGACTGAGTACTTATACAAGGCATATTAGTCCGACAGCTCCGCAAAGTGTATACGGATCCTCCACGAAACCTTGAACCACTGATTCTGTATATCAAACTAAGTAACCCTGCGTAAAGAATTTGCTGGGATACGACCTTTTGTTTGAGATAGGCAGTCGCTCCATGTAAAATACTTGTATTCACCTGCATCCGGTTAGACTGGAAGCCGACCCCAACATAGTTGGGAAAGGGCTAGGCAGATGATGATGATGATGATGACGACCTTTTGTTTGGTGTGAATAATTACGTTTTACGGTTAAACGCAATGAAACGCGCTCACGATGTTGTGCTAATGGATGCATTAAATAGGTAGTAAACGCGTTATAATTAAATAATTCTTGTTTAAAAATTAGAACTTAGGTCTCTAATATCGGTTTTTAAAATATAAAACGTCAAGACGTTTACTCAAAAAAAACCTTTTACGAACCCCAAAGAAATGAAAAAAAAGACGGTCTCAACGCAGAACGACCGAAAATTCTGCGAATCGGTCTTTTTTTTCGGCCTTACTTTTCCCGGCTCGGAATATTCTTGTAAAATATCGACATTTCATCAACCGAATGGTAAAACAAGCCTTTTTTTAGTTCATTTCACTAACAATCTCTGTTGGACGGGATTTTCATAATCCCATCAAAATATTTTGAATTTCGAAGTTTGATAAGAAATTGTATCCCATATTACCGCTTACTTTTGTTCTAATATAGCCTTTCGTTTCTAAAATCTGTAAGTTTTAGCACCTAAACCGCTGGGTTTAGGTTATTATATGATGGCAGTAAGTGGAATAAAAATGAATTATATTTTCTTTACAATTTATTTCCTCCATGCCTCGGAAAGCACGTTCCTGCCTTTCATAGGTAGATCTTTGACAGTCGTTACAGGTAGTCAGTGGAACGATAGTCCAACAAACGGTCTAACCAGACGATATCAATAGTACCCAGTATTTACTGGCTTGTGGAGGTCAGATAGGCAGTGTTCCATGTAAAATACTGGTAATCGGTTAGACTGGAAGTCGCCCCAACAATTTATTGGGAAAAGGCTAGGTAGATGATTATTTATTATGGCGTCAATGACGGATGTTACGTTCGTAGGACGACGCCTACGCTGAACCAATACAAGACAAGGCACTCTAAATGAAACTTCTCCTAAATATACCTCTTACCTTATAAGTTACAAGCGAAATCTTCATCGAGTGTTTGACTTAACAACGACCCTAATTAATATGTTTCCAAGTAACTTTGGAGCTTGTTGGGAAGGGAAATACTGAACTTGGAAGGATCCATCATTCGCGAAACATTGAACAGAATTAATTTAATGTAGTAAGTACGAGTACAACATTCTTTGTGGTATAAAAACACGGTACGGCAAAGAAACCTTGCTAATATTTAGGCTTTTTGTCCGATGATAAAATAAATTTTCTGCTTAATTGATTTTGTTGTTCTTTAAAATTGTGAGGCTTTTGCAAGTCAAATCTGATGTACACTTTATTATACTGAAAGTTTTCCCTTCATGGGTTTTGAGAACAAAAATATTACAAAACAGAATCTTTATCAAGATGCGAAAGGTTAGCCTCGATATTCTAAAAGCCAATCTACAAAGTGAATGCATTAAAATACATCTTTACTATATTCTTGAAGATCGTAATAAATACATGTTTTTTTATTGCAATACTAAAATTCACCTTTTTTCATATTTTATTTGGTTTTTATTAAACAACAGTATTATGGATGAACCTCTCATAAGTATCATAAAATAAAATAAGAAATTCTGGTCTTACAACGTTTTTATATAAAAGCCTACTACGAATTTACATAAACATAGCATAACGCCAATAATACCCGAAGGGTTAGGCAGAGGTGTAATCATTAGTACACCAACATTTTGCCGGTTATGTTAAAATCCCATGTAACAGCGGGCGAGCCTATTACCGTCAACCAGACTAAAATAGCAGCCTCCGTGGCTGAGAAATTCCTGATAGAAATCCCAATTACACTTTGTCCGACCTGGGAATCGGACCCAGAACCTCAATGCACGCTAGTCGCGTTTGTGACCACTAGACCAACGAAGCAGTCTACTACGGATTTAATAATATTGTATATGTTACCGGTCACAGCCTATCTCAGGCCAAACTAGGTTTCATCACAAATAACCATGTTAGAGCAAACCATTTAAATTGGTCAAGTTAGGTTAGAAGTGTGGCCAACTATGCGCGAGCCGAGCGAGCGTAGCAAGCGGTGACACGACAGCGGCCGGCGAGTGCTACATCCGAGGTGGGTGCAGTTTAAATATTGTTTTGTTTGGGTTCGTGTATCCTGACACGATTAAAACGGTTTTGCTTAGGACAAACTAGTTTTATCTGAAATCGGGTTCGGCCAGTAACATATACATCATAATTTCTTATAAAATATGAGCATACAACAAAGGTAAGCACTAAAAAAGAACACGGAAAAGGAAACTATTGTTGAATATTTAACATACAAATAAAATTGAAGTGTCTATTTGTTATTTCAAAATAACAGCTTTTAACTAAATGCATATTATGAAAGTATACAGTAACACACATAAAGAAAGCTCAAAGTCACCCAAAGGGCATGGAGAGAGCTATGCTCGGAGTTTCCTTGCGTGTTCGAATCAGAAATGAGGACATCCGCATGAGAACCAAGGTTACCGACATAGCCCGAAGAATTGCCAAACTTAAGTGGCAGTGGGTAGGACACATTGCTCGCAGAACGGATTGCCGATAGGGCTGGAAAGTTCTGAAGTGGCGACCGCGAACCGGAAGACGTTGCGTTGGAACGCCTCCCACTTGGTGGACCGATGACCTGGCGAAGGTTGCGGGGATCCGTTGGATGCGAGACGCACGGGACCGGTCAATGTGGCGACACTTAGGGGAGGCCTATGTCCACCAGTGGACGTCTTTCGGCTAAAATGATGATGATGATGATGATACAATAACAATTATTACACGGGAACACTTAGACAAAACCGGTCGAAATGTAGGTGTCCTATTTATTTGGTATACTTCCGCCTAATCCTTCGGGGATTACAGGCATGATGTTACGTTACATATTTTATAATATACGCAGTAACAAATTGCAAGTTAAATTAAATTTATAGTCCAAAACATTTGACTAAGTTAATATAATTAAACATTAAGCTAATCAAAACCAGACTACTACGACTAACAGAATTAAATAAACATTTACACTGCAAGATTATATCGTAAAATAAGTGTAGGTATTACTTTAATATGATCTCGGCTGATATCTTTACACTCATCGCCATAGATAAGGTAGGTACAGAAAATTCACTCCAAACATTGAACGAAAACTCAGGAACACTTATACAAGCTGTATGTAAAACGAGTGCAAGCGTATTCGCGACCGTCATTTATTTGAAACCTTATTCCGCCAGTGTACGGCGCTGTGTGCCGCACAAAAGTTTTCGGTGGACTCGCTCAAGTGAACATGAACCAAATGTGCGCGTGTTCACCGAAATGTTCGCGCACACAAGTGTCAAAACGTTTGTCGAATTACCGTGGGTCCACTATAATTATTTTATCTCTTTGTATGAAACTAGCCTTTTTGTTTTTTGGCGGGTGGAAAATCATCAAATAACCCGAGGCCACGGTATCTCTTGCGAACAACCCGCAGCCCCGACGGGCCTTGGCCCCTTCCATGTTGCTGACATCTCTTTGAGGCGCGCGTGGAACACGAACGCGCCGTCGACACGGCCTGTCGTCGTCATAAGTCGGTCGGACGGTCGGCGAGCTAGCCCATCACTCACCGTCCACAGGCCCGCGTCTACGGTGGCCGTAAGGCATCACGTGGCCCCCGACGCCCGGAGCGCCTCCCGCGGCGGATGGGACGAGAGGTTATCTCCCTCTCACGTTCCGCCACCTCCTTCGCTAGCATCACTGGTATAAAACTAGCCTTCTGTTTCAATCTATTATGTCCTTAAACCCTTTAGCTTTTATGGTGGAGAAAGTAATTACTCAATTTCCTTCGCTTTGAAGGAGAGATAATTGTTGTTAAACATAGGATGAGGCAACGGCTATAGTTACGAGCATAATCGGTTTGTTCTTGTCGCTGTCGTTTATGAGACATTCGAGACCAGTTTTAGAAGAAAGAATATTGAGATTAGGTTAATTTGCCTGCCTTGTTGGTCTATTAAATTGGTCGCAAGCGAAAAAGAGAACCTGTCAGTTACACAGATATTTTTTTTTTACTTTAGCGCAATTGCTGAGCATGAGGTTCTGGATTCGATTTCCGGGTCGGGCAATGTGTTATTGGGTTTTTTCATCCGGTATTTTTCAGTTACGGCCATGGAGTCTGAATTTGTGCCCGGTTGATGGCAATAGCCTTGCCCCCTGTTATATGGGACTTAAACATAACTGGTGAAATATGGGTGTACTAATAGCTACAAATCGAATCCCTCGGGTTTACAGGCGTGATGTTATGTAATTTTAACCAAAGCTTACTGCGGTACTTGGAGATATTTAATGATAACTTAAACCGTCACTTAGTAAAGATATGACATACGTTTGTATGACAAAACTGTCAGAACCTTTACTAAGTGATGGCCTAAGTAATCATTAAAGCTCTCTGAGTGCGGCAGTTACTCACGTAAAAAATACTTCAGTTAGTACCTCGTCAGACGGCGCAAACGAGCAGTGTCGACATAGTTGGAAAAAGTCTAGGCAGATGATGATTTTAACAGTTTGTGATATGATTTCTGACTATTATGCGAGTGAAGCAGCGTGAAACGCTAGTCTTAAATGAAACATGAGTAATAACTAAAACGTAACCTTGTTATTTTTTTTTGTAAATGTTTTTCTTCGGTTTTTTTGGTTGTATAAAATCAAAGTCATAATTTTAAAATAGCTTAACTTTAATCGTCATAAATATAATTAATTAACTAATTTACATCTTAGGTACTTACTTAATATAATAAATGCAAAAGATTGTGTGGATAAATGCATATTTGTTATCATTTCACGTAAAAACTACAGATCGAATTTGGATTAAATTTAGCACATAGATAGTTCATATAACCTGGAATAACACAAAGGAACTTATTATCCCGGTAGTATGACAGTCCATTCAGACAGAGAACTCCACGCTGAGATGATTTTAATTTCCTCTATCCCCGTTTAAAGGCAAAACCTCACGCCCGTGGCTTGCTTGGTGGGTTATTTGCCAATGTTACTGCTGTTGGATTCTTGTATATTTGCGGATAATTCTACTGGCACGATCTAGGAGATTTTGTTCTTATCCTGCGTCAAAGATGTCACTATGTTACTCCGATGTGGACACTGTAGATCGATAGTGGAATAAGTCTTCCACAGTGTAAGGTGAATCGGTGTTCTTATTCTTAGCGTGTCAATGGCAATCTTAATTGTATCACCCCAAAACTGAGCTACTTGACGCACTTTCCGTAGCGTCCATCAGTTCCTGTAGTGAACAGAGAACAGGACACGCAGGACAAGATATTAAGTTCCCCATTGTTTGTGGATCGGTGTTCATCTGCGGTGATGTGATACTCCAATGACAAGTGGTGATGCTGGTTTACGCTCTAGTGCGTCGGTTGTGGTACAACCCCGTGCTAAAGTTGACTGCTGGCGTCCACCAGGAAGGAATTTCTAAGCTTTTCTTGTTGACCTTTCTATAGAACAGTCTGCTCTGCCAAGGTCGCTGATAAGGTGCTGGCCAGAAAAGTGAATCGGCTGGATACTCGTTGAAATCGATGCTGCTGCTGTGATGCTGTTGGCTTTCAAAAGCTCGCAGAAGTGATGTCAAACGCCACGTTGCTCAAATTCTGATAACAACTATGGTGTTTTAGTTCGAGGTCATCAGTTATTTAGATAATAATCGCGTGGTTATAACACGATTTTATTATTTACATTCCGAATAACTCATTAAACATGAATATTTAATTCCTCGTGATGTCATAATTTAATCTACTGCCTTCGGTATATACATGAGTATTTTAATCTTTAAATGAGTTACAATGAGTTAGATTCCTTTGCATGCAAGGTAAAAATTGATATACATAATTATGTTCGAAACTATAGGAGGTGAAGAAATATACAAATGTTCGAAATAGACAAAGATGAATCATTGTGACGTCAACCAAAACACGTTATATTTAGAAACAAGGTAGTCATTAATTCATAAACAAGTAATTTGTATCTGAATTTACATTAAAAAAAATACTTAATAACAGTATACAGGGTGACTGGTAATTAGTGACCGATACATAAACACGTGATTATACTCATGTTAACAAACAACTTTCCCAAAAGAAACATTTTTTTTATACTCATTCCCTATTGTCACAATAACACAACAGCCGTTTGGAATTCGCATGCGCGGGCCTTTGACTTATCAGCTGTTAGTCGTGAGTCTTTGGATATTTTCATTTTATTTAGCAACAACCTAAACATATAGGCGTAGGTAACCGAGTAGGTAGACTAAAATAAATTACAATTTCTTTTGTTATTACTATTTCATCACTGTATATCAAGAACCTGTGGACTATCAACAGGTTTTCTATTAACTCTCTCTTGCATATTGATATTGCGATTTCCTTGTCTGGCTGATAAAGATAACTTTCGTTTTAATTTATTTACATAAAATTCATACCAGATTTCTCGATTACTTTTTAGAATAACCAAGAAAACCATCAGTATTAATGGATGAGAGTAAATAATTATTATTTCGATTAATTTAGCTTGATAGACAAGTCCTATAATAAAGAATGATAATAATGATATGTCGCCTAATATCATTATCAAAGTAGACATATACAAGCGACGCCATTTGTTTGTAGCAGTAGGAGCATTGGCGTTGGAACCACGGAATAAATAATAAACAATTACAATGTAAAGTAAAGTGTTCAATATCAAGGGTAACAAGAAAATAATATAAATTAGATGCATTGAAACTGCGTTCTCTTCGTATTCCAAAAGTAATATAAAATTGACACCCAGTAGAACGGTCGCTACTAAAGGAGCAACCCATCCAAATATACTACTTTTAAGATACCTCCTCCGTATTTGCCCATTAAAAACTTTAACAAAATCTACGTAAAACATGTGACAGATAATAATCAACCAGTGGTATCTCACCATTTCAAAGTAATTATGTATATTGCCCAAAATAAGATTCCACCACGTAATATCCCAGGGTCCCGGTATTATGACATTTAAGAATATATAATCGAAGATTTGACGTAAAGAAATACATAAGAGGTTTGCCAAAAGTGCGCTTAGGAATACGTAGTTACGGTAATTCCGGAACTTTTTTAAGAGACACCATGACGTCACACCGTATATCAAAGTAACTGTTGATAGCACATATACACTGTATCTTATAGTTGTTTCCAAAGTTTGGTATGAGTTTTCCATGTTGAATGACACTGGCACAGTTTTTTTTATTCACTTTTTACACAGTTTATGAATACTATTTTGTAAATTCTTGATACAAAACACTGCGATGTCTTTAATACAGTTGTTGTTTCCACAAAAGTCGACGTTACAATAAGTCTCAGGTTCGAAGTGAACCTTATTTTATTATTGCAGTGTTCAAAATATGTTTGATTTTCCTGTTATTATTAAAAATGTTCAACGGTGCGTCAAGCGCTTCTATTGCGAAGCAGTAAAGTCGGGTTTCCAGCTTTCATTCTATCGGTGTGACTTACGTTCGTATTCTTCATAATATATCTAGACATAAATACGTCAAACGACCACAGCCATGACTAACATTTTCGAGATTCAAGACCACTTTATAATTAACCTATGATGCTAGTTCAACGGAAAATACGCAACAAGATCGTTATGACGTCTAATAACTGTATTTTTTTATCATCATCTCTCCAATAAAATTAAAACGAAACCTGTTTTAAGACATCATGGTAGGCTATCAAGTTTTGGAGACATAATTTCGGCGTTAAGTCCCCTGTTGTGGAGTGGCTAGAGCGGCGGCGTCACGGCGCACATATTCCGCCTGCCGCTTTGCCGAAAAGCTTTTGACAAAACTTCACTACCCAAACAAAGTTTTGCAACCTTTTTAAAAACCAATGCAATATTTAGAACGATTTTAGCATATTTTGTTTTTTTTATTTGGTCAAATGATTTGTTATGACAAAAAATATACAGGAAAAAATAAGATTTTTTTGGGAATTAAGCAAAAATAACTAAGCAATTTTTACCAGGCTATCAAGAACCAAACTAGTTAGACGAGGAAAATTTGTTAAAAAAATGTTTAGGTGAGGTTAACTGTGGCCAGAAACGACTAGATTATTTATAAAAATATGGAATTATTTTAGATTTACTTTTATTTTGTGTTTAATGTGTTATTCCAACTGAAATATACTTGACTACATGAAAATGGGTAAAAGTAGGTACGATGTTCGTGCATTCAACGTGCTGCGCTGCGTGTCGCGGGTTTGATCGGGCACGGAACAAAATTTAAATGGCCTGCAGATAGTTGTTTAAGGTCTGTGGATGGGTGACCGCCCGACATACCGAGTTTCCTCCGTGCCTCGGAAAGCACGTTAAGCTGTTGGTCCCGGCTGCCATATATACATAGGTCTTTGGCAGTCGTTACAGGTAGTCAGTGACCTGAAATTCTGACATCCAGTCTTACCGAAGAGTATCGTATTATGGCCCCACGTTGGGCGCCAGCTTGTAACGTTACATTTAACAGGGGGGTTAAAGTGTGTGAAGTGATGAAGAAAAATAGTTTTTGTTGCGCTAAAAGAAATTAAAACTATTTTTCTTCATCACTTCACACACTTTAACCCCCCAGTTAAATGTAACGTTACACCGGTTAGACTGGAAGCCGACCCCAACATAGTTGGGAAAAGGCTTGGCAGATGATGTAAACCCAAAAACCTGTTGACGTAACATGACGTCTTAAAGCAGGTTTGTTTTAATTTTATTCAATAGATTAAGGTAAATTATTATATATAATTTTTATCTGGTATATAATTTTTTTTTATTTAATTTTAATCAAGTTTGTAACATGTTCTGTTTTATTTATGGTAGAATTAAAGGCTTTTTTATATAAGATGTCATAATGACGTCCTTGTTGCGTTATTTCTGTTGAATTTCGTCGATGTTTCTCAAAATTAACGATATACAGCTAAATCCGGGCATTTTAATAATAATAATTTATTTAATGTCAGATAGCAATGATCCATAATGGTTAGTAACAATTGGTACTTATAAACTATGTTAGTAGGCACAAAAAACAATCATGAAATATAAATTACAAAATTTAAATAGGGAATTGAAAATATTACATTACAAAATTAAAATTAAATCATAAACATCATCAAATAAATAAACATTATGCTCAGGATGCTATTGGGGCTTTTTTTTTTTTGGGGGTTGGGAAATCATCAAATAACGGTCCCGCTCTTGGGCAGAGCGAAAGGGAGTGTCAGACTTCTACTGACTAAAAAACACCCATGTTCCTTCTTAGCCCTTCATGTCGAGGCCGCGGTATCTCTTGCGAACAACCCGCAGCCCCGACGGGGGTGCTTTTGGGGCTGACGCGTACCCTGCGCATGATGGAGGCGCATCGTTTGCGCATTATGGCGTGGAAGCCATCTATGCCCGCTTCTACGAACATGCCGGAAGCACTGCAGCCCCATCAACACTCTGAACGAATTATTGTATTGTACGCGCAGAGCGCTGTATGCCCTCTGCGTGTAGTTGACCCACAGACTGCATGTATAGAACGACTGACAGTACGCCCTGAATAGCGTAGCCTTTACGTCAGCCGAGCATTTCGCAAATCTGCGAGCCAACATAATATTGCAACGAACAACCAACGCTCTGCGCTCACGCCCAATATCGAGTCTGTCTTTTAGGTCCTCGGATACCCAGTGACCCAGATACTTGAAAGAGGTGACCTGATTTAAGGGACTTCCGCAAAGTTTTAGCTTTGATGTTATTGGGTAGGTTTTAGTGCCTGCCTTGAAACCCAGTACTTCAAATCAAATCAAATCAAATCCGTTTATTTGCCAGAATGTAGGTTTCAACAAAGTTTGGTCTTAAAACTATAGGTAATTGCTCCATTACATTCTACCATTACACATGGTGTGCAAATATCTAATTACATTATAAACAAAACATAATAATAATAATCCGCAACAACAAAACACCAGATCAAGCACGGAAAGCAACAAATTAATTAATTAATTGATGTCAAAGTTATATGTCAGATAATTAGGATAAAATTAATAAAATGTCAGATTAAGAATAATAATAATGTCATAACTAACTACCCTCTCCGCGATCTTCACTTCACTCTTTCTTACATTGTATCTGAGCCCATGGGCCCCCGCGTACCTTTCACATAATTAGTGCAGGGGGTGCAGGTTATTCCCGTCGGGGCTGTGGGTTGTTCGAAAGAGATACCGTGGCCTCGACACAAAGGGCTAAGAAGGAACATGGGTGGTTTTTAGTCAGTACAAGTCTGACACTCCCTTCCGCTCTCCCCAGAGACTCTGCTCAAAAAGAAAAGAAAAAAGGTATTCCTTGTTGTCGGAAGTATGACATTCAGTGTGGGACTGGATGTCAGAATTTGGGTAAAACACAGAATTAAAGGTGTCAAATAGTTACTACAGACTATCAAAAGTTAGCTTACTTCAAGGCAAACAGTCACATTAATGCACTACCTATACCAGAAGCATTGCAAATGCATTACCATCCCAATGAATAAGCTGAAATGAACCATAATCCCGTTATTACGAGTACACCATGCTCTGGGCGTACTCTCTTGCAAAGGGCTCTGTTACTATTAAATACGGGTTCTGTTAAACTAGTCCTTTGTAATTAGCCAAGGATAACGAACGGTTAATACGATACGCACACGGCGAAACATCAAGTTATTAACTTCCAGTATAACATGGCTTCGCTTTGTACAGATTTCCCGGAAAATGGTGATAGATGGTTAAACTAGAGATATTCTCAGTAAAGGCAGAAAACACATCACACAATAGGGTAGTTAACTAAAAAAATCTAATTAGTCCGTCAGATAGATTTCCGAAAAATATTGGACACTTATTTTTTTCTTTTTTCACCTAAACAAACAATGAAGACGATACAGTGCTTTGAAAACTCGTGTTTCGTCATATTATTCTAAGACATTAGTATGACATTTTTTACCGGTGAGTGACGTCACGACCCCCCATTCAAATCTTTGACGCGTTTTTATCTTCGTCAATTTTATTGATTTGATAAAACAAAAAATACGTATCCAATATGACGTTTGACGTGTTGACGGCACGGTTGGCGCAGGGGCTAAGCGATTGGACTGCTGTGCTGCGTGTCGCGGGTTCGATCCCCGCACGGAACAAATATTTGTATGGCCTGCAAATAGTTGTTTCGGGTCTGGGTATTTGTGTATGTGACTTTATATGTTTGTGAACGCACCCACGATACAGGAGAAATTCCTAGTGTGGGGCAACGTTTTTAAAAAAAAGAAAAAAAAAAAAAAAAGAAAAAAAAAAAATATATTTTTCGATAATCCAACGGACGGACTAATTAGAATCATGTTTTTTTTAGTGAGTAAACATCCCTATTACAATCTTCTGAAGATGTATGAAAAACGTTGACTGACTGTGACGGCTGGGAAAAAGGAATTTAGATTGACCCAATATTGTTTGTAGATATCTACTGACAAGTCACGTGCCAAGCAGGACTAATTTTGTATTCAGTTTAGAATATTACCTAATATTTTAGAATTGTAAGCAACAGATTAAAAAAAAATCAATTACTATGCTATACAGGCCGTTTAATAACCTACATGAGTCTTCATGACTTGATTAATGTTTGATTCTGATGCGTATACAATACTGTAACTATTTAGTAAGCATCAAAACATTACTTAAAATAGAATATACCAATTAAAAGGTCTCGACTGTTTCTAAATCTTTCTTTACTTGACTCTGTAGAGCGCAGAGCCAGGAGACTAATTGGTGACGCTAAGCTGGTTGCCAAGCTACATAGCCTGGCCCACCGCCGCAAAGTCGCTTGTCTGTCGGTCTTCTACAGACTGTACTTCGGAGAGTGTGCGCGGGAACTCCACGGGCTGATTCCACCATCTCCCTTCTTCCATCGGGAGACTAGGCGTACTGCAGGTTATGACCCATACCTAGTCGATGTTCCACACATTCGAACGAAGCGCTTTGCTAAGTCCTTTATTACAGCCAAGGAGTGAAACTCCCTGCCTGCGTTGGTTTTCCCGAGTTCATATAATCCCAAGCGAGTAAATAGGCTTCTTCTGGGTAAGCTCATTCCATCGTCGACCTCATCTTTGCCCTTAGGGTAAGATTGAGGTCAAGAGCAAGCCCATTGCAAATAAAATTAAAAAAAAAAAAAAAAAAAAACTGACTTTTTAAACTAGCGCGAAATACGGCCTACATTTCTGAACTCACTTCACCGAATCTTTTAAATCGCACGTGTTCGGGAAAACTGCCAAAGCAGTTTTTTTTTACGATTTCACTCCACACAGTTTTTTTTATAAGACTAGGCTTGTTTGGACAAACAGGTCTGTACCAAAAGAAATATTTTTTGTGGTAATTTAATTTTTGGAAGATTTCGTAACTACCTCATCATCTGTTAAATTATGATATGTTGAGGTCGGCTTGCAGTCTAACCAGATGCAGTTTAAAACCAGTATTTGACTTGGAGCGACTGCCTATCTGACTTCCACAACACAGTTAGTAATGAGTGTTATAATACCCCATGGTCACTCTAGGGCCAGTGACTATTTAACGACGTCATAGATCTACAATTGACATCTAGGACCGACGGCTTGACGTGTTTTCCAAGGCATGGTGAAAACTCGGTATGTAATGGGTGGTGGTCACCCATCTACGGACCAACCTAGGCAAGCGCGGCTTAACCTGAAGATCGACGCGAGTAAATGATATGAATTAGCCACACAAGCTTCTTTCTCTCGTTCCAAGTTATCAAAGAACCGGTAGCTATAAATTTAACTACAATATCACCCGAGACCATTCGAGCTATACATTCGATCATTCGGTCCATTGGATTCCAAGATTCGTAACATTCCAGTGACCCCTATTTCAAGTTGGAACACCTGTTACCTACCCCAATACCCCAAAATTCAAATTAAAGGCATTCCACAATAACATCACGCTCGTAGATCCCTAAAGGGTCAAATTTATACCCTTATTTTGCCAGTCAAAATCCGCTCTTAAAAAATCATGCCTGATTTCTAAAAAATATTGGACACGTATTTTTTCTGTTTTCACGTAAGCAAACAATGAAAACGAAAACTCGTGTGACGTCATTTTCTAAGACAAGTGTATGACATTTTTACCGGTGAGTGACGTCACAACCCCTCACTCAAATCTTTGACGCGTTTTATCTTCGTAAATTTTTATTTATTTGATAAAACAAAAAATACGTGTCCAATAATTTTCGATAATCTAACAGACGGACTAATTAGAATCATATTTTTTTTAGCCAATAAACATCCATTAAGTTATTATATTTGCACCGTTTGAGGTTTTCAGCACCTGCAGCAGCCGCCCCAGCACAGCTCACCGTGTTAGGATGGCGCAAGGGAGTCGATACAAGTTGCATCCCACACCAAAGGCGTAGCTACCTTATTATCTAGCTACGAGAATGTGGGCAATATTTTTTTATTTTTAGTTTTTAATTAAATCACGGCACATGTGACAGATTTATACAAGTCTTAAAACTACCGTTTTCATCAAGCCTTTTAGTTTTATTGCAGAAAAAAAACAATGACCATTTTTATGCACAACATAATTTAACAATCCCATTTTTGCAAAAAAAAAAAAGTATAATGTATTTTTTTGCAAAAATGGAATTTGATTGATAAAATCCAAAGGAATGAACCACTTTTTCCACATTGACTGTGACAATAAAAAATATAAACGAAGCGATTCTATAAATAGTACAACTAAAAACTTTTCTCCCCAATCACAGAAAAATGTTTTTAACTGTGACAATCTAAATGGTGATCACGTTTCTCTTCGTAAGCGGAAAAAACGTTATCTCACGGACATCGTTTTAAAAACCGCTTTTCTTTTAATTTTTATTAAGTTCTATATTTTTCATAAATTCTCCCGTTATTTTTTACAGATCTCATCTAAGATTTTTGAGTTACTTCTCAAGATTAAGTAGACAGAATAAAAGAACGGATCAGAATGGTTTATTTATATAGCGAATCCTTTTTTCAGTTGCCTTTAAAAAATGAAATCATTGTAACTACTCTTATCTTGTAAAATAACTGAAATAAAAAAATCTTCGCTTGAAAGTGAAAGGCACACTATATTTTAAGTAAGTCATTAAAAAGCATACATTCAAATGGCATACTAAAGGTTACCTAGAAATTACTAACGATTTAAACATAATTGGCGAAGTGTGACTGTACTATTAGGTACACTTCTGTCTAACCCTTTGGTGGTTAAAGGCGTAATGTTATGAAATAAGACGTCTTTTTAAAATTCAAACCGTTTTTTCTTCATAAAGGACTTCTTAATAATAAAAGTTACAAAGACACAACAACAAAATAACACAACGACCAACAACAACAACAACGGTGACAATACAACAACGACAACAACAACACAATGACAACGATCGACAACGACAACAACCAATCCGACCGATCGATTTCAAGTGCTTGAGAACTTAGCTTTAGCAAAATATATTTCTGATAGTAACCGAGAATACTTTCTACGTGTATAAGTATAATATATGTATTACTAGTTTTTTTAGTGTTCAGGATAGCGTGGAAGGAGTGGGTAACTGGGCGGAAGCCAGTTTTGAAGACCCAGACTTAGCTGAAGAGAATGAAATAGAAATGGATGAGATTGTAAGAGCAATGAGAGGAATGAAAGTGGGGAAGGCTGCAGGGTATGACAGAGTGTCTGTGGAAATGTTGAAAAGCGGTGACCTAGACGGTCCTGACGGTAGCAAGCCTGTTGTGCCGGATCTTTAATATGGGTTGGAGATATGGTCGCGTGCCGGATGACTGGTGCAAGGCCGTAATTGTACCACTATATAAGGGAAAAGGTTCACAGCAGGAGTGTAAAAACTACCGTGGCATTAGTATTTTGAGCGTTGTTGGGAAACTGTATGCGAAAGTGTTGATAAACAGGGTAATAAGAGAGACAGATGAGAAGATTTGGGATGTGCAAGCAGGATTTAGAGAGGGAATGGGCTGTATGGATCAGATCTTTTCCTTAAGGTGCATAGCTGAAAAACATCTGGCAAAGCACAAAAGGGTTTACTGTGCCTTCGTAGTCTTGGAGAAGGCTTATGACAGTGCGTGGAGGGAAGAGCTGTGGTCGACTCTATGTATGGTGTGGACAGGTGCTTGGTACAAGCACTAAAATCTTTGTACAAGGATTCTAGTGCTTGTGTTAGGATAAATGGGGCATACACTGGCTGGTTTAGCATCTCAAGAGGTGTTAGGCAGGGCTGTGTAGCGTCTCCTTGGCTGTTCAACCTATACATGGATAGTTGTCTGACAGATTTGAAAGAGAATGACTGTGGATTAAGGATGAATGAGTTGCCTGTCAAATGCCTTCTGTACGCAGATGATCAAGTTCTTCTTGCATCGTCAGCGGAACAGTTGCAAGATATGGTAACTGTTATGAATGAAGCATTTAAGAGAAAAGGGATGAATGTAAATGTGAACAAGACGAATGTTGTGGTATTTGAAAGAGAAGGGGATATATCGGTGTGTGATGTGTAAATAAATGATGAGAGTGTGAAACAAGTGAATGAGTTTGTATATTTGGGTAGTATGTTTACAAGAGATGGAAAGATTGACGCAGATGTAAACGCGGGAAATAGAGTAAATGGTGCTATGTATGCGGTGGTGACCAACCAGTCGATGTCAAAAGAGGCTCGGCTGACTGTTCACAATGGTGTGCTGGTTACTCTTACTCTTATGTATGGCAGTGAATGTTGGGTGTGGCAAACGAAGCATGAAAGTAGGATTAATGCTGTGGAAATGCGTTCTTTGCGAAGCATGTGTGGTGTAACTCTGAATGATAAATTGAGGAATGAGGTTATACGAGAACGTTGCGGTTTAAAAGAAGATGTAGTGACAAAAATTGAAAAGAGTATGCTAAGGTGGTTCGGTCATGTGGAGAGGATGAATGAAAGTCGATTAACAAAAGGTATTTACAAGGCAAATGTGAGTGGTAATGCCGGGAGGGGACGCCCTAGAAAGACATACACTGATCTTATTGGTGCCGTTCTTCTGAAAGGACAGGTGCGTAGTACTCGTAACCGGCGTGCGTGTATGACCAGATGTATGAATGTGGACGAGGCAAAAGGAGTATGTAAAGATCGTAGCAAGTGGCGTTCTGTGGTTTCTGCCTACCCCATGGGAAAAGTGCGTGAGTTTATGTATGTATGTATTATTTTAAGTTCTAGTAACTAATCTCATGACATTAAACAAAGTTTCTTTAGCTAAACTTTGACCTTCTATATGCCCTTTATTCAATATAATCTGTTATCGTTTATACTCACTAAGTTTTTGTTGCTTTTAGTTGTGTATAACTGCCGCACTCAGAGAGCTTTAATGATTACTTAGCCCACCACTTAGTAGAGGTTTTGACAGTTTTCTCATACAAAAGTATGTCAAATCTTTACTTAGTGACGGCTTAAGTAATCATTAAATATTTCTGAGTACCTAAGTTATCCATCTACTTAGTAAAGGCTCCGAATAATAGGAATAATGGGTATAACGCCGAGGTGTATTTAAAAGAGAACCTTTGGGTATTGCTACGGCGTAGCTCTGTAGCAAGTATACGGCGTAGTTATATAGCAGTAACGGCGTAGCAGCTGTAGTGTTGATGGCTAGAAATATCGTTGTAATTAGATACGAGTATCTTATGAAGTCAGAGAAATAAGATTAATGAAACATTTTACCACTTCCGTATAAAATCCCGTTACGGTTAATTTATGTGGCAGAAAATACTCTAGATTCTAATATTTCTTACCTAATTTACGAGTAGGTTGGAACCAAGACAGGGTAGTACACATTACTTTGTATAATTTACTAGCTGTACCCGCATGCGTTGCTATGCCCTTTTTCCTACATAATACCTGCCTACCTACCTGCTATATACCTACTACTTACCTACCTACTACCTCCTATCCTACCTAACTACTACCTCCTATCCTACCTACCTACTACCCTACCTACCTACTATCCTACCTACTACCCTACTCACCTACTACCCTACCTACCTACTACCCTACCTACCTACTTACTACCCTACCTACCTACTTACTACCCTACCTACCTACCTACTACCCTACCTACCTACCTACTACCCTACCTACGTACCTACTACCCTACCTACCTACCACCCTACCTACCTACTACCCTACCTACCTACCACCCTACCTACTACTCTACTGTCCTACGTACTGAGTTGTGTTTTGTTATTCTGTCAGTTGCGTTTTGTTATACCACGTTTTATGTCTCGTCCCACGGGAACGACGGGAACGGGATAAAAAGTATCCTATGTCCTTTTCCTGGTTCTTAGCTACCTCCCTACCAATTTTTAGCCAAATCGGTTCAGCCGTTTTTGAGTTATAAATAGTGTAACTAACACGACTTTCTTTAATATTTATAGATTTCATCACTACTCAAAAAACACCTCCTCCACAACCGATTTCCACACAAGTTTTCAGTGACCGGCGCCACTTTTGACTTCCTCTTATGTACACTCGTTTCTTATTTTATCCATTCACGTAACACCACACATACCCCTTACCATTTTCATCTCAGCCCCTTGCAAATACTTTTCATTCATACATCTTCCTCTAAAGTTTAAGGGTACCCGTGCCTGTAACTGCCGTCATTTTAATCCATCCCGTATTAATCATGTATTATGACTATACTATACATTTTTCTATCGCTTTGCACGAGTGAACCCTACTGATACCAAAAGTCGGAGCACACAAGAAAAACGCACCGTCTAGCGCTATGACTACATCATAGCGATTCACAAACAATCGAATCGCAACCGAATCGAATATGTTAAGAAAAAAAGAAAAAATATTTATTTGTCGCAAAAACATAACGAGCATTCAATGAGACACAATGAAAAAAGCAATACACATACAACACATAACAAATATTACACAAGCAGGGATCATAATAAAAATAAAGTTAACAGCTTGCACGTCGTGACTGCGACAAGCAGGTTACCAGTCAGCATGGTGCTGTGCTATGGGGACCCACAGCACAGCGCTGGTCGTCTGTCTATCTTACTCGCCCTCGTAATGCTAAACAAAGACATACTCGATTCGGTTTCGATTCGATTGTTTGTGAAAAGCTCTGCAGGACTGGAGAGACCGCTGAAATCGCAAAACACGTATATAGTTTTAGTCACTACGCTCAACGAATAATTTCGGGAAAGACGACCAATTTCATGAAATTGTCAAGCCTAATGGATCCGTACTGACGAAAACGATAAAATATAGATATGCCAACGTAATATTAAGGATGCTATTATATTTAATATACCAATAACATGCTTACTTTACTGAACTGATATATACATATCCATAGGTTTCATCATTTATATATTCGCAGTTATTGATATTACCTATGCAAGCGTAATATATGTTTAGGCAAATGACACCATCTTTATCTACGGTGTATTTCAGGAAAGACTGGTCATACATACACAGGTGGCGCTCTGTGGTATCTGCCTACCCCCATGGGAACGACGTGAGCTTATGTATCTTTAAATACATCAATAAATGTTTAAATACCATCAATTCTATCGTCATTGAATCGGCCAACGTGAAATTAGTAACGTACCTCAATAATTTATGTTAATTGTATTTGGTTTACATTAATTTAATATAATACGATGAATTGAATTATGATTGGATAACGCGGCTATAATCATCTTGTAAGTAATTATATTTGTGTATCACATCAGAAAACGTTTGCAAAGAAATATAGATTTGATTAAGATAGTGCATGCAGTCCTGGTCGCAACTACTCGACCAACGGCTGCTATGACTAATCATAGCAGCCGTTTGTCGAGTAGTTGTATTATTTACTATTCATGTTTAGAAAGGGGAGTTACTACCCAGAATCCAGATGATGGCTTACAAAGGGTCAAATAAACTAAATAAACTCCACACGTGATGGGTATTAACGATATCTATACATAAGGCTCAAATGTATGTAATGTTCAGTAATTGAGGCACGTGGGCCTGTCCGTCGGTGCTGCGGGTTGTTCGCAAGAGATACCGCGGCCTCGACATGAAGGGCTAAGAAGGAACATGGGTGGTTTTTAGTCAGTAGAAGTCTGACACTCCCTTTCGCTCTGCCCAAGACCGGTTATTTGATGATTTTCCACCCACCACAAAAAAAAGGGTCAAATGATTGATGATTTTCTTTAAGTTTTTTCACGTTTCAACACAAACCTAACATTAACATTACCAATAGTAAAGTCTCCGTCGAAGAATAAACAATAAAACTGATTCAATACAAATCTTTTTAATGAAAGAATTGCCTTTTTATCTTTATTTTCACCCGACAACGATGAAACCATTCTTATTGGGTTACTAGAAGCTGTAGATAAGCAATTCAAAGCAATTTAATTATAAAATGATGATATTGAAAGCTATTTTAATAAAAACCAACCGTGTTAGTACTTTAAACTAGAATATTATTTTTAAAATATTAAAGACGAATTATACTTAATACTTTTGCTAGAACATTGATCAAATTAAAAATATTAAGGTAGTCATTTCTGAGTGAACCCCTCAGATAATAAATCAGTTTTAAACGAAAGTTTGTGAAATCTGACACAAGAGGTTTATAAATGAGTTAACTTTTCATTCAAACTAATCCATTAGCCGTATACAAATTGTGTAATGTAACTATAAAATTTAGTTTACGTGGCTAACGCAACTATCGTTGGTGTTAAACTTCGCAATATTTATAATAAAAATATAAAATAAGAATTATGTTGTAGCGAACTTATTAAATATCAACATAACATCCCCGAAGGATTCGGCAGATGTGTACAACGTGTAAACATACCCTACACGAAACCTTTAACAAAGCATTCTGTAAATCGAACTAAGTATCTCTCAGTAAAAATTATTCCTTTTTTATTTGGAGGGTTGGAAATCATCAAATGACTCCTCTCACTCTGGGCGGAGCGGAAGAGAGTGTCAGACTTTTACTGACTAAAAAACATCCATGTTCCTTCTTAGCCGTTTGTGTCCGGGGCTGCGGAATGATTCCTAACAAACGATATTATTGGGGTGGAAAACCACGATTTAATAATGATGGGGAAAACAAGCCCCTTTCGGCTTCATTAATGGTATTTTTACACCCTGTTTTAACTGACAGAGAGAAATATTTAAAAGAAATGTTCCCTTACGTTAACGAAAGCAGTATAAAAATAAATATTTATGTACCCAAATCCAAACAGATTCGTATCAGATGAAATCCCACGAAATGGTTTTGTTTACATATTCTCGATGTTACCCTGACAAACCGTATTTTTTTCAACAATCTTTATCTTTATTTAACCAATATTTGAATAACGCTTATAAGATTTTTTACAACATTTTTTTTATCTGTTTCATAAACCGAGATGATTAACTTCTACAAATAACATGGTATTGACTTCAGCTCATCATCATTGCCTGCCCTTATCCCAATTCATTTGGGGTCGGCGTAGTATGTCTTCTTCCATACTTCTCACTACTCATCATCTCAGCAGTCCCGTCCTTTCTAGCAACATCATCATTCACACAGTTCATCCATCATTTCTTCAACATAAAATTAAACTTTATTGTAGAAATCTATATAAATAAAAATGAATTGTTGTTCGTTAGTCTGATTAAAACTCGAGAACGGCTGGACCGATTTGGCTAATTATAGTGTTGAATTATTCGTGGAAGTCCAGGGAAGGTTTAAAAGGTGAGAAAGTGGTAGGTAGGTAGGCAGGGTAGTAGGTAGAGTAGTAGGTAGGGTAGTAAGTAGGATAGTAGAGTAGGTAGGGTAGTCGGTAGAGTAGTAGGTAGGGTAGTAAGTAGGTAGGGTAGTAGGTAGGTCGGGTAGTAGGTAGGTAGGGTAGTGGGTAGGTAGGTAGGGTAGGAGGTAGTAGGTAGGTAGGTAGGTAGTTGGTACACAGGCAGGTAGTAGGTAGGAAAAAGGGCATAGCAACGCATGCCGGGAACAGCTAGTTATTTAATGAAAAAAAACCTGTTACGAAAGCTTTCATAGAAAATATAAAATATGTGCAAAAAGGGGTCGCGAGCAACCGCCAGTCACGATATATATAATGTAAACAGACCCTTCACAAGTCCGTCAAGCTTTCTGTACATCAGTAACATTGCCAAAATTACTGTTGGAAAACGACCTTATTTTTGGTGCGAAAATTGAATTTTTATTTTTATCTTTAGAATTTTTATCTTTAGAACATTACATTAGGGCCTATAATCCCCGAATGGTTAGGCAGAGGTGCACTTAATATTTTACCAGTTGTATTAAAGTCCTACGAAATAGTGAGCGAGTCTATGCCATTAACCGTACCGCACAAATTCAGAGCCGCATATTTTTTTTTTAAATGAGACGCATTCGTTGTATTGTGATTTATGTTTCAATATGAAACGTAGATGGATGGTTAATTCTCAGGGATTTTTTTTTTTGGGGGGTGGGAAATCATCAAATAACCCCTCCCGCTCTTGGGCAGAGCGAAAGGGAGTGTCAGACTTCTACTGACTAAAAACCACCCATGTTCCTTCTTCGCCCTTCATGTCGAGGCCGCGGTATCCCTTGCGAACAACCCACAGCCTCGACAGGCGTCGGCCCTTGCGGGCCCCTTCCATGTTGCTGACATCTCTTTGAGGCGCGCGTGGAACACGAACGCGCCGTCGACACGGCCTGTCGTCGTCATAAGACGGACGGACGGCGAGCTTACCCATCACTCACCGTCCACAGGCCCGCGTCTAAGGTGGCCGGAAGCCATTACGTGGCCCCCGACGCCCGGAGCGCCTCCCGCGGCGGCTGGGACGAGAGGTTCTCTCCCTCTCACGTTCCGCCACCTCCTTCGCTAGCATCACTGCTTCGCAGAAGGAGGCGACGGCGTCCCATTCCTCCTCGCCCCATACCATGGCTTGCACCAGGGCCGGACGCGAGAGGTCGCCGCCGCCGATCGCCGCTACGAGAACACGGCGGGGCTCCGCCCAAGCGGGACACACCTCCACAGTGTGCTCCACCGTGTCCTCCGGCCGATCCTCGCAATGGTGGCATCCGGGCGTTTCCTCCCGCCTGATTCGGTGCAGGTACCTCCCGAAACAACCGTGTCCGGTGAGTACCTGCGTCAGACGGAAGGTGAGGGCGCCGTGGCGCCTCTCCAGCCACTCCTCAAAGAGGGGACTTAACGCCACTATCGTGGCGTGCCCTGGGATTAATCAGCTCGGAAATATATTCCCATATAGTTTACAAATATTGGTTAAAAAAAACTACGACTAAATGTGTTCCACTCGACACATTTAGTCGTAGTTTTTTTTAACCAATATTTATTATTTAACTAATAGTTTTATAAACAAACTTAATTCTACATATTTAAATTCCTCGTCGTTACATTGCATAGATCTTAGAATGAATAAAGCAAAGTAGCAAAGAAGCAAAGAAAATTTGCAATTTCTATCTTTCTGACATAAAATTTTAATATGCAAAAGATAAGCAGCTGAGGCATTCAAACTTCGGCTTCACAAACGAGTCCAGCTAGAAAATATGCGTATGAAAATATTTGAAAAGTAGGGAACATCCTTTGTCTCTCAGTTTTAGTAGATACAAGCAGACTTCCGAGCATAGGATCCTAGTTCCCAATTACAGCAGTGTTATTAGAATTTTCTGTTACTCCTTCATTCAGGGCTGCGGGTTGTTCGAAAGAGATACCGCGGCCTCGGCACAAGGGCTAAGAAGGAACATGGGTGATTTTAGGCAGTAGAAGTCTGACACTCCCTACCGCTCTGCCTAGAGCGGGGTAGTCATTCGATGATTTCAGACCCACAAAAAAAAAAGGGTTGGGAAAATTGTTCAGTAAGAACCACGGAGTCCGGATTTGTGCCCGGTTGATCCCAATAAGCTCGCCTTTACTACATGGGTCTTAAACATAACTGGTGTTTTTAGTGTACCTACTATAAGGTACACCTCTGTATCATCTTGTCGGCTTAAGCCGACGGTGACGTGTTGTGAACGTTTTCAATTGTCGGCTATATCCGACCGCGACGCTTGAAAAACATCCACTTACAATAATACAGTATTTATTCAACACCATCATCATTTATTCACAAAACTCACGATATGAGAAGGAAAATTCATTTCTTGCGTAAAAGAACACTTGTCGGGGAAGGAAAACGGTGCAAGATATATTGTGGGTGAAAAATGGACGAGGCCAACGAAAATCGAAAGATAGACGAAAACATACATTACTATTGTATGTGTTAACGTTGCATGTTGCGAACCTTTAAGTAGGATTGTTCGGTTTGAGATCTTGATACACAAACCGATCGTCTTGTTTTTTGATGAAATCCTTGAAATTCCAGTCATTTCTTTATTGTGTGTCCACCTTCCGAAATAAATTATCAAAATTCTCGAGAAAACCACATCGAATTTGAAAAGCGACATTAATTATAAAGAACAACTTCTTTATGCCTTTTTATTCCTCCTGCCACTACTTCTACTACCTTTACCCAAATATTAATGGGTATAATAATAAATTCATTTATTCAGGTAATTTTAAACCCGTTGCCATTTGTCAATCACAATATTTAAATATTATATGAATAAAATAAAATATTAAAATTTGGATAAAAACAATAATAAATAACATTAGGAATAGAATCAAATTAAAAATAATGAAAACAATACACACAAACATACAATTAAAAGTCAGTAAAACGTCAAATTACATTCAATTAAAATTCACATAAAATTCTAATACACAAACAAACAATTACATTAAAGTTAATCATTGATTAATTACCCATACAAACACAATAACTACAATTTTCTAATCGGCACTGGAAGAGCAACATGCCTGCCACAGCAATGCCGGATATAGGGGCCGGATATAATATTAACGGCAAATTTAACATCGAATTAACTGAAAAACCACCAACATCGAATTAACACAAATGAAAAACCAATTAGACAGTATTACACAGTTACACCAATTCAAACATCAACATAACATCTCAATACATAATTAGCAATTAGTCTAATTAAGTTGCTATACAAATAGGGGTACTGTGGCTGATAAATAATTCATAATCAGCCTATAATGTTTCCACTGCACAGGCACAGGACACAGGACTCCTCTCTATCGGAGAAATGGGCTAAAATCCACACGATTAAAGCCACGGGCTTAAGTTAGTCTTTACTATTATTATGAAGAGGTGAAGTTTGTAAGTTTTTGATGGAGGCGGTACTTTTCAGAATAAGTCCAGTTTATCCCCGAGTGTTTAGTGGTCGCAAATGCGACTGCTGAGCTTGAGGGGCCTGGGTTCATTTCTCGAATTGAGCAAAGTGTTATTGGGTTTTTCTATCAGGAATTTCCCAATAGCAGCCAGCCATTTGTTTTCAGTTGATCCAGACTCCGTGGTTCACTTATTACTTTGGACTTAAATGTAACTGGCGAAATGTGAGTGCACTATTAAGAAGACCTCTGCCTAACCCTTCGAGAATTACAGACGTGATGTTCTGTTACATTTTGTAACAGGCTATATATTAAACATCGCATGGGATAAAATCATAGCATAACGCGATCAAAGCCCAAGGGCTTCATCATCTGCCTAGCCTTTTCCCAACTATGTTAGAGTCGGCTTCCAGTCTAACCGGATGCAGCTGAATACCAGTATTTTACATGGAGCGACTGCCTATCTGACCTCCACAACCCAGTTAATACTAGGTAATACTAGGATGTCAGAATTTCAGGTCACTGACTACCTGTAACGACTGCCAAAGATCTATATATGGCAACCGGGACCAACAGCTTAAGTGAGTCATTAATAAAATAACTGAAAAATAAATAATTTTTCCGAAAAAACCTGCCATTGACAGGCAGTTAGTTATTAGCAGTTTCGTTGTAATTTCAATTAATTTACTGGCAAAGATAAACAAAGGATCCAGTGTTTATCCAGGCGTCAGCCAGATAAACACTGTTAGATAGCACTTAATTTACTTAACTCAGATAGCACTTATTTTATCAAAAAACCTTAGATAATGACAGTAGAACGCCATCTACTGCATTAGAAATGTTTGTTCATATTACCTATAAGACTATCAAAATGAACAACCTTGTTCAGGGGGCGTGAGAAACGTAGACCAAAAAAAAATACATAAATACATTTTGTTGTGTACTCTTAAACTGCAATACCCTTAAATATTACCACATATTTCTGACACATTTTTCACTGCCTAAATTAACAGAACACATTATTACGCTGGTAATAATAAAGGTTAGGCAGAGGTGTACCTAATATTACACCCACATTATGCCAGTTATGTTAAAATCAGAGATATCAAGTCTATTGCCGCCAACCGGGCACCGATTCAGATACTGCCGCCTGCAAATTAGAAATTCCTGCACGCGTAGTATGACCACCGTAGAAACGGGTTTTGTCGACGGAAGAATCGACAAAATGACAGATTGTAGCAAAATTTCATGTCAAATTGTATGGAAAAAGCTTTGTCTATTCTTGGTAGAATAGAGATAGAATCGCCATATTAAGCGTGCTGATGAAGAAACTCAATAGCACTGAGCGTGACCTGGGAGTCAAACCCAAGACCTCTTAATCAGCAGTCACCCTTGAAACCACTAGACCAACGAGACAGTTGAGCTTATAAAAAAAAACACGACATTAAAATATTTAATAATAGAATAGAATTCATTTATTTTTAGGTCGCTGAAACAAATACAAATACCTTAACCTAAATATACACATTAATAACATTTGTGTTAGTATACGTAACTTAAAACTGTGTTACTTAACTTCACTTGCACGATACTTTGTGCGATCTTGTGGAATTTGTCCGTGGAAGCGTGTACGTGGGTATGCGCACCACAAACACTTTTAAAATTCACGTTGCAATAAAAGGTTTTCGACTACAAAAACCTTTATTTAGACTCTGCGTCCAGGCTTCATAGTAAACGTATTCGTTTACTGTACGGAGTAATTAAAGCCTGGCAGATCGTTTGATCTTTTATATGAAGGCTTGATGGACGCAGAGGCCCAAACTAAATCTGCATAAATTCTGTCCACAAACAAGCGCAACTGCTTTGCATGACGTCCTAGGTTAAATTTCCAGGTCGGGAAAAGTATTATTGGATTTTTTGATCAGGAATTTTCTCAATAGCAGCCACGGAGTCTGGATTTGTGCCGGTTGATGGCAGTAGGCTCGCCTCTTGTTACATGAGACTTGAACATAATTGGCGAAATGTGGGTGTACTATTAGGGATACATCTGCCTAACTCTTCGGGGATTCCAGGCGTGATGTTATGTTATGTCAAAAGCACTACCTAAACTTATACAGGGGCCAACAAATAGATGTCAGCAACATGGAAGGGGCCCGCAAGGGCCGACGCCCGTCGGGGCTGCGGGTTGTTCGCAAGAGATACCGCGGCCTCGACATAAAGGGCTAAGAAGTAACATGGGCGGTTTTTAGTCAGTAGAAGTCTGACACTCCCTTTCGCACTGCCCAAGAGCGGGAGGGGTTATTTGATGATTCCACCAGCCAAAAAAAAAAAAAAAAGGCCAACAAATAGATGGATACAAATGGTGAATTCTAATATACAATATGCGAAAATGTACCCACTTAATCCCAAAACTCGTAGTTCAAGCGTACTCGCGATTGTCATTTATTTGAGATTGTCGTTTAAGAGCTGGATATACGAGTACGCCACTGACAATTCACCCTCCCGCACCTGATTTATTGAACGCCAGACGGGAAGTAGCTACGCGATTTGCGAGTAGTGATTACGTGAAAAAAACCCATATAAATAATTAAGAAAGTTATTGGCAAACAAAGATCCCGTGATTGATAGTTTAGGAGAAAAATTGTAGTTAGTTACAAAAACAGAGGTTACTTTGCAATGTATTTATGATGTTTAAAAAAAATTTTGAAACCATGAGGACATGCTATAGAATAATAATATATTTTTTTGAAAAAATCCGGTTATGGTTGCGGAAAAAAAGGTTCTAATGTATCCTAAAAAAGGCCAATTCACGTATATCCTCGCCTTAAGCGACGCGACGACCGACAAGCTTGTGCTATACCTACATTTCTAGGATAACATGTCCTCCAGGCTCAGGATCAGGCCAGATTCTCCAATCCAGGCTCCGTGGCAGCTACTGAGAAATTCATGACAGAAAACCCCAATAATTTTCCCGACTCGGGAATCGAACCCAGGACCTCATGCTCAGTAGTCGCTATTCCGACCATTAGACCAACGAGGTAGTTTTGAGCAAAGCTTTTGAGTTTTTGATTTAATTATTACCGTCACCTTTATATTCAACTTAGTTAAAGTTAAGTTGGCAACATAAAGGTCATTGATTTTATTACCTTGAAATTGTAACAAGTTAGATCAAAGCGACTGTCTGCTTGTAGAAATTAAACGTAATTAATCACTAGGGACTAGAGCCTGATTTCATTTCACATAGAAATGCGAAGTCAAGCAGTGTTTTCGTCATGTTTCTAACTTCTTAAAGCGATTGAATACTACCTGTCTGTCTGTCAGCCGTATATTACAGCCACGTTATTCCGAAACTATTAGGACTACCTACACAGTTAGAAACACACACACACACAGACAGGAAGATGTATTCTCTGAAACGCTTCACAATTTTTATTTACTCTTTATTATTACAATAAAAAAAATCACGGGGCCTTATACATGAACCTGAAACTAAAAAAAGGTTAAGAAGGGCTAAGAAGGAACATGGGTGGTTTTTAGTCAGTAGAAGTCTGACACTCCCTTTCGCTCTGCCCAAGAGCGGGTATATTAACCCCTGTTATTTGATGATTTTCCACCCCCAAAAAAAAAAGGCCTGCGGCTTTACCAGCATGGAGTTTGATAATTGTCCCACGAGATCATTCCACCGGGATAAAAGTATCCTATGTGTTATAATACAGGTTATAATCCATCTGTGTGCAAAATTTCATCCAAATTCGCTCAGAAGTTAATACGTAAATAAGTAACAAACATCCATACATCCAGACACACAAACAACATCCTCACAAACTTCATGCTTCCTAGTAATATTATTACTAGGTAGAAGGATTATAGATTCCAGCGAAACTGATCCTCATAAAGGTTGTGTGGCGCTAAAAATAACTATTCCCTCTTCGAACTCTCTCTCTCTCTCTCTCTCAAAGGAGAAGAAGAATCAATTATCTTTATGACAATCTATTTTTGTTTAGGTACAGTCAGCATCAGAAGTAGATTAACACTACTCAAAGTTTCATAGCAGCCGTTTTAATAAAAACTTGTTAGATATTAAATATAAAAACTTGTTATTATCAAGTTATTGAAGAGTAAAAAATATTTAAAGAATAATCTTCCGAAACAATAAAAATAATAAGTGGAGGCCTGCACATTAAATAATTAAAATTCCGAAATGTTAAGCTACTTCTGTTGCTTACAGTACAATATTTCTAGGTAAGTGTTACTAGTTTTGTTAGCTTGGATCTTACCTGTTAAAACAATTAATGTAGGTAATAAATAAATGTGAATCGCATATTTGACCCTTATTCAAATAAGCTTAGCCCCGTGATCTTCAACCGCGTAAAATTATTATGAAAATACTTCTAAAGTTACTGTAATAATATAATTCAGTCATGATTCGAAAGACACAGGCGCCATAAGAACGTTATTGTAGTTTTTCTCGAGAATAGTAGTTTTTTAAGGAAAAAAAGGTACCCGTTTCTGAACACCTGACAACGGATACTTATGCAAATTTTCGGGATGACTGGTTCAGTTCTTTAGGTGTGAAAAGGTGACAAACATACAAACTTATTCGCAGTTATAATATACAATATATGTTTGAATTTTCGCACAAAGACAAAATCAAAAATATCGCCGTCATCTTGTATTTCCAATTCAATCCACGAATTTTGGCCAACGGTCCATGTCAGCATCATTTAGACGACTGTCTCTCAAATCAACAACTTATTGAATAAAATTAACTACTTTTTTAAAAACGCGGCCCAGGAACACAAAGGGCTAGGAAGGAACATGAGTGGGTTTTAATACAAGTCTGACCACTCTGCCTAGAAAGGAAATTTGATGATTTCCCATCCATAATAAAAAAAGGTATACAAATATTGGACCTGTGCGAGAAACCAAAAATTATTAAGAATTTCTTTATTGAAAAACTGCAAATGCTTGCTTGAAATAAACTAACGAGGTACTAGAATTAACAAACCAATTATATTTATTTAATTGTAAAATGTCGACGTACAAAAGCGGTTTTTACTGGTTTCCTTGAAATAAATGATTGGTCTTAAAACAATTTGATTCTATCGTGGCCGTTCGTAGTGTACAGTCGTGCTCGTTAGCAGTATTTGTTTAACGCAATAATTGTGACCTCCTTTAGTTTTTGCTAAGAGTGCAGTTTATTAAATAATGGAAACTTAAAATTGTGAACTGGTAGAAAAATGGATAACAGCCCCGGTGTTTCAAGTAGTCGAGGGCAACTCAATGCCTCGCCAATTAAACCCAACTTCACCATAGACTTTGTGTCTACGCCCGACATCCAAAAATGGATGTCATCCATTCAGCTGAAGATGAATGAGGTTTGCACTATCGCCACAGATGGCAAACTCAATTCGGAGCAGAAACTGAAGATTACCAACCTGTGCCGTAAAGTAGAATCTGACACCTCTCAAATGGCAGTTTTGTATCAGGCTCTAAAGCAAAAAGCCCGTCAAGCCCTCAGCATAATCGATGTCTTGAAGGAAACCCGCAACCTTACAGATCAAATTTCGGACCTCAAACAGACGATTAAGGACTCTGGCGCAGTGGGAACCGCTTCGTTTGCTGATATGGTGAAAAAGGGTTCTAGTGATTATGTGCGACCAAATAAGTTAAGTTCCGTAGTAGTTTATCCTGACGATAAATTGAAGTCGAGTGACGAGACAAAAAATCTTGTGCAAAACCTCATACGCCCTGACGAAATGAAGCTCCATGTACGTGGTCTGCGGAAAACCAAAAATGGTGGCGTTATCATTAGCACCGAGACCAAACAGGATGCAGATAAAGTCAAGCACGCAGTCCAGATGTCTACATCAGGACTCACCACCGACGATACCATCAAGCGCAAACCACGTATTACCATTGTAGGAGTACCGAGTTCTTTGGCTGATGCTGACGTCTTCAAGTTCATGTACGAGCAGAACATCGCCGATAAATTTCCAACAATGTCACTGGAGACCTTTTTAGCCCAAGTTAAATTTAGCCACAAATCCGGGAAGAAAGATGCTTCTACCTGTAACTTTGTTATCGAAGTTCCAGCCAACATACGTAGAGCTCTAATATCTCAGGCAAGGCTTTTCATAAATTGGACTTCCTGCCCTGTTAAGGACTTTACCTTAGTAACAAGATGTTACAAGTGCCAACAATTTGGTCATGCAGCAAAATCATGCAGAGAGGTAAACTCTACGTGTGGTCACTGCGGAGAAGCCGGACACTCGATGGCTGAGTGGGTGAAGAAAGCTGACACACCTAAGTGTGCAACGTGCTCGCGGTTTAAAAAGCCCAACAACCACAAAACTGGGGATGTTGATTGCCCCGCTAAGAAAATAGCGGAATATAGGTACATCAACTCCATCGACTACGAGGGCGCGTAACTTTAGGTTTAACTTCCGCGTTTGACGCATGTAGCTGACACGACTTGGTAATAGTCCATTGCACTGACATAATTACAATCGATTTTATATTTTATTTACTGTGTAAGCACATTAGTAGCTATGTGCAAATATCGAAAATAAACAAGAGCGTGTCGAATTCATTTTGCAACCTAGTATATAAATTCTGCTGACGCGAATATTTTTCTGTAATAATTATGTGTTAAGTTCTAAGTTAATAGAGTTTAAGTTTATTAAAATGTTTTGTCATTATGTAATGTTACCAAATTATGATGTATTGAACAAAAAACTTCTGTCCTATATATAGCATACTGTTTAAGCTCCAACAGCCTGTGATACAGGATTATCCTAGTACAGGCATCTTACATTATTTTACCTATATTTTTAATTTTAAGATTCATATTGTATTTTTGGCTTTTTAGGATTCTGAATAAAGATTTATTTATTTATTTATTTTATTTAATTTAAAAAAAAAAAAAAAGAGATACGACGAATTGATAACTCCTCCTTTTTGAAGTCGGTTAAAAATATCTAATGTTCAAAATGGCCGTTCCACCCACTCAAATATTAGAGGATAACAGACAAGATAAGTAAACAAGTTTCTTAATTTATAATCCCATTACTGCTTGGCACACGAGATCCCCAAATTCCATTATTTCGTCTCATATTCTTTCCTTATTCGGCCTTCGAGCATTCCATCTGTTTACTGACTTCGAAAGCCCATGGTCATATACACTGTTTTTACGATTTTCTTTGACTTAATTTTCCTATGAGTTCCAGTGACCTATATTTTGTGCCGACTAAAGAATGCGCTTCTTGGACTTTTGTAATAAAGCTTGTGCGAGGGATATATTTAAGGATATGGATAAATAGTTTGTACTCCTATAAAATGAATAAATACAGGAAAAAATATATACAATGAAAACCGCTGGGTCTAGAAGCGTTTACAGGGTTGGTTTTCAAAGTGCAGCTTAATTTTCAGAGGTGATTCAGATTTGTTTCTTTAAATCTTGTTGAATTAATAACAACACAATTCAGTTGAACTACCTAGCTTGAATATATATTTAATATAATGTTTAAATAATATATGTATTATTTAAACATTTTCTATTGGATGTATAGATCTAAGTACTCTCTACTTCTAAAACCTTCGCCAAATTCGCTCTTGAAAATTTCATTTCCTGATGCGATATAGTGCTAACACAGGTTAGCGAAGCATTATTTCTAAATATTGTGTTCTAGTATGTTTTTTTTATGTCGATGTTAGGATTTATTTTACAGTATATAATATTTCTATGAACAATATTGCTATTGTTTTCATTATAACACTTTAAGAACCAGTTTATACGGATCTCTCATTCTACGGAAAATCTCTACAAAGCGAGGTCATGTTATACTGGAAATGTATAGCTTCACGTGTACATCCTTCCCTTTCCGAGAAAGTCTTCACTGAATCAGCGAACTTCACAAAGCTTTCGTAATTTTATTAGAATTCATTTTCCTATAAGTCCTTGTATCCGAGATTAAATGTCGAGCCAATAAAGCATGTCTCACCTTGGGGTATATACGTTTCCTAGGACAAATCAAGATTGATTGGATTTTGTGGCAGAATTTTAAACTGAATTTTATCTTATAGTTAGAATCAATAAATGGCGTCGATTTAACAATGAATAAATAGAATGGCTCTGTTATTAAGAGGTGTCATTATTTTAGATTTTACAGTCGATGACCAGGCTCGCCATTTGTAAAATAATCATTGAACTAAAAAGTACTAAGAAATAATTCAATGGAACACGATTAGCAATGATTTATAAGTACTAGTCAAATCGATTTCGATAGACATTTATTTATTTACTACATTTAGTACACCATTAGCCATTAACACTAAATTAAGTAATCCTTTTACTCGGTCTTCATACAAGATTTTAGGCAGTAAAGTAAATAATTTTACGGGCTTGAAACGTCAGGCAGAACTAGTACAATGTAAGTTCCACATACAGTATGTTAGGTTAAACTAGGAACATTTTGACGGAGGGTATTCAGTATACGATTCTCGTCCAAAATGCATATAATATATACAATAGTACATTATGGTATAAGTGTGTAACGTTGGTGATTACCGCTGAGGCGCCATTGAGACCCGAGCCGTTAGGTGAGGGTCTTAAGAGAGCCGAGGATGGTAATCATCAATACACACGTGTATCATACGACCTTTTTCAACACACTTTTGAAGAAAATAACACAAAAAAATCATTTTCAACAGTTAAAATGAGTTGTGAAAAAAATTTCGCCATGGCGGGAAAAAATAATCAGTTTTCCTGCGCGCGCATCTAACAATGGCGATCGGCCATAGACTGAATGAGGTTTCTTTTTTTGCTTTTTGTGGATAGCGTTTTAGCCACGTACAAAATGAGGAATTCAAAGTTTTTTTTATTACAGAGAAAACAAAAGTTTTATTTATTGAAAACGTATATTCAAGTTGAAATTATCTATTTAAATTCGAAGTTGCATGAAATGAGCAAGGAATAGGTACATTAATTTATTTGTAGTAGGTACCTATTGAACACAATCTTTTTAGTATCGAAACTTTTTTAAGAACAAAGCAACTCAACCAAAAAAAATAAAAAAAAACCTATAACTCACTTGTGAATAATGGTAATGAAAAAATCACAGTTTGATTACAGGTGTCATTATTTGCCTAATTGCGGTGAAATTAGAGCCACTTTATGAGCAAGTGTGTTGAAAAAACTATAACCTTAATTTGTGACGTAATGGTGCAATGGCCCACACGCTCTTTCTGATCTCACTTTATTAGACGTTTATTTGTCGCGATTTTCCTACACCAGTTTTAAAATATGAAGGGAAAATAGGGATTATACTGTCTGTTATTTATCAGAGGTTTTTTGTTAATATTTTATTAGTATCATGTAAGCATGGCCCTACTTCGGGTTTCATTATGGCCCTCATTTAAACTAACATCCTACTACTACTATTGATATTCAATATCACACTAATATTATAAAGGCGAAAGTTTGTGAGTATGGATGCATATTTGTTACTCTTTCACACAAAAACTACTGAACGGATGTGTATGAAATTTAGAAGACAGATAGTTTATAACCTGAATTAACACATAGGATACTTCTTATCCCGGTAGTATGATCCCGTGGGACAATTATCGAACTCCATGCAGGCGAAGCCGCTGGCACAAGCTAGTACTGTATAAAGCGAGTCTATTCCCATCAAATCCAAACTACAAGCAGCTACTGACATATTCCTGGTAGGAAAACCTAATAACGGAATTTCCGAACCGGTATCTCATTCATCAGAAGCAGTTGTGATCACTAGATCAACGAGACAGGTAATTTAGCACATCTTTTATTCTGCGCATAAACTTTCCGGAACTATTAAAATGATGTCACGAGCATTAATGGCATTTTAATTTAACATTATTAATATCGAAGGATTTCGACAACAACTTTAAGCCTTTGATGAAAGTAGGAATCTGAGATGAAATGATATTGAAATTTGACCTGGGAATTAAACCAATAATCCCATACTAGTGCAACCATGCACTAGAGACAATCTAGTAATGTCGACAAAAACAATGGATTCTAAATATAAATTGTGATGTCTCATGGACATCCGGACGGAAAGAAGTTTTGTTTTATATTTATAAAAACTGGCCCAGCGCAAGTCGGACTTGCACATGAAGGGCTCCGTACCATCGTAGTAGGGAATCCCCCTTTAATTCGTATTATTTGACGGGACGGTTGGCGTCGTGGCTTAGCGATTGATCTGCTGCGCTACGTGTCGCGGGTTCGATCCCCGCACGGAACAAATATTTGTATGGTCTACAGATAGTTGTTTCGGGTCTGGGTGTGTTTGTGTATGTGAATTAAATGTTTGTAAACGCACCCACGATACAGGAGAAATTCCTAGCGTGGGGCAACGTTTTTTTTTTTTTTTTTTAAATCTTGTTACAGCGGCAACAGAAAAACATATTTTGTGATAAGTTTGTTTCTCATAGTATTAGTATAAATGACAAAGTTATATTTGCGGTTTTTTAAATGTGCTATATCTCAAAAAGTATTAACTATATATATCATTTAAACTGATTTTGGTTGAAAGTTTTATTTTTTGTTAGATTTTTCACCCTCTTAGTTTAAAAGTTAGAGGGAGGAGCACTCATTTCACCACTTTGAAAGTGTCTATCTTTAAAACGATTGATTGGCTTTAGGAACCTCAACTTCATTTTTATAAACCTGTCTAGAGACGACCCACACGATTAGGTTTGATGAAAAAAAGTTTTTTTTGTTTCAGTTCCATGTATGGAGAAATCTTTTACTTTTTCTATTTTTGTACACAAATCGTAAAACGGTTTAACTTTTTAACCAAGTTTCAACTGTGTAGTCTTAATAGTTTCCGAATGAAGTGGCTGTGACATACGGACAGACGGACAGACAGACATGACGAATCTATAAGGGTTGCCATTCAGCTACGGAACCCTAAAAAGAGTATTTTAACGTAAAAATTATAAAATATTTTTGCATATTCTCAAAATTTACGGCAAGTTGAATCAATTGAAAACTTGCATGAAAAGTAGTTTTAGTTTCAGGTGATCGGGAAGTGCCTAAAAAATTACTGCCAAAAGACGTTGGTTTTTGGTGTAGTTGTCATTGTTCCACATTTTTCGGTCTACTAGCTCATCAGCCGGTAAACAAATCAGAACAATAACATGCGATAAAGGAACTCTGATTTTAAATCCGGTTAATACCGGACAGACGGACAGACAGACATGACGATGATGTTCCGGTTTTGTGTATTATTATTAATACAGAAAAGTTTACCGAATTTAAATTCAGTGGCGCGGCGACTTTAAAGGGACAGAAAAGGTCTCTTAATGTGTGGTGGTCATGGTAATTATTGTTTGGTTTCTCGTTTTTTGAATTATTTGTATGTATTATAATATATATTAGTTTATTTAATTCCATCTTAATATATATGTATTAGTATGTACCATTTATGTAGGTATATTGATTTATGTTAACAAAATAGTATTCTCCTAATTTATTTATATTTGTACTCTACCACAGTGCTGTCCTATTTGACCCTAAGGTTGACTGGTAGAGAATGCCTTGTGGCATTAAGTCCGCCTATGTACCACGTTTGTGCATGAAGTTTAAATAAATAAAAGGGATTCGTTACAAAACTTTGTTAACCCTAAATCTATTATACTAAATAGTATCAACACGATCGAAATGTTTAATGTGATCAAATAAACTTTCTCGTGCCAAAACATAGAATTAATTAAATCAAATAATTATTATTGTAGTTTGTCCATTTTAAATTACTTTAACCCCTTTTTATCTCCAAATCATATAGTGTACATAGCAAGAGAAAGGGGCATTTATTTTATAATAGTTTACATCAATTTTTATCTAAAAATAAATATCTATCTGTTTAAGTATAATTATACCAATAGGTATAATAGTTATATTTAAAAGAACACTTTTACGTAGAACTCTTTTGGTCCTTCGAGCCGGATCACAGAAGGAAAAAGTGTTCTTTTGTTCTGTCGTTAGTTCTTCTCTCGTCTTTTCCTATTTACTTTTTTAATGTATCGTGTATTTACTTATCTACTCTGCCCATAGTTTGGTACAATCAAAACTATTTGGGTATTATAGTACGTACAACGAGCTATTTGAACGTGTGTAATACTATTTATTGGCCTCCCACGTTATAGTTATCGCCTCCTCCCATTCGCGTATGCAAAGCCATTACCTTGAATGGAGTGTGTAAACATGACTACATATTATTATTATGAATTATACTAAGCTTCGTATAACTGTAAATACGTAGAAACATTACTCGGTTATATGTATATGGGATTAAGCAACGCGTGTTACACTTTGGTATTACAACTAAACGTGATACGAATTTGCACGTGTCGCATGGTTGTCATCGTCATAAGTCTATTATATTCCCACTGCTGGGCCTCCTATCTATGAGAGCGATGGGCTATATTTATAATCTACCACGTGGGCCCAGTGCGGGTTGGTAGTCTATGTCTTCGATTTTTTGGTTCTAGGACATGCCGGTTTCCTCATGATGTTTTCCTTCACCGTCTTTGAAAGTAGTGGTCTCGAAATAAATTACACAAAGTAATGCGCCTGCCTAGGTTCGAATTCATAACTCACTACTCATAAGTCGGGGCCGCCACCACTGGGCCACAGGTGCTCTCCGCTGCAGGGTAATTGAAACAAAAACTATTTGTTTTTTCTAAGATTCTAAGATTTCTGCATATATCCAATTATTGAAAATTAGGTGAGTAATGTTTCTTAACTTTTCCTTTACATGTGTTTAAACTATCACACTTCAAACGTAGATCAACGTAACGTACAACGTAAATCAATGAACATTAGCAAGTTGGAAGTTATTTCGGCCTACCTGACTAAATATCTAAATGTTAAAGATGTATGACAGCCGGGATCGAAATCTTGACGTGCTTACCGAGGCACGAAGGAAACTCGGTACGGAAGTATTTATATATACGCTCTTCTGTAATGAACACCGAATTTCTATGTACCAATATCCACAAGACCAGTTGGTATACATGAATTAGGATCTTGAGTACAAAATAAATAGTAAAGACAGTGCTACAGCTTGAGGAGCACTCCTCGGTTTTCAGTTGTTATCTAACTTAGGTAGGTACGTACAGCCACGAGCAAGAACATGTACAACCTTAGTAAAATTCATTAATTATTTTATTGCGAAATTACGGTTTCTATTTTCAGGACATCTTTTCAGGTTTCCAAAATTCTATATTCATAAAAACGTAAATGTTAGTCAACACAGTAGGAGAAAATCACTTTTTAAAGTGGCTTCGTGTGTATTGCTGCTGTACTTTCGGTACGGTAAGTAGTAGTAATAAGTAGGTACCTGCTTCGCCACCAAAGCTCGCGAAGCTCTCAAGAGCAAACTGAACAAGTTATATCAAATTAATCATGTAGTCTATTATACCAACAGCTTTTATAAACATAATTATACTGAATAATAATATTCACTACTGAATAATGATATTCTTATTTATCTTTCAGAAGCTGGTTTGTGATCTCTGTTGGCATTGCGATGTTTTCAGGTTTCATCATCATCTTCCTGCCTTTATCCCATTCTACTTGGTTTCTTCTTCCTTTTTTCCTGTGAGACGTCACGGTAGCCTTGATTCCTTTCTCAATTATATCATTCACACCTCACACAATCCATCCATCTTTAGCCTTCTTCTCCCTCTCCATCCATCAATATTCGATATTTTCAAGTCTGCTGAACAAAAAGGAAATTAACGTGATAATATGACACATACCCACATGTCACATCCATGAATTGCACTAAACAAAAATGAGAATACTTATTAGTTATAGGAAATCACAACGTACTTTGCAACATTATTTTGTTCCATACTTCTCTTTTCCTCGTGATCTCATCAGACACATGTATCAAAAACTAAAAATATATATATATAATACGTCTGTTGCCTTGTTTAAAATGAGGTCGTGAAATAGGTAAAAGTCAGACCAGAGCCTCATCAAAATAATTTTAATTATAAAAGTTGTTCTGCTCATTAACAGTTGTACTTACCTACTTAAAAACTGCGGATTATTATAAGAACATATATTATAGACCTCGTAGGCCTAGTGGACAAGGCAAGCGTGACTCTCTGCAGTCACGTTTGCCTTGACCACTATAGACCTCTCACTCTCTTTCTCTCGCTCTCTCTCCCTCTCTCTCCCTCCCTCTCTCTCCCTCTCTCTCTCCCTCTCTCTCTCTCTATCTCTCTCTCTCTCACTTGGCCCTGAGTGCGATTCCCAGGCCAAGTGTTATCAGGATTTTCTATCAGGAATTTCTCAGTAGTAGCCATGGAGGCTGGATTCTTGCCCGGTTGATGGCAATAGGCCCTATTGAATGGGACTTAAATATAACAGACGAAAAGTGGGTGTTCTAATGGATACACCTCTGCCTAACCCTTCTGGGATTATGTTGGTGTGGATATTATTTCAACTTTTTCAAATGTAATATTTTATTTTTAATCAAGTTACAGATTGTGATCTATCGCAAAGTTGTTAATATTTTCTGGGAAACGACTATACTATATTTGATGTAAACAATCATAGTTTACGGTTACGTTCAATGTAACGCACTCAACATATTGAGTCTATGAAAAATTTCAACGATATCTAGAAACAACGCCTAGAATTAACTCATGCCTCCCCATAATATGTCTATTCAAGTTCCTTTGCAATTTGCCTGCTCCGTCCAACCCGTTAGTAATAAATCCAGATCTTCACGTCAACTTTGCTTGCCTCGGTTACGACGACCGTCTTCAGGCAGCCACAACTTTATCGAAGAAACTACGTGACACGCCCAGTCCCATTTTAACCTGGCAGATTTAACGCCAACATCGGCGATGCCTGTCTTAGACCGTATTTAGGTGTTTCGCATTCGATCGAAGAACCTAACCCTTACCAAGAACCACCACAAAACTTTCTTTTCTAGACTTGCCATTTAATGCATTTAAAGCCAAAGTAAAATCTAATCTTTGTTTAAAAGCTTACTATTCCATTAACGACTACTTAAATGATAGGAATAGTTGGTCGCTGAGTTGAACACAAGACAATGTTTGTTTGTTTGTTATTTATGTTCTTTCTCCAAAATTAGTTTACTGACATGTTATGTCTTTTTTTTTGTTTTTATTATTATATACATTTTTATTTTTGACTTGTGTCTGTAATCAATCGTAATATTAAGTTACACCTTTCTATTGTATCGAGTCTGGTTCTTCTAACCAAACAGACAGATGTGTTGCTGGGGAGTTTGTTCCGCCACTTCTTCTTTCCAGCAAAAAACACTAGGAAGTGTCGAAGGGTGGGCGTTTTGGGGGACTGTCACTTGTAAATGAGTAAAGTAAAGTAAAGTAAATTTTGACGTTCGAAAAGTGCTGATTATCAGCCTAGTTTGAATAAATGACTTTTGATTTTGATTTTGATTTTGAAACCATTTAGGCAAATTCTATTAAAGCCACTTAAGAACCAATTTCCTTGGATACGGATTAGGAGAAAACGGTCTTGATTTGATCGTTAGTCGAAAGCCTACTATCTCAATAATCCAGGCGAAAATTTCTCAGAAACAGATGGGTACTAGAAAGTGGGTGGTATAGACCCGGCCAGATTTCTCTTCTACTAGCATAAGAGCTAGGGAAGAGAGAGTGCACCTGTTTTTGCAGAAATACTCGTATACTATTTCTTCAGTCTTGTAAAGTATATTGTTTCGCCTATTCGTTATAAATTAATAAGTCACCTAATAATAAACGGAATAACCAAATTTAATGAACCTTCGCGGAAAAAACAAATTTGATTTCAATATTAATCGGTTGTCGTGGTATGGGCATGTGATGCGGTGGAATGAGGAAAATGTTGTGAGGAAGGTTTTAAATATGAATGTGGAAGGATATACGAGTAGAGGAAGACCAAAGAAACGATGGATGGACTGTGTTAAAAATAATATGGTAAAAAAGGAGGTGTCTCATGAGATGACGAGAAACAGAGAAGTATGGAAGAGGAAGACATGCTGCGCCGACCCCAAATGAATTGGGATAAGGGCAAGAGAATGATGATATTAATCTAAAAATCAAACTGAAATAGTAGAATTTAGTGGAATTTCTCTGTTTGTGGTTTGATTTACATTACAATTACGAAATTGTAAATTGGGCAACCAAATATAGGATATCGTATTAGTCGTACTAACATGATATTCTATATTTGGTTGTCCAATTTACGATTAAATTAAAACTTATGGAATACAGTTACTATTAACGTGTTGCAGATCGAAAATAATTTCTCGGAGCGTAGGTTTGATTCTGTAATAAAATAAAGAGCCATTTGCCAAAATAACTAGGTTGTGGAGCCCTGACACAGCCAGTAGGCGACGTGTTAGCCCTCGCAGGAGATGGCGCCACGGGACAGAACAAACGACCAGTGGTGGCCCACAATCTAAGAATTTGGAAGTCTTTGCCCGGCAGTGGCTGACAGGCTAACAGTAACATTACCTCGTTTGCTTAGCATACGTTTACACAAAAGGTTATTGGCCTAGACATTCGCCTTTTTCAATATTTTAGTTCGGTGAACCTATATTTCATCTGATAACAATTTGGCGCGCAGATAGTTTATAACCTGTTTTTTTGGGGTGTGGTAAATCATCAAATGTCTAATCCAGCTCTGAGTGGAGCGGAAGGGAGTGTCAGACTTGTACTGACTAGCAACCACCCATGTCCCTTCTTAGCCCTTTGTGTCCGGGGCCGCGGTATCTCTTTTGAACAACCCGCATCCCCGACGGAAACCCACAGCCCCGACGGAGTCCACATTGGCCCTGGTTCTAAAAATTTGGTAGTCATGGGGGGAGGCTTTACCCAACAGTGGCTGATGCAGGCTAACCGTAACAGACAAGGTACACAAAAGGTTATAGGCCTAAACATTCGCCATTTCAATATTTTTACGTACATCTAGTTCGGTGAACCTATATTTCATCTGAAAACAATTTGGCACGCAGATAGTTTATAACCTGGATCAACATATAGAATATGTTTTATCCCGGTAGTGCGCTCCCATGGGACCGTCACTGAACTCAAAGCAGGCGAAGCCACGTGCATAATATATTTAAAAAAAAATACAGTAAATGACAAAGTCATTGAAAAATGAAAGAAAAAAAACGAGTTTCATCGACCCGAAGTAACATGTGACAAGGCCAGGAAGACGATGATACAATTCAACACTACACACGGAATAAGATAAAACCTGTTTTACGATATTATGTACTTCGTGGCATCCCAAAATGTACACCTTTACCTGTAACGGTCCGTTACATTCGCTCTGTGTACATTACGGGAAGTAGTTTATTGAAACATTATGTCTCCCTTGTAGGCCGTAAAGGGAACCCTCACAACAATAACACTAAGACCTACAAACGCAAATTTGAACAAGAGACAAACCAAAATGCCGATCAGTAATTGAGGCACGTGGACCTGCCTGAGATTCCGCGGCGTCGACATGAAGGGCTAAGAAGGAACATGGGTGGTTTCTAGTTAGTAGAAGTCTGACACTCCCTTTCGCTTTGCCCATAAACGGGACCCCTTATTTGATGATTTCCCACCCCCCTCAAAAAAGAAAAAAAGGGGCCGATAATCAAATAAACCCTCCCAGGGTTTATTTGATTATTTTCCAACCGCCAAAAAAAAAAGGCACGTGGGCCTTTAATTTAGAGTAGTGGACTGTATGACAACTAAGTTTTTAAACTGACATGGTCACTAACAGATGCCTCAACATTAATACTGAAAACGGGATCCGTGATTATTCGTGATCATGGTGCTTGTAACATCGCGGCGCCGAAATATCGAGAACTCGAAACAAAAAATATAAACAAGGTAAATATCCCGTTTTCAGTATTAATAATAGTGTATGACAACTGACTGACATTAAGCTCCTTGACTAGAACAGGCAATTTGTCTCTGCTAACCTTCAGCTTCACCTTGCCCTGGCTTAGATGAAACTTGCTGATGCTACTCGTTACCGCGTGGTTGGATGTGACATCACTATAGGTTACTAGGAAATCTTTCGGGATTCGAAGACTAGACATACACAAATTGATGTCTGGAGTTGTTCTACTTCGGTAGTTGTTATTGACACATCGGCGTGCACGGTAGCGTGACTTTGCTTAATGCAGCTTAAAACTACCTTAAATTAGAAAAGAATCGAACAGTATTTTTTTTTAAATACAATCTGTCCTATAACATCATCTTTCTCCTGCCTTTATAACAATTTCTTTGTTGGCTCAGACTGTCTTCCTTTCTCAAACTTCTCTATTAATAGTCATCTTATAAATCACTTCCTTTCGATTCATAATATCATGTTTTACAAAGACTATTCTTCGTTTCTTTGGTATTCCCTTATGTTCATAGTCGGCCTCATTCAAACTCAAAACTTTCCTCGCAATACTTTCGAAACAATACAATGATAAAGAGGTAAATGCTGTAAGTTAGTACTAGTATGATTGGGGTAATCACCGGATTCAATGATCTAATTCAATTTTTTTTTACTGATTGTTTCACAACTTTATTCGTAGGTATGGGTTAAAAGTTATTTTTATATCATGGATATTACACTGAAAACGGGATGTTAAACAATATAAAACAAACATGAAAACAAAACAGAAACGAAAATATGGTGAACATCCCATTTTCAATGTAAATGATAGTAAAAAAACACATCTACAACATCTAAAAAACATTCTCGGATTAAAGTCCTAAAACGGGTATGACCTTTATAGTTATAATAAACTTTACAGTTTCGAGTCCCGTGTAAATAATATAATAATAAATAAGTGCTACAAAATAGTAACCTAAAAGTATTTTCTCAAAAACATTTGAATATTATTTATCCTCATAAGTAGTCTACAAAATCCTTATCCTAAGTGGCAACGTCCACTTAGTGCCAAAAACAGGAAAGCACTTGACCCGAAAATACTCGAAATATAAATTAACACGTGAAATAGCGATGTCGGTGGAAAACACGGCAATCTCGACCCACGCTTACTGTGTCATCGTCTATCTAGCCTTTTCCCAATTATTTTAGGGTCGGTCCAGGCTTGCCGGATGCATCTGAATATCAGTACTTTACAAGGAGCGACTGCCTATCTGACCTCCACAACCCAGTCAGTACTGAGTAATACGATACCCCTTAGAGCCTGCGTACACCACGTTTTTTAAACGCGCCGTCGACGCGCGTCTGTATCGATACAAACGCGCGGCACCGGCGCGTAAATGTAAATGGCTTGTAAATGGGTGTACCCAAAACGTCGGTAATTTTTCTTCTTCTTTTTTTTTAAATTAATAACAAAGCGCATGTAATCAATGCTGTCTCAACCGACGCCATATTGCTACTGTTGACGAGGTTCTGCTTAAAAACGCAAAATGCCAGCGCGTTTGTATCGCTACACACGCGCGTTTGCATCGCGTCTGTATCGCTACACACGCGCGTCTGTATTTATACAGGTGTGCAAAGGTCTTCAGGCTGCGTCTGACTTGCGTGCGTATCGCGTCTGTATCGCTACAAACGCGCGTCGACGGCGCGTTTAAAAAACGTGTGGTGCATAGGCCCTTAGACTTAGAGAGAGAGACTGGTTGTCAGACTTTCAGTCCACTGACTATCTGTAGCGACTGTCAAAGAGCTACAAATCACAGCCGGTACGAACGGCTTACCGTGCTTTCTCTACGGGCCAACCTAGGCTAGCGCGGCTTAACCTAAAGATCGACCCGAGCTGCTGTTGGGCTACTTCCTACGCTTACTTTGTAATGAAAACAAAATAATGTCACACGTTCTCAGAAACTACGAAGAAAAAATATTTTTATCCCGATTTTCCATTAAATTTTCTTTCTTTTTTTCCGTGGCTTATGATTTTTTCTACTCTTCGTATATTTTTTCTTACACTTTGACCTTGTCTTCGCTACGTGGAATTTGAACCACAATAGAAGCACTATATTATTTGATTAACAAAAAAATAGGTCAAATGCGTGTTGGACCACACACAATGTAGGGTTCCGCAGTTGCCCATCGAAATATGCGGACTTACTAAACTGATTAACCTCCTTGCGTACCTGCTTCCGAACAATAATTTTTATTGCAATAATAAAAGAAACTGACATTAATTTGCTGCATTAAAACCCGTACTCCCATTCATTGTGTTCATAAAAAAAAAATGTTATTTTAGTACATTTTATAAGTTTACTTTATACTTGTCAAGTCTACTTAACTGTGATAGTTTTTCTTTTAATTTCGTTGTATACTGACACAATAATTGTTTTCGCACCCAAGCACAACCGTTTAGCTGGCAGAGGAGCCCGACACTTGATTGACTTGACATTTAGAAACAGTATGCAAGACATTTATTTTATTCAATTACTGGAAGAGCAAAAGTAGAGTACAGGTAAGTTTTGTACGCCCTTTCGTTACACTCCAATTCTAAATGTCAAAATAATTATTGCACCTTGGTCTGGGATCTATAACAAATAGATCTGTATAATCCACAGTGATTTTCTCCAAAACAGTCACCATTTGGATGGCTATTGAATTTGATAGCAAAAACAGTTAGATTTATTATACCTACAAAATTCCGTTACATCATTTTCAATATTAAATATGTTAATCATCATTCATTTCCATCATTTCAGCCATAAGACGTCCACTGCTGGACATAGGCCTCCCCCAGAAGGGGGGGATTTGCCATAATCGCCACGCTTGACAGGCGGGTTGGCGAACGCAGTATGGTTGTTACGAAGGCACAGAGAACGCTGCTACCCATTCTCTGGTAAGTCCCTTAGTCGCCTCTTACGACACCCACGGGAAGATATGAAATGGTGCTATTCTTTATGTCCGACACCATACGGAACTAAATATGTTAATAAAATCAACAAATTGGGCAAAACGGGTAAAAGTTTAAATCATTATAAATAGGCAAGTTTAGTCACGCTTAGATATTATTTAATACTAGCTGTTGCCCACGGCTTTGCCCGCGTGGATATAATATTCTAAAACCTTCCTCGTAAACCAATCTATCTATTGGTGAAAACAACATGAAAATCGGTGCTGTAGTTTTTGAGTTGTCGTGAACAGACAGATAGACAGACAGAAAGAGGCGGCGAAGGACTTTGTTTTATAATAATTATGTAGTAATAAAATTTAGATAGGCTACATGTTTTCCTTTTACCTTAGTGTTAAACAGGATAACTAGATTGATTCTCAGAACCGCTGTAGGTTGATTCTCAGAATCCCTGTATCAAAGCCAACAAGCAACAAAACAGGTAATTATACAATAAATTATCTATATATTAATAAATTAAAATTATTTTACGCAGGTCTCATGAATAGTTATTTTAGAAAACGATGACTATTGATTTAAATATGCCAACAATAATGTAATAAATATAAACGCAAAATAAATGTTGAATACACAGAAACGGCACGGTTGGTGCAGTGGCTCAAGCAATGGACTGCTGCGCTGCGTGTCGCGGGTCCGATCCCCGCACGGAACAAATATTTGTATGACCTACAGATAATTCATTGTTCCGGGTCTGGGTATTTGTGTATGTGAGTTTAAATGTTTGTGAACGCACCCACGATACAGGAGAAATTCCTAGTGTGGGGCAACGTTTTTAAAAAACAAAATTAACCTACGCACCAATGCGAAGTTACCCCGTTTTGGATTTGCTAATATTATATGTGCACGAATAGCCTCGGGTTACTGTGTGAGTTTACTCTCAAAGAGTAAAGTAGAAAATTGGCAAGGACATGTAAGAAATGAGAAACTATAATTATAGTAAAGTCTCAGGAACTAACAGGAGGCATGGTATTCAGCCCGTCGGGGCTGCGGGCTGTTCGAAAGAGATACAGCCACGACGCAAAGGGCGGGATGATTTTTGATGATTTCCCACTCCCCAAAAAAAAATTATGGTATTCATCATATCAGTCTTTTGGCTGAATACCATTAATTTATTTGGACTGCTTTTTTTGAACTGCTGGATATAGGCCTCCCCCAGGTGTTTCTGGGGGAGGCCTATATCAATAGCCACATGCTGTGGGTTGTTCGCAAGAGATACGGCGGCCTCGACATAAAGGGCTAAGAAGGAACATGGGTGGTTTTAGTCAGTAGAAGTCTTACACTCCCTTTCGCTCTGCCCAAGAGCGGGAGGGGTTATTCGATGATTTTCCACCCGCCAAAAAAAAAAAAATGGTGTTGCCACATTGATCGATCCCGTGCGTCTCGCATCCAGTGGGTCCCCCCGCAACCTTCACCAGGCATGGTATTAAAAATGTATATTAATTTGATTATGAGATTCCTATTATTAATAGTCAATATACAATAGGTCGTTCGAAATAACGTTACTGCTGCAGTTGCAGTTGCAGTTGACGGAAGTCCCATATCTCAAAAACTAAATCTAATCTTATTCAAACCAATTTTCGTTGAAAGTTTATTTTACGTTCTACAATCTTACATTTTTGTAGAATGTTCCTCAGTAGGAAGCTATACCGTATAACTCCACGACAAAATGAATGAACCTACCAAATGAATCAGTCCAGTAATAAAATGAAAGTTTAAGCAATTTTCAACGCTATTCCCCAGATTCAAAATAGATTTCACACTAATGTGAAATCCGTCCATTTCTTTAACAGCTATTACAGCACACAATCACCCTAAATCCAATGATATATTGACTTTCGAACTATCTGACGTACACCTACGTAAATACACGCTCTAAGAGGGATAGAGTGCAACCCTCCTGCCACATTGATCATGAAATACACCCTTAACGAAGATATATTTGGAGATCGGCGAATGAAGACAATTGATGAATTTATTTCTTTTGTTGTCTTAGCATATTTTTCTTTTAGATTTTTCTTTTGTGAGAATAGTGGAAACAATTGTTCTAATAGTTTGTCCTTTTGCCTCGTCCACGTTCATACATCAAGTCATATACTCACGCCAGTTGCGAAGTACTATGCATTCTCAATTTTCGTCGCTACATCATCTTTTAAACCGCTGCTTTCTCGAATATAGCGAATTTGAATTTTTGTGACAAATTCATACCAAAATTGTTCTTACCTTTAAACCGAACCCTCAGCGTGAAATTATACAAAGCAATCTTTATAGCAACGAGGTAACATTTAAACTAGATAAGAGTTAAATATAACGTCGCGCCTTTTCTGAAGAACTCTAACGCACTCTAGGGAATCCTTGCTGCTCGTAGGTAGTTAACACGTATCTCAATTGACATAGAGTTCATTGTGCTTTATATTATTTCGTTTTGATGGCATGTAAATTAAGCCTTTTTTTCGATACCAAAGCTAAAGCATTAATTTTCACTTGTTTCACCATTAACACAGGCGCTATTGAATTTTTCAAGAGTTTGTGGGTTAACAATTTAAAGATAACATAGCTAAAACAAAAAATATATATAATAATCGCAACTGCTGAGCAAGAAGTTCTGTAGCAGCCGCGGAGTCAGAATTCGTGTCCGGTTGTTGGCAATAGACTCGCCCCCTATTGCATGGGACTTTAAAAATATAACTGGCGAAATATGGAGTAAACTATTAGGAACACCTCTGCCTATCCCTTCGGGGATTACAGGCTTGATGTTATGTTATGTATTTCTCACAGTGTAATGTAAGCCATCATATTCTGTCTGTACCAGTTCGATCTTAACTTTCATTCGATCTTTATTTATTTATTTCGATATTTATGTACACACAGTAGACAACACAGGAAAATAATAAACAAATTTTACTTCATAGGTACTGCTTATTTCCAAAGAAACTTATAAAGTAAAGATTCTGAAAATCCGTTCACGTTGAGTAAAATGAAATTAGATACCTTTCAAGTAAATAAAGGTAGAATATGTTATATACCTTATGTTAGTTATTAAAGCTAAAAGTTTGCCAACTCACAAACTTTTATAAAAAGAGAACTATGTTTGTAAAAGGACAGAATTACTTAGAAAACACCACTTCATTGAACTGAGAATTAAAAAGGTTATTTCAGCCTAAACAAGCATGAAAGATAAATTACCATTTCACGGAACTTCGAATCGAACCCAAAACAATAAAAGGAAAGTACGTGGAAGCCATTTACTTTGAACCAGTAGTCAAGAGCCAGTGAGCGAGGGCAGCGAGCATTTTGTTAGGTTAGGTTAGTAGTAATCAGTGTGCAAATTGACCACATAGAAATTAGATTACATAAAATAAATGTTAATTTCTTCATCGGTTTCCATTTTAACCGGATACATCTGAATACCCTTGGTTAGACTGGTTTTCAGACTTTCGGGTTACTGACTACCCGTAATGACAGTCAAAGATCTACAAATGACAGTCGGGAACAGAACCGGGACTAGCCTAACATGCTTTCCGATGCAAAGTACGGACGGTCAGTCGGTCAGGTCACCCATCCACGGACTGACCACGGCAAGTGTAGCTATCCATATAGTACATTATTTGAATTTCTTCATTAGATTCACTCAACTTGACGGTACGAAAAACAAATAAAAATCACACATTTTCCTAATTTGAATTTGGAATTATGTTCTTTAAAATTAAAACTTTCAATGATACCAAAACCAGCCAGATACAAATAGTATAGCCAAAGAGATTTTATTACAAGTTCATATAATGCGTACTGTAATGCGAAAAGACTTTTTCCATGACATAAATACGTAACCAGGCGCGCACTCTGGCGCCAAAAAAAGTCCCGAGACGCATATTCCATTAAATATCAAATATTGCTCATCGTTTTCATGAAAATAAGTATGTATGTACAAAACGATGTCTCGGCAATTGCTTTATTACTTTTCTGTGCGTAGGGTTACTCTTTTTAATTTTTTTTGGTGAGTGGGAAATCATCAAATGACACTGCGTTGCGGAAATGAGTGTCAGACTTCTACTGACTTAAACCACCTTTTTAGCCCTTTTTTTCCGGGGCCGTGATATCTCTTGCGAACAACCGCAGCCCCGGCACCCTTCATACTTATTCAGCCGGATTTTGTCCGCCAGTTATGTTCAATGACAAGTCCAAGTGAAGAGTCACTTGAAACAACAAAATGTCAGATAGTTATACATTTCAGAGACTTTTATACTAAGATATACTTTCGCTCATCATCTTCCTGCCCTTATCCCATTCTATTTGGGGTCGGCGCAACACGTTTTCTTCTTCCATTCTTCCCTGTTACACGTCAAGGTGGCATTTATTCCTTTCTCATTCATATCATTCCTCACACAATCCATCCATCTTTTCTTTGGCCTTCCTCTCCCTCTCCATCCATCAATATTTATATCCATCACTTTTTTAGTCACATGGGTTTCATCCCTCCTCATTACATGACCATACCAAGATAAACGACTTCCTTTCAATTTTTCTGTAACAGGTGCTACTTTCAAACTTCCTCTAATATACTCATTCCTCACTTTATCCATTCTTGTCACTCCGCACATCCATCTCAACATTCTCATCTCCGCTACATGCAATCGTTTTTCATCCATCTTTTTCAAAGCCCAGCACTCTGATCCATACAGTACGAGAGGTCTAATCACGGACTTGTATATTTTCCCCTTTAACTTGAGGGGCATCCGTGGGTCGCAAGTTGTTCCAGTGACCTGTCGCCATTTCATCCATCCTGAGTTGATCCGATATACTTTCGCTAATGGAATGAAAAGAAATAAAAGGAATTTTAAAGGTCTGTAAATGGAAATCTTCAGCTTTTTGACGGGACTTTTCAAAGGAAGTGACAACAGGAAGTGACGTCAGACTTCTACTGACTAAAAACAACCCATGTTCCTTCTTAGCCCTTTGTGTCGAGGCCGTGGTATCTCTTTCGAACAACCCGCAGCCCCGACGGGCGTCGGCCCTTGCTTCAGTAAGTGACAACCCTTACAAAGTGTAAGCACACTGTACGTCATACTTAATCTGTGCCAGAACGCAAGATCACTACACAATTTACTTAAGTGTTTTGTTATGTTAGTCTTGCAACTGACATTTGTTAGTTAGCACAGACAGAGAACGACACTTAAGTCGCGAGCGCTTTCTGTAATCATACTCAGGGTTAATAATCATAATTACACCCCCTTTTTGTCTTGGGGCGTTGGACTAGTTTTCGGAGGACCTGGGTTCAATCTCGAAATTGGGTCGAGTGTTATACGGTTTTTGACAGGAAATAATGCATGTGATTGTAAATGTTTTCCTGAAATTAGCTGTTCACTTCCTGGATAGCTCCAGAGTTCATTGAACTCCTCGTGGCGCTTGCCGATCGCTACGTGCTTTTTGCCGCGGTAATGATACATTGCGTATGACGAAATAAAACAAATCAAATTTATTGGAATCCCATAACGGTCCTGAAATAATTTCTTGTACCGGTCATCTTAGTATGATTTACTGAATTCACCTCATCAGTATATGAAGGGCTGTCCCTTTTTTTTTGGAAGGTTAGCAATCATCAAATGACTCCTTCCGCTCTGGGCAGAGCGGAAGGGAGTTTCAGACTTCTGGTTAAAACCCATCCATGTTCCTTCTAAGCCCTTTGTATCGAGGTCGCGGTATCTCTTTCGAACACCCCGCAGCCCCGACGAGGAAGGGCTGTCCCTTACACCCTGGTCATTGTCCGGTGTGTACTTATTTCGTTGTCGGGTGTGCTCAATTTGACCGCACCTTTACTGAAATATTTAAGTTAGTGTCTATTTAATAGACTCCCTTACCCCAAAAAAATTAAGTCTGACATTCAAAAACTCACAATGTCAGGTAAATGCATAGACTGTGAAACCCTTTTTTTTTGGCGGGTGTAAAATAACTCCTCCCGCTCTTGGGCAGAGCGAAAGGGAGTGTCAGACTTCTACTGGCTAAAAACCACCCATGTTCCTTCAAAGCCCTTCATGTCGAGGCCGCGGTATCTCTTGCGAACAACCCGCAGCCCCGGCGGGACCCTCAGCCCTGACGAGGACTGTGAAAGCCTTTTATTTTTTTTTGGGGGGGTGGGAAATCATCAAATAACCCCTCCCGCTCTTGGGCAGAGCGAAAGGGAGTGTCAGGCTTCTACTGACTAAAAACCACCCATGTTCCTTCTTCGCCCTTCATGTCGAGGCCGCGGTATCCCTTGCGAACAACCCTCAGCCTCGACAGGGGACTGTGAAACCCTTAAATTAACTTCAGTCGAGTAGACACAAGTAAGATTTTATAACACTGATTATCATAATATAGAAAAGGTAAGTTTAATTAGTATTTGAAGCACTAAGCAAGTTTAAGACTTTTAAGTAACATCATTTTCATAATAAAACTTATTGTAATTTAGTCATTTGAATTAACTGGTTATATAATAAGTTTTATGATGAAATGGCATTAAATTCGACACTAATAAATATTGAGACATTTAAAATGGTACCGTTCAGTCAGAAATGAGATTGGTCTCCACAATGTCCATCAAAAATCATATTATATGTAAACCACTTTGTAAAGAAAAACACACACACACACACATAAGTTTCAGAGTTTCCCCAAAGTGGAGAAAAAGTATGACGCAAAAACAGATCCTTGCTGCACGCCACAGGCAACATTCAAAACTTATTGTTAAAGAACTACAAACACACCTTTTTTTTTGGGCGGTGGGAAATCCTCAAATAACCCCTCCCGTTCTTGGGCAGAGCGAAAGGGAGTGTCACTTCTACTGACTAAAAACCACCCATGTTCCTTCTTAGCCCTTCATGTCGAGGCCGCGGTATCTCTTGCGAACAACCCGCAGCCCCGACGGGACCCCGCAGCCCCGACGGGACCCCGCAGCCCCGACGGGACCCCGCAGCCCCGATGGGACCCTGCAGCCCCGACGGGGCTACAAACACACCTTGCACTCTTTATTACTTCTCATTTAAATCGTGTTTCATGAAAAAATATATGAATGATATTCACTGGCGTGTGACTTTAACACGCCAGTGAATAATAATATAATCTATCTATATATATAAAAATGAAACCCGTTTTCCGTTGTCACGACTTGGCATGAAAACGGCTTGACCGATTTGGCTGATTTTTTTTTTTTAAATGTTCGTTGAAGTTCAAGGATGGTTCTTACGGCGAGAAAAAATCGAATAATGGCAGGAAAAGCCCTAAAAACAGCCCTTTTCTTTTTCCCATACAAACGTTTTCTAACTAAAACGTAAAATGAATTTGAGCTTTAATACCGTACCCATAAAGTCCAAGTGTTAGTGGAGAGGTTCCAGGAAGGCAAAACAATTGAGTGACGTTCAGTTGTTCAGTCAACGAATGACAACTTCAAACAGACCAAACGACATTATCACAATAATCACAAATAATTACTGTTTCTTTCCCAATAGAAAAACGATTTTTCAAATGGTGTTTGCGTATAATATAAAAATTAATTGCTGTTAGTTAGTCGCGCTAAAACTAGAGAACGGCTAGACCGATTTGTCTAATTTTGGTTTTGAAACATTTGTGGCAGTCGAGAGAAGGTGAGAAATTAGTAGTATGTAGGTAGGTAGGTAATAGGTAGGTGGTAGGTAGTTGGTACGTAGGCAGGTAAAAGGGCATTGCAACGCACGCGGGGTACAGCTATACATTATATAAAAATGAATAGCTGTTCGTTAGTCTCGCTAAAACTCGAGAACGGCTGGACCGATTTGGCTAATTATAGTGTTGAATTATTCGTGGAAGTCCAGGGAAGGTTTAAAAGGTGAGAAAGTGGTAGGCAGGGTAGTAGGTAGAGTAGTAGGTAGGGTAGTAGGTAGGTCGGGTAGTAGGTAGGTAGGGTAGTAGGTAGGTAGGGTAGTAGGTAGGTAGGTAGGGTAGTAGGTAGGTCGGGTAGTAGGTAGGTAGGTAGGGTAGTAGGTAGGTCGGGTAGTAGGTAGGTAGGGTAGTAGGTAGGTAGGTAGGGTAGTAGGTAGGTAGGGTAGTAGGTAGGTAGGGTAGTAGGTAGGTAGGGAGGTAGGTAGGGTAGTAGGTAGGTAAGTAGGGTAGTAGGTAGGTAGGGTAGGAGGTAGTAAGTAGGTAGGTAGTTGGTACACAGGCAGGTAGTAGGTAGGAAAAAGGGCATTGCAACGCATGCCGGGAACAGCTAGTAGTAAATAATATCTACCTAATTTTAACATTTCTCGTGACTTATGACCTGGCTTGTACCTTGGCCAAAGACTTGCAATGTGACAACGCTGCCAGTCTCTTGAGTACAGTACCAGTTATCAGCGTTGACGAGAAGTACTTTCACGACAGTTGTTATTAGTTTATTGTTAGATTAAGTTAGTTAGTTTTGGTTATATTATTTTGTTCATATATAAAATCAGTGTAGAGTGCATTTTTTTAAATTAATTACTTACTTATATCTATAGGTGCTCATACAAAACGATCAATAAAGAGCTGTACCGCAGTTGTTCGCTCTAATTATTATTATTACCCCGCAGACTGCGAATGAGTCTGTCCAATACACGAACGAGTGATTCTGAAGGTAATAATGCGCGAAATGGAGGCACAAAATTAAACCTAGTGTGAATGGGAATATCCTCATTATGGCAAATTGTTTTTACATTTGCTGTAGGGAGAGATTAGGTGAGCGTATACGCTTGTGTTATTTAAAATTAAGGTACCAGGAATTTCTTCCTCAAAGTTTTATAAAGAATAACCATGAAAAGTGAGATAAAGTTTTCATTTGGATTAAGAAGATAACAACTTTTAATCACTTTTTTCAACTACGACTATTTCGGATTCATGTCCGTATGTCCGTATTGTATATTTAATATTTGTTATGGTGAAGGAACATATCGTGAGAATACTATCATGCCTTTTTTTTAGGGGGTTGGGAAATCATCAAATAACCCCCTCCCGCTCTTGTGCAGAGCGGAAGAGAGTGTCAGACTTCTACTGACTAAAAACCACCCATGTTCCTTCTTAGCCCTTGTGCCTTGTATCTCTTTCGAACCACCCCCAGCTCCGACGGGATACTAGCATGCCTGAGAGATATTTCTTGACGGCATGTAAGGCCAAGTCGGATGGCATAAGATCTCTGACACCAGGTTCAGTACTAACCACGCAATAAAGAAGAAGATTTTAATTAAAAACGCTATTTTTCTTTATAAAAATCATCTTCTTCGATTATACTAAATGCAAGAATTCGCATGTGTGAGTAAAACGATTCAACCGCAGCTTTCAGAAAACGTGAAATCTTTTTGCAGTAAACCTTTTTACACGTTCTATACAACCTTCAATAAACATCACGGTTGAGTAAACACAGCCTTTATGTGCTCACCAAAAGGTTCTTTTTCTTTCGTCTTGAGGGCGCGACGTATACGGGAATAGCAGATACCTACTGTGATGAAAAGCCGAAGAGCTAGTCACCAAGATTCATTCAAGGCTGAGTGATTCAAAGGTTTCGTTACGTTTCTTAAAAGTGCCTGGTGTAGGTAATAGTGCCTATACCGTCATTTCACCGGTTATGTTTAAGTCCCATGTAATTTGAGGCGAGCCTATTGCCATCAATAGGACATTAATTCAGACTCCATGGCTGCTACTGAGAAATTCCTGATGGAAAAACTTAATTACACTTTGCCCGACCCGGGAATCAAACCTAGGACCTTATGCTCGGCAGTCGCGCTTGCGCCCACTAGACCAACGACGCATTCTGTGAAGGTGCTTTAATGCTTAAAAAACTCCGTATGTCATATTTGGGAAACAATAGTTGCAAGATTTGTTTTAGCAACATGTTTTTGTTGCAGTAAACATGTTGCAAGATACACAAAACGTAGGTTTCGTTGAAAAAACTTTCGCAACATTTAAACATTTGTTGGCAACAATTTTCAGCAACTTTTTCTCAGCCTCGTCTTTTTTGTGACTCAAATCTAGGCTTTATAGTCTGCCTATCATGTAAGCTAAAGTAGGTGCGATGGCGGTTTGTTGTAGAGTAACTACATACTTAAAGGCTCATGAAAAACAGGTCAAGTGTATCATTATGTTGTGAATGACACTTTACAGCGTCGTTTCATAGTATGGTTGACTGGTTGCCCGCTAAAAGCGTTTGTAGCAAACAAAGTCTCTTTTAAAGGTGGCCTCGAAAAAACTTGTAGGCACTATAATAGGTTAACACGGCGACACAGAAAAATTTACCGACTACAAAAACACCAAAAAGTGAAAACCAAACTTCAGAAGAAAAATCAGCTTCTGAAGTCGGTGACATTTTTGTTTGTTTGATTTCGTTTTTTTGCCACCGACTTCAGAAGCTGATTTTTCTTCTGAAGTTTATTTTTCACTTTTTAGTGTTTTTGAAGTCGTTTGTTTTTTTTTGCAAAAAGTTTTTTTTTAAATAACTCAATTGGTCGCCGTGTTTAAAAAAAAAAGTTTTTTTTTATTTTTTCATTTTAGTTGTAATATCCTATACAAATATTTACAAAAAATGTTCATAAAATAAAAAGTACTAAGCCAAACTATGTTAAATTTTTGTGGGACCAAATGGCAACTCTTCCGCATCAAACGGAAAAAGAATCACGTAAATCGGATCATAAATCTCAGCGTAATCGGTGTACATACATAAAAAAACAACCGGTCGAATTGAGAACCCCCTCCTTTTGGTAAGTCGGTTAAATAGTTTATGCGGATCTCTCATTGTGCGGGAAATCTACACAAAACCGAAGGAGTGAAATCAGGGAATGAAAAGATTACTTTTGTACTACTAATAACCAGCATCCACGCGGACGAAGCCGCGGGCATCAGCTAGTGATAAAATAAAACTAAATATCTATTTTAGTCTACCCAAAGGATAAACCTGTAACTGGGTTATGGAGGTTAGATAATCAGTAGCTCTTTGTTAAACATTTGTATTCAGGTGCATCCGGTTAGACTGAAAGCCGGTTAGACTTAGATATGTAAAGACTAAGCAGATGAAACATTTCATCATTCTAAAAGAGTAATAAACATAATTGTTGATAGGTCGAGAGGAAAACCAAAGACAAGATGTTGCGTCGACCCCGAAAAACATGGGATAAAAGCAGAAAGATGATTAAATTAAAAAATAAATAAATAAAAATCGGCGATATATAGCCATTCCGTTAAAGACCAGTTAGGGCCTACTCAAAGCAACAAGAAAGAAAGATGAAATAGAAATAGTCAAATAAGAAACAGTCAATTTTCACTTGTGTATACCCTCAACACGGATATTGCGTAGTTGAAAAAAATTTTCTTGCTTTTTGACAGTTCAACCATTTGCGTAAGTCACGTAGTCGCACCGACAAATTTTTCAAACACCTTTATCCACGTATTGGAAATTAGCTCCAAAATCCTACGTTTTAAGGTCGAAAGTTCAGCGTGTTACACAATAAGGCCGCAGCTTTACCTCCCGCTTCCCGATGTTTGGTACCACTTAATTATAATTTCTACAACCAACAGTTGCAAACAGGAAAATAATAAATTAATTACGCGAAAGTAATTTCTTTAGCGGGGCAATTAAAATTACAACCCATTAAAATGTAATTGAGGAAGATGTAAAAGCAACAATTGTGGTGCCATTTGAAAGCCTCTTTATGGAACCCAGATTTAGAATTATTAGTATTCTGAATAGGACCGGGAAGGAATTATTACACCTCCATTATTTGGCACTAGCTGTTGCAATATTATAAAATAAATATTATAAAAATATTGTCTCTATTTGATTTACAATTTCATGGATTTTGGAATTTGTTGTGTCCTGGTTCTAAATCAAATAAGTATTAGTTACTTCTCAAAAAATGAGCTATCTGCCAATAAAGCCCTGTCAAAATCATTCCAGCCGTTTTGGAAATCAGGCGAAACAAACAGATAACAAAAAGAGAGAGAGACAGACAATTATTTTTCCCGAGTGTTTCAGTTGTCGAATCGATGAAACTAGCAAACACTGAAAACTAATAGCAGTAGTTTATTCTCCAACCAAAGTTACAGATTTATGATCACAACACACTACAACACATAAACACACAAACAATACAATACACAAACAACACATAAACTACAATACATAAACTGGCGAATTAACTCAACAGTCTAATTCACAAAACTGTCCAAATATTGAAACTAACTAATCAACAAAACTGGTGGATTCGATAAACTCTGTGATGGAAATTGACCAGTGATACGCGAACTTTTTAATACATTGATATGCATTCATTAAAAAGCTGTTATTGTGAAATTACCGACAGACATTTCAATTACATTTAATTGGATAGATTTGCCTAACCATTTTCCAAGTACATTGAGATCGACTTTCAGTGTAAACAGATACAGATGAATACAAAAAAAAAACTTTAGTAATCTACATAACAAGAATCATATTGCATACTAGCTGTGCCCGCGACTTCGTTCGCGTGCTTGTCGGAAACTAAAATGCGTTCGTGTTCCACGCGCGTCTCAAAGGGATGTCAGCAACATTGAAGGGGCCCCCAAGGACCGACGCCCGTCGGGGCTGCGGGTTGTTCGAAAGAGATACCGCGGCCTCGACACATAGGGCTAACAACACACCACATCTATATGTTGGCGCAGTGGCTAGACGATTAACAGTAGCACTGCGTGTCGCAGGTTCGATTCCCACACGGTACAAAAAAAATATGTCGTGCGTTTTATCTAATTTTAATTTAGTTTTAAAAAAATAGTATTTTTATACTGTGTAATTGGTAAATCTTTATTTGTTGACTATTCACGAAACATATGTTTATTTAATAACACCGCGGTTCAGAAAATGACATCAAATGAATAACGCCATCTTATTCTGTCGAAGACGAAGATAAACTGCTAAAAAAGCAGCGTCATTTAGACTAATATCTACGTACCTTTTGCTATCATAACTTATTTAAAGTTATCTTGTGAAGGCATTTATTAGTAAGTACCATATTCGTTCAATAGATGTCATTGCTTGTCTCATTCTTGACCATAATGATAAGTTCTTCTTGAAAACTATAAATGCATATATCTTTTGATAGAGAGCACCGATTACAATGAAACAAAGACTAAGTAATAGCCCAAGTTACGCACAATATTTATGTATAAAAGTTATCTACATTCGTTTCGTAAATTTGACGTGATGCTTAGTCATCGAAACAGACAAACAGACAAAAATTCCAAAAATGCTGGAAATGTGTTCTGATGGTTATACTTTAATACCCTGACAATTTTTTTTTTAAATATTTTCGATGTACAAAAAAGATTTTTCTACAGATTTATTATATGTATAGAAGAAGATATAGATAGATATAGATTGGCTCCTGCTATAAAGAAGTTGGAAAATTTATCGACTGTAGAGGTTGAAAAGGGCGAATGTTTGAATCGATAATAATCGTTATTTATGCGGCTGGAAAATTAAAAAAAAATAACAAGCATAATAGCTGTAGTTAATGCCTACTTTTGTTTTGGTTACTGTTTTTTTAAGTACTTCAAATAAAAACAAAACATGGAATATCGATTTTTTAAAACCACATGGTTGCTGCTGTAAACAGCAGCAACCATGCTGTTGTTAAAAAAAAAATAATTTAAAAAAAAAACACGTTACAACCGCTTGAAAATAGCTGTTAAAATTTATTTTAATAAAAATGTTGGTGAAGATTATACATACATACATAAACTCACGCCCTTTTCGCATGGGGTAGGCAGAAACCACAGAACGCCACTTGCTACGAACCTTGCATACTCTTTTTGCCTCGTCCACATTCATACATGCACGCATGCATGCATGGTCATAAACGCACGCCGGTTACGAGTACTACGCACCTGTCCTTTCTGAAGAACGGCACCAATAAGATCAGTGTATGTCTTTCTAGGGCGTCCTAGGTAAAGATTATGTCTACGTAATTCGTATCACTTGATCCCACTATCGACATAAAAAGTGTCAAATTTTATATCGCAATCTTAAAGACAACCAGTTTTATCCACGTGTTTCGCATTACCTACATGGTTTTGGCAGACTTCCAGCATTACAAATGGAACGACTGCTCCAAGTAAAATACTGGTATTCAGCTGAATGCTTTTAGATTTTGTAGCCGACCCCAACATAGTTGGAAAAAAGCAAATGATGAATCCATTCAATAGTTAAATCTTAAAAAGGGAACAGACAAACTCAGTTCCTTCCACATTTATAGAACGCCAAAACATAACAATAGCACACTTTTTACGAATAAAGTAACAGTTCCCACAGCAATTATTAACCCACATAATATCGGCTTCTAATAACAATAACATGAAGTGCAGTTAGTATTCACTTCGCAAACCAGATCCAGGATCAGGTGCAGGTTGCAGCACCGGCCCTCAAAAGTTTGCAGATGGAGGAGCTGCCATTATTATAATGCAACCCAATTCATTGCGGTCACTAATATGGGGTGACCCTATTGCCAACAACCGGGAACAAATCCAGGCTCCGTGGCAGCTACTGAGAAAATCCAGATTAAATAGCTCAATAACACATTGCCCAACACGGAAATCAAACCCAAGACCTCATGGTTGCCCGTCGGGGCTGCGGGTTGTTCGCAAGAGATACCGCGGTCTCGACATGAAGGGTTAAGAAGGAACATGGGTGGTTTTTAGTCAGTAGAAGTCTGACACTCCCTTTCGCTCTGCCCAAGAGCGGGAGGGGTTATTCGATGATTTTCCACCCGCCAAAAAAAAAAGGGTTAATTTTCATTATGAACTTTCAGACCTTTATTACTTTCGTACCAAGAAGTTTAGTGTTCCTTGTTATTAAAAATTACGATGGATGTACTGAGATAATTTTTAATCTTGCATTCCGTGCCTGACCTTTAACCCAGAACGTCAAAAAATAAGATTGTCTTAACGTAAGACGAGAGATTTTTTCTACATTACTTTTATAGCTTTTGCCAGATATTTGTGGTGCCGCACCGGTTACATGTTTACGTCATTTCCAAAAATACGAAGTATGCGATAAGTTTGCACAAAATTCTCACGTTTAACGTAAGTGAGATAGACATGAGTGGAAAGCCACATCAATGTTTGAATCACAGGTCAACCAGCCAACGTTTTAGAAGTAAAGAAATTTTTTTTACGATTTGTTATTATTAAAAAGAGATTTTTACCTACACGGATATGACAAAACCCATCGAACCTTATTTATTCATTAACTTTATGTTAGTTTTATTACTAAACTATGTAACAGAATTATAGTAATTGAGTAGGCCATCTACACAAGTCCTTTACAATAACCGATTTTGTTTATGCTCGAATGTCTAAAATTAGCTCAATGTAACATTCAACTACATTGTGTTGACCGCATATTAATAAAAAAAGAAAAACCAAATTGTCAAAATGGCGCCCTTTGAAGTAACAAAGCAGGCTCATAAATCTTTTCAAGTTAATTAAACGTTTTGAAAACAAAAATAATGAGGCTCTCACTGGGTGGTTAGATCAAATGCTGATTCAGAAAATAGTACTTCTAGATAATGAGGAGGCTCACATTGTGAGGAGGTTCCTGTCTCTGGAGCCCTAAACACCGGTAGCTTCAGCACTGCTCCAAGCAACATTGAACGACTATTTTTATGGAGAAGAGTCTCTTGGGGACATTACCAGTTGACAGTGTTTTTAAAAATAAATGTTTAATACATGTAAAACTGTTTCAAAACGTTTAATTTAAAATAAATAAAGAAAGATACATACCTCCAAAGGTATAACAATAAACAGCACAATCATATCGGCAACCACTAGATGCGTCATCAGCAGGTTCACGCGCGACTTTCGTCTGCGCGAGCGCACAAGGGATGCGAACACCCCCACATTCCCAACTGCCCCCGCGGCCAGCAATGCACTGTACACCCCCACCACGAACCCCTGCTCTGGCGCGGGTATCGTGGTGTCCACCACTTCTGTCACATTCACTATTGAAGTACCCTCCATGTTGAAGTAATCCCAGAATTTTTGATCGCAGTCAACTTCTACATCTGGTGGAGTATCTTGGAACATTGTTTGGGAGTTTATGTAATTTTTACGATTTTCGCTGGTGGTGTTAATGATTTCAGCCACATTTTAAAGGTTATTTTATAGATAGGTTTTAAAGTTCACATCTTTATTAAACACACTTATTTAACTAACGTTGTGTGCAATTTATGACACAGACACTTTATTACACTTCAATGATTAAAATTAATTGGTATATTAGCTTTTGAAATTTAATCTATAGTTTTTAACTGCACACTTTATTAACTTCTATTTGATTACACTTACACAATTCTAATTATTTATTTTTTTATGTTTTATTTACTTCATATGATATAATTATTTAAACTACAACGAAACTTTTTTAAACACACCGTTTACTTAATCTATGAACTTTTGTTTTTTTTAAGTATTTATATTAACTAAGCACAACACACCACAACACCACATATAATACCTAAAATATATGTTTTATCAATTAATCCAACAACAATTTTCATTCACAAGAAACATCCGTACAAAACTTCGACGCGTCGGAAGTCTACGAAATCTCGTAGCGCTACGAGACGTGTTACCGCCGTAGCGTCGTAGCACAGTGTGACGTAGACAGCGGATGTCGTAGACTTTATCAATGAATCTCGTTACTCAGAAACCCGTTTTATGAATCTGTGACTGCATCGATTCATAAAACGGATTTCTGATATTATTCATTTAATTTTTAGCTAAATGTGCATTTTATTAGTATGTATGTTTATTTGATATCAATATAATAATTTATTGTGTGACAATAGGGCGAAGTTGGGGTTAAAATAGGTCTAATTTAATATTATTCTGTATTATCTTTTTACTCTAACACTAATTGCGAAATTTCGGTTTTTGTGAAAGTATAAAGGATTTACATTCAATTAATATTTAAAGCAATTCAGAAGTTTTCTTTGCTGTAGTAAATCAATGACAAAGCAATTAGTTTTCCTTCATCACGTTGGACAGAGGGTTGCCTTGCTTTTAGTCTTTTAGACTAACTAACTAACTATGGCTGAATATTTTATGCCAAACAAACAAAACTTTGTATGTTTGTACTTTAGTAATTGCGCAAGAGAACCAAGTTTACCGATGTAGCCCAAACTTAAGTCGCAGAACGAATGGGCCGATGGGGCCGAAAAAATCTGGAGTGGCGACCGCGAACCGGAAGACGTTGCGTTGGAAGGCCTCCCATTAGTTGGATCGATGAGGTTGCGGGGATTCGCTGATCAATGTGGCGACACTTGACGGCCTATGTCCAGCAGTGGACGTCTTTCGGCTGAAATGATCATGATGATGTTTTGTCTTAACAACGTACAAAAAAAAAGAAAGGCATGCTGGTTTCCTCACGATGTTTTCCTTCACCGAAGCAAGTGATAATTTTACAATAGGCAATAATCCGATAAATCAGAGATGCGTGTCTTTTTTTTTTTTTTTTGGGGGGTGGGAAATCATCAAATAACCCCTCCCGCTCTTGGGCAGAGCGAAAGGGAGTGTCAGACTTCTACTGACTAAAAACCACCCATGTTCCTTCTTCGCCCTTCATGTCGAGGCCTCGGTATCCCTTGCGGACAACCCGCAGCCTCGACAGGCGTCGGCCCTTGCGGGCCCCTTCCATGTTGCTGACATCTCTTTGAGGCGCGCGTGGAACACGAACGCGCCGTCGACACGGCCTGTCGTCGTCATAAGACGGACGGACGGCGAGCTTACCCATCACTCACCGTCCACAGGCCCGCGTCTACGGTGGCCGGAAGCCATCACGTGGCCCCCGACGCCCGGAGCGCCTCCCGCGGCGGCTGGGACGAGAGGTTCTCTCCCTCTCACGTTCCGCCACCTTCTTCGCTAGCATCACTGCTTCGCAGAAGGAGGCGACGGCGTCCCATTCCTCCTCGCCCCGGACCATGGCTTGCACCAGGGCCGGACGCGAGAGGTCGCCGCCGCCGATCGCCGCTACGAGAACACGGCGGGGCTCCGCCCAAGCGGGACACACCTCCACAGTGTGCTCCACCGTGTCCTCCGGCCGATCCTCGCAATGGTGGCATCCGGGCGTTTCCTCCCGCCTGATTCGGTGCAGGTACCTCCCGAAACAACCGTGTCCGGTGAGTACCTGCGTCAGGCGGAAGGTGAGGGCGCCGTGGCGCCTCTCCAGCCACTCCTCAAAGAGGGGACTTACCGCCACTATCGTGGCGTGCCCTGAGAGATGCGTATCTTGGGTTTGAACTCGGGATCTATGACTTGTTAGTTTAACGGTCAATGGCACCTTGATTAAAGATATATTTCATAAGTTTACAGGTGTCAAAATAGTATGTTCGTAACTACATACAATAGGGTAGCTAAAAAAATCTAATTAGCCCGTCAGATACATTTCCAAAAAATATTAGACATGTATTTTTCTTTTTTCACGTCAACAAACAATGAAGACGATACAGTGCTTTGAAAACTCGTGTGACGTCATATTCTTAGATATTAGTATGACATTTTTTACCGGTGAGTGATGTCATAACCACCCATCTTTGACGCGTTTTATCTTCGTCAATTTGTATTGATTTGATAAAACAAAAAATACGTACCCAATATTTTTCGATAATCTAACAGACGGACTAATTAGAATCATATTTTTTTTAGTCAGTAAACATCCCTATTACAATCAAGAGATTAGGAGAAATTCACTTTTAAATGTCGCTACGTGTATACAAGCTTGTGGCCGTGAAGTGAAATATGGATTTTGGCAATGCTAAACATTTCAGCTGCGGGCGGATATTGGCCGTTCAAATCTATAAATCAGTGCTGGTGAAATTCTACACGAGTGCACATATTTAATACACAGTGATGTATTAAACGGCCAACAGACTGAAATACTATTATATTCTGTTCATTGAATACAAGAACCCACATTGGGCGCGCGTGGTGGCTTATGGACCATGCTTCCTCATAGAGACGATGCCTGTTTCCTAGCGGTAGAACCGGTATAGGTTAATTATGCTATGCTTATCCGATTCGTGCCCGGTTGATGGCAATAGGCCCCCGATTCCATGGGACTTAAAACTGTGGTGTGTGGGTGCACCTCTGCTTAACCCTTTAAAGATTAAATGCGTGATGTTATGTTAAATGGTTGTAATGTTAATGGTTATGGTTATGACACTTATTAAATAACCTATTATGTTTTTAACCCCCGACGCAAAAACGACGGGGTGTTATAAGTTTGACGTGTCTGTCTGTGTGTGTGTGTGTGTGTGTCTGTCTCTGGCATCGTACATCCAGATCGCATGAATCGATCTTGATTCTGTTTTTTTTGTTTGAAAGGTGAATTAGCCGAGAGTGTTCTTAGCTATGTTTAATGAAAATCGGTCCAAGATGGCCGCTACCACAAAATGGCGGATTACATATTTTTTCACAACTTTATCAATATGGGTATCAAATGAAAGGGCTTGATTAGTAGAATACTATACACTATGACAAATTTCAAATCCAAGATGGCCGCCGCCACAAAATCGCGGATTACATATTTTTTACACTGCGTTCACAATAATACTGGGTCTCAAGGAAATTATCTTTCAAGATTAAATTAAATATCGGATCACCAATTTTCTATGATCTTAATGTTTCATTCGAAGAAAATCATTCTCCTCTCAAAGTCAAAAGTCAATGCTTGAAATCGACTCGCAAATAAATATAAATAAAATAAATTCATATTAGGTTTACATAAATAGCAGAACCAAAGAGATTCGAACTAACGACCTCTCATTTTCAAGCATGAACTCTAAAAAGTTAGTCCAATAGCCCTTTAAAACCTTTGACGATTTAGTAAATAAACTACAAGAGTGCTAAGTACACAAAAATAGATGACATTGCGTACAGTCAGTGCCCAGCATTACCTGACCCCTCGTAGAAAGAAGAAGAGGGCAAGTGGTGTGAGAAGAGGGGTCAAGTAATGCCGGGCACTGTCTGTATGGTCAGCAATATTTCGGAATTTAATTATGACTTTTAATGGTTCAGAATAATATTTTTTTTAATATTCCTTTTTTTTTTTTACTTAGCCCGTATTGTCCCACTCCTGAGCAAAGGCCTCCCCCCATTCCTTCCACTTCTTACGATGGTGTGCTTCTTCTCGCCAGTTGTTGAGGTAGCCATCCAAGGCGTCCCGCCATCTTCTCCTCGGTCTACCGCGACCCCCGTCTAGCTGTGTCAGGGCTCCAGTCTTGCGATATTCGGGCCCACAGCTGTGGCGGCATCCGGCAGACATGGCCTGCCCAGTCCCATTTCAGTCTCGCAGCTTTCTATGCTACGTCAGCAATTTGCGTTCTGGAGCGCAGTGTGGTGTTTTTTATGCGGTCACTTAATTTTACATTTAAATATTCCTTACTCTTCAATAACTTGTTAGTAACAAGTCTTTATTAAAAAAAACCTGCTTTGAAACTTTAAACAGTGTTAAGTTACTTCTGTAGCTGACCGTACAAAATAGGCACCTCTTAGATTATTCAACGTCCATTAAGAAAACTGTTGACATCGACAAACAATGCTTGTTTGTCTTAAAACTTTTGCGCCTATTCCATCATACAATACCCTAATGAACAACAAATTAAGGAGGCAATCTAATAAATCAGACGTGTTGGCTGTGTCACAGAGTTTTTCATAACATCACGTCTTTGATCGCAAAGGGTTAAGGCCTAATAGTACACTCGAATTATAGGGGGCGCCTATTGTCATCAGGGTTTTGATACGTACAAGGTGTAAATGGACGTTCACTTAACTGTCAACCAAATTTTCTGTACATCAAACTAAGTAAAAAAAAACTATTTATTTTCTAATTATTTTAAATTACAAAAATCTCGTTTTACGGTGGGACTCAATGTAACGCACTGAAATCGATGTGCAATAGTACGGGGTCACGGAGGCATTTAAAGTAAAGTTAAAAGATTCAGAACTTGTATTAGAAAACCTTTTTTTTTTGTTTTTTGGATAACTCAGCGTCCACAGGCCCGCGTCTACGGTGGCCGGAAGCCATCACGAGGCCCCCGACGCCCGGAGCTTTTACTCAAGTTTAAAAATATCATCATCTGCCTAGCCGTTTCCTAACTAAGTTGGAGTTGGCTTCCAGTCTAACAGGATACAGCTGAGTACCAGTATTTTACATTAGCCGACTAAAACTGATTGGCAGACTATCTGGCCACTGACTACCTGCAACGACTGTCAAAGACCAACTGCTGTCTACCATGGCATTGGCCATAGCCGGCAAAGAGCGGTCTGCCCCAATTGCTGCTACGAGAGCACGGCGCTGCACCACCCAAGCAGAGCAATGCTCGAGGGTGTGAAATGTCGTGTTCTCGCTGCAGCCGCACTGGTGACAAACTAGAGTCGCCTCCCGTCTAGCCACTTCGTCCAGGTATTTGCCAAAGCAGCCATGCCATGACAACACCTGCACTAGACGGAAGGTCAAAGTCCCGTGTCGCCTGCGTACCCAGTTCTCCAGGATCGGCTGGATAGCCACCACAGTCAAGTGACCTGCATTAGGCGTCTCCAGTCTCACCCGCCATTCCCGCAGGGTATTTGCTTGGGCGTCCCTGCACCACCTTGTGACCATTTCAGGTGGCGGGCGCCTGCCACTCGCCACCTGCAGTTCTGCGCCACGCTGGTAAACTTCGGCGAGCACTTGCGGCTCGAAATTCCACGGGGGTGTGCCCGCGAGGGCGCATGCCGCTTCTGGACCAACCTAGGACAGGCGGCTTAACCTGAAGATCACCCCGGGCGGCTCCTCAACGAACGCTTACCAACACCATCATTAATTATGAATCCATAAATACATAACTTTCCTATAAAAGAATCAAAATTAATTACTATGTACGTAACATACAGAATGTTTCATAACTTTGAATATTTAGGTTAATAATAATGACATCCCTATTTATGTCACCGAAGTTTAATATTCTGTTCTTGTTTATTTTCCACTTAATATTACATACTCATCTTCGGTAGGATCAGAAGTGGGATGTATGAGGCCGACAACCTTTTTATATACCCGGTATCAAATATGTGTCCCACCTACATTGCTTATACACACATCAAAAGTGTCTAGGGATCAAGCATTTTTATGCGGATTTCTTGAGATTGAGATGTGGCTTTGTAATAAATTTATGATTTTATAAATTTATATGGATCCTTTTTGGTGCATTTCATAATTTGAATCAGGAACTGTGAATCAAATTCGAGTAAAAGATGAAAATCAGCTGTCAATATTTTCCCTATAAAAACATACAACGCATTGAAGACATTATTAGTGCTACTGTTTCCCTACTACTGATTAAAACCAACGTTATTATGGAGCGGCGACGTCATTTAAGCAGGGAAGAAATGCTCAGAGCCGTGGGAATGATAGAAGCTGGTTCCCGGCAACGTACTGTGGCTTTAGCTCTGAATACAAGTCAGAGTGTTATCAGTCGACTTTGGACACGTTACCGAAGCACTGGTACCGAGGCTGAGCGCCATGGAGGACGGTATCGCTGCACCACACGGAGACAAGACCGATACATTCAAATCTTAACTCGAAGAGCTCCAACAATAACCGCCATGATGTTAGCCGTGAGGCTTCATCACTCTTCAGGGAACTTAATTAGCGACCAAACAGTCAGAAACCACTTGCATGAAGTGAACCTTCATTCCCGAAGACCGCTACGGGTACCACCTATAGCAATGCACAATCGTAGGATTCGATATCAATGGGCTCTTGAACACAGAAATTGGGCAGAAGAACAATGGCGTTTCGTGTGCTTTTCTGATGAGTCTCGTTTTGGTATGAGACCGGATACAAGACGTATACGACACTGGAGAACCCCTGGACGCCAACAGCGATTAAAATCCTGCCAGGAAGTCCATCCTTATAGTGGTGGAACCATCATGGTATGGGCGGGTATTTGGATCGGCGGAAGAACTGAGTTGATTTGGATCAGAGGCAACCTCAACGCTCAAATTTATGCTGAGACGATTGTATCAGACGTCATCGTTCCTCTACAAGTGCAAATCGGTCCCTTATTTCAGTTAATGCATGATAATGCACGACCGCACACCGCAAGAGTTGTAAGACAGACTCTCGCCGCAGCTAACATCAATGTCCTGCCCTGGCCTGCTCAGTCGCCAGACTTAAACCCAATTGAGCATGCATGGGATATGCTACAGAGAAGAGCTCTGCCGAATATGGAGGGTATCCAGTCGCAAGAAGACCTTTTTTTGTTGTTGCAACGAACATGGGCGGCCATTCCACAGCGTGATTTGGATGAACTCATTTTGAGTATGCCAAACCGATGTTCTTGTGTTGTTAGTGTTCGCGGTAGAAACACGGATTATTAATTGTTTAAGTTACCCAATAAAATTTTAAAGAAAACTGTTATTTCAGTCTTTTTTTCGAACTTTAATGTTAGTGGTTCAAATGTCAAAAATCCCTTTATTAGGAAAATGGCAAATTTCTTTATTAATGCAAAGGTGACTTGGTTTATCGTTACTGTGACAAACGAAAACACTTTATTTGATGAATCCTTAAAGAAAATTTTAATTAATATCAATCAGGAGAAAAGTTATTGCAAAAATATATGTTGATCCCTAGACACTTTTGATGTGTGTAGTTATGAAAGGGCTAATTTTTCAATCCCCTTTCTTGTTCGTTGCTATAAAGCCCGACTGCTGAGGATAAAGTTATAGGTTCGATTCCCATAGTCGGGTTATTGGGGTTTTGCCGGAGTTTTAACATGGAATTTGTCCGGCAATAGGTACGCCCTCTGGGACATGGGATTAAAGCATAACAGGCTAAATGAAGGTTATAGTTCTATGTAACAAAAAAGAAGAAATTCCTTTATTACCCGACTGCCAAATTCATTGTAGATTTAATTTTAACTCAATGCAAATACAATCAAATTGTACGTCGTTAGGGTTTCTACGAAAACTTAAAAGATAGAGGGCAATAACCGCGGTTGCTGCTTGTTTATTACCAACATAAGACGCTAAAGTGCATGTCTAAACATATTAAAATTAAAAAAGTTGTGATGATACAATCTTGTTCATGTAAATCTCACAAAGAGGCAGAGAAGTGGGCGTAGATTCAAACAGAAATGAAGAAACTTATTCAAATTAGATCTAAGTTAAATAGAAACGTTGAAATTATGGTTTGCGGCAGTGTACAGTGGGATTTCTGTTTATTTTTAAAGCTAAAAAACTTACTCTACATATTAACCTACTTCAAAATTGTTTGTTACCTCATAATTTTGTCATGTTAGAACCGATTTGAAACTTTTTTTTTGGGAAAGGATATTTTATGCTCCCCAATTAATTCGATAAAAATTTCATCAAATCGGATTAGAAGTTAGGTTTTTATCGCGATTATTGCCACAGCACGCGTCGTCGCGTGAAGCAGCCTGTACTACGGTGGCCGTTCACGTGATCACAACTAAAAAGCAATGAATCAAACATGTTACCGACGCGACGTCCGAAAGTACAGTTATTTTCCGCTTTTTAGTTTTTTTTTCGAAAACAATTTTTGTAGAACAATTTTGTCGAAACCAAGTCATTTATTCAAGTCAACAGTTTTTGAATCTTTAAAATTACCGAAAGGTGCTTTAAAACCAAACGTAGGTGGGAGTTCAAACCCATCGGTTTGTGCTGTGTCCCAGCAATGGGACGTTATAGGCTGATCGTTCTATGAGACGTCACATTTCTATTTTTGTAACAGAATTCCGAAAATTATGTTCTATAATACTACCATCCCTGCTCACCCCTCAATCTAATCTCAGAGTGCGTTCACATCAATAGCAGGAGGACAATACAACGGGCGATGCCCGTTGCCCCCTTTCACTATGTCTCATACAGTGTCATACAAATGGAAATCTCACGCGTCATATTGCATTCTATAGAAGTACAGTGAGACATGTATGGAATACAAATCACATTTGACAGTAGACTGTGACGTCATATTGGACTTGAACCAACCCACTCACACATAATAATTCTGCTAAATATTCAACAGTTTCCGATATTCTAAATGTGATATAATAGGTGTAAAAACACACTAAGCAAAACCGAAAGAAATTTGTTCTTCCCGACATTCCGATATCGTTTTGTTCTGGACCGTGATTTCACCCAAAAAGAAAAGGATTTCCCAGTAATATTTTTTCCTGAGTGTTACTTAGTTCGATTTATCGATTGCTTAGTTGCTGGTTTCGTGAAGGGTATTTTTACACCCGATGAATCAGCCCCATATACGTCCAAAACGTATACTTGGAACAGCTTTGCTCAAGCTCAATTTAAAAGTCATTTTAAAATGGGACAAGCCTGCCACACTATTCCCAAACCACTGTAACTCCTGTTAGCCAGAATCAACAGTGGCGACCACAAGAAAAGCGCCGAGACAATGAAGCTCGACGAAGTCCTAGAGAAACGATTTAACTGTCTTGGATCCCGCAACGAAATTAATCAGAAAAGAATAGGGGAGGAGTAGGGAAAACATAATTTCCACTTATTGAAAAGTCAGTGAACTAAAAAGCTTTCTTTCACATAGTTAAAAATTATTGCACCCTTTATGTTTTGAAGGATGAGAAATCAACAAATTACTCCTCCAAAAAAGGCAACTCTGTTTTAGTTGTCAGATCCGGTCATTATGTCAGATACGAACAAAATACATATATACATAAATACTACATAATACTACCCACACCATGGCATGCTTCTTCAGAGTAGTGATGTTGTAAGCTCTCAGCGAGAATGAAATTCAGTGTCTGATCGCAGCGGAGTTGAGACTTATTATACCGCGTGTTAATGTGTTAAATTGTAATTTCAAGTGAGTTGTTGGTTTCATAAAAACAGTGTTTCTCACACCCAGTGTATTTTCATTGAAGAAAACCCATCTTCTGCCCACATGATGTACGAGCCTAACGGAATAAACCCTAACGAACCGATTACTCATCAACTTTGGTGTTTTGTGACTAAGTTATGATGACCCAAAATACTTTATTATACATGGCCAAGTTTCGTGTTATTTTTATCAAAGAAGTTCTTCCTCAGTCCTCATCTAAGTGTATAAATTGGATTCAATTTCAACGGCAACACAGATGTTGATACAAACAAATTTATTCTGAGATTCAATATCGTACGCCCACTAATTGTCGCCGAAGCCTGTAAATTGACAGATGAATTCTTAATTCAATCGGCATCAAAAATAGCATATAATAATATATGTTGCTGTTCTGGGGAGATAGAAAAACACAAGATTTATTTATTTATTTAGGGACAAAAAACAGTTACACGTTACAATTTGTATTTCGGAGCTTATTAGAATAATTTAATAAACGTATAACCCACACTATTGTCCACGGATTCAAATAAAAAATATCTAAAAGAGGAAAGGACGGACGGTCACCTATTAATTAGTGAATTAAAAGAAAAAAGAAAAGCAAGTTATGAAAGGTTGTCGGTAAGCAAAGCTGTAGCCATTTTTTTAAATTTAGTCAGAGAAAATGCAAAAATATCTGAAGTGTGTGTTATAAGTTACTACAAGGCGGCGGAGAGGTGCCCGCTCACCGGCGTTTGTTTTGCACTTCACAGTGTGAAACAGACGAGGAACGCGCACCTCCCGCCGTATAACAGTTCTAGGTACTACGTAACATAATTTATTGGTAGGTTCATAATCATTCAAATAAATATATATGAGATCTTGTTTGTTCGTACATACAAAACTACCCAACCGATTTGGATGGAATTATGTAAATGTGTATGCTTGGTTCCAGCTTGAAAGATAGGATTGTTTCGCTAGTATTAATATACAGGTTTACTGGTAACTCGAGTATACCTTGAAGGACATCAAATTGACTCACCAAATATTCTACCGAAGTAAGTTTTTGGGTTAGTTAGATTTTTAGGAAACATTCCAGATTAAATCATTTGAAGTTAATTTCAAAATGATTTACGGCGCAACTGTACAAAAAGTTATTTTTTTGCATACCTAATTGATGCCGTAGCAGACTTCATTAGAATAGAATTCAAAACTGCCTAAAACTTTGGCAAAGATCACTATTCAAACATTTTTTTATAATTATTTCCATTACGTAAGACTTACACTGAATTTCTGTTTAATTAGTTGCATTAACTTTACTATGACGGCCTGCGAGGAATACGTCGAGTACTTGTAACCCTGTATATCTATTACATCTATACAAATGAATCTCAGGTTCAGTTGAAAACCAGCGTCGGGCACTAGCTGCTCGGCAGTTTGCTTAACTGGACCTATTTGGCGCTGCCGTGAGACACACAATATTATCTCTTTTTGTTCCCTGTTTAGTTTTTGTATTTTTTATATTTTTTTGTTGTGTGTACTTGTAGTACCTATGTGCCAAATAAATATGTTGAAGACAGTGTCTGTTTGTATTATAATGTCAAAATAACAGCGTTTTACTGAATGTAAGTATATTAATCATAGGACTACATTTTTAAATTTTTTACTCTGTATTTCTGTGTTTGTTACGGTTAATCTCGAAAATGGCTGGACCGATTTTGACAGGACTTTACCTGACAGATAGCTGATGTTATAAGGTCTAACGGCTACTTTTATTTAACAAAAAGGATCAGGGTTCCATGCAAAAAAATTAAAAACCTTGATATTTTAACAAAATTGAATTCCAATTAGGGAAGAAGTTACTATAATAATATTACCCGAGCGATGGTCGCGGGGCACGGCTAGTAGTAAGTTATATATAATATCAAAGTCAAAGCATTTATTTCAATTATTAAACCATTACTGGTACTTTGAATGTCAGAAGAACAATTCATAAAACTAAACTACATAACTATATATATACTATATAATATCAGTCTGCAGTTACTGTTCACTAACTTTTTCCCGCGTGGAAATCGGGTATTATTCCACTGGAACGTTCTACTATCGAGATAGAAGTCCTAGACATGTCCTAACTCTGATCATGTGTGTCAAATTTCATCGAACTCCATTCAGCTGTTAATACGTGAAAAAGGTTACCTTACAAACTGCACGAGCAGTGCGTTCGTATTTTTGTAATCTTACTAGCCAATGCTCACGGCATCACCCGCGTGGAGTTCAATAATTGTCTCATGGGATCGTATTACCGGGGGAAAAGTGTCTTATGATAACCTGGACTGACGTCCAGGTTATAAATTATCTGTGTACCAAATTTCATTCAAATCTGTTCAGTAGTTTTTGCGTGAAAGAGTAACAAACATACACACTCACACACAAACTTTCGCCTTTATAATATTAGTGCAAAGTGGGGAGGACTACTATTATAAATGCGAAAGTTTGTGAGGTTGAATGGATTTCTGTATTGATACTTTTTACTCTTTCACGTAAAAACTACTTAACAAATTTCGCGTTTCTTTAAACGCAAAACTTCAATAAGGATATCTAATCGCTTATGTACCACTATTGTACATGAAGCTTAAATATATAAATCAACATTTTTGTATAGTATTTTATTTTGCCTAATGAGTAAAGCACAGCTGAGGTAAAGGCCTCCTCTTTCTCTACCACTCAAGTGATTTTATGTAATCAAATTATGGCGTTCCACAGATATTTAATAGAAAAAATCCGGTAAAAGTTATAACGGTTTTGACAGCAACATATATATTTTTTTAAGCGTTAAACGTTAATATAAAAATAATATGTATATAAAAAACGTACTCTGACTACCTTCGTGGAGTAGAGCCGTGAAGTTACGGATGCGTAATGCGTAAGAAAAATAACGTTACAACCTACGGACCTCACTCTGTTGGAATTGAGAAATTAAATATTTAGAAACAAAACAACACCTTCTATTTCTTAAAAGATGGGTCTCTGTTTACTCTCGTAGCAATTTGTGAAATCCCTGAGTTATTGCGTGAATTCTAGGATTGATGTAGATTGAGCCTTGCCTACACATGCTGTGGGTTGTTCGAAAGAGATACCGCGGCCCCGGACACAAAGGGCTAAGAAGGAACATGGTGGTTTCTAGTCAGTAGAAATCTGATACTCCCTTTTGCTCCGCCCAGAGCGGGAGGAGTCATTTGATGATTTTTAACCCTCCGAAAAATTAAGCCTGGCCTACACTGTTTAAAGGTTAAAATGTTTTCTCTAGGGGCTCCAGGCAAGCGTTCACCATAGGCCGAATCATCGCTTCACGTCAGGCGAGTATCGGCCACACGCAAGACTATTTAGTGCAAATAAACATATATTCTGTTAATCACGACCTTATTAATACAGAGTGGCGAAATGTAGTTCTACAGGGTTGGTGTTTCTTTATGAAAGAGGTTTAACCTTTCGTATGCCGGAACGTAGATCCACGCGAGACACAATGGCTTTTTAATTGTGTCTAATTACAAGGCATACGAAAGGTTAATAGTGGTCTGCTGAAAGAATTTTTTTATGAAATAAACAGTGCCTTTGTGCTCTTCTATTTTTATGTTTTATCCTTTTTTTAGTATTTTGTGTGCACATAAATAAATAATACGTCGGGTAGGCTCACCACCTTGCAGGATCCAGGTAACTAAATTGCCATCCTGTATACCCTAGTTCAAAATTGCGAAATTGGCAGTCAATATCATTTCAATGTGTCAATAACAATATAAAATTCTCGAAATTGTTTTGAATTTCGGCCTGATTCAGCACCAACTGCGGCAAACCAGACATTTGTTGTGCCAGCTTGTGTTACGCAACGAACATTCATTAGCGAACATTTGCTCAAGAGCACATCAATCAGACTTTATATTTCGTGTTGGATTTGCTTTATACTTATAACCAGATGGTTCGTGGTACGACTGTAAAGCCGTGTACGCCCCACGAACAAAGTTGGTGCGTTGTATGATACGCAACAACTTGGTTCGCACGTGCGTACTAACTAACATCGAACACTCTTTTCGTCAAACATGTTTGCGACGATTCTATTAGTATGTTCTGTATGGACGGTGTTCGAAGAGCTTCAATAAATATTACGTCGACCACTTCCAACGGCGCTGCAGTCGTTGTGCGCGAACTCGATTCGAACTATGTTCGAATTCGTGTTCGAATATGTCGTCCGTAAGTACCTACGAACCAAATATTCAAGTTTGATGTTTGTGTTCGCTATGTTCGTGTTTGTACGTGCATACACGGCTTAAAAATGTTCATCGCTTGTTCTCGGTCGCTGAACGAATGTTCGCAATACAAATCCGCGAAGCGAATGTTTGCAGATACTAACAACTTGACCCTGCAGTTAACCAACGATTTAAAAGATAAATAAGACAACATCTCGCAGAATGTTCGTGTATATCTATGCAGTAGCTACTCACGATCCTACAAATACACAGACACTTTACTGTTTCTCCTAGTTACGTTGTTATTAGCAGACAAAAGAACACTTCGGCCCATCCACTTGAAATAGTCTCATTTAGAACAAGTGGCACTCATTCCTAACCACTTAAATATACTCGAACGCTTTGTATACTCCATTTAATTTAATAATACTTTACAATCAAGTCAGGCAAACAGTTGTTTGAAATAATATCAAGCCTGTTAGACCGACGGTTAGGCAGAACTGACCTGTACTACACCCATATTTTTTTAGTTATGTTTAAGCAAAAAAATAATTTGTCTATTATGTTCCCACTGCTGGGACACAGGCGTCTTCTTTATACGAAGGAATGGACTATTACCCACCACGCAGGGCCAGTGCGGGTTGGTAGATGTCACAAATCTTCGAATTGTTGATCCTAGGACAAGTCGGCTTCCTCACGATGTCAGTTAGTTATGGTTTAAGTTGACGTAATATTGAGCGAGCCTATTGCTGACAAACGGGTACAAATCCAGACTACGTAGATACGTAGTAGCAGATGCTACTAAAAAAATTGTGAAGGACAAATTAAATATCAGGCGGCACGGTTTGCGCAGTGACTCGAGCAATTGACTGCTGCGCTGTTTGTCGCGGTTTCGATTCCCGCACGGAACAAATATTTGTATGGCCTACAGATAGTTGTTTCGAGTCTGGGTATTTGTGTATTTAAGTTTATATTATTATTATGTTTGTTAACGCACCCACGATACAGGAGAAATTCCTAGTGTGTGGCAATAATGTTAAAAAATAAAAATTGTGGGTTGGAAAATCCGGAAAGCCTCATTATCAGCAGACGCACTTCACCTAATTTACTGAAACACTTAATTTAGAAACCTGCAGAATCAAGTCAAGCAAACAATCGTTCTTCAAACGATAATTGCATCATTAACGCAATCAAGGACATAAATCGTTACAGTGGGCCCTTAGTTGCTATTGCTTGTACTTATGCAACCGGAATTCTCAAACTATTTGTTATCAGGAGTACCGATGCTGGAAGGTCCGGTCTACCCTTATTGGAAAGTCCATTAAGGGTAGACCGGACCTTCCAGGATATTTCCAGTATCATTAGCATAATTTACTTAAGTATGTCTACAGGAATTTAGTCAGTCATCATCTGCCTAGACTTTTCCCAACTATGTTGGGGTCGGCTTCCAGTCTAACCGGATGCATTTTAATCAGTATTTTACATACGCGACTGCCTATCTAACCTCCACAACCCAGTTAATAACAATAATATAATTAATATAATCCCCTTTGGTAACTGGTTGTTAGACTTTCATGCTACTGATTACCATTATATGTATAGGGTGTAAAAGTACCCTTAACGCAAACGAAGGGCACTTGTTCTCCCCACCACTGCGATCATTTTTTTGTTCTAGACCATACATGGGAACTTCCTAGTTACGGAGATATTAGGGGGTCAAAGTTCCAAATTTTTCACAGCTGTTTTTGTAAACACTAGTTTTTCAGGTTTTAACTTTACTTAAATTACCTCCATGACCCGTTTACTATTCAAAGCATCTACTTGCACAATGTTTTACGAGTGCTACTTTGAGTTTTACCGTAAAATGTGATTTTTGACCCAAAAAAAAAAGTCATTTCCCAGCAAAAATTTTTGCGTAGGGGTACTTAGATTGATGTACAGAATGCTTGGTTGACGGGTGTGTGATGGGTTGATTTACACCCTGTATAATATGGAAGTCAGGACCTACGGCTTAACGTGCATCCTGAAGCACATAGAAATTTCGGAATGTAATGGGTGATCCATCCATGGACCAACCTAGGCAAGCGCGGCTTAACCTACAGATCGACCCGAGTGGCAGTTATTATTAAGCCACGAGCTCCTATTAACTAATATTTTCCAATTTACTCAGTATTAAGTAAATGCTCTAATTAAAATAATTTTATTTAATACTATCACTTTGAAAGCCGCTCTTTCGTAACATGGCTTTTTACGATAAATTACTGAGCAATTCACGAGCAAATGCCGAAAATTTAAAAAAAACATTGTGCAGTAGCCATTGACTTATATATTACTGCGTAAGGACTGGGCGGACCGCATGTTACAATGACGCCTCGAACTTAGTCCTAAAACGGTCTTTCCTAAGCCGAAGTGAACTAGTCCACGATCGGCTCTCTTCGGGTGCGGTCGTAAATTTGATTAAAAGCTTTATTTATGTCCTTTATACCTCGAAAATACCACGCCGCTTATACAAGGTTACGTTAACGAGTAGCCTACACCGATTCTCTGTATGGCGAACGCGTAGAGCAAATGTTCGGACGACCGTATCTTTAGTTTTTAAATCAATGGCAGTAGCATACATTACTAATACTCCCAAAAATGTACACAATGCATGATGATAAATTAAAAACAAATCACTATCAATATTCAAAATATACCACACTATCAATTTAATAATATCTTATCTCACCTACTTCCTTTTCAAATAGGAATTCACGATATCAGTAACAGACCTATCCGCCATTAAATCAGTAATTATTATAATCAATATTCGTCATTCATAAGTGATAACACACTATAGAACAAAGAACGTGTGTGATTGTATTGTTTTTCATTTAAAAAATATTTTAATTATGAATTATAACGTTGTGTAGTTTTAAAAGTGCATTTTGAAAATTGTGGTTCCTTGCTACGGAGTTTTGAAACAAAGTAAGTGAAATTAATCGTTTTGTGCGACGTAAAGTGTCTGGTCTTGTGTCCTTATTTGATTTGACAACAAAGTAGAACTTATTACTAAGACGCTGAAATGTGTGTGATAAATTCTATTTAAGAGGGGAAGTACTGATTCTCTAATAATGAAAGAGATGTTCATTAAATGCTGGTTGTGGATATAATAATGTTTTTGAGGAAAATAATAACATCACGCCAGTAATCCTCGAAGAGTCAGGCAGAAGTGTACCGATAAGTACACCCACATTTCGCCAGTTACCTATCACCATAGGGAGTGATCCTATTGCCATCAACCGGGCATCAAATCCAGACTCCGTGGCTGCTACTGAGAAATTCCTGATGGTAAACCCAAAAACACGTTTGCCAGATCTGAATATCAAACAAAGGACCTCGTGCTCAGCAGTCGCACTTGCAACCACAAGGCCAATGAGGCAGACGAAAATAACACTTATTGGTAACGAAAAAACTCTCACGAATTGTTCTACATAAAATAATTATAAATCACAATTTGGGAATACATATTGTCACTTATCAATTCATTTGGTGTGTCGACTACATACATAATTCGACGACTAAGAAATCTCGTATTCAAAACTGGTGTGACATAGAATAATGACACACTCTGATCAAAATAGGACAACTCTGATTACGTCACTTATACACAGGTGTGTAGTTTGAACCACACCACATGACAAATATATTATACTGTATTTTGTTTTAATTTACGACAACGTTTTGTGTGCATGCAGACCTTACAATATGACGGCACGATTGCCGCAGTGGCTCAAGCAGTTGACTGCTGCTCTACGTGTCGCGGGTTCGATCCCCGCACGGAACAAATATTTGTATGGCCTACAGATAGTTGTTTCGGGTCAGGGTACTTGTGTATGTGAGTTTAAATGTCTGTGAACGCACCCACGATACAGGAGAAATTCCTGGTGTGGGGCACCGTTTAAAAAAAAACCGTTCTGATTTTGCTTCTATTTCATTTACTATGTTGTTGGTGAACCAAATAAATAAATAATAAACACCACGATCTTCAAGCAGTTGATCAACATCAGTATTCCACAAAGAGCTGCCGAACATATTATCAAAATGTGATTTGCTCCAAGACGATTATCTCAAGGCGATAAACGACTGCGGCATTTTCGAACACACACGAGTCCCGGTGGTAATGGTTATGGCAAAATGCCGAATGAGGAAAATGTCGTGAGGAAAGTTTAGAGTATGATTGTTAATTTGATTTGTGTAAGTTGTGACATTGAGCTCCTTGAACAGCAATAGGGTAGTTAACAAAAAAATCTAATTAGTCCGTCAGATAGATTACCAAAAAATATTGGACACGTATTTTTTCTTTTTTCACGTAAACAAACAATGAAGACGATACAGTGCTTTGAAAACACGTGTGACGTCATATTCTAAGACATTAGTATGCCATTTTATACCGGTGATTGACGTCACAAACCCACTCAAAACTTTGGCGCGTTTTATCTTCGTTATTGTTTATTGATTTGATAAAACAAAAAATACGTATTCAATATTTTTCGATAATCTAACAGACTAATTAATTAGAATCATATTTTTTTTAGTCAGGAAACATCCCTATTTACTTATTATTTAAACTCACTTTATTTTAAGATAACCTTATTGAAAACTATCACATAAAACAACTCTATCGTCATAACATGGCTTTGAACGATGTATTACCGAGCGATGTAAGCGTAAACAGAATGCATTTGCAGAATTAAAAAAATATTGTGTAGTAGCATGCATTAGTAATACCCCCAAAAATGTACAAAAGATATGATATGACGCGCACTTCAGAATCGTTCTGCCAAGGTTACGGAATTGCCCGTCGGGGCTGCGGGTTATTCGCAGATACCGCGGCCTCGACAAGAAGTCTGACACTCCCTACCCCTCTGCCAGTCCGCTCTAGTCATTTTTGTGAATAAAAACCACCCATGTTCCTTCTTAGCCCTTTATGTCGAGGCCGCAGTATCTCTTGCGAACAAACTGCAGCCCCGACGGGACCGTGGTGGCCCTGGAACGCAAAGGACATTAGAAGGAACACGTTTGGGTTTTAAAACAGGTTTTAACTATACTATTTTTATTTATTGTAAGTATATTTTATTGCATAAGAATACCTCCTTCTAGAAGAATACGCTGGTTCTTGTAACACAGGCTTGCATTGGTTCGAGTCCTGAGTTGGGCAAAAATTTTATTGGGTTTTTCCAGGAATTTCTCAGTAGCAGCCACGGAGTCTGAATCTGCGATGTCCGTTTTACAACAATCGCCCCTATTACATAGGACTTTAAGATAACTGGCGAAATGTGGGTGTACTGTTGGGTACACCTCAGCCTTACCCTTCGGGGATTAAAAGCGTGATGTTATGTTATACTGTGATCAATTAATAAAAACCGGCCAAGAGCGTGTCGGGCCACGCTCAGTGTAGGGTTCCGTAGATAATAAAATATTATGTAAACGAAGTTAAAAAAAAAATACGGGCAAATGAAACTTGACCTCTGGATTGTATAGGCGCTCATACGATTCAGGGACCAAATTATATTGGTTAACTGCAGTTTCCATCTGTTGTTTCCATCCAAGTTCAAAATAATTTTCCTAGAAAGTCCTTATAAAGTTCTACTTTTCAGATTTTTTTCGTATTTTCTAAACTTATGGTTCAAAAGTTAGAGGGGGGGGGACGCTTTGTTTTTTACTTTTGGAGCGATTATTTCCGAAATTATTGACATTATCAAAAAATGATTTTAGTAAACCCCTATTCATTTTTAAATACCTTTCCAACAATATATCACACATTAGGGTTAAAATTAAAAAAAAAAACACTTCCCACTTTACATATAGGGGGGCTACCCTAATAAAACATTTTTTTCCAATTTTTATTTTAGCACTTTGTCGGCGTGATTGATACACATATTGGTCCCAAATTTCAGCTTTCTAGTGCTAACGGTCACAGAGATTAAGCGAGGACGGACAGACAGACAGACAGACATGGCGAAACTATAAGGGTTCCTAGTTGACTACGGAACCCTAAAAATGATTGATTAAAAGCAACAACCCCTGCAAAAACTTTCGACGGCACGGTTGGTGGTCAGTGGCTCAAGCAATGGACTGCTGCGCTGCGTGTCGCGGGTTCGATCTCCGCACGGAACAAATATTTGAATGACCTACAGATAGTTGTTCTGGGTGTGAACGCACCCACGATGCAATGGAAATTTCTAGTGTGGGGCAACGTTTTCTCTAAAAAAAAAAAAAAATTATTGATTATAAGATGATCCCTGCAAAATGTCGCGGTAGGCTTTATTTAGTTGTTCTCACGTCTAGAGGACGTTACCACCAAGGCGATGAACCAGTCAATTAATGTACGGAGAATTAAGTTATCCTGACGTAATACGATTTTTACGTACGTGAAATAAATTACGTGGGAGGTACGCAATCATTACATTATTGAGATGATATCAATTTGGGTTATTCTGAAACCTTTATACGGATATGTTAATTGATTTATTAGTTGAATTGAAAGGCTCAATGTAACCTGCCTACATGTTATTCACTAGCATTCTTCTTCGTATCCTGTGCGCAGTAAGGTATTTAACGATTCAAAATATTCATAAGCTTTGAGGAAAGAAAAATAGATTCCTAAAATAATTGTAATAAAAAGACCTTGAGTTATTTGTGAATTGTTATTTTCTATAATAGCATGATGAGCTCATGTAACTGATACCCCTGATCTAATTAAAATAATCGTATTTAATAAAGGAATTTTGAAAGGGTTAAACACGCTCTAGTGTCAGACGTTTTAAAACTCCTCAAGGGCCTCTGACATCCCGTCGGGGCTGCGGGTTGTTAGAAAGAGGTACCGCGGCCTCGATACATAGGGCTAAGAAGGAACTTGACCGGTTTTTAGTCAGTAGAAGTCTGACAATCCCTACCGCTCTGCCCAGAGCGGGAGGAGTCATTTGATGATTTCCCACCCTCCAAAAAAAATTGGACCTCTGAAATGGTTTGATGACCGCCATTTGGCGGCCGGGACAACCAGCTGATACGTGCCTTCCGAAGCAAGGAAACATCTTTTTATCAGACAATTAGGTGATCCAAGCCTTTTTTTTGGCTGGTGGGAAATAATTAAATGACTCCTCCTACTCTGGGCGGAGCGGAAGGGAGTGTCATACTTAAGCATATTAAAGACTTTCCCGTCGAGGCTGCGGGTTGTCCGCAAGGGATACCGCGGCCTCGACATGAAGGGCGAAGAAGGAACATGGGTGGTTTTTAGTCAGTAGAAGTCTGACACTCCCTTTCGCTTTGCCCAAGAGTGGGAGGGGTTATTTGATAATTTCCCACCCCCCAAAAAAAAAAGAAAAAAAAAAGGGAGTGTCATACTTCCACTGACTAAAAACCACCCATGTTCCTTCTTAGCCCTTTGTGTTCGGGGCCACAGTATCTCTTTCGAACAACCCGCAGCCCCGATGGGAATGACGATTTGCTACTTACAGTACTAATGCTACTACTCTTAGAGAATACTTAAAGTTACCTGAGTTATCATTCACAGCAGCGATTGCGACCATTGGTAAATAAGTCAAATCAGAACTCTTTTATAAAGCATATTAAAGACCTTCCCGTCGGGGCTGCGGGTTGTTCGCAAGAGATACCGCGGCCTCGGCATGATGGGCTAAGAAGGAACATGGGTGGTTTTTAGTCAGTAGAAGTCTGACACTCCCTTTCGCTCCGCCCAGAGCAATTTAATTATTTCCCACCAACCAAAAAAAAAGGCTTGGATCACCTAATTGTCTGATAAAAAGGGGAGGGGTTATTCGATGAATTTCCACATACATAAGAAAAAAAAAAAGACCATACATTGCTCGCACCGTAGTTTTAAACGTCAGATTCAAGCAATAAAACACAGAAAGACATTGAAGGGTCCTAAGCATAATATGACAGTATTTGAACTGCTCTTAGATACATTATACACTTAGATACCATCCACTTTGTATTATAAGATTTCAATAATGTTCAATATTTAGGTACTTCAGAGGGAACAAAGGTACCTATTCCCCTTTTTTCTTCCTCAATCATCATTGAGGAAAAAAATATAGCTCTTGAGTCATCACTCAAGAGCTATATTTTTTTCATAAAAGCATGGCTGTAGACACGTCCGAATAGATAAAATGTGACACTCCAAAAATGACAATAATTCTAATTTTTTACGGCCGTGATAAGAGGAGTACCAGACAAATTCCAAAAGCATTGAACATAAAAGAAATTGATAAAAAACTACATGTGAAGGTTTCAATGATTGACATGGACTCGCTTAAAGTCGCTTTGAACGGTTTTGAAATTCACTGAGCCGGTTCGATAGTTTGATATTAAGATGATAGCCTGATAAATTTGACAATAATGTCTGAAAAGATAAAAGGTTATCATGCCTTTTTTTTTTGGTGGGTGGAAAATCATCAAATAACTCCTCCCGCTCTTGGGCAGAGCGAAAGAGAGTGTCAGACTTCTACTGACTAAAAACCACCCAAGTTCCTTCTTAGCCCTTCATGTCGAGGCTGCGGTATCTCTTGCGAACAACCCGCAGCCGCGACGGGCGTCGGCCTTTGCGGGCCTTCCATGTTGCTAACATCTCTTTGAGGCGCGTGCCGTGCGCGAGCTAGCCCATCACTCACCCTCCACAGGCCCGCGTCTACGGTGGCCGGAAGCCATCACGTGGCCCCCGACACCCGGAGCGCCTCCCGCGGAGGTTATCATGCCTTAAAGTTATTTTGCCTCAGTATTATTCTAATGTAATTCCAGTGTGAGAGTGGTGAGAGACACAGCTATATAGGATTACTAGCGTTATCTCTTTCCCATTAATGCTGGAATAAGATATAAATAATTCTACATTGCGACGATCTTCGCAGAGTTAAGTTGTGTGCGAGGAGGCTTACGACCAGCAGTGGACTAAGGTTTATGATGCATTAAAATGTTCATGCTGTATTAAAACGTCATTGTCTACCACGTAGTATTAAACGTTAGCATTAAGGGGAAAGCGCCACGGTAGTCCGGAAGCTTGAATATCACATGTAATCATTTTCAGACCGTATGTGGTTCGCGACCGTATCAAGGTGGTACTCGTCCATTGTGCAAATATGATACTCCCTGTATACGTATATATCTCGCATAATTGGCGGATAGCAAAAATACATCCGTCGTTCCCCGACCAGACATAAAACCGAATTTGTTCCGAGAAATATCGCTCTCTTCATAAAAACTGCTGAGTAAATACAGAACGTTACCAGAAACAAACAGAAACATCCAATCAGCGAAATATTATTATTACGAAAGAACACGTGTAATATTTTCTTTATTTTCAGCATCCACGTGGTACGTTGTTTTTATTGCGTGAGCTACTAATGTAAACTAACCAAGTAAGGGAACTCGCGCAGTCCCTAAAGCTTTGCACAGACATCCGTGAAGACTGTTTGTAAACTAGTGAAAGAAGAAAAGTAATAAAAAATATATATCACAACTATAACTTATTCATTTTATTTTAAATATTTATTCATTTATTTCATCAGCACTGCTCTCAAAACTTTGGTACTCGTATGTTCTAGAACCGAAAATTCGAAGACATGTGACATCTACCAATTCGCACTGGACAAACCGCGTGGTGGACAAAGGCCCATACCCTCTCATAGAGAGGAGGCCTGAGTCCTAACAGTGGGAACATTATAGGCTGATTATGGTTTATTTTGCTTCATTTATTGCGTTTTTCAGACACAGGCGGAGGCGTTAACGGTCAGTTTTCTGCAACTTTGGCTATGAGACAATTTATTTGTGGGTCCGATCTTCATATCATCATAATCGTCATCCACAACCCCTCTCACTGCTGAGTATAGGCCTTTCCCCGCTTGTGCCAAGCCTCATGCTCTTGTGCCAGTCTCATTCAGGAAATTTTCGGATTCTTTGGCGCAATACTAAATGATTGTTTAACTATCTTGCCCTGCGCTGGTGTGTGCACTGCCTTATTTTGATTGTTTAACGCAGACAAAACTTTCTTGACCCGCGCTTGTGTGTCTGCCTTAGCATACAAACATGTACAGCACGTACGTTGAAGAACAACCAATAATCGTATTTTCAAGCAACATTGCTGCGTTTAAAACCTGTCTGTAAAATTACGGGCAACTGAGATGTTTAAAATTTCCGCTGTAAGTTTAGCAACACAGCAGACTGCCGCACTCAGAGAGCTTTAATGATTACTTAGGCCATCACTTAGTAAAGGTTTTGACAGTTTTGTCATACAAAAGTACGTCAAATCTTTACTAATTGACGGCTTAAGTAATCATTAAATATCTCTGAGTACCGCAGAGAGTCTTTCATTTTCACTTGCGGTCAAACCGAGTGAACCACATGCACTCCGAACTAGACTTTGACAGATAATGTAAATGTGACAGACATTCTAATGTCTGTCAAAGTCGTATGTCGCCCAGTCCGCATTTTTTCTTTTTTTTGCGCAACTAAGCGATGTCGACTATTCTGCCAGTGTCAAGATGAGCCGTTAAACTTTGCACTTTATGAAAGTGTTAGTAGAATGTTAACTGCCTCGCATGAGGTCCTTGGTTCGATTCCCAGGTCGGGCGATGTGTTATTGGGTTTTTCCATCAACCATTTCGCAGTAGCAGCGCCCTATTACATGGGACTTAAACATAACTTGCGAAATATGTGTGTACTAATAGATACACCTCTGCCGAACCCTCCGGGGATTACAGGCGTAATGTTATGTACGAGTACGCGTACCTATTTGTCTAAAAACCCAAAAGTGTGACACCCAGGTTTTGAAGGGTGTAAAAAACTTGGTAGTGGAGGATGGATAGACAGTCGCTCCATGTAAAATATTGGTATTCAGCTGCAGCCGGTTAGACTGGCCTCCTACCTCAACACAGTTGGGGAAAGGTTACGCAAATTACGGAATTCATAGGTTTTACAAAGTTTTTCAGTTCGCCGGCCGACATACCGTGTTTCCTCCGTGCCTTGGAAAGCACGTTAAACTGTTGGTCCCGGCTGCGGCTGTCATATTTAGATCTTTGGCAGTCGTTACAGGTAGTCACTTAGTCAGTGACCTGAAATTCTGACATCCCGTCTTACCAAAGAGTATCGTATTACCTAGTATTAAATGGGTTGTGGAGGTCAGATAGGCAGTTGCTCCATGTAAAATACTGGTATTCAGCTGCATCCGGTTAGACTGGAAGCCGATCCTAACATAGTTGGTAAAAGGCAAGGCAGATGATGACAAACTTTGTCAGTTACGATTTTCTCAGAAAACGTAGATATTGTATATTTAGGTTTAGTCTGTGATCTTAGTCAAAAAGAACACAATATATGGCCATGACCATGCTTACCTACTTAAAAGGGATCAGTTTAACCCAAAAAAACTCGCAACAGTAAAGTGATTTTAAAACTTTTTACAGTCAAAAGACTCAAGTTTATGGATTAAGACTTTTGTCCTTTACATTAAATAAAATTACAGCACGCATATTATCCCCAAAACTTTGGTAGCTCAGGTGTAGGTACCCCACATTTTGCCAGTTATATATTTAAATCCTATGTAATTCGGAGCGAGTCTATTGACGTCAACCGGGCACCAATCCTGTCCCCGGAGTCTGGATTTGAGCAAAAATTTGATTGAAAAACCCCATAACACTTTGTCCGACCTGGGAATAAAACACAGGACCTCATGCTTAGCAGTCACGATTGCAACCACTAGACCAACGAGGCAGTCCTCAGTACAAAAATATACGATTTATAACATAACATAACATCACGCCTGTAATCCCCGAAGGGTTAAGCAGAGGTATACCTAATAGTACACCGACATTTCGCCAGTTATGTTTAAGTCCCATGTAAAAGGGGGCGAGCCTATTGCCATCAACCGGGCACAAATCCAGACTCCGTAGCTGTTACTGATAAATTCCTGATGGAAAAAGCCAATAACACTTTGCACGACCCGGGAATCGAACCCAGGACCTCATGCTCAGCAGTCGCGCTTGCAACTACTAGACCAACGACGAAATATATGATCTGTGACATCATTATCATTCTTCTGCCCTTTTTTCAAATTTTTTGGGGTCGACACAGCACGTCTTCATCTTTTATACGTCGAAATCGGATTTATGTACATTTATCATTTCTTTGGTGACCCATCTTTGTAAACAATAATAGACTCTTTATGACTTTTTAAAATATTAATTTGATGATTAAATCAATTCTGAAAAACATTAATATATATGATAATCTGTTATCACATTATTTTCAGCTGGAAACGTTATATCATAAATCAAATCAAAGGAATATCATTAACCCGTAACACATACATTCTTACTTTCATCTTTTCAAACAAAAAATGTATAATGAAAATCTCATCTCACTCACTCACATACATCAAATTCTTTTGATAATATTTTACGGTATAAATGTAGTTCAAAGTCTGAATACGTGATCATGTACTTTCATAGTCAGATTTCCAGCCCTTAATCTTTTCAAGTTCCCTAATCCATTTAAATCAATTGATAACAGAGGCATGACGATGAGGCATGTTTCAGCTACTGCCAGCTGCCTTTGTTGGAATTACAAATTTATGGCATCAGCGTAGGGTCCTATATAGCCCAAGGCCAAGCTAGCTGGGCACTGTCTCGAGCACTAATAATTATGTATAAACGTAGTATAAGTCAAAATTGTTTTTACATTTTAGACATTCAGATCATTGAGGTTTCAGTCATTGAGATAAGATCAATTTCACAATAGTATGGGTTCCAAAATGCTATGTTCGTAATAGCATAAAATTACAATCAATAAAATAAGATAAATTCACATTAAAATGCCCTGTGAATACATACTATTCTTCGTGATAGTAATTTCACGTTAGGATGTTTCTTTATCGCTACTAATACGATGCTCTTGAGGTTTAGTCTCGATGCAAACGCAATTCAGCATCAATACAGAAATGCCTCAGTTCTCCGTTCTTCATTCCATAAATGTCGTCGGAAATAACCGCGAGTCTGTACCGATACAATAGCGGTACTGACGTGAGGCTGTATCGATATTATTGTGTGTTTGTATCGCTACAGTATCGATACTGTAGCGATACTGACGCGCTGTTATAGACTTACGAGGCAGTCTAGATAGAGATTTGCACAGCAGTGTGTGCGCAGAGCCTTAGAGGCATCTTGTTAGGTAGGTGTGCTAGAATAATTTAGTTTGAAGCTGTGGAATTACGTCTTAACACAGTTCGAAGTTGTTCTTGCCTTACTAAAATATGTATGTGAGAATCCATTCATGAGTAGTGTACAGATGCGCGGGGATCTTTAGGCCCCATCTTGTTTTTATTAGCTTTATTTAAATTGCCTTGTTAGTTCGGTGTGTATGTATTGGTCTCTAGCAACTGCATTTTAAACCAGTTCCCGTCAACCGATCGAGCTGAAATGTTGAAATATTTTTTTGTTTCTGGTGATAATACATTTTTGTGAGTACAGGTTTGACTTGACCCTGCAGCGAGGATCGCCTTCTCACGAGATAACTCTTCAAAAGTTAATAGCGCAATGTCTATAAATAACCTTAACTTTCTTTATTTCATTTAACTAAAAGTTTTTTAATTTGTTTTTTTTTTCAAATGGACTTCAAACAATATGTTCCCCTCAGTCAATGTACTTTAGGCACCACAACATATTTGTAGAAAATTGTAGATCAAAGTTAAGAGCCACGACGCATTTCTTCGAAAAATTAGATCCATCAACCATATTTTACCGCTAGTTTTTAATATATTTTTTTAAATTTGTGAAAGCAAACCCGTGCCAGCAAATAAAATAAATATGATTATTTATTTACGGTTTATGATTTCATCAAAACTGGGTCGACAGAATAAAACTTGATAAACCGGTATAAAACAGCACACAAATAAATACTGCTACTGAACTATTGAGTAAACACGAGTTTATTGCATACATACATATATGACTAGCTTTTTCCCGCGATTTAGCTCGCGTGGAGAAACAAAAAAAAAATTCGTTAACCTATTTCAGATAACTTGATCATACAGTTCGATTTAAATTTAATTTAGTTAATTTTAAAATCACATAAAAATTAAAAAATAAATTAACTTTCGAATCAATATTATAAAATTAAAAATACTTACAATAAAAAGCCATTAAAATCAAAATAAAAATAAATGACCTCCACCAAAATACCATAAAATGTCACGGGAAATACTTACCAGGACTATCTTTTATGGAACAGAAGGAGGAGCTCGTGGCTTAATAAGAACTGCCACTCGGGTCGATCTTTAGGTAAACCATTGCTAGCCTAGGTCGGTCTGTGGATGGGTAACCGCCCGACATACCGAGTTTCCTCCGTGCCTCAGAAAGTACGTTAAGCTAGATCCCGGCTGCCATAAATAGATCTTTGGCAGTCGTCACAGGAAGTCAGTGACCTGAAATTCTGACATCCAGCCTTACCAAAGAGTATCGTATTACCTAATATTAACTGGGTTGTGGGGGTCAAATAGGCAGTCGCTCCATGTAAAATACTGGTATTCAGCTGCATCTGGTTAGACTGGAAGGCGACTCCAACATAGTTGGGAAAAGGCTAGGCAGATGACTATCTTTTATGGAACCTTCTATCCAGGTTTCCGATATCATCACCATCATCCACTGCTGAATATAGCCCTTTTCAATCGTACGACACTCAACTCGCCTCTTGGCAACTCTCGTCCAGTTACCTACTACCAGCCACCCTGCAAAGGTCGTCACTCCACCGAGCCTAAGGCCGTACCGATATATATTCATGGTCTATCCGTATGTGCCAACAGGCGTTGTAAAGTTTGGCTCCGGACATATCTTTTAAGGGGAAACGTGCGGATTGTGACGCCCGGGGTGGTTTAAGTGAGGTAAAAATCCCACATCCCCGGTCTTCTCCACAAGGGCCGGTAGATTTTTGAAGGTTTCCACCGAAAACAAAATAAAAGTCTTTCCCTATGCTAACCATCAAAATTCGTTCATCCGCTAAAAAGTGGAAGCGAGACAAACAAACTAACTTACTCATTTAAAATACTCTTGTTAATCCAAAATGAACTTAGACTCCATTAAATAAAGTCGATATTTGTATGCTGTACGCAGAGATATATGAAATTAGATACTTAAAAAACCGTTTGGTTCCAGGTGTAGCTGATATGAGCAATGATACCACACGTGGATGGACCTCAAGAAAATATTATAGATGAAGACGATAATATACCTTTTGCTATAGAAAATCAGAAAAGTAAGATTTTTTTTATCTACATATTATTGTTTAATTTCCTTGTATACTCGTTTCATATTACGTTTATTGACAGGGATTATTTATTAAAAGTTAATTTGTTCGGTAATGGTGTGTTTTTAACGGACTTCGAAAAGGAGGAGGTTGTTCTGAATTTGAAAGAATGTTTTTGTGTATTATTGTTAAGTATAGTAATTATGTTTAATAATGCTTGTATTTAGTGAGTTGATGTACCTGTGTTGATATCTTATGTTTAAAAAATATATTTATTTACACAAACGGGTGCCGATCCGTGCTACATGGCAAGAGTTCGCACATGATAGATAGGTGTGGAAGGAGAAAGGGAGGTCTCAGCTTAGCAGACCATGACACTATAGTGGAGTGCCGTAAGATTTATACCTCGGAATCCAGGGCCGGTCAATGAATCTTCATAAAAACTTTTGGACTGCATTGGTAAAAGCCCAAATAAAGAAGTTAAAAAAAAAAAATTGCGCGCTCTTCTTTTTTTTTTTTTAATTCGGCAATTTACTGAAAAATTATAGGGACAAGGGAAAAAAAATGTTTAGAGCTACTAAATAATGTTTTCACCGTGACTTTAATGTTAATTAATTAATATTTCGCAAAAAAGAACGACTTACAGCAAAAAAAAAATTAAAACGTATTATCTAATACCTTTATAGGAGCAATTCTTGTAATATAGTATAATCTGAATCTCGAAGCCGTAAGGCTTCAACGATTTTCAAGAAATTTAGTATGCAGGGGGTTTTGGGGGCGATAAATAGGGCAAGCTAGGTTTCATTTAAAAAAAACACGATTTACCAAAACAACCAAGCAAATTTCGGTCATCCAGGTACTATACATTATAATAACATTATTGTTAATTACTGTCGTCATCATCGTTGACGTGGATTGTTGGTGAAGGATTAGTACCTACAGCTGTCACAAAAGCATTCTAAATTTAAAAAAATTCTGTAGATGCCTTAAGTTTAAGGCCTCCTGCCAGAGGCATATCGTACTTCTATTATACGTGTGAAAGTTTGTGAGGATGGATTAATGTTTATTACTCGTTCACGCAAAAACTACTGAACGGATTTGGATAACGTATATAGATGGTTTATCGAACTCCACGCGGGAGAAGCCGCGGCCATAAGCTAGTAACTGATATACTATAAGTGACTAATCACTAAGGGCACCTCCTGTGGGGTATGGACCTCAAAGTAGTAGGGAAACCAGTAGGTACACTTAGAAATAAGAAATACAAATATCCCGACCCTTGCTAGAGCCAGCCTGCGAAGCTGAGACAGTAGTATTAAACCAGACCCTAAATAATATATCTCAGATTTAGCCTGTCCCTTTGTTGCCCCCCCTCAGTGACGTCCTAAACCGAGATCCGTACCCCACAGCAGCTTTCCTTAGCGATAGTCACTTATGGTATATCAGTTACTAGCTCGATAATTGCCCCACGGGATCATACTACCGAGATAAAATTGTGTCATATGTTTTAATCCAGGTTGTAAACCATCTATCTATTTGCGATATTTAACCTCCAAATCCATTCAGTAGTTTTTGCGTGAAACGGGGAACAACCATCAATCCATCCTCACAAACTTTCGCAATTATAATATTAGTAGGATATGCCTCTGGCAGGAGGCCTTAAACTTAAGGCATCCACAGGATTTTTTTAAATTTAGAATGCTTTTGTGACAGCTGTAGGTACTAATCCTTCACCAACAATCCACATCAACGATGACGACGACAGTAATTAACAATAATGTTATTATAATGTATAGTACCTGGATGACCGAAATTTGATTGGTTGTTTTGGTAAATCGTGTTTTTTTTTTAAATGAAACCTAGCTTGACCTATTTATCGCCCCCAAAACCCCCTGCATACTAAATTTCATGGAAATCGTTGAAGCCGTAACCGAGATTTAGATTATACCTACTATATTACAAGAATTGCTCCTATATAGGTATTAGATAGATTCGTTTTATTTTTTTTTTTTGCTGTAAGTCGTTCTTTTTTGCGAAATATTAATTTATTAACATTAAAGTCACGGTGAAAATATTATTTAGTAGCTCTAAACATTTTTTTTCCCTTGTCCCTATCATTTTTCAGTAAATTGCCGAATTAAAAAAAAAAAAAGAAGAGGGCGCAAATTTTTTTTTTAAACATCTTAATTTGGGCTTTTACCAATGCAGTCCAAAATTTTTTATGAAGATTCATTGACCGGCCCTGGATTCCGAGGTTTTACAATATTTATGCCTTAGGGCACTCCACTACTAAGCAAACTAGTAAAACAAAAATCGAAATGTGTGCTGGGACACATAGTAGAAGTGAAACTTCAACGGACAAGTGGAAAAACGAATCGCAACATAATTTTAACTGGAAGTTTTAAGCCTTTTAAATTTGACATGTTAAATTTGACGGCATGGTTGGCGCAGTAGCTAAGCGATTGGACTGCTGCGCCGCGTGTCGTGGGTTCGATCCCCGCACGGAACAAATATTTGTATGGCCTGCAGATAGTTGTTTCGGGTCTGGGTATTTGTGTATGTGACTTTATATGTTTGTGAACGATCGGCGACCCCACGAAACAGGAGAAATTCTTAGTGTGGGGCAAAGTTTTATAAAAAAATAAAAAAAAGTAAGTACATTAACAATCTGCCCGTAAAACTTCCAGTAAAGAAATTAGTAGTAAAGAAGTTTCACTTCAAAACTCAAAAGGTCTATGTTTAAAACAATATGCATGTTATTGATCATGGAAGTATGTGAATGGGCACATTTTTCGTTGGTACATGGGTACCATAACGTATATTTACCACATAGAATTCGAAATGAAGAAACTTACTCGTACTTCGATTCCGATTAGAAGAATAATAAAACACGTCTGTTGTATATCTACATAAATAATATACATAAGATACCCTGAGTAGAGCGATCTCATAACTATGCACATAAGGAATACAATGGCGTAACATGCGAGGTATATTAATAAGCTCTATATAACTGCGTTGGAATACACAACCACGTGAAATCACAGAGTTCCAAGAAAACGTAACGACGTGGTAACGTAACGTTCTACGTTAGGTATGTTATGTTAAAACTCGGAACTTGTACGAACTCTGTACAATTCTGTAACCTGTCTTCTGTAATTCAGTTTACGATGGTCTCGAAAACGAATTAGAAGATTTACATTTCAATTTGTGGCAAGAAGCTCCTGAAAGAGATGAGCATATAACTAAGGTACAAATGCCGCGGCCTCGATACAAAGGGCTAAGAAGGAACGTGGTTCAGTAGAAGTCTGACACTCCCTTTCGCTCTGCCCAGAGTGGGAGGGATTATTTGATGATTTTCCACCCTCTAAAACAAAAAAAACTGTGTGCTATCAGGTACACCTATGCCTAGGCATAGGTGTACCTATCATGGAAGGGCTAGCCCTTCCATGATTACAGGCATAGCGTTATAATAAAGTTCCTATAGTATAATTTCCGAACTGAGCCTGTAATGTTCCCACTGCAGGGACTCAGGTCTCCTCTCTAGGAGAGGGATGGGCTATAATCTACCACGCGGGCCCAGTGCGGATTGGTAGATGTCACATGTCTTCGATTTTTTTGGTTATAAGACATGCCGGTTTCCTCACGATGTTTTCCTTCACCGTTTTGAGAGTAGTGTTGATGAAATAAATTACACAAAGTAATGTGCCTGACTGGGTTCGAACCCACGATTCACTATTAGCCTAAAGCCTAAGCCTCTGACTCTTAAACTAGGTGAACCTGTATGTCAGTAATCAGAAGTTATTTTGTTTAGGTTTCCGTTAAGGCTTGTATTCACGCCAATGACCTTGTGCATAGCTAACTACCCCTCTCGATCGTAGACACGGACTTCAAACGGACGCATTTTAATTTATTATAATTAAAATAATGCATGTTTTTAAAAAGTAACAAAACCAAATTATTTTCCTTTGTATTGCAAAGCAGTAGATATTTTCTTATATTGTTTTGTAAAAAAATGAAGGAGTAAAATGGTTCAAATCAACGATTTGGAGGTGATTTTGTGGATTTTTTTTCTTATTATGTGATACCGATAGAAAAATTATGGCTAAACCAAATTATGTGTCATATCATGTAGAATACTAACAATTTTTCTCAGATGTAATTTCTCTGAAAGTGCCGCCGGTAAAAAGCTGCTTCATCTGCACGCTGTTTTTAAGCTTTTTCGAGAGAGCAGCCTTAAGTGCGCACTCGTATAAGCAATCACTACCATCGTATCATGACCCCGTGATTACAAATCGTTTACAATTAATCTCGTTTGTAAGCTCCAAAACAAAAGCTCGCGTGATGAATAGATTTCATCAAGGGTTGCTCTTCGTTTAAATTAATAACACCTTTCGATGTAACCCACGCCTACGCGTTATGGCCTACTAGGCACACTTTTTATTGTTTTCTTTTGTCTCTTATGTTTATGTATCAATGTCATGCACACCTGTTATTTGCATGGTTACTGAAATGTAAATTTTTGTTGTTATGTAATTTGAATTTTAAGTGATTGTGCTGTTGGTGTGCTTATTATAAATAAATAAATAACGTTGCAAATTCACACAGATTTAGTATTTAAAGAGTAGAGGACGATAAAAGAAGTGATGGATAGACTGTGAAGGTTAATATGGCTAGAAAGGATGTGATGATGAGTAAAAGAGAAGTATGAAAGTAGAAGACATGAGGCGACGACCTCAAATAAATTTGGATAAGCGCACGAATAATGATTTGATTGAGGTATTTTTAGTGTTTTACAAAAAATAATTTCTCGATTTTTATTTTATAGTTATTTAAATGAAAATCTTTTCCGATGTCGATGGCACTAAGCGCCCTTTTTTTTTTTGGGGTGGGAAATCATCATAGGACGCGTAGTATCAGACTTCTACTGACTAAAAACCACCCATGTTCCTTCTTAGCCCTTGCGCCGAGGCCGCGGTATCTCTTGCGAACAACCCGCAGCCCCGACGGGAGACACCACTCCTCTCTTTTGATAACAGACACGACAAGAATAAATGGCACTATACTCCCGCCATCATGTGGAAATGGTCGATCCATTACACAATAATAGTTCCAATGATGGATGACACTTCAGTTGACATTGATACACGAACACCTGAACTTTCCACTACATTAGATATTCGATTGGCAGTCACATGTGTCGGTACTTAGATTAGAACATTGAATATACTATTTTGTAGACATGTATTTGTGCTAACTTGTTGGTCTAGTAGGGGGTCGAAATTGGCTATTTGACTAATTGTAAAAAATCACGAAAATGTTATGTTATTTCAAAGAACTAACAGAAGTAACACGATGTGTGAAAAGAGTAATAAAATCGATCAGAAAATGGCTTAGTTTTAACTGATTTGACCATATCAATAAAAATTGACGAAGATTTTTTTTTTGTAATATTCTATATTTATATCTGTATTTAGTTTTACTTGATAAAATGTTTATATTGTAGTTTTATCTTTGTATGATTTAAAAAGCTTGTATTTTTTCATATGTATTCTGTGGAAAATGTTGTTGGTAACACATTTGCTCATACTTGCCTTTATTGTTATTTTATGTCTAATGTAATGTGTCACTGTTTATTTTCCCCAATAAATAAAATAAAAAAAAATAAAAATAAAATAAAACGGGTCAAAGATTTGAGTGGGGGGTTGTGACGTCACTCCCCGGTAAAAAATGTCATACTAACGTCTTAGAATATGACGTCACACGAGTTTTCGAAGCACTGTATCGTCTTCATTGTTTGTTTACGTGAAAATTAGAAAAAATATCTGTCCAATATTTTTTGAAAATCATTCTGACGGACTAATTAGATTTTTTTTGTTAACTACCCTATTGGGTTGTGCTGGTGAGATACTACTAATAATAATACTTAAATCTAGCTGTATCCGTTAGACTGGAAGCTGACTCCAACATAGTTGGGAAAAAGCTAAACAAATGATAAAGGGTTTTTACAGACATCCGTCAAAAGTGGCTTTGACCGATTAATAGTTTTGACTCTGACAAAGATATTAAAGAAGTGTTTTCTTTTAAAAAAAAATAGATTTCGAAACATCAACTTCCAATGTAGGTCATATCATACTTAATCATTAAAATAAGCATTTGTCTTACGTTGTGCAACTGATCTTTGTATAAAGAGCACAACTTCGCAATTAAAAATGCAGGTCGTAGCACCGCCCTCGATGCAAAAATATGACAAACAGAACACACACACCCACAAAACACAATAAATCGCATTTGTAAATTGCAAACTAATTTTCGCACGTCGCGCTGAATGAAAACTAAATATTGTTACATATAAATTCAATTTAACTAGAATAATCAGGTCAAAACAATTTACGAAAATCCAACTGGAACGATGAGGTACTAAAGGCCACTGAAAACGTTAACCGTTTGTCGAATTCTAGACATAAAAAGGACCTTCGTCTTTTATCCCTGACGGCCATTTTCGTCTCGAATCCGAGGCATCAGACATGATCGTCCCTACTTACGTACTATCGACCCGACCTTGCTTCGGATGGGTACAATGGCATCCGGGCAAAACACCGGGATTCCGTGCTATATAAACTACATACATACATGAACTCTCGCCTTTTTCTCAAAGGTGTAGGCATTAACTTCAGAACGCAAACTGCTACGATCCCATACGCCTTTCGTCTAGTTCAAGATCAAACACCTAGTCGTGAAGGACGTCATCATCTGCTTAGCCTTTTCCCATGTTCCCTATGTTGGGATCGGCTGCTTCCAGTCAAAGCGGATGCAGCTGGATACCAGTATTTTACATGGATCGACTGACGGATCATTCCCACTAGTTCTACTGCACAGTCCTACGATAGAACTAGTGGGATTTTTTTTCCCACTAGTTCTACGATTCAAGGTTGGTACGATTTCGTACCAACGAAATCGTAGAATTAGTGGGAAAAAAAATCCCACAATAGTTCTCCTGGTAGTTTGTAGGACTTTACTACCTATCCTATATTTTTCATCTCCAAAAAAAATTTTTTTCAATACCTCCTGCATACTTTTATTCTCCTGGTAGTTGTACCCTAAACTGTGTGATAGAACGAATGAGAAACTTGAGTCCCACTGGTTTTACGATTTTGTAACACCCTTATATCGTGGAACTAGTGGGAACGAAAAGTCCCATTAGTTCTACTATAAATTGTTTAACAGTACCAGAAGAACTAGTGGGAATTTTAGTTCCCACTAGTTCTACGATTTCGTACCACCTTGAATCGTAGAACTAGAGGGAAAAAAAATCCCACTAGTTCAATCGTAGGACTGCGCAGTAGAACATATCCACAACCCAATTGGTACAGGGTAATACGATACCCCTGTGTGTATCAACACAAATTGCCCGTCCTTCCTTCAAGTAGTTTTTTTAAGGTTCGTTTTTTTAACCTTTCCTTTCGAACGTAGATCCACGCGAGACACAATGGCTTTTTAATTGTGTCTAATTACACGGCATACGAAAGGTTAATCAGACTTTTTGAACTAACGTGAGATACGGCCTTCATTCCCGAACTCACTTCTCCGATTCCTGTAAATCCCACGTGTTCGGAAAAATTGCAAAGGTAGACATTTTTAACGACTCCCGAGTTTATTTACAAAAAAAAAAAACAAATGGAGGGAAGTCGCGCACACTACGCCAGTTTGAACAGACAGAAGTTTTTATAGGATTTATTCTGTTAGGAGTCCAAAAAGTAAATCTTTTTTCATAAAATTATTATTTTGAAGATTACAGTGCGGCAGCGCTCACATACGAATGGGAGGGGTCATTTGATGATTGCCCATCTGAAAAAAAGAAAAAGACACGCAGAGCAACTACATTTTTTAGTACATACAGATATAATAGTTATAGATAAAGCAGGACTAAGGCTAGGTGTTTATGTCTCGTTTCGTTCCCAAAGGGATAAAAAAGGATGGCTTAATCTACCTTTTAACCTTGATGAACTGTTTGTCTTGTACGGAATTAAGGGCTGGAAGATTTATGAGGGTTGAATCGGGGAACCATCAACGGTTTTGTGGCTAAAAGGCTATTTGGCGGGTCTACAGACTGGCAATTTTGGAAGGGTTACTTTTCTGCACTCATTAGGATTGTTTGATCCGTTCAGGCTAGGTTATAAAGTATCTAATCATGAGTCTTCCACGTAATGGAACGCTAAGGATGGATTGTGTTGTCCACGTTAAGTTGTTGGTCTCGGCTGCCTTATTTAGATCTTTGGCAGTCGGTACAGGTAGTCAGAGACCTGAAAGTTTTACAACAAATCTTACCAAAGGGTATAGTTTTACCCAGAATTAACTGGTTTGTGGAGGTCAGACAGGCAGTAGGCAGCAGTATTTAAAATACTGGTATGCAGCTGCATCCAGTTGGAATGGAAGCCGATCCTAACGTAGTTGGGAAAAGGCTAGGCATACTAAGGATGGGTTGTGTGAGGAATGATATGAAAAACTGGCCAAGTGCAAGTCAAGTCGGACTTGCACATGAAGAGTTCCGTACCATTGTAGTAGATATTGAGAGATTTCCAATGCTATTTTATTACCATGGACTTATAGGTTTTCCTGTAATCTATAAGTCGTTCGTTTGGATGAACAGAGTATTAACTCAAAATTTACGATTATTAACCAATTATCTAAAGAAATTGAAATATATTGATTTGAAAGCTTCAAATCGCTCTCCTGAAAAATAGGTTTTTTTTGAGTTAATACCCTGTTCATCTGGACCAACGAAGTGTTGAACGAATTTCTTTTTCAAAATTTTAGGCTCAGTAGTTTCAGAGAAAAAGGGGGGGGGAAAGGTCGGACAGACAGACAGACACACGAGTGATTCTATAAGGGTTCCGTTTATCGAGTTCCTTTTGAGGTACGGAACCCTATACAGGGTGTTTCGCGCATGGACCGACCAATTTTTCCAGGGATTTGGGAGGTCATGAGCTAGGTTCTACCCATACACCCTTTGTCCCAAATGTCACGGTTGGTTACATATGATTTTTTTTTTTTATGAAAAAAATGCCCAAAATGTTTCCTTTAATTCGAAATAACTTTTTTGTTTGTGGGTGTAGTGGCACAAAACAAATTTTGTTGCATTTTCCAAAGTCTTTTTAATCTAAAAACATCTTTGTTTTATACAACTGGTTTCAAGAAAATTCTTTACAAGCTTCCAAAGTTACATTTTTTATTTAATGAATGAAATTTTACAACTTCTAAATTAATTATTAAATAAACTAAAAGCCATTTTGAACTTAGCTTTATTTTAAAAAGTTCTTTATTTGATATCCTTTCTAACGGTATGCTACATGTCATAGAAATTATTCATTATGTAGTCAAAATACTAGTTAGGAGAGTCAGGGTTAAGAAAAGACTTTTTAAGGTTATTTTGTTTTTATTAAACTTAAGTTATAAAAAAGGAGCCAAAACACCGGGAGAGGTGGAAAGTAATGGGGGAGGCCTTTGCCCAGCAGTGGGACACAATAGGCTAGTTAAAAAAAAAAGTTATAAATCTCGAAGATGGTGATAATGCTAGACCGCTGGATTTCTGCAGATTTATACTGCATACAGACGTCGAAGATGGCGACTTCTTGAAAAGAATTTTGTGGACCAATGAATCAAATTTTAGCCGTGAGGGAATATTATATGAATTGTGAATCTCCACAATCTTCACCACTGGAGTCACAAAGACCAAAATCCTCGCGTTAAAAGGCAGAGTTCTTTTCAAGGAAAGTTCAGTGTCAACGTTTGGGCTGGTGTTATTGGACGCAATCTCACCGGCCCACATTTTTTGCCAGAATTTTTTTAATAAATGATCTACCCGAACTTGTTGTGCCAGTTTTGGAAGAAGGTGTGCCGATAGTTTTCCAAAATGACGGCTGTCCAGCACACTACCAACTGAACGTGCGAGAGCATTTAAATAATGCCTTTCCAAACGCATGGATTGGTCTTGACTTACTTGACTTAATGTCCATGGATTGGTAGAGGCCACCCTATTCCGTGGCCCGCACGGTCCCCAGACCTGACGCCTTTGGATTTTTACGTCTGGGGACGTGCAAAAGAATTGGTTTACCAGACAGAAGTGCCCACTAGGGAAGTTCTGATTGAACGAATAACCGGCGCATTCCAAACTATGAAAGAAGAAATGTGACTACGTACAGTTGAAATAAGAAACAGATGTCGTGCATGCATACGAAATGGAGGAGGTCAATTTGAACAAGATTTATAACTTTTTTTTTTAACTTGCCTATTCTGTCCCACTGCTGGGTAAAGGCCTCCCCATTACTTTCCACCTCTCCCGGTGTTTTGCCTCCTTTTTTATAACTTTAATTTAATAAAAACAAAATAACCTTAAAAAGTCTTTTCTTAACCCTGACTCTCCTAACTAGTATATTGACTACATAATGAATAATTTCTATGACATGTAGCATACCGTTAGAAAGGGTATCAACTAAAGAACTTTTTAAAATAAAGCTAAGTTCAAAATGGCTTTTAGTTTTTTTATAATTAATTTAGAAGTTGTAAAATTTCATTAATTAAATAAAAATTGTACTTTGGAAGCTTGTAAGGAATTTTCTTGAAACCAGTTGTATAAAACAAAGATGTTTTTAGATTAAAAAGACTTTGGAAAATGCAACAAAATTTGTTTTGTGCCACTTCACACTCACAAACAAAAAAGTTATTTCGAATTAAAGGAAACATTTTGGGCATTTTTTTAATTAAAAAAAAAATCATATGTAACCAACCGTGACATTTGGGACAAAGGGTGTATGGGTAAAACCTAGCTAATGACCTCCCAAATCCCTGGAAAAATTGTGTCGGTCCATGCGCCAAACACCCTGTATAGGAATAAATGATGCCGTGATGCCTGACAGGGGAGAAAGAAAGAAGATGAAGTGCTGCACCAAACCCAGTTTAAATGGCACAAAGACAGAACGACAGTGTTGAAAATTCTGACAGAATGACAAGACTATAATAATATGTCCTCCCGGAATATCCGAGGTGTACAAGTCCGAAAACGACTTTGAAAATTCTTCAAAGAAATAAAACTGTTCAATGGATAAAGAACAAAACCTATAGAAATATAAGTACAGTTGGAAGGTATGGAGGGAGGCCTGTTCCCAGCAGTGGGACAATATGGGCTAGCTATAATAGATAACAATATATAAGTATAAAACTTTTTTGCAAAAAAAAACACTAAAAAGTAAAAAATAACTTTACTTTTGTTTGTTTCATTGATATTATTGCCATCGAATTTTGAAAGTAAAAAAATGCATATTATTGAGGATAACTTAAAGTACTTACGCAAAGTTAATAAAATTTATAAAGAATTTATTTCGCGCGGTGGCGGAATAAGGAATCACTTAAACGGGACCAGTAACCACCGAGAAATCGGTGAAAATAAAGCATGTATAACCTTCTCCTTTTCCTTTCTCAGGAAAAGAGAAAGTGGAAGGAATTGGGGGAGGCCTTTGCCGAGCAGTGGGACAGTACAGGCTAGAAAAAAAAAAAAAAAAAAAAAACCTTCTCCTTTTTTAGAAGTCGGTAAAATATTCCCGGTTTAATTTCCTTTTTCCCTGAACTTTGAAAACCAGAGCGTAACATCATACACATAGAAAAAAGTACCCTTAACGCAAACGAAGGGTACTTGTTCTCCCGTCGGGGCTGCTGGTTGTTCGAAAGAGATACCGCGACCTCGGCGCAAGGGCTAAGAAGGAACATGGTTGGTTTTTAGTCAGTAGAAGTCTGACACTCCCTTTCGCTCTGCCCAGAGCGGGAGGGGTTATTTGATGATTTCCCACCCCCAAAAAAAAAAAAAGCGATCCCCACTACTGTGATCATTTTTTTGTTCTAGACCAAACCTGGGAACCTCCTAGTTACGGTGATATTGGGGGTCAAAGTTCCAAATTTAAAAAAAAAGTCCTTTCACAGCAAACATTTTTGCGTAGGGCTACTTAGTTTGATGTACAGAATACTTGGTTGAAGGATGTGTGATGGGTTGATTTACACCCTGTATATTATTACACATACACAATCTATAATATTTAGTTACAAAAACACGAGTTCCTAATAAAATTGTACACATTATGCCATTTATTACTCCGTAGCTCCTACTGAGAAATTCCACAACAAAGAGACACAATTTCATACATAATAGTTTCCACGGAAACACCATTTAATGAAACCCAATACGTACTCTCACGGCACGGAAATACATAAAACTCCGCTTTTCTCCGAAAAATCTAATTAACGCTTACATACTCGCAAATTAATGAACGCTGACAGATTAATGGGAAGTCTACGGATCTCCGAAAACTTATGAACGGGAAGAACAGTCTATATAAAACGTGTGAAGTATTTATTGTTCTTTTAGAAGGTTTTTAATGGAAAAAGAGGATTTTGGATGAGCCACACACTGACTACACTAACACTTATTCTTTTTCTTAGCGTGTCGATGGCAATATAAATTGTATCGGCCCAGAATTGGGCTACTAATTTGGCGCTTTCGGTAGCGTCTACCAGTTCCTGTAGTGAGCAGGAATCTTCTCGTGGAATGACGATAGTTACTTGGAGATAAACATCTTTTCCGTATTAGTATGGGTTTCAAAGTTAACTGTTTTGTTAATTAAACCATCCCCATTTTGCTGAGTATTATTGAAAGAGCTTTTCAAAAATTTTTGGACCCAAATTATCATAAAATAGGTCATATATCAAAGGTGCAATCGTTATTTCACGAGGTATTCGCGTTTGAACTGTGCCAAGTGTGCGTATTGTTGCTCGTGATTGTACATAACGTAGTTTTACGCCATGTTATTTTATAGTGCGTGTCGCATTCTTTTATTTTGCGTGTCGCATCCTTTTATTGTGCGTGTCACATCCTTTTATTGTGCGTAGAACATTCTACGTTCAAAAGGTTGTTGACATCATAAAGAACGCGTTGTTTACTCTATTTGTGTTTCTCTTTGTTTAACAACATTTTAGCTTGTTGGTTTCGTTTTGTAACGGTTGTTTTATACCTATTAGGTAATTTGGTTGGTTGGTTTTCATTACAGTAGGGTTTTAGAGCTTGACCTGTTATACAAATGATGCTAGTCAGTTTTTTGACCCTAGTTTGTATTCGCCTAACCTCGTTGGTCTAGTGAGCGTATGCGAGTGCTGAGTGAGTTCGATTTTCGGGTCGGACAAAATATCACTGAGGTTTTTCCGTCAGAAATATCTTAGCAGCAGCCACCGAGTCTAAATTTGTGCCCCGTTGATGGCAATAAGCAAATATTATAATATTATATTATAATACAAATATTAACTGGCAAATGATGAATTGAATTGATGAATGAATGTGACGCTGCCGCTCGAGTTGACGATTTCAATAGCCTTCGGTAAAGCACCTTTGAAGGTAAAAAGTAGTTTTGCGTCACAATAAGTTGTGACGCACTTTTGCTACCTTTAGTATAAAATAGTCAGTGAAGTCTATTATTAGAATAGAATATATTTATTTTCAGGTAACAAAGACCCATAGATATTATATATATATACCTTAGTGATATTTGAGAAGGTTCTAAGGAAAAGTGGAGCGTTTCCATCTCAGTTAATGTAGATACCATTATGGTGTGACATAGAAAAATAATGAAGTTTTTTTTTATTCACACTAGTACCTATGTTAAAATTATGAATAAAAGGACGTGAGTATAATTTGGTCATTTCTTAACAATGTTTTTGCTTTTAAATTACAAAGTTGATTTGAATTATGTAGACGGAGAATCACATTTGTTAGATTAATAATAAAGTTTTAAAACTGACATGTATGTCCAACACTATCATAAACGCACACACACATGGTAAACATACAAACACACACATGTGATAATATCCCGTTTTCAGTGTTCATTATCATCCACTACCTTATCGCATTCTATTTGGGGTCGGCGCAACACGTTTTCTTTTACCATTCTTCTCTGTTAGACGTCATTTACTTCTTTCTCTTTCATATTATATCATTCCTCACACAATCCATCCATCTTTTCTTTGGCCTTCCTCTCCCCCTTGATACCATCAACATTTATATCCATCACCTTTTTAGTTACATGCGATTCGTCCCTCCTCATAACTCAAATTCAAATTCAATAAACTTCATGTACAATAGCGGTACATAGGCGGATTTAATGCCACAAGGCATTCTCTACCACCTATTTTCTTTTTTTTTTTGGGGGTTGGGAAATCATCAAATAACCCCTCCCGCTCTTGGGCAGAGCGAAGGAGACTGTTAGACTTCTACTGACTAAAAACCACCCATGTTCCTTCTTAGCCCTTGTGCCGAGCTCGCGGTATCACTTTCGAACAACCCGCAGCCCCGACGGGATTCTCTACCACCTTTGGGTTTAATAAGACAAATTTGTAATAGGTTACAAAATATCTAAAAAATCACTTAAATAAATATCTAGAAAATGTATTTGGTTTGTATGCGTTTGTGTTTTAATGCGATGATGTAGGTGCCTACACTAAACGAAATTAGAACAAGCAGATTAAAATACATATTTGCTCGCTACAATCGGCACTTTGGAAAAAAACCCTGTCTTGTATTTTCAAAGTTCAATCCTCTCAATAAAGTCAAATAAAAACGTGCCAACATAATATATAGGTATACGAGTATTGACTAAGTGACACGTATGAACGTCAAAGTCAAAGAATCGAGCTAGATGAACATCCGGTAATTTGCATATACCGTAAAACGAACCCTTTTTGATCACGAATTTACGATTCAGAATACATTGCAGAGAGTTGTTAAACTCGACGGCACTCGAGATTTTTTATAGGTTTCTGAAACGTGAGATGTGATAGGTTCCTAATCGAGTCTCTAGTCAGAAGATTGAGGCAAGATATCAGTTAGATTTCATGTATCTAAGCTTAGTGAATACGATTTAACATGAAATTTAAAGCTAAGTTTACCAAGGTCTAACGCAGTCAGGAAATAATTCAATCAATCAAAAAAAAAAATCAAAAGTCATTTATTCAAACTAGGCTGATAATCAGCACTTTTCGAACGTCAAAATTTACTTTACTTTACTCATTTACAAGACAGTCCCCCAAAACGCCCACCCTTCGACACTTCCTAGTGTTTTTTGCAGGAAAGAAGAAGTGGCGGAACAAACTCCCCAGCAACACATCTGTCTGTTTGGTTAGAAGAACTAGACTTGATACAATAGAAAGGTGTAACTTAATATTACGATTGACTACAGACACAAATCATATGCAATAAGCATTGTGCCTGTTTCGCAGATTGAGACAATACTCACTACATCCACAAAACACACATACTGCATTGCACTGCTGCGCTGCGTGTCGCGTGTTCGATCCCCGCACGGAACAAATATTTGTATGGCCTACAGATAGTTTTTCCGGGTCTGGGTGTGTGTATATGAGTTTAAAATATGTTTGTGAACACACCCACGATACAAGAAAAAATCCTAGTGTTGGGCAAAGTTTTTTTTTTTAAAGAAAAGATTGCATTCACTAAAACTGGGAGACATTATACCACGCTCTTGGATTTTCAACGCCGAAAATTGTCTAAGTATCATGTGATGCAGAGGAATGAGCGAACAGTCGTGAGGAGTCTTGAGTATGAATGTGGATTGGTATAAGAAAAAAAAATACAAAAATATTTATTTCATCTAAAAATAAGAGAAGAGAAAGATCAAAAAAACTGGGCAAGTACAAGTCGGACTTGCACATGAAGGGTTCCGTACCATGACTTCTTATAGGTTTTCCTGTAATCTATACGTGTTGAACTAATTTCTGTATTTTTTTCAGAATTTTAGGCTCAGTAGTTTCGGAGATAAAGGGGGGCGGTCGGACAGACAGACAGACACACGAGTGATCCTATAAGGGTTCCGTTTTTTTTCTTTTGAGGTACGGAACCCTTAAAACGATGAATGAACTGTGTGAAGGATTATATTGCAAGAATATTAATCTTAGTCGACATCTCATCTGATACCTCTTGTATCTGGTGAGATGTCGAGTAATCGAGGAGTGAAAAAAAACATGCTGCGCCGACCCCAAATGAATTGGCAAAAGGGTAAAAATAATGACGATGATTCTGGAACAGTCAGAAAATAACAACGCTTGGTAAATAGACCAAAACTTGAGTAATCAGACGATTCTCACTTAAGTGATGAGTCTTAAAAGTACCAATCTAATATATAAGTGGATAAAAACCAAGCTACTCACAATGTACGCAATAAGATACTCAATCAAATAATATGTAAGACTTACAATTTGAGAGTAATACAGAATTCGTGGAAAAGCTTTTACATACTTTTAGACTAAATTAGCCATTGAAATTTTCTATAGGAAACTTGATATACCTAATATTGTTACTGTTTTTCTTGAAGAGTCTACGAGAGAGGTTTTACCTTATTATTACCTTCTGGGTAGCTATTTTTGACTCCATCATTTATTATATAGGCAATTGCCTTTTATTTAATAAATTCCAGACGTCTATAGAAATCGACATGATGCCCTCAAAGTAAACGTAACATTACATCACATCTAAGAAAGCTTAGCTGTACGACACTTTTGTGTGTAGGTACTTCTTATTTATCTTGTGAGATGAAGAAGCTAGTGATGTTTAGTTTGTGTAATGCTCTTTTGAACAATAAAGCTTATTATTATTATTTCCTATATTTATTTTAGTACTTACAATTTTTTTAACATTTGTTGGTAAATATTCCTACAAAAAAAAGGTTAAAAATTAGTACCGGCATTGGGAGCAGAGTCCGGAGCTACCAGTGGTCAGTTCTTTTTAAAGAAGAACGTCCTAACAATACGCGATACAAAAGATTACAATTTTAATCTCTATTAACAAGCTTAAACGCCATTTAAATAAAAACAATTAATAACCTTAACATTTTCTTCTATTTCAGATATAAAATGGTACGACTGGGTCCTACTCAACAGACCTCTAAGGATATTTGTAGTACTGATAGTAGCTACAATCGCTGCTCCTCTTTTAGTATACAAATTCATTTTTGTGCCGACCCTCGAACTACCTCCACCTGATGGCCTCTCAGTGGGTTCCTGCCTTATGCCACGAGAAGGTCGACTCCCTTGTGGCTTAGAGGCAGTTCCACCATTGCAATGCCACGAACAATGCTGCTATGACTTTCAACACGACTTATGTTTCCATAGATACCCTTCAAGATTCTCCTACTTATTCCATGGAAGATGGACAGAGGAAACAAATTTATTTCCAAGGATGTTAACACTACCGTATGCAGAAGAAAAGAGTTACAAAAACGTCAGACTATCCATCGATGAAGTAACAGCTACACATCTCACCTTCACCTTCTACCACTCCAATAACATCACAGGCCGAAGACTTACAGAAAAGAATTACGTATACAGCGTAACAGAGCCTGATAGAAGACATCCTGAAATATCAGAATTAAGTATAATTGTAAATTCGACGCAAGGAAACATTTTCAATACAGCACGGGGTCCTTTAATAGCAGCGGATAACATATGGGAGATATCATTTAAACTCACGAATGAAACAATGTACGGGCTGGGAGAAATACCACTAAAACCAGATACTGTGAAAGTGTTGTATAATCACAAGGGTGGATTGAACTCGATCCCGCTAATATTTGCCAAAATGAACGGGTCTTATCATGGGTTGTTGATCGAATCATTGGCCCCTACAGAGGTAATTGTCAGAGGGGATAATCAATTGGTGCTCCGCAGTATTACGAATTTGGGGTTGAAGTTTCATTTGTTTGTGGGACCAAAACCTAGTGATGTGATGAAAGATGTCATGGCCGTCTTAGGGGTGAAGAAAAAGCTTGAATATTGGATGTTAGGTGCTCACATCTGTAGGTAAGTTCATTTTCTTTTTTTTTATATAAAATGGGCCTGCTTTGAACCACGATCACGCCTGATGGAAGATGCCTATTTACTCTTACTTTGAAGATTTAACGGGACGGAACACAGATGACGCAGTGAGATCCACACTTGGGCTGTGTGCATAATAAATGTGGAGGAAAAACACTAAACGACTCATCGGAATATTGACCAAGCGTAGAAGGTACGCCGCAGTACGTCTGCTAGTCTGGTGGTAAAAGGGTGATTAATGATTATAAATTCGATTTTGTATGTTGAAAACGGTTACAATATTTTAGCAAAGCAGGTAGAAGTTCTCACCTGACTGGGTAAAATCATTATCGCATTCAGTAGAAATAAATAAGTTTTCTAGTATTCAAATCTTCGTCCCGAGAGATTGACTGATACTAAAAGTAAGTTCAAACTTGCGGAAAGTACTTTGAACTGATTTAGGTACCTACTTAGTCAATCACAATCCATCAATCCAAACTTTTGATCTTAGAAGTTAGTCTCTTTTCCCAGAATTTATTCGAGCATATTTATTGCTCTGAATCAAATCAAAACATTTATTTCTTTGCGAACATGGGTAAGTAGATGTTCTTCACTACATAGTCTAAAACAAAGTCGCTGTCGCTGTCTGTCCGTCTCTATGTATGCTTAAATCTTTAAAACTCCGCAACGGATTTTGAAGCGGATTTTTTTAATAGATAGAGTGATTCAAGAGGAAGGTTTTAGTATATAATTTGACCGACATCCACGCGGGTGAAGCCGCGGGCATCAGCTAGTTTATAATAAACTTCTCGATATTTACTGTCACATGGACATGAAAATAGTAGATTTACAGTATGAATGAAAGGAAAAAGAAGAAAATATTGTAAACCAAAATGGGGTAAAACGAAGCCATAAGAGATACCGGAAAACTTTCTAAGGTTCAGCTCTTTTTTGTTAAAAACAGTTTTGGCACACTTTTATTATTCAAGCTTTAGTTGTCCCACAATGTTGTCTATTACCGTTTTGAGAACTATAAACATTACATCACGCCTGTAAACTCGGACGGGGAAGACAGAGATGTACCTTAAAACACCCACAGTTCGCCAGTTATATTAAACTAAAAGGGGGTGAACCTAATTGCCATCAACCGGACACAGATCCAGACTCTGTGGCTACTACTGAGAAATTCCTGATAGAAAAAGCCAATCACACTTTGCCCGACCCGTGAATCGATCCCGGGACCTCTTGCTTAGCAGTCACGTTTGCGACCACTAGACCAACGAGGCAGTAATTTTGAGAACACAAAGTATAGCGCCTGGGATCGAACACACAACCTACATCCCGTACGTTTGGGCGATCATCACTCGGCCCTGCTCTATGAGCTGTAGGTACTCGTATCATCATATTTGTCCCATATGACTTGGGTTTCATGCAAAGGGTTTTTCTTTTATTCACCCCTGTCAAAAATCGCGATATGATTTGTATTTATGAATTGAAAAAAAAACAATGCCGACAAAAAAACATAAGTCAGAAAAGTGTTTTATGTCATTTATTTCGGGACAATATACATTGAGTAGAAATTTTGTAAAATAAACAGTATAAAAAAGTACAATTAAAACATTAAAATCAAAAGTAAAATACAAAAAAAAACAATATCTAACTCAATAATAACGAAAACTGACAAAAAAGGGAAAACAAAAATTAATTTAATTTGTTTAAAAAAAACATAAATAATAATGTCATCTAATTTTGTTCACGGGGTTTTGAGTATTCAGACCCCATTTAGGTCACGGCATGATTGATAATTGCAGAAACTATAGCCTAATGCATAATAGCAGCAATATTAATAAATACTTACATCACAATTATAACGCCATTTCTGACAAAGAATCCCAATTAAAAGTAGCTAGCAAAGTAACAATTAAGAAACTGATGAAGTTTGATTACGCGAAGTTCAACAATAGTTCTTAGTTAAGAACATAAATAAATTGGGTGTTTTTACAAAGGGAGAAAAGTTCAATGACCTCAAATACGCGATCGTTTGGCACGTAAAGGAATGGATCTATGTAATTTGTCATTTTGAGTTACCTTCACGATTTCCTAGTACCATTTTATTCGACGTTCACGTAAATATTTGAAAACTTTTTTTCTTTTTTGTATTCAATGGAAGATCACCCTTGAATAAACGCTTTCATGGCCTAGTAGCTCACGCCTGGCCTAGTACTCTCTCCTCCAGATATTTTCAGCGCGATGGTCGATCTCTTCGTGGGGAGGGCTTTGCCCAACAGTGGGACATCAAGGCTTATTAAGAAGAAATGGGCCTACTCTTGGCCTCAATCTTGTCCTGAGGACCGATGAGGTCGTCGATGAAACGAGCTAATCCAAAAGAATCTTACCTCGTGACTTAAATAGACTGAGGTCTTGGGAACACCGATGCATACAGGAAATTCCTCTCCTTGTCTGTGCACATAATAAAAGCGCTTTGTGAAGATAGGTGTGGTTTGTTTGAAATCGGGATGAGTAGTTTCAGAGACTACCTAATTAAAAATTTCATGTACTTACAAGAGTACATAGGCCGACTTAATGCCACAGGGCATTCTCGTAGCCACAGAATCTGGATAAAATTCTTGCCCGGTTAATGGCATTAGGCTCGCCCCTATTACATGGGACTTAAACCATAACTGGCAAAGCGTGGGTGTGCGGCATCACGCCCGCATAGTGACTAGGTATTTTTAATAATTAAGATACACAAATATTCTGATTACAGAGAGGCAACATCGAATGACCCGCTGTCAGAGCTGAAAGAGTACATCACAGCGGCGACAAACCAAAAGTTGCCGTTTGAAAGCCACTGCGGTGCTGTTCCTATAGTTTTCGAAACCGGCTGTAACGAGACTATGGTCAGTCTGGTCAACCAGGGAGAGGAAGAGATCCGAAATGCTGGAAAGAAGTATGTGCCTCATGTTTCACCTTACGTAAGTACCTATTGAAAATCTCCTGCCTGGGGGTCTAAAATGGATACTGCGTCTGTGACCATTTAAGAAAATATGTAGATCATAATAGGAAAATTATATGAAATGCGTTAAAATTCGTAAAACGGTCACAGACGCAGTCCTACTAATATTATAAAGGCGAAAGTTTGTAAGTATGGATGGATGGATGGATGTTTGCTTGTTACTCTTTCACGCAAAAACTACTGAACGGATTTGGATAAAATTTGGTACACAGATACTTTATAACCTGGATTAACACATAGGGTAGTTTTTATCCCGATTTTATCTTCCCGTGGGATAATATTCGAGTTGTAGCGGGCGAAGCCGCTGGCAATACCAAGTTACTACATAATTATCATGTAAGGTCCATTTGACGCTTTTGAACGTAATTCATATTATGATCTGTTAAAGCGTCCATTTTAGACACCCTGGACATAAATGACCATGGCTGACCTGGAAATCTTTAAATAGACTACCGACCTAGGTTAGTTGCAGAAAGGAAAACTTGCTCAGGTGGAGGTTCATTAATTACTGTTCCCTGAAGTGTCCCAACACTCCAGGGAACAGTCACTTATGAACCTGGGGCTGTCTCCTAAGACAGCCCCTGAATTTTCAGGAGGCCTACATAAAGCATGGCAAACAAAACGTGTTTTATACGTTTTCTTTGATGCAATCCAACAGTTTACGCCAACCATATTGAAAGTTGTTGCATGTAAATAAATAAACAAATATTCATTTCATAGAAACACGAAACGGTTCTTTGATTTTTAAAGTCAGTATTTTAAATAGCATTACACTAAAATTTGAAATCCATTCACCACAAAATTAGCTTCTTTAGACGAAGTCACGATCGTAGAATTCAATAAAATTGTTTTCGCATACGTAGACAGAAATCAGGTGATTCCATAAAGTCACTCTAACACATTTGTTTGTATACTTTTGATAAAAGAAATGTAAATTGCTTTTATTTTATTGATAGGTGCCTTTGACATTTTATCTTTCAGTGAAACCCACAAAATTGTACTGCTGTTTACGTCGCAAATAAATTAAATATCACATTGTGACAACAATGATAAAATGATTTCTAAATTATAGCTTTTTGAAACATCAAAGAAGCTCACGAAATGATATAAATTTGAAAAAAATGCGAACTATCTTCACGGGTCCCCAAAGTTTTGAGATTAACTGCAGGAGTTTCAGTAGAATGCTTCATGAAAAGAACTTTTCAGTGATTCAGTTTTAATACTAAAAATAAGCAACATTAATACTAAAAATGTGGCCTAAAAAGTTTTACCCGGAAATGAATAAGTATTTAGGTCCTGTGGCATTATAAATTATATGTCGCACGCCTTTTAATTTCAGACTGTGTTCAAATTTCTCACCGTCAAAAATCTAATTTTAGTTTAATCTGTTAAGAAAAGACTTCTTAAGTAAAATAACTAAGTGACTTCATTTATAAACATTAACTTAGCTAAAGGTTAAGTAAGCTTAGGTTAAGTTAGCTATTAAAAAATGGGTATTTAAAACAGTCTACGAAATCGGAGAGTAAATTATTTAGTAAGAGGCAAATCGATGTAGCGGACAATTTGATCCCCAATGGGGACCAATATTTGTTCCAGTCTACACTTTGTGTTCGCGATTTACTGTAAATTTACAAATAATAACAAAGAATTGTTATTTGCTGCCAGCTGCAGTTGAATTTTAGCACAACTTTCGCAACCTAATATTATAATATTTCTTCTGAATACTTCACAGCCCCTAGTATTGCTATTACAATTAAATGATAATTAGCTTTTAGTCCGTCACATATTATCGAAAACGAATAATTTTGAATTTATAAAACATAACATCACGCTTGTAATACCTGATGGAAAAACATCAGGAATTTCACAAATTATACACTTTGCCCAACTGGAGAATCAAACCTCATGCACACGCGCTCGAACAGTGGCGTGAGTGGCTGCAACAGCCGCAATATTCACGTAAGCGCGTTTTCGAAGCCGTCCTGCCACACTTAGAAACCTGGCTGCAGAGAGGGGATCGCATCTCCTACAGGCTTACTCAGGTACTGACCGGGCACGGTTGCTTTGGTGAGTACCTGAGTAGGATTGGGCGAGAGGCCTCGGCAAGTTGCCATCATTGCGGAGCCGGCATGGACTCAGCACAGCACACGCTAGAAGAGTGCCCTGCTTGGGCCTCTGAACGACGAGTTCTGATAGCCAGGATCGGCCAAGATCTGTCTCTGCCCGCAGTAGTTCGAGCTATGCTGGCGGAGTCTGAGAACTGGAGGGAGGTGGCTTCTTTCTGTGAGACAGTGATGGTTCAGAAGGAGGCTGCGGAGCGCGATCGTGAGAGGGCCGATCCCGCTCGGAGAAGAAGGCGTCGGGCAGGCAACCGCCTTGATGCCTAACATGCCGAAACCCCACCTGCACAATCTAAAGCTGGCGGGAAAATGGGGTCGCGGGCGTTCAGAGTGGGGACTCTGTCCGCCTACCGAGTGACCTCGGAGAAGACGGCGGCACAGTGGTCACGTGCTGCCGTGCACAATTGCAAAGCGGGGCTCAGGGGAGATCACTTTACAATCTCCCCAGGGATGTGCATAACAGGCGTTACACAGAGGGGGCTCCGGACAGGTCTTTTAAGAGGAAACGGTGCCTCCTCCCATGTGCGGATGGTGGCCACCGGGGTGGTTTTAGTGCGGTAAAAATCCCACACTCCCCGGTCTTATCCCCAAAGGCCGGTCGCCTTTTGAAGGTTTCCCCCCGAGAACAAAAAAAAAAAAAAAGGACCTCATGCACAGCAGTCGCTCGTGTGACCACTAGACCAACGAGCCAATATTTACATAGACGTACAGTCATGCGCAATAATATGTCTATACTTCGCAAAGTTTAAACGCGAATTTCTCATAAAGTAACGGTTGCAACTTTCAGATATGACCTACTTTATAATAATTTGGGTTCCAAAATATTAGTTTCGTTACGAACATGAAAATTGAATCAATTCAAAAGTCCAAAATTGCTTCTAAACGTTGCTAAGTGTTATCATATTGGTGCTGCTGACTGTACATTTACGTACTAAAGTTATTCGAATTCTCAAAAAAGTAAATAGTTGATAATTAAGTGAATGGAAAAATTAATATCATAAGTTAGCAAATTCATAAACGGATAAAGAAACTAAACTTTTAACTTGTAATTGACCTCAGAAAAGCCAGACAGAAGAATTACCATAAAAAAAAAACAGAAAATAATTTCTCGATATTAATTTCACAGATAAAATACACAGCACCAATAGAATCAGTAGAAGACGAAGACTCGGAAGAAGATGCAACAACAGTTACTACGCAATTACCAACAACAGTAGTCGATCGATGCTTTGATGACGCAAAGTTTGCCTATTACAATATTCGCGATCCAGATTCTCATCATCTCTATAAAGGCAAAGTTGACGAGCAAGACGTCATCTATCCTGGCTACCTTTGGGCAAGCGAAAAGTTTATGCACAGTCTATGGATTTTCAACACAAATTTCGAAGCTGTTGTTTTGGAAAACAATTGGCCTTTAGATGAATCTGAAAAGGACCGGGAATCGTTCTATGATTTTTTGCCGTATTTCAATGAGGTAAGGACTTGGATAATAATTTAATGGGAATAATTTATCATGAGACGACGAAAGTCCTCAAAAGATCCATTAGTTGTTGTAATTTTAATTTGTTATATCATCGTATGCTGATGGGAAAGTCGATAATAAATGGTTATCTTGAAGATCAGAAACTTTAACTTAGGGAAGCCTGTTAAAAGTGGGGTATTGTTAAAGTTTGAAGGAACGTTTGGAAATTAATGGATTATAAAAGTATACAAGTGAAACAAACTTAGTCATTCAATAAACTACCTTGTTCCCATATTCAATAGCAATTAGGGAATCCTCTTTAAAAAAGTCAGTAAAATCAGGAGATTTAGCTTCAATTTAAATATATTTCAAAACTACTTTCCATTTCAGAACTTTGAAGCTGCTTTTAATATAACTCCGCAGTGGAATGCTACTCGTCCTACTCGATCTGTTTCTAGAATCACAGAACAAACCAACGTAACAGAGTATCCAGGAGAACAGTATCTCATCAGGCACAACGAATACGGAAACCAATTTATTAACGCTTTTGAGAAAATTAAAGGGCCGGTACCTGTGGCATCCACTAGTCAATGGATGAATGGAAACGTGACAATAAATCGACAGAACATAACAACTACGTGGACTAATCTGAGAAAGGAACTAGTAGAGGCCAGTTTAGGTGGCGTGTCTGGTCACTGGTACTGGTCATCCCCCATATGCGGCGATACAGACCACTTCAATAACGAAACACAAATCAGACTATGCGCCAAGTGGTACATGGCAGCGACTTTCATGCCAATGATAAAGATACATTCGAAAGGAATTCCTAGAGATCCACTAGCATTTCTTGGTAACGATAGAGTTCATATGATAACGGCATTGAATAGACGCCTGAGTCTACTTCCCTATATTTACACAGTTCTCCAAGATGGTCCACTTCTAAGACCGATGTTCTACCAATTCCCTTCGTCTAACAACCTAACTGATTTGACGACTCAATTTGCCGTCGGAGATGATTTGGTGATTGTTCCAAATTTAGAACCGAGCCAAACACATGTCCACTTATGGATGCCTCCAGGAGAGTGGTATGAATTCTGGGGAGGTTTGAAGATAATTGGAGACGAAGGACAAGCTGTAACGATGACTACAACCGAAGCTGATTTCTTTACTATGGTTCGCGCTCGTTCTATCGTTATCATGCAGAAGGTAATTAATTATGAAATATATATAATATATCTACCTTCTCTATATCTAAAAGGAAAAGTCCTGACTGACTGACTCATCAACGCTCACCCTAACCCTTGGACCTAGAAAACTGAAATTTTGCACAAAAAATTCCTTTACATTGTAGACAAGGAATAAGGAAAGATTTTTCGAAATTAAACCGCTAAGGGAGTTAAAGTTTCTGTGTAAAACCGTCAATTTTGTCGTTTTAACCATGTTTGTTTTCGACACCCACGCGGGTGAAGCCACGGGCAAAAACTAGTAAAAAATATGCTAGATTTGTTAAACTAGAAGTTAAAAAAATAAATATTTCCATCTCATCATGATCATTCATAGCCCGCAAGATATGAGCCAAGAATACGTAAGTGCTCGACATTTTGACCCAAGAAAGAAAAACAACACAATTACAATCATATCTATTACAGTATTTGCTCCTACAATAATATATAGTAATCAGACCACTATTACTTAAATCTTTAAGACCTTGGTACATATTCTTGATACAATTTTTGATAATGGGTCTTGACTTCAATTGAAATGGTATCTGAGTAGCTGTAAATTGTGTTTCTGTATTTATTTCAAACAAACCACTTACATGCACTTTTGGAGTCTGTCAATAAAGAATAAAAAGATGAAGTCTTCCCTAAATATGCAGTTGAAACTCCATTAACCCCCTGAACAGTTCAGTGTTCATGAAGTTCCTTGTCAGCATGAGACCTTACCGCTAGGCCACCCTCAGGCACCGTACAGCTATCTCAAGCAAAACATACAAACAAAACCCTGTAATTTTTTTTTTATTTTTTAGGAGACTGAACTAACGGCAGACCTTACTCGCCTTCAATCAGGATACTCACTTGTCATAGCACTTGAATGTGAAACTACATACAGTACCGCAACTACTGATGTAACAGATTTTTACGAATCTACAACAGCCACTGAAGATGATGACGACACTAGTCCTACTACAGAAAATACAGATACTGATACAGAAAGTACAAGCGATATAACTACTGACGGAGATGACACAACTGTTACTACAGAAACAACAGGCGAGACGGATGAAGATGAAGAAACTACAGAGACAACAGAAATACCTATATTTGCCATCACAACTTGCGAAGCTACTGGTAAACTGTTCATGAACGAAAATATGACTGTTATTTTTAAAGCTAATGCAACACACATTACAGTTAGTGCCGAAAAGAAGGAACCAGAAGATTTTGGAGTGTTTTGTGACGCCACTACATCTACATCGGCGGAAACTGTCGAAGAAGGGGAGGTAACTGTCAAAGAATGGGCGGGAACTGTCAGAGAAATAGCGATTTATGGCTTGAATGAGATGGAAAATAACTACGATGACAAGAAACTTATTAGTAGTAAGACAGCGTTAATAGATTTGTGTCAACTTATAGACAATGTTGAAGTCGGTTTTAAGTTTATAGATTGATATTGTATTGTAAGATTCAATTTACCATGAACCTAGTGATGAGACTTGTAAAATTGGTGCAATCGAAAGCTATTATACTTCCAGAAGCATATTGCAGATTCAGTATTATTTATTTAATTTATCTCTCATTATTGTATCAATAAAATGTTAAAACATTACTTCTTATTTTCTTTAAAATCTACAGAAATCTCTAAGTTCAACAATGAGCGTAGAATCCAAATCCTGTTAAGAATAAAATATTCTTAATTCCTTCAAATGAATATACGCTTTAGAGTATAAAATAACTTAATTGAACCAAAGTGTAGAATAAATAAAAGCGAGTTTCTTCTTCAGAAAACACAGGACGTAATAGTTTCATTTGAGTTACGATGTATCTTGACTTGAAAAACATATTCAAGTCTTTTATAATCTGAACAGCAAAAGTATTATGACAGAGACATACTGACAGACTGACAGACTGACAGTCTGTCAGTCTGTCAGTCTGTCAGTCTGTCAGTCTGTCAGTCTGTCATTCTGTCTGTCAGTCTGTCAGTCTGTCTGTCAGTCTGTCTGTCAGTCTGTCTGTGATACTTACCATATTATGAATAATTCATCCGTACCTCAATTGGTGGTAAAGTCCAACTCTTTCAACTTTTTGAATCGATATATCTCAAAAACGGTGGCAATTAGAAAGGAAAGTGTTGGGACATTTTTATAGATTATTATCTGATCTATAATTTTTTCTTTGCAAATTTAATGATAATACTTACCGTTTTGCTGAAAATTGCGAAAAATCCGTTTTCGTGGCCTTTAAAAATTATTCGAGGTCAACCTCAAATTTTTTTTTTTCCAGGTGTCGGATCGATGGGGAATTTTTACATTTCATTTATAATGATGTTTTGAGCTTTGAAAGATTGTAGTAGCTTGATGCTGGCGTCTGTACTTTTGTTTCTCGTTTATTTTGACTTAGTCTAAAAATATCTAGCAATAGTTCTGCAAACCATGTAACCCACAACTAATGAAATAAGATCTTACCCACTCGTTAGGTTTATATTCAAATAAAGGAGTTCAATTAATATCTACCTACAAACATTACGTGTTCAGACTAATTGCGCGTCTTCTTAATTGATAAATTAATGTTAAGGACTTGTCAAACTCTATTTAAGTATTCAATTTTGAATTTCTAGTACTAGGCAAACCAGGCAATTTCTTAATTTGTTAAGTTCGATCGGGCTTTTTTTATTTTTAAACAGTTGCCCCACACTAGGAATTTCTCCTGTATCGTGGGTGCGTTCACAAACATTTAAACTCACATATACAAATACCCAGACCCGGAACAACTATCTGTAGGTCATACAAATATTTGTTGCGTGCGGGGATCGAGCCCGCGACACGCAGCGCAGCAGTCCAATTGCTCAGAAACTGCGCCAACCGTGCCGTCAATATTAGCCGAGCCATCACAATTTTTGAGGGCGAAGTCGCGGGCGAAGTGCTACTTCTTAATATAACATAGCAGTACCTACGTCTGTAACCTATCGAGCTTCGACGAATTTCTATTCTACTAGCGGACGATACGGGGTTTAACCCGCGTAGTTCCCGTTCCCGTGGAAATACAGGGATAAAAAGTAGCCTATGTCACCCGGGGATAGTGTAGCTTCCCAACGGTGAAAGAATTTTTGAAATCGGTCCAGAAGTTTCGGAGCCTATTCGTTACAAACAAATCTTTCCTCTTTATAATATTAGTGTAGATAAGACACACTTAACGTAACACATAACAAAACATCACGGCTTGTAATACGCGACGGGTTATGCAGAAATGTAAGTAAGTACCTAAAAGTACACCTACATTTCGCCAGTTATGTTTTAAGTGCCATGTAATAGGGGGCGAGCCTATTGTCATCAACCGGGCACAAATCTGGATTCTGCGACTTGTACTGAGAAATTCCCGATAAGAAATCCCAGTAACGCTGTCCGGCCCGGGAATCGAACTCGGGGCCGCATGCTCAGCAATAGCGCTTGCGACCACTAGACCAACAGTGAATACCGATTATTCACTCTTCGTGGACAACAGATATTCCATTATTAAGGTGTTTGATAGCCCGCACAAGAGCTCCTTTATTTCATCCTTTTGGTCAAAGTTGATTTTGGTTACTTATCAACTATTTTGAGTAAAGTTATCACTAAGAACTGTATCGCTATTGTACGTACTGTTTAACAGTACAATATCTTGTTGTTCGAAGTTTTGGGGGGTTACACACTAATTCGGAACGGCACATTCGGTCCGGTGTCATTCATTACTTTACCAACATAAATTAAATATTGTATGTTATGTGAGATATCAGAGTATATAAAATATGTAAAATACTGGTATTCAGCTGCATCCGGTTAGACTGGAAGCCGACCCTAACATAGTTGGGAAAAGGCTAGGCAGATGATGATGATGTGAGATATCAGAGCGGCCCTGCTTGCTAAGAAAAACGATCTGATCAGTTCATTATTAGTTCCTGATCCCACCATCACCCTTTTACCACTGGACTACCAGACATACTGCAGCATAATGGCAGCAGCTCATACCATCCAGACTTGGTCGATATCCCAACGAGTTGTACTCAGCGCTTCTTCTCAATGTTTATTATGCGCACAGCCGAAGTGTGGAACTCTCTGCAGGCATCTGTGTTCGCTCCCACATTTAACCTGTCTGCCTTCAAATTAAGAGTGAACCGGCGTCTTCTGGGCACGATTGTGCCATCATAGACCTCATCCATCAGGCGTGATCAAAGGCAGGCCCATTTTGAAATAAAAACATAAAATAAAATGATGATCAGCATTATCAAGAAGAAGTCTTACTGCGGTACTCAGAGATATTTAGTGATTACTTAAGCCGGCACTTAGTAAAGATTTGACCTACTTTTGTATGACAAAACTGTCAAAACCTTTACTAAGTGATGGCCTAAGTAATCATTAAAGCTCTCTGAGTGCGGCAGTAAGTAACGATTAAGACGAACAGAATGAGGGTAGAGTCCGGACTGTGGTTGGACCCACGGGTTTAATTCCCGTGCGATTTGTGAATAGAATAGAGAAGAATATAATAGAATAGAGGAGAATAAAATAATGACTAACCTTGAGATTTAAGTTTTTTTCGTCAATCAAGTCTAGGGCTGTGGGCTGTGATGGGATCAGCAGAACAATATTATCTTTTATTTCTGATAAGAATAATTCCTATTGTTATTATCATTTTTTGTCTGTACATAATATACTGTTTCCAGCTTTATTTTCCATATTTATGTACCTATCTAAGTATTTGCGGCAAATGTATTACATTTTTTTTTTGGCGGGTGGAAAATCATCAAATAACCCCTCCCGCTCTTGGACAGAGCGAAAGAGAGTGTCAGACTTCTACTGACTAAAAACCACCCATGTTCCTTCTTAGCCCTTGCGCCGAGGCCACGGTATCTCTTGCGAACAACCCGCAGCCCCGACGGGAAATGTAGTACATTGCAGTGCCTATTCAGCTTACTAAAAGTTAAAACTCAGCGTGCAAAAATTGTAACATAAAACTAAGGTAACGATTAGAATTAAGATAAGCAAGAGAAAAATTTAAATAAAAAATAATAAGTTGGTAAGTATGTAGTGTAGTCTTCCTGTCCTATTCTACTTGAAGTTGGCGGTTTTCTTCTCCCATTCTCCCGAAAAAAGGCTAAAAACTTACTTATTGTGAAAAAAATCATCATAACATTGCCTAACCACGCTTAGCTTGAAAATCACGTCTTCTAGGCCCATCCTTAGTAAAATTTCAATAATTTGAGAATTGTTTAAAAAATGGTAAATCAATTACCAGATCAACCCATGATACAGGAAATCTCTTTAGACATGTTTAAAAGAATAGACAAATAAACGGATAACTGAAAAAAACAATTTCTAGTAGGTAACTTTGGATAACTTTACTGCGTATAGAAAAACATTTAGGTAGCCTTTGACCTTCGCTCAGATCGCCTTAGTTCCGTCGTCAATGTGGTCACACGTCCATTATCCGTTCAAACACCTTTTCTTGATTCTAAAATAAATGAACCCAATTACTATAGACACAGTATTTTATTTATAATACATTCGTCAACACAATAAATTCTTTAAATCTTTTGGCAACAGAAACAAAACGCTATCGATTGTTATTTGTATCCATGCCAACGCACAAGCAGGTTATTGCGAGTAGGTAATTATTTTATCGGCAATGATGCAATTAGTGGCAGATCACTATACGACCCCCTTATCTTAACACAATAAAATAGTCTTATGTGTTTGTTCTCTATTCGTACACGCGCTTTCGTAATAGACGGTACTTTTTACGTAATACGGCGCTCAATCAATAAACAAGTACGGCTCTCAGTGTTTATATTTGCGTGTTTACAGTAGCATGGATAAGACCTCGGACACTTCCATTGCGGGGGACATAGATTATAACGAACTGACCCCACAGTGAACCCAGATAAATCTACGTTAACATAAAATAACAACTTATTTTGTGGTGAATCGCGGCCAGTGAAGGAAGTCTTCACTTTCGACCAGAAACTAATGAAACCGGAGAACAATCTTCAGGAGCAAAAAGAAGAACCACGTAAAAGAAGTTTCAATAACCCTGGTGCCAGGATGCCGAACATTAAAGTATTTACCGGAAGCTCGCATCCGGAGATGGCGAAGCGAATTGTTGCCAGGCTTAACATCAATTTAGGAAGAGCGACAACAAAGAAGTTCAGCAACAAGGAAACTAATGTTGAGATCGGCGAGTCAGTCAGAGGTGAGGATGTGTACATTGTTCAGAGTGGCTGCGGAGAGATCAATGACAACCTGATGGAGTTATTCATCATGATCAACGCGTGTAAGATTGCGTCAGCTTCCCGCGTCACAGCTGTGGTTCCCTGCTTCCCGTACTCCAGGCAGGACAAGAAGGACAAGAGCAGAGCACCAATCACAGCTAAGCTACTAGCCAATCTCGTATCAGTAGCTGGTGCAGATCACGTCATCACAATTGATCTGCACTCTTCACAAATTCAGGGATTCTTCAATATTCCTGTTGACAATTTATACGCTGAACCCGCTATCACCAAGTGGATTAAGGAGAATATTCCTAACTGGCAGAGCAGTGTCATGGTGTCGCCTGATGCCGGTGGTGTAAAAAGGATGACAGCTATCGCTGACAGACTGGACATTGATTTCGCTATTATCCACAAGGAGAGGGAGAGAGCCAACGAAGGTGATTCGACAGTCCTCGTCGGAACTGTCAAAAACCGGACAGCGATAATGGTAGATGATTTAGCCGATACTTGTGACACAATCGTCAAGGGAGCTGAAGCATTACGTGCGGCCGGAGCTACAAAAGTTTATGCGATATTGACTCATGGAGTGTTCGCAGGAAACGCTATCGAGAAGATCAATAATTCATGCCTTGAGGGTATTGTGGTAACAAATACGATCCCTCAGGAGGCTAACATGAAAATGTGCCCGAAGATTCAAACTATTGACATTTCTGTGATGCTTGCTGAGGCTATAAGACGTACTCATTACGCCGAATCTGTGTCATATTTGTTTACTAACGTACCTTATTAGAATCTCTTAGTTATTAAGATGTTACTACATGTTAGCTTCCTTTACTTAGTATAGAAAATGTTGAAAAGGATCCTTTATGTATGACTCATTGTTAGGAATCTGATATTTATAAGCGTATTATTGTAATTTCATTGTGATTAATCAATCGTGAATAAAATCTAATTTACTTAGGATCTTTGAGTTCTGTTTTACTGTGTTCATTTTTTTTTTAATTAAACAAGGAGACAGGGAAAATCATCATAATTTGAAAAGCTAATTTATTTAAAAGCTTTTATTCTTTTTTTTCTCATAGAATATCTATAATATTATGTCAGACAAAGACACTTACTAATTCAATTTTCTTGTTTATTTGTGATTCTTCGTCTATCCAAGGATGAATAAATATAGGCAAAATAGATACGTAATAAGTACCTAACCACAAAGGGACAATCATACATAATAACTAATAACTTTTCAGTAACATATTGAGTACATATTATATAAAGGCACTTAGCTCTATCGTCTACGTGTAAGCGTTTTTGTGTAGGTACTGTTCTGTATCTTACTTATCTACATTAATAATTATACTTACATATTAGGTTTAATTATATTAAACCCTTTAAATTCCCTTGTTTCTTCAGTGTTTCCTTAGCAACAGAAATAACATAATAAAACGCCTGTAATCTCCGAAGGGATAGGCAGAGTTGTACACAATTATAGTACCTACACACACATTTCGCCAGTTATATTTAAGTCCCATGTAATAGGGGCGAGCCTCATGTCATCAACCGGACCCAAATCCAGACTCAATGCCGTTACTGACAACAACAACGCCCGTGGCAACAGAAATAATATTATAATAAGCAAAACCCACGACGTTTTAGAGAAAACGCGAACTATGATATAATATTTTGGAATAGTTCTTTATGTAGAAAGAAATAAAAATGACATTACATTGAGTTATGAACAGTACGTCTTAATAATCAAGAGTTTCACACTATAGGTATTGGAATTGGTAATTTTGTGGAAATCGTTACCTACCAATTGTTACCGAGTGAAATAAATGCCCATACCTTTTTATACGAAACTTGATCTTGCCCGCGACTTTCGTCTGCGTGAAATTATTGTTGTTACTAGCTGATGCCCGCGGCTTCGTCCGCGTGAATGTCGGTTATTGCGACCAAAATTAATCTTTTCATCCCCCCTTTCAACCCTTTTTTCGCATTAAAAAGTAGCCTGTGTCCTTTCTCAGGCTCTAGGCCTGGGTGTACCTACCAAATTTCATTTAAATCGGTTCAGTAGTTTTGGCACGACAGACAGAAAGACAGAGTTACCTACTTTCGCATTTATAATATTAAGTAGGTAAGGATTTTGAAATTACAGACTTCCATTTCATTTATTCCTATGGGTAGAGATACCTACCCTCAATACCCTCATTTGGCTATCCCTGTCGACAAATTACGAAATGTGGGCCCTTAGCAATTTGTTCCGTCCTAATTAAAATTTTACCAGCCGTAGGTAGGTACTCGTATAGAAGCTACATGTTTTATTTTGAAAGATATGAGGGTAATGACCGAAGTCAATGTATATAAAGGTCAAGTTTAGATATGTGGGTTGTTGGATAACATAATGTAATGAAAAATAAACGTTACTCTTGCTTCAACCGCGTAATCTCATTAGGAACGGAGATTATTGTCGAGCTCAACAGCACAAACACACTACTAAGGTTCCACGCCTGCCGGGATTATGTGCAGCATTGCAGTAGCGATGATAACGCAAAATGGCCGCGATACAGTCGCGATGAAGCCGCTGGCTAAGCTAAAGCGACTTTATCGCAATAAAATTTACAGGAAAATTTGACAGTTTTCGTTAGCTCGATGTGATATGGAGGCTGTAGGTACTTTCGCCCACGTGAGGGCTCGTTTACGGACACGCGGGACAGCTACAGCTTCGATACAAAATGCCTGTTAAAGCTCAAACCATTTGCGTACTCTTGAATGTCAGAAAAACAAATAAAACGAAGCTACATACACAGTCACAAGGCATAATAACTTGTAGAAGTAGGTACTGTAGTTGCCCATTCCAATGCGTAGAACTATATGGAGAAGAAGCAGTTGCAAGACTTGCAAATAGGTCTACTCCATTTGCATTTTCGACCATGTTTGCGTCGGCTTCCAGTCGAACAGCTACTGGGTACCTCTACCTAACACGATTTCTCTTGGTAAGACTCATTGTCAGAATGAAGAAGATAATACTTAAGCTACGAGTATATTGCGCTGATCTCAAACGGATGTAAGTAGTTGCCTGCATTACACCACTGAGGTAGAGGACATCGAGGAGTACGTGTGCCAGAGACTGAAGTACACGCCAAGAGTTCAGCTGCTGGATTCGCGCCACAACGTGAATTTCAAAGCGTTTGTGGTGCGCATACCAACGTGCTATCTCCAATCGGTGATGGAAGAAAGTTTTTGGCCGCAGGATGTGGTGTTCCGTCGCTTCTGCTGACTAATTCCACAAGATCGCACTTCGTGCAAGTGAAGTGAAGTGATACTAACATAGTTTTTAGTTATTTATACTAACACAAATGTTATTAGTATGTATATTTAGGTTAAGGTATTTGTCTATGGGTCTTTGTTACCTGAAAATAAATGTATTCTATTCTATAGGTATCACGGAGCAGGGACTATGACGCTAAATTCAGAATATATTATTATGTGGTGTGATAAATAACGTAAGCAACGCTTAGGTCAAAGTGTGTTTGGAGATAACATAATAATTATGAATAAACAAAATTGCGATGATATCACAAACAAACATATTTCACAATATCACCAATATATAATATATATACCTACTTAATTTCTTTTCGCTCTTCGACCGAAATCACATCAATATTATTTGCAAAATATTGGTGCAATGCGGGAAAAACAAAACGCAGATTGTGTCTGCACTCGTATTGCCTCATATCACAAAATGACTGTTTGTGTTTGCTGTGATTATTTTAGTGTTTTACGTACTCGTTGGTCTAGTGGTGCGACTGCTGTGCATGTGGTTCGATTCTCAGGTCGGGCAAAGTCCTATTGGGTTTTCCCATCAGGAATTTCACAGGAGCAGCCACGGAGTCTGGATTTGTTGCCGGTTGATGGCAGTAGACTCGCACTGTTACATGGGACTGAAACTGGCCAATATAACACCTCTGCCAGCCCTTCGGGGATTACAGGCGTGATGTTACGTTATGTTGTACTTCTCTACCTACGTGCTGCCTTGGTTTCCGTACGTTTTTTCATGTGTGACCACTGAAAATCAGCGCTGTGCTGTTGACCCCCCCATAGCACAGCCAACATCATGCCGAGTGGTAATCTGCTTGTCGTAGTCACGACGTGCAAGCTTTTAACTTTTTTTTTTTTTAATAAAATCGTTACCCCACACTAGGAATTTCTCCTGTATCGTGGGTGCGTTTACAAACATTTAAACTCACAAACACAAATACCCAGACCCGAAACAACTATCTGTAGGCCATACAAATACTTGTTCCGTGTGGCAATCGAACCCGTGACACGCAGCGTAGCAGTCCAATCGCTCAGCCACTGCGCCAACCGTGCCGTCAAACTTTCATTTTTCTTTTCGGTTTTTTTGTACCTATTTATAAATATTTATTGTGCTTTGAATGTTTATGATCATTTTTTTTTGTGATTTTGTAATGCACGTCATGTATAATCTGCGACAAATAAATATATTTTTCTTTCTTTCACGTCTACAACGAATGTTTTATTTTTTCAAATTGACTCTGCAGCTTCTTTTCAGTGGCCTTCCTTCACGTTCATCATTCGAGTCCGTCCACAGAATATCTAATCACTACTTTTATGACCCCCCGCATTAGCTCACTGCCTTATTAAGCCTTTTACCCATTATCTTATCTGTGTTGATCGTACCGCCATCTATGAGAAATGCACGGCAACTACTAAGTTATCAGCTGGTGGCAACAGATGACAACGATCAACGACCTCCCTCAGTCAGTGTTTGTGATGCCAATCAAAAAGTGACTGAACTGTTTGCAAAACTAAATTGTTTTTTGTTTGGATATATAACTTTGAATGAAAGTAGGTAAGTGTCTAGATTTACATTTCGAATGTTTGTTTGCTTACCGACCTACCTACTGATTAATATACTTAATAATATTATCTATGTACTTTTATGTATTAACTAGTAGGTCCTGTACCTAAAGGAGCTAATTGCTCATACCATTGTAGTTAATTAAAGTAGTTAGCTTTTTATCCTGACCAAATATTTTGTTACCTAATAATTTTTTTATATTTCTTATAGGTTATGTTCTTGAAACCAAACTTGTTATAGTAAACATCTCGACAGGGGTCCAAAGTACAAATAATAAACAAAGATAATAATTATCTCTCCTCAATCTAATATGTAGGTACCTAGATAAAATGCGATTATTCTATCCTGCTCTTAGTTACAAAGTTCAATGAAATACAATTAAATAAATAAGACATTATGAATGCACTGTTTTATTTTCTTGATAGACTTTCATATTGGAAATAAACAAAACAAAACAAAAAAATATAATGTAAGTAATTAGGAAATTAAATTATAGGTACAGGACCTACTTATATTATGTCTGTATAAATAATATTTAAAATTAAGATAAAAGGTTACCCTGGTTCTTCTCATTTCACTTGAAATTAAAGATTGAGGTTACTTGTACAAAATACAAATGAGTATTTTTGCCCCCTGGGTCCCCACCTAAATTGAATTAGTGGTTTTCGAGCTATGAGCGCTAACTGACAGACAGACATTTTATTTACACTGGGATCCATAGGTCAAAATGGGTAGAATGCACAATGTCCATAATTTATAACTTGAGTGACAATGAAAGGTTTCGTTTTATAAGCTCTTTCATCGACCAATAGCTCTTCCTGAGATATTCGACTGAAAAGAGACTAACTAGCTAGACCATAGATGTATTTATGGACATATTGATGATAGACAAATATTTGTATATATTTCTTTGACAGATACTAAAATGCCTTCAATACTCTACAAAGCGAATGGCAGTCCTCCTGCCAGAGCCGTCATGATGGTCATCGATATTTTAAAGTTAAATCATATCGAACAGCGGAATTTAAATCCTGTGTTACGAGAGCAAGACGAACCGGAAATCAAAAAGGTAGGTAATAAAATGCGTTCGTTTAAGAAATTATCGAGATTGAAAGTTACATCAAGAGCTGGGCAAACATCTAAAAGGAAGGCTTACGATGGCAGATGTTTTGAACGCCCCAGAGCGTAAACTCATCGGCGTCCCCTCCCACCAAAGCCAAGCCACATATTCAGCCCAAATCGAGAAAAAAAGCATCTTATCGATAACTAATTAAGCATTGCTTTTCGTCCTATATTTTTGAATTAAACATTACACTGGGAAAATTATTATTTTTTCGGTTTAATCCGACCGTGAGGTTCATAAGGTTATAAATATGGATAAAAAACATTACATTTAGTACCGTTGATTTAGTAAGTTGTTAAAATTCTTGTATTTTTCAGAAAAATCCCATGAGAACTATACCCATACTAGACGAAGGCGACTTCTGGTTGGCTGATAGGTAAAATCTAGAATTATTTACACCCTAAGTCAATAGTTGATCCTTGACGCTTCACACCACCGGCGAGACCTAAGGGTCCGCACTAACGGGCCACCAACCACTGCCAGCTGTGGCTGTCGCTCGCCACTTCCTTAGGTACCGCGCAAATGAAAGTAGTCGGTGGCCTCCACTAGTAGTCGGTGGGCGCCACTAGCTGTCGGTGGCCGCCATTAGTAGCAGTTGGCCGCCATTAGTAGCCGGTGGCAGTCACTAGTATACAGTCTGTGGTGGAGTTCAGCAAAAACCGGCCACGAGTAAACGGCGGGTGATGACGGTACTAGCGAGTGGCCGCCACCAGTGGAGTGTGGTGGACACTGAGTCGCGAATGGAAGCAGTGGCTTACACGTGTGCGGCGATTCCATACAGATCGTTTAAAAATCAGCTTGTCGCCAGCCACCGGTGGCTATGAAAAGTTGCCCGTTTGAGCGGAGCCTAACAAAAAACACGTTCATAGTCATTGCTAGCTGTATTCGCTTCATGCTAAACGCGGTGGGGCGGTGCGATCGTCAATTCGACATTATACTAAATTCGCAAGTCTTGTTGTTCCAGCCATGCAATAATGATATACTTACTAGACAAGTATGGAAGACCAGAAAATTCACAGCTATACCCAGCTGATAGCAGAAAACGTGCGACTATTCATCAAAGGTTGTTCTTTGACTGCGGAGTTTTCTTTCCAAGACTGAGATCAGTTATGGTAATATTTAAATTTGCATTATATTTTCTGCAATATATGAAAAGCATTTCACTAACAGAGGAGCTATTAGCTAAATAATAGCAGCTGCTCCTGCTTGGGTCGATCTTCAGCTTAGCCGTGCTTGCCTGGGTTGGGCCGTGGATGGGTGACTCAACTGTTACATACCGTGTGTTTTTTCCGTGCCTCCAAAAACCACGTTAAACCGATGATGTGTACATCTCTGGACAGTCGACAGATGAGATGGCTAGGATTCCGTGCTGCGGAAGGCACGTAGGTATAAGCTAGTCAGTATAGGCAGTAGCCCAAAAATATGATAACCAGTCTTACCCAAGGGGTATCGTATTGCTGGCCTGTGGACGGTGAGTAATGGGCTAGCTCATCGTCCGTCTGTCATATGACGACAGGCCGTGTCGACTGTGCGTACGTGTTCCACGTGCGCCTCAGAGATGTCAGGAACATTGCAGGGGCTGCGGGTTATTCAAAAGAGATACCGCGGCTCCGGACAAAAAGAGCTAAGAAGGAACATGGTTGGTTTTTAGTCAATACAAGTCTGACACTGCATTCTGGTCCCCTAGAGCGGGAGAAGTAATTTGATGATTTCTAACGACCAGACAAAAAGGGGTATCGTATTACCCAGCACTAACTGGGTTGTAGAGGTCAGTTAGGCAATCGCTTCATGTAAAATACTGGTATACAGCTGCATCCCAGTTAGGCTAAGCAGATGATTGAGGTTCTCTAAAATTGAGAACGACTAACTTGGCTTTTAAGCCAGTAGAATTAAATTGTATTATTTCCGTAACAGCATAATTTTTCTGATAAGCCATTCTCTGTGAATTTCCTAACCTATTGACTAAGGCCAGTTCTTTCAAGATTGTATCACCTTTCTAGGCACCGACCTACATGGGAAGGCTTACAGAGATGTCTAAAAGCATGATCAGGAACATTGTAGATGCTTACTCCATACTTGAAGACTATTTATCAGAGAACGTGTACATGGCCGATAATGTTATAACTATTGCAGACTTGAGTATAGTCTCCACTATGGCAACTTTTGTAGGATTGGTTCCTATTGATGAAAAGAGGTGAGTATTTGTTATAAGTCTTAATTGTATCTCCGCTTTGGAGAAAGCACTGGCTCCTGTAACACAGGTCTATCACCTAGCATGGGCAGGATTCGGAACATTCACACAATTTTGTAACCACTTTCTTGTGTAATAACGATTAATTATTTATATCCGCATCTATTTAAATTTTGCGGCTTTAAAGTGGTAATTTTTGATAATAATGCTAATTAGCCTATTAAGAACTAAAGTCTAATAATCATATCTATAAAAGGCGCCTAACACGCCTAAGGAAAACCAGAGACCAATATGTAAGCAAAAACAACAATAAACATTTTGGTTTTTTTTTTCAGATTCCCCAAATTGAATAAATGGTACAATAATATGAACGAAACAGATTACTGCAAAAAGATCAACATTTCCGGTGGAGAAGAGCACTCAGATGGACTCAAGGCTTTAATGGAGAACAACAAATTTCAACAGACATCTAAAACTTCTTCTAAATTGTAAGCCCTGTTGAAGAAGAATGATCCTTATAAGCAAATATGTAAAATACATAATGGCTTCAATGAGATTAATAAATTCAGTGAGTCTATCCAGATCTCAGGGAAAAAAGGTTATTTATGAAAGCGAGGGCATTGTGTTAGTGTACTTTATAAATGGTGGTTGGAAAGAGTAAAAACTTGTTACAAGATAAATTGTATATTTTGTATCATTTTATTTAATATTATTTATAATATTTTAAATAAACCAGCTATTTATATTACAAGGTCCAAAGCAGGGTTTCCAAAAAACAAAATACAGTGTAAGAATCACAGGTTTTTTATTTCAATAACTAAAAAGAAATGCAAAGAATTTTTCCAACTTTACACTCCAGTAACGTCTAAGGCTACCATATGGATAACTTTTTTCTGAGAAAATTAATGATTACAAAAACGTTACACAGTTAAACATTTTCCCTATAAGTCTTGTAATAGTCTCTCGCGAACGCCCGCACATCGTAAGAACATAGCACTTAACGATTAAAGTACACGTAGAATACTCGAGATATCGACGTAGTCCCCTCAGTCATTCTTAACACATACATAATTGCGTTTTTTTTTCAATAATAAACGAACATCATAATGGAATCATAATGCAAAGTTTCACGCAAACTCATAGTCACTTGTCAAATTTGGAGTGGTTGTTTGTTTGTTTGGGCGTTACTGTCAATGTTGCACGTTTAGTCTTAAATGTAACGGCAGGGACCTGGCCTGCATTAGCCATCCTCCTTCGGCGGTGTGAACCATCCTGGAATTACACATTATCATGTTAATGGCTTGAAAAACATGGTGTGAACACAAATGGACTGCATTTTATCTGCTAAATGGTATATTACTGGACTGTAAGTAAAGAGCTAGATGCAGAGGGCGTCGTAAAATGCCCCACACTAGGAATTTCTCCTGTATCGTGGGTGCGTTCACAAACATTTAAACTCACTTACACAAATACCACACTTATATGTTGAATTGTAACAAAATAGAAAAACATAATTCATTCTATTCACATGCATTCGCAAAAACATTGCGAACTGATATCAAAATAAGTTACAAATCTAATGAACAAAATGTACCACCCCCGCATTCCGCATCCCTTCTATAACAGTTGGGGACGCCGACGCCATCTTGTTTTCATAATAACCAAAATCAAATGTCATTTATTCAAACTAGGCTGAATCAGCACTTTTCAAACGTCAAAATTTTTTACAAGAGACAGTCCCCAAAACGCCCACCCTTCGACACTTCCTAGTGCTTTAGCTGGGAAGAAGAAGTGGCGGAACAAACTCCCCAGCAAAATGCAAAGCTACTGATCGGCGATATAAAGATGTGAGACGTGGACAATTCCCGCCCCGATGGGTCTAGGGCAATTCCAAGCGTTTCTTCGGCTTATGATCGAAGGTCCTCACCAGGCAGAGATCCATAAGAATTAAAAGAGGAAAAAATAAAGAAAAAAAACTGCTTCTAAGAGAGAAGTATTTACTTACTGCGGTACTCAGAGATATTTAATGATTACTTAAGCCGTCACATAATAAAGATTTGACATACTTTTGTATGAAAAAACTGTCAAAACCTTTACTAAGTGATGGCCTAAGTAATCATTAAAGCTCTCTGAGTGCGGCAGCTAGCACAATTCACCACACTCAGCAGTAGAAAAGTTAAATCAGTAAACCAAAGAAACACCATTTTACAGGAATATTATACAATTATTTCATCATCTCCTTGCCCTTTTTGCAAATTACAGTAACTTTAAGTACATAATGTACGTAATATTACTACTGATAACAACAAGGCCACACTTGTATATTATTATGACGTTACCAATACCAGGAAATCGCTATAATTAGCCACGTATAACATATTGTTAGGTAAAACTATTACTTATCACAACAATAGGGGACCGGACTGAGTTAAAAAAAATATGATTCTAATTAGTCCGTCAGTTAGATTATCGAAAAATATTGAATATGTGTTTTTTGTTTTATCAAATTAATAAAAAATTACGAAGATAAATCGCGTCAAAGATTATGAGTGGGGGGGTTGTGACGTCATTTGTAGGTTAAAAATGTACTGTGTGACGTTTTCGAGGAGTTCACGAGTTTTCGAAGCACTGTATCGTCTTCGTTTTTTGTTTATGTGAAAAAAGAAAAAATAAGTGTTCAATATTTTTTGGAAATCTATCTGGCGGACTAATTAGTTTTTTTTTTTTGTCCGATCCCCTATTAGGTACTTTTAAAGTAATAATGTAGAATATAATTTGTTTGTACACAGTTACAGCACTCTTAGCTGTGAACTGTCACAGGTCACCATAAGGCGCCACATAGTGGTCACACTCAATATAAATAACATCGTAACTCTAGTTACACGTTTGTATAACTTTATATCATAACTAGCTGTGCCCTGCATGCGTTGCATTGCACCTTTTTCTACCAAATGGTAGGGTAGGGTTCGGGTGGGGTTAGGAGGGTGAAAAGTACTTTACGACCTATTCTCATACTTCCTTAATATACACACAAAATTTCATAAAAATCGGTCAAGCTGTTTCTGAGGAGTATGGCAACTAACACTGTGATACGAGAATGTTACATATATTTTAGACTTTATTCATATTGGGTGTCGATAAGGCATAAAGTTGTACAAACGTGCAACCAAAGTTACAATGTTATTCGTATTGGGTGTCGATTTTGTCAAAGAAGTATAAAATATCTCACCATTCTTCTCATGTATCTGCACGAGGCATTTGAAGCTCTGTTGCGCGCGCGCGAGACTGTACTGCGACTGTGACACGACTTTGGTGGCGCCGAACTGGATCCGCGCCTTGCCCTTCACGAGCGTGGCGGCGATCTGCATGATCACTGCCTCCACGGTGTAGGCAGACGACCAGCCCTGCTTGGTTAGCAGCTCCATGCATATCGCGCCGCCTACTAATACGTAGCCTCCTGGAACATGGTGAAAAAAAATTAGTACACTAACATAACAACACGCCTGTAATCCCCGAAGGGTTAGGCAGAGGTGTACCTAATAGTACACCCACATTTCGCCAGTTATGTTTAAGTCCCATGTAATAGGGGGCGAGCCTGTTGCCATCAACCGAGCACAAATCCAGACTCCGGAGCTGTTACTGATAATTTCCTGATGGAAAAAGCCAATAACACTTTGCCCGGCGACCCAGGAATCGAACCCAGGACCTCATGCTCAGCAGTCGCGCTTGCGACCATTAGACCAACGAGGCAGTCAAAAAATTAGTATTGATTCAAATAATCAAAATGCAATATTACTGAAGTCTTTGGCTAAGTAAGTAGGTATCATTATCTGAAAAAAGGTAATAAGCCTATGTTTTAAAACGTTAACGTATTTTAAAGCTTTTTACGTATTAAAACATGGCCGTATTACCTTTGTTTTCTACTTTACTTGCCTAGCCAAAGACTTCTCACAAAAAAAAATAACAATTTTTCATGAGTGTTGGCTATTTCAAACCTTTAAGAAGCTTTGTTTTTATCAATTCCGTTAAGTTCGGCTGGCTGCCATCTTGAGACAAAATGGCAAAAACAGTATTTAGTGAACGTGTGCGTTATAGCATATTATAGTACGTTATCGAATGTACCGTCAAAAATACCTTTATGTCGTAGCAGAAAGGAAAGTTTTGCTTTTGCAAGAATAAGGAACTATGAAAAGTAAAAAATGTGACCTTTTTTTTTTTTGGGGGGGTGGGAAATCATCAAATAACCCCTCCCGCTCTTGGGTAGAGCGAAAGGGAGTGTCAGACTTCTACTGACTAAAAACCACCCATGTTCCTTCTTAGCCCTTCATGTCGAGGCCGCGGTATCCCTTGCGAACAACCCGCAGCCTCGACGGGACCATCGTAAGCCTAAAAATGTGACCTCACCTGATATTATAGGGTATACGACCCTAACGAAGGGCGGTTCGAAGGGGTACGTCTCTTTGAACATGATGTTGAGTAGTATCGAGTCCTTGCCCTCCTTTTCTTTGAGGACCAGCAGGTCGTTGTGTAGCGGACTGTCGGGGTCCACGGAACGAAGTCTGATGTTCCACTCGTACAAGGAATCATTTACTAACTCTGGAAGACAAAAATTGGAATGATTATGTTCAATGAGGTCATGTTTAACAAGTTGATGTAGAAAGTGGAAAGGATTGGTAGTACACATCAATAAGCATATTAGGATAAGGCTGTAACTGGTGTGCACAAGACAGATTTTGCCAATTTTTGGTAGATATTAATTTTAGACCTTTTTTTGGTGGGGTGGGAAATCATCAAATAACCCCTCCCACTCTTAGGCAGAGCGAAATCCCTGTCAGACTTCTACTGACTAAAAACCACCCATGTTCCTTCTTAGCCCTTTATGTCGACGCCGCGGTATCCCTTGCGAACAACCCACAGCCCCGACGGGCGTCGGCCCTCTTTGCGGCGCCTCAAAGACGCGCGTGTGGAACGCGCCGTCGACACGGCCTGTCTTCGTCATAAGACGGACGGACGGCGAGCTAGCCACACTCACCGTCATTAATTGTAGACCTCAAAATTTTAATTGCTACGGACTATTTTGCCTACATAATTTGTAATAAAAACATTATTGCGTAGTGGTCATCGCCATTTATATACAAAAATACACTTATGGACAAATAAACGTCAGTGACGATTTGCTACGATGCACACAAATAATATATACGGTAGGTTGACTGCGGTTGTATCATTTACGGTGCGCGAAGGGGATTGGTTACCTTGTAGTATGTGGTCAACCGATGATTAATAGCTATGTCGACATATTAATACCTAAGAGCTAAATTATAAGTCAGCGCAGCCTACGTGCAGCTACTTCATCATCACGTCGGGGTCACCAGTTTGGGGGGTATGAGGAACAGGGTGTAAAGTTCCTCATTCCCCATAGAAAAGGGAGGATCCTCCGACCAGACGGGTGTTGTGTCTGGTGGGCTAACTGCCCTCATAACCCCCAAAGTCTATATAAATGGCTACAATCCTCTACGCGGGCCCAGTCCGGTTTGGTTAGTGGATATTACAAGTCATCTATTTTATTATAAGCTTTCATTTAACCGGCCTTGTTAGTTACTTAGATCAAATCTTACGACTGGTTTACGAGACCTTCGGTTCTGGTGACAATATATTTTTATGACAGACATGACTTGATCCTGCAGCCAAGATCGCCTTTTCACGAGAGAACTTCAACTTTTCCTTATATTAGGTCTAGGACATGCTGGTTTCCCCACGTTTAAATTACACAAAGAGTCTGCCTAAAATACAAAACAAATAGGGAAAAAACAAAAATAGTGAAACAAAACCAGTACCTAAAAGATAGCATTCATTTGAAAAATAATTGATTGTAACAAACAATAGTTTGGCGTCACTAGCCTATGATTGCGTGACTGGCGAAGGTCGAAAGGTCAAAGTATAGGTGGAACTGTGTCGCCAAACTGTACGACTAGGTATAACCTACACACATTTTGTTGCGAATAATATACCTGTTATCACTAAAACTGGCTGACAAGATGGCTATAAAAAAGCACACTGTTGAAACTTCAAAGCTTGGATCTGTGAAGACAGTTAACCTATTGAACGCCAGAAGCGTAACGCACCGCGCCCCACCCACGCCAAGGCACACAAATCTACAAAATTGTTATTTTATCTTATTTGACAATATTTTGTATAAAAAAGCAGATACAGTTTTAAAAAATTATGTTTTTGTCGGCTGTAGCCGACGGTGGCGTGTTGAGCACGTATTCGTTTGTCGGCTATACCCGACCGTGGCGTTCAAAAGGTTAAATTGAATGTTTATTTCAACCACAGATTTAGATAATACCTAGAAAACGCAAGAGCACCTACTTTTTTTTTTATGGTGGGTGGAAAATCATCAAATAACCCCTCCCGCTCTTGGGTAGAGCGGAAGGGAGTGTCAGACTTCTACTGACTAAAAACCACCCATGTTCCTTCTTAGCCCTTCATGTAGAGGCCACGGTATCTCTTGCGAACAACCCGCAGCCCCGACAGGGAGAGCACCTACTTGACCCCGGCTTTTGGTAACGGTACCAGGATAGCCTGCGAAATTTTAAGTTTTTTGCAATTTTCAGGTCAGTGTCGGGTTGTATCATCTGCCTAGCCTTTTCCCAACTATGTTGGGGTTGGCTTCCAGTCTAACCAGATGCAGCTGAATACCAGTATTTTACATGGAGCGACTGCCTATCTGACCTCCACAACCCAGTTAATACTAGGTAATACGATACTCTTTGGTAAGACTGGATGTCAGAATTTCAGGTCACTGACTACCTGTAACGACTGCCAAAGATCTATATATGGCAGCCGGGACCAACAGCTTTACGTGCTTTCCGAGGCACGGAGGAAACTCGGTATCTCGGGCGGTCACCCTTCCACAGACCGACCTAGGCAAGCACAGCTTTACCTAAAGATCGACCCGAGTAGCAGTGTCGGGTTGTATGTTGATTAAAATATGTTGATTAAAATATGTATATCCCGCCATCATCATCATATTAAATCCCATCAAGTGACTCTTTCATGTAGTCATTAAATGGGAGAGGGTTGTATTGATGATTATAATGATTACTAGCTGTTGCCAGCGACTTCGCCCGCTACAACTCGAAAATTATTCCCCGGGAAGATAAAAACGGGATAAAAAACTATCCTATGTGTTCATCCAGGTTATAAACTATCTGTGTACCAAATTTTATCCAAATCCGTTCAGTAGTTTTTGCGCGAAAGAGTAACAAACATACACACTCACAAACTTTCACCTTTATAATAGTGTGATAATTCTAACCACATACATGCTACGCACATGAATCCGAAAAATTTGATGTCTTGGATAAGACTCAAGACCACTAGACTATCAATGCTATCATGTAATATCTGTTCATACAATGCAACATATCAGACTATTGTTCAAATAGAACCCTTACCAATAGAATACATATTGTTTTTGAAGGAGCATGAGCGGTATATGTCCCGGAGCTCCTTCATGAGTCTGTCCGTGGCCTGTAGACTGCCCGACACACTGCCTGACAGGTAATCTGCCCGCTGATTCTGTCGCAGCCGCTCCAATGTTGCTAAGTGTTCTGTTTCCATGTCGTCCTGGAATTAAAAAGGAGAAATAGCATTATAATAACGGTGAAGGAAAAAATCGTGAGAAAACCGGTGTTCTAGACTCAAAAATTCGAAGACTTGTGACATCAACCAACCAGCACGGGCCCTCGTGGTGGGTTAAAGCCCATTCACTCTCATAGAGAGGAGGCTTGTGTCCCAGCAATCAGAACATTAATAGGATGAAGATGAACATTATAGTTGTGTTTTAACTTCCTCATAACATAATGTTTGGGTAATGTGAAGTCAAAGGTGCGTTTTTTAAGTGTTTTGTAAATGTTTTGTAAAATATTGGTGTTCCGTTAATTTGTGTTAAATACAAGTTTATTCCTTGATGGTGTCCTCAGAAAAAGTCAGTGTAGACAAGATTCGAGATATCAAAGACCAGATAAAAATAAAACAAATTCAAAACCTGTTCTTTCTTAGCCTGTTCTGTTTTAGCAGTTTCTTTTTCGGACTGTTCTTTTTCAGCCAATTCCTTTTCGGATATTATGTCTTTTTCAGCCAATTCCTTTACGGATAGATCTTTTTCAGCCAATTCCTTTTCGGATAGGTCTTTTTCAGCTGTTTCTTTTTCGGGCTGGTCTTTTTCAGCTAATTCTTGTTTGGGCTGGTCTTTTTCACCCAAATCTTCTTTGGACTGGTCGTTTTCAGACAATTGTTTTTCGGACTGGTCTTTTTCCGCCAGTTCTTTTTCGGATTGTTCTTTTTTAACCTTTTCGTTTTCAGCCATTGTAGCAGTCCCAATTTGATAACCGAATTGACGTGTATTTCCACTTTCCTCCACAAAATTAGACACTAGACCTGGCAATAAAACTGCTTCACCAAGATGCGAGGAACATACTAAGTGTCCTAAAACTAGTGGAGGGTATTTATAGGAAAGTTTTGTTAACGCAGGTTTCCTTCCGACAGTTCTATACCGATCAAAAACAATGCCAATGGTATCAAAATTAATTCTTTATAAATAAAGTACCTACTACCTATATAGCAAAGTCGGTTTTCTGTTTTTCCGTTTCGTTCTTCCTGACTACACAATAAATTTGGATTTTTTTAATTTAGCAACTTTTTGTTTTGGGGTTTTTAAATATGATGTTTATAATTATCTAACTTAGATAAAGCAGACTCTTGGCATGTCGCTACTTCAGTAGATTGCTCCAGAGTGATGTAGGGGTGGGTCGCTAGTATATAATATATATTACGACTATAATATACTAAACAATCCTGTTTAAAACGACAAGTATGAATAGAAAACGAGTACGATAATATGAAGATTCCATATTTCTGGAATATACGTTTTAATATTGATGAGCGGCGCTTAAATATATTCAAATAGCAGGCTATATTTATCGCTTAAATAATACGACATTGACACACAGATTTCCATAAAGTACTGCACGTTACAAGATAAACAAGTGAAATTCATTAAACTGTTTGCAGAAATACATAACATTACTGCATCGAAGGGTATACCTCTGTCTACAGAGGTGTACCTGGTCTAAAAGTACAGCCACTTTTCGACAGTTACATTTAATGTCTTTTTTTGGGGGGGTTGGAAATCATCAAATAACCCCTCCCGCTCTTGGGCAGAGCGGAAGGGAGTGTCAGACTTCTACTGACTAAAAACCACCCATGTTATTTCTTAGCCCTTGCGCCGAAGCCGCGGTATCTCTTTCGAACAACCCGTAGCCCCGACGGGTAAATTTTTATATCTCATATGCCTATTGCCATGACAGACATGTTGCGCAGACCCCAAATAAATTGGGATAAGGGCAGGAAAATGATGATGCCTATTGCCATGAAACGAATCTCCAATAAAACTATTGCACGTTATAAAGCAACATTATGTAATGGTATGTATGACCACTATTAAGTCTTTACGTGAGGATTTGTAATTGGCTCTAGTGACTACAATTTCCTTTTATGTTTTTTTTACTATCTAGTCCTCAATGAACTAAAATAATATGTCCTTTTATGGTTCAACAGTAATGGTTGCCCAAATAGCAACACAAAGGCATTACAGATAGCAGAAGCATTCAGTACGCACTCTATTTGTGTGCATTGACCGATAATTGTTTTATTGCGTTTAAAATGTCTACCTGCTAAGAGTGGTGATTATGAATATCCTGTCGTTTAGTAACTCTGTTGCCCATAAAGACGGGTCAAACAACCTTTATCGCTTCTTACGACATTTTTAACAATGTACTTATTGTGTGTATTATGTACAAAGCGGAATCCAATACCTGCTGTGCTAAAGTAGTAAGGAAACATCGATGAAAATAAAATAAAAAAGTCACTTAAATTACTTATTTGAAACTATAGTTAACATAATTTTTAATCGACGAATTTCACCACAAGAAATCATGTCCATCGGTTAAGGTACCGTGGGTCGCTTTTGGGAGGCCTATGATCTCGCAGGCCAAAAGAGAAAGAAAGACATTATCGGCCTATAATGTCCCCATTGCTTCGTAGTTTTAGAAGGCCGACTCTGTGAAGAGTGGGAAGAAATTCACCACGTAATTCCATTGTAGATTGGCGAATCGAGGCTGTTTTTTTTTCAGAGTTCTAAAAGCAGTGGTGATGAATGAATTCACACAAAGTGCCTCTCTGGTTATTCGCGACTTTTCTACTAGACCACGATTGCTCAAACAGCTTCCTAAAGGCTTATCAAATAATGATAATAAGGTGAATAATAAAAGGTAGGTACATACTTTGTTGCTGCGCCCAGCGTCGTCGACCATTTCTAGTGGCAAGTCGTCTTCCCCTTCAGATTCGTCTTCCTCCGCGGCCATCTCTTCATCTTCTTCTGTTCCCGACTCGGCGCCGTTTGACGTAACACTTGGAACTCTAGAAAGAAAGAAATATTGTCTATTAATTCATACTCTTTATTAGTGACGTCCTTAGTGTTCATGGAGTTTCTTGTTCGTTCTTCTCCATGGAGATCTACGCTTTGGAATGTCAACTACAGTACTTTTAATAACTGTAGCTGTGACTAGCTTTATCTTTTTGTTTTTGATGATTCAAAAATGCGTGTAACTGGTATATTTGGAGGTCAGGTGCGTGGTACTCGAACCTGGAGTGCGTGTATGACAAGATTAAAGTTTGTGGACCAAGACCCTAGTGGAAAAAGGCGTTTGTATGTTTATATGAAAACATACTTATTATGCCTATAATCAGCGGGGTAAGGAAAAGTGTATGTGTACACAATCATTTCACCAATAGGTTAGTTAACAAAAAAAAAAATCTAATTAGTCCGTCAGACAGATATCCAAAAAATATTGGACACATATTTTTTTCTTTTTCCACGTAAACAAACAATGAAGACGATACAGTGCTTGGAAAACTCGTGTGACGTCATATTCTAAGACATAAGTATGACATTTTATATCGGTGAGTGGCGTCACGACCCCCCCACTCAAATCTTTGATGCGTTTTATCTTCGTCAATTTTTATTGATTTCAAACAAAAAATACGGATCCAATATTTTTCGATAAACTAACAGACAGACTAATTAGAATCATATTTTTTTTAGTCAGGAAACATCCCTATTGTTTAAATCCCACAGACCTCTGTGCGATTTTGGTAGTCCATGACCTCACGGACTACCAAAATCAGGTGGAAAACGCAATAATATATTACCTAAACTCCAAGTGCACTAACTTCTAAGTTAGAAGTTCTAACTAACTCAGCAGGAACAAAATTTCATGAGGTCACTTTTTAAAAACGTATGTTTTACGTTAAGCCGATTATTTATTTATATAGATATTGAAGATAAAAAGATAAAGCATTCCTAATTGTTTGTCAACAGGAAAAATATGTCAAAAAGAATAATAATAGATTGTGTTGCTTGGACGGTCAATCAATCAAATCTGGCGTTTGTGTTGGCGCTATTTTCTTCTTTGGTCACACTCACATAATTTACCAGTACATAACCTAACCTGAGACTTCCGAGGACTATACTAATGTGGGACGTTTTTTTACATGAAATAGGTCTACTCTTAACCTCAATCTGGTCCAAAGGACAGAGATGAGGTCGGCGATGGAACAGGCTAACCCAGAAGAGCACTATTGAAGTATTGCCAAATCAAAATCAAAACATTTATTTCAAGTAGGCCAGTTACAGGCACTTTTCAATAGTCGAACAAATAATAAGGGCCGGTTTTCAATCGCCAGTTAACTTTTACCTGAGGAATAAATGTGATGTTTTGACAGATTGTCTACACATAAACTGTCATAATGACTTATTCGTCAGATAAAAGTTAACTGGCGATTGAAAAACCGCCCCATAATAAACTAAGCTACAGTCCCAGTCACAAGGCATAATAACTTTGAGTGTACTGTAGTTGCCCATTTCAAAGCGTTGGTCTCAGGAGAAGGGCAAGAAACTCCATGGACACTCTTTTAAATCATAATATTTTTACAAAACTTTAGTTACATCATTCATGTTGAGATGGTATATTATGTGAGAACGTTGTAGCAAGATGTGCACGGTAAGTGTCCACAGTCAAGTCAAAAACGACAATTCTAAAATAAAATAATAATTCAAACAAGCCGTGGCAGCTAAGAAATTAAAATTATACCAAAGTAATAATAATTGAACGAAGTAAATCTCGTATACGATTATAATTACTAATACATCTTCGTCTTATTAGGATTAACAAGGAAATATTTTGCTATCGCTTGCAAATCCGGAAGCCTTGAACACATTGCACATGAGTGTTTTAAAAATAATCAATACGAAATTATTGATAATCTTGCAAGACACGCAAGATGACTAAGCTCCACATAATTCCAGCAAACATAGCCATTTGGCCTTGATAGTATCTTTTCGTAGTCGACAAAATTAATGTCACGTCTCTTGTGGAGGAAATTTGGTGTTTTAAATTTTAAAACTGCACACTTTTCACGATATAAAATACGGAGAGTAAAATAACATCACGCCTGTAATCCTCGAAGAGTTAGGCTGAGGTGTACCCATTGTTACACCCACATTTCGCCAGTTACGTTTAAGACCCATGTAACAAGGTGCGAGCCTAGTAATACGGAGAATAATGTGGATATTAGGGTTGGTATTTTTTTAGTTCGAGGTGTGCTAAGATTATTGCTAAGTTCTTATGAGGACGATATTTATAAACGTAACTTAACACGTGCTATGGTTTGGACAATGGCAATATCCCCGGTTCGACATTGCGACATTTGCAGGAATAACGCTAAGCTACAAAGTTCGTGCTAAATAAAGTTCATAGATACAAGTTTATACCTTGGATTTCTTCCTACAGTATCATCATCATATCATCATTATTAACAAAACCAGTTCAACCGCTCAACCGAATTAACTTGGAATATCCCCTCATTTAACTCCAACAAAGACATTCGGGGTCAGTGTTAACTTTAACCCGAACAGGGGGACTACAATGCCGCATTGGTGATGGCATTCGTGATACTGGGTAATCCTAGTACGAGTGCTCAATCACTCTTTTGACACTTACGTTCACGTTATATTTGACCAAATTAGTTTTAAAGAAGTTTTACTACACCCACTTCACTCGCAATAAATATTGTATACTAAATAAATGAAGTAACATTACCTTCCTTTGCTTATAAGCTGCCTATAGTTATAACCTTCCTCGATAAATGGACTATCCAACACAAAAATATTTTTTCAATTCCAACCAGGAGTTTATGAGATTAGCGCGTTCAACCAAACTCTTCAGTTTTTTAATACTAGCTTTTGCCCGCGGCTAGGCCCGTGTGGATTTCGGAAATATCAAAAAAGTCGATTTTCCATACAAACCTTCATCCCTTAACTCCCTTCGTGGTTGAAGTTCGAAAATTCCTTCCTTATTCCTTGTCTATATTTTATAGGGAACCTCTGTCCAAGGGTTTGGGCTGAGCGTTGATGAGTCAGTCAGAACTTTTCGCTTTATTTGTATAGATAGATAGTATAGATTTTGTTACAAACCTCTGCTGCGGCGCGGGATGCACTGGAAGAGACAGTGAATCCAAGTCTGGAGGTTCCGGTACACCATGTAGCTTGCATAGTTCTCGCAGCAATATACCGACCTAGAAAGAAGAGATAACATGTTTGTTAGACCAATGGGTCTGCTAAGATTTTTTTTAAATATTATATGGGCCTCTTGACTTTATTTATTTATTTATTTACTTTGACTTAATCTCGTTCTGGGAAAAAATGAGGTAAATAATAATAATTTATGTTAGAATAGGAGAATTGAAGAGATCGAACTTTAAAATCGGACTTCTTTTTATTTCAATGTGGATTAAAATCTCAAGTGGTGATGTGATTTCTGAGGCCCGCTTGCACCATCGTCAATTGAGCACTAAACGTTTTTAAAGTTCTGTTACCGTAAATCGTTTGAAGAAGACAATGTTTCAAATAAGTTTAGATTATTATATTCTCCTGTATCGTGGGTGCGTTTACAAACATATAAAGTCACATACACAAATATTCGAAATTTGTTTTTTTTTTATTTGCGACGGTTGGTGCAGTGGCTAAGCGATTAGACTGCTGCGCTGCGTGACGCGGGTTCGATCCCCGCACGGAACAAATATTTGTATGGCCTACAGATAGTTGTTCCGGGCCCAAACCCCTGTTTGTGTATGTGAGTTTAAAAGTTTGTAAACGCACTCACGAAACAGGAGAAATTCCTAGTGCGTGGCCTGAAAGAAATTTGAACAACTGAAATACGACTGAATATGGTTTTGGCTAAATGGTTTGTAACTCATGCCCAGTGTACGTGTCAAAGACGCCCCGTACCGCGATACGTTTGTTTTGATCGTGTTAGCGACACTTCCTTTACATTTTTTCGTATCGTTTTGAAATATTGGAATACATTGGTAGACGGGTGTCACCGACCTTTATTCTTCGGTTAACTGGCGCAGACTACAGCTTATATCTTTCTTCACACCGGAAAAAAAAGCCTAAATTACCAACATTTTGTGGCGACAAGAGAAGACCTCTTTTGTTTTTTGTCGATGTTGACCCCAAAAACTGGGTCATCGTTCATATGCATAAATAAACAATACATTTCTCATGTGCTGACGCTATTGTTTTCTACATTATTATAATATATATATAGTACAAAAGATCACCTTCACCTACATCAAATAATTTGCTAAATTAATACATTTCGCTTTTCTGGTAAAAATATATTAAACGTCCGAGGTTTTAAAAAAAGAAAGGCAAATGATCACTTCCTATGTTAACGAAACTCACCTTCAAACAAATGACCTCGCTCTTGATTAAAAAAAAACAAGATCTTGGTCACCTTTTTTTTTTATACACTATTTACCTGTGTTGTTAACACTATTGGCACGTGGAAAATTATTTAGTACTTCGCGCGTGTTTGAAAATTTTAAAATAGTTAATGGCGTGTTCAATTTACACATTGTGTAGGTAGGCACTTATTTTTGTATAACCGACAGGGTTCAATGAACTCGAGTTCATGCTCAAATAATCTTGACGTAGGTAAGCGCATAGATAAAACTGCATGTTTTTAACAAAATATCGATTTTTCCAGCAATAGCCTCGCCTCCTAGTACATGGGACTTACTTATACATAACTGTGCGAAATGTGGGTGTACTATTAGGTACACCTATGCCTAACCCTTCGGGGATTACAAGCGTGATGTTATGTACGTATACTGTATCGATTTTATAGGTATACGTTTTCCAAATTGATCTTAAGTTAGGTATCAATTTAAGCGTAGTTTTAATGTGAGTACGTAATGAGCAAGTACTCAAACATTTTCTTTTCATAATAATTAAGCAAATCATTTACCTACTTTGAAAACCTCATACATTTGTGTCTGACGCAATTTTGTATTCAATTTAGGTCTAAATCTGTATAGCTGGTAGGCACAGTTGTGCAGTTTAAGGGTCCTCTCTCGAAAAAGCTTAAAAACAGCGTGCAGATGAAGCGGTTTTTCACCGGCACTTACAGAGAAATTACATCTGAGAATTTTTTTTAGTAATCTACATGATATGACACGTAATTTGGTTTAGCCACAATTTTTGTATCGGTATCACATAATAAGAAAAAAAATCCACAAAATCACCTCCAAATCGTTGAATGGAACCATTTTACTCCTTCATTTTTTAACAAAATAATATAAAAAAAATATCTACTGCTTTGAAATACAAAGGAAAATAATTTGGTTTTGTTACTTTTTAAAAACATGTATTATTTTAATTATAATAAATGAAAAACGCGTCCGTTTAGAGTCCGTATCTACGACCGAGAGAGGTAGTTTGTATGCACAAGGTCATTGGCGTGAATACAAGCCTTAAGCAGAAGAAAAACTGTATTAATTTCCAAGCTTGTAATCTCCGAAGACCCTTACCCTTGTAATAGGGGGCGAGCCTAATGCTATCAGGCTATGCCCGGGCACAAATCCAGACTACGAGGCTGCTACTAAGAAATTCCCGATAGTAAAACCCAATAACACTTTGCCCGATCCGGGAATCGACCCCAAGACCTCATGTTCAGCAGTTGAAAGTCCAGCTTATATCTTCTATTAATCTGACAGTTCAACTTATATCTTCTAAAAAAGCTTTTTTTATATTTCGTATTTTATAGAAAACAGGCAATTTTGTTGTGGCTATCATGACATAGTTACCTAGGTCGGCTAGGCATAATAAATAATGCACTACGCGTAAGACTGCTGCTAACCAAAAGAACCCCTTGCGACGTATTGATCCACTTCAAAGGCTATAATTATCTAAGTATTGATCAGGCATTTCCATGAATTTATATAATGCAATGTTGATTGATGGTAAGACTCCAACTCAAAGCATTTATTTCAATTAGACCATTAGAGGCACTTGGATGTCAGAAAAACAAATTAAACGAACAGTCACAAGGCATACTAGCTTGTGAAAGAATAGGGATGTTTTCCGACTTAAAAACTATGAGTCTGTTAGATTATCGAAAAATATTGGATACGTATTTTTTGTTTTATCAAATCATTAAAAAATGACGAATATAAAACGCGTCAAAGATTTGAGTGGAAGTTTGTGACGTCTCACCGGTATAAAATGTCATACTAATGTCGTAGAATATGACGCCACACGAGTTTTCAAAGCACTGTATCGTCTTCATTGTTTGTTTACGTGAAAAAAGAAAAAAGTACGTGTCCAATATTTTTTGGTAATCTAGCTGACGGACTAATTAGATTTTTTTTGTTAACTACCCTATTGTAGTTGCCTATTCCAAAGACTAGACCTCTAAGAGAATAATAGGCAAGAAACTCCATGGACACACTTTTTAACCAACTTCCAAAAAGGAGGAGGTTCTCTATTCGTGTGTAAGTTATTGTATGACTATGGCCATGAAAAAGGAATGGCTATGAATGTTATTTCAAGTCCTTTATGTGCACTTTTCTTTTACAGAATTTACACACGACGGAAAAGCTATATTTTTTCCAAAAAATTGCCAGCATTAGAATCATGAAGAGTTTTGATATCTTCTTATCTTATCATGGGGTTTGGGTTTCCGCACTTAGTCCTTGAAGTGGACCATTGTGCGTGAGCCATGTTGGCCGATTACTCTAACCAGCCCGCCTCCCTCCAGAAGCAGATCAGACTTCCCGGTCTCCTCAGGGCATCCGCAAGGGATCTTGGTGTTCCTAGGGTTTCCTCACGAATCTTGGTAACGCCTGTGCACTCAAGGAGCACATGCGCCACCGTTTCCTTCGCCTCCATGCATGCCCTGCACAGGGGACTGTCTGTGATTCCTAGATATCTTTAATGCTATTGAATAAAGAAGGACTGTCAGGTAACAGCCACGGAGTATAGATATGTGCCCGGTTGATGGCAATAGGGTCGCCCCCTACTACATGGGGCTTGAACCTGGCGAAATGTGGGTGTACTAATGGGTACACCTCTGCCTAACGCTCCGAGGATTACAGGCGTGATGTTATGTTCTATGTTATGAAAAAATCTTGTAATTCCTCATTGTTAGTGAATTAAAACAAGTAAATGATGTCTTATTCTGTCAGAATGTTATCCTTTCTCTTATTGGGTTTATAACAGATTTTAATACTCAGTAATATTCTATTATTATTTCTTTAATCAGCATGGGAATGACTGCATCACATATGGAGTTTAATATAACAGGAACTTACTCACAAGTTCTAAAAAATGATGACTAATGTCTGGCACAATTAATTAATTCTAAATTAAAGAGATATATTGAACCTATGTATGTCTGTCTTTTTTTCAATTGTTTCATGATCCACAGAAAACGGTCTATAAAGTTCTTACCTCCATTTTGAGAGCTAAAATTACCAAACATATTAGCGAAAATTCTGTTATGTCCGCTTCTCAAAATGGATGTAGGAACGGGTCCCGTGGTACTAAGGAGCTACTCCTCATTGATATGGCCATTAGCCAACAGGTTCGCCGTTCCCGAAAGGATCTGTCGACATGTTGGATAGACTATAAGAAGGCCTATGACTCGGTGCCACATACATGGCTCATGAGGGTGCTAGAGTTATATAAAATTGATGCAACCCTGCGCACCTTCCTGATGTCGTGTATGGGGCAATGGAGGACAGTCCTTCGCTATCCAGGATGTCGGCAGATCCAGAGGAATAGCGAGCCGATAAGGATAGAGCGAGGTATATTTCAGGGCGACAGTTTGAGTCCACTTTGGTTCTGCTTAGCCTTGAATCCTCTTAGCACGCTGCTGGAGGATTCAGGTCTAGGCTATCGGTTAAAGAGAGGTGGTCAAGTTATATCTCACCTCCTTTACATGGATGACCTGAAACTCTTTGCCCCCAACGATTTGCAACTGATGGAGCTACTGAAGGTCACTGAAGCTTTCAGTAGCGCCATCAGGATGGAATTCGGTGTGGACAAATGTGCGGTCATGCATGTCAAGCGAGGGGAGATTGTGGAATCTGTGGGAACCCAGCTTACGGATTCCATAAATCTTAGATCCCTCTCAGCAACCGAAACCTATAAGTATTTGGGTATGTCGGAAGCGCTGGGCATCAATGTTGCTGACATGAAACAATCGTTGAGGGAGCGTTTCTTTGGCCGCCTGAGAAAAGTATTTAATAGTCTTTTATCAGGCGGAAATAAGGTGCGTGCCTTCAACGGTTGGGTCATGCCGGTTTTGATGTACTCTTTCGGCATACTCAAATGGACTCAAACAGAGCTAGACGCCCTGGATAGGCGGGTCCGTACATTGTTGACGACATATCGAATGCATCACCCACGTTCTTCGGTTATGAGACTGTATATCCCACGGAAGTGTGGAGGTCGAGGTTTTTTAAATACTAAGACTCTCCACAATCGTGAGATATGCAGTCTCAGGGAATATTTCCTGGAAGCCGACATGGGGATGCATCGGGATGTTGTCGCGGTGGACAAGGGCCTTACCCCGCTCTCCTTGGCTAAAGAGAACTGGCGCAAACCTGTAGTGCTTGACACTAATGAACGCATGGAGGTATGGCAGAGTAAAGAGCTTCACGGACGCTTTTTCCGGGCCCTACACGGGCCTGATGTAGACTTCTTGGCGTCCGTAGCCTGGCTACGTTCTGGGGAACTCTTCGGAGAAACCGAAGGTTTTGTCTGTGCAATTATGGATGAAGTTATGATGACGAATAACTACCGGAGATTTATTGTGAAGGACGGTACGGTTGACATATGTCGGGCATGCCACCGTCCGGGCGAATCAATCCGTCACATTATCTCCGGGTGTTCTCGTCTGGCTAACGGAGAATACTTGCATAGACACAACCTTGTAGCCAGGATTATCCATCAGCAACTTGCTCTAAAATACAACCTTGTGGAATCGGAAGTGCCGTACTACAGGTATGTGCCCGACCCAGTTCTCGAAAATGGCAGTATCACACTGTACTGGGATCAATCCATCATCACTGACAGGACTATTATAGCTAATAAGCCTGATATAGTGGTGGTGGATCGATCAGAGCGGCGCGCAATGATTGTTGACATAACCGTCCCGCATGACGAGAACCTCGTGAAAGCCGAGAAAGATAAGCAAATCAAATATCTTGACTTGGCTCGCGAGGTTGTCGACATGTGGGATGTGGAATCAGCGATCATTGTGCCGATAGTCGTTACAGCCAATGGCTTAATTGCCAAGAGCCTCGACCAACACCTGAGGAGGCTCTCGTTAGGCGGCTGGATCAGGGGCTTGATGCAGAAAGCGGTACTCCTGGACACGGCTCGTATCGTTAGGAGGTTCCTTTCTTTGGAGCCCTGACCGCCGGTAGCTTGGACCCTGTCCCCGATACCGGTGGGCTACAATTTTTTATATTTTTAAATGTTTGTTTTATTGTTTTTATAAGAAATATTTAAAAATGTATAAAGTTTGTTTAGAAATAAATAAAGGGAATAATAATAATGTTTATTCAAAGAAAACTTAGACATAACTTACAAAACACTTTAACAGGCAGGTTTAACTCGGTATAAGTGGTGCAGTCATCTGTAGTCGAACTAGGCAGAGCCTGTATTTCGACTATCAGCGCCAAACAGGCTAGCTAAATTAGCATAAGATGAAGAGGTGATATACTGATGATTTTATCAATCTGGCCTTTAAAACAATGCCCTAGAACACATAATGGTACTAAACTGCAACACAGTTACACTAAAAAGGATTAAAGGACACAGTAGATCACTTGCAATGATCAACTTTGGGGACTAACTCCGGAAACCCCTAACATAAAGCGTCAGAATTTATGCCACAACACACTGTACATGACCAAAATCCAGAAGGAAAATATTTCGTCACATTTTATTTTAGAGTGTAAAAATTACGGTATCATTCATTTTATATCCTTACCTGGTTTATAACATGGTTATCTCTGCCTTGTGTATTGGTCAGGATCTGGACAGCATTTGTGACTATGGGATCTTCACTGTCAGCAAACCATACAGGCGGTGTGTTGGGGTATGTCTCCTGGTACATAAAAAAGATATGAGTGAAAATAATGCTTGTTTTCTATACTAACATTATAGAGATTGAAGATTTGAATTTTTGTAAGTAAAAACAAACTCAAAAACTACTGGCCACTTTGAAAAATTAGTTCACCGTGAGGAAGCTAATCCCCTAATAATGACATAGGCTACTTTTTAACCCTGTATTCCCACGAGAACGGGAACTACGCGAGTGAAACCGCGTGACATCTACTAGTCAATAATATGGCTAGAAAGAACTCCACTCCTAAATAAATTGTGACAGAACAAGGTGCAACTGCATGGATTGGGTGTGGCATTTGTGTGGAGCCCCTGAATAGGATATCTTACATCATCTTATGCCTGTCATGGACAACTAGCGGCAGCCTACAGGATATAACATCACAATTGACAGAGCTGTCTAGATCTACACAATGGTCAGATACTAATTGAGTCATTGAGATTTGTTTGTAATTGATGATAGTTGGAGGACTGCCCCGGGTGGGTGTGGCAATAGGAATGTTACAGTGCAAAGCACATAAGGGTTTCATACAAATAGTTAAACACAAGTAAAGTTAGAATTGCAATTTTATAGACCTTTTTTTTTTATTAGGGGGTGGGAAATCATCAAATAACCCCTCCCACTCTTGGGCAGAGCGAAATGGAGTGTCAGACTTCTACTGACTAAAAACCACCCATGTTCCTTCTTAGCCCTTCATGTCGAGGCCGCGGTATCCCTTGCGAACAACCTGCAGCCTAATTTTATAGACCTTTGTTACTCTTGTAATTACATCTTCACAGTACAATTCATCAATGAATGCTTGTAACATATTTGATTTTCAAGACACAAATACATCCTACATTGCAAACAATTTGATCTATAGAAAACTAGCTAGAGCAACTTGACCTACATTATAATGTTACAATTTCTGGGATGACAAAATCCTTTTTTTCTGCCTACTTTATTTAGATATCCGACTGGATCAAAAGCACAATTCACATGACTCAACGTTAATAACAATTATATATGTATGCAATCACCCTAATACTTCACTTTCAGGGACACTTTACTTTAAAATCAATAGTTGCTACTTGGCACAAGTAGTATGCTATCTGGCGTTACTTGAATACACGTTTTGTCAACTGTGAATTGACCTGAAATAGGTTTCTACATGCCAGATTCAGTATCAAAGCTGGACTGCAATGTGACTGTTGTAAAAGATTTGGTTTGGTTTATATGTAATTTTTGGCAGATTATACACATTTAATTTTTTTGTACAAATGTGAATTGAACCATGAACAACACGCATTTTTGTATGCACACTTGTGTCTGTTAAAACCGAATGTACTTAGGACATTTTGTTCATATTTCATGCCAATGCCATCATTGACATGAAAGCCATCATTGGCATTATTGACAGCGTTTAGACATGCTTACTAACTGCATTGTTTCATTTGCAACATTCGTCCTTAGTTACATATAATTTGTAGTGAAATTCTTAGTGAGTTGATAAGACTGGTGATTGGTTATTGTTGAACACAACACATCACATTCAATGAAAACAGTATTGATTGGGCTTTCAAATACTGGGTGTAAATGTCTGGAAGACTAATAGAAAAAAGGGTTAGTACAAAAGTATAATTGGTGTTACATAACATCACACCTGTATAATACCAAGGTTAGGCAGAGATGTACACATTAGTACACTCACCTTTTGCCAATTATGTTTAAGTCTCATGTAATAGGGGGCGAGCCCATTGCCATTTAACTTTCAGTTATTAAAGTAATCTATTTATTAATTCACAATAAATATCCCCCTGTATTGCAATTACTAAGCATTGCAGGCCCAGCAAAAGCTCAAGGATTCATAAATTATATTCCATGAATTGCCAGCCTGAAAAATACTGTTTCAAACAAGTAGTTAAACATTACAAATACCGTTATGGCAATCATTTTGCAAAAAGCTAATGGTCATAAAAGTATTGTTTTATGGACTGTGTGAAGTTTGCAGTACTTTATTCAGGTCAGTATGCCATAGCTACTGCTTCAAAAAATAAATTGAATTAAAAAGCAAGATCTGTTTGGGATTTTGAATGAACATTTCAAGGTTCATTATTTTTTGTGTTGTTCTTGTGTTCCTTGCTTAGGGGACTTGTTCCAAATAATCATTTCCTTTCTCTCTTAAGAACTAGATGGACATAAGATAGAAGTGACTGGTAATTAGGTTATCAAATACCAATACAGTTGTTGAAACAATACAAATGGCCATACAATAGGTTACTATGTACCAAATATTGATAACAGTGTGTAATCATTGTTTGGCATTATAATATCATAGCTAGTTATTTAGTACCTACATAAACAATACATGTTTACACTACACATGTGAATCCTAGTAAACAGTAATGTATAAATACATTCAATTCAATGCACACTAATAACCTGTTATCAATGAATGGCCCAACTAAGGCCACTGAGCACATTCCAAGACTGCATTGTAGCATCAGAAAAAAAAGAACAACAGTAATGGGTCCAACAAATGTCTACATGACAAAAAGCAGGTAGAGAGGATGACTAAGAGCCTTTGTCCCCAAAACGAGCCTGTATACCGTTATCCAAACAAAACAGACGTTACTCTCTCTATAAAATAGCTGTAATGATTCACGAACACTTTGATAATGACGTTCTGCGGCCGAAATGATCGATACAGCAATTCGACACGGCACCGTATGCTCAATAAACATATGATCCGCCAAATCGTTCACGCGCGACTATCGATTATGTCGAAAACATCATTGTTTTGTAAATAATTTACACAGAAACGTGCCAAACGTACAGTTGCAACAGAGAAATGTAAATTCACTTCCGTAAACCTTTTGTTGACAGCCCTGCCCTCATAAACAACGACCCTTTGTCCCAGCTCAAGATAATCAATAAAGTGCACCCTACGGCCAACACGTAACTTTTTAGGTCACACACTATAATAAGGTGAATATGGTACTTACAGTAATATTGGCATGTATTTCATATTTCTTTCCGCTTTTGCCAACGAATCTGCAGGTCAGTTCGTCGACACTGGCTGACATTATCTGAAACCGTTCATGGCTTTTTGGAAACACTTGTTCTAAAGTCTTGATTTCTAACTTAAGTGTATTTAAGCAAGCCATTAGTGTATATTGAAACACTAAGTCTAAACTAACTAATAGTTATACACGATAAAATACATGAGAATAAATTTTACGTTCACTCCGCGACCAAGCAAAATGGCGGAACGTAATGGCGGAAATTATTATAAAAAATACTGTTTGCTGACGATAGAGGGCGACTAGGCAGAGATAAGAGTTGGACCACAGACAAAGTGACTTTTCCATAGATGTTGCTACATGGAAAAACTTCAAATTATTGACAAAAAGAATCTGTAAAAAACTTCAAATTATTGACAAATAGAATCTGTACATTAGACTTCATGCTGTTTTTTTGTACAGTCTTTTGTAAACTCTTTTGCATATCTCAAACACAAGCTGTCCGGTACACGTCTATGCGAGGTGGCAAAGAGATGGACATATTATTATGAATGTCTTTGGAGGTGGCGAAGAAAAGGGCCCTCGGGCGCACAGGCTTTATGTCTAAGCGAGTGAACTAGCATTCGATAGGCTAAAATTAGAACTTATATAAGTACTTCAAAATCGAAATCTAATCGAAGCGTTTGTGAATATGGGTGCAGAAATTAAGTGATTAAGCTACACCTACAAATCTGCTGGTCAACTCAACTGCTTTAACTGTGACCGGGTATTAAAAGCAAATTCGGTCTGGCTAGCCATTTAAGGCCACACGCTAGGAAATAGCTTGTAAGATAACCATCCAGGAACCTATTGAAATATCCCCAGAAAGATTCATGCAAATCAGTCCAGCCGTTTACAAGGAGTTCAGTGACATACACACGTACAGTAGAATTATATATAAATATAATTATATATTTACTACCATGAATTATACCAACCGGTGTAGGTAGCCCCACTTGAGTCTAACTTTAATATTTCACAAACGTATCCCATAAGGTGAAGGTGACCAGGTAGCCCGCGAAATTCGAATTTTCTTACGTTTTTTGCAATTTCCCGGTCAGTGTTCAGTCGCATGTTAAATAAAATGGGATTCGATTATTATTAATTATTATTATTATATTTACTGAGTAATAATGATTAAACTCGCCAATACAACCGTCTCAGTTCATAAGGGTCTCTTGAGTGACTATTTGATGAAAACGAAATTGTTTGAGCAAACTCGCAATATTTACATCACACAATGGACTTCGCGAGAAAAAAAACCATTCCCACTTTAATGTGTACTGAAGACACCTTAAAATTGTTTTTTTTTTAATTTTATTTTACCACTTTGTCGTCGTAACTCATTTGAATATTCATGCCAAATTACAATTTTCTAGTCTTTGAGATAGAGTGCGGACAGACAGACAGATGGACATGGTGAAACTATAAGGGTTCCATGTTGACTACGGAACCCTAAAAATTATGTATTTACCCGGTTCCCTGTTTGTCCCGGATTTCTCTTAGGCGTGCCTGTGTTCATTTAGATCCGTGTCGCACTGTATCAATTGACCACCAGCATGATTGAAGAGCTTTAGAAAAAAAAAGAAATGCGAGTCGGACTAGACTAGTTCTAGGAACCTCATTGTCAATTCTAAATACAATTTAGAAAAATCTAATTTTAACTAAATTCAATTCAATTGTCAGTTTTATTGTCAGTTCCAAAAAATAATTCAATTTTCTACATTGACTTATACACCGTGAAATTTAAATACATAGTTGTTTTCCCGCGGCTGAACATCTTGCCCTAAGGAGTACTTTCGAGGCATGGAGTAAAAATAAAAAATATGGATGTTTTTGTTTTAAAATAATTAAAAAAAATATTCATCAACTCGAAAACGTGAGAATAGAACACTAAACGTAACTTGTAGGTAGTACTCGACTCGCACGTAAAAGTATGAAGGGAAAATTTGAATAACTTGCAGGGTTAAAGCACAAAAGCTTAATACTGTCAAGAATAAGTTATCAGCTTATTGAAAAGAACGCGAGTCAACGGCCGCACGGTCGGTAGGGTGCTAGGCACCCGGCTTGCGTCTAGCGTAGGTATCGGGAGGTACCTACTATTGGTTCGTGGTAGCTTTCGAGTTTTGTTTTTCACAATGGTTAATTTGCCATTTTTGGTTTCTAATATTTTATTTGTTTATAAAACGATTGTATTACCAAGACAACACCATTTCGCTGCGGGAAAACAACGATTTCGATTTCACGGTGTAATTTACTAGTTTTTATATCAATAATTTCCACTTTTAATTGATTTTATATAAGTTTGATTCTTTTTATAGTTTCACTTCTATGTAGTGTAGGTCCATATTTACCTCAATTACAACATACGGACGGACAGACAGACAGATATGATGAATCTATAAGGGTTCAATTTTTTGTCATTTTGCTACGGATCCCTAGAAAAGACGTCCGTGGTCCTGTTTAGTAGGTACCTACTGAAAAATAATACAGCGTGTTTCTTTTCACGGGAATTCGAATCCATAAAAAATACCGGAAAACGAAAGTGTAACTCTGTCTTCGTCAACATTTTGTACGTGTAAAAAAATGCGTGTTCATAAAAATGGGTGAATTACAAAATTTAATTTTTCATGCTGTACAACCCTAATACGACCGGCTCGGTTTTATGTAAGGTAATAAGGTTCGATTAATTCCAAGATCCCAAGTAGAATCTGGAAGAGGATGATGAATTATCATCACGTTTGCTCATGATGGATAGGCGATTGAAGACTTATTACATTTTAGTACCTACATACCTAAAGATTTCTTAGTCCCTATTGGTGTACCTCTAAACACTTCATCATCTGCCTTTCCCAACTATTTTGGGGTCGGTTTCCAGTCTAATCGGATGCAGCTGAATACCAGTGTTTTACATGGAACGACTGCCTATCTGACATCCACAACCCAGTTAGTACTGGGAAATACGATCCCACTTAGTAAGACTTGTTGTCGGACTTTCGGGCCATTGACTACGATTAATATATATAAATAAGGATATATTTATGGTGTTTGGGTGAGGTGTTTTAAATATATAATATACTACTATACAGGATGTAAATCAACCCATCACACACCCGTCAACTAAGCGTTCTGTACATCAATCTAAGTACCCCTACGCAAAATTTTTTGCCGGGAAATGACTTTTTTTTGGGGTTAAAAATCACATTTTACGGTAAAACTCAAAGTACCACTCATAAAACATTGTGCTAGTGGATGCTTTGAATAATAAACGGGTCATGGAGGTAATTTAAGTAAAGATAAAACCTGAATAACTAGTATTTACATAAACAGCTGTGAAAAATTTGGAACTTTGACCCCCAATATCTCCGTAACTAGGAGGTTCCCAGGTATGGTCTAGAAAAAAAAAATATCGCAGTGGTGCGGAGAACAAGTGCCCTTCGTTTGCGTTAAGGGTACTTTTACACCCTATATAGGGTGTTTCAAGTTATAACTTTACTTAAATTACCTCCATGACCCGTTTACTATTCAAAGCATCCACTAGCACAATGTTTTAAGAGTGTTAAATTGAGTTATACCGTAAAATGTGATTATTGACCCAAAAAAAAGTTGTTTCCCAGCAAAAAAATTTGCGTAGGGGTACTTAGTTTAAGATGTACAGAATGCTTGGTTGACGGCTGTGTGATGGGTTGATTTACACCCTGTATATTCGAGTCTACCTGTAACGACTCTCAAAGATCTACAAATGACAGCCGGGACCAACGGCTTAAGGTTGATGCGACAAGGTAGCCCGTTCGCCCTCAGTTCATAAAGGTCTCAAGAATGACGTTTTCATCAAATAGTCACTCAAGAGACCTTTATGAATCGAGACGGTTGGCGATTGGTGATTTTAATAATTATTACTCAGTAATTAAACATTTAATTTTGTTATTGCCGCGAATCCCATTTTCTTTAACATACGACTTGACACTGACCGGGAAATTCCAAAAGTAAGAAAATTCAAATTTCGCGGGTTACCTTGTCGCCTAAACCTTCAAGTTCAAGGATTCTATTTTATGGAATTTAAAAGAAACAGCAACGTTTATTCAAGTAAATAGTAATTTATTGATTTAATTTTCTCATACAATTTATTTAATAGGAATGGGTACTAATAATGTAGTGTGGGTGTACCTACTTACTATAATTATTGTTATTTATTTTTTAAGTAGGACATTGTGATGAAGAGGGACGAATCATATGTGACTGAAAGAGTGATGAAGATAAATGTTAATGGATGAAAAGGGAAAGGAAGACAGAGAAAACTATAACTATAGGTAGGTATAAAATTATTATTAAAAAAAAACACCCTTTTACACACGTTTTACACATTAACAATTTAAAATATTTCAGAAGGTAAATGATTATCCGATGGGTCAAAGGATAGTAAAACAGAAGAAAGGTACAGTTCAACTCTGCCTAACCCTTCGTAGATTAGAGGTGTTTTAATGATGAATATTTATACAGTAGCATCTCTTCGTACTAATCTAATAATCGTCTTTTCGTTAGGAGTCATTAATAATCGCCATGCAGTGTATGTAAAGGCTTCTACCGTATTCTTAGTGCACTCGATGCGGTACTGTGAAAACATCTTCACGATACAGATTCCAAACTGAAGTTTTGCGAACCTGGAACCTGTAAAAATATTATTTTTATAGTTTTATTTTTCATGAATAGTTCACCATTTACCTTCACCCAATTACGTTGGGGTCGCTAACCAGTCTAACCGGTCACAGCTGAATATCAGTATTTTACGTGGAGCGACTGCCTTGCCTGTGGAGCAGCAGTGGCCCAGTGGTGGTGACGTCGTCAAAGTCGTGGGTTTGAACCCAGGCGTGCGCATTACTTTGTGTTAACCATCAAATGACTTCGGTAGGGAGTGTCAGACTTCTACTGACTGAAAACCACCCATGTTCCTTCTTAGCCCTTGTGCCGAGGCCGCAGTCCTAGAACCACAAATTCGAAGACATGTGACATCTACTAACCCGCGTGGTGGATTCTAGCCCATTCCCTCTCATAGAGATGAGGTCCCAGCAGTGGGATCACTATGGGCTGATGATAATGATGATGACTGCCTAATGAACCTCCACAAGTCCACAACCCAGGATAATATTTTTTTCATCCCACCATCTCGGAAAGAGTATTTTTAATCTTCAATATCTGAGTGGAAAAGCCGTTTTTATTCTCTAGAGGATAAAGTAAATTGAATTTAGAACATCGTGTGCACTAAGTTTGTGAATTAAAAAAAACATTAAACCTATTTACTGCTACCTCTATGGTGCCGAATATTATCATACAACTTTTTTTTAATTTGTTAAAAACTCAGACTCGGAACCTTCTTGGTGTTCTTTTTTCAATTTGCTTTGTACGCGGTTCTTTACGCGGCATTTTTTCACGTCATTGTTAAACCTTATATTAAAAACAAGAAACTTGAAAACAAGTGAAAAAACTAAAATGAGTGATTCTAGCGACGAGGAAGTTTGCTTGACGCCAACAGAATTGACTGAAACTGTTAATAATGCGCAAATGAGCTTTCTCCCTCAACAATCACGCGAGAAGTATTTAAAACAGTACGATATGTTCAACACGTGGCGACTAGCAAAAGGAGCCAAAACTTTCTCAGAAAACGTTTTGCTGGCATATTTTATAGAATTATCCGAGAACAAGAAAGCAAGCACTCTATGGAGTACGTATTCGATGCTAAAAGCAACAATAAAGATGAAAAAAGACAAACATATCGATACCTATCCTAAATTAGTGGCATTTTTAAAAAGAGCCTCATCTGGTCATCAACCAAAAAAATCGAAGGTTTTCACAGTATCTGATATTGAAAAGTTTCTTAACGAAGCACCCGATTCCGTATATTTGGCGGCAAAAGTAAGTCAGTTGCACATTCAGTATCTACTTAAGTATATTAATCTCAATTAAATAGTATACTTAGTAGATGTTGATAGGCATAATTATGCGTTCATATCAATTTTATTCATTTATCTACTACAATACTCTTTACGTTACAGGTTGTTCTTATTATTGGAATAAACGGAGCATGTCGAACTAATGAACTAACACAACTTAATGTCAAAAACATTGAGAAACATTCAGATGACTTACTATTAATTAATTTACCTAATACAAAGACAAAAAGAGACCGCAACTTCGTCATTCGCAAGGAATACGTAACGATTGTTGAGAAATATCAAGCCTTACGCCCGCCTAACACTCCAATCAATCGATTTTTTCTACAGTATCGCAATGGAAAGTGTGTTAGACAGCCATGGGTACTAATAAAATTGGCAGTATCCCACGAGAAAAAGCAACATTTCTTGAACTTCCAGAACCCCTGTTGTACACGGGTCATTGTTTCCGACGAACTTCAGCCACACTTTTGGCTGATTCCGGAGCTGATCTCCTGTCCCTTAAGCGCCACGGAGGCTGGAAGTCTAATGCAGTTGTAGAGGGATACATAGAGGATTCCATCCAAAATAAGTCTAAAATATGTGAAGGCATCGTAGGAGCCATTACACTGAAAGAGCCTCAATCGGATCCTTGGACTGGCCCTTCTACATCAAAAATAAGCCGTTATGAAACACCTAACCATCTCTCTCTCTCTCCAACATTCACGCCAAGGGAATCCGATGAATCGGTACAACTATTAAGTATGACAGATAGTTTACCGAAAAACAGTACACAAGTGACTAACACCAATATTACAGTACCAAACAAAAATATTACACTCAATTTAAATAACTGTAGCAACGTTACTTTAAAATTTTCTTAATTATACCTTAGTATTATTTTGTTATAATTTAAAGATTATTCTGTAATACTTACCTGTCATAATGTAGTAATTAATACCTAAACTGAAATAAAAGTGTACCTATCTTGTGATTGTAAACGTTTTTTTTTTGCATTTAGTCATTTCCTCGCTGAGGTGGAATGAAAAGTTACGTGTTGCACTCGAGTGCAAAGATTTTTCACCTCGTGCTCTTTTGATTCCCTCGCTAACGCTCAGGATTCTAATTTTGAATCACTCGCTGCGCTCGTGATTCAATTTTAGAATCCTTCGCTTGCTCGGTCATCAAAATTGAACACGCGGTTAAAAAGCAACTTTGCACTCTTGTTTATCAAATAACTATTATTAATTACCTACTTTAATATTCATAACCAACTTACCAAGACAGCTTCTAGGCCCAAGTCCAAATGGCAACATAGTACAAGGATGGCGCTCTTTAATCAATTCTGGTGAGAATCTTTCAGGTATAAACTTCTCAGGTTCAGGAAAATACTTTTCATCATTTTGAATCGCAGACGCAGAAATTGCTACGACAGTATCTTTGTGAATCACGAAGTCTGTGCCATCCAACTGAATATCTCGGCCAACATTTCTGGCAACAGAGTTTGCTAAAGGATGCATGCGCAGTGTCTCATCAAAAACCATCTGTACATATTTCATTTCTTTTAGTATTTCGTAAGTAAACTTTCCATCATGCTTTTGTAACACTTCGTCAATTTCTTGAATCAACTTTCTTTGTACATGAGGATTCTTAGCTAGGTGGAACATTGCGAAACTTAACACTAATGAAATGTTTGCATAGCCGGCAGCATAGAAAATGAGCACTTGTCCAGCTAAAACATCATCTGTAATGTTCAACCACAGTTCTTTATCATCGTCACTTTTCTTCCCAGAGCTGACATTGCCATCCCGCCTCAAACCTATCAAGACGTCCATGATTCTGTTTCTTTCAATATTTGGAACAGCTTCCAGATCAATACCAGCTTGAAGAATTTGTTTACAAAATTGATTTACTTTCTCTGAAAAAATAGATAAATTAAACTTTGATAGAGTACCAGAGAAAAGCAACTCCAGTTCAAGAAAGAAACTTGTTTTTTGGATTCTCGCATCCATCACATCACAAAGTTGATTGTCTTCGTTGTATGGGTCCACGTCAATACCAAATGCATATGTCGTGATTGAGTCAACAGCATATCTTCTTACAGCTGGTAAAATATCAAGTTCTGATTGTTTCATAGTGGCACGGTCAACATATTCAATGAATTTGTCTGCTCGGGAGGCAAGAACGTTAAAATTGGCTTTGAGTTTGCTAGATGTAAACACTGAATTGAAAGGTTTTCTCAAAACTTTTCCCACCTCAGCGCTGGCATGAAATAGATTATCTCCCAATCGTTGCTTGCTAAAATTCAATCCGCGATCAGGAAAAGAATCAAAGTCTTTAATAAGTACTTGTTTCACCATATCAAGATCACGAATCAGCAAAGTAGGAGACTTCATCCTGTAGAGGCCGACCACCTTCTCGTTGGGATATTGCTTGTAGAGTTCACTGTACAGAACTCCGACGTGCTTTCTTCTGAAGAATACATTGATAAAGTTTCCAAAGAATGGGATAGGCGTCGGTCCTTTGACTTTTCTGTCTTTCCAATAGTTGAATGTGTTGGTGAAGTAGTAGTAAAGGAAGAAAATAACCGTTATCAAAATTACAAAATATTGAGACATAGCGTTAGCCTCCTTATTGACACTGTCAACTGTGATCAATTTGGAATCAATCAGAAACGTGCATTTAAAATGGTATTTATATGAAGGATCTGCGATAGGTAGCTGCATTTGAAAACCAAAGAATCCGATAATTTGTTTATACAATTAGCATTTTTTTATCGTAATTGAATCGAATCGTAGATTGAAAGTTGCGGTTGCCGAAAAGGCTGTTGGGTTCATATACAGTATGTTTCAGAAAAGTGATTCAACTTTCTGTATGGGACCAAAATCGAAATCGCGATTTCGCGAATAAACGGTCACATCCAAAAAAATTACCATTGGTCTATACAATTGTCAGTTTCATGGTCAGTGGGCTCCCTTAAATAATGTTTTTTTTTTCTGTACCACGATATAAACGGGCCAATATTTTCGGCAACCGCAACTTTAATTTTTCTGAGTAGGACCATTTCTTCTCAGTTAGGATATTTTGGTCCCATAAAGTAAGTTATTCAGTGATAGTCTGTAATACTACACCTTCAAATATTATCATACTATTCTGAAACATGCTATAGACGGCCTCATCAACAATTAGGTAGTGGTTCTTCTCTATAAATACCTGGCTTTGGCGTAATTGATATTTTATCAATACTGAATGATAACAATCAGAAACGATAGTTCTGATTGAAAAAGATAGTATCTTCATAAACAAATCCAGATAACATTTTTCGACCTAGGGTTCATCAAACTTTCTTTTTCGTACAGTAGGTATGGAACTAGGGCTTAAAGCAATGCCTTGCATCACCCGCGCTATCGTGATTCCTAAAAGTAGCGCGGGAGTTTAAAGTTAAATCCTGGGTGAATCGAGAGAGTTAAGACCTCCTCGAGAATTCTGAGGGCAGTGAGGCATTTATCCTTGTCCAAGATCTTTGTCTCGTCAGTCGTCACATTTATCCTCGAAGAGCATACTCTTCTTTTCACACCTACTGCGTGTAAGTTGAAACCTAACATGCTTAAATAATTCCCGGATCACGTTGCGTTAGAAGGCCTCCTACTAGGTGGACCGATGACCTGGTAAACGTTGAGGGGATCCGCTGGATATTAGACGCACGGGACTAGTCAATGTGGCGACACTTGGGGGAAGCCTAGGTCCAGCAGTGGACTTCTTTCGGCTGATATGATGATGATGATACATAATTAACATTACCTATATCACACATTCACACCTGTATTCCGAAGCAGCAGTAGGGTAACAGTGAAGTATACGCCCATCGAGGCTGCGGGTTATTCGCAAGAGATACCGCGGCCTCGACATGAAGGGCTAAGAAGGAACATGGGTGGTTTTTAGTCAGTAGATCTCTGACACTCCCTTCCGCTCTGCTCAAAAGCGGGAGGGGTTATTTGATGATTTTCCACCCGTCAAAAAAAGGTGTTCATGCTCAGCAGCGTGTGCCAGTAATAAGAAGAAAATTAGGGTTAGTTCGTTCCAACGTTGACCTCATCTCTTAGAACAAGATTGAGGTCAAGAGTAAGCCCATTCCATAAAAAAACAATAATTTTGGATATAATTATGGCATTGCGCAACAATATCCTATCACGCGAAAGCGCCATTGTTGGTAGGTTAGGTTTTTTCCGTTTTTAGGGAGACAAATCGCCCCTACCGAGAGTAGGTAGTAGGAGTAGAGTAGGTACAGCAAATCTTTTTGTCCCAAATAACTGTGCAGTGTGTGAGCATCCTATGGATCACTCTGTATAGACAACGCAGTACAATATTAGAGGTAATAAAATGTAATAATATCGGTGTCACATGTCTTCGCATGTGACTTTGTTGATCACTATCATAAGTTACTTTAATAGTTCAATAATGACTTTTACAATAGTATTTAGATTTATTATCATTTTATTTTGCTTTTTGGTTAGAGGTTATCTAAAACTGATTTACCTGATACCTGCAACTAAAAGGTATTTTATTTTTTCATTCATAAAAATATGCATATACTTATTAAACTTAATTGGTACGCCGGAACTGGCCGGAAGGGATTGAAACGCTCTAGATTTCTAGAAGGAGGACATCACTGACTTTATTTCACTTTATTTGTAGAGCAGGGAGGTGCTTAGTTAGTATTGGCGTCAAAAGCACCGCCTGTGTGACCACAAATGGCGCTATGGTGTATGAACGCGTAGTAAACAAATCGCAAGAACTCCACGAACTCCACGTTCTTACGCTTTGTTTGCTAAACGCGTTACTCGCCACGTTCATTAGCTTTGCAAAGCTAAAATAATTGTAAGGAACGCGACGTAATCAAAAGGTTTTATGGTATCTGACTAACTCCATGAGGAAATTCATGAGTCAACATTATAAGACACGTGATTTTTATATATTTCGCGGACGCAATCTTAGCGCAACCAGATTTAATATCGTCGTAATACAATTTTTTAATATTATCATAAGATGCTATAGACTTAGGAGGCACTTTAAAAAACCGGCCAAGTGCTTGTCCGGACCACGCATAATGTAGCGTTCCGTAGTTAAAATATGCGGATTGCCCAACGAATGATGATTTTTATAGTAATAATCAAAAACATTTTACCACTTTGGAAGAGCGGATTTTTTTTAAATCACCACGATTTAAAAAAATATTAAAAATTAAATTAAAATGATTAAATTAGAAAAAAATACTTACGAAACCTCGATGTCATTTTTATAGACCCCACGCACGTATAGGTTTGATGATTTTAGTTTTTGGTTTCAGTTCCATGTACCAAAGTCCCGCTTAATTTTTAATCCTGTTAATTTTGTATAAAAATTATGAAGCGACTCACAGAATACATCTACCTACGCTACTAAGTTTCAACTGTTTGATATTTATAGTTTCGCAATAATGTGGCTGTGACATAAGGGCGGACAGGTGGATAGACGGACAGACAGACAGACATGACAAATCTATAATGGTTCCGTTTTTTGCCATTTTGCTACGGAACCCTAAAAAAGCAAAATAAGTGCGTACAGGCATAGTATGTACGGTACGCACGACGACCAAGCAAGCTATATAATCCATGTTTTTGTGTATCTCTCATTGTATGCTAAATGTATACAAAGCGAGGCCATTTTATACTGGAACATTATCGCTTGGTCCATCGCATCTCCATGTTTATCTGTATCGCATATTTTAAGTGCCTTTATTATTAAAAGGCCTCTGAGCTAGAACATATTATTTAAAAGCTAAATTAAAAAACAGGTGTTTGTCACTGTCAAAGCTTATGTCACTGCACGCTGTCAATATCAATTTGTAACCATTTATTGATTTATGTATGGCCAGCCAAGGAATAGAAATAAATTCCTTGTTTAGGGCTTAGTGTGTTTTGTTGTGATTGTAAAATATTAAAGTATCAAATAAAAATGGGTCGAAGTCCTTCTCCTTGCAGAAGCAGTTATTCCAAACGAAAACGTTCGCGTTCCCGCGATAGAGATAGACATAAAATCCGAAAAACAAGCCCTACCCCTTTGAAAGTCAACAAAAGCGAAGATGACTTTAGTTTCACACATTACAAGCGAGATTTAAATAAAATAATACTTTCCAGTAGTGAAAGTAACACTGTTGTCAATAATCTCGACGACTTTTGGGTGTTTCTGAAGAAATACGAAGCCACCTTAATAAAAGCCGGCAAACCTGTCATTGACTACGGACCTGAAGAAAACAGTGAAGAATCTTCTCAAAGCTTCTCCAAATTTCACTCCATTAACTTTACAAGTTCCATAAAATATATGGACACATGTTATGATACAGACAGAAAGAAATTGGATAAAAAGTTGTTTCAGGCTTTCATGAATATTGTCTCTATTTACATTGATTTCAAGAATAAGGAGAAGTTTGATAAGCTCAAAAAGTTAAGACAAGCTCAGAAGGATTTGCCTGTAGCGAAGTATAGGTAGATATAATGTTTTTTTGTTATGGTGTATAAGACAGTGAATAAGTCACATCAGTATCTTATGTGACCCCAACCAACTACTACGGTTTTCTTTGTTGTTTGTTTAGTGCCTAATCTGGTCAGAGTTTTAGGAATGGGCCCCTAACTTAACTTTACATGCCGTCAAGATATGTCTCTCGGGCATGCTGGTTTCCTCACAATGTTTTCCTTTACGAAAGCAAGTGATAATTATTATTATACAAATATGCACTTAAACCTGAAAAATCTGAGGTGCGTGACTTGGGTTCAAACTTGAGACCTATGACTTGGCCGTCTGACAGTCACACCGCTAGGCTATCACTGCCTTTTTAAATGTCTTAGGTCAATGATCTATTTATATATTTTTTTGTACACCTGTAGTGTTCTGTGACTAGGCAAATTCCTCTCATGTGGAAGAAGTCTTCTCCCTGTAAGGAGAAGCATTCTCTGCTTCTCCCTATCTTGTGACAATATAACAAAACAAACAATCTCAGATTAATCTTCGCAAAAGTCCAGTTCAATTATCAAAGAAACATAATGATATGAATTACCTTCTTTGTCTCAGGAATGAAATTGTGGCAGCCGTTAAAAATGAAAGGGTAGTGATAGTTGCTGGTGACACTGGATGTGGCAAGTCCACACAGGTGCCGCAATACTTACACGAAGGTGGCTTTCAAAGTATTGGTAAGTTTTAGTTTTTACATTAACTGGCATGATTCACGTCTACCTGCTTTTTCAATTAATTGGTGGTGACTAATGCTTGTAGACGTGGTAAGTGGTAACTGGACTCAACTTAAAGACAATAAAAAACAACTTGAAAGTGCTTGTTGGCGGCAGTGTGAATAGTCAGTGATCAACTATCTGTAAACAAGGTGAAAGTTACATTGGCATTGAAATGGTTACCACATATATATTTATTTATGTAAGCAGGTACTCGCTACACTTACAGTTTTCACCAACGCGCACGCATTTAGCAAGTCAACAGCACACACTAACTTAGGAATGGTATGCAATAATTAAGCATAGCTTTATTGCTACTCATAAACAGATGTAGATCCGGCTCCTGAGCCATCAGAGCGTTTTGCAGATTCATCGCCTGGGTTGTAGGCGCATATCCAGCAGTTTAGGTCCACACAATGGGAACCGCCAACAACGTCACGCCAACCGTCGGTCCGGAGCAAACAGTGAACAACGAGCTAAAGTAGTCCCATCATCAATTTTATTATTTGGTAGTAGTGCATCAACAGCACACACTTAGGTCTCAGCTCTAACGTGTTTATGCCCACCACACCCGCGACAAATAGGGACAGATAACGCGTAACGCGTAGCGTAAACGTGATAAAAAATTTGCTATCCTCTCTGAGCCGGTCTGTGTGAACGTACCCTAAAAGGTTAGGCCGAGGTGTAACCTAATAGTACACACATATTTAGAAAATCTTGCATATTGCGTTGGATACATCAATACTGATTATGATGGTTTGTAATTCAAGCATTCTGTGTTCATTATATTAAGTATTCCTATAATTTTTGTCAACAGCATGTACACAACCTCGGAGAATAGCCTGTGTGTCTCTTTCAAAAAGAGTAGCATTTGAGATGCTAACTCAGTTTGAAAGTAAAGTCGGCTACCAGATCAGATTTGAGAAAAGCAAGACCGCTGATACCAAGATATGTTTTATTACTGAAGGATTACTGCTTAGACAGGTCAGGTACAGCATATTTTATTTAACTAACAGTAGCAATTGTCTATGGCCGAATTATAGCAGAATACTATGTGATGACACTGAGAATTGTACCTAATTATTAGTGTTACAAAGTACAAAATTGTAAATACATCCACTAGCCATATATCATCATAAACAACAAAAATCATTAAATTATTTTTTTTCATTCTTAATCAAATCCTCTTTTTAAATTGTATTTAAGGTTTAAAATACAATAGCAATACGTAGTTTGATCTTCTTCATACATTTCCCATTTCAGATGTCTTCAGAAAACTTACCAAGCTATGATGTCATAATTCTGGATGAGGTTCATGAAAGGCATTTGATGGGAGATTTTCTACTGGGTATCTTGAAATGCTTTATACATTCTCGTGATGATATAAAACTGGTGCTGATGTCAGCTACTATTAATATTAGCCTGTTTAAAAATTATTTTTCTGCAGAATCTGCTGTTGTTATTCAGGTAAGATATTGTTGTTGTGATTAGCGATGAATGATTCTGGTCAAGTTCGAAATATTTACAAATATGTGAAGTCTTATCTACCTATAGGTCGGTTTATACAGCCGTCATTGATATAACGTCACATAGACGAATGAAATAAAATAACTTCTCATGAGCATAATTTATTTATCTTATATTGTACACCCACAATGCGAGTTTGCTATGAGCATGATAAAACTAAGAGAATGAGTAATGAATGTGTAATGTGGAGTGGGAATGAGTATATTATAAGAAATTTGAAAGTGGGGACTGTTCCAGAAAAATTGAGATCAAGTCTATCTTGGTATGTAATGAGGAGGGATGAAACATACCTACCATGTTACTGAGAAAGTGATGGATAAATTTAGATGAGCGGAGAGGGAGAGGAAGGCCAAAATAATACAAGATGGATGGATTGTGTGAGGAATAATATGAAAGAGAAAAGAGTATATGATGCCATGACGTCTATCAGGGGGAAGTGGAAGATGAAATCGTGTTGCGACGACCTCAAGTAGAATAGGACAAGGGCAGGAAGATGATGAATGCGAGTAGGGTATTTACCCTTTGTTAATGCATTTGCATAGTAAACTCTTTTTCACACAGAGGAAGCTTGTGTCCTAGCCGTTGTAAGGATAATAAAAAGAATATGTCATACCTTTTTCTTATGAAAAACCGAAAAAATAAATAAAATAAAAGAGAAAATAATTAATTTCAGGTACCAGGTCGTCTGTTCCCCATACAGTTAAAATACAAGCCTATATTAATAGACGATAAACCAACTAGAGATGACCGGCTTGATCCACAGCCTTATGTGCAGATTATGCAGCTAATTGACAGCAAATATCCACGTAAGTTTCTTTTACTACGTAGGAATGAAGTTGGTAACATTCACAAATAGTTGGAAAACTAATGTTAGTAGCACAACTTTCAGCGTGTTCGAAGTATCACAAAGAATAAAAGTGTAAACACACTCTTATTAGGGTTCCGTGCCTCGAAAGGAAAAAACGGAACCCTTATAAGAGCATTTTGTTGTCCCTCCGTCCGTCTGTCAAGTCACTTTTGCTCAGGAGCGCGTGGAGATATCAAGCTGAAATTTATATCAAATACTCAGGTCTACTGTCTCTTAAAGCTGTGAATAAACCAAACTTCTAAGCCAACGCAATCAAAAGATACAGCCGTTTATGCCATAAATTTTCGCAAAATTTTCGACACTCGCAAGGTAACCAAAACCTACAGGATACTTCCCGTGAACTCAGAATCTTGAAATTTGGTACGAAGCAACGTCTTATAGTAAGATATTGGAAAAATTGCGAAAATTGTGAAGTTTTAGTTACATCATATAATAAAAATATTTTTAATTTGTAACTCTCGGTGCACGAGTCCGACTCGCACTTGTACACTTTTTTAAAGTAAAGAATGTCCCTTGCCAGTGCTGATCTATGGAGATGTATGCTTTGGAATAAAAAACTACAGTACTTTCACAGTTTTTATGCCTTCTGACTGGGACTGTAGAATTACAGTGTGTGTGCATTTGGCGGCACGGTTGGCGCAGTGGCTAAGCGATTGGACTGCTGCGCTGCGTGTCGCGGGTTCGATCCCCGCACGGAACAAATATTTGTATGGCCTGCAGATAGTTGTTTCGGGTCTGGGTATTTGTGTATGTGACTTTATATGTTTGTGAACGCACCCACGATACAGGAGAAATTCCTAGTGTGGGGCAACGTTTTTTAAAAAAAAAAAAAAAAATTACATGGTTGTGTTTGTTTCGAAAGTCCAAAAATGCTTGTCTACTTGAAATAAATGCTTTGATTTTCTCAACTCACACAATTAGGAGTAAGATAGTTAATACCAGACATTAAAGATATATTCTTTATTACAGGTGACGAAAGAGGCGATCTCCTAATATTCATGTCAGGCGTTCAAGAAATCACTGCTATTTGTGAGGCAGCTCAGCAGTATGCAGAGAAGGATAAGCACTGGATCGTGTTGCCACTACACAGTGGATTGTCTCTTGTGGAACAGGATAAGGTAAACCTATCATAATTGTTGGATCTACATGTCTTATTTATGAAAACACTAGCTGATCTGGCACAAAACTCATTTTCGAATTCAAACCCGTAGTTCCTAAGATTAGCGCGTTCAACCAAACAAACAGACAACTCTTCAGCTTTATAATATTAGATAGCCAAGATACAAAACCACAAATAAAATTGAGATTTGGAAAACCCCTACACTCAGCATTGGGTGGTTAAACGTTGAAGAAGAGAGAGAGAGAAGTCCTAATTAGTAACCACTAACAATAAGCCACGCCTTTTTCCATAATACCTTTTGGTAGGTGTTAGGGGTGCCACATGTTTGTTCGGTTCGGCACATTCGATTTAGCAGTAATTTTTTAACAATAAAACTGACCTCAAGCAATAAACAAAGTTGGCCCGAAGCAAGTAGACATTTTCGCCATAATTCGCGTCGTGCCGATCGGCCATGTTCAGATCGGTTCGGAACATTTTGAGCTTAACCGAGAGATTTTTCCCAAACTTATCAATACCGACCCGAATCACTCGTCAAATTTCACGGAGTAAAGTGACGATACTTATAGTAAAGTCGTCTGTATTACAGAGCTGGGTGTTATATGGTCGAACCAGAAACGTAGATCATTGCAAAACAATTTCTTTGACATTTCCAGGTCTTTGACTACCCACCAGACGGAGTTCGAAAATGCATCGTATCAACAAATATCGCAGAAACTTCTGTTACCATTGATGGCATACGATTTGTGGTTGATTCTGGCAAGGTAAGCATATTTTAACACACTTTATCATGCATAAATCATCCTACAGCAGTCCACTGCTGGACATATACCTCCTCAATCGCATGTCACTCAACTCGATTCTCAGCAACACTCGTCCAGTTGCTACCAGCCAGTAGCCACCCAGCTCGTGTGGTCGCTCCACCTCATCTGAATCTGAAATCGAATCGAATATGTCGTATGTCTATCTCGCTCGCTCTCGTAATACCAAAAAACAGATAAACATATTCGATTCGGTTACGATTCGATTATTTGTGCTAACTATGCTGAGGGCGTCACCTTACGCTTGCCGATTCGCGGTTTTCACTCAAGAACACGTCTACCCCACCGCCTATTCAGTCTAATTTATTATATGTATTTTTTTTTAGTTTTCTTAGAGTTCATCTATGTTTTTTTTAATGAATAATAATATATGACAGTTGATATAAAACTAAATTGTTCTAGGTCAAAGAAATGAGTTACGATTCGACCACAAAAATGCAGCGGTTGAAAGAGTTTTGGATTTCCAAAGCAAGTGCTGATCAAAGGAAAGGGCGAGCAGGTCGAACAGGTAACGTTTAAAACGTGATATTAAGTGACCAATTATTACGGCATTTTACTTAATCTTACTAATATTATAAATGCGAAAGTTTGTGAGGATGGATGTTTGTCTGATTTGATCTTTCACGCTAAAACTATTGGATTGGATTTTGTTGAAATTTAGCACACGGATAGTTTATAACCTGGATTAACACATAGGATACTTTTTATTCCGGTAGTACGATCCCGTGGGACAATTACCGAATATCACGTGGGCGAAGCCGCTGGCATTAGTTAGTTCTCCATAATACAGCTTGTTAGCTTAAACTACTATAAAGTTCAGACATTATTACGATAGATCAGGATTTGAAATAAAAATTAGACTAACCTTTCTTCCTGTATGACCACCCCATAAGAGTTCTATGTAATTTTAATTTACTTTTGTATAGGCCCACCTTCCATCTTCCGCGGCATGCCCTGACACCTGCTGCATACTAGACGATCTTATAACTGCATCAGCGAGCGGAGTTCACATAGCTGAATTTTGGGCTAAATTTATTCACTCAGAATTTGCCTTCGAAACGCTAAAAAGAAAAAGTTTTTTTTGTTAGAACTTCCGCAAAAATAACAACCTGTAAACCATCCAGACTATCTACAAAATTAGTCCATTCACCGCATTTTAACAGGTCCTGGCGTCTGCTACCGCATTTACTCAGAAACGCAATACAAAGAAATGGGATGGTTCAGTACCCCGGAGGTGTCGCGAGTACCTCTAGCGTCGCTGCTGCTGCTGATGAGCTCGCTCGGCGTCAGTGACGTCAGACGGTTCCCATTCCTAGACAAGCCGCCTGATGACGCCGTGGAGAATGCTTTGTTGGAGCTGAAGCAGCATGTAAGTTTATTTTACAGGGTCAGCGAAACCCTACAGATGTGATGTATATCGACATACCAATTTCGCGTAACACTGAAAATAAGTTATTCGTTTGGAAGATTTGTTGGAACAGGGATCTAATGCAGCGTTGAACTTGTACGATGAAACTTTTTGACGAGCTACACGACGCAAACGAGCTATAATACGATGATAGACACATATACTTGAAGTCCACTCAAGTCTGTGTTGTTATTTCTTCAAAAAACCATCTCAGACATTAGATTTTTTTTCCCAGGGAGCCCTAACGTCAAACGAGAAGCTAACAGCGTTAGGCCGCACACTCGCCAACCTGCCGGTAGAGGTGTGTCTCGCCAAGACGTTGGTTCTGGGCGCCGCGTCTCTACCGCCACACAAACTGGACGCTGCACTGGCGTTAGCGGCCGCGCTGGGGATACGCTCTATTTATACCACGAGAGCGCACCGGGATTTTGAGTGTGAGGTGAGATGACACAACACACACTTACTCACACACACACACACACACAGCTAGGCCGTACTCTGGCCAACCTGCCGGTAGAGGTGTGTCTCGCTAAGACGTTGGTAAGGTAAGATGGATAATAACTAGTGATGTGCCGACTGTGAGTTAGGCCGACTAGCCGATTAGTTAGTTGGAAAGAGGCCGACTATTACGGCCAAATCGATCACGGTTTCCGGTTTTATTTTGCGATTTCCGTGACGCTTCAGCTGATTCGTTGGAAAAGTCTTTCAGGTTGACTACCTTTTTTTTTTTTTTTTTTTGGGGACTGGGAAATCTTCAAATAACCCCTCCCGCTCTTGGGCAGAGCGAAAGGGAGTGTCAGACTTCTACTGACTAAAAACCACCCATGTTCCTTCTTCACCCTTCATGTCGAGGCCTCGGTATCCCTTGCAGACAACCCGCAGCCTCGACTGGCGTCGGCCCTTGCGGGCCCCTTCCATGTTGCTGACATCTCTTTGAGGCGCGCGTGGAACACGAACGCGCCGTCGACACGGCCTGTTGTCGTCATAAGACGGACGGACGGTGAGCTTACCCATCACTCACCGTCCACAGGCCCGCGTCTACGGTGGCCGGAAGCCATCACGTGGCCCCCGACGCCCGGAGCGCCTCCCGCGGCGGAGGTTGGCTACCTGACTTCTGTTTACAAACCTTTTTTTTAACGCATGGAATATCCTGCTTATGTATTAATCGTGTTCTTCTAACAAACCAACTTTTTCTTTCTAGAATGCCCGTCGACGAGACGAATCTGACCATGGCGACCCTCTAACACTGTTATCCCTATACTGTGCCTGGCTTCGAGAAAAACGAGACACACGTGGTGGCCGATCGTGGTGTAGAAGACGAGGCATAGAAGAACAACGACTTTATGAACTGACCAAACTTGCTGCACAACTAAGGAACTTGTTACAAGTAAGTTAAGGTACAATTTAATTTGCAGCGAAATCTATGTACTCCTGGAGTATGAGTAGTATGACCGTGATGTGGAAGAACAACGGCTCTATGAACTGACCAAACTTGATGCACAACTTAGGTATTTATTGCAAGTGGGGTAAGGTACAATTTAGTTTGTAGTGAGAATCGATATACTCCTGAAGTATGAACGTGGTGTAGAACAACGCATGCATGAGCTGTAAAATACTGCACATCTTTAAGAGCTTATGGCAAGTAGGATAAGGTTTATTTTAGATGTTCTCAGTCAACATGCTTCGCAGTGGTCCATTTATGAATTATGGTTGCTTGGTTATAGACTAACAACTTGATGGAGGCTCCTGAGCCTGAATCAATGTCTTCGGCACAAAGAGCTTTACGTCACGGTCAGATGAAGCAGTTGAAAGATGCCAAACGGTAAGAACATTATTTCCTCTTTTTAGGGCTTAAAAAGCCCCGTCGGGGCTGCGGGTTCTTCGCAAGAGATACCGCGGCCTCGACATAAAGGGCTAAGAAGGAACATGGGTGATTTTTAGTCAGTAGAAGTCTGACACTCCCTTTCGCTCTGCCCAGAGCCGGAGGGGTTATTAGATGATTTCCCACCTCCCAAAAAAAAAAGGGCTTAAAAAGCAAAAAAATAGAACCGTTATAAAATCACTTTGTTGTCCGTCTGCCTCTCAAAACCCTTTATCTCGGGAACCCCTTATTATTGGGGTTTCCATCAGGAATTTCTCAGTAGCAGCCACGGAGTCTGAATTTGTGCCGATTGATGGTAATAGGGCGAGCCTAATGCCATCTAAATTCCCTTTGTCCCGTTTAACGGGGGCATGGCCTACGGAGAAAACGGGAATACAGGATCAACCTATTTATTGCCTCCTATTACGTATGGGACTTAAACTCAAGTGACGAAATGTGGGTGTACAATTAGGTACACCTTGCCTAACCCTTCGGGGATGTATAGGCGTGATGTTATGTTATTTATCTATGGGCCTCACTAGCCTAAAAGAAAAAAAAAATTTTTATAACGTTGCCCCACACTAGGAATTTCTCCTGTATCGTGGGTGCGTTCACAAACATATAAAGTCACATACACAAATACCCAGACCCGAAACAACTATCTGCAGGCCATACAAATATTTGTTCCGTGCGGGGATCGAATCGGCGACACGCAGCGCAGCAGTACAATCGCTTAGCCACTGCGCCAACCGTGCCGACAAATTGATTGATTTTTTATTCTATATTTTAATGAAAACAGACAAATTGATTGATTTATTAATTTACTAGCGGACGTCACGCGGTTTCACCTGCGAAGTTCCCGTTCCCGTGGGAATATAGAGATAAAAAGTAGCCTATGTCACCCGCGGATAGTGTAGCTTCCCAACGGTCGAAAGAATTTTTGAAATCGGTCCAGCACGCGTAGCATGCCACCGTAGAAACGGGTTTTGTCGACAGAAGAATCGACAAAATGACAGATTGTAGCAAATTTTCATGTCAAATCGTGTGGAAAAAGCTCTGTCTATTCTTGGTAGAATAGAGATAGAATCGCCATACTACGCGTGCAGTAGTTTCGGAGCCTATTCGTTACAAACAAACAAACAAATTTTTCCTCTTTATAATATTAATGTAGATATTTTAGTGAAAAACATTAATTGATTGATTTATTAATTTATATTTTAATGCTTCTAACCTCTTATTTCAGCCAATTCAAACAAAAGGCAGCCAACGACCTAAAACGCAAGAAGCGCCTCAAGGTCGACTCATGGGAGGTCGTAGACGAGAATACGAATGACGACGATGACGTCATCGATATAAGAGACGTTGAGTTCCGTATGACGAACGACGCGAAACGTATACAGTCGCTTATAGCCGGCTCTAGCACTTCTAGTGGCAGAGATCTTGTTATGTTGAAGGTAAGAAGTAACATCGGTGCGTGATTGGCTAGCTCGCCGTCCGTCCGTCTTATGACGACAGGCCGTGTCGACGGCGCGTTCGTGTTCCACGCGCGCCTCAAAGAGATGTCAGCAACATTGCAGGGGCCCCTGCAATGCAAGGGCCAACGCCTGCCGGGGCTGCGCGTTGTTCGAAAGAGATATCGCGGTTTCGAAGCAAAGGGCTACGAAGGAAGAGGCCGCGGTATCTCTTTCGAACAACCCGCAGCCCCGACGATATCAGAGGCCCTTTTTTTTCGTGGGTGGAAAATCATCAAATAACACCTCCCGCTCTTGGGCAGAGCGAAAGGGAGTGTCAGACTTCTACTGACTAAAAACCATCCAAGTTCCTACTTAGCCCTTGCGCCAAGGCTGCGGTATCTCTTTCGAACAACCCGCAGCCCCGATGGGATATCAGAGGCCCTTGAGGCGGTTTAGAAACCTTACTGCCCACACGATAAGAAGAGGAAGTGCTAGAAAGTGGTTTTTTTTTAAATTACCCCTCACTATGAATTTGTCCTGTGTCGTGGGTGCGTTTATAAACATTTAAACTCACATACACAAAAAACCAGACTTGACAAAACTATACATACAAATATTTGTTCGTTTGTTTTTTCAGATAGTATTATGCAGAGCCCTCTACCCACAAGTGGCTGTTGCTGACAACTTTAATCACCATAAGGTAAAAATTTGCACTAATTTGTTTATTTTTAATGACACCCACTCTAGACCTTTTTTTTGACGGGTGGATAAGCATCAAATAACTCCTCCCGCTCTTGGGCAGAGCGAAAGGGAGTGTCAGACTTCTACTGACTAAAAACCACTCATGTTCCTTTTTTCGAACAACCCGCAGCCCCGACGGGATCCACTCTAGACCTCAATCCTGTCCTGAGGACAGCTGAGATGAGGTCGACGATAGAACGAGCTAACCTAGAAGAAGCGAATTAACTCGCGGCTTCAATAGTTCGGTGGCTTACTGCCGCACTCGGAGAGCTTCCTTCAATTAGTCCTAATGAGTCCCTAGCAAATTCTCACTAGATTCGTTAATGAACGATACATCCCAGAAACATAATTTTACTCAGAGATATTTAATGATTACTTAAGCCGTCACTTGGTAAAGATTTGACATACAAAACCTTCAATAAAGTGTCAAATCTTTACTAAGTAATTGGCTTAAGTAATCATTAAACTTCTCTGAGTGCGGCAGTTAGTCATTGATGATTTCCCATCAATAAAAAAACTGGCCAAGTGCAATTCGGACTTGCACATGAAGGGTTCTGTACCATTGTAGTAGATATTGAGATACTTTTCATGTTTTTTTAGCACCATAGACTTCTTATAGGTTTTCCTGTAATCTATAAGTGTTGAACTAATTTCTATATTTTTTTCAAAATTTTAGACTCAATAGTTTCGGAGATAAGGGGGGGGGGATAGTCGGACAGACAGACAGACACACGAGTGATCCTGTAAGGGTTCCGTTTTTTCTTTTGAAGTACGGAACCCTAAAAAAGCCATACAATAACTATTACTTCAATTGGGGTTTTAGAAATTTATCAGTAGTAGCCCGGAGTTTGGAAGACTGGTGGTATGATACCCCGTGCCTCGGAAAGCACGTCGGCCGGTCGTGTCGGATTGCAGTCCCATCGGACTATTAGAGAAAAGGAACAGAGTGCACCTGCGCCTGCGCACACACTTGTGCACTAATCTCCCGCGCCGATGGCTAATCTCCGTTAAGATTGACCAAAAACGGTCAGGAGGACATTATTATTAAGTACTTCAAATCCAGTCTTCAAAACCTTGCCTTATTTTTCTCATACCTATCCACAGCGTATATCAGAACAGCTATACCACACATGGAGCAAGCCATTCGTCTACTTGCACCCAACCTCGTTCTTCGGCAAACAGTCTCGTTTCCTGCAGCTCACTGACGCAGACATACATTCGGACTTGCCCGCTAGTCTCGGGTTCGATGGGAAGCTGCCTGTGTCTTCAAAGCATCAGATTTTGTGTTATTTGTAAGTATATACTTGTTTAATCACTATCGCTACATATTATAAAAGAAAGTCCTCCACCGCGTCTGTCTGTCTGTTCGCGATAATCTCGAAAACTGCTGCACCTATTTTCATGCTATTTTCACCAATGGATAGTGTGTTTCTCGAGGAAGGTTTTAGTACATTTATAATTTGACCGACATCCACGTGGGTGATGCCGCGGGTATCAGCTAGTCTATACTAATATTATAAAGAGGTAAAGTTTGTGAGTTTGTTGGTAATCTCTGGATCTACTAAACCGATTTTGATTTTTTTTTTGCTAATGGGAAGCTTTATTATCCCCGAGTGTCATAGGCTATATTTAAAACATTTCGGTGTGACAATTTCCGACCAAAACGCGAGCGAAACCGCGTGGAAAAGCTAGTCTGATATTTTATAAATGTCTGTGTCTATCATGTCACGGTGTTCGTGGTCATACTCCTCCAAAACGGTTCGACCGCCTTTTATGTTTTTTTTTATATCTGGTTGGTATGAGAATTGGTCGTTAAGTATTTTTACCATCCTACCGCCACCCATAAGTAGGGTTATGTTATGTTTCTGCTGTAGCTTCAGTTGTTGAATAGATCCCCTCTTGAGTAAACAAGTGTGTATAGATTCACAGTAGAGCCTACCTATTGTTACGATCTCAAAACATTCCGTGGGATAACTCCGACCATAACGTGAACGAAGCCACGGGAAAAAGTCAATAAATTATTAAAAAACCACTCTTTAAAAGTACTAAACATTTTACCCTGCTTTCAGATCGCTTCTGGAGACTACGAAACCGTACATAGTGAATTCAATGCGTATGCCTGCTGCGCAAACTCTATTGCTGTTGGCGCACTCAATCGACACCAATATTGGATTTACGAGGTAAAAAAAAACTTTATCTATTATGCTATCAGTCTTCTATATCTAAGCCCCGTTTTTCGAGCAAATTCCGTTATTAAATCTCTATCTATGAAAGCTTTTTAAACGTTTTCCCACAATTTGTTTGCCTCCTGTACCGTGGGTACGTTTACAAACATTTTAACTCATATATCAGATCCGGAACAACACATCCACTCTTACCAAACATCCGGATCCGGATCCGGTCTGGATGTCATCTCTCTGACATCCAGTCTTACCAAAGAGTATCGTATTACCTAGTATTAACTGGGTTGTGGAGGTCAGATAGGCAGTCGCTCCATGTAAAATACGGGTATTTAGCTGCATCCGGTTAGACTGGAAGCCGACCCTAACATAGTTGGGAAAAGGCTAGGCAGATGATGATGATCAGATCCGGAACAAGTAGAGAAATATTTTGTTCTATGCAAAAATCGAACAAGTGCAGCTGTCAATCGCTCAGCCACTGCGCCAACCGTGCTGACATATCTCTCTTTCTAGCTCAGTGTAGGTCTCTTCAAAATCTCCCCACGTTTGGCGGCTTCGTGTCATAGCTATCCAGTTTCATGGCTTTGTTTCTTCCTTGTCGATCGTCTCCACTCCAGCACATTCCTCCCCGTGTTACATCAAGTCCTTCTTTATTTAATACCAACGCGATGAATAATAACGTTGTATTTTCAGGATCGTCTGTGACTCTTGGCTGCTTTTAGAGTTTCCTTACCCTGAGTCTGGACTCAATTTACTTCTGAAAGCCGTGAAATTACGACAAAGATGGGATGCTCTGGTAAACCGACGAATTGCAGGTGAGTCTGTAATCTGTACATCATCAGCCTATTAATGTTCACAGGCCTCCTCTCTTGGAGAGAGAATGGGCTATAATCTACCACGCGGGCCCTACGGGTTGGTAGATGTCACAAGTCTCTGAATTTTTGGTTCTAAGACCGGTTTCTTTACGATGTATTCCTTCACCGTTTTGAGAGCAGTGGTGATGAAATAAATCAGGCGTAATGTATGTTTATTTTCAATTCCAGATGCAACCCCAACAAAATCAGTAGAAAGCGAGCTCGAAAAAGACAAATCCCCTAAAATATCTTACGAAGAGATTCAGCACGAGTTATCATGTGACATGTCGACCTATATGACCTCAGAAGTGTACTACACTATCAAGAGACTATTGCCCGGTGACCTCAAGGTAAAATATGCATTTAGTAGTTGGGAACGTGCGAATCAGTTTTGTTTCTATTCACCCGTTCCATTAGGGTAGTTAAAAAAAAAATAATAATCCGTCAGATAGATTTCCAAAAAATATTGGACACGTATTTTTTCTTTTTTCACGTAAACAAACTTTGCTTTCAAAACTCGTGTGACGTCATATTCTAAGACATTTTTTACCGGTGAGTGACGTCACAACCCGCCACTCAAATCTTTGAAGCTTTTTATCTTCGTCAATTTTAATTGATTTGAATCATATTTTTTTAGTCAGTAAACATCCCTATTAGTGGGTACCTTTTCTTTTTTTGGATGGTGGGAAATCATCAAGTGACTCATCCCGCTCTGGGCGGAGCGGGAGGGAGTGTCAGACTTCTACTGGCTAAAAACCACCCATGTTCCTTCTTAGCCCTTTGTGTCCGGGCCCGCGGTATCTTTTTCGAACAACCCGCAGCCCCGGCAGGGTTTATTGGGTACCTTGGTTTTATGTTTTGATTTGTCTTGCACTTTTCTCGTATTTGTTTTCTTTTGTACCTACAAAGAATTCTTATTTGTTACTAGCTTTTGCCCGCGTGAAAATGACGATTTTCCATACAAACTTTCATCCCTTATTTAGGGGTTGAATTTCGAAAAATCCTTCCTTATTCCTTGTCTACATTATGAAGGGAACCTCTGTGCAAAATTTTAGCATTCTATGTCCAATGGTTTGGTAGACCGTCTTCAGGCACCCACTTTGTGATAATTCTGGCTCATCTGTCCTGACTCATCCTGGAAATGTGACCAGCCCAGTCTTATTTTAACCTCGCAGACTTATCGCCAACATCGGCGATGCCTGTCTGTTTAGTTTTTTGTTGTTTGCACTTTAATTTTTGTGGCATTTGCCAGATAAATATACTTACTTTCTTTCAAGGTCATATACGTTGGGAATGATGACGAAGCTCACCCAGCCGTGGAACCTAACCCGTTCGACGAGACGTTTGTGTGTCGACCCCACGAGAGAAAAGGAGGGGTCTATGTTACTGATAATGTGGTTTATAATTCGTGAGTAGTGCTTTCTCTCTCTTGTTTATATTCTTTCTCTTTTTGAGGTTGTAGGATGTTGTAGGTTTGCGAGCATGCGGTGGAGGTCTGTCCTGCTTGGACGGAGCGCCACCATCGTCCTCGTCTAGGCGAATAACGCCGGCGACCTGTCGCGTCCGACCCTGGTCCAAACCATGGTCCGGTCAGGCATGGAAAGCGGTCACCTCCTTCTCCGAAGCTGTAATGCTAGCAAAGGAGAGGGCCAAACGCGTGAGAGAGAAGGAAACCCAAGCCGCCGCAACAGAAGATTCCCGGCCACCGTAGGCGCGGGTCTGCGGACGGTGAGCGTTGGGTGGCTCGCCGTTTTATACATTCGCGTAACACCACACATAGCCCTTAGCGTTTTAATCTCAGCCACATGCAATTTCTTTTCAATAATTCTTTTTGACTATTTAATTTTTTTTGTATGAATGAGCGGTATTCAAATTGTTTGTCATCGAAACAGAAACGTAATAAGTCTCTTAAGTTACTCTGTACTTCACAAATCTATTCCATATTTCAGTGTGGTCGACACAATTTGGAGCGGCAAATACTACGAAGAAACGTACAGCCAACCTTGGACTTGTTCTAACTGTGGGCTTAAAGTCTGCTTATCCCCCGTAGAGCGACTACAACACACCCACTTCACATGCTCAGCCAAAGAGCAGAAGAAAGACGAAGAAGCACCCAGAACTTCTCGGCAAATTAAACCTAATGCTAAAGAGTATAAGTGCGATGTTTGTAAGCAAAACCTTTATATGACTCCTGTTGAGATTTTGAAGCATAAGAAAAGTTGTAAGGAGAAAGAAAAGTTGTAAGGAGAAATAAAGTTCTGTACTTAATTGGATTGATGTTTTTGCTTGAGAAAAATCACCGTCAGTCATCATCAGCTTAAGCCTTTATAAGACTTCGGCAAATTAAAAGCAAGGGTTATAAATTATCCTGTCGAGGCTGCGGGTTGTTCGCAAGGGATACCGCGGCCTCGACATGAAGGGCTAAGAAGGAACATGGGTGGTTTTTAGTCAGTAGAAGTCTGACACTCCCTTTCGCTCTGCCCAAGAGCGAGAGGGGTTATTTGATGATTTCCCACGCCCCCCCAAAAAAAAAAAAGGGTTATAAAGTATGCAGTCAATATATCTGTATTAAATGTTAATTTATTTTGAAAACCAACAACTGTACGTGTACAAAATAATTATGTATTTCACAGTGATGAAATATCGTCCCATAATAGCTAATACGGTGGAAGAGCTCGTGGTTTAATAATAAGTGCCATTCGGGTCGATCTTTAGGTTAAGCCGCGCTTGCCTAGGTTGGTCTGTGGATGGGTGACAGCCCATTACATACCGAGTTTCCTCCGTACTTCGGAAAGCACGTTAAGCTGTTGGTCCCGGCTGCCATACATAGATCTTTGGCAGTCGTTACAGGTAGTCAGTAACCTGAAAATCTGACAACCAGCCTGTGTGTGTTATTGTGTTTTTTCTATCAGGAATTTCTTAGTAGCAGCCACGGAGTCAGGATATGTGCCCGGTTGAAGGCAATAGGCTCGCCGGTTGCTATTCTGTGGGACTTACAACATAACTGGCGAAATGTGGGTGTACTATTAGGTACACCTCGAAATGGAATGACTTTGAAAGGGCCAATCAGAACGCAGTACCCCGTTCCCCCGCACCTCAGCAAGTTGACAGAATTTGTTACATGCATTAGATCGAGTATTAGGCGTCTAGTGGCTGTATGGTCGTTGGCCTAACCCTTCGGGGATTACAGGCGTGATGTTATGTTATGTTATGATATTTTGATCTGACTATACATTTTATATTATTATTTTAAATTGATTCTGTCAATCGGCGCAAATTTACCTTTAGTTTATTATTTTATTGTTATGATTTTAAAGTTTAAGATATTATTATTATGCATATTGTGTATGTTGAAATACTATTTATGAAATGTGAATTTATTATTTTGAATTGTTGATGTAATTTATGAAAATCAAATGTATTTTATTTATTTTAGTGTAAGTACTGTAATTGTTGTGTGTAAATTGTAAATTAGATACTAATTACTTATTTATAAATAAATGTCTATGACTATTGAGTAATTTGATGTATGCTTTTACTTGAGAAATCATCATCATCATTTCAGCCAAAAGACGTCCACTGCTGGGCATAGGTGTCGAGAAATATCACAATCAAACGTCATCTGTATAAGCCTTTTTACCTGACTCGGGCAGAGCCAAAAGGAAGGGTAATAATTTTAGCAGTGCGACTACTGAGCATGAAGTCCTGATATCGATTCCGGGGTATGGAAAAGTAAGTAATACTTACGTACTATGCTAGCCAACTAAGAATAGGATCGCGTTTTCTGCCAACTTCACACGGTAGCAGTACTTATCTGACAGACAAGTACTGCCAGCAAAAAAAGAAATGCGAATAAGAAATGTTTTTTTTTTAATCATAGATTTATTTATTATAATAAACATATACCTACCGTATATGTTTATTTTTATAAAATATTATTTCTTGAATTCCAAAAGTAATTTTTCAACTCAATATGAGCTCAAAGAGAGGTGCGGTGCTCCATCCTAGACCACGAGAAATCGTTTTAATGTGCACAAGTACTTTGAAAGTGAAAAAAGTCGTGTAATATTTTTATTAACATGCTTTTTTATATCCTACTCATGTATAACTAATTTGACGTAAGTACAATGATTAGAAATACCAAAAAACTGAACATTCAATAATTAAACAGAATATAATTTCTTCATTGATTTTTCTGCACACTGTACGCTTTGGTAATGAAAATCGTGAGTTTTGCTGAACAAAATGGCGTCTAGACAACGCTATTCTTAGTTGGCTCGCATAGTATATTATCATACTTGCTTACGCCTGACGTACAGTGTGTGTGTCGCGCTTTGCTATTCGAAAAGGGCTAGGCGTGCCCCGTACTGAACCAACTAGTTGTTAATGTTGTTATTTTTATTCTCTCACCTACGTTTTTTATATTGAAAAATTGTCACCATCTCGGCAACCTCACGCTCTGTATGTTTTAATTGTAAAAAACAATATTAACCAAACTTGTCCACTGAACCCACACACAACTAAATATAAAACCGACTTTAAAAACTGGCCAAGTGCGAGTCGGACTCCTATATGAAGGGTTCCGTACCAAAACGGTAAAAAGTCACGTTTGCTGTATTCCCATACAGCAAACGTGACTTTTTACCACCCACTTAAATATTTGTTGTATTCTGTTTTTAGTTGTTGTTATAGCGGCAACAGAAATACATCATCTGTAAAAATTTTGTGTTATTATTTAGTCTACCTATCACGGTTCATGAGATACTGCCTGCAGGCACACGGACAGACAGTGAAGTCTTAGCAATAGGGTCCTGTTTTTGCCCATTGTGTACGGAACCCTAAAAAAGGAAGTTCCGTATTGAACCCACCGTTGCGTCGCGGGTGCATGATTAACGCACACGAATGCAACTCGTGACCCGCCCGTCGGCCATCGCGATGCCTGTTTTAATTCGCATTATAACGCACCGGGCGTTGCCGTTGTAATGACGCGGTGTATACCTACGGGGTGATTTTTGTTAGCGTAGTAAGCGATGATGTTCTATTATGTGACGAGCTCGTGGGTAAATATTAACAGCCGATTAACAGGATACAGCTGAATACCAGGATTTGACACGGCGCGACTAGCTAGTTTCCTAACTGGGTTGTGAAGGTCAGTCAGCTATCTGACCTCTACAACGCAGTTAGTATTAGAGTATTGGGGTAATACGATAGCGGAGGAGCTCGTGGCTTAATAATAACTGTCACTCGGGCCGTGTTCGTGTTTAGGTTAAGCCGCTTACCTAGGTTGGTCTATGGATAGGTGACTACCCATTACATACCGAGTTTCCTCCGTACCTCGGTAAGCACGTTTGCCATAATTATATAGATCTTTGGCAGTCGTAACAGGTAGTCAGTGGCCTGAAAGTCTGACAACCAGCCTTACCAAAAGTATCGTGTCACCCAGTATTAACTGGGTTTCGGATGTCATATAGACGTAGCTCCATGTAAAATACTGATAATCAGCTGCATCCGGTTTGACTGGAAACCAAACCGAATGGAGTTGAGCCAAGCGCGGGTGAACCTAAAGATTATCCCGAGCTGTTATTAAATATTTCTATGAACAAGTGTGCAGTTAGCAGTTAGTTATTACTTACTAATGTAAATATTCGTATGCCGCGTCTAGTCAAGAACCATACCATTTCTGTAACAACTTTGTGAATGCCGTATCCTACGAATAAATGTATTTGTCTTTAACACCAAAGTAAAACCGTGAAACGAGTAGGTGTTGTATTTTATCGCATAACAACTTTTTGGATAGTATTGCTTTCCTAGTTCTAGCAGGCGCCTACAACCATAATCAAGATTTCTTGTAACACGTACCATAACATCACACCTGCAATGCACGAAGGGTAAGCCAGTGATGTACCTACCTAATAGCACATCCACTTTTCGTCAGTTTGTCATCAACCGGGCACAAATCCAGGCACCGTGGCTGTTACTGAGAGATTCCTGATGGTACACCCCAATAACACTGCCCAACTTAGGAATCGAACCCAGGACCTCAACCAGTGGTGTCGGCCCCGACTTACGAACAGTAGCCCGTGGGTTCGAACCCAGGCAGGCGCATTACTTTATGTAATTTATTTCATCACCGCTGCTCTCAAAACGGTGAAGGAAAACATCGTGAGGGAATGTCTTAGAACAAAAATTCGAAGACTCGTGACATCTCCGCCTGGGCCCGCGAGGTGTATTATAGCCCATCCCCCTCTCCTAGAGAGGAGGCCTGAGTCCCTGCAGTGGGAACATTAAAGGCTGATAATGATGATGATTGTAGCTACAATTACATCTCTTGCAAACTTGAACCATTCTGGTAGTCCCATCAAAAGAAAGTAGGTACCCTTCAAAACGTTCAATAATTTCTTAATACAGCAAGAATGACTCCGACCCTGTGGTCCTACAATTGTTGCCTCGTCAGTCGTGAGCACCTCTGTGCACATTGTTGTACGAATTCTTTCACTGAGTTTACAATGTGTTTTCAATTATTAAGGAACATGCACAAACTTTTGAGACACGTTGATTCTTAATTTTATTTTGCAAGAAAAGTAGTAGGTACTAAAATGATGGAACGGGCGTTCCTCGTGTCCCGGACTTAATTAGGTCATAGACTGAATAATTATAGTTTTTACAATTTTTTTCTTTTATTCACATGAGTCTACTCAAACTTGACCAATAATTTACAATATAGGTATCACGTAGGCACTGTACAAAGGACGATGGGCAGATTTTTACTACCCTTCAATAGCGAAGAAAAAATATATGTCGTTGAATAATTATATTTAATTGAAATAATGTTTGTTATAGCAGCGTGTAATGTTGGTCCATTCGGGGTTATAGAGAAAATATCAATGATATTGTTATTTATAGGTAGGTAATCCTAACGTAGAAGAGAAGTAGGTAGTCCTGCGTACGCTTTTGGCGACAGCACAGGCGTTGATCAACTTGCACCGACTCACGCACGTCGCAACTAGGAAATCCATTACATTCAAGACATCATGAATTATAAAGAACTCATGGTACACAAAAGGGAAAAATAGGATTTACCAAAATCTGTTATACCTACACGTAGGTTGAGAGAAAGCGTTCAAATAGCAGAAGGACTTATTTCCGACGGCTCGAGGCTAACCAAGGCTAAGTCAGAACGGACAAATGTTTGAGTCAAGCGCCACATTTTATATTGATTGTTGTACTTGGTTCCATACATTTTTGCCCATTGTCCTTAGGTACAATCGAAAAGTCACTTGTCTTGTACATTTCTGCAAATTAGCGTTTCGCAAGACATGGTCTTCCATTTTAACAAGTTTTTTTTACAAAGTAATTGTCTCAATCATGGGTCCAACATCACGCCTGTCAATTGTTTGGGACGCACGAAAACGTGAGCATTTCATTGCCCGCGCAATACTTGGGAAAAGAAATGAGGGCGAACGTGAAAAGTTGCAATACTTTGGTCTTTTGAAGTCCTGGAGTAATACATTATTGTTAACTTAAGTACTACATGTAGCAATACATCTACAAAGTTGTGTTGTCGCTAAGAGGCTCGTTTTTTGTAAATTTACAGAGAAAATATGATACATCAAAGAGCGTGTTTTGTCCCGTATTTTGTCGACTAAGAAATAAAGGCAAGGTGAAGGAGAACAGAGAGGGGTATACGAAATTAGTACAAGAAGGGTAAGTGACTCCAATACCTCTGTAATGCGTTTGATGCAATGCAATGTAGAGGGATAATACTTTATTGAATAAGTTACCTAACCCTTCGGGGATTACAGGCGTGATGTTATGTTTGTGTTATGTGTTATGTCTATTAAAAAAAAATGAAAACATTTCGTCTTCGGAACAGAAAGAAAGAAAAGAAAAAAAAATATTTATCACAGATCGTGTATCTGTGATAAATAAATATTTTTGCATACAAAATGACGATAAAAAGGCAGTAGATTTACAGCATAGCAAATATTAATCAAAACAGAATAACAGATTGTATGTCCTAGTAGCGTGATGTGCTGGATTGGTAGGTACATTCTTCTTTAGTAGTACTTTGTCATTGGGAGGCCCTTATTTTGTGTTTGTGGCACCTCCTTACTGAAAAAACCAAGACCAATTTATAAACGCTATAGCACAAAAAAATAAAGCTTCGCCATTTTAGTAGGCGTAACTAATCTTGACAATTTACAAATCGCCACAAGTAGGTAGTGAACCCGTGACCTTGTCTTCGCCTGGCTCCGCGAAGGTTTCGGCCTGAACCAGTAATTATGTATAATTAGACGTCTTATCTGTCCGTGTGACCTCGCCCTAACAATGCCGGTCGGCCCGGAAGCGTCAACTGGATGATTTTCGTTTGTTCATGTTTAGATTTACATACCTTATGTAATGGTATGGCGTAAACTGAAGCAAAAGAAGGCATTATGCAGTACCAATACACTACACTGCACATACTTTTCGACTTTTTATTATTACCTGGCTGAGGGTAATGTGCTTGTCACAAAGAGATGTCAGCAAAATTGCAGGGGCCTGTGGGTTGTGCGAAAGAGGTACCGTTGCTTCGACATAAAGGGCTAAGAAGGAAACATTTCCCACCCTCCAAAGAAAGAAAAAAAGCTAATCTGCTTATCAACCCTTTTTTTTTTTTTTTGGGGGGTAGGAAATCATCAAATAACCCCTCCCGCTCTTGGGCAGAGCGAAAGGGAGTGTCAGACTTCTACTGACTAAAAACCACCCATGTTCCTTCTTCGCCCTTCATGTCGAGGCCTCGGTATCCCTTGCGGACAACCCGCAGCCTCGACAGGCGTCGGCCCTTGCTTCCATGTTGCTGACATCTCTTTGAGGCGCGCGTGGAACACGAACGCGCCGTCGACACGGCCTGTTGTCGTCATAAGACGGACGGACGGCGAGCTTACCCATCACTCACCGTCCATAGGCCCGCGTCTACGGTGGCCGGAAGCCATCACGTGGCCCCCGACGCCCGGAGCGCCTCCCGCGGCGGCTGGGACGAGAGGTTCTCTCCCTTTCACGATCCGCCACCTCCTTCGCTAGCATCACTGCTTCGCAGAAGGAGGCGACGGCGTCCCATTCCTCCTCGCCCCGGACCATGGCTTGCACCAGGGCCGGACGCGAGAGGTCGCCGCCGCCGATCGCCGCTACGAGAACACGGCGGGGCTCCGCCCAAGCGGGACACACCTCCACAGTGTTGCTTATCAACCCTGATATAGCGTTTGTACCTATGTTTGTTCCTTTGTGTAACTCTAGTGACTAAACACATGGGGCGATTTTGGTGATTCTTTCGGCAATCGACGGGTTTTCTGAATCGATGAATTTTGCGAGTGTCACTAAACTGACATAACCTCTTGCTGGGTTCGTATCTTTCAGAGGTCAATATTTCAGAAAAAATAGCTTACTTATTGGCTAAGTGATATTTGGATCAATCGCAGAAACTCTAATGAGCTTTTGCAGTTGAACTTTAAAACATATAAAAATTGGTTGATCACAGACCTATACAGGGTGTAATTCAACCCATCACACTCCCGTCAACCAAGCATTCTGTACATCAATCTCAGAACCTCTACGCAAAAATGTTTGCTGGGAAATGACTTTTTTTTTTGGGGTCTCAAAGTAGCACTCTTAAAACATTGTGCTAGTGGATGCTTTGAGTAATAAACGGGTCATGGAGGTAATTTAAGTAAAGTTAATACCTGAAAAACTAGTATTTACAAAAACAGCTGTGAAAAATTTGGAACTTTGACCCCCAATATCTCCGTAACTAGGAGGTTCCCAGGTATGGTCTAGAACAAAAAAATTATCGCAGTGGTGGGGAGAACAAGTGCCCTTCGTTTGCGTTAAGGGTACTTTTACACCCTATATAGGTACTTACCTACTTACGTAATTTAAGTTATCTTAATAGTTGAGTACCCAGTGTTATAAAAGATAGCTCAGATAAAAATGACTAAGCAAAAATACTGCTCCTCGAGTAGTTAGCCCATAGGAAGGCATTTCCATCAAATTCAACTTTATCGTGCACCGAACGCGAACCAGATGGGTGGTTAACTTTTAACCTCCAGCTTTACTGCAGCACCACTTTAATTGTACACTTCAACCTCACCTTACCCACTTGTTATAAGACCTATTATTGGATAAACAAGGGTTGTGGTAACGTGGTTTCGTGTGGAGCTTGCCTGTCAACCTGTCACCATGTAAGAAGGCAAGTCAGAGCATCTGTTGTGCTATATAATGAATTTATTTCATGGAAGTAAATCAGGGTAGGTAGTTACAAGGTTATTAAATGGTTTAGAAGATCGTGGCTTTTAGAAATAATGGTTGACTTCGTTGACGGGATCGGGGCAGTTTAAAGTGGTGATTAAAAATGGAAAATTCTTGTTTTGCTATCTCATGATTGTTTTATCAGTACTTCGGGTTATCTACTGTTGTAACCTAAATCGTATAGATTTGTATGGAAATGATAAAGATGTTCGGTCTATTGGTCTATTGGCTAGCAGGAGGTCCTGGGTTCGATTCCCCTGTCGGGCAAATTGTAATTGGGTTCCTTTAGAAATTTTAAAGTAACATTCTGGAGTCAGGACTTGTGTCCGGTTGATGGTAATAGGCTAATGTAATACACGAAAGGGTGAAATGTCGGTGCATAGAGACCTACAGTCCTCTGTGTAACCTTTCAGGTTAGACAGAGGTGTAGGTTATTACAGACGTGATATGAATGTTATGATAAATTATCTATCTACTTAGTAAATTGAGCGTTCAGTACAGGATGTTACGGCCAATTTACACCAGATTATATGACCATAACGTCTGCACTTATCAATAATTAAATGTTATTGTTTATGTATTTTTACGTGAATTAAATTGTATATATTTTTAAAAATTGAGATACGTGGTTCCATTATCAATTTTCCAACTTGGCGTCTCATAATTAAATACCCACCTTTTCATTTTTCTCAAACATGTAGGTATTTATAAGCTCCACTTTTGCGAATTTCACCAAAAATACGATTGCATGTAGCGGAGATAAGAACGTTGAGATTAATGTGTGGAGTGACAAGAATGGATAAAGTTAGGAATAGTAAAAGTATATTAGAGGAAGTTTAAACGTGGCGCCTACGCCTGTCACAGAAATAATTAAAGGAAGTCGTCTATCTTGGTTTGGTCATGTACAAAGGAGGGATGAAACGCATGTGACCAAACAAAGTGATGTGTATGTATGGAAAGGGAGAAGAAGGCCAAAGAAAAGATGAATGGATTGTGTAAGGAGTGATAATTATGAAAGGGAAAGGAGTAAATGCCACCGTGACATCTAACAGTGAAGAATGGAAGAAGAAAACGTGCACCGACCCAAAATAGAATGGGATAAGGGCAGGAAAATGATGATGACCAAATCTTTAAACCTATCGCAGTAGAAATATCGGTTCGCTTTAGTATCGCAGTTATCTATACTTAGTGTAGAGGCAAAACAAACAATGGTCATTGTCGGGACATCCATTTTTTCATCGAAGAAATCTAACGGTTCATCATCAACATCTGCATATAGCAGTCCACTGTTGGACATCATTATCTGCATTACCTTTTTCCAAACTGTGTTTGGGATGGCTTCCAGTAACCGGATATACCTAGCTGTACCAGTATTTTCCGTAAAGCGACTGCTGCAACTGATCCCGTCCAGACGACGCGTCTCACTGGCTGAAGTATTAAAAGTACCCCAACCACTTTTTTTATCTTTGTTTTTTGGTGTGTGGGAAATCATCAAATAACTTCTCCCGCTCTGGACGGAGCGGAACGAAGTGTCAGACTTCTACTAACTAAAAACCACCCGTGTCCCTTCTTAGCCTTTTGTGTTCCGGGGCCGAGATATCTCTTTCTAACAACCCGCAGCCCCGGCAGTACTGAATCAAGAACAAGACTGCCACTAAGAAGACCTAAAAGCCACCACAGACGCCACGATTAACGTGACCACATAGGTACTGGGCCCAAGAAATTTAGTCAAGTCGTACCATCGACACCAGATAGAAGTTTTCTACAAGACTCATTCCTTTTTACCTTTATAAACAAACGCCTGCTTATCCAGCTATTCAAGACATCGTAGCAGATATCGGCTCGCTATATTATCACGGTTATCTAGTCTAGAGGCAAAACAAACAATGGCCATTATCGCGGCATCTGATCTCGACACCGTAGCGTCACGAGGGTTTTCAATTTACGCCGGCTTCGGTCTAGGGCTGGTCTGAGAGAGGTAGATTTATAAGAACTTTAGAGAAATATATAATTATAAACATAACATTAACAATATTCACTTAAAAATTTGAATTTTATGATTCTTTGTTTTTTGCAATAAATTATCATTCTGTTCTATTCTATTCCAATATTTCTATTGGATCCCATTATATTCTATATTTCGAACTTTGCCCGTGTTTTTTAGGGTTCCGTACCCAAAGGGTAAAAACAGGACCGTATTACTAAGATTTCGCTGTCCGTCCGTCTGTCTGTCACCAGGCTATATCTCTAGAACCGCGATAGCTAGACAGTTGAAATTTTCAAAAATTATGTATTTCTGTTGCCGCTATAACAACAAATACTTACTATTAACAAAATAAAATAAATATTTAAGGGGGCTCCCATACAACAAACGCGACTTTTATAGATAATGGTACGGAACTCTTCGTGAGCGAGTCCGACTCGCACTTGGCCGGGTTTTTTTTTAGTGTCATTTTAGACATTCGTAACACCCTGTTTTTTTGTTGACAAATGATTGACTCCCTGTTTTTTTTATTTTCAAATTATTGTTTTCCTGATTTTAGGAGATTGGACGACACCTATGCAAGAAAGTAAGATTCATTCTAGAAAACTAATAATTCACACGCAGACACTGCAGACTGTTTCAGCATCCCACTCCCGACCCGACTTCAGGAAGATTTTCTGCCAACCTTAGCCATCACGCGCAGACGCAGCCGACCGCCTATGTTCTGACTCACCTACTTTATAGTTGAAAGCTGACGACCGTGTGGTGCACCCTTTATAATTTAGCTCGTAACTCCTCCCTGTTGTGATTTGTGTGGAATGAACTTTAGAGTAGCTGTGGTTTCCTACTTTAGATCGAAAGGCAGTTTAATGTTTTAATGGTAAGTTACAGCTAATTTTAAGTTCTAATAAGTAAATGGTTTTGATATTGGATAGTTTGTAACGGGCAAGAAAATTAAGAGTATTTTACATCAAACGTACAGACACAACCACATCAATCGAACAAAGAACATAGAAAACACAAGAAAAACAAAGTCTTCCACCACGTCTGTCTGTCTGTCTGTTCGCGATAAACTCAAAAACTACTGCACCGATTTTCATGCTGTTTTCATCAATGAATATAGTGTTTCTCGAGGAAGGTTTTAGTTTAATTTAATAGGTTTTTTTTAAAACAACCCCTAAGGGAGGTAAATAGGGGATGAAACTTTATTGGGATATTATTTGACATCCAAGCTAATTAGCGATAAAGTTGAAAGTCAATTAAAGAAAAATGTGACTGATTTTAGAAGCTTTATGTGCTGGGGTCTGTTAGCCTGTACTATTATAGTACGCCAAAACATAAATGCATCATAACTATTTTAACGATTACAGAACATTTTCTTGCCTCGTTGGTCTAGTCTAGTGGTCGCAACTGCGGAGCAAGAGGTCTCGATACCCGGGTAGGGCAAAGAGTTATTGCGTACAGTCAGCAGCACCAATATGTAAACACTTAGTAACGTTTACAAGTAATTTTTACCACCAGTATCGAATTCATTTTCATGTAACGTTTCGAAACTAATATTTTGGAACCCATATTATCATAAAATAGGTCATATCTCAAAATTGCAATCGAGAAATTCACGTATGAACTTTGCCAAGTATAAACATATTTTTGCTCGTGACTGTACAGACCATGAAACGCAACAACTTTTGTTACATGGCTTTTAGAACATCATAACTTTTTTTAGTTTTACCATAACTTGATCAGCTGATCGCATCACTTCCTAAATGAAATCCATTTTTTTTGCAAATTTTGGGTACTCGTAGAATAGAAGATATTCAGTTCCATGGTCCTGGAGACCACACAGGCGGTATTGCGGTATTGGTATTACACTTTGTATCTAGGCATTCCATATTGCATAGTTTTGTTGACATGCTTCTTGAATTTTTATTATTAGGTTGTAACTTATTATAAACTTTTATTTATTTATTTATTTATTTAATTTGGCTCCTCAACAATGAGTACCTACACTGTTACATTGTGCACTGTTTATTATGGTTTTAACTTTTATTGACTTAGTTTTTGTTTTTTTTATTTACATGATTTATTTCCACATGTTTTTATTGACATGTGTGTATGAAATTAACATGCTTTTTTATTTTTTGTTAATGTGGTTTAACTGTAACTCTCATTCACTTGATTTTAGAATTTTTATTGTTAATTATGATTTTCCTTTTATAGTATGATTGTTGAATTTATGTTATTTATATGGTTTAATACTGTGTAATACCTATTGACATAATTTTTGTTTTTTTTTTATTTATATGATTTACGTATGATTGACATGATTTAGTGTTTTATAAGTTTTTTTTTTCACACATTTTTTATTGAAAGCGGGTATTTTTTCCCCTTTGCTTATGCTATGATTGAGTTTTATTTTATGTTCCGTGTTGTGTTAGTTTTAATGAAATTTCGATACAATGTAAAAATTGTTTGTGAAATAAATGATATGATTGGAAATCTTTGCTGATTTGCCTATATATAATACTTCGAGAAAGTAGGTCAAAAATAGACCTGTGAAATTGTCTCAAAATTAGTCAGGTTTTCTTGCACCGGGTAGACTGCTAGGTACCCTACACTCCACCTATCCTATCACCTTCGAATTCTTTGACAAGAACCTCTTATTGTATACCAACCAGCAGACACCTTATCTAAAATGGGCCAACATTTAGCAAAAACTTACAAAACAAATAAATCAAGTTTCATAGTATCCAACGCCATCTATCGGGCGGAGCGAGCCGGTGTCGCAGCAGTCGATGTATCGCCCAATAGAGCAGTAAATCGTGCGATATCTACCGCAAAGCGATCGTGAACGATCATGAACGGGTTCGTTCTAGTTCGTAGATTTCTTATTGGGTAAAATCATCATCTTCCTGCACTTGTCCCATTCATTTGTGGTCGGCGCAACACGTTTTCATCGTTTTCATGGAAACGCATCGTTAGTCATGGAAAACCATATTTTATTCTTTTATTGTGTAAAATATGAATGAATGAAAGAAGAAGACAAGCTGTGCCGACCCCAAATAAATTAGGATAAGGGCAGGAGAACGATTATGATTAGTTAAGCAAGTATTGTGTCCGCTAATTTCTGAGACACAGAATCTGATTTATTGTTGGCTGGCAAGAATGCTAACGTCATTCCTTTTGGGAAAGGCCTTTGTTTTTTGGTGGGTGGAAAATCATCAAATAACCCCTCCCGATCTTGGGCAGAGCGAAAGGAAGTGTCAGACTTCTACTGACTAAAAACCACCCATGTTCCTTCTTAGCCCTTTATGTCGAGGCCGCAGTTTCTCTTTTTATTCTCTTCCGACGGGTTTGGGAAGGGCCTGAGGACTGTTACAACAACCTGCTTAATGGAAATAATTCCACTTTAAATCTTGGTGGACGTCATGTCCCACAGTTCAACAAAGTTCCCAAATGCCATATTAGCCAGTTAAGAGCACACCTCGCAAGGTCGGGTGCGCGTGACCACGGCGGTCACAGCCGCGCGCTAATTTGTTACCGCCGGTCAGACCGCCACACAATCACTGCGGACTGCGATCATCAACTGAGAGCGGTCACGTTGCTGACTTATTGTCCTTGCTGGTGGACTATTGGCTTCTTATTGATGTCGCATAGCTTTTGGGTGATAGACAACAAGTTCTTGTGGGTCAGTATTACCTGTATACATATTATTATTATCTAGTCTATCTAAAACGCAGAGGCCTTCAAAGTCATCCGTCACTATACAGGGTGTAAACGAACCCTTCACGCATCCGCCAACCAAGCATTCTGTACATCAAACTGAGTACCCCTACGCAAAAATTTTTGCTGGGAAATGACTTTTTTTTTGGGGTCAAAAATCATATTTTACGCTAAAACTCAAAGTAGCACTCTTAAAACATTGTCCTAGTGGATGCTTTGAATAGTAAAAGGGTCATGGAGGTAATTTAAGTAAAGTTAAAACCTGAAATACTAGTATTTACAAAAACAGCTGTGAAAAATTTGGAACTTTGACCCCCAATATCTCCGTAACTAGGAGGTTCCCAGGTATGGTCTAGAACAAAAAAATGATCGCATTGGTGGGGAGAACAAATGCCCTTCGTTTGCGTTAAGGGTACTTTTACACCCTATATACACTTCACTTGAATCGTAATGAAAACAGACGATGACAATAGGGTATTTCACCAAAAAAATCTAAGTAGTCCGTCAAATAGATTTTCAAAAAATAATGGACTTTTTTCACGTAAACAAAAGATGAAGACGATACAGTGCTTCGAAAAGTCTCAAAGTGACGTCACAACCACACACAACACACTTTGACACGTTTCATTTTCGTATTTTTTTATTAATTTGATAAAACAAAAAACACGTATCTTATATTTTTCGATAATCTAACAGACGGACTAATTAGATTTTTTTGGTGAAATACCCTAAGCTTCTAGCAGTGGCTGCCGATGCGACTTCGAGCTTCGATTTATTTTCTGTGCGAGTCAAATAAATACAATACGCCGGTTATCCTGGAAGGGTTAGTCAGAGATGTGCCTTAGACATAATAGAAGGTAAACCCGCGTTTCGCCAGTTAAGTTTAAGTATCAAGTCCCAACCACATTGCCATCAACCGGGCACAAATCCAGACTACGTAGCTGCTAAGAAAATCCTGCTGATTAAAAAACCCAAAAACTATTTGCCGATCGGAAAATATCGAACCCAAGTCCTCATACGCTTCCGACTACTAGACCAGGCAGTCCAAAGATATCCCACAGAAATAAAGGTACCACCACACCACTCCACGTTGAAACACAAAAGTTCCCACCAACCAAAAGCCACACTCACAAAAGGTAGGCTGTATCCTTTGGCCTCAACGTCGGTATCACGGTGAATCTACAGGACAGCGGTAGATAAGGCAGCGGAGATACTACTGCGTTTGATAGGCTGGTAACACGCGATGGCGAGTAGCTTTGTAGCGCGGAACTTGTCTTGGGGGTTGAAAGAGGGCATTGTTTGTGAGAGTTGAGTTTAAGGGCAGATTTTTAAGCCTATGATTGAAAGAAAGAAAATAAAGACAACATATTTATTCAGCACATGTCACAAGTGCACACAACAAGCAATAAAAAAAAAGAACCTAAAAAATAACAGAAAAAAAGGAGTGTGCATCTCACGGCTGCGCCAAATAGGATTGCTGTAGAAATGACAGATTTTTAGGATAATATGTGGTTTTAACTATACTAGTCTAGTGATCATAAGAGTTTGGCAAAGTGTTATTGGGGTTTTTCGTAAGGAATTGCTCAGTAGCTGTCAGCTGCTGTTATCTGGATTTGTGCTCGGTGAATGTGGGTGTACCATTAGGCACCTACACTTATGCCTAAGCATTCGGGGATAAGAGGTGTGATGTTATGTTACGTGGTTATTTTTATAGGATGGAGAGAACGTAGCTAAATAATTAGCTTATTTAGTTTATTCTCGGGGGTAAAGTACACAATGATATTATTTCTGAAAAAAAAACAGATAAGTAACACTTTAACGGTTAACCCTGATGAACGTAGCTGAAGAAATATAAAATAAGGGAAATGTTATTCAAAGACTTAAGAGATTTCATAAGAAAAAAAGTACTGACACAAACACTTCTGTGCCAAAAGCAAAGAATTCCAAACGTCTGAAATAGAAACCCGGCTGTACTCCAGGAAAACGAACCAATCTCACCAGTTTTAACAACCCATAAACAATAACTTAGCACCGTGACAGAATCTAAAAGAAAGCGGGAAGCTATAATCTCTGCGATGTCCCGATAGTTTGCGAAGCGTGAAGCGAAGGACGAGCGGTCGTTGTGCGATTTGTCGTCCGAGATCGTATCGTCGGCCGTAATTCGGCCGCGACTGCCGTGCGTGTTCGTACACCGATTGCACTTGATTAAGATTGAGACACAATGAGGTATTCTAGTGGTTGAGAAAATTCACCACATTAAGTCTTTGGGAGGTATGAGGAACAGGGTGTAAAGTTCCTTATCCCCCATAGAAATGGGAGGATCCTCCGACCCGACGGGTGTTGTGTCTGGTGGGCTAACTGCCCGACATAAGTAAGTCGGGATTTTCTATATACGCTAATGTCGCGGATAAAGTTGATAGCGCGATGTAGGATTTGTCATTTTAGTTCGCATGTGTTGAGATAGATGTCGCTGTCGCCACAAGTCTATTTACTCCAGGCGTTATACATGCCTTTATACCAAACCAACGTGCGTATTGTAAGAATATTTGATTGTCACTTGCTCCGGCAAAAACCAGCATGCCTAAGAGAAATTTCCCAGAGAAATTACCCATAAAAACTTTGACACCAGGGCATACACTAACCACACGAAAAAGAAAAAAAAACCAAAGAAAGCGATCCAATTGAGTTTGTGATCCAATCTTTTTAAAATCCATAAGTAATCAGATAATTTGCGTCTCCGGGGATACGTAGTTACGACATACCAAGGGTGTGTTGGACTTTTTACTAAAATAATAATCGCATAGATTTTATTTTGCATGAAAAAAATCCTATCCTTATTATTATTTTTTTGTACTCTTATATTTTACTGTACAGTGCTGTCCTATTTGACCCAAAGGTTGACTGGTAGAGAATGCCTTGTGGCATTAAGTCCGCCTATGTACTACTCTTGTTCATGAAGTTTAAATAAATAAATAATGAACACCGATTATTAGCGGGGCCGAAGTTCCTCAACTAGCCTTTTGGCCGAAACTGGTTGAAAGTGAAAGTGAAACAGTACATTGGGCCAATCAATAAAAATAAAATGTTAGTTCAACCGAACTCAGTTGTACCCAGACCCACTCATTTCATTTCATATCTTTGATCGAGTTACTCATGCAATAAAAATCAGCGTGATCTACCGATTATCGTGTAGGTAATCGTTCTCTGATAACGATAGGTGGTGCCGATAAGCTAAAATTACTGACAAATAAAACACTTCATAATATTATGAACTACAATAGCTGAGTAGGGCCGAGGAGCTCGTGTATCAATCTTCAGATTAAGCCGCGCTTGTCTTGGCTGGGCTGTGGATGGGTGACAACCTTTCCTCCGTGCTTCGTAAAACACGTCAAGCCTTTGGTCCCGGCTTTAATTTGTTTGACAGTAGTAACAGGTAGTCAGTGGTCCGGAGATCAGACAACCAGTCTTATTAAGGGTTGCTAACTGGGTTGCGGTTTGTAGGTCAGGTAGGCAGTCGCTTCATGTATAAAAAAAACTTTTTTGCAAAAAAAACAACCGACTTGTTGTTGAAGAAAAATCAGCTTCTGAAGTCGGTGGCAAAAAAACGAAATCAAACAAACAACTGTCACCGACTTCAGAAGCTGATTTTTCTTCTGAAGTTTATTTTTCTCTTTTTAGTGTTTTTCAAGTCTGTTGTTTTTTGCCTGACTGGAAGTCAACATCGTTGGGAAAAGGCTAGAAAGATCATGATGCAAATTCTACTACCAAAAGACGGAATCCAATTGGTCCTACGAGTACAAGCGTAATTTAAATCATGCTTACTGACAAATAAATAAGATTTATTTGCAATGGAATGGAACAACGATTAGGTGCTTGATGTTATTTATCATCGTCAGATAAAGTCATGACAGTCATACAGATGATGAAACATACTGTTCGCGTCGAATAACTGTGCCCCTCTGAAGTTGGCTACGAGTGGCTGCGCAGTAGTCAAAATTACGAAACAAAAAGTCAAAAAGCAGTCAAAAATTATACAACATTTATACAAAACTATGTTATCTTTTAAAAATAATTATGTATTTATTTTGTTCAAATAATTTTCTACGTGACTGCACTTGCGCGATCTTTTCAAATGGCTAACTTCAGAGGGGCAAAGTTATTTGACGCGAATTATACCTAAGTATGATGAAGACTTTATCTGACGATTAACTTATAAATTAGGTGCAATCGAGCGTAATAACGGATTATAAATATAGAATCATATTAATCTGTGATTTCACGGTTAGTTACTAATCAATTGATTAATTTATTGGAAAAACAAAGAGAGTACCTACACCACCTGATATTCGGTCATTAGAGGTCATAACCTCTATTTTTATGTCCCAAAAAGGGCAGACAGGTAGATAGGACATCGGGACCAGTTAAATTTTTTTAAAGGCTGCCTTGTCAACCCCGAAAGGTTAGGCAGAGCTAATAGTACACACACATTTTGCCACTTATGTTCAGTCCCATGTAATAAGGGGAGAGCCACTGAAAAATTTCTGACGGAAAAACGCAACGAGGCTGTCAAAAAAAAAATTACATTATTCAAATTTCGGTGTCTTAATTTTTCGTTAGTTCACTAACGAAAATCATTTCGTACTTATGTGATGGCTTAAATTTTCATCTGTCTTGTACCCAGGGAGATCAGATGGAATTGGTGTGGTTTGGTGGCACAGCACTATTTTCTAACATTCTACGCTATCAGCCGTCACGCTATATTTTACTCCCGTGTCTTTCTCGTGTTTCCTCTCACAGTCTATCCATCTTTAGCTTTGGTCTCCCTCTCCCTCTCCACCAATCAACATTCATACTCATCACCTTTATCCACATGCGGTTCGATTATACCATGACCTAAACTATCCAGTGTTTCCTCCCAGTACCTCCCCGGCGCTACGTCACAAGTCGAAGCTCCTACCGCTAGATACCGCGGCACAACTCGTGAGCGATGCCTCGCCAGATAACCATTGCTTTGTTTCGCTGTAAAACTCGAAAATTAACATCATTTGCCAACGCCCGATCGCTACGGTGATACCGACACTAGTAAATATCGGTGTAAGTTGGGAGATGTAGAGGGAGTTCTGTTTTTTTTACTTCGAGATATTTTTAATGAAAATCGTGGTTCAACAATAACACCCATTCGGGGTCGATCTTCAGGTTAAGCTGCTCTTGCCTGGGTTTATGTGTGGATGGGTGACCACCCATTGAATACCGAGTTTGATCTGTGAAAAGCACGTAAGTCCCGGCTGTCAATTGTAGAACTTTGATAGGCGTTACTGGTAGTCAGTGTCCCGAAAGTCTAACAACCAGTCTTGCCAACGGGTATCGTATTATTTAGTGCTGACTGGTTTGTGGAGGTCAGATAGGCAGTCGGTCCATGTTATTTTATTCAGCTGCATTCGGTTAGACTGGAAGCGTACCCCAACATAGTTGGGAAAAGGCATCACACACATCACATAAACTTGAAACTCTGCATCTCATTTCACCACTAGGAGTATCCCAAACACATTGTCAAAGCATTTATTTCAATTAAACCATTACAGGTACTTTTGAATATCAGAAGAACATTCATGAAACTAAACTACGAGTGCAATACGTCATCCCGAAAGCCACCACGCTTTCTTAACGCTATGTCTTGTAACTTGCGCCAAACAACTACAATAACGTGGTGTTTAGTTTTAATAGTCGTCGAGATGTCGGAATCCGATGTTGTACGTATAGGAAACTATTGTGAGCAGTAATGTCTCGCTCTTATAATCATTAAATTAAAATCGGTAACGCATTTAACCTTATTACAGTCGATTTTACTTGGTTTTGTTTCAAGGATACCAAAACTTACTGAATGCCTCTTTGGTCTAGTGGTCGCAAGCGCCACTGCTGTGCTTGCAGTCCTGGGTTCGTTATGGAATTGAGTCTGGATCTGCTCTATTGCTCCTTCTTATCAATCAACCCAGTCTATCACGGTCACCGCTGGGGATAGGCCTCTTCCAAACTGCGCCACAACACATTGCCGTTCGCCTTTTGCATCTGTTGCATGTTGCAGGCTGTTCCAGCCTCGGGAGTCGCAGGGCCATTCCCGGCTACCGTAGGTGCGGGCCTGTGGAGGGTGACTAATGGGCTAGCTTACCGCCCGTCCGTCTTATGATGACGACATGCCGTGTCGACGGCGCGTTCGTGTTCCAAGCGCGCCTCAAAGTAATGTCAGGAACATTGTAGGGGCAAGAACAAAACTAAACAACCCGCAGGTTGTTCGAAAAAGATACCTCGGCCCCGGACACAAAGGGCTAAGAAGGAACATGGGTGGTTTTTAGTCAGTAGAAGTCTGACACTCCCCCTTCCGCTCCACCCAGAGCGGGAGGAGTCATTCGATGATAATTATATAATTACTTGTGACTAATTGATTATCCAACGCTCTGACTAGGGTCGGTAACATATTGGTTGTGTCCTTGGTCAGTGCGATAATACCTATCTGATAATTTTGGTAAAGTCACATTTCCTTGATTTTGGCCTTATACATTTTTTTTGTGATTAGTGTTTTCAAGGTAAGAAACTGAATTTTCTGTTAGCGTTATATTGGAACGGAGTTTCTTATCGCTCGTTATCGTTCAGATTTGTGAGCGGGCTGAGTGGCTTGACCGAAAGATGCGTAACAATGAAAAACGTCACCAAAAACCGTTTTTTTTTTGCAGGCTCTTCCCGATCACCTAGAAAACTAAAACTTTTTCAATCGATTCAATTTGGAGTAAAATTTTGAGAATATGCTAAAATACATTTTATAATTTTATCGTATTTAAACCTTTTTACCCGACTGCAAGGAAAGGGTTATGTTTTTCGCGACTATATTTTTTTATTAATTAATATTAATAGAAGGGAACTCCGTTCTAACCGGGTGTCCATAAGACACCTCTCATTTTTTTAGACTTTCGTGGTCAACAAAGTATATACAGGGTGTAAATCAACCCATCACACAGTCGTCAACCAAGCATTCTGTACATCAAACCGAACCAAACAGTACCCCTGCGCAAAATTTTTTGCTGGGAAACGACTTTTTTTGTTGGGTTCAAAAATCACATTTTACGGTAAAACTCAATGTAGCACTCTTAAAACATTGTGCTAGTGGATGTTTTGAATAGTTTGCGGGTCATGGAGTTAATTTAAGTAAAGTTATAACCTGAAAAACTAGTATTTACAAAAACAGCTGTAAAAAATTTGGAACTTTGACCCCCAATATCTTCGTAACTACGGGGTTCCCAGGTATGGTCTACAACAAAAAAATGATCGGAGTGGTGGGAAAAACAAGTGCCCTTCGTTTGCGTTAAGGGTACTTTTACACCCTATATATTATTATTATTTCGCCTTATAGTTTCGCCATGTCCGTCTGTCTGACTGTCTGTTCGCAGCTTAGCTCAAAGACTCTTAGGAGGAGGGCTTGTATTTATGCTTTTGCGATTGCACAACGACACGCTTTGCTTATGCTTTGCTTGGTAGTATAGATGCAGGTCTACCTTACTGCCTCCCTCAGAGGCGGCAAGGTGGCGGGGTCTTGAGGGAGAGCGCCACAGTCGTGTAGATCCTCAAGGCAAGTCTGGTGTGTTCACCTTCACGTGGTTGCCGCCCCGTTTTTGGTCTAATTCCATACGAAATAGACGTAACAAAAACCACCAGGCGCGTTCTACCCTACCTTACTGCGACCATCTGTGACTGGATGGTGGTGGGCTCGGATGCCACTAAAATTCAGCTGGTACCGAGTAGGTACAACCAGTCACCTGCGCTAGGACCTGCGCAGTTGAGCGCCGTAAGCGGGGATGAAGGAGTCCTGGGGGGTTGAGCCGAGCGGCGCTGGTGGTAATGTGTCCGCAAGGCAACACGCCCTCTTTGGTCCGGATTTCAAGCGAAACGGTGGCCCTACCCAATAGCCGGGGGTAGGGAAATGGCCATAGTGTCCCGTCAGAGGGTCACGGCGAGGAGTGGGAGGTCCGCGGAGGTTATCTCAGGATAGCCAAAGCGGTGGTGAAGGTCATACTGACGGTGTAAGTGAGGGTTGATCAGTTCAGAAGGGATTAGTCAGTCCCCTATGCCAACCCGATCAAGCACCCGATGTCGCACTGTGAACCAGCCTAACACTCCTATATCTCGATGGTAGTCCTAACGTTCGAGCTAGCTTGTAGCGAGACGTTCCCTGGTGCGGGCTCCAAGGAGGGTGGGAAGCCAAAGAGATGAAGTTTAAATAAGGTAACACTATGGATAAGGAAACTGACATTACTAACACACACACACACAACACACATGCAACAAACACACACGCAGACACACCATCCACTCACATACATACAACAACCACTAACATAAACACTCACAAGGCACAAACACACACCGGAGCGAAGGCGAAAGCCAGAACTCCGAAGGGGGGTGCTCCTAGCACCTCTTCAGCCCCCGGGTGCTCAGCTGCCAACGCGGCGAGCCCCAGTGCGGGCACTGGTCCGGCCGTGGCGAATACCGCGGTCAAGACCAACAAGTCCCACAACAAGGGAAGGACATCGGTGCTGCTTGGGACCAGTTCCGATCCTTCTCCCCTTCAGGGTGCACAGCCCCCCACGACGGTTAACGCCGGTGGTCGGGCTCTGCTGCCGAATCCTCCCCCGCCCATTGTTCCTCTAGTAGCCCCTCCCCCGCTGTCCGTCACTGGTCAGTCGGTAGAGCTCTGCAACACCGACGACGTGTTCGCGCGTAACTGGCAGGTGCAGAAGGGCAGGAACAAAGGCAGGAAGGGGGGTAACGCTCCGGCATCACGTCGTCAACGCGCGGACCCTGCAGTGCAAGCTGCTCCGGCCCCCTTGGCAAGTGGTGCTAGAAGAAGGAATAGGCCGAACAAAAAACAACGGCTAGCGGCACAAGGTAAGGGTAAATCCCGTCAATTAACGCTGGCTAATGCTGCAGGTCAGGAGCAACCGACCAGTGGCAAAGTCAACTTCTTCTCCGCAGGCAGGCGGGCGCAGGCCGAAGTCGACAACAGCCGACCAGGCCCCAGTCGACCACCAGCCGGCACGGTGGAAGGACAAGGCACGGTAGAAGGACCAGCCACGGCGACTACACAGCGACCTGTTCGGAAGGATCAGGCCGCGGCCAAGCGGGCTCTCAACGAGACCTCATCACCTCGAGGGGAGCGTAAGCGGCCGCGGCTTGATAAGTCCAAGCGGGTCGCGAACCGTAGCTATGCCCAAGCTGCAGGATCAGACCTCGACGTCGCAGTCACGTGCGGCCAGACGGGGCAGATCAACAAGGAGGTGGCGGACCAGATCCATGAGGCACTCCAGAGGAAGATGCTCGCCGAAGCCTGCTCCCCTGACGCGGAGGACTTACCAGTGCCGGTCTTCAACGCAAGGCCGACGTTCGCTGATGGGGTCCTCAACCTGTGGTGTGACAGCGAAGTCACCTTAAGCTGGCTGAAGAAGCTAGTCGCCGAGATGCCTCCTCTTGCCGGCACGTCGCTGGTCATCAAGAAGCAGGCAGACATCAAGCGACGCGTACGCTGCGGCATCCTGATCCCTGACGACCGGGGTGTATTCACAGACCCACAAAACATCGGGCGGCTTCTGTGCCACCAGAATCGGTGGATAGACATCAGGAGTTGGGGACTGCTGCATGCCAAGAGGCAAGAAAATGCATGCATCGTGGTAGTCGGGATCCCTGAGGACCATATCCCAACTTTGCTGAATGCTGAACGACGACTGTCATTCTGTGCCGGGAGGGTCTACGTGATGTTCCAGGCACCGAATGGCAAGTTCGTCAATGTACCTCAGGGATATCCAGAGCAAGCAACCACAACAGGGGTGACACGGGTGGAGGAGACAACTCCCTCCACGATTTCCACGGAACGGCCCACGGTCGTGCCTGCGGGAGCAGAGCCAAAGGCCCCAGCAGCTGTCGGAGTGGAAGCCGTCCTTACGTCGGGTGGGGAGCTTGATGACGATTTATTGTCATCAGCTTCCGACCTGGAGGAGGGCGGCTTCGACCCCGGCTTTCTGTTTGCCGGGCTGCGGCTTGAGGGTGACGAGGAAGGATCGACCAGCAATGGCATCCCCTTCGTTAACCTGTAAAGTCCTGCAGGCAAACCTCCACCACAGTCAGACCGCAACGGCTCAGCTACGGAAGTGGCTGGAGGTACAACACACGGCCATAGTCCTTATCCAGGAGCCGTGGATCAGGGCGGGACGTATACAAGGACTCTCCAATCTTGGGGGTAAGCTTCTATTTAGCTCAGAGCACGATAATCCAAGATCGTGTATCTATACGACGCGTAACATAAAAGCACAGCCACTTACGGAATTCTGTTGCAGGGATATCTCTGCAGCTAGGCTGCTATTACAGCGCGGGGACACGGAAGTAGAGGTGGCTTTCGTCTCGGCATATATGCCTGAGGCTGAGGAGCCACCCCCGCATGACCTCGCCCGCCTCGTAAGGCACTGTGAGTGCACACGGCTTGAGGTGGTCATAGGGGCCGACGCAAACGCTCATCACCCTCTGTGGGGCATGAACACGCAGAACGAAAGAGGTAAGGCTTTAGTTGACTATCTGTTTACGACAAACCTAACCTTATTAAATACAGGTTCCGAACCAACATTCGTCACCAGACGCAGTCAAACGATCATAGATCTCACTCTGGCATCGGAAGGCGTAGCGGCCATCACATCCGGCTGGCAGGTCTCGAAAGAGGCCTCCTGCTCGGATCACAGGTGGATCCGCTTCGACATCCCGGTTTGTGTGACACCTATACTGCCACGCCGCAACCCACGCAATACGGATCGAGCTGCCTACACTCGCATCCTTGAAACCAAGCTTGCGCCAACAAAGCACTGGAAGACCCTTGAGGACACGGGCCAGATCGAAGAGCGAGTAAGTTACCTGACAAAATCTCTGTTAGATAGCTACCATGCATCCTGCCCAGAAACCACTCCGCCTAAAACACCAGGCAAGCAACCATGGTGGGGACCGGATTTGGAACGTAAGCGCAGGAAGGTAAGGGCAGCCCTTAACAGAGCCATGAACACCTGTGCTGATGAGGATTGGGACGTCTATAGGGCGGCCAAATCCAGCTACAAAAAATGCATACGACACAGAAGCTCTGCTGGCTGGAAGAAATTCTGCGGGAAAATAGAATCCTGCCAACAAGCAAACAGGGTAAGGAAAATACTGGCACAGCAGAACTCTGCCGGACCTGCAGTGCTCCGTAAACCTGACAACACGCTTACCACTACTCCAGAAGAGGCGATGCGCGTCCTTATTGAAACTCACTTCCCAGGTTGCGTTTTCACACCCACAATTGACTGGACTGAGGTAAACCAAACACCAACAGAAAACGACTGGAAATACGCTCACATGATGATCACACTGGAGAAAGTCCAGTGGGCGATCGGGTGCTTCCATCCTTTCAAGGCGTCCGGTCCGGACGGGGTGTTTCCTGCACTACTGCAGTGGGGCGGGCTCTCCGTTGTGGAAATACTGGTGCCTATTTTGCGGGCGTGCCTGGCCTTTCGGTATGTCCCGAAAGGATGGAGGGAGGTGAAAGTCATATTTATCCCTAAGCCAGGTAAGAGTGACTATACTAATGCCAAATCCCACCGGCCGATCAGCCTGACCTCCTTTCTCCTGAAAACTATGGAGAAGATATGCGAGAGAGAGCTGAGGGATGGCGCTTTAAAAGCAACACCACTTCATGCAAACCAACACGCATACAGCGCGGGTAAGTCCACTGAATCTGCTCTTCATCTAGTAGTCAGCCGGATAGAAGAAGCGATACATCAGAAGGGCACCTGCCTGGGTACTTTCATAGATATCGAAGGGGCCTTCGATAAAACAAACTTCTCCAGCATCAGCGCCGCCCTCTCCCGTCACGGTGTGGAACAGGTACTGACAGACTGGATTACCAATATGCTTAGCAAAAGAGTAGTCCGCCTTGGAGTAGAGCAGCAGATGGCAGTGATAGCCAAGGGTTGTCCCCAAGGAGGAGTGCTATCGCCCCTCCTCTGGAATCTGGTGATTAATGACCTCATCGCGAAGCTCAATGCTAACCACTTTTACACTATTGGGTACGCAGACGATCTCGCCATCCTCATCTCGGGGAAGGTGACAGGGACAATTTGCAACCTCGCTCAGCAGGCGCTACGCATAGTTGAGCGATGGTGTGCTGAGTTCGATCGCTCAGTGAACCCCACAAAAACTGAACTAGTCATGTTTACCCAAAAACGAACGCTAGGCCCGCATCGCCTACCTAAGCTATTCGACACTGAGCTCCAGGTTACCAACGAGGTCAAATACCTGGGAGTTATCCTGGACAGTAAGTTAAATTGGAGCAGTCATCTTGACAACAAGCTAAACAGGGCCTGCATCACCTTTTGGCAGTGCAGGAGGATGATAGGTAAGAAGTGGGGCCTATCCCCCAAAATTATACTTTGGCTTTACTGTGCGGTAATCCGACCCATGATCACCTACGGGGCAGTGGTCTGGTGGCCCCGCACCAAATTAATAACAGCCATAAGCAAGCTGCAACGTATGCAAAGGCTCGCCTGCATGGCGATCACAGGCTGCATGAGGACAACTCCGACCGCAGCCCTCGAAGCCATACTGGGGCTTCCGCCGCTCCACCTGTTCATTCAGCAGGAAGCAACGATGACGGCGGTGCGCCTCAATACGCTACAACTCTGGGGTAAGAAGTACACGCAGCATACTGCGGCACTGGAGGGATTCCAAAGCGAATTCCCCCTGGTGAAAGCTGTAAACGATCGAGTACCCAAACAGTACGTATTCGATAAGAAATACAAAATCCAACTCCATGAGGATCACCGCTGCGAGGGACTTAACCCTGCAGAAGTGCGGATCTTCACGGATGGATCCAAAACAGGTACTGGCACTGGAGCCGGAGTCTTCTCGGAGGATCTCAATATCCACTTAGCCGTACCTCTGGGGGCCCACAACACTGTCTTTCAGGCAGAATGTATGGGTATCACCCTGGCGGCATCAGCCATCTTGGCTCGGGAGGTAAAGGATTACTCTATCCGTATACTTTCTGACAGCATGGCGGTGCTGCTGGCATTAAGGAGCCACACGGTCAATTCCGGGCTGATACACGAGTGCCACCAACGCCTGAACCAGGTAGGTAATCTAAACAATATAACCATTCAATGGATTAAAGGACATAGCGACTCCCGAGGCAACGATGCAGCGGACGAGCTCGCTCGAAGGGGCTCAAGCATGGCAGCGGTGGGACCAGAACCCATCGTGCCGCTCCCTTTCGGTTATCTTCGCACGCTGGTAAGGAAACGTACCAGGGAACTTCACGCGAAGCTGTGGCTAGACCACGGCGAGTGCAGGCAGGCCAAGGAGGCGCTTCCCGCCATCGACGCCCGCCTCACCAAACAAGCGCTCCGGCTAACTAAGCTGCAGCTACGCACAGTGACGGCCGCCATCACTGGACACGGTACTTTTAACAAGCACCTCTTTGTTATAGGAGTCACAGATAGTCCTCTGTGTCGAGCCTGCATGGAGGAAGAAGAAACAGCAGCCCACGTGCTCCTGCACTGTACGGGGGTTGCCCCATACAGGGCCAAGTACTTCGGTAACCCAGGTACTCTCCGCGAGATTGCCGGTAACACCAAGGGGTTGCTGGCTTTTCTCGGGGAGCTGAGGTGGATCGAATAAGATTCCCACCCGCACGCAAAAAACGCGCTCAAGGCGTGGAGTTGCGGACACTAGCCCGATGCATCTATCTATCTATCTATCTAAGACTCTTAGGACTAGAAAGCTGTAATTTGGCATGAATTTAATACAGTTTTCAAACACCGTACACCGTACCGTGTATCTCCTTTACACGTAAATTGGGGATTTATTTCTTTATCTCGCAACGTCATATACCGTAGAGCGACCGACCGAGCGGCGAGCTTTATGCGAGTGTGTTCAAATATTTTTTCGATTAAGTAATTCGTTTATGAAATACGAAGTCTAGTTGCTCTGCTACTGTTAACTACATACAATAAAATTTACTATAATATCCATTGTAAGTCTACAATGACACGGCGCCACGGCTTTTCTATTGTTAATATAATAATATGTACTACACTCTATTGAAATATTTAAACCCAATGCAATTCCAATATAAATATTTCTTTAATCCCATTTAAACTCAAGTAAAGGCAGCGGCTTACTCTTTGACAGAAGTTAACACGAAAACAATCTTTATTCGTATTCTTTCAAAAACAAAATGGCCTCTGTATAATCCAAATGTCTGCATGAATTTAAAATGTCAATCGGTCGTTTTAACATCAATTATTCTATAGTAATGTTACTTTGCGATACAGTGAACAATATCCATTGTTGGAATACAATGAAAGATATGACAAGCTATGATGGGTGGACCTCCCAACTGGATAGAGACGACAAAGATCAATCTGCAACTGATTCTGAAACTGCTAGAGTATTGTAAACTCTATCGACCTTATCTTAAGGATTATGTATGAAGACGATATACTGGTTGACGGCAAAGATGCTTGGTGAAAAAACCAAGTGGCGCTAAAGAAATTTTGACGAAAACGCACAAATTTTACGCTATTTTGCAAATTATTCATGCTTCTGTTATTTCAATAAGAGTACCCCTTTTTTGGTGGCTGTTAATATTAACTACAATCGATCTTGACTTGAAGAAAGTTTGGTCAAGTTCGTATCTACGAGTATCCATAATAATAATAAGTACTAGTTATGACTAAGAGTATGGACGGTCATCTGGCAAAACTTTCGCTTGGTGGTTGGATCAAGGGCCTGATTCAGAAGGCAGTACTCCTCGATACGGCTCCTATTGTGAGGAGGTCTGTCTTTGGAGCCCTAACCACCGGTAGCTTGCATCCTGCTCCCGATATAGGTCGCCCACTATTTTTTTATTTTTTAAATGTTTTTATATCTTCTTTTAAGAAATATTTAAAAATGTAAACAATGCGTAGGAAAATAAATAAAGGACATAAGTACTAACTGTCAGTAGCGCATCCGCGTGAAATTATTATCTTTATATTTTTTTCTTACACGTTACATTTTTAAATATTTGTATTGTATAGATTATTCCAAGCTGCCTTGTAGCATAGTAAAGGCTTTGAACATTAAGTTTGGACTTCTTTGGGTACCCTTTACCTTGTCTGATTCGGTTCATGGTACTATTATTTATTTATTGTATGTTCTTCATAAGCACTCATTCGACCGCTATCAAATAAGTTAATAAAATATAATAAATCAACGTTATCATTATAAATCAATACCAAAATATTGGAATGTGGCCTATCTGCTAAACTGCTCTATCTATATCCAATTTGTATGAAATAAAATCAATAAGAACGCAATTTTGGCCAAACGGTAGGGTCGGCAAGAAAGCGCGGCTGAGGGCAAACAGTCGCTTTTGGTGCATAAAATAATATTTCATTTTGATGATATTTGCGATACTATAAGACCATTGCAATAATTCATCATAGATAGGGTCTTATCAGTCTTCAAATCTTATAAGTGGCAGTTTCAAAGATTTAATGAACGGAGGTTCTCGTGGCATTTAGTTACACATCATTCTTAATATTCTGCGGCGTTGATTGAGTAATAGTTATTATAACTACGGATGAAATACTCTTAATTATAGTTTCTGGCACCAGTGAAGAAAAACCTAGATTCCCTAATAAAATGACACATTTCAATCAGAGAATAAAATCCAGAACCACTCGTTGGGTAACGAAAATGGCGACCACGAGTCCAATACGATTCAAGCAAAGATTTGAATTCTTAGATACATTGCACTTACCGTAAAAAGAAATGAAACGATAGATAAGATTTTCAGTATGAGTGAGTGAGACATATTCAAACGTACCAACTAAATGTAAATCTACCAAGTTTAATAATTGGGTTCTTGTTACGAAATTCAGTGACATTTAAAACGATTTGTCTGCTGTCGCTATCGAAATTAGCGGGTAAGTACAATTCAGGGCAATCGTGGTAGCCTCCGATACGCAAATTGCCCGGCGGCTGTGTACAAAGACTTGCCTCCCTCGGGGACAATTAACTCCGCCATCTTCGCTTTACGTTCGTGTGGATTAAGAGTCCCTGCAGACTGCAGGCTTTCTATCGGTCGATAGTTTAGTCGGGTTCTGCTGGTAGCGTGTACAATTTTTAATTTCTTCTTTGTTCCGGGGTGTAAAATTCTCATGGATGTCCTCCGCTCGCTCCGGAGCGGTCTGTCAAACTCGTTCTGGCTAAAACCAAACCGGTGTTCTCTTGCACACTTGCGTCGGGGTTCAGCGGGATCTAGTGCATTTTCTGCTGGCCAGCTTGACCTGCGGCCTCGTCCCGGGGAGGGAGTGAGGTGTAAAACCCTCCCCGTTACGTCTTAGAGTGGCGCGCGTGGACACTAAGCGCCGCTTTCTCGGATCAAGAGTGATGGAGGGGCTAGGGATGTCCACGAATCTGTTGCCCGTGGACCTGGCTAGCGCGTATACTAGGCCTTAGACTTAACGGTCAGATTGGTGACGAATGTGCAAATCAGACGAACAGTTGGTTGACTGCGCTCGTATAATTTGGGTAATAGGCGGCCTTTGAAGATAAGGGCCATAGCTAATGATCTAGTACTTGACCGATAGTTTGCCGATAATTATAGTTTGAAGCAATCGCCATCAAACTGATTTTATCTTCTGATACCAAAAGTTGTAATATGCGCACTACCATATCATTTGACTTTGACATTCAGGTTTATACTGACGATAGAAAGTCTGCAGTCTGCGTGGACTCTAAGCGGTTTAAGTCAAAAAGAAAGAAAGAAAGAAAAAGTATTTATTGGTTTCACACAGGACAAAACAAATAACAACGCAAAAACGAACAACGTAACGTACCAACGTAATGCCTATTGATTTTTTAGGTAGGAATTGAATCGCGATCATAAGTTTTCGATGATTTGATAACAACAAGGTCAGTTCTCAAAAGGGTTGATAATTTTGATACTTACTTATAAGTTTTTTGGAAGTAAAACATTTAAAAAAAAAATATTATTATCATAGTCTGAAGTGACAAGAGGAGCTCGTGGCTTAATAAGTACTGCCACTCGGGTCGATCTTTAGGTAAAGCTGTGCTTGCCTAGGTCGGTCTGTGGATGGGTGACCGCCCGACATACCGAGTTTCCTCCGTGCCTCGGAAAGCACGTTAAGCTGTTGGTCCCGGCTGCCATATATAGATCTTTGGCAGTCGTTACAGGTAGTCAGTGACCTGATATTCTGACATCCAGTCTAACCAAAGAGTATCGCATTACCTAGTATTAACTGGGTTGTGGAGGTCAGGTAGGCAGTCGCCCCATGTAAAATACTGGTATTCAGCTGCATCCGGTTAGACTGGAAGCCGACCCCAACATAGTTGGGAAAAGGCTAGGCAGATGATGAGTCTGAAGTGACAACCGAGGTTGGTTGTCACTCCGAAAAGAAGTAGTGTTAGACACTCGTTGATTATCTCTGAAGTCTGAATACCGTTAACGTGAATAAAACTGGCCAAGTGGGAGTCGGACACACGCATGAAGGGTTCCGTACCATCGTAGTAGGGGAGCTCCTTTAAAATGTATTATTTGTTGTTATAGCGGTAACAGAAATACACATTCTGTGAAAAATTTAAATTAAGAACTAAATTCCAACGGCTTGCTCAAAAATAGAACTGAATGTGTATGAAATCATCTGCTAACTTATAGCGGAACCCTAATCGTAGGTGGTGAAACAGGGCCTAAGTCTAGGAGTCCTCACTTTTTCAATCGATGTAATATTTCAATTCTTGAACTGGGATCTTGAGTTTCGATTCTCGGGTCGCCCGAACCTTAAGTGTGACCAATACCGCAAAATCTCCCCATTTCTCTTTACAACAGAAAGCCAAATACCTTCTACTTACGTCCTAAACGCTATGACAAGTCCCCCCCCCCCTCCCCCTTGCGGTTGAGCGTGGGAACGCGCGATCATTACCGGAGCTGCGCAGACGCCGCGCTTACGTAATTGGCACTGATTTTACATTTTACGTATAATCACCGCGAAGGGCGCATCACCGTTGAAACTGAAAGGGGTTTGAGCCGTATGCAAATTGTAGGGGCATTTTCGAACATGGTTTTTTTTTCTAAGACCTTTGAGGGACCTGTGCCTTGTGACTCATTTGTTGTGGTATCGGGCCTCATACGCGTGTTGTATACCATGTCTTCGCAGTGAGATAATTGTTGCAGCAATTAAATATCAATCTTGGGGTTTAGGCATTAGTGATCATAATTGGTAGTTTAGATCTGCTGTATCTTCTTCGTTCAATGGATTTTCTATGACGTTTTTAACTATCGAGATTCTACGGTAACTTATACGTATTTAATATGCACTTCTCATTGCCAAATTCACTTAAAATGTAGCTTAGGTACATGTATTTTAATAGCGGTGACTAAAGAAGGCCAATAGCAGTCCTTAAACAAAACATAAGCAGTATAGTTATTACATTATTATAATAAAATATCATCGCAATATTCAAAGCAACCTTCATATTGCACTTTGAGTACATCCAGCATGTCCAAGGGCTATAGTCATTGACCATCTCACGAAGAGATTAAGAACAGCAATTTATTCGCTCCATACACAAAAAACCAGTGTCTTTACGCCCAGCGGCGTTTCATATCGCACTACACACGGTCACATTCTTGGCTCGCTTGTCCGACTACCCGCACGGAAAAAAGGCAAAAAGAGCCATTTGCCCTGCGGCAGCGGGCGAGAACGGACGTCCCCTGTCGCTGCGTTGTGGGAACGCTTAATACGCTCATTTGTTACACTGTCATGTAATTTGTGGTTAAATGATAAGAGATTAATGGATGTGATTTCTGCGATTGGAGTACGAAATATATTTTTATGCATTATTTTGTTGTAATTGATGCCTGTTTGGTACTCTACATGTTTATATCTGCGATTTTCAAGGCAAAGATTTTAGTGTTTATAGTGTTCGATTTAATTCAAGTATTTTTTTCACTAGTTGAGCTTTCAGTTACGGGCTAGTAACGAGTATTCAAACGCCGCAATTAAACCGAACTGGACCATCCCGAGTGCGCACGCAAAGTTCTCATCGGTGTAACAGACATCCAGGTTTAAATGTTATGCGCACATCGATAAAGCGTAACAATAGCTCACCGCGGGCTAAGAGCATTGTTGTGAATACAAGATTTCTAAATAACAGCAGTTTTCACAATACATTATCAGCCGATGAAAGGATTGCACGTGTTTTGTTCTTTAGCAACCAAATTACAACTGAGAGTCGGCCTAAAATTATTTTTTTAGGGTTCCTTATCTTCTATTTATTTGTGTCGATTTTTTTTTGGTATTAATGCAAATCAAAATAAAGTCATTAAATTAAACTAGGCTGATAATCAGCAGTTTTCGAACATCAAAATTTACTTTACTTATTTACAAGTGGGTCCCCCAAAACGCCCACCCTTTGACACTTCCTAGTGTTTTTGCTGGAAAGAAGAAGTGGCGGAACAAACTCCCCTGCAACATATCTGTTTGTTTGGTTAGAAGAACCAGATTCGATACTCGAACTCTTCGAAGCCGTCAACCAAGCATTCTATACGTCAAACTAAGTTACACTGCGCAAAAATTATTACAGGCAACGTTAGTGTGTAAACACCTCTGTAACGCACTCAGAACATTGTGCTGATGGATGCTTTGAATAGACAAGAGGGAGTTAAAGAAAAAAGGGAGAATAAATTGAACCTTTGACTTACAAATATCTTCGTAACCAGATTTTTTCCAGGTAAACCCCTGAACAAAAAAAATCTTAATGATGTAAAAAACCAGTGCTCTCGGCTAGGGCTGTTTATACACCCTTTATTAACTCTGCCACTCTGACCGAAGGCACTACTAACAATAGAAGTGGCTTTGGACAAGTCCTTCAAGGTCCAGGTGGAGAAGCGTGTGTATCTGCAATCATTCTTTGTTTCATGGGACTTCCGCCGTTCGATAGTCAGAATCCTAATGGTGTAACTTCTGTGGTAGTTGTCTGACTGCTGTTTTATAAATTCGACGTGGTATAGAGGTATGAAGACACAGGGGGTCAATTTTTACGTCTACTATAGAAAATGGAGGATTTTCCGACCAGACGAGTGTCGTGTCTGGTGGACTAAGTTGTTGTCGGATTCTTCTTTATATTACTTTAACTCCGCTATTCAGGATTTCGATGTTAGCTGTAAATTTTTGTCATAGATGGCGCTGTAGTACTTTTAGTACTATTCTGCTGTAGTACTTTTTGTAGTGTCGCTGCCTGATTGCCTGATGTGCCTGATTTATGTATTTCTATATAAAACTTCGAAATTTTCTGATGAATTATCTTGTAAATTGGGTCTGTATTTCTATTTAGACTGTTTTATAGAACTTGACCCTTATAATAACATTGTTTTCAAATAAGATAACTGTTTCCATCGAAAAGCTATTCTTACAAAAAAGTCTAACAAAAACAATCTTGACCCACACTTATCTGATTTTTTTCGACATCAAAAAACAGTAGAGAGTTCTGCTAAGTCCATAATGATTGGTCGGGGTTTATGGCATTTGTGTGCCATAACTGGCTATAAGGTAGCAGCTACGTGGCATATGGAACTTAAAATGGCATGTTGCATAATCATCTGCCAATTGTTTTGTAGTGTGACCACATTTTACGCCTAGCCAGTGTAACTGTAGTTCTTGATTTTCCCCTTTTTTTTATTACCATTATTTTGAATTCCTTTTATTCTACCCTATAGATATCAATCGTGAACAGAACCTAAGAATACTCCTTTGACCTGAAGCAGTACAATCACAGGACAGCTTACGATGTTTACATACATAAACTCGCGCCTTTTTCCCATTGGGGGTAGGCTGAAACCACGATCTGCTATGATCCTTAGATATTCCCTTTGCCTCGTCCACGTTCATAGATCTGGTCATACACGCACGCCGGTTACGAGTACTACGCACCTGTCCTTTGTGAAGAACGGCACCAATAAGGTCTGTGTATGTCTATCTAGGGCGTGTCCTTCCGGTGTTGTCACTCACATTTTCCTTGTTAATAACTTTCGTTAGTCTCCTCTCAGTCATCACATGAACAAACAATTTAAAAATACTCTTTAAAATTTTTGTCACTTCATCTTCCTTTAAACCGCAACGTTCTCGTTACACAAACTAAAGTGTCTTCCCGTCGGGGCTGCGGGTGTTCGCAAGAGAGACCGTGGCGTCGACATGAAGGGCTAAGAAGGAACATGGGTGGTTTTTGGTCAGTAGAAGTCTGACACTCCCTTTCGCTCTGCCCATTTGATGATTTTCCACCCACCAAAAAAAAAGTGTCTTACAAGGTACGATCATAACATTCATAACCGAATCCTCGAAAACACCACCAAAATCATAGCACCAACATTCCCAGTTCTCCGTTCTTAATAGTCCCACAATAATTGCTCCCACTTTGCCCATCATAAATCAATCCTTAATTAGATATACCAAACCTCTTCAGACAGTTAGCCTCTTCATAATGATACCGGTATCTTTGGTGTATCAAATTTGATACACAGTTTTTTCGGCGATTTTATTTGATGGTAATTTTTTGAATGTGGTCTTCATAGATGTGATTGGAGATTTGTGATTCGTTGTGGTTGTTATAGTCTTGCGGCAAGGGCATTTCCTATTTACCGTATGGTCAAAGTTAGTGCATTTATGGCCATGTAGAGATCGGATTATATGTAACTTAAAATCGTTCAAATATGCATCACATGAATGCTTGGAATAGGCGACAAAAGTGCCACTGTAACGACTATCAAATAGGGTAGTTAACTAAAAAAATCTAATTAGTCCGTCAGATAGATCTCTAAAAAATATTGGACACGTATTTTTTCTTTTTTCACGTAAACAAACAATGAAGACGATACAGTGCTTTGAAAACTCGTGTGACGTCATATTCTAAGACATTACTATGACAGTTTTGACGCGTTTTATCTTCGACATTTTTATTGATTTGATACAACAAAAAATACGTATCCTATATTTTTCGATAATCTCACAGACGGGCTAATTAGAATCATATTTTTTTTAGTCAGTAAACATCCCCATTACAGTCGGGCGCAACGGCTTAACTTGCTTTCCGAGGCACGAAGGAAACTCGATATGTAATGGGTGCTACTGCTAATATCACACTCTGAATAACAAAAACATCTAAACGTCTTATAATCAGTGTTGTATCCTTTTCAATGTATTAAAACAAGACCTCATTTTTTTCTGCAATTCCATAATATTATGGCTATATTGACCAAGTTTCATACAAACTGAAACCTCTTTTCCCCTTTTTGTCTTCCTTAATGAATTTCCAAAAACATGTGCACTAAGAAGAGTCTTAGTACGGTCAGCAGCAGAAGTAGCTTAACATTGCGTAATTTTAATTATTTGATGTACAGGACTCCAGTTATTATTTTTAATGTTTCAGAAGATTATTCTTTAAAATATGCCTTACTCTTTAATAACTTGTTAGTAACGAGTAATATCTAAAAATATTTTATTAAAATACCTGCTTTGAAACTGTGTGTAGTGTTAATCTACTTCTGATGCTGACTGTACACACTCACGTTATTTAAGGTAGAGCCAGCGATTTCAGCTGTGTTGATTGATCAGTCAATGAATTAGTCTACCAGTCAAAGGTATATATTATAGATATTTACAAGATAACAATGTTTTTACAACTAAAAATATGTAAACATGTAGATTATAATCACGTGTACGAATCGGACATAATACTTGATAATCGGGATGCATGGAAAACCAATTAATCAAATATTTGGATACGATTTGCGTTCTAAAATTTCGATACAGTTTCGACTTGTTTTTTCCTGCTGTTCTAGACTTGTTGACATTCCAGTTGTACGATTCAAAGTGTATCAAGTTAATTATGGTACTAGTTACAGTAAAATATGCATATAGTGACGTTTTATGCGATAGGAAATCAGTTTAATCTTTTAATGCCTGTTTTGATCGATATGATTTATTTCCAAATTAATAAACAATACGGTATTAAGAGACATTATTATTTTATAATGTGATTGTTGAAAGGAGGTGTCTCATGAGATGACGAGAAACAGAGAAGTATGGAAGAAGAAGACATGCTGAGCCGACCTCAAATGAATTGGGATAAGGGCAAGAGAATGATGATGATGACAATTATGTGATTGTTATTTGGCCATCTCGTAAGTATGCGTTTTCTTCCCAACTCGGGACTATTGATTGTATTCAAACTTAATGGTCTACAATAGGCTTGATAGAAGGCTCGAAGCGACCTAAAGAAAAATTAAAAGGTTTAAGTACCTATGCTCCTAGTTTGTCTGTGTGCAAAACCAGAGTAATCTGCATAAGTCCCGAATTTCGAGGCACTTACTCGTTGAGAGGATGGTTGAGAGGAACAAAAAATTCTACAGTGGCGACCACGTACTATAAGGTACAGAAAGGATCTCTCCTTTCTAGAACTCTGTGATTAGAATAGCCTCTATAGGTACCATTCTTCGGAAACTTCATTGATGTATTTTTCAAAAGAAAACGCGTCAGAGTGCTGTACTTCTCCCTAGCGTCTCAATAAATTTAAATCAATTCAACCTATGCGACGGGTTTGGGACTTTCAGTAGCGTCCATCAGCTACTATCGTTTGTGGGGCAATACCAAATGCCTATAGGAAATATAACTAATGAAATGACAGTTGCTAAACTAATTAGCTTAAACTCAATTAAAACCAGATAATACTGTCAATTATCTAAACCAATGGTTAAAAAAAGCTTATCACTTCAGAGCAGAGTCATCTACGAATCTCAATCATCATAAAAAAACAAGTTTTATCCTGCCGAATTGGAATTATGTAGTATCAAAGATAAAGCCGGGTGTACTCGTATATCTATTATAGTTACGTAGAAAACTGTTCAGCCAGAACATCGGATTAAGATTACGACTGTGATTCTTAATCCGGACCTTTTAGGTTTTATTGAACATATATAAAAACCAATTCGGAAGCAACAGACGTAATTTCAGTGAAGTGATTTTTTTCTTGATCTTTTAAAAGCTAGTGACGACAGTACATTTGTGGAAAATCCAAAGCACATTTTTAAAAGACAATATCTTTTTAATCGGAACGATACTGATCGGATTTGTGTTGATTAAGATCCTCGTGATTTGCTATTTTTAGCTTGATTTATTGTTCTAGAAAAGATCAAGACATCTGATAGTGATGTGTGAAGTGAAAAATAGCAGCTTAATAAGCATCTGTGTTATTCAATTTTTAATCAAATACCTAATTGCAGTCATTAATCTGCGTTGACAATTACACACCCAATCGCACCACTAGTCTAAGCGTAGAAAACGGACTCATACGATTTGTGTCTGTTATCACTGCACCTTCGTATCGCAAGCTCTTCATTTATATATAAAATTCCGCCTCGCTCCTCATCAGTAACCAAGTAGCCACTGGGACGAGAACTACACACAATGTTTCTATATTTACCAACATTTATCACTATCGTTTGCTTCCTTTACTACTACTTCACCAGAACATTTAACTATTGGAAAGACAGAAAAGTCAAAGGACCAACCCCTATCCCATTCTTTGGAGACTTTATCGATGTATTCTTCAGAAGAAAGCACGTTGGAGTGCTGTACAGTGAACTCTACAAGCAATATCCCAACGAGAAGGTGGTCGGCCTCTACAGAATGATGTCTCCTACTTTGCTGATTCGTGATCTTGATATAGTGAAACAAATACTCATCAAGGATTTTGATTCTTTTCCGGATCGTGGAGTGTATTACAGCAAGGAGCAGTTGGGGGACAATCTTTTCCATTCCGATGTTACCGTGATGAAAATATTAAGGAAACATTTAACGACAGTGTTTACATCTAGCAAGTTCAAAGCCAATTTTAATGTTCTTGCCGGCCGAGCAGACAAGTTCATTGAATACATAGAAAACGCTACTCAGAAGGAATCAGAAATAAACACGTTGCCAATTTTTAGAAAGTATGGAGTTGATTCAATAATGATGGGCGCATTCGGTATTGACGTAGATCCATACAATGACGATAATGATCTATGTGAAGTGATGCACGATGGAATCCAAACACCAACACACCTTCTTGAATTGGAGCTACTATTTCCTGGTACACTGTCGAAGTTTAATTTATCAATTTTCCCAAAAAATGTGGCAAACTTCTGTAAACAAGTAATTAAGGCTGGTGCCAATTTAGACGCTATTCCAAAGACAGATAGAAACAGCACAATGGACGTCTTGATGGCTTTGAGGCGAGAACGAGATGTCAGTTCAGGGAAGACAACGGACGATGAAAAAGAATTGTGGATGGAAGTAACAGATGATGTTTTAGCTGGACAAGTGTTTATATTTTACTTCGCGGGTTATGGAAACAATTCTTTATTGGCCACTTATGCAATGTACCACTTGGCTAAGAACCCCGAAGTACAAGAAATATTGATACAAGAGATTGATGACGTCCTTCGGAAACATGATGGTAAATTCTCTTATGCAGCACTAAAAGAAATGAAATACCTTCAGATGGTTTTCGATGAGACGTTGCGAATGCATCCTTTAACCAACGCTGTTGCCAGAAATGTTGGTCGAGACATTCAGTTGGATGGCACAGACTTCGTCATTCACAAAGGTACTATAGTAGCGATTTCACCGTATTCAATTCAGCATGATGAGAAGTATTATCCTGAACCTGAAAAATTTGAACCTGAAAGATTTTTACCTGAAAACGTAAGAGAACGACATCCCTGTGCAATGGTTTCTTTTGGACTTGGGCCTAGGAGTTGTCTTGGTGAGTACATTTGATAATTATAATGGGCTTAACAATACAGCACGCGCGCAGCGCGTCAGGGATGTTTGTGGATGCGTGCGTCGACGGTTTCGCCGCGATTATGCGGAAGCGATGCGCTTCCATGTTGGCGCGCTTGCGCTCCTCCTCCAATGGCATCCTGAATGTGTTTTCAGACCGGTGGGACTCACCCCTTTTACGTAAGTGGATAAGCGTTCAGACACACTTATCCAAATAAACGTGTGGTGCAGTTATTATTGTAAATTAAATTGAATAAATACTAACATTAGCCTAAGTTATTTTATTGTTACTAACAAAATATGGATGTAATTCTGAATTAAAATATTTGAATTTGAATTTGAATACCCTTAAAGAAGCCGAAAGGCACTTGTTCTCCCCGTCATTGTATATTTTTTGGTGAACCCTCTTGTTATGGAGATATTGAGGGTCAACAATATCTAACTTTTCCACAAGTATTTAATGTTATAACTTTACTTTAAATACTTCCGTAACCACCTTCCTATTCTATGCATTTTGTGTCTTACGGTAAAATCGTAAAACATGTTTTACACCTTTACAAATTAGTTTCCTATTATTTTTGCGTGGACCTAGTTAATTTGTGATTGACGGCTTGCGGTCTATTTACACCTTCTATATTCAGAGAAGTATCGAAAGTGTCATAGTTAGCTGTGTCAATCAGTGTCAAAGCAGCTTGTGAAAATCTAGACGCTTATGTTCAGCATAGCATAATTAGCTATATTTTAATTTGATTCCTTGATAATTTGGAAAGTTCTACTTGAAAATATTATTTTTTTGAGTACTTTGTTAAAATTTTGTGTTGCAATATTCGACACTTAGTTGCGATATTTCGAGCAGATGCATATATTTTGACGATTTTAAGTTCCATTAAACTAGTCTCTTGTTGCCAATAAGTACTTTAACCTAGATAGTGAAATAGTTTCTCGTTCTATATTTTTCATAAAACTTTTCTCTTACAGGTTCGAGGTTTGCCCAACTCCAGTTTGGAATCTGTATGGTGAAGGTATTCTCCAAGTACCGGGTCCAGTGCACCAAGAACACGGTTGACAAGATAACTATTACACCCATGAAACTACTGCTTACCCCAAATGAAAGGATATTCTTAAGATTAGTGGAGAGAGAGAGAACTTGATTGAATTTCATAGTAATTAATTTATTTTAAGTAATTATGTAAATATAGATTTATCTAATAAATTATTGTCATTTAAATACTGATTGTTGTTTATGTTATTAGTCCTTTTTTATTGTTTTTGGGGGATGGGAAATCGTCAAATGACCCCTCCGTCCTCTTTGTCAGACTTCTACCACCCATGTACTTCTCAACCCTTTGTATCGAGGCTACAGTATCTCTTTTGAACTACCTGCAGCCCAATGTTATAAGGTAGTCCTCAACAGAAGAAAAAGTGTAACTTATTGGCACAAATATATTTTAGAGGCCTTTTGAAGGTCAAAGCGTGTGCCGAAGGTAACATTTTTATTCATATAACTCCATACATCTCCAAAGAAATTATTTATTTAAACTTACAGAAGTGGTACATAGGCGGATAATTTTCAGAAGGTAGCAGCCACGGAGCCTAGATTTATACTCGGTTGATGGCAATAGGCTCGCCCTAGATTATATGAGACTTAAACATAACTATAAGTTTTTAAACTGACATGGTCACTGACACTACTATTAAAACTGAAAACGGTATAATATGAAAAACAACATGGAAACATGGTAAATATTCCGTTTTCAGTATTAAACATAACTGGCAAAATGTGAGTGTACTATTAGATACCTCTCTGCCTAACCTTTCGGGGATTACAGGCGTGATGTTATGTTACATCTCAAAAGGTTTGACCCAAAAAGGTTTATTCTAAAACTAAAGCCATTTATTTTCCCCATAACGCACTCAAAGCTCGCTGTGTTACAAAATAGTCGTTTTATCAGCGCAAACGCATCAACACGTACTCGGCTATCGTCCAATCGCGTTCGAGGGCGGGAACGGCGAACGTTGCCTTTCGAAAAAAGAACGCTGCGTTCCATTTGTACGATGTATCTTTAGTTTTTAATGAGTACTTGACAACACTTAAGGGGAATCCAGCTTGGATTAAAAGAGTCTTAGTCTGGAGGTTAGTTAGTACAAGATAACATAACATCACGCTTGAAAACCCCAAGGGTACCAGAGGGTACAAGGGTCCAGGGCGTAGAGGTGTACCAATTAGCGGGAAAACGCGAGCCTATTGTCATTAACCGGGCACAAATCCAGTCTCCGTGGCTGCTACAGAGAAATTTCTGATGGAAACACCCAATGACATATTGCCAGACCTGGAAATTAAACTCAGGACTTACACAACAGTTGCACTTGGTTGTGACCACGAGACCATGAAGGCAGTCAAGAGTTTAGTACAAGATTCTCGGGAATTGGAATACATAAAGCATCCCCTAATAAGTAGGTAGGGATACTGTATACTATAGTATACTAAACTATAGACATTGTTCACAACATTTCCAATATTATTAGGTAAAAAATTATTCAAGAATATCTGTAAAAAAAAGAAAAATCAATCTAGGTAAAGTAATAATTTTGCCAAAACATTTAATGCCACAAAAAGAAAAGACAAACTCAGTTCAAAGTATAAATTAACTTTAAACGACACCTCTCAATACAAATAATATAATTGAATAACTATTGATATGTATGTTAAAATTACCAACGCCCTTGACATTTCGCCTCCAATACTTCCTAGAATCAGAGACGTTATGACAAAAGTATAAAAACTATTATTTAACTATAGTCGGCATCAATCACTGTCAACAGTCAACGGCAATAATAACATAGTCACACACTGATATGTTTAAGGATATTACATGTGGCGAAATGTGTGCCTTGAAGGACTTGCCAAATGGGCCAAGAACCGTTTATTTCTATACAGGGTGTAAACGAACCCTTCACGCATCCGTCAACCAAGCATTCTATACATCAAACTAACTACGCAAAAATTTTTGCTGGGAAATGACTTTTTTTTTGGGGTCAAAAATCACATTTTACGGTAAAACTCAAAGAAGCACTCTTAAAACATTGTGCTAGTGGATGCTTTGAATAGTAGACGGGTCATGGAGGTAATTTAAGTAAAGTTAAAATCTGAAATACTAGTATTTACAAAAACAGCTGTGAAAAATTTGGAACTTTGACCCTCAATATCTCCGTAACTAGGAGGTTCCCAGGTATGGTCTAGAACAAAAAAATGATCGCAGTGGTGGGGAGAACAAATGCCCTTCGTTTGCGTTAAGGGTACTTTTACACCCTATATATGGAGAAAAACATGTCCAATTTTACAGAAAAATCCAAGATATTGTATAGAAATAATAATAATAACAACAAAAAAATACAATAACAAGAAAAAGCTACCTTTCGTGTATCTTCTATCAAATCGAGCACAAGAAAAACGCAAGAATCCTATGAATAATCATAGTATCATCATATTATTCAACATGGATATTTTAAACACGCCAAAAAATAGGAGGTTATCAGAAAAAAAAAAAATGAAAGGTTTACTTAAGTGAGATATCTTCATCTTTTCAGCCAAAAGACGTCCACTGCTGGACATCATAAGCCTCTCTCAATTGACGCCACATTGACCGGTCTCGAATGCAGCGGGTCCACACAACCATCATCGGTCCACCTAGTGGGAGGCCTTCCAATGCCACGTCTTCAGGTTCGCGGTCACCACTCCAGAACTTCTCAACCCCCTCGGCCATCCGTTCGGCGAGCAATTATACCCTGCCCTGCACTGCCACTTAAGATTGACAATTCTTCGAGCTACCACAGTATTTCAATAACATTGGTTCTTTTAGTGAGAAATATTTATACTACAGTCGCTCCATGTAAAACAAACTCCCGAAAATTTTGGGAAAAAGGTAGGCAGATGATGATGCCTAGATAGACACTCAAAGCCTAGTATTTAGAAAAGCCATCTATGTTTAGCTATCCTTCTCAGAAAGAGAGAAACGCGTACCTACCGCAGGTAAACATTGTAACGATGTCTTGTTATGACGTCATTTACAATCAATCATACAATTTGTTTACCCGTGAAGATAATTAAGATCAGATAACTGATCTAAGATAATAAGTATAGCCTTTTAAGTACCGCCAATTAAAAGATTAGATAGTGTTTTTGTAGACAATCGAATATTATTATCAGGATATTGGCCCGTTGAAGATTGATCGGCGGTAGTTCTTACTGGTAGTTTTACAGGCGCTTCTGTAGTTAATAAAAAAATGCTTTCATCATCTTTTCAGATTCAGATACTCATTAATTTCACTCCTGCAGTTAGATGGGACCAATTTGATAATACTGAAGAAAGATCTGGCGCAGGAATAATGGCTTAAGCGTGCATTTCAAGACACGGGGTCTTCTCCCAAACTTCTGTATTATCTGCTTCTACTATTTGTTCCCTAGTTTTGACCAGAACTCTGACATCTACGCATCAACAGCGTACAAAAAACAAACTAGACAGCAGCTAACCATCGTTAGTGGTGACTGTAATGAGGCTCTGCCGTAAAACTTTGTTTCTTTGGAACACATCCATTCGTATTGAGGGAAAAATTCTATGCGTATGTAAGGGTATATACGCATAGAATTTTTTCGTCGGTTAATAGAAAAAGAGCTGTTTCCTACAAAACTGCAATATCTACCTACACGGTCAAAATGTTTATAATCGTTTTTTTTTAATACCTTTTTTTTAATATTTCTTGTATTTTCTGAAGCCTTCTTACCACTGCTTCAAAATGAAGTTCTGTCTACGTGGTGACCGTCGCAGCGGTGTCCCACCCTTTATAGTGCTACAACACCCAGAGGCAAAATGGTGGCTGTAATCAACAAGACACAAGTTCGAGAATCAATCTCAACAGATTTAAACCATGACTCATATAATTTGTGATAACTGGAATATAATTTGAGAAGTATCAGCTGTCAATGGTGATGATTTCGCGGCACGCGCCAATCATAAAACAATTATAGTACTGTGCTATAGAATTTAAGACGGACCTCACAATACGGAAGAATATTAGATGGAAGGAGACTCAGTACAAAAAGATGAGCTTAGCGATGCTCTATTTTAATATTAATTTATGAACCAGTATAGACCTGTTTTGGAGAATACTTCTTAAATTAATTACAAATACTGTTTATTTGGCTGCATTGGAAAATAATTCTAGCATAGTAACATATTTATCATAAGTGTAATCTTTCCTCTTATAAGCCTGTGTTGTCGCACTAGCAGCTTTGCCTTTAACAATCTCGTTAGAGTCATCTTGGAAGACAACAAGATCATTCTAGAAACTCACTTCTAAACAAAACGCTTTGAGAAAACCCAACATGAATGAGTCCACATCGATATTTCCTTATATTATCACTACGAACTCATTCACAAACCAATTAACGCTCATCCAAATCTAAAATGACATCGTATACTATATTTTCATCACATAGATACTGGACTACGTGAGAATCGGGCTGCAAATGACCAAAATCATTGGCTTTAGCTAACGACTTTACCTTATCTTCTATTACACATATTAATTTTGTCAAACTAATGATAGCGATAGTGACAGAAGTATCGCAGACACCTAATCGTACGTACTTGATTTCCGTATCAGGCTAATAACCTCACGATGCTTCATTAGAACTAGCGGCACGTTCTGGCTGAAGTAATTTTGAAGACATCGACCGGTCACGTCTTCATGTCACAGGATTAATATTCACAATATTCTGAAGAAGTGACGATCAGCATTGCAGATCGTAAACTGTATAGTCTTTTCCCAGCTTTATAAATAGTAAAAACGTAATGAGTGGTCACCTATCCAAGCGCGGTTTAACCTGAAGTTTAATCCAAGCGGCGGTTTCTAGCCCCGTGCTCCGCACACAAACCATGTACCCACATAAAAATGTTAGAACTACTGTCAGCAAAGCTTCGAATAGTTTATCATTCAATACAGTGTCAGCTTTACACCGACAGAATAATGATAGATTTCGTGACACAATCATTACTGACACCTTTGATACCGATCATTTCCCTGTTGCGGAGCACGCATAAACATCATTATTTATTGAATATTCCGGCACTTTGCGCTGAAGAAGGCAGATGTTACATGTACTACTCTACTAGGAGGTACTCTGCATGCGTAGCAGTTCTAGTGGCCCATCGGTCAAGGTGACCGTAGGCTCATGGCGGTGTTTTTTAGTGGGTGCAAACCACATATAAACGTACCGTTCGCGTGGTATGGCCTTAGGCATTTATTACCGCTTAATTAAAACAAAGGTACTCTTCGGGTAGAATCTAGAGCCAAGATCTAATTAACTATAATTATGACGATAGATTATTTTGCTATTATTACCGGCCTAGACTTATCGTATTCCGGTCCTCATCAATGGTTTTTTAGCAAGACGTATCCTCTGTTTATAAAATTAAGGACTGATAACTTTCCGTAGATCGTGTGCTCAGTGTAGCTGATACAACATGCTACGTTATAAACTCAGAGCCAACAAAATACGTTTATTATCCTTCATCAGTAATTTTATCTGTTCATTGCACGATAGAATCTGTTTCATCATCATCGTTATCAGCCTCTAATTTTCCCACTGCAGGGACTCCGGCCTCCTCTCTAGGAGAGGGATGGGCTAAATTTCACCAAGCGGGCCAAGTGCAGGTTGGGAATGTCACATTTCTTCGAATTTTTTGGTTCAAAGACATGCCAGTTTCCTCACTTTGTTTTCCTTCACCATTTTGAAAGCAGTGGTGATGAAATAAATACACAAAGTAATGCACTTGCCTGGGTTCGAACCCTCGACTTACTGTTCGTAAGTCGGGGCCGCCACCACTGAGCTACCGCTGCTCTGCTTACTGATTCTGAAATGAATTGAAAAGACTTGCCCATACCTTCTGTCTTTGTATATTCCTCTAAGCCTGCAAAAAAAATGACAAAATGACTGTTGTTAGACAGACCAACTAAGGGCCAAAAGTTAGTTTTCAGCACCATTATCTGCCTAGCCTTTTCCCAACAATGTTGGGGTCAAAACGGATGCAGCTGAATACCAGTATTTTATATGGAGCGACAGCCTATCTGACTTCACAACCCAGTTAATACTAGGTAAAACGATATCTATGGTAAGACTGGTTGTCAGAGTTTCAGGTCACTGACTACCTGTAACGACTGCCAAAGATCTATATTAGGGCAGCCAGAACCAACAGCTTAACGTGCTTTCCGAGGCACGGAGGAAACTCGGAATGTAAAGGCTGATCACCCATCCGCAGACCAACTTAGACAAGCGCGGCTTAACCTAAAGATCGACCCGAGTTATTTTGCCACTAGCTTCAGTTAGTTAGTTAGTCTTCAGCACCAATGAGACGTAAAACCCGATCACTTCCTCGTCCAACATAGGAGTAGCACGCACAAACATCATTATTCATCGTGATTCCGGCACTCAAACGACAGTTAAAGAATTAAATTGTAGTTTTTGTTCTTACGAACCTTTGGACGATTTGATAATGGTTTTGAAATAGGCGTTTCATTGTTGAATGGAGGCCAGAGCTTGAAATTAGTCAACGGTTTTACACGTGTTAGGTTTTTGAAGAGATTAATAACGCATACTTGATGACAAACCTGATAATATTGAATAATGTGAGACTGGTAGGTGAAATGTTCGCCAGTCTTCGGAATTTTAGCGGAGATAAGCGAGTCATCGAGACGAGTTATTGCGCAGACACAGGCTTCCTCTCACCACTCTCAGTCTTTCAGTTCGATGGAACCAATTTGATACGACTGAAGAAAGATCAGGCGCAGGACTTAACGCTTAGTATTAGCGTGATTTTCTGTTGAGAAATTCCTGATTTGGTCCTGAATGGAGTACAGGACTGACTACCGTGAATGGGGGACCCCATTCCTCAGTCGCGCTTACTATTTAGGCGAGACCCTTTTGGGCAGTTTCTCAACCAAATAAGTAGGTACGTATTCGCCTATTTGGTTAGTCCAAATAATATAGCAAACTTCTGGTCGAAGCTAATTTGAGTAATGTAATGTGATATAATGTAATGTGATGTAACGAAAGTGATGTAATGTAATGGAAGAAGAAGACATGCTGCACCGACGATGATGATGATGAGAGGGGAATCAATGCCACGGCGGAGATGACCCAGCGTGGCTTCTGCGTGATCTCCACAGTTAAAAATTTTAAAGATATTTGTTTGATGGCAGTTGGTGCTTCGTCTTTCTTCTACGGATGCATGTAATTTTTTATTATATCAAACATATTTTGTACTAGCCTATAATCTTAAATACATTACTATTATCATCTGTATTTGTTGATTTGTATCTGATAACTTCGATCAGTAAATTGTAATTGATTATTCTAATTCATTATCATTTGCTTTAAAATCGCATGCGCCATCTAAATGTATCAATTTCGTGATTTTATAGATCCTGTTTACTTATTGTTTTTATTGATTTATATAATCCAATATTCTCTTTTTTTTCTAATCTCAATTGATAAAAACATTAAGATAATTCCAAAAATCGCATCTATATTGTTTATAATAAAGGTGGGTAAGTCAGAATAGTGAAAAACAAAGAACAGAGCTGGGAGTTCAATTTCCTGAGTGAAATAATATTTAGGCATTTATTTTATTCAATCCGCACTGGGCACGCGTGGTGGATTATAGCCCATCCCTCTCCTAGACAGGAGGCCTGAGTCCCTGCAGTGAGAACATTATAGGCTGATGATGATTTATTTTATTAATTAAAATTTGCATTACCTACGTTGCTAATAGCTATGCAGGAGAGCTATGCGTAAAGAAGAAGAAGAAGATAGCGTGTTAGTGTGGCTCCACGTTACTGATACGCAGTGGCCAGAAAGACTGACAAAACCCCCAAAAGGCAAAGCCAAAGGGCATTACAATGCCCAGTACTATTTGGATTTAAAAGTTGCTCTATGTAAAATACTGCTCCAAGTATTCAGCTGCATCCGACTGGAAGCCGACCCCAACATAGTAGGGAAAAAGGCAAGGCAAATGATGACAGGTCTAACCAATCCCGTCATTGAATCGTCGGCACATGCCTTTAGACACGTGCCAAGATGGCTGCTGGTTAGCACGACACATAACATAATGTGAACAGCAAATGCGAGACGCTAAACTGATTGGCGGGCAATGAGTGTCATTAACATGCCAATGTAAGATTTGGGTCGTGGAACAAAATTTTTAACTACAGAAGGCTTACTTTAAACATTCTGAGTTTTATCGGTGTGTAAAAATACCGGTGACCGATGACCTGGTGAAGGTTGCGGGGATCCGCATGCGAGACGCATGGGACCGGTCAATGTGGCGATTCTTGGGGGAGGTCTATGTCCAGGAGTGAACAATGTTCTGAGTGCGACATGGGGTCCTACCGTAAAACGTGATTTTACACCCTAACAAAAGATGTTTGCGCTGTCGCGGCGGTGGCAGCCACTGAAGGGTCCGTTAATAATGAAACTCAAACGAGTTTTCCATAACAATTATTTAATAGAATATCACTTTTTTAGGGCCTTTAAAGTTGGAAGTAGGTGCTTGTTTTAGGTTTCCTCAAAACCGTAATGACTTAGTGCCAAGTTAATTTACTTTGGATGATTAATAACTGTAATGAAGGAGGACGCTACGGATCTTCTGCATTTTTCTTCATTTGTGGTCACGCTGACTCAATGCGTGACACGAGATCAACCATCATGCAAAGACCCTTGTCATCTATTCTCGTCTTTCAAACTATTACAACATGAAGAGGTCATCATAATCTGGTTTTAAAACGCAATTAAGATTAATTAGAGTAGCATACTCTTTGAATAGCAAGAGCGTATCAACAAAATGGCTGAATGGAATTCTTTTGTTTTTTTTCTTGTTTTTTTTAGGGTTCCGTAGTCAACTAGGAACCCTTATAGTTTCGCCATGTCTGTCTGTCTGTCTGTCTGTCTGTCCGTCCTCGCTTAATCTCTGTGACCGTTAGCACTAGAAAGCTGAAATTTGGGACCAATATGTGTATCAATCACGCCGACAAAGTGCTAAAATAAAAATTGGAAAAAAATGTTTTATTAGGGTAGCCCCCCTATATGTAAAGTGGGAAGTGTTTTTTTTTTTAATTTTAACCCTAATGTGTGATATATTGTTGGAAAGGTATTTAAAAATGAATAGGGGTTTACTAAAATCATTTTTTGATAATGTCAATAATTTCGGAAATAATCGCTCCAAAAGTAAAAAACAAAGCGTCCCCCCCCCTCTAACTTTTGAACCATAAGTTTAGAAAATACGAAAAAAATCTGAAAAGTAGAACTTTATAAGGACTTTCTAGGAAAATTATTTTGAACTTGGATGGAAACAACAGATGGAAACTGCAGTTAACCAATATAATTTGGTCCCTGAATCGTATGAGCGCCTATACAATCCAGAGGTCAAGTTTCATTTGCCCGTATTTTTTTTTTAACTTCGTTTACATAATATTTTATTATCTACGGAACCCTACACTGAGCGTGGCCCGACACGCTCTTGGCCGGTTTTTAAGAATTATATTTGGAACGGAATCGCACGTCGTATGATCATCGAATGATAATAATTAAGTTAACCTAATTCTTACTGAGTAGGAAGGTGTACTCATCATCTGTGGAAGCTTAATATTTAACTCTTAGTAATTCTGTTATCTCCAATTCTAAATTAAAGACAGTACGACTAAGGTTTGTTATTAATAGCTGTTGTGCCAAAAGTATGATAGGAAAGGGACCTCCCTGTAGCTCTGGAGGTATTTCTTGCAATGCTTAGGACGATTAGCGTGTAGTTTAAACCCATCACAAACCCTGTGTTTCACTTCAAACATGAATGGTTGGTTGTGGATTCCACGACTTTGTTTTATTATCAGGGTAGAAGAATTTCCCAATGCTGGTTATATTATCCGTTTCAAAAGCACCGTTGGCTTAGTGGACTCAGGTGTGACTGCTGAGAATGAGGTTTTGGGTTCGACTCATCGGTCGGGTAAAGTGTTATTGAGTTTCTCCATCAGGTCAGGATTTATACCCGGTTAATGGCAACAGGCTCGCTCCCTATTACATGGAACTAAAACATAATTGGCGATATGTGGGAGTATCAGGTACCTACACCTTGGATCATTCCCACTAGTTCTACTGCACAGTCCTACGACAGAACTAGTGGGTTTTTTTTCCCACTAGTTCTACGATTCAAGGTGGCACGAAATCGTGGGAACGACAATTCCCACTAGTGGTCTTCTTTCTACTGGTCCTATTAAACAATTTATAGTAGAACTATTGGGACTTTTCGTAACCACTAGTTCTACGATATAAGGGTGTTACAAAATCGTAAAACCAAGGCGACTCAAGATTCTCATTGGTTCTATCACATATTTTACAAACTACCAGGAGAATAGAAGTAGGCAGGAGGTATTGAAAACATTTTTTTTTGGAGATGTAAAATAAAGGATAGGTAAGTAAAGTCCCACAAACTACCAGGTGGACAGAAGTAGTATCCCACTAGTTCTATCGTAGGACTGTGCAGTAGAACTAGTGAGAATGATCCTACACCTTTACCTAAACCTCCGGGGTTTACAGAAAGAGTATTTATGTGTTTACTTATGTTTCGCTAATTTGTATCTACTGTTGAGCCTAAGTATATGGCATGCACGGTTACAAATCTATGGTCTTGAGTGCTTGACTAAGATTTCCAGGAAAACAATAATTTATCGGCCTTTTCGTTTAATTAATCTTATTCAATTATCTATGAACTTTGACGTGTTTCCAGCAATATCGAGATATGCTCGCCTCCCACATGAGGACCTTGTGCCAATAACAGCTAATATTTCATATTCTTTTCGAAATATTTTATGAAGTTCTTCTTTTTCGTGTGATTAATGCCTAACTTGGTGTCAGAGCTTCCATTACGCCTCTGGGCCTCTTACTTGGCTTTACATGCATCGAGAAATATCTCTTAATCATGCTGGTTTCCTTCAACGAAGCAAGTGATAATAGGGGATCGGACTGAGTCAAAAAAATATGATTCTAATTAGTCAGTTAGATTATCGAAAAATATTGGATATCTACGTGTTTTTTGTTTTATCAAATTATTAAAAATTGACGAAGATAAAACGCGTCAAAGATCATGAGTGGGGGGTTGTGACGTCATTTGTAGGGAAGAAATGTACTGACATGTGACGTTTTCGAGGAGTTCACGAGTTTTCGAAGCACTGTATCGTCTTAATTTTTTTTATGTGAAAAATAAAAATATAATTATGAGTTCAATATTTTTTGGAAATCTATCTGATGAACTAATTAGTTGTTTTTGTCCGATCCCCTATTATACAATACGCGCATGAATCCGAAACATGACATATCAGTTCTTTTTTTGGAGTGCAGTGATAGTGTAGTGATGCGACCGGCAGGATTTTAAAACATTAGGTACTGCTACTTAATTTTCTTTTCTTCCCATGCCGATTACGTGCCTCCCAAACTACACACAAGAATGACGCACAAAAAAAAAGAAAATTAATTCGAAAATCAAAGCTCTACCACAAACAACGCGACAGAGTCAGCTTACACCGTTGTATACACTAGAACTTCCTGACTGTATAGTGTTAATAGACAATAATTGATCTCTCTGACGGCCACCCGCGTCGCCACTGTCCGTGTATTTTTAAACTGCGAACTAGTGATGCACGATCAATAGATTATAGTATCGATACAATAAGACGCAATACTTCGGTATTTTGAAACTTTACAGTGAATACGATTAATGGTTTGATTGATACAAAGGTACTGGCTTTTTGGTCTAGCGGTTGCAAGCGCGACTTTTGAGTAAGTTATCCTGGTTTACATTCTCGGGTCGGGAAAAGTCCTATTAGGTTTTTCCATTAGGGTTTTCTCAGTAGCAGCCATAGAGACTGGATTTGTTCCCGGTTGATGGCAATAGGCTCACCACTTATTTCGTGGAATTTCGACATTACTAGCAAAATGTAGTGTTAGCCTAACCCTTCGGGGATCACAGGTGTGATGTATGTTATGATGAAGAATATAAAGTACCGGTATTGGAATGCATGGATGATAATTATCATGTCACATTGGTCTACATTGCATCATGATCCGTCAATTAAAATAAAGGAATACAAAGCTAGGCAAGATAAATGAGAAGGATACGATACTTTCATTTGTTTTGATCTAAAATGCATCCTAGATGGCGGCGATACGATTCGGTTCGAATGTTGTAGAATCGGTACAAAGCCTTTCGATACGAACCAAGAAGTAACTGCGATCCGTGTTGATACTCTTATCGACACAGATTATCGATAGAGCTACAAGTATCGAGCATCCCTATTACAAACGCATGATCCGACCGCGATGGCGCGTCTGTTTTCAAAGATGGCTCCTAAGTTGGCGGGAAATGTGCGGTGGACTTAGCTGTTGGTTTATTTTGATTTGATTGGGGCGTAATTTAGGATGTTGTATTTATATCTAAAGTAATTAGCGTCTGTTGTACATAAAACGGTTTTAATGTAAAAAGAGAGACGCGTTACTGCCCAGCCTGGATATCGAACTCAGGACGTTTTACTGAGTTCTGCTCAGACAGAATGCTATTGGGTTTTTCCAACACGATTCTAATGCAGCCCGGATGTTGGATTTGTGTCACCCTCTATTTTGTTGGTATGCATAGCATAATCAGCCTACAATGTTCCCACTGCTGGGACACCGGCCTCCTCTCTATAAGAGGGAATAGGCTATAATTCACCACTTGGGAGTGCGGGTTAGTAGATGTCACATGTCTTCGAATTTTTGGTTCTAAGACATGACAGTTTCCTCACTATGTTTTCTTTCACCGTTTTGAGAGCAGTAGCGATGAAATAAAATACACAATTTAATACACCTGCCAAAGTTCAAACTCCCGACATACTGCTTGTAAATCAGGGCCGGCCCACTACTAGGCCACCGCTGCTCTCACCATGGGCATCTTCCATTATTATTAAAAAAAGAGATATAAGTTTTTAAACTAACATAGTCATCGACATTATAATTAAAACTGAAAAAGAGACAAAAAACGAGACTACGAGAAAAAAAGTTATTGTTATATTAATTATTATTCAGTGGTATTGTTAAAAAAAAAAAAAAACAAAATAAAGGCATAGCCACAACAGAATGTTTTCATAAGCAATTATTGTCGTTTCACGTTGTTTGTTCCAGGCGACAAGGCGACAATAACTCACAAATCCGCAACGTGCCGCCTCCCTCGTTAGCAAAGTTCCAATTTTAAATTCATCGCGAGTCATTTGCTATTGCGATCGCTGTGCGGGACACATGACGTCATTAGTCACAAGGAGTGTACTGTGACTGTAGTGTTTTGATACTTGATAAACAAGTTTATTTTTTGGTTGCCTGAAATCTATTCTTCATCATTGTAGTGTATTGAACTAGTGACATACATCTTTTATTAAGGGACCAACGTTAAAAACAAACAATAAAAAGAGTTACCGTATAGCAATTATATTATGTACTTATATGAATCGTCAAGATGAAGGGAACAGTGGATTTCTGTTTCGCATTTTTGTATGGAGTTTTACTATTGATGGTCCCATAGTAAGTGTTGTTCATAAAAATAAGCACAATGCCCTAAGAATACGGTAAACAACATTTAAGTTTGTATATTTTCGATAGGTATATTGGTAGGCACTTGCGAGTATAAAAAGCAAATATGTACTTACCTATCTTGATTTAATTTCTTGATTTAATTTCTTGATCTTATTTTCGATCAATCTTGATAAACCAAACACAAATATTTGATGCATCAACAGATGTATAATTCACTTTTAGTGATAGGTATCGATTAGTAAAGATAAAATCAATTATCGCATCTTTTTACGTTAAACGTGGAACTAGATATTAAAACAAGAACAATTACTGCTGTTGGTTTTGCAAAATATTTTTTTGTAAGCGTGACAATCTAAGAAATCAAATCTGATGTGCGGATAGATATTATCATTTCTGATTTAGTATCATAAATCCAATATTAATATTTGCGTCGTACTAGTTTTGTAATCTGAAAACAATGTTTTATCAAAATCAATTAAAGATTTACTAAGTGGTTAGGGATTAAATACTTACAAATTCGCAGAATTGTCAAATCTTTTGTCGATAAAGTGGGGAATATCGACTTTGTAGTTATTTTAAGGAAAAAAATTGGTTACGTTATTATGATGCGTCAGTGTTTATCTTTTAAAACCGGACTTTATTCCAATCAATCACGTTTTCGTATCATATTATTTTTGTTAATGTGGCATGACATGTTCGCTAAATTTCCTAAATAGGAAACGAAGTAAGAAATAGTTTTTAGCCGATTATGGTTTTCATACTACCTTAGCTCACCATACCTTAGCTCATTCTACATGCTCCTATAAAAACGTATACGTTGTAACAGTTTTTCATAAATATTTCATATACAAAAACTGATTTGCGAAAGTATCATAACCTGCAGTCCGGCTACAATCGAAGTCGGCGGCGCGGCGTGTCGCTGGCGCGGCGGCGACATGACGAATGGCAGCGCGCGTTCCAAATTTAAAATCCGCCGCGTAACGCCCGCGCTAATGGCATTGTTTATGGAAGCGTTCTGACTTACCAACTGATCAGTGTTGCACTACTTTTAATGTTAAAAGCAGGATGTTCACGGAAATAAAATAAAATAAATTTATAATTATGCTTTTATTGGTCCACTGACATAAATTACTATTGTTAGTGAGACGAATGCAAAGTTTCTCTAAGTGACAGTGGTGGCATTGATATCAGTCTGATGATTGACGGAAGAAAAAATATTCAAAAACATGAGATCCAAGTTAGCTAGTTGGAATTTATATAAGTTCGATAGTTGTTTTTTTTTTTAATTAAAAGTAAAATATACAAGTGTGGTATTTTTATCAATTCAAAATTGGCAACACCAAACGCTAGGCGGTCTCTTTAGCCCAGCATTAGTTCAAATGACGCTTGAAATTATTTTAAGTGCAGTGTACACTGTAGGATTTACTTTGAGCTCATTTTAAGTGTGATTTACTAGTTTTGGTGCCGGGTGGCATTTTGAACACCAGGATATAGCATAGACATCGTCACATTCGTCACTATGCAGTATGCAGTGTGGTCCTCGGATGAGAATAGCACTAATTCTTCCTGGGGGCCTTGTTAGGGAAAACTGAGTGATTTCGTCACGGAAAATTTTCTGGAATTTCTTAGCCAAATTATGTTCTTCATTATGTATCGTCATCCTCAGCCTTTACACACTGTTATATATAAGACTCTCTTTTATTGTGCCAATCTCCTCGTTTTTCCCAGCCCGCCTCATCCAGTTTTTTCGCCCGAACCAATCTCGCCGCCGGAAAACCCAAATTTCTTTTACCAGTCCTTGGACGCCATTCAGTGACAGCATTAGTTCACCTGTCATCACATTCACAATCACATGAAGACAAAAGAACTACCGAAATCGTCTTAACCGCTAGCGTGACAAAAGTACAGCATATGTACATGAAACTATATGCACACATATGTCTATAAACTAGACATGCGATGGGTTAGCAAGGAAAAGCTCTACTTAACATCGTTAGTGTATTTCAGGGAGATCTAACATTTATTTTATGGGTTTTTGATCTCTGAAGAATGGTCCCCTATCCAAAGTCGCATGCAGGTAGCAAGTGTGTGGAACCACAAGCTCCTTACTCCAAATTTATCAAGATACAACGACTGAAGCGACACTTTTCTCCAACCTGTAAACAGATAAAAATATGTAGGTAGGTACTTATATTTATTTTGTAAGCGGTGTACGTGATCAGAAGTGGTTTTACTTATGCTTCAGCCTATAATGTTCCACGGCTGGAACTCCAGACCTCCTCTCGATGAGGTTTCTTCATTCACGACGTTTGCTTTCACCGTTTTAAGAGCAGTGGTGAAGAAATAAATTACACAAAGTAATGCGCCTACCTGGGTTCGAACTCACGACTTACTGCTCGTAAGTCTGGGGCCGCCACCAATGGGCCACCGTTGCTTTAGCTGGACCACCACTGCTCTCCAAATGCGGTAGAATAAGTAAAATGTAGTGAGGAAAGTTTTGTGTATGACTGTGGATGGGTTTAAGAGTAGAGGTATATCAAAGAACGTATGGATGAACTGTGTGACGGATGAATGATGATGAATGTTCTAGAAAATACGAGATCTTTTGCGGACGACAACTTGAATATTCAGCCTTGTCAGACAAGAAGCTAAAAGACTGACCTCAACATACTTCGCAAAAGGCAATGATTGGATGATCTCAAGTTATTCCAATTACAGAGCTACAATAATAATTGAGCGTCAAAATAGTAGTTGTATCGCAATTAGACGTTACTCCAGAATAAATTAAACTGTCTTAAGATGGTAGTTGCGTTATCGTATGTACTTGTTAACCGCTTTGACCTCTAGAACGTCTTTTGCGTTTAAGGCTCTGTTACACTTATACGTTCGTTATATTAGGTACACGAATGTTTTGTTATTTGAGGTACCTATACTTGTATTATGTGGTTAGTTTGTGAAGATCTTTTTTTGAGAAACCTGCTTGAAAATGCATATAATATTATTAGGCTTTTAAAATTAAATCAGTAAACACGAGAGGCGAAATATCAATCAAAGGTCAACGTTAAAGGCAACATTTTGTGTGAAATTGCAATATTTTCAGAAAAGAACATTGATCATCATCTGCCTAGCCTTTTCTAAATAATGTTCGGTTCCGCTTCCAGGTGTATTCTGCTATTTTGCATAAATCCACTGCCTATCTGACCCCCACAACCCAGTTGATACTGGGTATCTCAATACCCATTGGTAAAACTGGTTGTCAGACTTTAATGCCTCCGACTAAGCTGTATTTTTAGTTGACGTTGTAGATAAGTAATTTGACATTGAATTATTGCAATTTAATAGTTTTGTTGAAATTTACTGCTATTGTCACAAAATTTGCATGCCTTAGTTTAGTAGGCGGAATATGAAGAACTAATGTGTACCTATGTTATAAAATCTGTAAAATACCATATTTCAGGCAAATAAATTAATCTAATCTAATCTAAGCTGTACCGAAAGATCTTCAAATGAAATCTGGGCTTTCCGAGGCAAGGAAAAAACTCGTTAAATAACGAGTGGTCAGTGTGGTCACCCATCCACAAATCAAACTAGGCAAGAGCGACTAAAAACGTCAGTCACATTGTTTCTTATATTTCATTACTTAAACCATTCGAGTAGAAAACTCCCATTTTCTAACCACGTGAAGAAACGCTTACTTTACACGGACAAATCTGACTCGTCCTTAACAACCGCAGTGAATTTCACTGGCGCAGCGGGATACAGATGTGTTGTATTAACTAGCAGTAGGTGAGCTGAACAGACAGACGTAGGTACTACATATTAAGAGCTAACATTTGTGGATTCTCGTTGATTGCCAAGGGAAGAGCTTGGTTTTGTAGCTTTATCCTGGAGTATTTTGAGATGGGAATGTAGATCGAAGCGGTTGGCAAATCGGGAACTAAGTTTCATTTAAACTAAATAGGATTAGATTTGTAATAATTTGGTTAATTCTTGTTTTAATTTCAAAGTCAATCCGTTCATTGACGACACCGTTGGCGCAGTGGCTGAGCGATTAGACTGCTGCGCTGCGTATCGCGGGTTCGATCCCCGCACGGAACAAATATTTTTGTATGGCCTACAGATAGTTGTTCCGGGTCTGGGTATTTGTGTATATGAGTTTTAATGTTTGTAAACGCTCCCACGATACAGGAGTAATTCGTGGCAACGTTTTTAAAAAAACATAGTAAAATAACGACATAATTCATCCACATTTCGCCAGTAATGTTCCATGTAATAGTGGGCGAGCCTATTGCCGTCAACCAGGTACAAATCCTGACTCCGTGGAAAAATCCTGATAGTAAAACCCAATAACACTTTGTTCTACCCGAGAGTCTAACCCAGAACCTCGAGCTCCGCAGTCAAATCATCAAGGAAGCCAGACTTTTCCCTTAAAAACGACCTCAAAATCCTCAATATTTTTCCTTGTCAGGTGTTCTCTAAAGTGATTGTTTCCCGATCAATCCTGTGTCGTTAACACCCCTGGGGGTGAAGCTTACATTGCAGAAACTACAAGTCATGTTAGTAATATTTGTCAATGACGCGAGCGGGATGTGTGAACATGAGTTTGACAATGTAACGATGTTGCGGTTGTAGTCGCGTAGAACAATTACGACCCTTGTGTTGGGGGTAGTTGCAATTGGTATAAGTGGGTAGTGATTGTGTACCTTTACGAGCACCAATATGTTACACAAAAGCAACTTTTGAAAGTGATTTTGATGATTTTCTCCTACTGCCAATTGTAGATCTTTGACATCCGTAACAGGTAGTCAGTGGGACAGTGACCTGTCTGACAACCATTCTTACCAAGGGGTATCGTATTCCCGTCGGGGCTGCGGGTTGTTCGCAAGAGATACCGCGGCCTCGACATGAAGTGCTAAGAAGGAACATGGGCGTTTTTAGTCACTAGAAGTCTGACACTCCCTTTCGCTCTGCCCATGCAAGAGCGGGAGGGGTTATTTGATAATTTTCCACCCACCATAAAAAGGGGTATCGTATTACCCAGTACTAACTGTGTTGTGGAGGTCAGATAGGAAAAATTAAGTGGCAATAAACTACATTTGTACAGTGAAAGTTTTGTCTAGAACTTCAGAAGATCTATCTAGATTAAGCAAAGCAAATAAACTCAACAAGGAAAGTATTTCAATTCAAATATACCCAATGATAATATAACTTGACCCCCGTAACCAAATCAAGGAATTCCTATTCAAATCACTTCCTATTACTTAGATCAACCCCCACATAAAATACTCGAGCTAACCCCAAAAATCTAAATACACTTCAGGCCACTCGTAAACCTAAAAAGGAACTATTCAACCCTTGAAAAGCTCGATATAATAAAAATAAAAAGACAGTAAAAAAGGTATAAAAGTGTCCGAGGGATGGCAAATGAAATGGAATGCAAATGTGGGATGTGATAAACGGATGGGGGTTGTAGGGGGTGAAGTGGGGTGTAGGGGGAGTTCTGCTGAGGATCTTTGTTGCTTGAATTTTGTTTTACAAAGCAGGTTGGGTGGTGGATATTGATTTAGTACTTGTTAAGCATTTGGAGAGTGTGATTAATTAGGTCAAAAAAAAGGCCTTCTTAACAAGGGTTGTTCGAAAGAGATAGCGCGGCTTCGACACAAAGGGCTAAGAAGGAACATGAGTGGTTTTTAGTCAGTAGAAGTCTGACATATCGCTCTACCCAGAGCGGGAGAAGTCATTTGATGATTTCCCACCCTCCAAAAAAACCTAAGGTCTTCTTTACAAAGGCCGGATAAAATAATCTAGGTTGTGTCTGAAGGCATTTCTTGAAAATCTCATTTTTTTAATAGCCGTTACATCATACAAGATATACTTAATATTTTAAAAAAGGTACTAGCAACTCTACCCGCTGTAGTTTTTCCCTGCATAAAAAAAACATGATGTGTGTTCTTTTTTAAACTGTTTTTTTTTGTTTCAATTTGAATAGCTACTGACAGCTTAGCCGTGGTTTTTGTTCCAATTGAACAAAAACCAAAAAAAATGTGGATGAAATGATGTAAAACCAGATTTCTGTAAATCAGTTGTAGCATGTACTTATGTGCAGTATTTGTCGATTATCGATTTTGGAGTTCACAGTTTTATATTCAACTCTTTATAGAATCAAAATTATGTCCGATTATGAGTGATCAGTTCCCTGGAAACACGCTTAAAACAATTTCACATCCATTTCTGCCCTAACAACATCAAAGCAGTAATGCCAACTTTCAGAAATAAAATGTTTTACTTGAAGTACCCTAGTCCGGTATACTTCAAGTATACTTGAAGTACATTTAGACAGGTACGTAATACTCGTGGAGAGAGTGGCTTTTACGTTACCGTTTACAGCTTACACTAAAGTTTTATAACGCACTCCTTGAAGTACCGGGAAATTTTGTAATATGAAACGGGAAAAGGTTTCGTCGTGACAAAATCGGTGTCAAGTGATACCTAAATTGATGATAGGCTGAAATTATTTAACAAATATTTATGTGAGATGGTTTTCATAAAGACAAAATATGTATCTAAGTAAGTAAAGAAGCGCATCAAGCTACTATGATCTGAAAAAAATATTTAATGGAGTTTCGACTTTATCGCTTAAGCATTAGGTTCAAGGTTGATTGAGAAAACTTTACAGTTTCGGGTCGCTGTCTATACAATACTTGTAATAATCTTTTCAAGACCGTGTGAAGGAAATCCTGTGAATCCTGCCAATATTGCGTCTAAAAAAAAGTATTAAAACTAATTCTTTTTTTTATATTAATCTGTTCACGGACATCAGACGGCATATTTTATATTTCTTTAATTAGTAAATTCGCTATAAAAATATATGTTTGAGTTGGAAAGAGGTGCAATAGAGAATGAGAAAAAATTACGAAAGTAAAGGTATACAGTTAGGATAAGTAAAAAAACATTACCCTTTCCTTGAAGTCGGGTAAAAAGCGCTACATTAACCTCAAGAAATTAACCCCACAACTTACGTAACACATTGTAGTAAAAAAATCAGCAATAACCCTAAAATGCTTACCTGTTGATATCACCGCGGATAGCGCGGGTCTTTACGACCCCACATAAAGTTTTATGTTGCACAGCCCTGTTTGCGTAACATCACTAGTTGCCCTTTTTTATTTGCTGGCTTTTTTTATATTTTTCGCGTTTTTATTAAGGTAGTGGGGGCTGTTTACCCAGTTTCTGGTAGTTACGTCAATATACCTACAAGAATATGCGAACTCTCTTACATAGGTAGAAGTTACCAAATTTTTTTTGTGACACCCTGCGATTTATTGAGCCATTATTTTGACATATTTTCTTTCATGTTCTCATGCTCAATGTTTCGTGGCAAATGTATCTATTCTGAAAAAAAACGTTTTTGCGTAAAAGAAAACCGACTTCAAAAACACAAAAAACAGGAAAAATATATTTTTGGTTTCAGAAGTTTTTGTCTTTTGTTCAAGTTTGATTCAGGTTTTCTGCCACCACCGCGGAATCGTTGAAATCGATTCATAAATGGAGAAGATATTGCTTAACAAACACACAAAACGAATATTATTATAACCTAACCGATCTCCAAAGAAAGAGGTTATCAATTCGTCGTGTTTTTTCTTTTTGTTAAGTGTTCAGTTTCATGTATGGGGAGTCAAAAAATCGTAAAGCGGTTCACAGAATACATCTACCAAGTTCGTACCAAGTATCAACTGTGTAGTCTTAATAGTTTCCGAATAAAGTGGTTGTGACATATGGACGGACAGACAGACATGACGAATCTATAAGGGTGCCGTTTTTTGCCATTCGGCTACGGAACCCTAAAAACGACATTCAAAACCTAACAAAAAAGCAATCTGAATTCAAAACCCGAAAATTACCACTCAACTCAAAAATCCTGCAGGTCGAAATATCCCTAACTAGCACTCGAAACTTTCGAGATCGATTCACTGTTTGAGGGTTAAGTTAGTCTTATTCGGGAGCTATTAATAAACAGAAAATGTTTGTTTGTCCGTTTTGTTTTCAAGTTTGTTAGCTAATTGGAGTTGGTCCTGGATTTATTACCAGTTTTAAAACCCGGTTCAGTTCCTGACGGGGGTAAGTGGTTCAGTGTTCCCTTTGGTTGATATTATCATCTGCGTAGCCTATTCCCAACTATGGTTACGCCGGCTTCCAGTCTAACCAGACGCAGCTGAATACCAGTATTTTAGATAGACCAACTGCCCATTTAACCTCCACAAAGCAGTTACTTTCCTATAGATTTTTTGTATAGCTTGATTATCCAGACTTTCGGGCCACAGACTACCTGAAACGACTATCATAGATTTACAAATGACAGCCGTTTGAACGCTTTCCGAGGCATGGAAGAAACTTGGAACTTATGTAATGGGTGGTCACCCATCTATGTACCAACCTAAGCGATCGCAGTTAACAATCAACAGACAACAACAAGATAACGAGAAAATATCGATAGATACCTAGATTGATTTTAAGATAACAATCAATCTTTTACATCGTTCTAGATAATATTTTATCTGGAACAATAAGCTTGATAATGGCCTTAATCTTTGGGATCTCATCAGTACATCAAAGATTTGGGAAACAAATGACGTCTGTCTAAAGTCTGGCTATGACGTTTATGGTATTTCCAGCAGTAACACACAATTTGTACGATGAAGCCGACGTAGGTACAAATCAAGGAGATATGTTGTTTTTAATTAACTTTTCCTGACGTTGAATGTGGGTCAATTTATTTCATTTACTATATCCGGTTGATTGTCACCTTATTCACATAAATTACGGGACAAATATGGAAGCAATTTAAAGCACATAAATTACGGGACAAGTAGTTTTCATGTCCACACAAGCGGATATTAGCCGTATTGTCATCAAACAGAAATGTCCACTGCCTCATTGGACTCGCGGCCACAAACGCGACTGCTGTGCATGAGGTCCTAAGTTTGATTTCCAAGTCTGGCAAAGTGTTATTGGGTTTTCCATCGGATATATCTCAGCAGCCATGAAGCCCGAGATCCCGGTGGTTTTGAATCCCAAGAAATCGGTTGCTTATTCCAAAACGTGGAGAAACTATGTGGAGAAGAATGCAGAAACTTCAGTGATACTTACCTCCTCTATGTTAGTGTGATATGTAGGTAACACTCGCTGACTAACTAAATTTTAAAGTATATTATTTTCTAATGCCTATAGTGCTGTGTAAATATTTTTTTTATTGGGACAAGCCCGCCACACTATTCCCAAACCACTGTAACTCCTGTTAACCAGAATCAACAATGGCGACCACAACAAAGCTCGACGGAGTCCCAGGGAAACCATTTAACTGTCTTGGATCCCGAAATTAATCAGAAAAGAATATCGGAGGAGTAGGAAAAAAAAACATAATTTCCACTTCCCTCCATATCAGCAGAAGACAGAACAGAACAAGGCCAATAGGCACACAGGGACATATACAACTGGGATAGGCCCAGTTGCCTAGCACCACGGATATTATTGTCATTAATATTACTGGGTCCTAAGTTGTGAGCTGTTCTAATTTGAAATTACTAATGTTTACCTAATGTCCCAAATTAATCTGTTAACATCAGTAAACAAATTGTTTCCTTGTCCAACTTTAATTGTTCCTGGAACTGATTCGGGAATCCTAAAATTATCCTAACATTATTCCGAGCATTACCGAGAATAGCCGAAAGATTACGACTTTATAGTTTTAGGAATTTAGTAACACGAATGTTTGATTTGACTGATTTTTGTAGAGATTATTCATTACGAATGTATGTTTGGGATAGTAGAATATCTATCGAGTTTGACTATCATGTTTGTCTGTTAAGAGAGCCTAAAGGCCATATTATGTCAGTCCTCTTATTCTGGGAAACCCTTTACGTACTAATACTTACCTAGTTTTAATTTTAAATCGGATAATTTCTTCTGGAGATTACAAATTTTACCTCTTTATAATATTAGGCCTCGATGGTCTACCATCTGGAATTACTCAGTTGCAGACACGGAGTCTGGATTTGTGCTGTTGGTGGCAATAGGCTCGCCCTCTATTCAATGGGACTTTACATACTTAACTGGCGAAATGTTGGTGTCCATTAAGTGTGCCTCGCCTCATCCTTCGGAGATTACTTACAATACAGGCATACCTAATGTCATGATGTTATGTATAATGAGAGCAAGAGCAGTGGTGGTCCATTGGTTGCGGCCCCGACTTACAACAGTAAGTCGTGGTTTCGAACCCAGGCATCGCTCTGTGTAATTTATTTCATCAACACTGCTCTCAAAACGGTGAAGAACAACATTGTGAGGTAACCGGCCTGTCTAAGAACCAAAAAGTTTGGAGACATAATATGCCATCTACAAACCCGCACTGGGCACGCGTGGTGGATTATAGCCCACCCCTCTCCTAGAGAGGAGGCCTGAGTCACTGCAGTGGGAACATAATACCGTCGGGGCTGCGGGTTGTTCGAAAGAGATACCGCGGCCTAGACACAAAGGGCAAGAAACATGGGAGGTTTTTAGTCAGTAGAAGCCTGAGACTCCCTTCCGCTCTGCCCTAGAGCGGGAGGGGTTATTTGATGATTTCCCATACACCCCCAAAAAAAAAAGCTGATGATGATTGGGCTTTTTACAGATATTTATTGATAATACGTAAATGCAAGTCACTATGTATAGTTTAATTATTATTGTCTAGGTGGCTAAACACGTAGGTAACCTACCTACCTATCTAATTTTAGAGCTACATCAACACAAAATCCTGAAAATGTACCAAACACCAACTACCTATAAATACCTGGTTTGTCGATTTAAAACTTAAATTAATTCCAGAAGTTGTTTCAAACTGTTACCAATAATTATTTAGGTTAGAAAATTCGACCTCAATTCCAAGAAACATCCTCAAATCCGTTACTGAAATTAATTCTAGAAAATTCAATTCCTATATTAAATTACCAAACCAAAATTAGTACCAATTTTCAAATATTTATATTATAGTATACAAAAGATAGGTACCAGGCTCACAGAAGCTTCTAAGAGGTCGGTTTGTCACCTGTGTGCCAGGACATACGGGCGTGTCGGCCCGTCGCGTCTCAAATCAATAGTTTCGCGCAAGCCCAGCGGTCTGCTATGAGACAAAACGACATCATTCACTTCTTATACTTTGTTCTAGCTAATATGGGAGGTGAAGATCACTTTTAGGAGGAAAAAATAGATGAAATAAGCATTTAGTTTTAGAAATGTTTGGTAGAGACATAACTATAGAGTGAGGGTTGTTTTCATTTTTGTTGTTTCTGTTCTTATATTAGTGAAAAGTATCAAAGAAGCTCAATAGAAAAAAATCCTTTAGAAAATCACACGAAATTCCTGAAAAAAACAACGAAATCTCACTATTTCGTCAAGAATCTGAAGGTAACCTATGACAGTAGTCCAAAATTAGGTACCTACTTATTATAATAAATGACCGTTACGCATTTCAAATGGAACGCATTCAAATTCGAATTGAGAATATGGGCGTGGTTGACCAATAAGAAGTGTCACGTGCGGCGACACGGTGACAGTTTCGCCCAATAGCGCGACGATAAAGGCGGTGACATTTTTAAACGAGCTGTAGGAGACCGCCCACGCTTTGTATGTGACTGAAATGTGTACGTAGTATTTTCTTTGGTACATTATCTTGGCTATGGTTTAGAAGATGACGTTTTAAATTGAGCCTTTCTAAATACTTACTTGATTCGTAACATTATTTACATTAAGTACATATTGGTGTTATCCAATTTACATAGCTTCTTAAATGGAATTTAATGCAGCTAATAATTATTTTGTACCTTTCTCTTTTTTAAACCTTTATGTATTGTAACGGGACTTGTAGATATAAAAGTTATTTGACACTGTCAATTTCATTATCGTGTCCATTGCCTAAATCGATCATAGAGCAAATTCTATTTTATTTATACATGCCGCAGATAACACGTGCGTCGAGTAAAAAAAAATATTATAACTTGGTATCGGTAATGCCTCATCAAGTCATCAGGTTATCCAAGTTATTAAGTAAAGCTACATTTGCCCAGTTTATCCTCCACCCTATAAATAACAAAAACAAAGAAGAGAAACATAAACAATAAAACTAAATAATCTTGCAAAAAAAAAAACAATTTACACCAACGTGTAAAACTTCTCATTCCTATTTCAAAGCGGCTTTCATGAATGTGACACTTTCAGCCAATGGCCGCCCACCTCTTTGTCATTGGTCGTCACCTAGATGTCACTGTTTGTCGCATGTCGCATAAGAAAGGGAGAGCATACTAGACATAGTGTTAGGTGCGACAGAGACGGGCGATGTTTACCTACATCGCCTACTCGAATTTCCACGACGTGAAAATTTTTAATTTTAGAACGAGTAGTGATGTGATGACATTGTCACTTAGTACTTTTTTTTTAGTCGATAGGTAGTAAATATGGTAACTTTCAGCTTTCTTTTATTTAATTATTACCTAAGTAGGTATTTGGCTAGTTCTATTAAGTACTATACTACCTTACTGTGGTTTCATAGCTACTTTACGTATAGCTATGTAAGTAAGTTGGCCAAAATTACTGATTAAGAACAATACATAACATCACGCCTATTTCTTATTGTATTCCCCGAATGGATAGGCAGAGGTGTACTTAATAGCACACTCACATTTCACCACTTAAGTTTAAGTCCCATTTAAAAGGGGCCGAGCTTACTGCCATCAACAAGACATACCTAAATCCAGACTATTTAGATGCTACTGAGAAATAGCAAAAAAAACACTTTGCCCGACCCGAGAATCGACCCCAAGACCTCATTGTCAACAGTAGCGCTTACATCCACTATCTATTAACTTAAACAACTTAGAAAGGACAATAGACACTAAATTCATCTACAAAGCCTTTGGTCAGTAATACATCGAAATAATTACACCCAGCCTTATAAAGGGGTCTATCCAAATGTCAAGCGAACCGTATTGCGTAACAAATTTAATACCACCGTGTTATACCAGTACCTAACTACCTACAGCTGATCCTAATTAGAGAGCTAGGACCAACATGTTTAATGTCTATTACGATACCGTAACAAGGTATTAGGTTCAGGTAATTTTGTTATATTGCTATATGAGCACCATTTAATGTTACTACGCGGGAACACGGATACCTAGTATTTAGGTGGCAACATAATTCCTGCGAAATTGGAGTAAATGAGTTATAGAGGTAAATTGTTAGGCGACTTATTTTGTATAACGTAAATATGCGGCGCAACGGTAGCCCAGTGGTGTTGGCCCTGACTTACGAATAGTAATTCTTAGGTTCGATCCCAAGCAGACGCATTACTTCGTGTAATTTGTATCATCACCGGTACTCTCGCAACGGTGAAGACATCGTGGGGAATCCGGCATGTCCTGAAACCAAATATTCAAAGACATGTGACATCTTCCAAACTGCACTGGGCCCGCGCCCATTCCCAGCAGTAGGAACAATATAGGCAGATTATGCTTATGGCTATATGTATAGGTAATATGAAGTAAGCCACAAGTTCCTTAGATGATAATTTCAATAGGGTAGTTAACTAAAAAATCTAATTAGTCAGTGAGATAGATTTCCAAAAAATATTGGACACGTATTTTTTCTTTTTTCACGTAAACAAACAATGAAGACGATACAATGCTTTGAAAACTCGTGTGACGTCATATTCTAAGACATTAGTATGACATTTTTTACCGGTGAGTGACGCCACTCAAATCTTTGACGCATTTTATCTTCGTCAATTTTTATTGATTTGATAAAACAAAAAATACGTATCCAATATTTTTCGATAATCTGACAGACGGACTAATTAAAATCATATTTTTTTTAGTCAGTAAACATCCCAATTGCAAAAAATATTTTATTTGACTGCCTGATACGCGATAACGCGACTGCTGAGCACGACGTTCTGAGTTCGATTCACGGCTCGCATAAACTGTTATTAGGTTTTTCTATCTCGAATTTGTTAGTAGCACCCACGTAGTCTGGTCGATGGCAATAGGCTCACCACATGGAATTTTAAAATAAGAGGCGAAATGTCGGTTTACTATTAGGCTCCTACCTATATACCTGCCTAACTCTTCCGGGATTACAGGTTTAATGTTATTATTTAAAAGTATTCGATTTGTTACTCATTTCATAAAAAAATACTTGCCAACAAATTCGGTTGCTTAAATTCTGATCATGTTTCACCATACCATTATCACATTATGTTAATAACGATTAACTCAGAAATCACGAAATATCCGAACAAATTCTTTAATTCGCAGACGCCATCTTCTTTTTTTCAAATAAAACCGTCGCGTGTTCTTTTTGAAGCGTGCCTCTAATTTCGAATTTAGAACAATTTTAGTATATCGGCACGAGCTTCTGTCGATCGGAATTAATTTGAAATTCTCGCTTATAAGCTTCCGTGCGAGAATTTTGAAGAGCAGGCAGGTAGCTAATCTTATTCTGAATTTGAATGGCGCTGCAGGCTTCAATGACATGTTCTGACTGAAGGACAGGCTCACAGACTGGCTACTTAGGTAGTTAAGTCCACGCCATGTCATTTTGTTAGAATTTTTGCGACTTTTCTTTTTTTCTTTCTCTTGACTCAGTAGCGCTTATTGCTATGCTGGCAAAATACAAAAATACTGCAGCTTTAAAAAATTTGGTTTAAACGATTTGTTTTTCGAACGTCACTGCAATGAGTGTTGTTTTTGCTAGGCATCCAAACATATCAGGTGTTCTAGTGTGTTTTTACTAATTCTGAGGCACTCCGTTGGCATAAGCTTTTCAAGAGCATTTTTTCTCTCTTTACACTGACGACGTCACGGTGGTCCGTCAAATGTTAGCCCGTTGTGTGGGACATAGATTTCGTAAGTACCCACATACTAGTGACGAGGCGTCCCTATAAGCCCATTCCCACGGGCTTCCCTACATAAGTACATACTTAGTATCCAATTCGATTCGTAGTACGTAAGTATATAACTTAAGTAAGTACAAGGTAAGACTTAAGAAGAAGGCTTAAGTAGGTATCTACCTAGGTAACTTGTAAATATAGATACCTAAGCTAACGCTATCTGTGTGATTTTACTGCTCAATCTGCTAACAGCCACACATTGATTAAACCCTGGAAACGTCATTTACGTGATTTTTCCTTACAATTGTTAGATAGTAAGTAATAATTTTATTCATACAGTCCTTAAGCATTTTTCACTGGAACTCTCGCTATCAAAATAATTCGAATTATCAAAATACCTTCGCGTTAAGTAATGCACAGAAGTTATTCATCAGCCCAATGGCGTTGTTGCAATTTAAAATTTGGAATTCGAAATTTTGTTCAGCGTTCGAAAACGGTCGATCACGAATTGTCTCATTTGAATTTGGAATCACGAGAAAGAGTTCTCACAGTCTGTCAACCCCTAAGGATACAATGTAGAAGTATTTTAAATATTTTAAATTAAAATTAGATGAATATTTTGGATTTCTACACGTGCAAGAAATTCGTCACATTTTATTTAAATGTCTTTAAATAATGTTAAATTTAAGTCCCTACAAATTGTTACTACACACGCGCAGTGTAACGTAAGTATTCACAGTTATTAGTCTACAAGATTTTAAAGTGATTTTGAAATGGAATGAGATTTAATTTTTTAAAATTAATTTACTACATTTTTTTCTGGTGTGGTGACATTTCTTTGACATATTATGTAAGTACCAATATGTATACTTACGTATTAGCAGATTCCATTTATATTAGGTAAATTGAAAAAAATAAATAGAAGTTATGCAAATATGTTTTTCTATTAGAACCACTTAAGACTAACTACTAAGTATTTAGATTGAGTACATGACTATCATTTTTTTTATTTCGACTCATCTATTCTATTCTCACAGTAACTTAATGGCTCCAGAAGAAGGCTAGACTCAGTAGGCATCAATTACATCTTGCCTGACTGTCTTTCAGACTCAAAGATAATGGTACGCTGCCGAATCACTTCCATAGTAATTTTCTAGTTGCAAATTGTCTATCATTTCATAATTCTTTAACAGGAACAATAAATCTATGATTAAATAAAAATAAAATTTTAAATCGCGTGGAATATGGCGGCGTGACCTGCGGCGATGCTTCCAAATTCGAAATTTGGCCAGTGTGATTCTATTGTTTGGATACGCGGCCCGAGGCTAAGTTTGCGTGATCTTACTCTTGTTACCAAAGACAATGGGAACTTTTGGTCGTGTATCCGAAAATTGCACCGAACTTTATGATTCTTAATTTGCCTGTTATTTCATAATGACCAGATAAATATGTCGTGGTCGTAAGAGTCATCTGTGAGCATACAACATTAAGAAGGTGTATAATTTATTTTCCTGAGATAATAACGTTTCAGCAGTAAGAAAATATTTTACTCCATTTTTCCCGTATCCAGGAAATGTATGTATTTTTTTCTAATATCGGCCTACAGCTCTCCTCTCTCTGCTACTCTATTGCTTTCTTATTTTTTAAAGAAATATAATGCACTACCTACTTCAGATATTAAAAATTAAATATCACACAATTCCTACAAAGTACAAACATTGAGCTATGAACTAAAACTATACCAAGAAACAGTCAGTATGTTTTCTGTAGAAAAATCGATATAATTATATCTATGTCTGTCCAGCCAGGGTCCATAATAACATTGCTGGCTCCCTTAGAAGCCAGTCTCATTAACGACACAAAAAAAAAACGCTCTAGAAAGGCCCCGTTTTGAACTTTTCAAATTCAAATTTGGAACTCGTAAAGGCGCGTTCATCTTAGTCTACTTTTAACCAAATAGTTTTACAGTGGATGGAGAGAAACTCATGGAAAGCTGTGATCTACGGAATCTACGGAATGTGCTAATCTTATATTTTTTAAATTCTTTAGTACCTACTTATCCATCTAAGTACTTACACAATAACAATCTTCAGCACTGGTTACCTAATCATTCTATCGTTTTTCAGCCAGCAAAAGAATTTCACTGGGCTGCTTTGATTACTAAAATTTTGCGTTAAAATTGAAATTACTGTTTTTACATCAAGACTATTTTAGAAGAGCCAAATCAACGACTTAGCAAGATAAATGTGGGATACGGGGATACCGTATTATCTATCTCTTCTTTAACAGTACCTACCTAAAAAAAACTTTCCAAAGAACGCTGAATAAATTACTCACAATTATGTAACCAGTTCTTTGAGTTATATCTTAAGGTATTTTTTTCTGAAAGTTAATTTTTCGCAGACTAAGTAGTTACGTACTCGAGCTAAGAAACCAGCAAGTGAAATGAAGCGTTAATCAAGAAAGTTTTTCATTTTATCATTAAAGTTAGGCTTCAGAATAACTTAGCTAAATTCGTTTCTCCCACTGTTGTATCCGTAGCAAATGTTCGTGTTTATTTTCATCTTTTTTACTACCTCAGTCAATTATTTTACCACTGCTCTTAAAAGGAAAAAAATGTGAGGAAACCGGCAAACAAAGTATTGTAAAGTGTTAAGAAAAATCAATATTCTGATGACATAAACAAGACTTCGGAAAATAACGAAGTTTTCTAGATTAACCATTATTTATACTACAGATGAAAATTATTGACTTTGCGTTACTGTCCGTCAATTTGACGGGCAGTAGCTTACTTTCGAGACGGTTGTTTGATTGATATTTACTTAAATACTTTTTAAAGCTTTCAATAAGTTTGTTAAAAAATAAATATTTATTTATTTCAGTGCAGTGTAAACTCCGCCGAACCTAGCTCGCGTGACGATACTTTTTAAACATAGAACGCTCGTTCTTTTTGCGAATTAGAAGTGTTCTCTCTTCAAAACAAATTGCTGACAAGCGGGACGTTCGAATTTCGTATGCACCAACCGCAGACCACTGCGTTACCAGTTTACAACTACACTTAGAACTTCAATTTTGAACTCTATTCTTGGTAGGATACGGTTTGTGTGGGGAGTATTATTATGTTGAATTTAATTCACGTTGCGTTTCGGATGCAAATGTGTCTGATGAGACTTGATTATGTAAATGAGAACGGACTAGCGTTGTATGAGACTTTTGAGTGCGTATTGTTTGGATCGCGAGGTAGCCGCGCATTATGCACCTTTTTATTTGTACTGTTTAATAAGCGTAGAGAATTTTCGTTACGTGTTTCAGGGAATGAAATGTTTTTGAGTTTGGTCAGAATAAGAGATTAATTTAAAGGGCGTTTTATCATTGGTACTTAAGGTTCTTCAGAAAGGTCAGATGCGTAGTAGATGGGTAGGTACTCATAGCCGACGTGCGTGTATGACCAGATGTATGATGTAAGGATCGTAGGGTTCTGTGGTTTCTGCTTACCTCCATAGGAAAAATGTGTTAGTTTTTACAAAATAACGTCGGGTCAGGGGTCGGTTCTGTGCACTGTGCAGGTATCTTAATAATTTTGTCCTTTTTGTCTGATCGAACCTATAACAGTTTGCATGAAGGCAAAGATTTAGAAATTTTATCATAGAAAATGACCAACTTCAAGTACTACCTAAAAGGAAAGCTAATTTATTTTCTTGAACCTTGAGCCCAATGTTTTAGCGATCAAGTTGAAAATCTATGACAGATTCTTGTAACTTGATGTGCTAGCATCTGTACAAAATAATAACATATTCAAAGAATAGTAACAACTCACAAACTTTATTATTAATCCTTCCAACATTTACGAGTACCTACCCTTACGTAGGTATCACTATACAAATGTTTACCCCTAACAGAAGCAACAAACAAAAAGAAAAATCAATTTGTAAGTTTCCTACTTTTCCCTAATAACGTGCGATAATAGAAAGTTTAAAAATTAACGGACACCGCACGCGATGTCACGCTGACGTGTCGCGTGAATGACGTCACGGTAAATGTCACGGGTGACAAGCAAATGTCAAATGTCAAAGTGACAAGATAGGGTGGGGAAAGCGACGGATATTGGTTGTTCATTTGTTTTTATTTGTTTGGAAGTTTGTCTTTTAGATAATTTGGTTTTAATAATTTATTAAATGAATGAGTTTAGTATAATTGGTACATATTTTTTACTGTTTTTATTTTCAAATAATTGTTTTGGTTCTTCGATAAAGATGAATGAATGGAAAGAAAAACTGCTCAATTTGTTGTTTTCATTTTTTCTTAAAAAAAAAATTAAGTACATTATATCATCATACGAACGCAGCCGCAACTTATAGCTAGTTTGTGATATCTGTATGTTTAGTAGGTACAGTCAAACATGCTATTTGATGTACGCTGTATTCCAAATAGCTTGTTCGATTGTACCTACCTACCTACATAAAGTTCATGAAACTAGTTAACAAAGTAATTGGGGAAGCAGGCACTGTGTAGGAGAGGCCAGGTCATACCGATTCATTAAAAAGTTAGTTAGTTCAGGTAAATTCAAGTTGAAGTAGTAGTTGAACTAATAGGATGACCGAACTTGCACCTGGAACGTCTAAGTTGAAGTTATATCGGGGAATTTACCTGTGTAGAGGACTTAAAATATTGTAGGACAGATATAAATAAGGCTAAACTAAATCTTTGACGGTCAAAAGTACCTAATTTCATACCTGTAATGTTTAAAAGGTTAGGCAGAGGTGTACCAATACACCCACATGGTAGTAACACAAGGCTGCAGGTTGTTCGAAAGAGGTACCGCGGCCTCGACACAAAGGGCTAAGAAGGAACATGGGTGGTTTTTAGTCAGTAGAAGTCTGACACTTTATCTGGCCCCAAAGTTTTTAATCATTCGAAAAACTTCCTATTGCTTCTGATTACCTACCTAATCAATTCGGTTTTATGCAAAACTAAACGAAAATGCTAATAATAGACATTTAAACTCTCTGTAAAAGATTTCTAAATATTTCTGCCAATAAATATTCCGTCTAAGCATTCCCCTTCATTTAAAATAACCCTTTCTCGTTCAAATTGTGTTCAGAAACGCATAAAATCGGTATTCCTTATTTGAAATTCATAAATCACGCAAATTAGTGTTGTTCGGCTTCTGGAATTTTAACTTTTTTAGCTCCAGGCTGTTTGCGAGATGTTCTTTGCCTATATTTATTATCTGTAGCATAGTTTAGCAATATGGCGTCCTTAATTTCGGTTGCTTGCTTATTAACTTATTAAAATTTATGACTTAATGTCGGGTTATTAGGTTTTAGAGATTCGGTAGTTTAATGCTGCTGTTTTTAAATCTATTACTTACCTAAACATATTTTAAAACTAGGAGTGTTACCAAAGCAGTGATTTAGATAGAAACTACCTTAGCAGTATCATAGCATATCTGTAAACGGCCTGTAATGTTCCCACTGCTGAGACACTGGCCTCCTCTCTATGAGAGGGAGTGGGCCATGATCCACCACGCGAGCCCAGTGCGGGTTCTTAGATGTCACATAATCTTTGAAACTACCTTGCTACTTTACGGAGCATGTATTATTTCGTTTACTTACAGTGTTTTTATTGATGATAAAACTTATTCATTCAAAATCTATTTTAGTCCGTCAGATAGATTTCCAAAAAATATTGGACACGTATTTTTTCTTTTTTCACGTAAACAAACAATGAAGACGATACAGTAGGTACTTTGAAAACTCGTGTGATGTCATATTCTACGACATTAGTATGACATTTTTTACCGGTGAGTGACGTCACGACCTCCCACTCAAATCTGTGACGCGTTTTATCTTCGTAATTTTTTATTGATTTGATAAAACAAAAAATACGTTTCTAATATTTTTCGATAATCTAACAGACGGACTAATTAGAATCATATTTTTTTTTGTCAGTAAACATCCCTATTCTGTTAAAGTAACTCTAAGTTTTTATGGATAATTTGTGTATTTTGTGCCAGTTTATGTTAACGCGATCTAATAGGTAGTTTCGAAACTAACAGTAAGTTCTTTTGGCTGTGGCCTGTGGTTTATTTCATAGATGTGTGACCAGAATCAGTCTTTGGAAATTGAGTATGTAGTTACTCTAGATTCATGATGACACCCTGTATGCATGTTAGCCACACTGCCTTGACTTTGAGTGGCTTACAGAGAGTGCTTATATTTGCCCATTTTTGCATCAGATCTCCAAATTTACCATGATCAGAGTTCATAGATCCAGATAGAGATTTGTTTTTCGAAATGGAATCAAGTATTTCAAAGATGCCAATAAGTTGAATTTTGAACCAATTTTTTCTAGAACTTGCGTAGCATAGGAATAAGTAACGTAGTTTTGATAATATTAAGTTTAAGTTAATTAAACAATAGAAATAAAACACCTGTGCATATATACACAAACTAAGCATTGCTTGTATCTTGTGGCTCGAAATTGGCATTGGATTTATTTGGGGTATATTTTGCTATGGGTTTGTAAAGGTATGCATCGTGTATGCACATTAAAATAAGTCATGAACAGCAGCATAGTCTGTGTGAATGCTGCGTTTTTATACGTGTTTTTCTATACCGGACCAGCCTGCCACACTATTCCCAAACCATGAAAGCCAGAATTAACAGTGGCGACCACCAGAAAGCATTGAGACAGAGAATCTCGACGACATCCCAGAGAAACAATTTAACAAATAGATACATTTTAATGGTGTTAGGTTCTTAGTAGGTACAGGCCTTCCTCGGTGACGACTCCTGTCTTATGTCACCTACTGTATGATGTCTCTGCATCACTCGTCACACCATCCTGGTGCATTTTTCATACATAGCCCGCCGAACCACATCAGTGATTCTAGTTTTTAAGTGTGGTGTTGTGGAATTGTGAATTCTATCGTTGAGATTTTATACCTAATACGCTAGGCTTCATCGCCCTTAGGCAAACCTTAAGTTTGGAGTGTTTGCGACTCGGTCAGGGACCAAGTTTGAGCACGTTGGGCAGAAATCACATGTCGATGGGAAAATCCATCTTTAAGACAAAATGCTTTACCTACTTGTGTTTTACAAGTTAACAGGGTGGCTTGTTAGTTCACTAAATACGATTTTAATGGGGCAGAATCCACTGCAAACTTTAGCATTTCACTTTGCCCCACCAGTGGGGCTTGGTGGGGCAAAGTGGAAAAATTCGCGTGTTAGTATTTTTGTAAAATATTCGGGGTGTTTTTGTAAAATATTCTTGGCATAAAGCGTGGCTTTATAAGAACTGCCACTCGGGTCGATCTTTAGGTAAAGCTGTGCTGGCCTAGGTCGGTCTGTGGATGGGTGACCGCCCGACATACCGAGTTTCCTCCGTGCCTTGGAAAGCACGTTAAGCTGTTGGTCCCGGCTGCCATATATAGATCTTTGGCAGTCGTTACAGGTAGTCAGTGACCTGAAATTCTGAAATCCAGTCTTACCAAAGAGTATCGTATTACCTAGTATTAACTGGGTTGTGGAGGTCAGATAGGCAGTCGCTCCATGTAAAATACTGGTACTCAGCTGCATCCGGTTAGACTGGAAGCCGACCCTAACATAGTTGGGAAAAGGCTAGGCAGATGATGATTCTTGGCATAAATCAAAAACAGAATAATTTTTTCCAAACTTTTTTTTTATTATATACTTATTATCGTTTGGCAAAAAGGAAGTTTATATGTTTTATTTATATAATACAATCTTAACAAATTAAGTTTTTAATACTTTTTGGTACTTATACAATTTAAGGTATTTTAATATCTCACATTATACGAAGATTTGATTGAGAAACACCAAGAAATGTACAGTGTTGAAATTGAAATAATAATTTGTCATATTTTAGCACCAACATATTAGGAGATATGATCAAATGACTATTCTACAGTAATTTTAAGGAATATTTGTAACGAGTTTTGAAAAAAGGAAAAATATTTTTTTGAAATAAAAGACGATTTCGGTAGTTACTGAGAAACTGATTTTTACGATAAATAGATGCACCAATTTAATTCGTTCCAAATCTCGTTACAATAAACCAATTTGTGCTAAGAGACCAAAGAAAGTAATTTAGACGGAAATATTCTTTTCACAACTATACAACATACGAAAATTGTAAGTACATACAGAAACATTCAGCATCATTTCTAAATACATCAGCCAGAACTTTGTACATTAAACACTATTATTTATTTACATTTTATTGCACGATTTATTACTATGGAATGTTGAATTACAATTAAATACTATCTATTCTACGACACATGAAAAAGTCTAAGCGAACACTACTTTAATATTTACATTGCAAAAAGTTCAGAGTCCACTGACAACTCACAAACGGCTGGGCCGTATCACACCACATCCCATCACTGAGAATATGAAGGTACTGGGACTGTCTTGCCTTACATCACTATTTGGTAATACTAAATTAAATCACAAATGCACTGGAGATTCGACTACACCGGTCCACTATTCAGGTCACGACGGATTGGCGTGAATCCTACCGTTCTGTCTACGGGCCACATGGGATTCGTAATGTATGTTCCTCTTAGTTCTCGAGAAGAATGCAGCGTTGCAACCACTGACAGAACACCGGTGCAAAGATTGTACATGCACACTCTCACAGTGATGTTTTAAGCTGGATAAGTCCTTGAAGCAGTCTTTGCAACCTCGACATTGGTAATTACCATCTTTGTTTGGTCGTGGTGCTTCGTCCTCCACACAGTAATTAACTTTTCTCGAATGCGGTGGGGAATAATTTGGTTGACAGCCGAAAGCATTCAAACTTGGAGGAAGAAATCCTAATGGGATCGGAGGGAAGTTAGGAAGCATACCAAAAGGAGTGAAAAGGAACGAGTGCTGCGCAAACATATCTCTGTTACTAAGATAGGTTTCTGGTAGCTGTAGATGTGGGTAAGGAGACGGGAAAGACAGCTGTTGATTCAAATGGTTCTTCAGTTTGTCAGATTCTTTCGCTCGGTAATAGATGTGAGATTCTACGTAGGGTACGGCACGTTCTTCTTCATTGTACCGTGAGATGAGTTCCATTTGTTCTCGAATCTTGTCCAAGAAACGTGAAGACTCTTCGGATATTCTATACTCCTCGATTTTCCGATGCAAACTCATGTTTGCACTGTGTCGGTCTTTGCTTCGTTTGGACGAAAAAGCTGCTCGACACCCTTCAACGTTACATTTGTACATAAGCTTTAGGTGTGCATTTTGGTAATGTGTTTTTAGTACGTAGGTACTTTGGAAAATCTTCCCACATACTGTGCATTTACGGGGGTTCTCATGATCCATTGGAACATCGGTGGTACTGACAAAGAAGCCACTGTCAAAATGCCCAAAGATTTGACCGTGGGAGTCCTCGGCATTGTAATCGAAACTGGATACCGAGGAAGATGGCGATCTATCAGAGTAATCTATAGAATCATTCATTGATAAATTATACGGGCCTAAAGACTGGGTATCTTGTTTTTTAGGAATGGTAGGGAAATCTCCTTTAGATAAACTTTCAAGTCTTTTCAGTGCGTTTTCAGATGAGAACTGTTCTTCACTAGAACGATTATTTGTAGGTTTGTATACGTCTTGTTTCTCGATGGGTTCATCTTTCACTCTCAAATCTTGAATATTGTAACTCATATCCGTAGGTTCATCTTTGATAACTGGTGTTTCTTGGTTTTCTTCCTTAGTTTTAGGTTCTTCAGTAGTAACATCGATAGTATTCTCATTGGACTGACTATCTTCAGTTTTGACCCTTTTCAAATCAACTGCGCATTCATTTTCGTCCGTATCCGGATGGTCACGATTAGGATTTGATAAACCATTGTCGGAAATATAATGATTTTGTAATCGAGTAGGATTCAGGTTTTTGCGTTTCCTTTTCATTACTTCGGGACTAGCTGTTTCTTCTTTTCTATGGTCTGTGACTTCGTTGTTATCACTAGCACTCCTTTGATCGAAGTCGGTTTCTGAATCATCTATGGATCCTATGGACTTGTTAAGAGTAGAATAATAGTCACTGGTATCAATATGATCACCGTCATCATCATCGTCGTCTCCTGCCACAACTACAATACCGTCATCTTCATCAGATTCTCCTTGACCATCTTGGTCCTTATTTTCCACAGAATCAGACTCTCGTCGCATTGACTGGCCATGGTCGAAAGATTGTGAGAAATTCATGTTCATACTATTTTTATAATCTAATGGTATGTTAGATGAGAATTGGCCCATACCATGTTGTGGATTTAATAGAGGGTATGATCCAAATGGATGCATAGGGTTCATCACTGGTGGTATGTTAAGACCTCCTCTGTGTGGTGATATTAGCACCGGGTGAACTTGGGCGGTTCTGCCATCATGTGGTGAAATTTTCCGTCGTAGGTGTGGCGAATGTAACTTTGGGTTAGGATTAGCACTATGACGGTTTCGAGATCTTCTTGAACTGAACATCATGCTACATCCTTCAACAGTACATTTATGCATTTCACGTAGATGAACAGCGGAGAAATGTATCTTTAAAGCTCCTTTGTCACAAAAGGTTTTTAGGCAGACGTTGCATTGAACTCTCTTTTTCCCCGTAGCTGGATTGATGAAGTGTGTCCCTAAGTTAAGAGGCATTTGTGAGGCGCCCCATTGTCTTTTTGGTGGACTGATACATTTACCTAACATCATGTTCCTAGAGTTCTGTGCCACTTCAGCGTAAGCGTCTTTGCTTAAATTGAGAACATTGTCATCTTCGGGTTTGTGGTCATCTGACCTTCCTTTACCATTGCTATGAATTTTGTTTTCTAAAGGTTCCGCAGTTTTTGCCGACATTTGAGGTAGAAGAGCTTGAAGCGAAGCTAAACCCATTGGATTTTGACTAAGTGCAGCTACCATGGCCGCCTGGTGATTAAATGTTGAAGGCATTGTCATTGGTGGAATAGGTAAGTTTGTAGGTAACGGGAAGTTAAAGAATTGACTTCTCATTAAATCCATAGTAGCCTTTTCAGCGGATCCTAAATCGTAGGGTTTCCTGCTCTCTTCTTTTTCGTTGTTCTCGTTCGTTTTGTGTTTCCGGAAATCAAAAGGTTGCATATTTTGGAGGTGGCTTAAAGGCGATGAGTTAATTGGACTAGTAGTAGAGAGAGGACTGGATGAGGTAGATAGGCGGATGCTATGATTGGGAGATACTTCGGCTGACGATACTCTGTGAGAAGGTGACTGATGCACTGGCGATGATCTGTTATGACTGGGCGACATTGCTTCTTTCTTGACTTCGGTATGACCTTCTCTGAGACTGCTTCTGGTATCTCTTTCTTGGACACTTTTTAGATAATCGTAGTGTTGTTTCGCTTCCATCATATGTTGGAAGTATTTAAGAGATTCATCGTTTCGGACGTCTCTGCCTGAGTGTTCCATTAGTCTCCTGAATTCTGCTTCGAGCTTGGATTGCTCGAAGGCTCTTGCATCAGGGTACTCTGGTCTCTTATCAGGCTTGTCGTAGTTAGCTCCCGGCGGCGACGGAAGACCGTTCTTCTTGTAGATGGGAAGAAGGGAGGTCTTGTGGAGAGCTCTCGCTTCTTGCAGTTTGAGGATCTGTTGAAGAGCCATGTTGTGTTCCGGTCCGCGACCACTCCATCTTTCAGCGCTGCTTGATTGTGATTCCTGGAACAAGAAAGAAATAAAATTGTAGTTTTAGTTTTAAACATGGCGGGCCTATGGTGTTGTGGTAAGTATTGTTAATCGCAACTGATGGTGAATGTTCATGGTGACCTCAATCATTGAGGATTTTGGTATAATATATTCCTCCAAACAAATTATAAGTTCTGCAAAAATATAATATGCAAAACTGCAAATCATCAGTTATAAGTCAAAACAATTCCGGTATCCCGAGTTTTGAAAGCGTTTACCGTCTATAAAACGAAATAACATATCATGAGTCGACTTACAAAACAGTCCATTTAATAAAATTATGAATGAGCGCGGCTAATTCTAAAAGATTATCGAGTCTAGAGCAAGCCTTAAACACTGGTTGTTCAAATCCCTCTTCAAAATAACTATCAAGCCGACACAAAACCACACCTTGCGTTTTCAAAGGCTAATATCAAATTAATTCTCAGAACGCGGAGCAATTGGGTAAAATTGTGTAAAATGACGGTTTCGACTCGACTTGAGAATAGAAAAGTGGTTTGTGTCGCGTGTTTGAAACGATTTAATCCGAAAACTAAATTACTATTCATTTGGTAAGCATTCGGGGCCTCGCGATGTCAAAGTTACATTTTCGAGTTAATTCAACCACTCCTTAGTTGCCTTTGAACAGGTTTCAAACAAAAACTTGTATGTAATTATTATTGTGTTGTCGTGAGAACCACGAAAATATTCTATAGTAAAACACTTTGAACAATTGAATCTAAAATAACGTTGTTTGCTACTATCGTCCGGCTAATCTTAAAGTGTAGGTACATTGACAAATGACCTGTCGGTACCATTTTGTATAATAAATGTAATACCTACTAAATTCAATACATGACGTAAACATCACAATATTCGACTACATTGTATTTAGCAAAGCTTTCAGTCCTTCTTATAAACAAAAACGTTCAGTAAATATAAAGCCTATACATAATATGTACACAAAACCGCATTAAAACGTCACTTAAAATTCTATCAAAAATACCACAACTCATTTAAAATTCGTTTAAACGCATAATAGCTGGCAACACCCAGCATTCACTTATAATGAACTTGATTGTCGCTTTTTAAAACAGTTTGTCACTCGATTACGGCGTGTAACCGATGGGGTTGCCATATCATTATCCGTTTCCCCGGAATTATATTGTCGTTTGGAGTCGGCGCGTCGGGGGCAATTTCGTAAAAGCGACCAATTATTACAATGATTTCGTTTCTATTGCCACAAAACGGATAAACGCTGGATAATAAAGTGTCTTTTAGAAAAATATACGTCTGAGAGTTTAAAGTTTTAAAGTTATGCGGGGAAATAATTATATATAGAGTTTTCTGAAGTCGTTTCGTGCTTTCTTAAGTCGTTTCGTAAAAAATGGGATTTCGTTTTGTCGTTTTTGTTAGAAGACTGTTTTGTTTTTGTCGTTATTGTAATCGTGGACGTTTAAGAAAATTGGAGTGATCGTGTATGATGATATAATTTAAACAGATGTTTGTAATGTTATTTTGTGTTTACGGACTATTATTTATGTGTTAGGAAGCTTTTAACAATGTTATAATATATTAAAACATCTAAAATCCGCCAATCTGCGGTGTACCTAATAGCACAGTAGCACACCCACATTTCGCCAGTTATGTTTAAGTCCCTTGTAATAGTAAGCGACGATTGATATCAACCGGGCACAAATCAAGACAAGGCTATTGAGAAATTCCTGCATTCAGTCTAAAAGACTTCGTGTGATTTAATTAAAAATTCATCTAAGTATATAATTTACAGAGATAGCGGTTTTGATGTAAAAGACACGGCTTACAATGTTGATGAAATTAATTTCAGCGATACTCTCGTTACGGTTAGCGACCACGAATCCCAACGTTAACCTCATCATTATTATTTATCATTATCATTAGCCCCGACGCGTATTATTAACCAATCACAGCGTAAAACTCACGCGCACCATCTACTTTAATTTTTTAATCGAATAACGCATTTCATGTCGTTGTTGTAGTGTACTGTTGCACAAAAAAGCGTTAGGGAATTCTATTGGGTGTGAAAATTTATGTTAAAGACTGACATTTTTAAATAATTCAATTAACTGTCTATAACGGTAGTTGAGTTAAATTAGTAGATATGATTGAACCCTGAATGTATAGAAATTGCATCTACCATTGCACAGGTTAGCTCTGCAATCTGCATCAATGAAAGTAAAAAATAAAATGACTGTAAAAAATGCCTATTACATTAGGCCTCAGACTCTGTACTGTGTGTGGAGTTTCAAATAAATAAATAAACTTATAATTAGGTATTATTCTTTTAAGAAGAAGAATTTAAAAGGTAGGTATTACTAAGGAAGTAAATTAGTTTTATCAAGTAGGTAGGTACTATCTGTCCTCTTTCAACAGCAACGAAATAAGAAAACAAGATGGAGGTCTAGACAGCGATTTTTTGCGTTTGCTTTAAGTGTTTTCTTATAAGGCGGTCACCGCCTGACTGTGGGAACGAAACAAGTAATTGTCAACAGTCAACAAAAAGGTTGCAAGACGCAAAAAATCATTCAAAGTCGCGATGTTAACCCGAGGTGGTTGACCCGCCAACTTAGCCGTACACCCGAAATTACTCTTATTACCTCTTAAAACAGACTATTTTCCGCCGCTGTGAGTGAAAAACATAAATTTGCGCACATATCTGACCCACGCCTACCGGCAGAGCAATGGACAAGCGGACATATTTCATGGTATTTTTTTAAAATGTAACATAACAAAGTGTATCTTATTACTTTGATGTATGGTCTCATTTCAGTTGGTCGTGAGGGGATTTTTTTTAGTTTTTTAATGTGTACTTCGCGATCGTTTTTCGTTGGCTCGCTGTCGTGACATGCCATATTGTTCAGCGCATGATACATGAAGTAAGTAAACAGGTTTGTGTACTGTGAAGCGCAAAACGCATTGCCATTTTGCTTAATGACCGCTTAAGCACGCACCTGAGATGCACCGCCCCGCTGTTTTCTTGTGGGAAATGTTTAGTCCTACACAGCTAATTTAAATTTGAGCCATAAACTCCTGTTTTATGGCTAAGTAGTTAAATATTTAATGTAATAATTTTTCTTCTTAACATTTTTGTCAAAAATATAAGTGACTTGAATACACAAAACTTAAAGATATAAAATTATCAAGTATAAGTTAGTAAAAAATATAAGTACACAGAGAAAAAAAAATGTGGACTCTTTCATTTCAAATCCTGAAAACTCAGTCTATTTTCTCTAGTACTCACAAAATATCGCTACCTCTTCTGTATCCACCTGTACTGCACTTCGAATTTACCCTAGTAACTAATAATTATGCACAAATAGGTAGGCGACTAGGTGAAGTGTCTACTAGCCTTGCAATTTGTTGGTAGTTGGCCGACCACGCCAATAATTGGCTCCAATTGGAACCAAGTACCCAATGTCCAACAAAACAGCGTTTATGTTTACTTGAAACATCTGTCTATCGGATTACCATTTCTGAATACATAAGGGTAAGGTGTGGACTAAATCGATGTTTTGTAAGTACTTGATTCGTACCCTTTAAATTAATGGGGTATAATTGCATCTGGATTAAATTGAGGGGCTATTTACTAGAAATTGTCTATGTGAAATGCAAAAGGGTGTTTAAGTCTTTTTAAGAAAATTTGTCAAATTCTCTAGTAAAATAGTCTAGCCTAAAAAAACTAAATGATTGGCTAGCCAGTGAAATAACATTTTGGATAAGTTTGTAATAATTTTCATTTGTAGGAAAAATATCTTCATTTAATGTTGCCCACCTTCTTTGAACGTTTTAAAAATAACACCTAATCACATGCACTTTTCACTGATGAAAAAAACTGTAGGGTAGATTCACCACTAACTGTCCGTGTCACTTGCAAATAAAAACCTACAAGTGACATTATGCGAAAGTGACCACTTTTTTCTCGATGACATTTTGCTAAATTGACGTTTTATCCCCTATTGATATCAGAAGTCATTATAATAAAACATATTCCTCCATATCACTAGACTGTGTCGACATCGCCTTCAACCGATCAAACACAGTGATTGTATCAATATTTGTCGTTCGTTCAACAATGGCATGATCTCCGTGTGGGTGGCCCGTTCGTGTATGTCTATTAATTTAATTATCATTACACTGTGTTATGTATGAATCAGTGCTGTGGTGAAAGTGGATCCCTAAAGTTCGGGAGAGTAGTTAGCAATCTTATTTTTTGTGATGGAGTGACGTTTTTGCTTTGTTGCGTGACTCTGAATTAGGTCTTTAATGATCACAAAGTAATACAAAGTAAAATGTACCAGAAATCGTTATTTTTAACCGACTTTCAACAGGAGATTATCAATTTGTCTGATTGTTTCAAATTTTACTTTTTCTGTATTTTTTATGTTGGCATTGCTGAAAAACTTAAGAGCAAGTCTTATCAACTGAATTTTAGTTATCTTTTTTTTGTGTTCTGCCGAGTATAATTGGTTAATTTTACGTTGGACATTAATGCTGCGTTGATTTTAAACTAAACGAACCTATCACAAAAATGGCGCTTAAAACAAAACAGAAAAAGCAACAGTTTATTACCTACATTTTTTCCAACAACCAATATCACCACGACACCCATTATCCTTTATACCGTCGCTTACGATCACAAAATAAACATTATAACAGGCTTTACTTCGGGGACACTATAATCTGTCCACATATCCTATCAACGCTTGACTTTAAACTCTTGATACAATTTAGATTCCATATAAAATTATCCCGGAGTATCGCTTAAACTTAATATAGGTAATGATACAGTATAGTCCCCTGGTCTTATCTTAATCTCGGCTTAAGGCGCCTCGTGGAGTCGTTATGGGTATTAAATAATAATTGGATAAGCCAGGGGTCAAGTATCGATCGGAGATTTGGTGGACGGTCTTAAGGAATTTGACACGAAGTACGACGGAAAAATTGGGCGGTTTACTGTGGGAGTGACATCGATGATCATGTATAGATAATCGTGGCCATGTTTCTTCAAAACAGAAATAAGAGATGGTTTGGAAATATTCCAGTTCACGTGGTGAACACCCGTGAAAGGCATGTAAAATATAGTTAATATGATTTGATGTTTTAAGTAGGTCCAACTATTTGCAGGCGTGGTTCCTAAATTGGATATTGCTTTAATCATCATCATTCTTTTGCCCATAACCCAATTCATTTGGGGTCGGCTCAAAATGTCCTCCTCCTCCATACTTCTCTATTACTCGTCATCTCAACAGACACCTAATGGGTTTTGCTTTAGTGCCACAAGATAAGTAAATAATGCGAATATCCTTGGAAATATTGTACAATAGTGTTGAAAATGAGTTCTTCGAGAAGTTCAGTAGCAAAACTATTAGTCTTTTGCCTTAACAATAATGTTTTACTCGACAGAAATTGTCCACAGAAATAAAGTATCAGAAGCGGGAAGAGAAACCAACCTTATAATAATCATCCTCCCACCAGCGTTTCACGAACTGAGTGAGCTTCCCCAAATGGCTCTCACAACACTCACTCATTGTACACGAACACTGATCGTAATCACAAAACATCATGTCCAAAAATCTTAACACTAAAAAACCACGTTGATTAAGACTAAAACGTCACTTGTACACACACATAGATGAACTAAGCGCCGGAAAATTCGAAATAAGAACCGTCACTTGAGAAGTGTCACTTGTATGGGCATCGATATGTCACTGAGCTCTGGTCGGTAGGATCTGATGTCTAAGACAAGACTAATCCTGCTAATCCTGTGACACAACTGTTAACACCTTAAAGTCACCGATGTTTAAGGGTGGGGGTGGCTTAGGCGTCACCTAACCCTTAACTACCTGTCCGGACTAACAATAGATTTTTATGACCCGTCTTAGTCTGTATTAGTTCGCGGTAATTTGTTTAATGGTTTTGTCTTTTGAAACAAATAATCGAGTTACAGTAGGGTTAGTAAAGTTTATGATTTAAATGGTACGTCTCGTGGTTGTACAAGTGAATTTATTGTACTCAATCAGGGTGTTCGTTTATAATTTTTATTTCTGCAAACCTTATTATTTAAATTGCGATTTAATTTTATTTATACACTGTTGGCTGGTTTATAATAGCTTATGGTAATCATAAAATATAGCGTTCTACGAATTGTCATAAAACGCTATATTTTCGCTTCAATTATGAAGTAAAATTGTAAAAAGTATGTATATTTTGAAGAAACGAAAGAGCTGGAACTGTCATTTAGGAGACATATTCTGTGCTGGATTAATTATCAATACTAATGTACCCTATATTTTGACACTGTTCGCAAGTGTCATGATCGCGGGAAGACTTACCCGTAAGGGTAGTTTTAAGCCCCGTCGGGGCTGCGGGTTGTTCGTAAGAGATACCGCGCCCTCGACATAAATGGCTAAGAAGGAACATGGGTGGTTTTTAGTCAGAAGAAGTCTGACACTCCCTTTCGTTTATTTGACGATTTCCCAACCCAAAAAAAAGGTTAGTTAGAAGCCGTAAAAACTTTCTTCTACTAAAATACTTTAATTATAGACATTTTTGTGTTACTTTAATTTTAAATTTATTATGCTTTTAAACCAAAGTGTATGATACTGTAAAGTAGAGAAGTTCTCGTAGAGACCCGAGATTTTCGAATTTATTGAAATCATAAATCACTATCAAGTAAATTGGCACTAAAGTGTTGTTTTACCGGTAAAGATCTACACTGAATATGCAAAATAACTAATTATTTTAAAAAATGCAGGCAAAATAAAAAATGCAGCGTTTCTGTTCAGCTTATAATTAGTGTTCCTTTTACCATTTATGCAGACCTACAAATGAATTTGCAATCTATTGTAAATATTCATTTTCGATTTTGACTGACTCTCATCTGTTATACAGATGGAAGGGATACAAACGTGAAAACTGTCACCTCGTATTCATTCAGAACCCCTCCAAATAGATATTTGTCATTGGTTATTAAAAATAAACACACGGTCAAAATGTATGGCACAGCTGTTTTTTTAAACGAATAAATAACAATAAAAAATAATATGTATATTTTTAATCATTATTTTCAGACTAATAAGGTCTGGATTTTGATCCTATAGCCTTCAACTTTAATGTACCTTTGATTTGAGTAAATGATCACATAAAACTCTATATTTACTCACAGTAATTACACAACAGCAGATATTTACTTGTGTACACTACCTATGTAATACATACAGGTATTAGGTGCCTATGTGGTAGGTACTGGGTACCTAGGTACCCATGTTTTTATTGTTTCCGTTTGTAAAACAATTACCTACTTACTAAGAATTTTTAAACCACCCAAAACACATTTTAGCACGATGTATTTATTTGTCGACTGAAAGGAAAACGTAAATATTCAAAAGATTCACAAGTAATACGAAATACCAAGTGCCAAAAATGTGCACTTTTAAAAACCCAATGTGGACGCAAAACAATAATGAATAGTTTTCCCAGAATAACTTTCGGCGGCTTTGAAGTTGACCGTATGTGAGACACATAGATAATAAAACCATAACGCGAGGCGTCGCGACTAACAATAGGGGCTTTCTCCCTACTGATAAGCGACTGTTTTGTTTTTGTTTTGTATGCGAGCGTGGGGTAGGTGTACCATTCATCGGGTTTTAGGAAGTCGGGTAATGGTAGGTATTTTTCTACCTATTCTTATCAGTGCCAAATTGTCTTTTTGAAGTAAATGTTTAACTGGGTGGTTTAGGAGCCAACTGCGACAAACTTTCAAGCCCGTTTTGGAATACATATTATTTCTTAATAAAATTCAACAACTTTAAAATTGCCCGTACTGACGATAAGTGATGAATAGAAATAATTTATGAATCCTATTAATTATGCATAATAGTAAGTACTTCAGTTATTGTGAATCCAACTTTAATTTTACTAGCAATAAATCTAATATGACTTGAATTTCAATAAACTAATAATAATTGGGTTCTCGCACAAGTGCAAATATAATGGTGCGGTAAGAAGACCCGGGGCTATTTATATAGCTCTATAAAATCAGTTGGGCAATGTAGCAATCCTTTGAGATAATTTATTGCTTGCATATGCCTCTAACACTGCCAATAAACTTCTTGTTGACATACATTTGTGAGGGAAAAGATATGATATACTGAATTATTATAGTATTCAAGTATATTTAGTTTTCTAGTATATACGAGTAATTTATTTACAGATTAGAATAATAAAAAAAAAATATGCAAGTATCAAAAAAGGGAAAATAATTGCAGGTCGTCAAAAATTTATCCACATCGCTGTCAATAGGAAAACTGCCCAGAAGGGTGGCAGCATTCCTACAATATTTTTTACCTTTGCATGGACTAATATGATGCAAGCTTGATTGTAACAATATGTCAAAAAAAAAACATAAAATAAGTAGGTATACGATGAAGACTGCCAGTGCGAAGAAGATAAATTGTAGAGAAAATGATTCGCCATACGATAGAAAAATGGTCTCTGGGAAGAAAACTTAACAGCAAAAATAAAAAGATAATTGAAAAATACTTCATAATTATGACAGTTGATGCTTTGATAATTATGGTCTTATTCATACCCTAGAGTTATGGAATATTAAAAAAATACACGTTGATGGCAATAGGCTATTAAATGGGACATTAACATAACTGCCGAATTATTATATCAGAAGCTTTTCCGCAATCATCATACTCGGGGCATAGATTCCTGTTGTATTATATTTATCCTGCCGAATTGTGGGTACTGTGTACTACGTTTGTGTAGGTACAATTGTGCCTAATCCTTCTGCAATTACAGGCGTGATGTTGTATTATATTTATTTACAAACTAATATTATTCACAATTCCATCCAAATCATTTCAAAAGCTTTCAAACGCAACCTACCGATCTCAATACCAATATAATTCCGAATCCGATACAAAGGTAGGTACAGTCGTAGCCATAACTCAAACCGCCCGACGAAAGCAGGTTTCTATCACTCGGCTCATCACTTACCATGTCAAGCAAGCGTACGCATCAGATACCGACGCCCGCGGCCCACAGCACCAATAATATAATTTTGCACCTAATAATTTTGAAATGCAATTATAATTTCGCGTTGCAATAATAATTCTATAATGTTTCTTGGCGTTTATTCGTCTCTGTCTACCTAACCTACTTGTGGGCGTTTGCGTTGTCATTTGCTGATTGATTGTACAATTGATTGATTGGCCCTGTTTTGACAGTGTGTTTTTCTACTTGACTGTACCTGGTTAATTAGTTTTTAAGTTGAGAAGGCAAGATGGATGGGTCCAAATGTTTCTGTGAATTTGAAGGTTGATATAGAATACGTTTAGATTCCTATGTGATGAAAAAAAAAAATGTTAATCTTTGTAAAATGTCAAAGGCGAAAAATATTGATGAGTAAGTTGTTATTAATATTAGTAAGAAATCAATTCTCCTAATATTATAAATGTGAAACTTTGTGACGATGTATGGATGTTTGTTACTCTTTCACGCAAAAACTACTTACCTAATTTGGGTAAAATTTGGCACACATATAGTTTATAGCCTGAATTAACACCTAGGATGCCTTTTATCCCGGTAGTACGATCCTGTGGGACAATAACCAAACTCCACACGAACGAAACCGTGGGCATAAGCTAGTACGTAATAAAAAATAAATAGCTACATAGGATGTTGTATCTAATTATCATAGTTACACAGACACTAAAGGTACTAGAGCCTCATGCCAAGTACTTAGTTTAAATGAAAATCACCGTTGTTTGTCTCATAAAGACTAACAAACGTGAAAATGATAATTATTAGCCGCAGTAATATTCGATTTCTAACAGATATTTAGATCCAATTACGTTTTATATAATTAAACCGAGAAATACATATTCATGTAGGTTTTATATCTTTGATTACGCCTCCTTTGAGGTGAAATTGTGAAAATTGTTTGAACATTCATACCCACTTAAGGTTATAAATACAGATAATGAAAACTGGTTTTTGCAATTTGTGAAAGTTTATAAACTTACCATCTGCCTAGCCTAAGATCTTCTACAAGATAAATAAAGGTAGAAGCCAAAATATATATTTTATTTTGGTTTAAACACTCGCGATACTAAGTGGATTATGTAGGTCTTACCGAGTGCACTGAGGGTCTACCATTTCGACCCTTATGCACCAAATAATAAGGTAGAGCGTAACTACCCAGTTTCTTTATATTTTTTTTAATAGAGAACTAGTCCAATTCTAATTGAAGTGCTTTTTCTATGTACTGTACTCATAATTCGACATTGAAACCACCACTTTTTTTTTAAAGTGTAGGAGTAATTTCGCCTTGATTTTAGAAAAAGGATTAGGGGTCCATGAAAAAAAATGAAAACCCGGACCAAGATCTTAGAGCACAGCTTTTTTTTGGCGGGTGGAAAATCATCAAATAACCCCTCCCGCTCTTGGGCAGAGCGAAAGGGAGTGCCAGACTTCTATTGACTAAAAACTACCCATGTTCCTACTTAGCCCTTCATGTCGAGGCCGCGGTATCTCTTGCGAACAACCCGTAGCCTTGGCGGGCGTCGGCCATTGCGGGCCCCTTCCATGTTGCTGACATCTCTTTGAGGCGCGCATGGAATACGAACGCGCCGTCGACACGGCCTGTCGTCGTCATAAGACGGACGGACGGCGAGCTTACCCATCACTCACCGTCCACAGGCCCGCGTCTACGGTGGCCGGAAGCCATCACGTGGCCCCCGACGCCCGGAGCGCCTCCCGCGGCGGATCTTAGAGCACAGCTAGGGTGTTCATATAACAGGTGCCATTAAATACATTGTTTAGTATTTTATAGAGACTAAAGCCTCTTATAATAGATATCAAAACTTAAAACCCCAAACAAGTTTATACCAAAATGGTATTTAATTACCAGTTGTAAAATCACATCGCAATTTATGTTCGTCATGTTGATACGATCTTAGGACTCTTGTGTGATGGGTGGCACCTTTGTACTTCGTCTTTGCAGCTGCAATACTGTTCACCCACTTTGTTAATTTATGATCTATGCTTGTAATTATAGTGTTTGCTACGTAATATGAAACTTGACTTATTGTGGTAGATGTTTACCTAATGTTCTAGAATTTTTATAATGATTACCTATAGGTGATAAATTTTGTCTTGTTGTGTAGGTTTACCTATTAAGTAATTTTTACATTATGTTAAGTGGGTGAATTAGGAGGGTGTACAATTAAATACCTATAATTAAAAACATATGACATGCTTCAGTTACCTGTATTTTCACCCTCTCTTCGTAAAGGTTTCACGGTTTCAACAATTTTCGTTTCAAGTACAATTTTATGTAGGTACTGTCATCGGTTTATCGATATAATATTATGTTATCTTATACTATAATTCGCAAGGGTGCACGCGGAGACGTGGGCAGGGTTCGTCACTTACTAGACAGTAGAGATACATTCATTAGTTTTCCTAGTGAGTGTATCTCATTCATTTATATATTACATAACTTCCCTAAATTCCATTTATAGACCCAATGGGCCAGTGCCGTATTATTTAAAAAAAATAAGTTGCGTAACTTAAAACTCTCTCTATTTTAAGGAAAATTATACAAAAACATTCACTTAGTTTTTTAGGCGAAAGAAACTTACAACAAACAAGTCACCCGCACCGTTTACAAAATTACCATAATTTTACACAAAATTATTCAAAATTGACGATGCCATTTCCCAATTAAACCATTAAATCACAATTTCACATTGTGACCCGATAAATTAATAAAATAATTGCTTGAAGGTGTGAATTTCCGATCAATTTTATGAATGGATGCTCGGGAGACTAATTATGGCGATTGTTAAAATTTTTTAGTTTAGTTTTTTAATTGTTAGCTATTGTCAAAAGTCACGAGTTCGAACAAAAGTTAGTCAAGTGGTTTTTTTCTAAAGGATTTGAGAATGCATCCATAAAAAAAGTCGTGTGAACCGCTGGTATATCCTGGTTCGAAATAATTGATACAAGACATGTATTTCATGTAAAACTTACAAAATATTCATCTTGAACAACAAGAAAACGTTGAGTTGGTATAGGAATCTTATTTTGTTTTTTTTTCTCTTCATAGAATATTTTTACAATAGCATTCGCGTGCGGTCAGAAGCACCAATATGTACCTATATTATACACTTAGCAACGATTTGAAGAAATTTTCGCCTACTGTATTGTATTCAATATCATGTTACGTAACGAAACTAATATTTTTTGAAACCCATCATATTATAAAGTAGTTCATACCCCAAATTTAAAATCTTTAAACTTTAAACTTTACCATGTGTGACAATTCCTCGACAAGGAGAGTTATTCTATATAAAAACAAATATTAAGAGCAATAAAATTTCAATAAATTAATTCAATTTAAAAATACTCCAATTCACAATATAAAAGTAGCAACTATCAAGACAGAACAATAAAACTAATCTAACTAGAATAGTTTCTTATCGAGATCCAAATCGATCATCGCAGCGATTAGTTCAATCGGGTGCGTGGGCGCATCTATTGTTAGGACTTAAGTTCGTTAGGGCTAGTGTTGTCGTTTATTGTGATTTATTGCGAAAGTGCTGTAATTATAGCGAAGGTAAGTTGGACCTAGATAGTAACTTAAAAAGGTATTAAAAAGTATTTATTGATTTAATTAGTAACGAGTTTTTTCTGACTCTTTAAGCAAAATTGAGTACCTACAGAATTACTTGTAAATAATGTTGATTGTTTTTTCTCCAACGATGAACGGACTATGTAAAGGATGATTTGGCAAGAAAGGAGGTGTCTGATGACATGATGAGTAGGTAATAGAGAAGTATGGATGCAAAAAAAATGGAACAAGTCCGCCACACTATTCCCAAACCACTGTAACTCCTGTATATAAGCCAGAATCAACAGTGGCGACCACAAGAAAAGCGCTGAGACAATGAAGCTCGACGAAGTCCCAGAGAAACGATTTCACTGTCTTGGATCCCGCAACGAAATTAATCAGAAAAAAAATAATTTCTACTTCCCTCCATACCAGCAGGAGACAGAACAGAACAAGGCCAATAGGCACGGGCTGCGGGTTGTTCGCAAGAGATACCGCGGCCTCGACATGAAGGGCTAAGAAGGAACATGGGTGGGTTTTAGTCAGTAGAAGTCTGACACTCCCTTTCGCTCTGCCCAAGAGCGGGATTTTCCACCCGCCAAAAAAAAAGGCGAGGGGATGATGATGATGATTTATCCTATTTTCGTGACATACCGGTTAACCGTATAGGGAATTTATTTCCCATCATTTTTTTTTTACCTCAAAAATTAAATAATTTGTTCCTGTAAGGTATTCTATGATTGTACAGTGTTTATTTAAAGACTTATCAATCACTTATTAAATTTTCAAAAAACACAAAAAAGTAAAAAAAAACTGTTTTTTTTTCTACCAATTTAACCTATGCCTATTTTCCTCAAATAACCCCTCCCGCTCTTGGGCAGAGCGAAAGGGAGTGTCAGACTTCTACTGACTAAAAACCACCCATGTTCCTTCTTAGCCCTTCATGTCGAGGCCGCGGTATCTCTTGCGAACAACCCGCAGCCCCGACGGGAGATCGGCCTTGCCTTGCCTTATGGTTATCTCCCGATGGGTCAAGCAATAGTTAATAGCACTAAATAACTTTTACAAACGTAAATAAAATTCATCATTAGCTCCAGGATTTCTCACTAGGGCGACTCCTGCGCTAGGAACTAATTCCTAGAAGGGCTAGGCAGATGCAAGTATCTACTGTGAATTTCAGAACACCCACTTGTTCATTTTATGAACAGGTGCTAACTATGTTGTTCTTGTTATGTTTTCGTACAAATGATCAATTAATCAATCTATAATTAAAAATTGAGTCGTCCTATTAATTAAAAATAAAACTGATTTTACAAGCTATAATAATGGCAATTATTAATTTATAATAATGATTGGTGCTTCCTGGCCTAATAAAATACGTTTGTTTAGGACGGTTTTCAAGGTGACATCAAAATGTTTAATTAGTACAAAATATTGTGGTTTTGTTATTTTTATTGAGGAAATATAAAAAGATAACCCTGTTTGATATTAAACCAATTTAAATATTTTGTAGTTGTTGGAAATTACAATGAAAATTCCGTAGAAAACAACGAAATCCCTTTATATTTTCCGTCATAGTTTCGTTTTGTACACAACAATTATTGAGGTCCTCGGTTTGATTCTCGGGTTGGCTAAAGTGTTATTCGGTTTTTCCATCAGGAATCTGAATAAGTGCTCGGCGGAGAGCAATAGACTTGCTTCCTATTATTACATATAGGGTGTAAAAGTATCCTTAACGCAAACGAAGGGCACTTGTTCTCCCCATCACTGCGATTTTTGTTCTAGACCATACCTGGGAACCTCCTAGTTACGAAGATATTGGGGGTCAAAGTTCAAAATTTTTCACAGCTGTTTTTGTAAATACTAGTTTTTCAGGTTTTAACTTTACTTAAATTACCTCCATGACCAGTTTACTATTAAAAGCATCCACTAGCACAATGTTTTAACAGTGCTGCATTGAGTTTTACCGTAAAATGTGATTTTTGACCCAAAAAAAAAGTTGTTTCCCAGCAAAAATTTTTCGTAGAGGTACTTAGTTTGATGTACAGAATGCTTGGTTGACGGCTGTGTGATGGGTTGATTTACACCCTGTATATGGAACTTAAACATAACTAAAACTCCTGCTGTCGAGTAGTGGTGGCTCAGTGGTGGCAGCCCCGACTTACGAGTAACACGTGGGTTCGAACCTAGGCAGGCGCATTACTTTGTGGAATGTATTTCATCACGACTGCTCTCAAAACAGTGAAGGAAAACATCATTAGGCAACCGGCATGTCCTAGAACCAAAAATTCAAAGGTTTATAACCCTCACTGAGCCTGCGTGGTGGATTGCAGCCCATTTCCTCTTATAGACAGGAGTCCTGTGTCCCAGCAGTGGAAACATTAGTCGGGGCTGCGGGTTGTTCGAAAGAGAAACCGCGGCCTTGGCGCAAGGGCTAAGAAGGAACATGGGTGGTTTTTATTCAGTAGAAGTCTGACACTCCCTTTCGCTCTGCCCAAGAGCGGGAGGGGTTATTTGATGATTTCCACCCGCCTTAAGAAAAAAGGCTGACCAAACACAACGACCAAAATATGTGTGTAGTAAATTAGTATACCTCTACCTTACCTTTTCGGGATTACAGGCGTGAAAGTGTTGTTTTTGTAAATAAAACCTGAAGAAGACCGAATATCTAGAATAGATTTCAAGCTCGTTTGCATGAGCCAGTCTCTCATAAACCAAATGTCACTAGACCGTAACTATTAACTAACCAAACCACATAACAATACAAAGTATTATTACTTTAAGTCACGATTTTCTACTAGTTACCTAGTATTTATTACAAGTGTCTTTGAACTAGCGACCTTGAACTTGGGCATCGATTTTCCCTGTGACCTTGTAATGAGAGACGGTATTTAGAATTATTCGATCAAAAGTCTTAGTAAATATTGTAAATAGATTGTTTTGTGTGTTTACTGGGTTTAAAATGTCGGTGTTGTGGTGAAAAAAATATCTTGGCAGGTTGACATGGCTGCGGGTTGTTCGAAAGAGATACTGCAGCCCCGAACACAAAGGACTAAGAAGGGCAATGGGTGCTTTTTAGTCAGTAGAAATCTGACACTCCCTTCTGCTCCGTCCAGTGCGGGAGGAGTAATTTGAAGCTTTCACACACTCCATAAAAAAATGGTGAACTGACATCATGAGCGAGAAAACATATTTTTTGGCGCTAAAATTCCTTACTGCATCACAAGCAAAAGGTTTTCAAACACAGAAGCACAATTTCATTTGTATGTTATCCTATTATTACTATTAAAAATATTTAAATATCAATTTAAATATTTGTTCACCGAGTTGGCGGGTAAATGCTATGAAAGGCTTCGCTACAAGAGATTAGTTCCTTTTATTTTTAATAGATGGCGCTAGTGGTATCAAGTGTAACCAAAGTTAAAGAGTTTATGTAAAAGGTTGGTGTTTTTAAGGTTTCATTGTCAAGTTATTTATAAACGTATTTACAAGTTTTTTGTTACTGAGTATGCTGGCATTTGGCCGCAACCCTCCTTGTGAAACGATGATGCGGCTTAGGCTGGAGGCTAGAAGAAACCGATTTACTCGAACTTTGAAGAGATCCAGATTATACTTAATGATATGAGAATAGAGAAACCGACAGTAAGACTTTTCTGTATATTTATTATTGATAATTAAGAATGTTTCAAGCTGATTTGTTGTCTAATTTAAAGTTCATTTAAGTAGATATTCTAATGATTTCTAAGTACTAATAAATTAATAATATTAGTCGCTCTTATTTTTTATTTTTCAGTATTTTACTTTATAACTACCACAAATTAGTTTTACAGCTGCAGGATTTTACAGCTATTTAAACTAAAAAACACGTCACCAATGCAACATGTCCAAAACTTACATAAAGTATCCGGTTATCTCTCATATTATATCGGTTGTGAACAACCCGCCATGTTATTTACGTTCACAGTTCACATCAAATTCAAGCCGTCAGTTCGTATATTTGACGGGCATTGCATTCACGTCGCCGCCGTCGTGGCATAATGTGAAACAACACAGGAGACATGAAGTTGCCTCAGTTGGCACTCGCTGTTATGCCGATTTGGAAATTCATTACGTTTTTGTTTTATGTTTGACCGTTTTAATAGTTTTGAATTCTTGATTTAGTGTGTGTGTGTTTTAGTGATAGTAGGAAAAAAGTTAACATTAAATGGAGGAGTTTACATTAAACGGTCGATCCGTTTAATGTAAACTCCTCCATTTAATGTTAACTTCAGGTTATGCTGCGTTTGCCTAGGTTAGTTCGTGGATGGGCGAGCGCCCAATATACCTTTACCTAGAATACTCCGGGCTTCAGAAAGCATGTTAAGCCGTTGATCTGGCCTGTCAAATTGATTTATGATGAATGGCTTATTGAGATGAGTAACCTGAGTAGTAAATCTACTAAGTGCGTAAGGGTTAATTTCATAGATAAAACTAAAGGCGTTTAGCACTTTTTACAAAAACTGCGTCCAAAAGCTGACGGTGTCATCATAGCAGCTCTTCAAAGTGGTATTGATGTGTTAAACGCGTTCAGTTTACTGATTAAATTCGTCCTTCGTTTGGAAACCTAAACATAATATACATACTTACAGATTTTACTAATTGTGAAAACCTGTAATTGGCCATATTGTTTTGTAAACCAAACTATTGTGTCTACCTAGCTGTAAGTATTCCAAAAATAAAATGAAAAGAAATAAAATAAACTCACGCATTTTTCACATGCGCAGAAACCATAGAACATCACCTGCTGCGATCCTGGGCTACTCCTTTTAGCTTTTCCACGTTCATACATCTGGTCATATACGCACGCCGGCAAGAAATCTAGCTCTAAAGTCACACAATTTCTGCATATTTTCCCCCATTCATATAAAACTTATCTCCGCCTAACCCTACCTTAATCCACGCTTCGACCAAACCATGGGATGGTCCCCATCTCTCCGGGAAACTCAATCAGCGTAATGGGCCGGCGCGCAAACTATGCATTTTGCTGATCACCCGCGATTTATTTCAATAATCCACGTTGCGGTAATGTCTGGCTAAGGCCCGGAATATTATATTATACTCAACCCCGCGGGTTCGTCCGCCTTGGACAACTATGGGTTGTTTGAAAAATCAATTTTATACTTTGTGTATTGTAATTATGTATGGAGACCATAGAATCTGATTACGTAGAGCTTGGATAAGTCTTTGAGCTACGATTTATTTGTCGAAGGGTGGGTGTTTTTGGGGACTGTCACTTGTAAATAAGTTAAGTAAATTTTGACGTTCGAAAAGTGCTGATTATCAGCCTGGTTTGAATAAATGACTTTTGATTTTGTCAAAATCAAAGTTTTCCGATCCGCATGTCGAGCGAGATCGGCTTCTCAGTTTATAAAAACGTCAATGATGTGATGTGAAGAGCCTTTTTGCTAGATTTATTATACGAGTAATTACATAAACGTATAGTAAGCTTACTCATATTCGCTCCTGTTAAGCAGAAGTTAGCCACACAGGTTGACCTCCGAGACGTCATCACGCAGAACAAGATTATTGCTTTTATGATAATACGCTATAGTTTCGAAGGGTTCCGCTTTCCTATAGGCGTTTGTTATCTACTAAGTTCTACTACTGTTTAAAATTCAATTCAAAATTCATAGTAGCTATATTATTTGAACTTAGCTTATTAGAGCCCAGAATTGGCGGTATGAAACAACTAATTCCAACATAGGATTGATGCGAATAGTTAAAATTTTAGACTAAGTAGATCTTTAAAATTTTGGATAGGTTTCACTACTTGATGACAGGACAAAGAACGGTAGTACGTAGAGTCTAGATATCCATAACCCTAAGTGTTTTCATCATGATTAGCGACCACTTTCCTTTTCCAATTTATTCAGGATCAACCTCAGACATCTCATTCAAAGCATGTTTTATCCCGGCCATTCTTCAGCTATCCCCACACAATTTCATAATACTTAGCGTCGAAGCCGACAGCTTCGGCTGTTCTCGGCAAGAGTCGGGTGCCTCCGGCGATCGGCGGCACTCCGAACTAATGGCATCACGCTCGCGGCGCAAGAGCATCCGACATCTGTAGCGGGCTTAGAACGGTGATATTCTTGGCTATTTTGTTTGTTGTTTATTTTATAGGATGAGTTGTAGATGTAGGTATTGATGTGAATGGTTTACAGATAAGATAAAACTGAGCTTACATTAGTTGGCTTTCTAGAAACTTATTAGTTTGGATACTAAGGTTGCAGACAAGGAAATTGTTGAATATGAATGTATAGAATGTAGATTGATGGCTATTAAAGAAGAAGAAGACCAAAGAAAGGATGGAAGGACTGTGTCAAGGACGATATGGTTAAAAAGCAAGTAACTCCTGAGATGACGTCTAATATTCGTAGAGAAGTATGAAAGTAGAAGACATGTTGCACCGACCCCAAATAAATTGGGATAAGGGCAGGAGAATGATGAGGCACTAAGGTTGCAGAAATGATGGAATCTGCACCTTTTGGTGTAGAAATATGTCGTAGGGAAACTTTAAGCTTAAAATTATGGTTGTAAGAGTAGGTAAAGACCAAAGAATCGATGGATGGACTTTGTAATATGGGTAGAACTACTAAGATGACGGTTAATATGAAATAAATGAGAACGATGGTGTCATAAAGAGGTATGAAGATAGAAGATAAGTTGCACCGGCCCCCAAGGACAGGAAACGATGATGAGGAATGTGAGAAGTAGACATCATCATCATCTGCCTAGCCTTTTCCCAACCATGTTAGGGTCGGCTTCTAGATGCAGCCGAATACCAGTATTTTACATGGACCGACTGCCTATCTGACCTCTACAACCCAGTTAATACTCGGTAATACGATACCTCTTTGGTACGACTGGATGTCAGAATTTCAAGTCACTGACTACCTGTAACGACTGCCAAAGAAATATATATGGCAGCCGGGACCAACAGCTTAATGTAAGAAGTAGACAAAAACCAAAAAAAACTATGAATGGACTGTCCTACAGTCACAGAAGATTCTTCCAGAATGGATGACTTAGATCACGATTGATACAGGATATGGAAGAATTTAAGAAATGCTTATCGACCACATATAAATGGGAACATATTCAAGCATGTGATATAAAAGCTTCTCAGAACAAGCTGAGATGTTCGGCTATCCTCGGCAACTCTCGGCTGCCTCCGGCGCTCGGCTGCAATATGAAGTAATGACGTCACGCTTGGGGCGCAAGCGCATCCTGACAGATGCACCGGGTGTACTTGACTGGGGTGAAGTTGGGTGAAAAGTCTTGTAATGTTGCTTTTAAGAAGTAGGTAGTAAATTGTTGGTTGTTATTGTAAATTTCTGTATGAGTTTTGTACGAAATTATTGTGATGAGTTTTGTATGAATTTGTTGTTATGAGTTTTTGTTGTTTTTGTGGTGTTGTGGATATTTGGCTTAAAATATAATTGAAAAGTCAATTCGGAGACGACTGCCAATGATGTTTACGAAAGAATACTTGCTTTTGCATTTATAATTTTAGTTAGGATAACACCTAACAAATATTATAAATGCGAAAGTAAGTGTGTTTGTTACATTTCCATGAACAAATGAATCGATAATTTAAAAATTTGGCATTAATTATACGTTGTTAGGTGTACAGAAACGGATACAGGACCTTTCATCCCGAAAAAAAGTACTGTTCCCGAAAAAAACAACAATAATGTTCTTAAGATGGAGATTTATAATAGATGGCGCCACGTGTCTTTGGAATCGAGATTGAATTATATTGTTGTAGAAACTTTTGTAGGATTTTATAATAATTTCACGCAGATAAAGGTCGCGGGGCTCAGCTAGTCCCAATTGGGATAGTGTACCGTAACACCACGCGCGTTTTCCCTCAGAGGCAAGGCAGAGACGTACTGCCTGGGCTGAACCCTGTACACAAAGGGCTAAGAAGAAATAAGGGTGGGGTTTAGTCAAAAGAAGTCAAGGAAGTGGAAGTAGAGGAGCTCGTGGTTCAATAATAACTGCGACTCGGTCGATCTTTAGGTTAAGCCGCGCTTGCCTAGGCTGGTCTGTGTGGATGGGTTACCGCCAATTACATACCGAGTTTCCTACGTGCCTCGAAAAGCACGTTAAGCTGTTGGTCCCGGTTGCCATATATAGATCTTTAGCTGTCGTTACAGGTAGTCAGTGACCTGAAAGTCTGACAACCAGTCTTACCAAAGGCAATCGTATAACCCAATTTAAACTGGGTTGTGGAGGTCAGCTAGCCAGTCGCTCTAAGTAAAATACTGGTACTCAGCTGCATCCGGTTAGACTGGAAGCCGACCCCAACATAGTTGGGAAGAGGCTAGGCAGATGACAAGTCTGACACTCCCTTCCACTCCGCCCAGAGCGGAAGGAGTCCTTAAAATTTGATGATTTACTACACAGAGAGGCTTTTGTCTACTACCATCTTTATTTTTAGTTTAATCACAATTTTTTTTATTCACTCTTTAACCAACCGTATTTGATAAATAACAACATTTATTTCATCCGACATCACCGTTCCACACAATTCCACTGCGCCCGCGCCTCTTGGCGGCAAAACATTTACACTAATGCCGTCACGCCCGCGACGTTTACATTATATCCTGCACGGCGACGCATTTTCCGCTATTACAGGTACCCTGCAATTACTACTTGTACTTGTGGGCCTACAGGGTAGTGTTAAATAATAAATGTTAAGGCATTTAATTAAAGAAAAGGCTGTTTTGGCGGAGTGTTGGACATCTGTCCTGTCACATGCATTTTTTGAAGACTTTTAGGTTAGCCTCGTCGGTCTAATGATTGGTAAGTACTGGGTAATACAATATATACCTCTTGGTCAGACTTGATTTTGTCAGCGGGGATTGGAGAGAAGCGTGATAGGTGTCACTAAATAACATCGGTTAAGAGCAGTTGAAATACGATCCAGAACCAAAGTATAAGATATAATAAAGAAAGTTAGACAGTTGAAATTGGGATGGACAGGACACATGAAGAGAAATCATCATCATCATCAGCCTATATTGTACCGCAGGGACTCAGGCCTCCTCTCTAGGAGAGAGATGAGCTCTAATCCACCACGCGGGCCCAGTGCGGATTGGTAGATGTCACATGTCTTCAAATTTTGTGGTTCTAGGACATGCCGGTTTCCACACGATGTTTTCCTTCACCGTTCTGAGAGCAGTAGTGATGAAATAAATTACACAAAGTAATGCGCCTGACTGCTCCCAACGACGAGAGATAGTAAGACAAAGTGGACCAAAACAATAACAGAGTGGCAACCACGCCATGGGAAAAGGAATAAGGGAAGACAGGCAAAGAGATGGATAGATGACATAAGGAAAATAATGGAGGCGCTACCTGGTCCAGGACAGCTAGAGACAGAAATGAGTCGAAGAAGCTGGAAGAGGTCTATGTGTCACAGGACACGCTGATCACTAAACCGGACAACCCGATGATTTCAGTTTTTATTTTTATATTATTAGATTGTACTTGTGTTTAGTTATTCAGATATAAAAGCTAAATAAAATAATAATACTTGGGCAGACATGTCTGCCCAAGTCATTACGGGTACGTAATGACTTTTAAAGATCTATAAATGTCAACCGGGACCAATGGTTTAACGTGCTTTACGAGGCACGGAGGAAACTCGATATTTAATGGTGGTCATCCACAGACCAACCTCGGCAAGCAGGGCTTAACCTAGACATCGATCTGAGCTGTTATTATTTAGCTCCTCCCATTGTCTTGAAAAATATCTTCTGGTTGAAAAGCAGATCACGTACCTACTTACCATATTTCTTGTACATATAATTACACTTAATCGTTTTTTCCACAATACATAGACTTATATTGTGGCTAGGTAATACCTATAGATTGTGTTTGTAACTTCAAAATCATAATTGCTTTTCACGTGTACAAATATAGAGGCATTTTATGGCTCATATTTTATCCAAAACATTAATAAAATTATACACTATTATCATCATCTTACATAAAATATTCACAGAACTATTTTTTTTTCTTGTAACTAAGAAAAGTTAACATCTGTCCTCCCACATGGAGCCTAAAGCTAGTGACGGAAAAAGACCCAAAGGATAATTATAGCTTAAGCAGACGTTAAGCCTCTCTGTCAAAATTAAATGGAATATTTTATATCTCGAGACGCTCAATCAGCTATGCTATCCCGGAGCATATAGTCCTGAAGATGTGGAAATCGCTTCGTTTTACTCCAACGAGTTGTAACAAAAGCTTATCGGCAGTTTCCCATCATCGTAAGAACCCTGAAGCTTTTCAGTGTCATGGTAAAGTAATTTTTAAAGTTATACCAAGATAGTTTAGTCTTGAATAGACAAAACTTTGACTAATCGTTGGAAAAACCTTGGCGGCTCATAAAAATGCTATTTAGTATTTAAGACAAATTACATCAATAGTAAAAACATAATTCCAACTCACGTACCTACCTCTATAACTCCCTCGTAAAATTGATTATTCATTAATTTTATAAAAAGGAATATGGTATGCCGACTATGACAAATAGTTTGAAAAGAACCTTTTGTGAAGCCGCATAGTTTAATTATCCTTGGCTGGATATCATGACACTGCATATCAGTGACATTGGCTCCTGGTTACAGAAAATGCATCCTTTTAAAGTTACTTTAAGTTAGTATACCTAACTATTATACTTGTATAAGTAATCTGCTACGTACATTACGCAACCGCTACTGCTGCTACGCAGCGTCAAAGCAACGCACTGTCAACGCTACGCTGCTGCTACGTGAACGACTACGCTAGAGCATCAACAGATCGTAGCGTTTATATAACATCAAAGCCTATGCTTAAAAAATGCTAAGTACTTAACGCTTTTTGACATACCAAGCAGGTAATAAACATAATTATCCTGAACATAAGTGCAAATAATTATATAGGTAACTACAACTTATTTCTTTACCCCTGCAACAAAGTTGTTTATTCCTACTTTATAACTAAAAAAAAAGGAAGTTAACGCATTGTTAGCCCTACATGCAAGCCTTTAAGTTCGGCATCAAAATTATCTCTTGATGTTGATATCAAGCCCCATTGAAAGGTGCAACATGCAATGGTACTGGACTGTTATACTTGTGTGAAACAACATTTTACCCAAACATGTATACTTAATAAGTACAATACTTATCTTTTGCAAGGTTTATAGGTGAATGTTTCAGTGCTATTGTTACGTGTATGGACTTATTCATATTCTGGCTTTACACTTAAGTGGGCGCCCAGCCCTACGCATAAAAGTGATTAAAATAGTACTTTCAGTGTTTTTTGGACTAAGATTATAGGCTTAGACTCACTGACTATATAATAATAATGATATGGATAAAGGCAAGTTAATAACAATGATACAAGTCTCTAAAGAGTTATTTATAACACAAACAAAATAATAACCACAAAATAAAAATATAAGTGTAGGGTTAATGTGCTAAAATACAGCGTTGAAAGTACTTGTTTAGAAGCATAATTTTATTCTTATAAAGTCACATTTAACGCATTATAAACATAAAAAAATAAAAGTGTATGAATCCTTTTCATGAAAGATAAATTTATTCATATGCATAAAATTATGAAGCGCATTATGCATTTCTTCATAATGTGTTTGCACTTACGTGAGAAACAATTTATTCATACTGTATTTTTTACTTTTATTTCAGTGCAAAACAACATCGTTTTATTTCTTAGACTACTTTCTACATTTTAAGAAAATCCTATAACTCAAAATAGATAAAACAATTTTCCGCCACAATTCCAAAAAAGGAACAAAACTTTAACAAGAATCTCATAAGAAATATCACAAAACATCTGAGTGACAAAGTGTCACACCCTGAAATTTTATTTTTTCAAGTGCTCATCAAGTACTCTTCGTAAAGATAATAAGCGTCAAAGTCCTAATGCATTTTGTCCTATTAATTGAGTAAGCTAAGTCTGTCTTCAAATCATTTACGAAAAGTCTCAAATCATTAACAAAGTGGTCATTACATTTTGCCATTGTAGTACCGCCGAAAGTATTGGGACCTCAAAATTAATTACACCTCAAGCCTTCGCAATACTTAATGAATACATTCGTATCTATAATTAAATTATCTATTGCCCACTTTGTACACCCACGCGTGGGCTTTCGGTAATAAATAATAGCAGCTGATTGATGTTTCACCATCGAATACGATGATTATTTATTTACTGTCCGTTGAGGCTGTTTGCTTTTATCCGAATAAAAAAAAGCAAGTACAGGTTTTTCATATCATATTAAATCAAGTGATTTACGTCAAAATATGTAGTGAAGATCTAAGCGTAATTTGGTTAAAAATTCTAAGTGCCAAAAAGTCGCCAAGCTTTAGAAGTTTTGGCAAAATGTTAGGGATTTTCTATAAAAGAAAAGAATCGTTTACACATAAAATACACGAGCTAACAAAAGCTTCCGTTCCATGAACTCCAATCTTCCACCATCAGTTACTTTTTGTTAGTGTAATAATATTTCTGGACGGCCGTAAACGTCCGAAGGTACATAAATTTGGCAAACTAACCTGAATCATGAATGCTTCTGGTGACTGTCTTCCACACAAACAAACATCAAACGGCACTGACCGTCACTTCACAGTACATTTCACATCTAATCCTTCACGCTATACATGTACTACGTACGTACAAGACACAAATATATTCGTGATTATATCGTGTGGAACATATACAAAGAGCGACGTTAACACGACCGCCTAACAGTCTGTGAGACCGGACACTGGGCTTCAGGCGCCGTAGAGCGGGATGAAAGATATGCGGGGGGACACATGCATGCTGAAGGATGCCAAAGGAGCCGGGCAGATGCGACAGGACTCCGGAGAAAAGAGACGACTACACTGCGTGACATTTGAAAACTGTGTCTTTACACCACCTTTAGCTATGACACGGGAAAATGGCGTCTATCAGCGTATGCACAGAGTTCAAGATGATTACTATATGCTGGCGCTTTGGATGTTTTAACCACGGTGAGTAAATGTCCTCTAATGTGTCGCGCAATCCGGAGCGCTAGCTTTAAAACTAAGTTGTGTAGAGACGAGTATTGCGCGCTCGCGTTCTGTCGCTTCGGCCGTCTGGTGGGCAAAGTGTGTGTCGCGTTTTGTCGCTTTTGGAGCGGAGTCGCGGGTGTGCGAGCGGGATGGGAGCATGTAGGCAGTGGGGTGGGAGGAAGACGGGGAGGTGTCACCACGAGCGCTTTTTAGGGACTTAAAGCCGGATGAGCTCAAACAGAGGCGTACTGCGGATTTGTAATGTGACGTTTTTGCGCATATGTGGGTTTTTCAGTACGCACTTGTGCTACCGCTGCTAAATTGTGTCCTGCGGTTCACTGTTTGTTTCAGGGGAATTGTTTTTGTTCATGGAAACTTCTGTACTAATGAAAATAAACATGATGTTTATCTTAGTACAAAACATTTGTGTTTCACAGAATTTTAATTAACTGATGACGCGTTTTGTGAATCTTGAATTGAGACAGATTATTCAAGAATGTAGCAGGATTTAGATTCGTTGTTTTTGACCTTTTCTGCAACGCCTTTTTTTCAAAAATCCCTCAAAGGCGCCGTGAGCAAAAAAAAAAAAAATCTCATTACTCGAATCCTTTCCCAAAGCCACTTGTCCGATGACACTTGTGTATTTGGCAGAAAAAAGATGATTTTTCGACAATAGCTCATCCAATTTTACCACAAAGCAGTAGCGCCACCACACAATAATCAGAATAGGATCCTGACAATGAGATTGTGACATTTTCGGTTTGTCACATTGTGGCCCACAGGAGTTGAATTATTATCGGTTGGATACAAACCTCCTTTGTATTTTTTTTGGGCTTGCAAATGTCACTGGCCACCCACACGGAGTTGGTAGCGTGAAATTAGGTATGGGATAAGCTGTCGGCACTACTGATTGTGATTATAAGATTACGCGTGCTTTCTTTGTGGATAGAAAGTAGATGGGTATTGTTTGGGTAAATGATAGCGTTTACGTTGAAAGTTTAAAGTGTTTTCGTATTACATTCAGTGTGTTTAGAGTTGATGGTCACTATTGATAGTGTAGCATCATCGACATCGTTACGTTTTGGATTAGTAGATTTATTTTCAGAGTCCTCAAAATTAATATTTCTAATATTGATTTCATAGTCAATATTTTATGTAACTCCATTACTAGCTAGCTGCTTACTAATCAGTTATATTTCCCATTTTCCTTTGTTGCTATTGTGAAGTTCTCTTTCTTTAAGATTTTCTGTCTCGAACTTTCGTTACCTGTATTTTGGCGATAGGTTGCGCTACTTGCCACGTTCGCGACGAAAACACACATTCTGAGCTTTTACAAAATTATATGGGTACCAAAAATTTTAGTAAATATGGAGCTTGGCGTTCTTCAAGCAGTTTTTAAAAGACTTTAATTAAGCAAGTACAAATTAAATAATCGTTGAAAATCATACGTTGTGTATGTGTTTCTGAGATTGTTTCAATAACACTGCAGTCATTAGTAAGGAGTGCGTCAAACATACCGGTTTTGTGCCATGAGTACGGTCAGGAAAACAAACAAATGAGTTGAAATCCTGAAGTATATTTAGATGACTTCTTGATATAGCTTACCAGATTCAGATGGGGTTGGTCTGAGATTTAGTCGAACTGGAAATTCTTGAATGAACACCTATAGTGGTGTTCTTAAACATAATATTCTGTAATGACTATTTTTGACTCTGAACGGTGATATCTTATGTATGTACTCGTACCTATGTGTGCATAATTTAATAAAGTATTACTAATGTAGTGATTTTCATTTGCAGATTTTTGCTTGTATTGTCTTTTTTATTTCCTTGGCTTACGTTTTCACGGTATTGTAGGCAAAGTTGCTCCTTTGAGTAGGTACGTATAGCTCAGTTTAAGAAAAAAATTGATTAAACATAGCAGCTAGATATTAATTATAATGTTAGTCGTCGCATGATCGCTTGAATAAACTCTACCATTTATAAATAAACAGCCATAATATTTTTACCATTTTTTCTCCGCAGTACCTATCGGTAATGTTATTTTAATAGCTCGTTTGTAGACAAGTGGTTTACGAAACCCAGGGACGTTATTTATTATAACAATTACTATTGTTTCGGGATTTTGACTGATGCCCGCTAATGGCCGCAGATTATCGTGTGTCATTTGTTTAAATCAGTCTAATGGCTGTTTTATTTACATAGTTTTTGTGGTTGTGGGCTGTTTCTTTTAGGCGGGGATGATTGAGATTTGCTGTTGTGGTATATTATTGTATTTTTGTTGGTTTTATAGAAACGTTATCTGTTTATTTGGATTAACGGTTGCGTACAATATTTGTACTACCTAGGGATGATACATAAACCTTATGATGTACTCAGCGACCTGGTAATATGGTAGGTAGTATTCCTACTGGAAAACGCGTAAAATGGTTTTGTTTTATTACATTTGTTTCAGAAACACTAACTAGCTGTTACCGCTTAGAATACAAGATCAGTGTTATAGTACGTACTCTATTAGTAATTTAGAAGCGAATAGTATCACCAAAAACTAAAATTAATTAAAATGCATTAAAAAAAAAACTTTAAAAATAACACCGACATCTTTATCGCGACATCTGTGCTCAAAAGCCAGCAAATTAGCCCTACGAATTCAGATCACCCGACACACGGACAGGACACGCAATAAAATGTATAACAATTCTTTTCTATCCACCCCAAAGGGATAAAAAAACTCGTCACCTGTCGTGTCATTTGGTTCCAATAAACGAGCCGCCAAAGAAAAACACGAAATTAGAAAAAAAAATAGAATCGCCCAAAAGTGACCGAACTTGTCTTATGACAGTTTGACTTCGGGACCTTCCTATGCAAAGTTAGTAACTGCAGTCGTTAGAACCCTTATTTTTAATTTGGTAAGGGTGATTTTCGATTGGATTTGAAAAATTGCATTTTTTTAAGGGACAGTTTTTTCTGTTAATCGTTTTGACTGACGAATATTTACGATGTGAATTGTTTAGTGCGGGCGAAATAAAATTCGGCTCTGACTTCATTAGTTCTGTTTTTGTTGCGTTTGTCTGGCTTTTGTCGAGTAATAATAGGTTTCGGTTGTCCCCTTCAGAGTTTGATGATGCCTTCCGAATTGATGAAATTTAAACTTTTGTGTTTCTAGTTTGGTGATAGTGGTGATTTGCACCTTTTTACTGAGATAATTAATACTTAAATAAAAATTAATTTCTTTTTTCGTGTGGTTAGTGCCTGACCTGGTGTCAAAGTTTTTATGCCGCTCATGAGTCTCTGATTTGGCTTTACATGCCGTCGACCAATATCTGATTTAAAATTAAATGACAATACAGGAGTTGGAGGGATGCAAACTATTCGAGTTTTTTATGATCTCTTTCTTTAGGAAGTGCTTCACGTCTAAACGTGAAAGAAAACCTGATGAGATGATTGAATTGTCATTTAAGTAAGTAGTTGAAATCGGTCTCTAATCTTGTCGATATTAGTTAAGCTATCGATTTCACCCATAAAGCAATCAATTATCATAACTGTACCTGCGAAGTCAGCCCAGGAGTCGTAAGCACTATTGCTGAGCATGAGGTTCTAGGTTCAATTCTAACTACGGGCATTATGGGGATTGTCTTTATTGGAATCATTGGGAATTGTGTCCGGTTGATGGCAATAAGCTTGTCATCAGCATCGTTCTCCTGCCTTTATTCTAAATTATTTGGGGTCAGCGCAGCATGTCTTCTTCCATAGTCATCATCATCATTCTTCTGCCCTTCCCTTAAATTATTTGGCAGCATGTTTTCTTCTTCTATACTTCTCTATTACATATAATACATTATTACATATATATTCTCTATTTATTATTAGTCTGCTGAGACGCAGTCACCTCCTTTCTAGCCAATCATCCTTCACTTCCTTCACACATTCCATCCATCGTTTCTTTGTTCTTACTGTTAGTAGAGGAAGACTAAATTGTCACTCCAATAGGAATTAAATATAAACGCAAAATGCGCAAAATGCCGGTATACTGTTACAGGCGTTTTATAATGTTATGTTTTCATCTAGCAGAATCAATGTAATTGTAGTTTTTTTTTAAATTTACCCCAATGAGCCCCAAAAATTCAATCAACACTCCGACGATCACCACCAAAATATCACCCATATCAACTGGTCGTCCATCACGTTCTATGTTATCACAAGACCAGTTAAAAGCTCTTAACTTAATTAACAGTTATTAACAGAAGCGGTGTTTAATTGACGTCGTTTTGCCCTCAATTCAATTGTGAACGTTATCGTCGAGGCCAATTGTTAGTAGTGTTGGTACTTTATAGCTATCGGCACTGAGACGAATTTCTTCACTTCCTCTGTCGTGTATGAAGGCAATTATGATTGCCGTAATGTTGCTTACTTGATTGATGTAGTTTGATAGTTTTGTTGTTTTCTAAGTGGTGTTATAATGGTATTATTATTATAAGCCTATATTGTTCCACTGCAGGGCAAAGGCCTCGCTTTCCTCCTTCCACTTATCGCGATCTAGTGCAATTGTAGGGACCGGGATGAGGTGAACTCTTTCATAAAGGAGCGGTCCTTTACGAAAGAGTCCAACTCATCCCGGTTTGTCCTTTCGGGCCTGCCACGTTGTCGTTTCCTGCTATTTGATATCCATTGAGTGGATATTTGTGCCCATAGACCCTCCGACCATGCGACAGATGTGACCAGCCCAGTTCTATTTCAACCTAGCAGCTGTGTTGTACTTACTCGTATAATGTAATAAAGTATTTTACAAATTTGAATGTTATGAAGATCTCAAATCTTTTTTTGTGTGTAAGAAAGTTGAATCGAAATACAATATTTACACGTTCTCTGGTAAAATACAGTTTTTTTGAAATAATTACCAACAAGCAAATAATCATAACAGACACAATTGTACATTTTTGTTAATATTAAAAAACATTAGAATATCTACTTTTCAACTCTTTTTACCTGTATGTTATTTCCTATGTAAGCGTTTTTCTTGAACTTAATTAAATCAAAATTTAAAAAAAATCTGAAAGCCTTTGTCAAGGAATAAAATATACAAAAATAATACTTAAAACCTAGGTTTACCTACAAAATAAATCCTCCTTTAAATCAAAAATCCTCCTTTACATGTCAAGCATATGAAGATAAATGATAAAGAAATTAATCACGTTGATGTGAATACCTACTCGAAAATTACTGTCTGAGATTGCGATATAAAGATAAACAGAACCTTTTCAAGCTTTTTGCTGTTGGACAACTCATAAAAATATTGGCTTATTTACGGATGACTAATGATAGCCATCAATATTATTCACTATAGATCAGGGAATATAACTGAAGGTATCAATCTGAGTGTTAATAAAGTAGATACCTAAGGCCTGACCGAATGGCTCAATCATGGAGGCAAAAAACAGCAGCCATTTCATCTCATTTCACAAGCTTCGCGGCTTCCAGTAACCCCTTGCAATTTCAACAATTGAGCCTCGGACAATCACACACAATTGAGTTTCAAATCAGGAAAGTGTTATCTACTTTATTGTGGCTACCTTCCCTGTTCGTGACTTCATTTCTGCCAACGCCGCCGCGGTGGCAAAACACAGCCTGCAAAATTAAACACTAACATCGACCGAGGATACATTCCCATAATTGAATTTTGATTCATGATACCAAATAAAACTGAGGACGAAAATTAAAACACCGTTATCGAAATAAAATATACATCAAAAGCCATTCAATTAACGGTAAGACATAAATAAGTACGAGAACAAACGCTATAAGTTCACGGGAAATATTGTCACAGCACGCGCTCTGAATGGATTATTAAAAGGTACTATATCACGATGCCCTTAGCTGTGTATTAATGTCGTCACGTTAGCGTAAATTATCGGGACATCCAATTGGACGGTGTCGTGACAAAAGGGCATAAATATAGGGAAGTCGGCTTTATGGGCTGTGTAAGGACACGCAGGGCTTAGATGAGAGCCTTGCGGGACCTCTCCAATGTTCTCGTTTATTTACGGTGACGGATCCATTTAAGGTATGACGACAGGTTATTTTTTCATTATGGTTATCGAAGGGGGATTATCGATGTAGACTGCTTTTGTTAGTTCTCAAATAACTTTGGTATTATTAGTTAGTACAACTTTGACAAGCTGTGGGTATGCTGATGAATAGTGTTTTGCATTTTTAAATAACTATCTCATCTCTTACGTGTTTGTATATTTTCATTGGTTTACATTATTGACACCGTTTCCTCTTTCATTTCCTTTTGCATTGTCATTTATTGTTATTAAGTTTGAAATTTCTTGTTCGCTCAACTTTTTTTTCAGCGTAAACAAAGCTTACACAAATACTCATCACAAAGTCTTTTCCAAAGAACAAATTAAAAGTTCAATTAAATACAATTTAAGTTTCATTACTCATCGGCGATCGTTATAACATGTCGTGTCCTGTCACCAGGGCCTAAAGACCAGCGGGTGGTGGCGGCAATATGTGGAGGAGTGTCGAATGCCTGGACGAGTTCAATGATTACTATTAGATTTGTTATTTATTGAGTATTTAAATTGTATGAGGACAAATTTTGTAGGGACTGAGACTGGATTTATAGGTGTGTTTGGGGAATTAGTGGCAGGTTCTTATTGAGATTTATTCATTTTTTCCTTGATAATATGGAATCTACCTGAATGGTATGACAGTCAACGTAATTTATTCTTGTCATGTATATTGATATCGTAAACGTGTTATACTACGTGCATTGTAATTATATTCTCTGGCGACTCTGTTACAACAAACCAGACTCAAATCCAGCTTCTGGACTGTTGTACGAAAAAATCCTAGTGAACAATTCTGATAACACCTTAATCGACCAAGAACCAATCGAACCCAGATCCTCATACTCAGCGATAGCACTTGCGTTCATTTGACCAACTAGTCAGACATTTATTTTTCATTTCCATCCTTTCATGAATATGAATGACTGTTATTGCTAACTGCTTCCTTATACGAAAATGTAACTGTAGCCATATCTGAGACCCATATTTTCTTCGTTACGTTTGAATTGAATAAATCCTCAGTTTCACATTACTCCATCATCTAAAGCACTATCCATATAATGCGTGCGGCAATATCATACAAGCCAGTGTCGACACATACTGTGTTGGTTTAGTATACGCACCGCCGACGAGCTCCCCTGCGGGACGCCTTACATTTTTTACTCCTCTCCTTTTTTATACATGGCTCAAAGGACCGCGACTTTTGTTCTCCTGTTTTGCTCCTTAATGATTTTTTACGAATTATTAATTGTACGATGATAATATTCGATTGAAAAATGTTGATTGTTACCATTTGTAATATCGATTGTGTTTTAAATCGGGGTGGTAACGCCATGTGCTGCCATTAGTGATTGACTGATATTCTGTCGTTAATGACTTACGAAGGTTCCTTGATTCGGATGTTTAATGTTTAGACTTAACATTGTCTGGTTAGTGCTTAGTTCTGATTCATTTCTGTGGCTTATCACGACACTCGTTTTACCGTCTGACCTTCTAAAGGATAAAATAGTTTCTTTTACAAGTTTATCGCTATCTGTGAGTTACTTTTTGATAGCGGGTATCTTACCTTAGTCATGGTTTATAGAACCATTAACATAATTAATATCAATGCGATCAACTATTCTTCTTAATTTAAAACTACACGAAAAGCGACGCACGTTAAATATGCGCGTCCATAAGTACACGTACATAATTAAACGCATGCACAACTCATCTCGTTTCGTTACACGAGTTCCCACCAAACCTTTTGTAAACGCGTAATGTGCACCAGTAATATTCAGGTCCTAATATACGACCGGCGACCGTCCGTAATACCGACCGACCTGTAATAGCAGGGCGGGACAACAGCGTTTCGGCCGTCCCATAATAATCAGTATAAATACTCGCGTCTAATAATTAATGGCGATTTTGATTAATCACCTTTTGAATCTGGTGATTAAGGGTTCTGAGAAGTTGACATTGGTGTTCTGTAAGGAAAAATGAGGACGGATTTTGGGACAAAGCAGCGACAAAAAGTGTGAGTAAGTGATTGGGTTTTTTGAAGCGAAGTATGCTAAGTATTTATCGAGAAGGCAATTACTGGTTACGTTTTTAAGATAATGTATTGGATTGTGAATAATATTCATCGATTACGTCAATTATTGTTGATTTTTCTGTGAAGGCTTGCCCAAATGATTCAAAGGATTAATTATGAACAAATTCTTTTGTTTAAGTGACACTTGATGGTATAATTGGATTTTGCATAGGTATAATCGTTTCCATAATCATTGATTTTCCTTTCGTTTATCTCCGAGTTTATCGTGATCGTTTATTCTGTATTTTCAGCTGTTTAAAATAGTCTTTTTTTCTTTTGTTTTCTATTCGTTTTTTAAAAGATTAGTCTGCTTTGCAACCTTTCTTTTGCTGTTTATTTTAAGGTCATGTGAACTTGTTTTCAGATTATCTTCCATTAGTATTTTACATCTTATCATTTATTTCATATAATGGACAAGATTTATCCTTAACTAGCTTTTGCCAGCAGCTTCGCCCGCGTGAAAGTCGAAAAATATCCCAACAAACTTTCATCCCCTATTTACCTCGCTTAGGGGTTGAATTACAAAAACAAAAAAATACTTAAACCTTCCTCGAGAACCACTCTATCCATTGATGAAAACACCATGAATATCGGTGCAGCAATTTTTGAGTTTATTGCGAACAGACAGACAGACGCGGTGGACATGTAGTGATTTATACCGTCGCTTACGGTATATTTTCCGTGATTATTAATTATTATAAATTCCCAATATTTCGGCGCTGTTACAAGCAGCATAATCGCAGATTAAGAGTCGTAGGACAGTATACGATTGTTTTAAAAACGTGACCGCTCAACAAGTTTCCTCCTATCTAATTACTACTGTTGAGAATACTGATTCCTGACAGACAACTCATTTTTATGGTCATTTTTATTTTGTGTCATCAAGTATTCAACCATTTTTAATAAATCCTTGGCGTGAGAATCTCTAGATTAAGTACCGTGACGTGTGATATCTAAACAATCAGTATCATTGCAGGTGACGATCAAACAATGGCCTGTAACGTACAGATGGCGCCACAGGCTGTACAGCACGGGGTATCGCTCACCATTATCTATAACACTATAAGCTGTACAGAGTAATGAATAAATTTAGAAGGCACGGAGTTCATCATGAATGTTGTTGTTTGCGATTAAGTCCAGACTTACTCCCGTATAACAAAATTCACTATAGCATTATATGTAGTGTCGTCTACTAAATCAGTATGAGTACTGCTCGATTTAAACATTTTAAGGAAGTTAGAATTTTAGACCTTAATAAAAGCGCCTGTAAGATCAATCTTCTCTCTCAGATCCCTTGTTGAAATAATCTACCTAGTATTTTAACTGGGTACCTTCCAAAATTACGATTTATGATTCCTCTAATATGTTTTATTATTTTCTTGCCCTTATCCCAATTCATTAGGGGTCTACACAGCATGTCTTCTTCCATACTTCTCTATTACTCGTCATCTCATCACACACCTTCTTTCCTGTGATATCATCCTTTACACTGTCCATCCATCGTTTCTTATTTTGATTCCTTTCTTATTATGATTATCTTTTTAATAATATGCTGCTTCCCTTTCTAAAAAAATATTTCATATTTTCCTTAACCTATGAGCCCGCCTCTACGTTTAAACTACTCTACATTTCGACCGAAGGACGTCGGGCAAGCGGGCCGGGCGAAACATCAACCATTTTAATTATGTTCGGGACACCATTAACAATAAATCTGTTGTTCCTATACGCACACACACAAGCACACACGCTCTCATGCACACACACAAGCTCCCACGCACACAGCCAAAGAAAATAAATCGATATAATCGTGTGAGCGAATCGAGAATCGAGTCGAGTATCGATCGATGGTCTCCACGCTCGGATTTATGACTAATTATAATTTTGTTTTAACGTTTCTCAGTCGTAAAGTACTGTGTGACCAATTAGCTAATTATTATGTTAGTGCTGTATGACAGTATGAAAATTAAATTAGAGTTTGAAGGGTATGGGGTCAATTTTATGATGATTGTTGGTGATAACTAGAGAAGGGATCATAAGTGCAACCTAAAACCATTGAAATATGCATGCAAATTTGAAATATGCAATGCGTAAATGCTCATTGCAATATATGTGCCAGAATAGGCAACAAAGGTAAAATGTAGTTCTTTTTATTTACAAAATTTTTAACGAGAGAGCTTTTTGTATTTTTCTTGAAATTTAGTAGTATTCAAAATGACCAGTAGTAATATCAGCTCCTATTAAAACAAACTAAACCTTAAAAACCATTTTTCTACACCCGTTGATGTCAAATATGCACTACTTATATTTAGGTGCTTTATAATTAAACTAGCTGAAGCCCGCGGCTTCACCCGCGTGGATGTCGGTCAAATTATATACTAAAACCTTCCTCTTGAATCACTCTATATATTAAAAAAACCGTTTTAAAATCCGTTGCGTAGTTTTAAAGATTTAAGAATACATAGGGATATAGGGACAAAGAAAGCGACTTTGTTTAATACTATGTAGTGAAGTGATAGTGATGATAACGACCCGCCCCGACTTTACACTTCGGTATGGCATGTGCGAGTATTACCTACCTATATTTAAAACCTTCCTCTTGAATCTAGTACTGCTGAAACCTATCTTATAATCCGTTGCGCAGTTTAAAAAATCATTAGATCTTTCTTTTAAACTACGCAACGGATTTTAGCAACTTTTGACTATGACATAGTGTGTAAAGATTTTAGAACATTTTGAAGAAGAAAATTTGCTTTGGCTAATCCTTTGCCAATGTAGTCGTCATTGGTTATAATATTATTCCATAAAAATACCGTTTGACTAATACTTTAAGCACCAGTTAAGTTCCTTTTCAGCGCAATAAAATTCAACCTTTAACTTTAAATAATTCATTTCTTATATTAAACAACAGATCATAGCTCTGGTAAACAGCTGTTTATGATGTAATCTATAAAGTTAACTCCATCGTTTCTTATCCATCGTTATATACAAATACTCGTATGTTAATATGGTCATAAATTGTGTACTGTCTAAATATCATTTCAATTTAACTTTGCATTATTTTTGTTTATAATTTTAACAAACAACATCGGTTTTATTAGGTCCTACAACTTACCAGTTCATATTATTTTTTTATGTTTGACAGATCAATTGTGTTTTCTCGAATTTAGTTCAAAAACAATTTCTGGTGCTTCCGTAAAATACCCTTTTTTTATGGTGGGTGGAAAATCATCAAATGACCCCTCCCGCTCTTGGGCAGAGCGAACGGGAGTATCAGACTTCTACTGACTAAAAACCACCCATGTTCCTTCTTAGCCCTTCATGTCGAGGCCACGGTATCTGCGAACAACCCGCAGCCCCGACGGGCTCCGTAAAATACCCTCACATGAGAAAACAAATTGAAAATGGAGTTTAACTTATTGACTTGTGCAATATGTCTATTACTAAAAACTTTCTTTACATTTGCTGATTCGACTGATGCAATGAAAAACGTTGTTACATTCTTTTAAGTACTAACTGGCTATAAGGGTAGAGGGCGGCTGTATGAAAGATGATATAGCTAGAAAGGAGATGACTGTTAAGATGACAAGTAATAGAAAGTATGGAAGAAGAAGACATACTGCGCCGACCCCAAATAAATTAGGATAAGGGTAGGTGAATGATGAGTACATAATTATTCCATCATCAGCCACTGGAATTTAAAATCACAGGGCATTAAACTCGATCCTCAACCACACTCATCCTGCTCTTACTAATTCGCAAAGATCATCGCTTCTTCCTTATAAATGCACGATATCTTCCAAACAACCGAAGCTATCTAAGCAAGAATTAATCAAATCTCTCCGAACTGTATATTCTTAAAACTTTACGCCTTGTTTATCACAATTCTCAATCAATTTAATTTATATTTTATTTGTTCTGGGTCCTCCAAATTTCGTAAGGTATAATTACGCCTTGGGCATTCAAAAGTTATTATCATCTTATGACATCCTCAAGTGTGTTATGACTGTTATCGGCACATCTATTGGACTTTAATTGTATGAGCTGTTCTTGCCAACTTAAACGCTACACTCCTGGAACTAAAACGCATTCCAAAACTCACTTTATTTCCTCGTAATAGGGATGTGCAACAATTTTCTTAATAGATTTACTGTCTGGCGATTTCGCCGGCGAATATCACACGATTGGTAAGTAGGTACTAAGGACGTATCGAAATGTCTTCTATGACACGTAATATTGATAACCCTACGAACTCATCTGACTAACCCAGAGACACAATAAGCCCGCCTTGTCATACAGTGACGTATTCCGGTCGTTCTATCGTCGCAAATTGTAATAAATGGACCGATTTCAAGGAATTAGTGATAATTTATGTGATAATATTTGTTGACAATTGTGATGTATGTCCAGACTTGCAGAGTGACAGGTTGTCTGTTTTTGGTTTGATTAGAATTTGTGATTTTGATGACTTAATTTCGCGTAACTAAGACACACAATGTGCGTGCTAATCCAGATGTAAGTACGAAATATGTAAACATTTAGAAGCAATTTTCGCCTACTGTATAGATTTAATTTTTCTGTTACGTAACGAAACTAATATGTTGGAACCCATATTATCATATATAATCAAAGGTCATATATAATAGGATATAGGTTATATTATTATTATATAAAAGTTGCAATCGTTATTACGTTTTTTGGAGAAATTGGCGTTTGGACTTTGCCAGGTGTATACATATTGACTCTCGCTCGTGACTGCACACATGAAAATTGAAAGTAATGTGCAGATTTCGCTTATCAAAACTATTGGTCTTTCGATACGAATGTTGGTTCTTTTTTTCACAACAGGAAATATTTACTACGATTAGCCTCCGTAATAATTGTACAACATAGTTATGAAATATTACACAAAAAAAAAGTAAAAAAGCGGTGTCTTTCAACCACGACATTACAAACTACAGAATAACTGACAAAAGGACAAAACCTTCAATAGATATCCTTTTGTACATAACTACAAATATGAAGGATAACATGCCTCTATAGAAATATAATACACATCCTAAAATTGACAAAGAACATGTAATTGGATTACCGAGCACTTAATATCTCCTTTCTAATGTCGTTCGCAAAATATTAGGCCCTTATTTTGGTAAACCACCCCTCTAATTTCAACCCTCGGATCCAAACAGATAAAGTAGAATTTTCCTTGATAGTTTTGCCAAAGTTTGTCGTATAAAAAGGAGTCCACAATTCCCGGTACACATATGCGACAAAAAAATATCACCGCCCGAAAGATGAAAGATGTCATATTAAGAAACATGTCAATCATATTTTTATGATGCATTCACTAGAGCAGTGTTATTCACTTGCGTAATTTTTTCTCCATATTTCACGGTTAGTTAGAGTTGCCCGATTTTTTTGTGCCATGTTTAAATTTCGAAGCTTCGAGTGTTGTTCGGAAAAATTCGGAGAATTATTATTTCAGATAATCGATTGCACTCAACGAGTATTCGGATTGTAAACTGGATCGAGTGTTTGTACAACGAGGGTTTGCTTCCTGTTTTGGGTCCTGTTATTATATTTGCTGTAATATTTGGTTGTTATCGCAAATATTATCGTGTTATCATGCTTTGTGAATTTGTGGTCGAGTTTCTGATTTGGGCCTTTTGTGATTTGTATGTAAATTGTAAAGGATATTAGCTGTATTGAAATTTGCTTCCGGTTTTTGACCAGAGTATTTGCCTAGTGGGGTTGGCTTCCAGCCTTACCGAATTCGGCTGAATTACAGCAATTTACATGGAGCGACTGCTATCACCCCCAGGGGGTCTAAAATGGCCACTTTAGCAGATCATAACAGGATCATAATATGAATTGCGTTAAAATTGGTAAAATGACAAAAAGAAAGACATACACTGATCTTATTGATGCCGTTCTTCTGAAAGGACAGGTGCGTAGTACTCGTAACCGGCGTGCGTGTATGACCAGATGTATGAATGTGGACGAAGCAAAAGGAGTATGTAAGGATCGTAGCAAGTGGCGTTCTGTGGTTTCTGCCTACCCCCATGGGGAAAGGGCGTGAGTTTATGTATGTGTTTATGTATGTGAACCATCTCTAATAGTAACTGCGTCTGTGACCATTTTACGAATTTTAACGCAATTCATATTGTGATCCCTTGGTACGACTAGTCCCAGACCTTCGGGCACTGACTATCTGTTATGTCAAATATCTACAAATGTCAGTCAGGGACTGCCTGTACCTAAATATTGAAAATTTAGTCGTTCATCAAGTGAATCATTATTATTTTGTTATTGAATATTATGAAAGATGTTGTCAATCTGGAGGCACGGCAGTACCCCCGCCAAGTCGAGCAATAAAGCGTCACAGCCATACCATCTTTTTCTTGATATTCTCTTCTTTCAGTAGATGGCCAGAGTACCTACTGCAGAGACTTTTTTTCGCTATAGCGTGAATCATTTAATCAGTATTGACACCACCACTTACTCACCATCCACACCACCCAAATTTGGAAGCAAAACACAAAATTCAGTACATTTACAGCTTAAAAACTCAGTTTCACTTTGTAATTAGACGTTTACCCGCTAAACGAACTGCGTGACCTCATTGTATCCCTTCACACCTTCACAAGACCACGTCAAGCGTTTATGACTCTCGCATTGTCTTACAATTACCGAACATTTCAAGAAATTTGGCACTAACACATAACCATCATAACCTGACCTCCTAAATTCAACCACTTCCTTATAAGGGATAAAGGGAGTAGGGGTCAATTTATAATGGTTTTGTATGGGTAATTAGCGCGCATGGCCAGAATTGCATCGCAAAGTGCCGCTAATATGGTTTGTGTTTTTTGTTTGTTTGTCTGTTCGTCTGTGGTGTAACGCTGGACAGAGGAGCCGTTGTAGTGGGTGAAACATGATAGCGCGCGACATCGCCGCCGAGGTGAGGAGGTTGGGGATAAAAGGACATGTGTAGAAAGTTACTGGTAAGTATAAAATGAGAGTGTTAATAGCGCAGGTTTCGTGTTAGTGGTTGAGTGACTTCCAATCCGACCTGGCGGTCAGACTAATTGAGTTCTGGAGAACTATGGGGTAATACGATACCCCTTGGTTAGACTCGGGACGGTGGGTGGGACGCACTGTCTACCTGTAGAAGATCTACAAACGATAGCTACGCCACGAGGAAAACTTGGGTTGTAACGGGTATTCACTTATCCACGGACCGACCTAGGCAAGCGCGGCCAAACCTGAAGGTCATTGCGAGTGGATTTAATTTATGTAGCCTCGTGGCGTTAGCTAAAAGAGAGATTTTTAATGTTTTAGCTAACTGTTGCTAATAAAATAAAATAAAGATAAGCCAAAACATACCTACTTATTATTCAGTGTTCAAATCAGAAAATAAATAATTCAATAAAATGCAACAGTACACCTAAAACCCCCAGTCTCCCCTTACACAAAGGCTCCTTGTCTTGACAACGCAGCACTGTGCAGCTAATCACTTTCACGTGCCTGTCCCTTCGACTGTGCCACTCGGCCTGCACTTCCTCACTATCTGATTGGTGCACTGCTATATCAGATTACTAGAATAACTGTGAGTTATGACTTATGAGTGTGCCGTTATTTGAATTATTAGATGACATGTATCTCAAAATTGTTGTGCTTTTAAAGATTTTCTAAATATTCTTTTATTTTCGAATGAATGTACAAGTTTTTGTCAAAGTAACTTTATTAGTTTAGCATACGACCCCCTTTTTTTGTGTTGTGGGAATTCATCAAATAACCCCTCCCGCTCTTTGGCAGAGCGAAAGGGAGTGTCAGACTTCTACTCAATAAAAACCACCCATGTTTCTTTTTAGGCCTTTATATCGAGGCCGCGTTATCTCTTGCGAACAACCCACAGCCCCGACGGAGGCATACGACCCCTCATAGTCTAGTTTTACATCCTTTTGAGTCAAGATAAGCGTAGGGATGAAAATGGTTAAAAGCCCAGCTTATCTTTAAAATTTTAAATCGTCTTTTTATAGGTTTCATCTTTCTGCCCTTGTCCCATGTTACTTGGGGTCGGCAAAACATAGCTTTTTCCCCATTCTCCTCTGTCAACTGTCACGCTATCATATTTTAGTCCTTTTCATCTTCTCTATTTCATCGATCGGATATTTCATGGGATGTCAAAGAGTTTTTTCTTAATTTTGTTTATTTCATTTTCAATTATTAGTTATTGTTAGATCACTAACATAAATGTTAGAAAAAACAAACGTAATTAAAAAAGCAGTAGTTCCGAAAAAATCCCGAAAAAAAGTAGTATGGTTTTGGTGACTTAATTAACGAAAGCTATTGGGGACTAACTGCGGTACTCAGAGATATTTAATGATTACTTAAGTCGTCACTCAGTAAAGATTTGACATACTTTTGTATGACAAAACTGTCAAAACCTTTACTAAGTGATGTCCTAAGTAATCATTAAAGCTCTCTGAGTGCGGCATAAATTAACGAAATGTTTAAGAAACTATTTCCCTACTCTCACTTAAATTTTACTAATGAAAATTGCAAAATGACCAATACCTAAACTATCAAACATTTCACTACACTAAACAACAACAAACCACCTAATTCCCCATTACCCTTTATTTTTCCGCGACACGCAGAGCCATTCGAACATCGGCTAAACACAGACGTCCAGCCAGCGTAATGGGGTAATAGTGACTTGTACGGGCTCAATAATTTCGTGTCATGTAAGACGGCGCTACCCGTTCCCATGGCATTCCTGGATCCGTACAAGTGGTGAGAATTGTACAGAGGGGACAGGCGTTTGAGTTGTAAATTGTGGAATGATTTGCGAATTTATTATTTTTGTCCGGTCTTGTTAGAATTTTATTGGAAGGCTTGAAAACTGGCAATACTCTGTGGCAAGAAAGGAAGGAGGTGTGGAAGAAGAAAACGCGGTGCCGACAACAAATAACAATTTATTTGGTTTAAGGGCATTTGAAAACTGGTAATATCAAAAACTGTGAAATAAAATCATTAACTAAAAGTTTTATGTTTAGTATCAATCGTCCTATATTCTTTTATCTACATTATTTTGTTAGTATATTGGAGACGTTTTCATAATGAAAAACATCAATTTCTGAAAAGAAGAATAATAGTCGGGTCTTGTGCTCACTGCTGGGCAAAGGCCTCCCCCATATCCTTATCTTCTCAGTCGAATCTCGTACAAAAGTCTCTAAATCGTGACGCCACCGTTTTCTAGAACCCCTACGGCAACGACACCCGTCTTCTGGCACCCATTGTGTGCCAGAAGCCTAATTAAAGTTACCTACACTTTAATTTAGCTTATGTTATTAAAATATTTTATTTTTTTAAATCTTACTTTTCTTTCCTAAACGTTGTGAAACCAAAGCTGGACTATTATACCTACTTCCGCATCTACAAACTCCGAACTCCTGCGAATGCAGAGCCGCTTCGAGCACGTAAATAAAAGTAGACAAAGAGAGCAATTCCGCAAAAAGACGAGATGGGCATAAAAAGTAGCTGTCATGGCGCGGTCACGACGATGTGAACTATGTGTGCTGTCTGTGACCACTCTGTATGGGAAAAGTATGGTCTATGGTAATTATGGTGTATCGGTGATGGGTGACATGTAGACATTAGGTGAATATGTAGGGTTATTGTGAAATAACATTCTTCTTTGTGGCCGAAGGCAACGACTTTATTTCAAATTTTATAATGGGTGTAAAAATACCCTCAAAGTTGAAAGTAATCGTTCTCCCCTTCAATGTGATCATTTTATTAGAGGACAGCCTCGTTAGTCCGGTGGTCGCAAGTGCGATTGTTGCGCATGAGGTCTTGCATTCGATTCTCAGTTCTGGCAATGTAATTGGGTTTTTTCATCAGGAATTTCCCAGTAGCAACCACGGAGTTTGGTCTTTTGCCCGGTTGATAGCAATGTTCACGCCCTCTATTACGTGGGACCTAAACATTACTGGCGAAATGTGTGTGTAATAATGGGTTCACCCCTGCCTAAGCCTACGGTGAAAACAGGCGTGTAGTTGGGTAAAACAAAAAAAAATTCATGTGTAACATTGATTTAAAAAAAAAAACTGATATAGCCATCTTTCAAAAATATCTACGTTCCTCAACATGATGACTATGTTTTGATTAATAACGGCGATTCCAATGAATTTACGCGTAGACTTGCTAATTAGTCTAAAACTAAGACTACAAACAAATATCGCTTAAAAAACCTCTAATGACATGGCGCCAACATAATCTCTCGAAGCCATAAAAATGTTTTGTTGAATTCTCACGCTACCGATGAATGAATTCGTCATTATTCATTATAGAAACGGAAATTAAAACCAGCACATATACTTATGCCAAGACAGATGAAGTCAGATCCTCATTTCGAAAGCTTACGTCAGAAGCCACTGGTCTTCGTGACCTGTCGCTCATCAAAGGCAATCCAAGAATTCTTATTAATCACAGTGTAGAAAAATGAACAGTTATGTTAGGAGCAGGAATAAGTATTTATTTTGGTGTTTTTTTGGCTACGGAAGCGGTGATTGCTTTGTTGTAGCGGATGAGAGGGGTCGATTTAATTATGTTGCAGAAAGTTTCGTATTATGTTATTGATTTTCTGTGTTTAGGCATCAATAATATAGTTTAATAGTGTATAGTAAAGTGAGGACGAGCAAGTGGAGGAATACAGAATATAAGGGACATTCCCCCGTATATCGTACTCAGATAAGTACAAGAAACCATTTCAGGAACGTTATGGGAATCCAATTAAATTGATTTTTTTGTTGAATTTAGCGTGGCGACCAGTTAAATCAATGAGAATGTAACTGAATTTTATGAAAAAACGATAAAGATACGACAATTTTCTTGAGAAAAATTCCGGTTTAATATGATTCAGAAAAAGTAGCTAAATGCACCCCGTCAGTTTGCAGAAGGATGTCCCTTTTTTTTTTTTGGCGGGTTGAAAATCATCAAATAACCCCTCCTGTTCCTGGGCAGAGCGAAAAGGAGTGTCAGACTTGTACTGACTAAAAACCACCCATGTTCCTTCTTAGCCCTTCATGTCGAGGCCGCGGTATCTCATGCGAACAACCCGCAGCCCCGACGGGAGAAGGACCCCCGAGGACTTCCCTTACACCAGGATCTTTGCCTGAAACTAAAAATAAACCCTAACAATTAATTAAATGGATATACAGGCTTAATTTTTTGCTAAGCTCTAATGGGTAACGTGCTATAGGGAAAGGCGAGACTAAAATGTTCTATGTTGGGTTAGTTAGACACTCAGACACTCAAGGAATTTTAAAATGTATAAGTTTATTGTCTACGTGATCACGTTTAAGGAATAAAGATTAACTGATACTACCGAAGCTGAAGCTTAAAAGACACGTAGTCCTGGCTTGGCGGTAAATCATACATAAGGCTTAAGATATATAATAGGAATGTTAAGCCCAGTTAGAGGCCATATGGACCATAGAAACTCTAACACTAGGTTAGGCACTAAGTACACAGAAACGGAAAGAAAGAAGGACCAAGATTAGGAGTTTTTTTTTGTGTCGAAGTGCATCTCATCATCTGCGTAGCCTATTACCAACTATGTAATAAATAAATAAAATAAAATAAATAAATAAAAAAATAAAAAAACTAAAATAAATAAAATAAATAAAATAAATAAAATAAATAAAATAAATAAAATAAATAAAATAAATAAAATAAATAAAATAAATAAAATAAATAAAATAAATAAAATAAATAAAATAAATAAAATAAATAAATAAAATAAATAAATAAAGAATGTTTGGGGTCGGTTTCCAGTCTTACCGGATGCAGCTGAGTACCAACATATTACATGGAGCGACTGCCTATCTGACCTCCACAACCTACTTAGTTCTGGATAATACGATACCCTTTGCTAAGACTGGTTGTCAGACTTTCGGGCCACTGACTACTTGTAAGTACTACGTTATTAAAATCCCCCGATTACACATAATAACCAACAATTCTTAGTCAACTATTAAACGATCGGAAAGCAACACTGGTATTTAAAACAGTATCTTCGAAATGCTGTTTTTGTTCATCGGTGAAGTTACATTAACCGACACGGAGGACGTCAGGTGCCTGGGACGGTCCGGTCACGATTCTTTGACCGATGTCTAGCTGAAATACTACCATCATTTCTCTAACCACACCATCCAAACACCTACCTTACCTCCCAACACTCAAAGTGTAATTTCCATTGAGCAGTGGTAATGTAACCGTATCTTCAAGACAAGGTGTTTTCTACTCCATTTATGCTCAAGTAAGGTTGGTTTTTGTGTGAAAAGAATGGAGCACGATTGAAAAGACTGCGCGTTAGTTAATGCTCTACCTATGATCGTAATAAGTAGACGGTGTGTTGAAAAATTATCGGTACCATCGGAGGCGCAATGGACGCATGACTTTTTTGCCTGTTTATTATTGAGTTTGAAGTTCTCGATGTAGATGTTACTGGATGGGTTTAGCGGATCGTTTGTTAATTTTAATTTGGAACAAAGGCTTAATAATAACAGAGAGCAGTGGTGGCTCAGTGGTTGTGAACCTGACTAACGTACCGTAAGTCGTGGGTTCGAACCCAGGCAGGCGCATTACTTTGTATAATTTATTTTATAACCACTGCTCTCAAAACGGTGAAGGAAAACATCGTTAGGAAACCGGCATGTCTTAGAACCAAAACAATCGAATACATGTGACATCTACCAACCCGCACTGGGCACGCGTGGTGGATTATAGCTCATCCCTCTCCTAGAGAGAAGGCCTGAGTCCCTGTAATGGGAACATTATTGGCTGATTATGATGATGAAATAATAACACCTGCTCGGGTCGATATTTAGATTAGACCGTGCTAGTCTAAGTTGGTCCGTGAATAATCGTGCTGATCATAAAGTACGTTAAGGCGTTAGTCATTTGTAGATCTTTAACAGTCGTTACAGGAGATTAGTGGCCCGAAAACCTCACAATCAGGTTTACCAAGGGGTTTCGTATTACTCTTTTCTAACTAGGTTGTGGAGGTAAGATAGGCTGAATTCAGCAGCATCTGATTCAAACCAACCCTTGAAAAAAGGCTAGGTAGACGATGATGATGACTTTGGAATCGATCAGTGTCAACAAATGATTATATTATTCTGTATAGAGTTGTAAGGTTCTGTATCAGATCTCTCTCTGGTCACGGCGCATTGCCGTCTCATCAGACTACGAGAGTTGGGGAACCTATATTTGCGAACACACTTAAATTGAGAACTATAATACCTTCCGCGTCCATGTCTACATTGAGATTTACCACCATGGCTCAAATCGGCTTGAAGGACTAAAAGGAGTTTCTTTTTTCTTCTTCTCAGACACTACACCAGATACTGACGCATGGTGAAAATATACGGAAACTACCCAGTAATAACCAGGTCACATCATAAACCTGGCCTTTTTCCACTATGTTGGGGTCGGCTTCCAGTCTAACCGGATGCAGCTGAATACCAGTATTTTACGTGTAGTGACTCCCTATCTGACCAACAACCCAGTTAATAATAGGTTATACGATACCCTTTGGTAAGACTGGTTGTCAGACTTTCAGGTCACTGACTACCTGTAACGACTGCCAAAAATCTATATATGGCAGCCGGGACCAACAGCTTAACGTGCTTTCCGAGGTACAGAGGAAACTCGGTAAGTAATGGGCGATCACCCATCTACAGACAAACCTAGGTAAGCGCGGCTTAATCTAAAGATCGACCCGAGTGGCAGTTATTTTTAAGCCACGAGCCAGTAATAACCAGTTATAGATTATTAAGACTCTGAAGTGTGTTTAATTTCGCCTTGTCTGATGGCACCTTTACTGTTACTGGGCTAAATCTAAATGGGTACCCAAAATTACGTCCCCACTCATAAAATGCTTTATTAAGATTCCCGCAGTTCCTAACCCATTCTTACCACATCCAGCAACACAAATCCGCGTATAAACAAGTTCCAACAACCCGCTGCGCCATAATAAATGTAAAATAAGCCCAGCCCCCATCAAAATGTCATCAATGTTGGGCAAATAGGTGACGGCTTACATAAAACTAATATTGTTGTTTACACCGACTCTATTAATGGTAACATGGCTTTACTCAGATGACCAGGTTTGATAAGAAAATGTATCTGCTGGTTGTTTTGGTTGACCTTTGGCCACCTGGTATTCTTTTGTGCTGATGCTCATTTGTTTTTGAGACTTTCATTTTTTTTTCTGCATCGCATCTCGCAAGTAAACCTATGATACTGGCTTCTGCTTATCCGGACTATCCTATGTGTGCCTTTTGTTTATTTATTTTTTTGTGGGAAATCCCCAAATAACCGCTCCCGCTCTGGGCAGAGCGAAAGGGAGTGTCAGACTTCTACTGACTAAAAACCACCCATATTCCTTCTAAGCCCTCTGTGTCGAGGCCGCGGTATCTCTTTTGAACAACCCGCAACCCCGAGGGGATCCTATAGATGCCTTGAATGTGTTTTTTTCCAGCCAGGGCGTTTAAGACTTTCACAGGCGATTTCTGTCTTTAAAGGTGTATAGACTACACTACAACGACAATTGTATACAGCGTGAGCTGCATACAACTGTCGCATGTGTTGAATGACCGCCAGCCTGTACGCAAATAAGTCGTTATTGAAATCAAAATCGAAGTCATTATTCAAAGAAGGCTCACTGACTATCTGACTTCCAGAACCCAAATAGTACTGCTTAATACCATAACCCGACACGATAATTTATTTCATCACCACTTCTCTTGAAAACGGTGACGGAAAACATCGTGAGGAAACCGGCTAAGTCTAAGAATCAAAAATTCGAAGACATTTGACATCTACCAACCCGCACTGGGCCCACGTGTGCCCATGGAGAGGAGCCTGTGTCCCAGTGGTTGGAACATTATAGGCTGATGATGATGATGAATACGATTCCCCTTGGTAAGATATACCCTTACCTGTCCTGTCCCTCATAGCTAGATAAACAGTAAAATAATAACATACCTGATCATTAGCCGGGGACACGACAGATTTAAAAACACCGTTACACACAACCTACGTGATGCGACGTAGATGTTACGAGAGGTCAAAATGTCGCGTCTTGACTATGTAATTATAATTAACTTTAGATTTTGGTAGAAAAATTGTCTGCATAATGCTGCGTTTGTTTGTGGTTTTAGTTTTGAGGTGAAGACAAGGTGATGAAAGGTTGAGAACTTGAGGACTGTAGTTTGCGGTTAGACTTGAAAGAAAGAATTTAGATAACAGAAGCAAATGCTTATTTTACTTTTGTGAGTGAAAATTAATAATTCGAAGGTATCTTAATTGCTTCCTTTTGTGACTTTTTGCAATAAGACTCTACTGTCTTTGTCTACAATTTGTATGGTGTAGATATTGATAATACGTACATATTAATATCAGTTAGACACCTAGGTCGGATCCTAGACATACTTATGGTTGAAAGAACGAGATTTCGTTAAGTAATCATTTGGAAAATTCAACTGTATTTGTGTAGAATTAAATTAATAAGAAAAAAAAACAAAATAAAATAATTTGTTTTACTGCGAAAGTACAGTCGATCACAAAATGTTTGGTAATCTCAAACAAATAGGTACCTTTCATTGAATTAAGATAAATGAAAGACTAAAACACAGGAAAACGATTAATATTCTAACCACGCCTCAGACTTTTTTATTAAGACCTGAGCTTAACAATATTTTGACAATAATAATATAAAGCTTTGAATAAAACTAACAGATTACCATTACAAGACCGTGACAGTTCAACAATGTACTAAACGAACGTTCAACAAACAGTTCACTTCTACTCGCGTCAACTTGACAAGCTAATTAAAAATACAAACTGCTGGACTTTAGAGTATGAAAAAGGCAAGGTATAGAATAAGCCTCAAGCGAGCTACTGTTACAGGCTCAGTCACTGTGTACGTCATCATCATCATCCATAACCTGATTTCACCCACTGCTGCGTATAAGCCTCTCTTACCTTGTGCTTATCTCTACGGTCATGTGCCAGCCTCATCCAGCAGGGCTATTGCGTATCTTCCTCTCGCCTGCTGGTTTTCCCCCCAATGGCAACTATGTCATCAGCCTATCTCGCCACCGGACGACTCACTTTTTTTCCGGTTCTTGGACGCCACGAAAAAAATGTAATGGCGGCGACGAATTCCAAAAAAGTAATGTTTTCACGCTTCTAGTTATGTTGGGGTACTCAACTTGTATGCAGCTGGTTTTGGCTGACTAACAGGTACACAGGTAGACACATTTACTGTTCAACAATCGTTTCTAAGTTTTCGAGTAGGTTATAGAGAAAAATAATTATCAAGATAAGTTTCAAGCGCTTCATTCTTAAACCAGTAAACTTTGCCTGATTCATACTCAAAGTATTGCTAGTATTTGATTTAAAAGATTCAAGTGCGTAGTTCAAATTAATAAAGATATTCGAGAATAAATAATTAAACTTTGACAGTTGTCAGAATGAAAGTACATTTTTTTAAATATTGAATGGTGAACTTCCGACGCGGATGGATGACTATATAGCAATAGTACTGATTGACATTTGTTAGATAAAATTCTAGGCTCATACAACTTTGAAGCCGACTAAAATATAAAGCAGAATACTTATTGTATTAAAATGTTAGATATCATTAATTAAAATACTTTAATAAAAAAAACTTTTGTGGACTACTATAACTTACATAAAACTACATTCGGCTAAACATCAAACAAATGATAAACCAGTCAATAAGTAATCGTTTCCATGTAGTTTTAGCTGTTCCATCCATTCTACTTACGCCATACATGACCGAGCGTGAAGACGATCATAAAAAATCAAGGACAAACTACAACCTGTTATGATTTATTCGATAAAAATGCAAATGAATCAATAAAAACGTTTATAAACACGCAATAAATGTATGTTGTGCGCGACTGTACATCATGCAATTAATAAATTAATGTTCGACAGTTTAAATTGACAAGAGCGTGTGAACCTCAAAAATATTTTAATATGTTTTCTAAAATAAGTATTGAGGAAAGACACTTCAAATAAATTATAATTAGGGCAGGACAATCAGGACCTACGTCGGCCGGAGCATATACTATTTCTGCAGATGGGGGCTCATGGACGGCTCAGACCTCCAAGTGTGAATGTTGCTTTTCCCTACAGACAATGGCCCACCTTCTATCTTGCAATGCATGCCCTATATCTCTTACGCATTTGATGATCTAGTAATGAGATATATTTACTGCATCAGTGAGCGGAGTTTGCATGAGTTTTGGATTATACTCATCTGAACTTCTTGCCATCGACACGCTTAGAAGAAGAACTGCCCTACATAATGATATTTTTTTCTAAAAATTGTTTTACCTGTTAAAATACAAATTGCATTCGAAATAGGGAAGCAGAAACCAGTTTAATTACTACACATTCTAATTATTGAAAAAGGCTTATTAATAAAACGGTTCCGTATATAAATCATCTTCGTTTTGATCATAAAATAGAAATCGATGGATCAAAAGCGACACATACGATCGCCGCTCTCTAATCATCTGGTCTTCGGTCGGTATTATCGGTCATAAAAGTTCATAGTATCATCACATAACTCTCCATAAAATAATTATTAGCTAGCTAACTGAAAAAAAGAGTTTTCATGGCTAAAGCAGTGATTAAGTTACCTATTTTACACAATTTTGTTACATTTGAAATAAACCCTATGATAACGAGAATAAAGGCCTTGATTCGCGTTACTGCAAACAGACAGACATAAAATAACCATGAAATGACAGTATAGAAATAAAATTATTAGTATGTTCTATTTAATTTCAGGACATACTCGTAGATGTATGACAGAAAGAGATTTCCAAAATCATAATTTTGTTTGGATCAACTATAATGATTCGATTCCATGTCATGCATTATTGGGTTTTTTCATTAGGAATTCTCACTATATGGAATATCAGGAATGAATAACTTATAGACAAGACCCGACAACAAAAAATAACAATTATAATATATTTTATGGATCTATTTAAAAGGATTGTATAAAGATATCAAGTGTCAGTATTACACCACAGATTTAACTATCTAATACAAAGTACTTAGTAAAGACATCGACAGGTTCTCATGCAAAATGTCACATTTCCAACAAGTTTATACAGCATCCTGCATTAAACAGGAATTCTAATTAGAAGTAATAACTATATACTGAATAAATATTGGGTGAGCAACATCGCCGGCGCAATCAATTTTATGACAGTAATTACTTTTTGCATCATCCACTAATATTGTCTTTAATATAAGTATCTAATCAAATAATGTTACAATGTTATGTGCCTACAGGTTTTCCATTATCAAGGATGTTAGTTTTACAGGCATCTTTTACGATGTTATCTTTTACTGTAGACCGTATCTTTTGTGGTAAATTCAATATATAATGTTCACGGTCAACTTAAATTGCCTAGCAAATCCCCGACCACGTGATAAGTACAGATATTTAAATCAGATAACACCTAAAAATAAACTGATTTGATGACTTTTTGGGTCAATGCAATTTTTTCCGATTATTGAGTAAAAATCCCATCGACATTATAAGATTTTAAACACAGTACCTAATAGCACAGTACCAGCAACCTAATAGTACACCCTCATTTCGCCAGTTATGTTTAAGTCCCATGAAATAGGGGGCGAGCCTATTGCCATCAACCGGGCACAAATCCAGACTCCGTGGCTGTTACTGATAAATTCCTGATGGAAAAAGCCAATAACACTGCCCGACCCGGGGAATCGAACCCAGGACCTCATGCTCAGCAGACGCGCTTGCGACCACTAGACCAACGTGGTAGTCAAAGGTAAGATAGAGATAAGATGAGATGAGATGAGGTAAGATTTTAAAATAAAAATATATTCGAAAAAAAACACTTACATTTTCTATAACACTTTTGTGCACGACAGTACATGCGCATATGCAAGACAGCGTGCAAATCGATGTCACGACATCCCGGCTGGTCTCGCTGATGGCTCATTAGACGGACGCCATTCATCATCACAACTGGTCCTGTAAGGTGAAAGGTTACCAAGAGACGTGTTCCTCGCATGGCTGCTATGTTTTTTAATTATAGTTTTTATTGGAGGAGGAAAGTGACAGGTTTTTGTGTACTTTTGTTTTGGTTTTAATACCTACTGACTTTTTTGTTAAGTAGCTTTCTTTTCTCTTGCTTTAATACGACGATATGTTATGAAACAGAAATCGCCGATATGGACATAAAGCCTGCTAGGCTGAAGTAGGATTGAGACACACAACGTGTAAACGTACCCTTTACGAACCAAGGCTCAACCAAGCCTGTACATCAAACTATTCAAAATGTATAGCTGGAAAACAAGTTTTATTCTGGGGTGAAAAATCTCGACTCAATGTAACGCACCCAAAACATTGTGCTGATGGATACGCTAAGTATAATGATCGTGGACGTATAAAAAGTAGGATGTAAGCCTATGTATACAGGGTGATTCCGACAATACGACAATAAATGAAACCACTGGTAGTTCTAGTTCATGGGAACATTTTTAAACTACGAGTATCAAATAATTCCTAACACCTTCGTGGTGCCGACGATACGACAACAACCTACCTAAAAGTCTTTGCCAAATTCTTTTGTTACATTTTATTTCCACTCGTTAATCGGTGCAAATTATTCCTAAGGTTAGTAAACCAATATTTGTTTGTAAATTGTAATGTATGTCGTTAACAGTGTTATGCTACTTAGTTTTATTGTTTTTTTTTCAATTTTTTTATTTTGGTGTTAAAACTTTTTTGATAGTTTAATAATGTTCCTATGGACTAGAACTACCAGTGGTTTCAATTATTGTCGTATTGTCGGCACCACCCTGTATATGTATATGAATAAAAACTTGTATTTAACAAAAAAAACCTGTGAAAATGTTGGAACTTCGACTCCCTGATACCCTTAGCCTTTCGGTTTTGTTAAGGGTAGTTTTACACCTATCATAGCGAAGACTACAGGAGACAGAGAAAAGTATGAGTCTCTGTGTATTACAAATAAGTATCCTTTACAAATAAAGAAGACTATCACCAACCTTTTAAATCAGACAAAACTATAATTCAAGAACTATCACGTACAGTCAAGATCAACAATCAATATTAAAGTGTACTTGGGCCTGTGTCCACGACAATTTCACATGCAATTTTCTTGTTCAAACTGACCATTACTAGCCTCAGATTATATTACTACACAATATAAGGTAGTGACTATATTAATAGCTGAGCTGAACGAGGTATTCTAATAACTTTTTATTTGGCAGATTATTTTTTAAGATTTATAAAACTGGATGGTAGATTTTTGGATGGAGTTCATTTGGCAAACTATTTTTCAGAGAGTGGTAAGTGGAGGTAAGCATGCGAAGATCAAGACGTAGTCATGCACCTGTACAACATACGTAGGTCAAGAAAGATTACACCTACCACAATAAAATAAAATACTAATTTATTATTTCAAAATGTTTTATGCCAATATTACACCAGTTTTAACCAAAGGGATAAGAGGAGACAGATTCACGATTTAGTAGGGTCAGCACAAGTTCCATGAACTTCAATAATTTTGCGTAGTTAACTAATCTTACTTAAGTATCAATCGAAAGGTGACAGAACTGTTACTGCGTCGTTTTAGTATTTTTTTTTTGGCGGGTGGAAAATCATCAAATAACCCCTCCCGCTCTTGGGCAGAGCAAAAGGGAGTGTCAGACTTCTACTGACTAAAAACCACCCATGTTCCTTCTTAGCCCTTTATGTCGAGGCCGCGGTATCTCTTGCGTACAACCCGCAGCCCCGACGGGGTCGTTTTAGTCTTGATCACTCAACATTAGCCCTGAATAGGACCTGTTTCATTTCTCGCTCATTCATATATCCATCTTTGCCTTCTACTAACCTGCATTCCTTTTTTCAATTGCTATGTGTCGGTGTGTCGGCAATTCTCAATTGTATAATCTCAACGATTCTATCTTTTATAACTTGAATTTTTTCGTTTTCTCAACACTCGTTCCTGACAACGACCTGGTTAATTTCTAGTTCATATCTCTTTTCATCTTTGTCCATTATCTCTCACAAAATCTTCGTCCATTTCTCCCATTCGTCGCTCATCTTCCCACCATATCCTCACTTCTACAACTAAATATGAAGAAGGATAAGTCACATACTTATCGTCAGCGATGTGTCGGTAATTTTCGATTGAACAATATCTATATTGACCGCTACCTGTTTAATGTATCGCTCATTCCTCATTTGAAATTTACCTTTAATTAAAGTAAATTCTCACAATCATCTCTTTCACAAAATCCTTGTTCATTTCTCCCATTCCTCGCTCATCTTCCCACCATGTCCTCAACTCTGCAGCTAAATATGAAGGAGGATAAGTCACATACTTATCGTCAGCGATGTGTCGGTAATTTTCGATTGGACAATATCTATATTGACCGCTACCTGTTTAATGTATCGCTCATTCCTCATTTGAAATTTACCTTTTATTAAAGTAAATTCTCGCAATCATCTCTTTCACAAAATCCTTGCTCATTTCTCTCATTCCTAGCTCATCTTCCCACCATATCCTCAACTCTGCAGCTAAATATGAAGGAGGATAAGTCACGTACTTATCGCCGGCGATGTGTCGGTAATTTTCGATTGGACAATCTCTATAATGACTGTTTGAGACGTGAGATGCTGGCTTGTTACTTGTTTAGTTTTATATTTTGTTTGAACAAACGACATGGTTCGTGTAATGATGGTGATTGAAAGTCATGGATGTCTTCACGGTGAAGGTCTATCTAGGTGAATGCGACGATATTTTTTTAAAGAATTCTTATGTGGAGGTCTTTTCACGTTGCAATTCCAATTTGAAGTACTGGCTCGTTATTTGATAAAAGGGAAAACGAAAATTTGTATTTCTGCATAAAATCATGCCTGTAATCCCTGTAAGTTTATGCAGAGGTGTACATTCCTAATATTATACCTACATTTCGCCAGTATAGTTCATGTAATTAGGAGGGATAAAACGCATGTGACTAAAAAGTGATGGATAGTTTGTGTGAGGAATTATATGAAAGAGAAAGGAGTAAATGCCACTGTGACGTCTAACAGGGAAGAATGGAAAAAGAAAACGTGTTGCACCGACCCCAAATAGATTGGGATAAGGGCAGGCAAATGATGATTTCGCAAGTTATATTTAAGTCCCATGTAATAGGAAGCGAGCCTATTGCCATCAATCGGGTGGCTGCTGCTGAGAAATTCTTAATGAAAAAACCCAACAGCTCTTTACTCGACACGGGAATCGTACACTCGATGTGGTCTATGCTAAAATGATGTAGTATTTTAATAAACTGACTTCCTTTATTCGGTAGGCCCAGGAGGAGACGGAGCCAGCTCTACTATTATTTTAAAGATTCGCCAAGAATAACACTGGATAGAGATATCTGCCCCCACTTATGTCCAACTGGACAAAAGTATATAAAAAAAAAATTGTAATGTTTCTTAGTCTCAGCTATTATGGAAATAATGCTATTACTACAAAAGGTTAGAAATGGGCTATAATAACTTTGGAGATTATAAAGTTGAAATCAATCACGTTCTTAAAACTAACAAGCATGCTGGCGCCTCGGGAAAAAAAAGAGGTAAAACAACCAACATGTCTAAAGTTCAAATGTGAAATCTAGTTTTAAAAACACCACACGATCCAACTGAACTCAGTTTCACGTCACATCATCTGAAAGTATCCCAGGTAACAGGGCTGGGCACACGTCATGCGCTGAGCGTCGGCGTCAAAAAGCGTCAGTGTCTACCCTGACGTCTGACGCTTGACGCGACCCGCCCGTCAGACGCTACTCAAGAACAGTGAAATTTGTTCTCAGCACGATATATTCAAATATCTAACCGTATGTCACTCGATACGCCTGACATCTTCATGACTATTATATTTAGGCGAAAACATCTGAATATATCGTCTTTTTGCTGTTCAAAAATCAACCTTATTTTATTAGAATAAAGTCGAAAATGCATGTGCTTGATATCCCATATAGCATAAAGGAATTCGTCAAACGACTGTCCGTCATGGCTTTTGTAAAAGACCACCGCACTACCAACTTAATCATTCAACCTGAATAAAGCTTTAACTAAAGGGAGTAAAGGCTATTTTTCTTTGGTTAGGAAAAGGTTAACCCTTGTAATGCTAAGGTGGTCTGATAAGCGCTTCTTCAAAGTGACGGGCGTCAAAATGTTTCAAAAGCGGTCATGTGTGATGACTCCTTGTTAGCAAGTGTTACGTACTGATAATGACAAGATAATGTTTGAGATAACGATATTCAGTTCCTTGGTCAAAGGTTACGGTTTGGATATTGACCAATGGTGTATTAAAATAATAAAAATAAGTTATAATAAAATTAGGATTGCGGTACAGGATCATAGGTGAGTTGTAAACTAACAAATAAATTATGTTAAGAAGTACCAATTACTTTTACTGGGTACTCGTATATTGTAAAACACATGATTTTACTTAATTCAAAAATATAATTTTTGCTCCCAATGTACTTGTAAAGTCAGGAACTCCCGATTAGGCCAATCTTAAAAAAACTAAAATACATGCGTTGACGTGGAGTTACGAATTTGCGAATTTCTGAGAAAAAAAAATACAATGACATCACACCAGCAATCCTCAAAGGGCAGAGGGTTACCTGATAGCATATTTCGCTAATCATGTTTATTTTTTTTTGGGACAAGCCCGCCACACTATTCCCAAACCACTGTAACTCCTGTAAGCTAGAATCAATAGTAGTGACCACAAGAAAAGCGCCGAGACAATGAAGCCCGACGAAGTCCCAGAGAAACGATTTCGTGTCGGCTTCGTCGTTTTCGTTTTCGATTTTTTTTCTTTTTTTGGTTTATGTCCCATGTTGTGGAGGGCAAGCCTATTTGCATCAAGCGTACACAAGCGCCCCTCAAGTCCGTCCGTCAGTCCTCAAGTCTCCCTGGCTGCTACTGAGAAATTCGTGATCTGAATTTGTATTCCTACAATACATAGTTTTAAGAACTCTCATTACGAAATATATGCTATTGATAAAGAGAAAATCGGTACATTTTACATGAAATTCTGAAGATCTTATAAAGAGGTACTAAGCAATACCTCCACGAAACAGTCAATACACTATCAACGTACAGAAAAATGATGTAAAAGCTACAAGTTAAATTATAACACCATAACCAAATAGCCCCACACATTCTAATGTCAACAAATAAGCATGTAGACCCCACAGTAATCACACAACGATGGTCACGCGCATAAATAAAAAAGATCACGTAGTACTTAACGAGAATTGTTTCTCAACATTTGACATTCCGTCGAATCAAATTGTAGGTTCGATGGCTGTGTAACGTTTTTCTCACACGATTGGAGAGCAAATAACTAGGTGCTGATGATATGGCAATATCGTTTCACGAACTAGGTACTGGGTGTGAACTGGATGGTGAAATACTGGTGGGAAGGTTGGCCAAGACCTGGAAAATTGTTGGGTGGTTGGCGTTCATTATGATTTCGGCGTCGTTAATTTTGCTCAGGTAAGTGTTGAGATAAGCAAAGAGCTGATGACGATAATCAGCAGAGGGTGAGGGTGGGCTGTGGATAATGATGATGAAGTTATTAATATAGACATTGGAACTAAAGGAATTAGAAGTGATAGCAAAGTTACTTATACACATATTTAATAAAGACTTTAAAACTAACACAGAAAAGAAAACTCAGAGATCAATAAAAGCAATGCCGAATTGTTTGAAAGGGGCCTTGTTCGATATTGGTAAAGTGTAGAAAGCTGGCTAACGAAAGTACAACACCATGCTCGCCAACGTTAACGTCTGTGTGTCTCGTCATCTCGTGTCTAAGTATAGCTTCGGTCATACTATCATGGGTACAGCCAATTTTCGCCTCTCATATTGGTAGCATGTAAGTACTCGATTGTATCATGATTTCGAAATTGAATTGAATACTGTCGTACTACCCGTCGAGATTGCTGCTCACGATTTTTTCTTCCCTTTCCATCATTATGCGTGTGATAGGGATGGCGCTATATGGATGTTTTTTCCTTCTTGGGTTTGTGTTGAATAGGCTCGCGGTTGTCAGTGTCAATTTTAGCTAGTCGTGAACGAGCTTTGTGTCAATTTTAGCCAGCGAGCGGCAAAGGGTTATCTGCTTCTTTACAAGGCTCATCTTTTGCGGCATTCCTGTCATGATTGCGCACCTATATGTAATTTTAGCGATTGTTCTTAGATTGTTTTTGGTTTTGTGATCATACTGGGAAAATTTTAGATTGGAATTGTGTCTGGGATACCTTCCTTACCTTACTTTTGTTTTAGATTAGTCTTTATGGGAAATGACATGAGAACGTAAGTTTTGTTTGATAGAGGTTCACAACAATCACTACCACTTTTTGTGGTTCAAAGTAATATTATGTTGTGCTGTGGGTACATACAAAAACTCACTTCTTTTTCCTATGTGGGTATGCAGAAACCCAGAACATCACCTGCTTAAGATCCTTACATACTGCTATTGCCTCGTTCACGTTCGTACATCTGGTCATACATGCACACCGGTGGCGAATAGTAGCAGGTATTACTCAATAAGTCAATAAAATCAACGAATCATAGTTTATCATTGCAAGATCACAAATCACATAACGTATTGCAACAAATCTCTAAGAGGCAGATAGATTACCGTCCTAAGGTATAATTTTGATCAAAATGATGATGTCATTTTACAGTTCACTTATGGCAAATTCAATTCGCATCTCCTATTTCATATCCTTTTCAAATATTAGCCAGTATGTACGCACATCCATTTATGTAGTTGTCCGCAGCGGTAGGCCCAATTACGTCGCTAATTCAGCCGATGATGGGACATTATGGTTCTCAAACTTCAGACCCATATTAGTAAACCCATATTAGTTGAACTTTAATCTTATTAAAATTTAGACTAGATTGATAAGCAACGTGATTTTGAGTGAGTTTGTCTTGCAGAAAAGAGGTTTTTTATCATGGCAAAGTAAACAGAGTGATATGTGGGAAAAGGTTTGAGATCCATTGGCTATTGTCTCATCATCTTTCGTACATAAAATACAGGGACTACATGAAAGTCAATGGAAAACGTGAGTATAATCGCCGAGAGAATTCTTAACGCGATATTTTATGATAAATCTGCATATTGACATTGCATTTTCAAATATATTGCAGATTTGAGTTTTAAATGTGTTATAGAATAAGTTTTTAGTTGGTAACAAGTACAATTATTTATTGAATTCTTATTTTTATTTAATTTAGTTCACACTCAAAACAGCATCGATGCGGAGGGACGAATCGCACGTGACAAAAAGATTGATGAATGTAATATTAAAGGAAGAAGAGGGAAAGGACAACCAAAGAAACAATGGATGGATTGTGTGAGAAATGATATGAAGGAAAAAGGAATATTATGATAGCGTGACGAAAGGAGAATGAAAGAAACTAACGTGTTGCACCGAATTAGGCAGGAAAATTTAAAACTCAACACAATCGGTTCAAAAATATTCAAAGCAAAATTTACCAAACCCACCACAGCAAAAATGCCTTTAACCCTCCAATTCCACTTCTCCCCACACCAGTACCCGTCACCCACGTTCCAGTCCGAGTAATGACATGAACTACGTGCGCCAATCGTCCGCAATACTGCACGACAACGCAAATACGCGTCCCGTGACGGACGCAGTCGCCACCGTGCCGCCACTGTGACGATCACTTGCGTACGCAATTGTACCTGGTAATGGCGCATTTGCGTCCGATGAGACACGTACGGGTAAATCTTCTTGTAATTGAGAATGTACGCTACCGTCTTGTCTGTGAAAGGAATGTTGGCTTGTGGGAGATTTGTGTACTGTTGGTGCCTAGGATGGTATCTATCAGTGTAAGTGTCACTAAGAGCATAAGAATATAGATTTCTTTTGTGGATACCCGACTATGGGATTTATTTATTAATTTTAAATAGAACGGGTTTTAAAATAAGAGGAATTCTAAAGAAATGATGAATGGACTGTGTGAAGGATGATATGGCTAGAAAAGAGGTGACTGCTGAAATGATGAGTAAAAGAGAAGTATGGTAGACGAAGACATGTTGCGCCGACCCGAAATAAATTGGGATAAGGGCAGGAGAATGATGATGATGATAATCGAAGCCAATTACACTAACATACAATTTATTTAACACAGTCATGAGTGTCATGACGTATTCTTCTCACAAAAATTCAAACATCATGACAGTATCATCATCGCTAACAACATGCTGGCTGCGCTCGCTGGAAGGCTTGATTGCGCCATCATCTCCCACTGTTCTAAGCGACATGTGGCAGGTTGATGCAACTGACAAAATAAGATGTAAATTGATTTAAGCTATATTTTATTGACTGACTATAATTTAATTTGATTATGTAAATGATTTTTTTATTGTATTGAATTTAATTTTGTATATGTAATGTGACTGTCGAATGTATTTCGATTATGATATGAGTCAGTGATACTCGATTTTTTTTTAATTCGCAAACATATCAATATCTGTGTTTGAGTCAAGGAGAGCGTTAATAGCGGCTAATGTCCGAGGAATAAGCGACTTGGAGTTTGCAACAGTACGGCAAGTTGGAATAGATAAGACATGCCAGTAATTGTGACAAGAAGTAATATTGCTAAATGCTTTTGAAGCAAGCAAAGTATGGTCATAAGAATATCCCTGTGCTTTTAATAAAATCTAAATCGGAGCATTATTAAACGAAAGCTTGCATTTGAGTATGAATATAAATTACCCGTATTTCTTTTAAGTAAAATGGATCTAGGCAATAATAAGCCTTGCAACACAAAATTTGGTCAAGATTACTCTTACACAGAAGCACATTTCAATTTCATCGCAACATCAAGGTAAAAACAAAACCCAACGTCTGTATGATTGGTTTCAATAAAAAAGCCAAAATCTTCCGCGCCATTTCCCAGCAATGTTTAATATTCCACCCTTTACACTGTGACATACCACTCCATTGAAGCGTAACCGTTGATCACTGGTGTGTAACCTAACCCTCTAATGCAATTGCACAGGCCTCCTCAATATGCACGGCGGGGCTAAATATTTGCTAACTGATTAAAAGACAAAGCTGTCCTGCCTGAGGCCACCGCATGGAAACAATTGCTGCTGGCTTCTAAATAATATTAGTGGAGCGGATCATACGCGTCACAGATCACAGGGACGTTTGTACCCCTTGTGGAGATTGGGGGTTGGACTTAGTGGGGTCAGGAGCGGGTGGAGGGTTTTTGAGTGAGGTAAAATTAAATGTTTTTTCAAAGACTTTTATAAATCTGGCTGAAAAACCACTGATTTGTTATTTTGTTTTACTGCTTCATGAAAATCGGTTTGTCAAATTGGTATTCCTTTTTGAAATGACTGTGTGGTTAAGTACCCGTTGAGTTTTCATTTTCTCTGCAGAGGCCCACGTCTGAAACAAATTAACTATTGGTAGCCTATACTATTAAAATGAGCAAAAATTTGGAATTGCGTTCATGAAAACGGTATAGTTAGGTCTCAAAACTGGAAAAAATATTTTTCTTGATTTTCACCAAAGCAGAGCTCAGTCACCCAGGTACTATATGTGTAATAAATAGGTGAATTACATTACTTTTTTGACGTCACCAGCTAATCACCAAAAATCGCCATAGAAATCTTTCAGAGCAAAACATTTTTTTTTTTAATTGAATTTGAAATCGCTCCGCTTACCAATACGTGACCACCCCAGACTCCTCGTCTCAGAAGCTCTGAGTTGACATTAAAGATTATGCGAGATTTACATCGCAGGAAAATTTCAATATAACCTCTATACATTATACTGGTGATTTTACGAAACACTGTTGTTCCCCATTTTGGGGATTTTCTTTAATTTGTTTGAGCTCGGGTGTGCGAGTTATAAAGCTGAATGTTGTTTGCGAATTTCGAGTTATTTGCTCCCCAATTGTTGTTTGTTCTAAATTATAACGAGGAAATGATACGTAATTATTTATTGAAAGAACAATACGTATTTTCAGTTTTGTTTTTGTAAAAGGCAATGTTAAAGTTTTGACGAGTATTTTTTTACACTTTTGCCTACAAAAATAATTTGAACTATTCTGTTCTGAATTTAAGTCTAGTTGACACACTTTTAATTATAATGTCAATTTCATGCATACCAGGTATTCGTTGGTTACTGAAATGTCGATTTTAGATGTTATTTTATTTGAATCGTAAAGTGCTGTTGGTGAGCTTATTATACACAAATAAACAATTGTCACACACATATTGATACAAATATATATTGTACAAATCGATAGGTAGGGTGCCACGGCAAAAAAACTCTCCTTTTTCGTTGAGAGCGAGACACCCGAAACAGGTTATTTTTATTTTGATAAAGTTTAATTTAGTAATTTTCCTTTCATATTCACGATACATTTTAATAACTTAAAGCCCTGTATTTATCAGTATGACAGAGTTTATTAAGATATTCAGTCCAAATTCTAAAACCGATCGACACTTCGCAAATTGATTCAAAGTATAATCACAGTATACCGTCCGATAACCACGCTATCGCTAGAAACGGGACAAGGTAGGGGACGCGGCAGATGTATTGTTAAACAACACCCGAATAAATCGATATTAAAGGGGCTGTTGTGTGTTGACGGGTGTTACAAAGCTTTGTACAATGTTGTGTTGATCGATTGTGAAATATTAATGTTGGTGTATAATAAGATTTTAAGGATGATAATTATTATGGCAAGATAGGAGATATCTGATGAGACGACGAGTAAATTAGTTAGTAAATTGGTTTCAATAGGCCTAATTGAAATAAAAGCCTCGTTGGTCTAGTGGTCGCAAGCACGACTGCTGAGCATGAGGTCCTGGGTTCGATTCCCGGGTCGTGCAAAGTGTTATGGGCTTTTTCCATCAGGAATTTGTCAGTAACAGCCACGGAGTCTGGATTTGTGCCCGGTTGATGGCAATAGGCTCGCCCCCTATTACATGGGACTTAAACATAACTGGCGAAATGTGGGTGTACTATTAGGTACACCTCTGCCTAACCCTTCGGGGATTACAGGCGTGATGTTATGTTATGTAATTGAAATAAATGGAGGAGTTTGACACCACACAGGACTAAAATAATAGTTAGCGGTAAACGAATTCAAATTATTGATTTTCTCATTCATCGTATTCATACGATTGACTGAAATACCATCAAATATCAATGCTTCAAAGAGGACAGAGAGAGGCATGATTTATTCAAATAAGTTTAACGCTAAACGCATTTATACTCCGCACCCTGTCATATTATATTTTTTGTAAACAAAGACCTTCTACTAAGTTACGTAGCGACAACTCAATGAACAACAAATAATTTATTACAATACTCATTTGAATACTGATATCAAGCAACCATACCTAGATTAAGAATTTACATAAGAAAAACTTCCTAAACAAAAAATACTACTTAATTTGGAAAAATGAAAAAAAAATCTTCATCCAAATCCACGTACTTATAACATTTAATTCCTAAACATTTTTGCTGAAAATAAAATAAAAATAAAATAAAATAATTCCTAAACATCCTAATTAAAAAAAATAAAAATGTCGCCCCCAACATGCCCCGAAGTTCCCCGACTCGACGAAGGCGCAGGCGACGGCGACGTTTGGCGATACTTTACAATTTAAGTCTCCGTAAGCTCCTTACCGAGAACCGGTCCCAATCGAGCGGCATTTATTATTTTATTAAGCTTTTTAATGTTTACGGACTTGGGATAGGTTGGGGTATAGTGGAAGCGAAGATATTCGTAGGATATAGCTTGAAAAACGAAAATGTAACCAATAAGTTGAAGATACTTTTAGTATCAGTAGATACTTCGCACAGCCAAAGTGAGAGAGTTCCAACTCTCTGCCGGCCATTTGTGTTCCCTCCCACATTTAACCCATCTGCCTTCAAAGCAAGAGTGAACAGGCATCTTCTGGACACGCACGTTTCATCATATACTTCATCTATCGCTTTACATCAGATGTGATCAAGGTTAAAAAGGCCTTCATTCAGCAATAAAATAAAGATAGGCAAAGAGTTCTAAAAATAGGAATTCGTAGTTAGGTAAATTTGATACAGTAGATATAGAGCTCAATTACCTTTACTACAGTGTGCTGTTCCATTGACCATGCAGAGTAACAGCTTTAGCATATCTGCCACTGCATTTTCACCCTTAACAATAACGAAACGAGTATTAAAACAATGATAATAAGCCGAGCGGTGGATCACTTTATTGCGGGAAGGCATCTCTCTCTCATTAACTTCACAATTTCGTTTTTCGTCCTTTTCGTGTTTTAAATGTGACAAATTCTTGATGCGTCAGATTCGTTTAGTCATTTCAGGTCGATGGACAGACTTCCTGTTGAGACGAAATGAATGGATTATGTTACTTAACAGTGTGCATTATAAATTGTCATGTACTTGGAAAAAAAGTCATTTGATATGTAAGTATCTGAAGAAGTACGAAGACCAAAGAAGATGCATAGAATACTCAGCAGTGTGAACTCTGACGTAATCGTCGTTTCGAAAAATCGAGTTTCGAAATCTTTGCCTTGATGATGTTTGTCTATCTGCTCATAGTTTCAGCTGCAAGGACAGTTTCCGAAGCGCTGTGTTTAACGAGGCGTGGATTTGGTAAGGTCAGCGTCTTACAGTATTTTCTCTGGTCCTTGTGCCATCGACTGTACCAGTGAAAATTATTATCAAAAGGTTGTCACCAAATAAGAAATCAAATACATCACCCGTTGAACGTTAAATCAGAACCAGGTCATTAACAGCCAAATTAATATCAAAAGATCTAAAAGCAATTCAAAAGGGAACAACTAAGTCACCACAAAAGGAGAACTAATAAAGTGATTAGTACTCGACCACAAAAAGAACAAAATCTTTGAACAAAGACCCAAAGACCCAAAAAAGGACAATCATAAGCCTACCGATATAAAACAATGAGACAATTATTGTCGTCGGCGCAACCCCGGGATAGGGGAGAGAGAGTAATAAAAAAGAGCAATCCCCCGGGATTCGTGATAAAAGATTTTGGCACGAGGGGAGATACGGGATTAAACGTGTGATACTTTGTCTTTTTAAACGAACCTTTTTTTACCCAAGTAAGATATAAAAGGGGGTTATGAAAATTTAAGGTGGCATTTTTTAGATTTTTGTGCGCCCGGAGTAATGTTTAAGGCGTGCAAAGTCTTTGTGTAATGAGATGTTATGCAGGTTTAAGAAGTTTTAATACAACAATTTTCTTCTTTGTAAAAAAGTTGAGTAAAAAGATTTGTGTAAAAAAGATGTTCAATCTATGAAATTATAATCGATGTTAATGACAGGGCAGAATGGAAGAAAAAAACGTGATGCGCCGACCCCAAATTATATGGGATAAGGGGAGGAAGATGATGATGATAATGTCATGACAGCTTTTCTTCTCAGTGTCAGCTGATATTCACATGACGTGAATATTTTGCTATGTCTTTAGATTGTGAAACATTATGTTCGACTGCACCAACTTGCATGCATGTACGAAAACTACTTTCAGCAAGTTACTAATAAAAATAACTGATTACTAGCAACAATTGACTTTAGATATGAATATTTTAGACGAGTTGCTGCAAACGTCTTTGATTTAAAGATTCGTTTAATTTAATCGTAGTCATCGATCGATCAAAATGCATGATGCATGTTATTATAGTTTCGACAAAAAGTCCAGATTTTACTACGAACCTATTCAATTTCCCTAAACTCCTTAAAACATCATTAATCACCAATTACACCGTCTTAATCGCTAACAATACATTGTTACACTCAACTGCCGCTTGACAACAATTGATAAATTAACAAGATTGTGAATATCCCTCGGCGACTCCCCCTCCTTTGCGGAAAAAAAGAAAAAAAAGCAGGGGAGACACGATTACTTGCCCCAAGCGTCCCAAGATGTGACAGATTAGCTGGTAATTTCTTCTAAATTGATATCTCAAGAGGCATGCTCTTTTTCCCCCGACTTCCCCTATTTTTTTCCGTTTTCCTCCGAACTTTGAAAGATTGCCAGTCACCGTCGTTTATCGCGGTAACTAAGGAAATCTTTGACATGAATTGGATGGAAGTTGAAGTTTTTGAAATCATTGATTTTTTTCCAGAAATTATTTATACATAGGATTAATTCTGGATTTTAGGATGCCTAAAAGCTAACTATGCAGAGCCTGATGGATAGGCAGTTTCTTGAGTTGAATATCATTATTTCACATGCTGCGACTGTCTGTTCTTCATAGGCCAGTTAATACTGGGTAATACGACACTCCATGGTAAGTCTGGTTGTTAGATTTTCGGACCGGGGCCACTGACTACCTGTAACGACTGTCATAAAATTATAAATGACAACCGGGACCAACGGCTTATCGTGTTTTCCGAAACATGTTGGATTCTCAGTATGTATAGGCGGCCACCACCATCCACAGACTAACCTAGGCAAGTGCTGCCTAAGCTGAATAAAGACAGCAGCGCCTCTTATTATTTAGCGACAAGCTCCTCCAAGAGCAAATTTCATGAGATAGACAAGCGACATAACACCACGCCTGTAATCCCCGAAGGATTGGGCAGATGTGTACCCATTAATCCACCCACATGTCGCCAGGGGGCTAGCCTGCCATCAACCGGGCACAAATTCAAACAAACCTACTTTTTAAAACAAAAATGAACACTTCTTCAAGAAACGAGTGAAGGGTAGCCTTATTACAACACGCAGCATATAATTGCGTATCATCAGCATTTGTCGTAAATATAAAGTGATTACGCAATGTTCATTTGGACAGCATCGCACTGTCGTATCGTGTGGCAATTTGTAGCGAATTTGACTAGATTTTGGCCACTTGGTACATATGTGATTAGAACCCGGTCAAAAAACGTACATGCCGTCGAAGTGTTGATGTGTTTCTGTGTCTAACTTGGTGGCAGAGTTTTTGTGTCGACCATGAACCTTCGGAAGACGTTGCGTTGGAAGGCCTCCCACTAGGTGGACCGATGACCTGGTGAAGGTTGTGGGGATCCGCTGGATGCGAGACGCACGGGACTGGTTAATGTGGCGACACTTAGGGGAGGCCTATGTCCAGCAGTGGACGTCTTTCGGCTGAAATGATGATGATGATGAACCTCTGATTCTCTATGAGAAGGGGTGTATTGCAGGTTTAGGAAGAACTTCGAATGTAATATTGACATAGTCATACCTTAATCAAGTCAATATTTTTTTGCAGCAAAATGAAAAGGAATTATACAGCGGCACATAGTGAAGCAAATCAAATCTAGCAGTAGAGCAATTTAACGTTCACTTATACAATATTTACGTAATTTTAACACACCAGCATACCATGCTCTGTCCACCACATCCAAATCATCAAGAAATGCATCAATTTGAAGACCCGTGAGAGGTCTTGGTAAAATGGTGGTACATCATGTAAGTATGTAGTCTTGGAAGTTTCGCTCTGTTTAGTATAAAGGTTGATGCATCCTTTAAATCGTTGTAATATATCATTTTCTATCGTAATTGGCGATATTTTGGACTGTACTCATGTTCAGATTTAATCTAGGACGTCATAATAAAGATATGTATCTTTTCATGGCTGATGCTTGATATTTGGACGTCCGTCCGGTCATTTTGTTTATGTTATAACTAGCTGACCCACGCAACTTCGTCCGCGTCTCATAATAATTATAGCTTATAACCTTTCTCGATAAATCGACTATCCATCCATTTTAAATTGAGTTAAATCGTACTTGTAATGACAAACAAAAAATCTTACCTTTCCTCTTTATAATACCTATTAGTTTAGATTGGCTTCGATTATATTATTAAAACAACAATTACTATAGGTATCTCTTACTGTTTAATATACAGTAACACCATGTACTTGTAAACATTATGGTGGAGTAAATATTTTGAATTTCTCCGGAGCCCCGTATCTACCGCACCGGACCGAATGACTGCCACGCGCTTAATTATTTTGTCGCCCGTATATTTTTACATTGCGATATCTTCTAAGATATTTGTTTAAACTGTATAGAGTGAAAAGCACAAATATTCTATATTAAATTTCCGTGCTAACAAACACATTTATATAGATATAGATTAATACCATATGGGTTAAATAAGCTTCGCAAAATATCATTATTTTTAACCTAACATTTAATTATTAAAAAATGGTTACAGTGAGTCAATCTTAAAAGATAAACATATGCTATCGCGGACTTTTTTTTAGAACTTTTAAAGAGGAACAATTTCTTCATACATAGTATTTACGTAACTTAAACCGTTTTCGCAGCGCACGCAACGGAAGCTCTCAAAAAGGAATATCTTATCCCGTTTTTGCGACATTTTTCATTTATGCTCTGCTCCTATTGATCGTAGCGTGATGTTATATAGCCTAAAGCCTTCCTCGATAAATGGACTATCCAACACTAAAAGATTTTTTCTATTCCAACCAGTAGTTCCAGAGTTTACCCTGTTCAAACAAACAAACAAACAAACTCTTCAGCTTTATAATATTAAAATAGTATAGATCAACAAAGTTGTGTAGATACATAACATCACATACGTACCTAATTCTTGAAGTTTTAGGCAAAGGAGTACCTAATAGTACGGTCACATATCGCCAATTATGTCGCATATAATAAGGGGCGAGCCTATTGCCATCAACCGGGCACATGTCCAGACCCAATGGCTACTACTGAAGAAATCTTGATGCAATAACCCAATAACACTTTGCCCGACCTCTAAATCTAAATATGAAATCTAACTTCTAAGGTATGAGACATCTACCAACCCGCACTCGGTCCGCGTGGTGAATTATAACCCAGCGATACCCCCTCATAAAGAGGAGACCTGTATCCCAGTTGTGGGAACATTATAAGCTAAATATCTATGCTTAAAGTGTCTAACCTAAAGTTTTCGTTCTTAAACCACCCACGGGCCTCTTTTTTATTTTTTTTTGGCGGGTGGAAAATCATCGAATAACCCCTCCCGCTCTTGGGCAGAGCGAAAGGGAGTGTCAGACTTCTACTGACTAAAAACCACCCATGTTCCTTCTTAGCCCTTCATGTCGAGGCCGCGGTATCTCTTGCGAACAACCCGCAGCCCCGACGGGCCTTTGACTTAGCTTTACATCTCTCAAGCACGCTGATTTGATTAAGGCATCATCATCATCATTTCGGCCAAAAGACGTCTACTAGTGAACATAGGCCTCCTCCAGGTGTCGCCACATTGGCCGGTTCCGTGCGTCTCGCATCCAGCGTGATTAAGTACCTAAATAAAAATATACAATTATTCTATTTAGAGACCCAGCGTGTCATATCACACAGATTGTGTTCGTCGCCTACGCATGGCTATGTATTTATGATCTCTGCGGGCTAAATGTTCGTTCATTGTCGCAATTAGCATAGGGCTGTTGTGATGTCAAACGATGAGGCTAAAAATAGAAGTATGCTGTTTGAAATGACCAACGGGATATTTTCTACATGGCCTCCCTTGGGTTTTGCAAACTAAAATTAGTCAGAAAATGGTTTTGTTGAGTTTGTTAAAGATATCATGACCTTTTGGTATTTCCAAATAGTTAATCATCATCATCATCATCTACAGCCTTACTTTATCCGCTGCTGGGGATATGCCTCTCTTTGCTTGCGCCTAGCACCATGATCTTGTGCCAGTTACAATCAGAATATTCCCGCGATGTCAACAATGTCGTCTGCCCATCTTGCCGCCTGAGAAACAACACTTCTCATTCCAATCATTAGGCGTCACGCTTTATTCCACCTGCCCTTTTTTAGGGAGTGTCAGACTTCTACTGACTAAAAACCACCCATGGTCCTTCTTAGCCCTTGTACCGAGGCCGCGGTATCTCTTTAGAACAACCCGCATATTCCATCTGCTCTCACCCCGCCATTGAGTTCCATAACTCGATTTTCAATATTGAAACCTTCGCATATCTCTGGATTTCAGAAGTTTGCAATTCTGAATAAAAATTGTTAATACTTTCCAAGAAAAACAAATTATTCCACAAATCAGTTATGAATCTGTCATTTGTATCGAGACTCAAGTTAAATTACCATTAGGTATGGGATTAAAACTAAGAGTAAAACATCCCATTAACTTAATATCGTTAGATTTCATTTAACAAATCCACAAAAATAACTCACCCAATTTTTACTACTACTTTTTATTAAAAATAGTCCAAAATTCACCACTACTGTAACCCAAATTAAAGCCTACACCACCAGTTCGTCGCCCCGGGCGGGAACGCAGAACGCCTTGACTTCCGACCGTTTACATCCGCACCCGATGATACACGTTTTTTTCCACTTTTCTCGTTTTCCGGTGTCAAGCTGTCGTGTGCATGACATTCGCTTTGTTCACTATTGACAGCTCTGCCCGGAATATAATAAAAATGTTTCATTTTGTTGCAGGTGGGCGGAAAATGGTGAAAATTCGGTTTGGTGAAATGTGTTGCTCTATTTTTGTATTGAACGTGGATGCGGGATTGTTTTGATGATAATAAATACTGGTGAAAAGTTTATGATGAATGGTATTTGGAATGAACCTTGTTTTTTAACTGATCAAACGCTGTTGTTATAAACAGTATTGCAAAAGATTAGCGTAAAGCGAAAATTTTACCATACTTTTCAATTACCTGTGAAAGTAAAGAAAAAAAAACAATTTTCATAATTATGTACTTAGTTATTAGATTCCTTTTTTTCAAATGACTCCTCCCGCTCTGGGCAGAGCGGTAGGGAGTGTCAGATTTCTACTGACTAAAATTCACCCATGTTCCTTCTTAGCCCTTGTGCCCGCGGTACCTCTTTCGAACAACTCGCAGCCCCGACGAATAACCCATTTGATTCCTGACATACATTTCCAATAGAAATTCTCAGTAGCAGCCATGGTGTTTGGAACTGTGCCCGATTAATGCCAATTGGGTTGCCCCGTATTAAATTAGACTTTAATCCAACAAAAAAAAAAAAACTGGCTAAATATGGGTGTAGGTACTACTACTAGGCAAACTTTTGCCTAACCCTCCGGGGATTACAGGCGTGTGTGTGTTTAAGATTTTTTAATTAAATTATAATAGTCCTCCAGTTCTTTCCATCCGTTCGTGAGCGGCTGGCCAGGACATGGCTGGAGGTGGATCACTGTGTTGCCCAATTTCTCACAGGTCATGGTAACTTTAAGAGTAAATTATTTTCCTTCAAGCTTGTTGACTCGCCTTTTTGTCAATGTTCTACATCTGACTGCGAATTTGAACAATCTGCACATCACATTTTATGGGAGTGTAGTCTTTGGCAGAATGAACGTAATATTATGTTAAATAGTGTACGGGTTACATCCGGAGTTATTTACTATACGGACCTTGTAGAAACTAGAACAAATTTCCGTGCGTTCAAGCATTTTTGTCATACCTATTATTGGAATCAAATATAACAGCTCACAACTTAGGACCCAGTAATATTAATGACAATCCGTGGTGCTAGGCAACTGGGCCTATCCCAGTTGTATACGTCCCTGTATGCCTATTGGCCTTGTTCTGTTCTGTCTCCTGCTGATATGGAGGGAAGTGGAAATTATGTTTTTCCTACTCCTCCGCTATTCTTTTCTGATTAATTTCGTTGCGGGATCCAAGACAGTTAAATCGTTTCCCTGGGACTTCGTCGAGCTTCATTGTCTCGGCGCTTTTCTTGTGGTCGCCACTGTTGATTCTGGCTAACAGGAGTTACAGTGGTTTGGGAATAGTGTGGCGGGCTTGTCCCAAAAAAAAAAAAAAAAAAAAAAAATAGTCCTCCAAATCATATCACTCCTGCTAGTCATTATTTTTTAGGTTTGCCTAAAAAATGTACTAGAAATAATAATAAAACCTTCCCGATTGACACCACAATGCCTCACCCATTGAACCACAGTTTCCACCAACTGTCCGTCCATAATTTCCATAATTTATTTAGGTTTAACATTAATTTAGGTTTTTTTTTCCTACTATATTATAGCTATTCGCTATTCTTTTCTGATTAATTTCGTTGCGGGATCCAAGACAGTTAAATCGTTTCCCTGGGACGTCGTCGAGCTTCATTGTCTCGGCGCTTTTCTTGTGGTCGCCACTGTTGATTCTGGCTAACAGGAGTTACAGTGGTTTGGGAATAGTGTGGCGAGCTTGTCCCATAAAAAAACAATGTGTCCATCCAACATCAAGTCCTACTTACCTCGTATAGGTAAAAGAGCGTAAAGTTACGCTGTTGGCGCTTGTCAGAAATTCTGAACGCACCTTTAAAGGCCTCTCGTATGAGTGACAGCTTAATGTAGTCTGGTCGAAAAACATGATTGATCATTATCAGTTACCATATCAGAGATGCTGAGTACTTGATACTGGCTCTCTCTCACTTTGGGAGGAACTTTGTGGTGAAAAGTTGATCTGTCATAGGTTTAAGTAGCTGTGGCAATGATTGATAGCATTTTGATTGGGGATTGAAAATTGAAAGACTATAATGCTATCAAATAGGAATGTTTTCTGAAAAAAAAAAATATGATTCTAATTAGATCCCTCTGTTAGATTTTCGAAAAATATTGAATACGTATTTTTTGGTTTATCAAATTAACAAAAATTGACGAAGATTTCTTAACGTTAAAACGTTAAAAAGAAATCTCTGACAATTTTTTCAGGTAGGTAAGTTATAGGTACAGACTACCAAATTATATATTATCCAACACGTATTGTAGTACAACAAGTGAGGCAGTTCTAGAATACAGACATCAGTCATTAGATTCATACACAAAACTCATATCTCCCATTCAAAGACTCCGAACCTAGTATTACTCCGTAATTATCGACTACGGAAGAAGTCTATATCATGTCTTGAAGTTCATTGACCCAGTAAATCAGTGGCTAGACTCCCAAAAAGCATAGACAACCCTGTTATTAAAATTTGATGTAACTATACCGTCTGTCACACTTTCTTTGCGTCCATTCACAGCCTTTTAAGGAGAATTGCCTGGAGACACTAATTTATTATTCAGTTGAAAGTAATCATTTGCATTTTAAATGTTGATGGCGATGAGCTATGAGTAATATGTTGTGCTTCAGGTGATATGATTTTGGAGACGATTTCTTATAAATAAAGGGTGTAAAAGTACCCTTAACGCAAACGAAGGGCATTTCTTCTCCCCACCACTGCGATCATTTTTTTGTTCTAGACCATACCTGGGAACCTCCTAGTTACGGAGATATTGGGGGTCAAAGTTCCAAATTTTTCACAGCTGTTTTTGTAAATACTAGTTTTTTAGGTTATAACTTTACTTAAATTACCTCCATGACCCGTTTACTATTCAAAGCATCCACTAGCACAATGGTTTAAGAGTGCTACTTTGAGTTTTACCGTAATATGTGATTTTTGACCCCAAAAAAAAAGTCGATTCCCAGCAAAAATTTTTGCGCAGGTGTACTTAGTTTGATGTACAGAATGCTTGGTTGACGGCTGTGTGATGGGTTGATTTACACCCTGTATACATGTTTAAGTACAGATTCTTCTAAGATATTAAAATAATTTCTATCGTATTCCTTGTTCCTACCCTTGTCCATTCTCCCTTATGAATCGTCACGCTATCATTTACTCCTATTCCTTCATATCATTCCTCACACAATTCATCTATCTATCTTTAAAAATATCATCACAATGCTGTATGGTACCGAATGCCTTATTGCATCAATTGCGATTTAGAATCATGATTTAGTTCGTACTTGGACATAGACATGTTCCCATGTATACCTGCACTAATTGTTTGACAGATTTGCGATGCTGAGTAACCTTAATATATATATTAGATCCCAAGAAAAATCCATCCATGTATAGGCTAGCACTACCTGAAAACAAATCTTCCCAACCAACCTTGAACCTAATGATTTAGCGATAAAGTTGTAAATCTATTAAATAACGGATTGCAGTAGCTTGATGCGTTAGCGCCGGTACTACCACTACTAAACAGGCACTTAAAATAAATAAAGCTGTTTAAAAAAAACACACTGACCACAAACAAGTTTCCTTTGAAGGTAAACAAACGCTCCAAAAACATAAATTCTCCACACCCGGACGTATGAAAGTCTCGTCGGAGTAGTCGTGAGGAATGAGTTGATGATGAGAATGATTTGAGGCGCGTAATGATGGCTAAATTAATCTGTCTACTATTTGGAAGCTGGCCTGTCAAGAGGTCAGACTTTTGGTACGGTTTAACTTATAAAAGAGGAGCGATTTTGTCTAAATTCTTAAAAATACCACGTTTTTGCTTGACATGCTTATGTAGGTCAGTTGTAGTGTGTGATTTTTCTACTCAGAAAGGTATCAAACGCATTGGAACGATTTTTTTTTTGATAATAAATGTAAAATGTAATAATGATATGGTACATTGGTTCAAAGTCGAAAGTTTACTAGACTTCTAATAGGTATGAAACTAGAGGAAAACATAATAGCGTTCCGAAGGAATACCCGCGGTAGTTCCAGCCTTAGACCCAGTGTTTAGTTTAGGGGACAATCAAAGCTCTCCTGAGATTTTATAACCCCATAGAAACCAAAAATAGTGTAAGTACCCATCGTGCCCCACCATCAATGTTCCCATCGTGGACGAGACATCTGCAACAGATCATTAGGATCATGTTCAATGTCGACATCATCTCTGTATCGGGGCAAGATTGAAGTCAAGAGTAAGCCCGTCCACACTAATATTATAACAGGAAAGATTTGTATTTCTGTTTGTTTGTAATTAATATACTCAAAAACTACTGAACCGATTTCTAAAATTCTATCAGCATCACAATGTTCAACATTATCAATAGGTAAATAGGCTATACTTAAAACAACATTAAAAAATATATGACCACCTGTTTGAAGCCGGGACGGAGCGCTAGTTTAAAAAAACAAAATTTTAGGTTGTATCCAGTACCCCTCAGCTCAAAGTTCATAACTTAAACCACGACACAAAGTCACGACATAGATCTCATGTGCGTTGGATACGCTAAACAACTTTTACTGTGCGCAGTGATGCTACCCGCTGCCCGTCGGCTATGTGTCAACTGATGGCCAGCCGTCCAACTTGTTTGGTTATGTAATCCTACGATATACATTTATTTATTTATGTATAACGTGAATAAAATTATGTGTGTGTTTAATTACTGCTGATATTGTTGAGAAATAAAACGAAGTAGACCTTCGCGAAGAAGGTCTGCAACCGTGACTGTTTTTGTTGGCTTGCAATCTTGCTCTCATCATTAACCTAATCTTTTCCCAAACTATGTTGGGGTCGGTTTCCAATCTCACCATCCGGTACCTACCAGTATTTTCATGTACATGGGGCGACTGCCTATCTGACCTCCACAACCTAGTAACTGAGTAATACGAGACGCTTTAGTAAGACTGGATGTCAGACTTTTGATTTCTGACTACTCGTGACGACTGTCAAATATCTTCTAATAAATGACTGTCGGGACCAACGGACTAATGTGCTTTCCGAGGCACGGTGGAAACTCGGTATGTGATGGGTGGCCACTCATCCACGGACCAACCTTAGTAAGCACGTGTTAATGTTAAGATAGATCGAAGTGGCTGTAAAATAAAATAATTTTAAGAAACTAGCTGTACCCGTCATGCGTTGCAATGCCCTTTTTCTTACCAATTACCTCCTTCCCTACCTACCTACTACCCTACCTCCTACCCTACCTACCTACTACCATACCTACCTACCTAATACCCTACCTACTACACTACCTTCTACCCTACCTACCACCTTACCTACCTACCTACCACCCTACCTACTTACCCACCACCCTACCTACTACTCTACCGACTACCTTACCTACCAACTATACCTACTCTACTATCCTACTTACTACATTACTTACTACTCTACCTACTACCCTGCCTACCTACCTACCACTTTTTCACCTTTTAAACCTTCCCTGGACTTCCACGAATATTTCAAGACCAAAATAAATCGCCAAATCGGTCCAGCCGTTCTCGAGTTTTAGCGTGACTAACGAACAGCAATTCATTTTTATATATATAGATAGAGGATAACATTTTTACCTATTACATAGAAGTTATAACAGTCGTCATATTAGCGACTTTTAGTTGAAAATACACACATCAAAAGTGTCTAGGGATCAAGCATTTTTATGCGGATTTCTTGAGATTGAGATGTGGCTTTGTAATAAATTTATGATTTTATAAATTTATATGGATCCTTTTTGGTGCATTTCATAATTTGAATCAGGAACTGTGAATCAAATTCGAGTAAAAGATGAAAATCAGCTGTCAATATTTTCCCCATAAAAACATACAACGCATTGAAGACATTATTAGTGCTACTGTTTCCCTACTACTGATTAAAACCAACGTTATTATGGAGCGGCGACGTCATTTAAGCAGGGAAGAAATGCTCAGAGCCGTGGGAATGATAGAAGCTGGTTCCCGGCAACGTACTGTGGCTTTAGCTCTGAATACAAGTCAGAGTGTTATCAGTCGACTTTGGACACGTTACCGAAGCACTGGTACCGTGGCTGAGCGCCATGGAGGACGGTATCGCTGCACCACACGGAGACAAGACCGATACATTCAAATCTTAACTCGAAGAGCTCCAACAATAACCGCCATGATGTTAGCCGTGAGGCTTCATCACTCTTCAGGGAACTTAATTAGCGACCAAACAGTCAGAAACCGCTTGCATGAAGTGAACCTTCATTCCCGAAGACCGCTACGGGTACCACCTATAGCAATGCACAATCGTAGGATTCGATATCAATGGGCTCTTGAACACAGAAATTGGGCAGAAGAACAATGGCGTTTCGTGTGCTTTTCTGATGAGTCTCGTTTTGGTATGAGACCGGATACAAGACGTATACGACACTGGAGAACCCCTGGACGCCAACAACGATTAAAATCCTGCCAGGAAGTCCATCCATATAGTGGTGGAACCATCATGGTATGGGCGGGTATTTGGATCGGCGGAAGAACTGAGTTGATTTGGATCAGAGGCAACCTCAACGCTCAAATTTATGCTGAGACGATTGTATCAGACGTCATCGTTCCTCTACAAGTGCAAATCGGTCCCTTATTTCAGTTAATGCATGATAATGCACGACCGCACACCGCAAGAGTTGTAAGACAGACTCTCGCCGCAGCTAACATCAATGTCCTGCCCTGGCCTGCTCAGTCGCCAGACTTGAACCCGATTGAGCATGCATGGGATATGCTACAGAGAAGAGCTCTGCCGAATATGGAGGGTATCCAGTCGCAAGAAGACCTTTTTTTGTTGTTGCAACGAACATGGGCGGCCATTCCACAGCGTGATTTGGATGAACTCATTTTGAGTATGCCAAACCGATGTTCTTGTGTTGTTAGTGTTCGCGGTAGAAACACGGATTATTAATTGTTTAAGTTACCCAATAAAATTTTAAAGAAAACTGTTATTTCAGTCTTTTTTTCGAACTTTAATGTTAGTGGTTCAAATGTCAAAAATCCCTTTATTAGGAAAATGGCAAATTTCTTTATTAATGCAAAGGTGACTTGGTTTATCGTTACTGTGACAAACGAAAACACTTTATTTGATGAATCCTTAAAGAAAATTTTAATTAATATCAATCAGGAGAAAAGTTATTGCAAAAATATATGTTGATCCCTAGACACTTTTGATGTGTGTAGGAACAAACAAATATTTACGGAAAGGAAAGTAAAACTCGATTCAAATAATCAATTAACTTTCAGGTCAGGAAGGTTCACAAATTGTTATCAATTTCGACAACTAATTTGAAACATTAATTTTCCTCTAAACTCATTCCACACGAACCCTTACTAACCTAACCCTTCTAACTATTAAACTGCAGACTGTCGAGTTGCTTGCACGTGACAGTTGATACGAAACCCGCCTCGCCGCGGGCAATGTGTGTCACTGGCTTTACACTGGCAAGTGTATTGATTCATTTGGGTGATGGTAATTTGAGTTAGGGTATCTTCCCGCCGGGGCTGCGGGTTGTTCGCAAGAGATACCGCGGCCTCGGAACAAGGGCTAAGAAGGAACATGGGTGGTTTTTAGTCAGTAGAAGTCTAACACTCCCCACTCTACCCAAGAGCGGGAGGGATTATTTGATGATTTCCCACATACCAAAAAAAAAAAAAAAGTTGGGATTTTTATATGTAGCAATTCTCGCATTCCATCCGCCAAGGCGACAGTAGGAACATGGCGGGGTTTTTCAGCGGGTGTAAGCCCCACATAACCAACTAAGGTTCTAAAACATGCCGTTGAACTAATCAATACATTACAATTGAAATAAGGGCAAGACAATTATGATAATAGCGGAAAATCACTTTTAAAAGTTGCTACTGGTTGAACTTAATGCTCATGACTGAATATAATGAGCCGAACCAAAACCAGACATTTACTAACCATGAATTCTTAACTCTAGCATTTAAAATGCATTCTACCAATCAAACAGTGCAGATACCCACGTAAAAGTCGGGGTGTTAAATCATAGCTAGTTGGTACTGCTAATTACCAGTAGGCAATTAACCTCAGCTGACTTATGCCGTTTCGTTAGTTAGGCAATGGCCGTTTATAGCTCTTCTAGCTGATTTCTGTGGCAGCTGTCTTTAGGCTCCTCTGTCACTTTCTATTTTATGGTCTCCTAATGGTTTTGTTTGCATATAGAGGAATGGTGGATTGGAAAATCAATCATTAACACTAAAAACGGGATATTTATCATGTGTAGTATTAATTTTGGGTACGATGATCACGAATAAACTGATAATAATAAAAATATGGTTGGCCTTTCAGTGATTCTAGAAAAAGGTATCTTTTTTAAAAAGCAGTGAGTCAGTAAATGAGCAGCTGAAAATTACTACATATACTGATATAGGCCACCAGACATTTCCAACAGCGTAACTCGGTACTGATATTTTTTTTTGGAAGAAAATACAAAACTCAGAGCGATCAGAGACGACGTAACAATGAGACAACCAATCCACCAGTCAATGAAACTTACCAGAGGACTTATTTCCAACTTCTTATGAAGATAAGGTTTGAAAATGTATTTATTACTTCCACTTTATGATGCTGTTCTATTCCCAGTAAGTACCGATTATAAGGCAAATTACATAGTACATTACAGAGATCCAAACAACAGTCGTTTCTGAAACACGTCACATGTGTGCCTACTGGGGACGTCGTGCTCATGCGCCGAAAGCAACACTACCTTCTTTGAAAACTCATAAAGATGACCATCCAAAGGATACTAAGTCTTATACTGTTATGGATAAAGTTGGGTGTGAATGCCTGGATAAGTTTGCTTTGTCAAATGGTGGAGATGTAAAAGATCGTGATGTAAAACTGAAGTCAATCTTAGTCGTTAAAAGTTAAGGTTGGATTTCAAATGAATATTTTAAAATGATTCATCTAAGAAAATTTTCTCCTAGCTCTTGAGAAGGTTAAATCAAATTGAACTCTCACAGGTTGTGTTAAGGTGGAAACGGGTAGTAAAATTAAATTAGCGTAGAATGCTCCTACGCATGTCAACGTATTCGTAGTGATCGTATCTGCCCAGGGTGATACTGTCGGCGTAAGACCTATGATTTAAATATGCTTGAGAACTTTGTTTTGTATAACTTGGAATAAATTATCGTTGAAAATGTTTAAAGTGGATAGATATTAAGATTGTAAAAGAAAAATGAGTGCACTGAAATATATAAAACTGATTTTGGATAACTCACCATAGCATATTTTGCTTTGAGCTGAATTAGTAAATGTTAATCCAAGCTGAAATTTTGCTGAAATTTAAGCCACTCCCTGTAGGAAAAAGTATCCAGTACTTAATAGAAGAGTCTGTAGAATGTTCCGATGAAATTTAAAACGAAACTATAATTAATTTGTGCGATGATTAGCAAGCCAGAATTTGATGCTCTTTGTCTAGATTATCATATCTTTATAGCTCTATCAAACTGTGTAGGTATTATGCATGTCACCGTCGGGACCTAACCAATAACAACACAGGACAAATCACCTCCAACAAATCCCAACACATCTCCATTTCACACGCTATTTTTACGAGCAATAAACGCAACAATACCAGAAGCCAGAACCAAAATAAAGAGTTGAGCTATCCGAACTATGAGTTGCGCCCGCGCCGCCGCCGCTCATAAAACGCCGTTCATTATAAGGCTTGTTACGACACTGTCATCTCCTTTACAATCCTTAATGACAACCCTACATGTAACACCGTTTCCCAGAAGTTGACAGCATGAGACTGTGTTATAAAACCATAAAACCTGCTTATTGTCATCGTAAAATCAGGAGATATTTATTATACTCAAACCTCCTACTTTATTCTCTCTATTACTTCATGAACAAGGTTTAATATCGCTTGGTTCTTAATAAATGAAGGTTGAAGACCAACTCGTTAGTGTGACGGTTCAAGTCGAGAAGTTGGATAGAAGATCAGGGGTTAACCGAGTATTTAATTGATATTGGTTTGTTATTGATTACGTTATTGTCGGCTATCTGCCGCTACTGAGATTTATAGTAAATTCTAGGTTGACTACAACCTAGAATTTACTAGAAATCTGTTTGTAAATCTAGGAAAAGTGAGAATTAAGTTAAGATACAGTTACTTGTAAGGTGTGTGAATCGAGATATCCGTCTGAGTTATGATTTTATGAGGTTTTGGGTTCGATTCCCTAGTCGGGCAAAGTGTGATTGGATTTTTTTCTGTCAGGAATTTGTTGGTAGCAGCCACAGAGTCTGATTTTGTGCCCTAGTGATGGCAATAGCCCAATTACATGGGATTTAACATGACTGGTAAAATGATAGTTTAAGTAGGTACTAATTAATGGGTACGCCTCTCGTGATATTATCTTACGATTTTATTTAAATTTTGAAACACTGACATCATTACATTGACTGACTGATATCAATATTGTAATTGGCATCAATACTAATTTTGGAAATTTAGGCCCTCCACTGTGTTGTTTTTTTTTGTCTTTGGGAGTAATCCACTTTTGAACGCGGAAAAGGCTTGAGCCAATCAAAAAGATGTCACTAGCGTCGTTTCGGTACAGGATGGTCACTTTCTCATAGTCTTAAAACTAGCTAACCCACGCAACTTCGTCTGCGTCACATAATATAACCTAAAACTTTCATTGATAAATGGACTATCCAACACAAAAACAGATTTTCAAGTCCAACCAGTAGTTACTGAGTTTATCGCGTTAAAACAAAAAAAAACTACTTTCTTTTCTTTCTTTTCTTTCTTTTCTTTCTTTTCTTTCTTTTCTTTCTTTTCTTTCTTTTCTTTCTTTTCTTTCTTTTCTTTCTTTTCTTTCTTTTCTTTCTTTTCTTTCTTTTCTTTCTTTTCTTTCTTTTCTTTCTTTTCTTTCTTTTCTTTCTTTTCTTTCTTTTCTTTCTTTTCTTTCTTTTCTTTCTTTTCTTTCTTTTCTTTCTTTTCTTTCTTTTCTTTCTTTTCTTTCAAACAAACAAACTCTTCAGCTTTGTAATATTAGTACAGATAACACACTTCTTGCAGTCAACGTTTCTCATGATTGCATAAACAGCCTATAATGTACCAAATGCTTGGACACAGGCATCCTCTCTACGAGAGAGAATGGTCTGTGGTCCACCACGCGGGTCAATGCTGGTTGGTAGAAGTCACACATTTTAGAATGTTTGGTTATAGGACATGCCAATTTCCCGTGGACACGATGTTTTCCGTCACTGTTTTGAGAGCAGTGGTGATGAAATAACACAAAGTAATGCACCTGCCTGGATTCAAACCTAAGACTATGCCATAATTCCGGGCCGCTGCGCCAGTGCTGCTATTTATGATTGATTTCCTTCTATGATTCGTTTCAGCCCTGCCTTTGTCGGCCAGTCTTACTAGAGATATTTCTCATATCCAATCTTTTGAAATAGACTTTACTGTATGAAAATGCCATCAAGTAAGTGTACAGCCTTCATTTACCTAATTAATATGACTATAGCCAAGTTTACGTCCCTAATACAAAATCTAAACACTCATTGTCTATTCCTGTCTTAAGGCCAGTAAGACAGCGACTGAAAGCAAGCGGATTATTTGTATCTTAATATGTTTTTTGAATACTGCCCGAATTAAAAAAAACATAAGATTCAAGTAACATTATGTTTTTAATCCTTGAAGGGTTAGGTATTTGCCCGTCGGGGCTGCGGGTGTTCGCAAGAGATACCGCAGCCTCGACATGAAGGGCCAAGAAGGAACATGGGTGGTTTTTAGTCAGTAGAAGTCTGACACTCCCTTCCGCTCTGCCCAAGAGCGGGAGGGGTCATTTGATGATTTTCCACCCATCATAAAACAAAAAAGGGTTAAGAAGGAACATGGGTGGTTTTTAGTCAATAAAAGTCTGACACTCCCTTTCGGTCTGCCCAAGAACGGGAGGGGGTTACCTATTTGATGATTTTCCACCCACCATAAAAAAAAAGGGATAGGTATTTCGCAATTTAACATTTATTTATTATCACAATATGTTTTCCTTGCCATTACAGATAAAATAGATCTAATGCGACAAAGAAACTTAAATTAAAATAAACTTATCTATACCTTACATGCTACTGATGCTACACAGTATGTGGCCCTCGTGAACTCACTCAGTGTACAATGAGAGCATGTTATAGGGCGCAACCTTATTGTCATAAACAGGGCATTATCCACCTAGCTTTTTTCCAACTGTGTTGGAATCGGCTTCCAGTCTTACCGGATTCAGGACGGAGCGGCTGCTTATCTGACCTCCACAATCCAGTACTAACTGGATCGGCGAGTCGTTACAGGTAGTCAGCCCCGAAAGTCTCAGTGTCAGACTATCGCGGCTGACTACCTGTAACGACTATCAAAGATCTACAAATGACTGCCGGGACCACAGGCTTAACGAGCTTTCCGAAGCACGGGGAAAACTCGGTACGGATTGCAACTCTGCATGCAATGGATTGCCACGCATTTACGGACCAACTTAGGTAAGTGGGGTATGACCAAAAGATCGACCCAAGCGGTTGTAATTAAATTATTTAGTTACGAAGTCCTCCTGGAGTATCATGAACTACTAATAAGCTTATCTTGTGATAATCGTTCTAAAAATAAGAAATGGTTTGGCTAGACTTGCCTGGTTTTGGTACCTATTACACAGATACGTAGAAAATACTGGTATTTAGCTGCATCGTGTAAGACAGGAAGCCGACCCCAATAAGATTGGGAAAAGGCTAGGCAGCTGATGATAATAATCTTATCTGTTGACAGAATAACCTTGTCTATACCATCATCATCACCCGCCTCCTTCATACCCTCACAATTTGTTCACATGAACCATAAGGGACCACCCACACTGCGCTAATAAACGCTGCGTTTTACGATCGTGATAATAAACGCTGTTTACAGTGGTCGGCGCATGATGCGTTGTCAACCACGGGGGTAGCTCGGTTGTTTGGACAAACGGTTATGGTATGGCATCTGTTGAGTCGTGTGTTGGGGCTTTTACTTGGGTGGTTTCGGACATAAAACGCGACGTACGTGAGGGAGTAATTTTAGGTAAAGTGGCGCTTAATTAGGAGTTTACCTTGAGTTTAAGGTAACCATATTGCTTATGCTAAGGATGTTTGATAGTAATTAGGATGGATTTCGCTATGTCTACTGTTTTTTTTATTGGAAAAAGCCAGCCACACTATTCCCAAACTGCAACTCCTCAAAGCCAGAATCAACAGTGGTGACCACTAGAAAAGCGCCGAGACAATGAATTTGGTCAAAGTTAAACAATTTAACTGTCGTGGATCCCGCAACGAAATTAATCTTATGGAAAAGTTGAAAAAAAAGGGATTTTGTTCCATCTCCTGCTGGGTGTCAGTTTCTAGCTGGTCTTATCCGCAGTCTTTCAATGGCTACCCACCTATCATGCGGGCAGTCTACTTTCATGATTTTCACCCAACTGCATCGATATCTGCTTGCACAAAGAGAGAAAGAGATATCTAGTCTAGGTCATATTGAAATCTCGTTTATGGATTTTGAAATTTAATGTCATACTCATGCTTTCTCTGTATCAGAAAAGGCCTTTGCCTTGCAGTAAGACAAATACAGAACCTTAATGATTTTCACAAATTATTTACTTTAATTCAACACCTCCATTCATCAGCTCAAAAACAAACACCACATTTCAATGTCAACCTCTTACCTAACGATTAAAATAAAATGCCTTTGAATCAAACCAATTAATGGAAGACCACACAATGGACTAAGGCCTCCCATTTAAATTATTATAACAAGTGAATGAAGAATAGAATATTTTTATTAAAATCAAGTTCATATTGCAATGGCGACCTCGGAATAACCTTGGTCGTAATCACACACCAATTAATGTCCGTAACAGAAGACAAATGAACGAACGAAAATGCTATTAATCATGAAAGGATTGGTGGTTGCGAAGTTGGCAGAATGAAGTGTCTGGGCCTTTGTATTTAAAATTCTCGTGAAATGGTTGGACAAAAGCCATTTATTCGAATTAGGTTGATAATCAGCACTTTTTGAACGGTAAAGTTAACAAGAGACAGTCCCTCAAAACGACAACTCTTCGACACTTTCTAGTGTTTTAACTGGGAAGAAGAAGTGGCGGAACAGACACCCCAGTGACCACAAGTAGCACCCGTTCACGAGCATAACGCAAGCCAAAATATGAATTGTCAAATTCTTAAATTTGACCTGGTCATCTTTTGGAAGACAATTTTGTGACGCCTAGTTAATTTACCACTGCTTTGGGCAGCTAAAAACTAGATCAATTATTGAGCTACATGTGGCCTCAATATTCAGACAAATGATCTCACAAGAATGGTTGTAATACAGGCAAGCAATTCTTGAGAGATTGTGAAGAAAACGGACCATTAAATTGAACTGCATGCTACCAGCAGAAAAGATAACTTTTAAAACTTACAACCAGGATCAAAAAACCTCAGTGGTACAAAATCTGGAAGACTGACTACTGTTCCTACAGTTAAAGGCCATAAACCATAAACCAATGGACACGATGGTGATGATGATGATGGTCTAGTAGACCATATTTTTACGTATGATGCACATCAGACATGTGAAAAATATGGTCTTCTAGCTTACTTATTAGTTAGTTACTGAATATATTTTACTAGTAAAGACTTACACTGACCTAACAATCGATGCGGTGGCGTGCAGCTAAACGATGCAGAGCTTGTACTTGATAGTTGATAGCGTACGTATTTAAATGCTCTAATTACATGTTTAGTAAAGAAGCACTGAAGGCCGACGTGAGAGACTACAATCACATTTAGGACAATGAAGAGTTCTTTCTTGAAGAATGGCCATCGTAAAGTCATTAAAATTGATATTTTTTGAAGATATAAAGATATCTTACAGCATACGCGAACTGCCGAAGAACAAAGTGTTGGAAGAGTAACGCTGGCCACACTAGAGAATATACTTGAGATTCAAATGTGAAAGCGTGTGTTTGTTCTGTTTGTCACTCGGCAACTATTTTTCCTATGTAAAAATGTCATGTGTAATTTTATAATAATATATAATAAATATTTCACTTCTTTCCAACTGTGTTTATCACTCCACTCCGCTATAATAACAACAGGTTATGGGCTACATGTGTGAAGTGTAAATATTTTGTGAAAATATTATTTTACTCGAAATATGGATGAGCATAGTATAGTACTTCTCTTCTTCCGTCAGCTGGCTACAATAAAGATGGTGAGGAATGGGCCTAGCTTGAGCAGTCTCTATAAGAAGACATAACTATGACTTGCTAGAGGCCCTACTGCTCTTTCTGACGGTCGCAACGGTAGGGGGACAAGAACCCGGTCAGCCATTCTTAATATTATAAATGCGAAAATAACTCTGTTTGCTTGTTACATTTACATTACAAACGGCTCATAAGATCGTAACGAAATTTCACGTGGAGATTATATCCTGGAAAAGGACATTAGCTATCTTATTCATTCTCACATACACATCAAAATTTCCACGCGAATAAAGTCGCGGGCAACAGCTATCTGTATATTTGTATGACCGTCTCGCCGCATCATAAAGAAATAATTTTCTTCGACCACAAACCAGCTACAATATTGTCACTCTTAAAAACTCTTTACAGCATAAGTCGTAATATTCCATCATCTAACATAAACCTGAGAGGACTGCAAACTAATAAGTAGGTGCTAATGGCTAGTTCACACATGACGACGGTTCAAGGTGGCAAATGTAATAGTTTTACGACTGTACGTATGGCGCTGTCATTTGTTAATGTGTTGGTTAATGAGACGATATATGGAGAATCTGCATGAATGTTGAGATTTTTATAATTGTTTAAAGGTAATAAGAGGATTTTAAAGTTTTATGAAAATGCCTCTCTGCATTCCCTCTTTCCTCCCACATTTAACCCGTATGTGTTCAAAGCAAGAGTGAACAGGCATCTTCTGGGTACGTTCGTTCCATTTTAAACCTCATCCATCGCTTTTCACCAGGTGTGAACGAGGTCATGAGCATGCCAAAAAACTAAATTTCCAAATTTTTTTAATTTCCTAGAATAGGACACAATATTTTTTTGGTGTTTTAAAGTAGGAACGATTCAAGATAGATTTTCTGTTTCATCGATGGTGACTTAGAAAAGCTATTGCTAGGACCTGAACAGACAACACATCGGCAAATAAAAACGAGATCATAATGGACAACTATAAAAGAAATTCAGATATACAGCGCACGCAAAAATAATGACAAGTTTTCGAATCTAACAGGATCGCCGTTCGTCTATCCAACACTTTCGGATACCAAAAATTACCTCAAGGCTGTTCTTAGAAATTCGAACTCGAACAGAGTTATGAGAATCAATCTAACAAAAGACTCAATCAAGTTCAATAACAGAAACTCCAAAGAAATTGGAGACCACCTGACTAGGTATCACACATACTGTCACTAAAGTAATACTCAAGCACCTTTGACCATTTCCCGCTCTCGACAATGATATGATCACACTTACTTTTGAAGCGGTGTCACCCGTCAACGATACATAAAGGTCCTCCCACACGCCCGACAAGATGTTGACTCACGCAGTGTCGCAATGAGCGTGTCGCTGCGTTGGTGCACTGTGGGTGGTCGTCTGATAAGGATCTAATTAAAACCTACTTTTGTCGCGGAGAGAGTTCGGTTAGTTGTCGCGATTTCTTGTCTTGTGTCTTCATCTATTGTACACTTGTTTGTTAGGTAAGATAAAACTTTTGCTAAATATTATTACACTTCAGTATATAATATAGCCTTTTACTTCTTATTCTCAAAGTGTTGATGGAGTCAAATTTTCTTTGAGAATAATATTTGTTCCAAAATTCAGCTATGCGGACTTCGCTCAAAATATTATAAAAGTGCAGGTCTCAGGGCATGCAGCGCAAGATGGAAGATTATCTCTTGAGATACGCCGCATACGCACTTGAGGTGTAATAAGACCCCTTCGGGGCTGCGGGTTGTTCGAAAGAGATACCGCGGCCTCGGCACGAGGGCTAAGAAGGAACATGGGTGGTTTTTAGTAGAAGAAGTCTGACACTCCCTTCCGCTCTGCCCAAGAGCGGGACTTATTTGATGATTTCCAACAAAAAAAAAAAGGTTTAATAAGACAGAATCTGAGAGTCAGAAACTATAGAACACTATCTGCTACGATCCTCTCATACTTTTTGGTTTTGTTAATTACATTCTTGAGATCATAGAAGAATGTAGGTTCAGACACAAGCAAGTACCAATGAAATTTCAACTTCGCTTAATCGTTAGATTCAAGGTTGAATTTGACAGTTTCTGGTTTGACGGCAAGTGTTAAGTTCCAGTAATAAGTTTAAACGCTTAGATCCACAATGGATCGATGATCAAAAACCTGTGTTACAATTTAAATTATTTATCAGGATTTACTCGATTAAATACGTATATCAATATCGATTCGAACGAAGCAGTAAGTCCTAAAACAAACAATATCGTTCCGTCTACTATTTTCTCTCAATCCGCAACTAAAAACAACACACATCTAAAGTCTTAAAATCGCAAATCCGACCGCGGCCTAAAGTATTATAGTATTGAAGTGTCCTCCATTCCATAACGGTTCGGTCGACCGTTTGTTTAACGCCTTAAAATGACAACGACAATTTCTAGTTTCGATCAGCATTTGTTTGTATTATAAACACCAAAGTCATCTAAACACAAAGTTTAATTTACCAACATTTTGAATACCCACAAACCTTATTTTTAACAAGCTAAGGTTCTAATTCAAATGTCTTCTTGTTTGGTGATGGTTGGTGATAAATTGGTAAACAGTTGTGATGACATGAATGTTATGAATAGAGGTCGAAGACTCGAGCCACGAGTCGGTAATGTGAGAAAATAATTCGGTGAATTTTATGTGTTTTTGTGAAGATTTCAAACGGGATGTCGTATTGGCAGCGAATATTTAATATCTGTTTTTCTTTGGCTGTCGCTAAATATGCATGACACAGGCTCAATTCAAGGCTCAAATTCAGTCAAGCCTGTGGTTATAGTGCTACCCATAACATCACGCATGTAATCCCCGAAGGGTTAGGCAGAGGTGTAGCGTATAGCACACCCACATTTCACCAGTTATGTTTGATTTCCATGTAATAGGGGAGGACCCTATTGCCATCAACCGGGCAAAGTTTATATGACGTGGATGACACATACTTAGACACATAACATAGCATCACGCCTGTAATCCCCGAAGGGTTAGGCAAAGGTGTACCTAATAGTACACCCACATTTCGCCAGTTATGTTTAAGTCCCATGTAATAGGGGGCGATTCTATTGCCATCAACCGGGCACAAATCCAGGCTCCGTGGCTATTACTGATAAATTCCTGATGGAAAACATACTTAGAATACTTTTTTTTCCTGGTAGTACGATCTCCTGGGACAATTACCGAACAGGTGGGCATAACCTAGTAGAGTAATAAATAAACAAACCCATTAAAATTAACTCAACAAAAAACAATTAAAATCCCCAACCCCCTTCTAATTAAAACTTAATCCCCATTTTCAAGCTTCATTAATATTAAAACAGTCCTTTAATAAATAAAGATATAATTACATGCCCTGGTTACAATAACCATAAATTAGAACTAATCACAACACATACTTAAGGTGACATAGAGCCTCCACGGCCGACTTCCGGTCAAGTTGTCCGGACCGGAACCGGCCGGCCACCGGAAGTTGTATACAAAGTGCGAGCCTTCGCGTGCTAAGGAATGGTAGGGGAAATTCGGGGGAGGGAAATTTATGGGTCTTTGTAACATGATATTCTAATATGATGGAAAAATCGTAGGTATTTTTCTTTCTAACTGTTTTTTTTACCTTTTTCATGTCTGTCAAAAAATTTTGGTAGGTAGGAAAATAATGGATCAAACTTTAAGAGATTTTAAATAGAATTTCAACTCACTATTACTAATTCCAAGACATTTAGAGTAGTCTCTTTACGGATAGAGGTCTTAGCAGACCCCGTCGTGGCTGCGGGTTATTCGAAAGAGATACCGCGGCCCCGGCGCATGGGCTAAGAAGGAACATGGGTGGTTTTTAGTCAGTAGAAGTCTGACACTCCCTTTCGCTCTGCCCAAGAGCGGGAGGGGTTATTTATGATTTTCCACCCGCCATAAAAAAAAGAGGTCTAAGCAGACGAGCTTGTAGCAAAATAATACCAGACGCTCAAGTCGTTCTTTAGGTTAAGCCGTACTTGCCTAAGTTTGTCCGTTGATGGGTGACCGCCGTTAAGCAGTTGGTCCTGGTTGTCAACTGTAGATCTTTGATAGCCGTCGGGTTGGCGATCGCGTATCGTTGTTACGAAGGCACAGAGAACGCTGCTGCCTATTCTCTGGTAAGTCCCTTAGTCGCCTCTTACGACACCCACGGGAAGATATGGGATGGTGCTATTCTTTACGTCCAGTCTTACCAAAGGGTATCGTATTATTCAATACTAACGGGTTGTGGAGGTCAGAGGTCAGTCTCTTCATGTAAATTACTGGTGTTTAGTTGCATTTATTTACAGTTGCTACCGGTTAGATCGAAAGCCGACCTCAACACAGTTGAGAAAAGGCTAGGCTGATGATGTTTCTGTGGGCTCTAAACCGTATTGACACAAAGTTAAGTCAATCCAATATATTTTAACCGAACTTCTCTCTCAAATTCTATCTTTATCATACGAAAAAACAACAAAAAAAGGATATTAAATCCTGTAACATTACCTACCTTAAAACGCGACACACTCATAACCCCTAACATTCTCAAAAACCCCGCATATCTTCCATCGCATAATATCCCGACACTGCGATTATTATAAGCGTTTAACTGGGCGTTTAGATTACTATCAGCGACGTGAAACAGTCCGCGATTGTCGCTGTCTTTAGTCGCATTATGATAGGGTGGATTAAATTAAGTTTTGAGATAGTAGACTGGCTCTTTGATCGAGTGGTCGCAAGCGCTGCTGCGACTGCTGTGCATATCGTCCTGGGTTTGATTGCTTGGTCGGGCAAAGTTTTATTGGGTTTTACCAATTAGTGGGTCTCAGTAGCAGCAAGGGAGTCTGGTTTTGTGCCCAGTTGACGGCAATAGGCTCGCTCTCTACGTGGTACTTAAACATAACTGTCAAAATGTGAGTGTACTAATGGGTATACCTCTGCCTAGCCCTTTGAGGATTACAAGCTTGATGTTATGTAATTAGAAAAATTGTTTTATTGTTGTCAATCGTTTCAATACGACGGAGTTGGAATAATATTTTAATAAGTTTTAAGTATTTTGTGTATGTAGCGCTAAACTTAGTTTAATTATACTATCTGTTGCCCGCGTCTTCGCCCGCGTAATTGTCGGTTAAATTATATACTTAAACCTTGCTCGAGAACCACTCTATCCATTGGTGAAAACAGCATAAAAATCGGTGCAGTAGTTTTTGAGTTTATCGTGAACAGACAGACAGACAGACGCGGCGGAGGACTTTGTTTCATAATTATGTAGTGATTTCTAGTAAAGCAGGACTTATTTCTAAAAGTCTATGACTTACTGTGCACCTTTTCTAAACAAGTTCTTGAACGCCCCTATTCCTTAATTAATTCCACTCAAAAAAAGTCAAACTGCATTTTCCGTCAAAGCCTTTTCAGGAAAACAAAAAAGGATCTAGATTTCAGTAAATTCATGCACGTTTAACTGGGTGGTTAGATTATTATCGGGCACCGTGAAACAGCTAGCGATTGTCGCTGCGATTTTAATATATTTACTGTTCGCGTGTCGCTAAGTATCGCGGTGTGGTCGATGCTTTATTTTGATCTATTGCGCGGATTATATTTTGTTGTTACTTTTTTTGTCGAGTATTTGAATAAGTGGTGAGTACCACTTAGGTTATTAGACTGATAAAACTTACCGATTGGTAAAAAAAGATAGATTTATGGACTATAATATAGCTATTTGCTTAAATACAAACCACAAGCTTTTTGTCAACTTGCCGAGCATATTGTAATAAGAAACGTTGACAAAAAAATTAGCGTTTATTTGGCACAAGTTATATCGGATGTATCATCATCTGCCTAGCCTTTTCCCAACCATGTTGGGGTCGGCTTCCAGTCTAACCAGATGCAGCTGAATACCAGTAGTTTAGTTTAGTAGCGACTGCCTATCTGACCTCCATAACCCAGTTTGTACTGGGTAATACGATACCCCTTTGTGTGACTAGTGTTCAAATTTCCAGGCTACGGACTACCGGTAACAACTGTCAAATATTTTTAAATTACAGTCGGGACCAACTACTTTACGCGCTTTCCAAGGCAGGGAGGAAACTCGGTATGTAATGGGTGGTCCCCCATCCACGGCTCGACGCAGGGAAGTGCGGCTTAACCTGAAGATCGAACACCTACGGCTGTTTTATTTAGATACGAGCTCCTCGAGCCGAATATTGTATGGAGAAAAAATATTATGACAAAGAAAAACTATTCATTTAGCATAAGTAGGCATCGTCGGATGCAAGGAACACAAAATCAATTATTATTTGCTTACAAATCTCCGAAAGAGTACCTAAATGTAATTAATAAGCAATCCATTGAGACTAATTGAATATGTCACATAATATAATATATAAAACCTGCTATAACCGCAAGTGTAAATAACCACCTACCGGTCACATTATATACAAAAATTGTCACCAATCCTCACTTATGTAGAAACACCATCCTTATAATTACATCCACGTAAGTACATACGATAACAAAATAAAATACACGACATGAATAAAAAAACAAGACAATGTTTTTTTTTACCCGCATAATTATTTCTGAACAATTCGTCTTGAACCTTTATACAGCCATTTTTAACGTCAATTTTCTTATAGTCTACACATTTGTTCTAGAAATAACTGTGAAACGTTTTGTCAGACACCTTACAATATACTTAACAACATATGGTGGGCGACCAACGTTGTGAATACGTCTTTATTTATCCAAACAAATGGGTGCCACATGTCGCCTTACCCAGTGACAAGGCTATACACGACCAGTGTAACCTCACCTTTACGTTACACACAAAAATCCCTTGAAACGTCCTATTCTTTAGTGGTGAGAGAGGGGTGGAAGGTCCATGTGTAATGGTGGTAGCAAGAATAAGTCTGTGACACAATAAACTTGCGATATTTATTTATTTACTATACGTATAATTATACATAGCCAGATGTGTGAAGTACCAATGCGGTGGGTTTTACTCACAAACCTTTGTGGCTTTTTTTGTAAATTACTTTTACGTTTAGGTATTTATTGACATTCAGACTGGGATGGCTCTTGATGTAGAATAATACCTACCCTTTTTTTTGGGGGTTGGAAAATCATCAAATAACCCCTCCCGCTCTTGGGCAGAGCGAAAGGGAGTGTCAGACTTCTACTGACTAAAAACCACCCATGTTCTTTATTAGCCCTTTATGTCGAGGCCGCGGTATCTCTTGCGAACAACCCGCAGCCCTGACGGGTAGAATAATACCCTTAGGTACAGACGCTAGTACATCAACCGACCACAATCTGTCACATTTCTTTAATAGATTTCCAACTTCCTCGCTAAACCATTAAATTTAAGGTTGATTGGGAAAAAATCGGTTCATAAACGACGAAGTTATCCCCGAACAAATATAAAAAAATATATACACGGTCGAATTGAGAAACCTCCTCCTTTTTTCAATTCGGTTAAAATAGACAGTTTCGGGTAGTCTGATGTGCTTGGCATCTGTACTATGTACTATAGGTATTCTGTGGTCTTATCAAAATACATTCTGCTTATAAAATAGGTCCGTGGCTGGAAAATTTAGTATTTTTTATTGAATCTTTTAAGTGACTAAAACTACACACACAGTTTTAGACGATGCACCATTCTGCACATCAATTCTGACTGATGACTGATAGTCTTTAAAACGTCGTTGTATGAAATTGGTACAAAAATCTCATGAAAAACTTCAAATGCTTAGGCAAAACATTTATTTTTCCGTGTGTGAAATCATCAAATTGACCACCCCTCCAGACTTTTACCCTCAAACCCATTCATGTTCCTTCTAAGCCCTAATTTATGTTCCAGGGCCTCGGTATCTCTTTCGAATAGTCCCGCAGCCCCGGCTAGTCACACACTGTACCTTACTAAATTCATATGTGTACCGTTTATACAAGTGAATCTCACGGTAGATCATGAAGGTACATAAACTGCGTATTGTCTTACAGATTGACACTGGAAGCTGTTAACAAATCTTACTGATCTAAACTTGTTCATCACGAACTTATAATTAAATAGACCATGTCGACATCGTTGGGTTGCTAGATGAAAGAAAAGTTCTCGTTTTTGTGGTTATTTTTGTAAATTTGTTGATGATTTCTATAAGGCAGAAAATGCTCATTGATAATAAATTGGATTATGCTGAAGGGTCCTTAATTTATTGAAACATGGTTAAACAGGGCCGGTAAATAAACTGGCCAGTTTTTTTCCTCCTAGTAATGTATAGCTGTAGGGCTACAGGCATATTTTATATCCATAAAAATCTTGCATACCTAATTAACACAAACGAGTCGAATGCAATATTTGTTTTGGTTCATTTCAAATGACTAATCTTCTTCTTAGCGTGTCGATGTCAATATTTCAATTGAGTCAACCCACGATATCAAGTGTACCATCGTCTGAATATTGAGAGAAGTTGATAAGATACCTATTAAACAAAGACAAAATTTTGACCGACAAACTGGGAGATAGATTTTATTTTTCGTAGAACGCTAATACTATAATATACAATTGCTTATTAATCCGATACTGAAATGGAATTCTTTTCGTACTAAATATAAAGAGAGTAATGGTAATTTAAAATCTTGAACTAGCAACCCCAAAAACCAGCTCTTAAACGCTAATGATAGAACATCATGCGCCTCTAAGTGCTGGTAATGTCCATACAAATAGTGCCCAGTTTTGGCTCTTACGACTGTCCCACGGAAATACATGTTTGGACATGGTTAGACCCTGCTAACTATGTTGGTATTTGTAACGAATCATCTTTGGGAAAATCATGTTTGGCGTTTATTAGATCGATTTCCTTTTGGAGTTGAATGAAGGTTGGTAGGTTCTGCTCTTGTTGTGTTATTTAAAAATAATATATTTTTTATCTCAGTTTGATTATTCTGTGAGAATAAGGTTGTTAATGAAATTACCATTAAGCCAATTCTATTGAGTGATGTTTTAAACAATGCTTTAAGGGTGACCAACCAAGCTATATAATACCAGTTTATACGGATCTCTCATTGTTTCTACTTCAACAGGATGCCAGTTTCACCGTTTTGTAACTACCACCTGCTTGCTATTAAGTTGGCACGATTCCGATTACGTATGATTACCATAGGTACAGCGCTAAGTAGGTAAAGCTCTTGTTCAAGCAGGTTTCTAAGGTAATTTTATCAGATTTGAACGATATCAGCCTGTTAGTAAAATTTGAAAAACTTTTCAGCATAATCAGCTTATTATATTGTTGTAAAACTAAGCTCCTATGTGTTTCTAACTGTCTCTTCTCATAGCTAAGTACCAATGCTTTAACACGAAAATATTGTAGAACCAAATCATTATAAAAGAGTAACCATGGAGTTCCCTGCCGGTTCTTCTCCATAGAAACTGACCCTTGTTTGTTTGTAACGAATAGGCTCCGAAACTACTAGACCGATTTCAAAAATTCTTTCACCGTTAGGAAGCTACACTATTCCCGAGTGACATAGGCTACTTTTTATCCCTGTATTCCCACGGGAACGGGAACTACGCGGGTGAAACCGCGTGATGTCCGCAAGTGTGAAATAAAATATTTTTGATTTATGGGAGGAATTGCCGGTAATCTACCACACGGCCCCAGTACGGGTTGGAAGATGTCACATATATATGTCTTCGAAATAAAAATAAACTTAACCCTGTCAGCCAGTTTTCTCAGCCATTAAAAAAAAATACATAACTCAAGATCCATTCAACAAAAAAAAAAACAGCCATAATCACATTACCCCACCACAAAATATCATTACAGCCTACTTTTACCATATTTACAAAATATGATTTAAGTGGCACTTGCTTATCATACTTACACCATCGGCGTAATAACAGCAATCAACACGTTTTTCATGTCAACAACAAAAAAAATAACAAATGACAACGCCTTATCGAAGTCTGTCATCTTTACGGGTAATTGCCGTAAGGGGGTCTTTGGGGGTCTTGCCGTTTTATGAGGGTAACGTTGGTTGTAGGTAACTGATAAGGGGTTGAAACTAGGATTGGGTAATTATTTAAGTTGGTTGGAGTTGTTGTGAGTGGTTCTAATTTGTTTTTTTGGTTATCAGATTAGTTTTGGTTGATCCGTTTTAATGCCAGAACTTGCAACCTTTGAGTATAGTCAGCATCAGAAGTAGATTAACACTAATCAAAGTTTTAAAGCAGGTTTTTAATAAAAAATTGTTAGATATTACTCGTTAATAACATGCTGTTGAAGACTAAGTATATTTTAAAGAATAATCGTGTTGAACATTAAAAATAATAGCTGAAGTCCTGTACAACAAATAATTAAAATTCCGAAATGTTAAGCTACTTCTGATGCTGACCGTACATGGTCTTATTATCTAGTTTTTTTTTTAATGGAGCGACTGCCTGTTTGACATCCACAGTCCAGGTAGGTAATACTGGTAATATGGTAAGCCTGAAAGTCTGACAACCAGTGTCAGACATTCAGGCCACTGACTATCTGTAACAACTGTTAAAACAGTCCGGAGCAGTGGTCCAACTGCTCTGTCCAACTAGTTGGACCATGGGTCCTTATGGGTCCTTACTAGGGGCAGTTGTCCAACTTTTATACTTACATCCTTTTTATTTATCAACAAATGCCAGCCGAGGACAACGGCTGCAGAGCGATCAGCTCACATTAAGAGCTTCAAAATACAATATTTATTGCCATTGTATTAAGCACTAGAGAGAAACCAAAATACGTAATGTAGGATTTTCTGCACTCGTCTTAGTACCGAGAGATTACATTTTTTGAGTATAAAATCGAGTCAAGCACTCATGAAGGAACTACTTATTTAATTTTACGAGTTACTTTCTAGAGTATCTACCTAAGATTGTTAGGAGCCACTTAGCTAGTAGGTGTACTAGGTATGAAGAAACCTATCTTTAATAACTTGGCTATCAACTTCACAACGAAATCCGTTTGACCTCTATAAACCAACCATATCACTACAATTTCCTATTACCCCATTATCAAGTAACATTACAATATCACCCCACATTACAACCCTTGTACTATAATCACCTCTGACCCACTATAGTTGACGAAATTGAGTGCCAAGCCTAATCTAAACGACGATCGACACAGTGTCGGATTTATGGGCGAACGAAACTGTTTTACCGTGTAATGTGGTACTATAAAGATCTGTAATCGCTGTGTTTTCCAACTAGGTGACATGGTAGGTGGTGATAGTGACGATTATAGCTTAAATAGAAAGTCTATGATATTTTGTATTAGTTATCTCTCCGTCTCATGTGTCTCTCTATCTCTCAATCTGTCTCTCTATCTGAGCTGTTCTCATTACCCATGTCAAAAGAACTGTTAATTTAAGAAAAAAGCCTACACTGTCCCACAGCTGGGCAAAGACCTCCCTAAATTCCTCCCTTACTTTTTCTCGCACTCGCAATACCATTTATTGACGACATTTTGTATTTACATAACGTCTTTTTGACTAAACGTAGGCTACTTTTGGATCAGCTCGTTTTATTGTTGACCTCATCTCTGCCCACAAGACAAGATCGAGCTCAAGAGTAGGCCTATTAAATACAAAAAAAACATTAGGAATACTGAAACCTAATTCACACAAAAAAAAACCGCATGTAAACAGGCTCTCTCAGTACATACCTACCCGTACACATATATGGCGTATAATGTACACAGTAATGAGAACCTACCTAAAGACATAATAATGGCATCAGTAACTACATAAAAACTGTCACCACGACCGTAATGACATCCATCGCTATTCATATCACATTATTCCGGTCGACAGCAGTCGTCGTGTTCCCGCGCTCCCATTGGCTGGCGCGACACTTTGTCGCCCATTTGTCACCAAACGCCAGCCAATCACAACCCCAGACTCGAAAATGGAACATAAATGAAATTGTCACTGCGATCGACGCACATAAAACCTCTATTGTATTCTGCTGTTCAAAATTCGATTTTTTTTAAAATGGCGATGATGCAATTTGGATACGTTGTGTTTATGAAAAGAATATTTATTCAAATATGACAGGCATAGTCAAATTTTATATCGAACGAGAATTACGACAATACAAACAATTTTTACACTCATCACGATGTTCGGAATAACAAAAAAGACACAATTTCGCCCCAATTCAAGCGTGACTTTTAACAAAGGGCACTGCGTATATGCAGTGCGCAATCGTTTACAACCCGGCCAATTTAAGTAGTCACTTTGTTTGAGGTAGCTCGGAGTATTACACGGTTGTTCTCACAAGGTCGGTTAGCAGCCCAGTGTGTCGATTGCCCCGGGTTGGTGGAAATAACACGGCTGTATCATTGTTATACAAAAGCGCAGCTGTTCGCTTCCCTAAGGGTAAAAAAGACGTTTTGTGTGCTTTTTTTCCGATACGGTGTGTGTAGGGCCCTTTTAGCGGTCACCGGGACATGGACGCCTCCTGTTTGTGAGTTTGATACATTGTAAGCTTTTAATTTTTTTCGACTGTCTCTTTTGTTAGTGATGTTTCTATGTATTCGTTTTTGGATGTGTGTTTGTAAGTACAATTTTGATGGTATCGTGATTTGGGGATTTGGCTAATCCGACGTGAAAGTTGTCTAAGTGAAATTTTAATGTGCTTTACCGATTTCATTTAAGTGCTGGTGAAGTATATCCCTGTACCTATATGAACGAAATAACAATTGTACATTTTAAGCTTTCAAAAAATAAGTAATTACGGAATCATAACCCATTTAAAGATTATTTATTTTACCAGAAAGACAAAAAAAAAGAAACAAGAACTGATACTGTTGGATGTAGTTCAAAGGGAAATAAACTAAATACTGGCTGCCTCGTTGGTGTAGTAGTCCAAAACGCGTCTGCCGCGCAGTTAGGTCCTAGGTTCAATACCCATGCGAAGGGTTATTGGGTTTTTAGGTACAACAGGATTTTTTTAGTAGCAGCGACAGTCTGGATTTGGCAAGATGCTTGCCCCCTGTAACATAGGATTTTTTTTAACATAACTGGTGAAATATGGGTGTGTTATTAGGTACACCTCTCCCTAACTATTCGGTGATTACAGGCCTGTTGTTATGTTGATGAACTAAAAGTAGGTACGTAATAATATCGTACCTATTTGGATTTATTTTAGCCAGTGATCTAACATCGTTATCTCATCGTCCTTTTACCCTAGTCTCATGTTACCTTCTTGGGTACAGCGCATCACGTTTCTGTCTTCCATTCTCCCATGTCAACACTATATGTAACTTCTTCTTGTTAGCCTGTCAATAACAATTTAAATCGGCTCAGCCTGAATTTGGCGACAAGTGTGGCATTTTTAGTAGAGTCCATCAGCTCCACTGTGATATGCAAATAGCGCAGATAAAGGGTTGGGACACGATACCAAGTGTCCCAACGCTATAACTTAATCCTTTTCTTGCATATCATTCCTCACACAGTCCATCCATCTATTTTTGGTCTTCTTCTCTCACTATATTTTTATATTGCTTGCTCTTTTTGTCACGTGCGATTCATCCTATCCCTCTTAATCACAATCGTGTTTATAATAAGACAGACGATTCCCTTTCAACTTTTCTATAACGGGCCCAACTATAAATACGTGTACTTAAATTCTTTTAAACCGTTCAGAATTTGTCCCACCAATGTCCCGTTCCCACCCCTTTGAGCACCCAATCCGCCATCTTGAATAATAAACCTTTTATTAAAGAGTTTAATAATAATCTTGAGACGGATACGGCAGATGTGTTCTTAGCCTAAGGTGGTAGTGTGTACTGAGCTTAAATATTGCAAACAGCTCTTGAGATTTTTACATTAAACTTTTAATAATGTGTGTGTGTTGATAAATTGTGCTCTGAGTGTACTTCAGTTGCGTTGTTCGTTGGAAAGTGAGTGAAGTTATTAGTGTTTTGAAGATATTTGGGGTTGTGGTGACTATCAACTGGGTGTAAGAACTAGTGATAGAATTGTTCAGGTATGGTAAACCATTATAGTCAGTCAAGTCAAGTCAAGTAGTGTAGTCATTCAATTTATTAATCATTCAATAAATTGAATGACTACTTAAATTGTAAAATGTTGTAGTTGCTCTGGCTTATTTTCCCGTGTGGAATCAGATAGCAGATTTTATCGGATTTTATTCTTAGCTTTGTGTGTTAGTTTGAACAATTTCTACATTACATATTGACTAGTGTAGTGTAGCGTCAGCTCTGGGTTTAAATAAACTATTCAAAACTCACATACATGTTAATTGAATAGTTGTGATTACGAAACTAATTCGCATTAAGTCATTATGCCATTTATACGAGTATTAAGCAAGTCATCATCATCGTCCTCTTGCACCAATTAATTCATTTAGGGTCGGTGCAGCATGTCTTCTTGTCCCATACATCTGACGTTAAACTAATCAATTTCATAGAAAAGAAAAAAACCTAGTAAGCTCAGTACACTGTATTACATAATTAACAAACAAACAACCAACTCAATTAGATAACACAAAATACGCGACAACAACGAACGTAAAACCACAAAACCCTTACAAAATAAAGACTTTCGTTAATTATTTACGCAACATCCCCTAACCAGCGGAACGTAGGGAGCCATGGGATATTTAATACCCCTCGCGACCCTCCAAATAGGTCACTGTATCGTCTCCCTGGTTCCGAACTGTGGCAGTGGGGCACACATGTACGAGTATTATGCCTATTTTCATCCATTTTGTTTCTGCGTGTGTGTAACGAAGTTACAAAACGACACACTGACAAATCTTGCTATGCATATCCAGTACAACTTAGCCTCGCTTTGTATAGATTTCCCGTACCAAGTGAGATATGCATTAACTGGTTTTGTATTGCTTGATTGGTCGTCATGCTTACTTACCCTATGGTTTACTGGTTCCAAACTTACTTTTTTTTTACGGGAGCTTTATCACAAAATTAACCTTAGATCATTTTGTTTTTAAAACGAGGATTCGAATAGCATCTGTCTTTGCTTGATTTGATCTTAATGTTAAGCGTAGATAATCTAATCTATCACATTTTTTAGTACCTTCTGCGTGATGTAGTAAATATCTAAAGACATGATAGGTATCAAAACCAACAAAAACGTACCTCAAGAAAAAAAACACGTTAAAAATCATAACAGGAAAATTCCCCGCAACACTTTTCTTCACAACTGTCCAGGGCTGTCACGTTGCTCTTTGGCTGATTTATGTGCGGGTCCGAGCAGCTGAAACTTTGATGTGGGTGCGTTGACGGTGCCAACCCTACCCTTCGGCCATGCGTCCATGTTAGCACCCTATGTATGTATGTGTGTATGGTGCCTTACAGATGTATGAATAAGCATGTTTGGTGGACATCTGCTGTGGAACTGTGATTACTGTTAAAATAGAGGGAAGCGACACCGACGCCAACACGGTTACTCCATACTTATTCAGTTTTCTTTTATTATCTTATATTCAGTATATATCTGAACTTAGGCTTACATTTCAGAAAAAACGTTAAATTCTGTGCAAAAAAATTAAAATCTCCAGAAATTGTTAAAAATATCTTGAAATTGTTAATTATCTCTGGGTTTGATTCCCAGATTGGGCAAAGTGTTATTGGGTTTTTCCATCGAAACATTTTCAGTATCAGCCACGGATTCCAGATTTGTAGCCAGTAGGTGGCAATATAGGTTCGCATGGGACTTAAACATAACTGGCAAAATGTGGGTGTACCACAGATTAGACACCTCTGCCCAAACCTTCGAGGATTACTACGGGGCTGCGGGTTGTTCGAAAGAGATACCGCGGCCTCGGCGCAAGGGCTAAGAAGGAACATGGGTGGTTTTTAGTCAGTAGAAGTCTGACACTCCCTTCCGCTCTGCCTAAGAGCGGGAGGGGTTATTTGATGACCCACAAAAAAAAAAGGCGTGATATTACGTATGTTAATTGTACCTGCAATTCCACTGTGCTTGTTTTTTTTTCTGTATATTAATAGTCGCAGTCCATCCATTCTAAAGTTCACATACACAGCATCACGTACCTACCCTATTTTTATTACCCAACTCTCAATAATCACACCCACAGTCTCAGAAGGATCTCCAAATAACACCACAATCACAGCCCGCAGCATCACTCACAGATCTTGCCCCATCTAATTACCGAATTAAGAAATCGTGGTATAATCGTGTCTGCGAAGACAATAAAGAGATCATTAATCATTAGGTATTTGGTACAGTCGTTAATGATGATATTAGGTGTTCTGTGCGTGGTTTCGTGTTTGGTGTGAGTTAGGAGCTTATTGTAGGAAAGATCTAGAGCTTTTTTGAACTGAGGAGCTCGTGGCTTAATAAGAACTGCCACTCGGGTCGATCTTTAGGTAAAGCTGTGCTTGCCTAGGTCGGTCTGTGGATGGGTGACCGCCCGGCATACCAAGTTTCCTCCGTGCATCGGAAAGCACGTTAAGCTGTTGGTCCCGGCTGCCATATATGGATCTTTGGCAGTCGTTACAGGTAGTCCAGTGACCGGAAATTCTGACATCCAGTCTTACCAAAGAGTATCGTATTACTCAGTAATAACTGGGTTGTGGAGGTCAGATAGGCAGTCGCTCCATGTAAAATACTGGTATTCAGCGGCATTTGGGTAGACTGGAAGCCGTCCCCAACATAGTTGGGAAAAGATGAGATGATGATGATCTAGAGCATTTTTATGATTCATTGGTGTCATCATTTCAGCCGAAATACCGTCCACTGCGGGACAAAGACCTCCTCCAAGTGTCGTCACATGGAGCGGTCTATTTTTATGATTGTTAAGACTTAATTAGCGTTACACACTTTATCATCCGCCTATCCTATTCCGGTGGAGGCAGGTCATCCGTTCCAGATGCAACCCACATGCTGATCACGATCCTCAGACATGAGGGACCGACCAGAGAGAGAGAGATCCTTTTCCCAGCAATGTTGGGGCTGTCTTCCATTCTAATCGGATGCAGCTGAATGCCAGTATTTTACATGAAACGACTGCCTACCTGACCTCCATAACCCAGTTAGTATACTGGGTAAAACGATCCTTCTTGGTAAGACCGGTTGTTCGATTTTCCAGCCACTAACTATCTGTTACGAGTGTCAAAGATGATACTAACGGCTTCACTTGATTTCATATAGACAGGGAAACCTTGTGTCAAAAATCATTCACTACTCGTGGCATATTTGGACAGTACCCGCAGGATTCCCAGTAGTTAGTTCTGTGGAATGTATGCCTCAGAAGCATGAATATTAAAATATAAAGAACCTAGATATGGCACACTCTACTCCCGCTAATTAATCACTACATCTGTCTTTCTTATTTGCTTATAAGTGAGTAGAGTAGTACACGAAATCGCCAAATCCACTTTATTTTTAGATGTAACCCATAAAAAGCTGGCTGACACTCCATAATTTTCCCACATTTCTTTTTAGTTAAAAAACTCGCCTTAATCTCACTCCTTATACCAAGATCTTCCATCGAGATATGTAGAAGGAGCGAGGGCGTCACGATCGTGATTGTGCTCTCAAACGCTCTGGCGCAATTGTTCATCATTACGAGTGGCTTGTAAGGGCTGCAGATTGCGCGTACGCCCGAAAGTGTTGCTAGTCGCCAAAATTATGGACAGCCATGTTGAGTCACCGAAAGTGTTGCTAGTTGTCAAAATTGTAGGCCCATGTTGGGATGTATGTTGAAATTGTGTGTATCGTGGTTTACTTTGTTTCTGCGTTTGCCTAGGGATCGTAAAAAGGAGTTGTTTTTGAAGAGTAAGATTGTAAGCAAAAATAACAAACCACACACACATACACACACACACACACATATCTTTAATTCATTTTTTTTGAAAAAAAAACGGATGGACGATGTTCCAAAAGATTGTGACTGGTGCAACTTTTCATTATCACGTCTCTTACTCGTACAAGGATAGCAAGTACGCTCACCAAAAGTGTTTCTAGTCGTCACAATTATGGCCAAGCATGTTTAATTTGTGTCATCATTCGCTTTGTCTCTTCCCTTGCTTAGGTCTCATGCAATACATAATTTATCATCGTGAGTGTCATCAACCAAGAAATTAAGCTTCAGTGAAATTAAAAATCAGTGAGGACTTTCGCTGAATTATGATCATTTATATCGTTTTCGAGACGATCGATCTTATAGTTAAAAATAGGCCGGTAATTAATTAATTGTCAGAATAGAGAAAAAAATATTAAAAGACTACAATAAATTGTCCAGCAAGTACAAAATTAGTTTCATAATACATAATTTATAGTCATAGCTAACCCCATTCGAATTCATAAAGAAAAATGTCATCATCACGCTTTCTAATAGGGGTAGGCAGATCTACGGCACGCCACCTGCTCACTGCCTCATTGGTCTCGCGACTTCTAAATATGAGGTCCTGGTTCGGATACCCGGGTCGGGCAAAGTATTATTGGCTGTTATCTTTTTGTCCATCAGAAATTCTTCAGTAGCAGCCATTTGAACCAGGTTGATGGTAATATTATTATTATAGACCAATAGGGGGCCCCTATTAGGTACATGGAACTAAAGCATAACTGGCGCCTCGTCCACATTCATATACGCATGCCAGTTGCGACCCACTACGCACCGGACCTGCTAAAAACCTTTTCAAATGATCAGCCTTTAAAAGTACCTACTCGCGTTCAAACCTTACTCAAACTAATTCCACACGCCAAAACTTCCAAACACATCGCCATAAATTACTCAATTAACTCCAACATATAATTAACGACGAACAGAATTTTTAATAATCAATCTTTGAAACGAAAGTACAGTTAATCATAGAAAAGTATAACTCGCGCAAGATTATGTATAAAAAATAATGAGCACGTTCGAACAAGTGGCGCGATGATGCGACGGGTTATGTGTGGCCACTAGTGCAGCGGGGTAGACCGGCTTGATATCGCTGTTAAAATCATAATACTACTGTAAAAACGTGCGTATGAAAAGCGCCAAACTTGTAGCTTAATTTTGGGCTGACACAATTCGTGCAAGTGCATTTGCGTAAGAGTCTTAACCCATTTATATTGAAACTAGCTTTTACCCGCGACTTCGTCCGCATAAGTTAACTAACTACTGCCTACCCCCTAAGAACGATGGCGTGATTATTTATAGCCTATGACCATTTCTAGGTTATCATCTATCACCATACCAAATTTCATCAAAATCCGTTCAGCCGTTTAGGCGTGAAAGAGTAACAGACAGACAGACAGACAGAGTTACTTTCGCATTTATAATATTAATAGTATAGTATATAGTATATAGTATATATAGTATAGTATGGATAGTATGGATTTAAGTTCCCCTGCTTACAGTTTTAATCACTTTTGCATAGGTCAGGTGTTGAAGATCTAATTGCCGAAAGCTTTGTAAAGAGGAAGTAGTTCTTTGGACTTTAGGTCTACAGAGGAAGACTCTACTATATTGTCCCGAATCGTTTGGTAACTTTCAGGAACCTTGGATTTGTTTGCGAGATAGGATTTTGTTGACTTGCTTAGCAGATAGGTACCTATAATTCTTACCTACTCATCAAATCCATAGTAAGCCTACGGTAAGTATAATAGAAGTTATGGTGGAGAATTTGGGGTGAAAATCTCGTTTTATGGTAGGAATTCATGTAACGTAAGTCTGTCCCAAAAACGGACGGACTTGGAACTTCTCCAATTTTTCATTAACTGGAATGTTCCGAGGTATAGTCAAAAAAAAATATAGCAATGACGAGAAAAACAAGGTTTCGTTTTAGTATTTCTACACACATCAAACTTAATCATTGTCTTATCTGCCAGGTGCACTCTCTCCCGCTGATCTTATGGCCTCCAAGACAAGTTGCGTATTCTGAAGATCGTGACAGATGTTCAGTGGCGATCGTGTGAATTTGATAGTGAACTATTACGATACGACTAGTCGTAACTACTGGTACGGTTAGCTCACCAAGTCATCAGTCGAGAAATTAATCCTAATAATATTTTTAGCTATAATTATAATTATTTTTTTTATTTGAATAGGTATAATTATTAGTAATAAGCAGTTTAGTCGTGTTTGCTACAGGAAGATGGCAGTTTTAACTTATTCATTTTGTCATTTGCATTTTTAAATGATTGGGCGACCCAAAATTGTTTATGAGAAATCTGTTGATTTTAAGTTCAAATAAACACCAAGTTTTGTCTCAAAAATTTGAAGATTTATGAAAATCCCTCATAAAAATCTTGTTTGATTGCTTAGTTGTCATTACAGTAGTCTCACTAATTTGGTAGGTACTTCATTATTCCTGTACAATAACCCCCACCAAAGACTATAGAACACATGTTGCGAAAAAATAGACTCCTATTAAGGATTATTTTAAAACTATGTAAGTAATTATGATTTAAACTAATAAGCATCATTATCCTTCCTATTTGTTAACATAAAAATATTCCAAAGATCTTTTCCATTCATCTCATTACCCATAACATCTACGCTATAAAGGCTTTAAGAAATCTCCACAAAAGGTCTTAACGTGCAGCAAGCTATGTTTAGCTGTAAAAACCGGCCAAGACCCGGTTCCGTACCATATAGAAAGAAGTAGGGGAATCCCCATAGAAAAAAAAACCCTTTTAATTCTTATTTATTTTTATGATTTGTTGTAGAAAATACACATTCTATGAAAATATCAACTGTAGCTAGTACGGATTATAAGATACAACCCGCTGACAGACCGACGGACGGATGGACAGCGGAAGTTAAGAAATGGTGTTTTACTGGTTACCGTTCAAGTACAGAACCCTGAAAAGCGATGTCAGTCGCGACTTAATGAAACAAGTTGTGTTTTATAGCCCTAAGCTACAGCTTTGCGTAAAAATATGAAGGTAAGGCGGATATCACGGTGTTTTTGCGAGAGTAATGATGGTGGAAGCCAGGCTAATGGTCTGTTTAAGTTTTATAGAATTCTTATCAAAATTATCTACTAGCTGCGCCACGTGACCTGCATCCGCGTAAAATGATTACCGGAAAGTAATCCTTTAAATCTTTGGGTTTTGATACCAATTCTAAGGGTTTCAATTTTTTTGCACGGAACTCTTATTCTTTTTTCTGAAATGACAGCTTAAGTCATGACTATCCATAACATCAGTTATCAGCCAATAAAAGTCCCAAAAAATCGGTCGAAATCGGTTCAAGCCTTTCGTAAATGATCTGGCTGGTTAAGCATTATCTAAGATTTTTTCAAAAATGTTGAAGGTATGTTAACTTGCATTTGAACTAAAAATATAACTAAACAGAAGGCAAGTGTTTAAAATACACATTGTAGAGAATTACCAAAAACGACCAAGAATGACCAGATGTATGAATGTGGACGAGGCAATAGAGGAATGTAAGGATCACAAGTGTCGTTGGCGGTGGTTTCTGCCTACCCCATGGGAAAAGGGCGCGAGTTTATGTATGTACCTATGTATAAAAATAAACACAATTATAAAAAAAAAAAATTTTTTTCCTAAAATATAACATAACCGTTTCTGCCGACCATACCAAGCTTCTTCATGCAACAAACTGCCGAATCGAAGACGTGCGTATTCGTACGACCAAACCATAACGTTGACTGTAGGGAGCAAAGTCGTGCGGCAAACGTTTTTAATTATTCTAATGTGTAACGTTTCATATACTTTCTAATCACGAGCCTCCGTGTAGAAATTACCTGTGTTATGTGTGCAGATGAGCATATGCATATGGTATGTTTTGGACTGTCTACTTGTTACCTAGCCTATACATACATTTTCATCCCGTCGGGGCTGCGGGTTGTTCGAAAGAAATACCTCGGCTTCGGCGCAAGAGCTAAGAAGGAACATGGGTGGTTTTTAGTCAGTAGAAGTCTGACACTCCCTTCCGCTCTGTCCAAGAGCGGGAGGGGTTATTTGATGATTTCCCACCCCCCAAAACAAAACAAAAAAGGTATACAAAATAATATTTTTGAGCTCTATGAACTCGTGGCTCAATAAAACAGCCATTCGAATCAATCTTTAGGTTAAGCCGTGCTTGATTAGGTTGATCTGTGGATGGGTGACCACCCATTACAAACCGAGTTTCCTCCGTGCCTGGGAAAGTACGTTAAGCCGTTGGTTCCAGGTGTCATTTGTAGATTTTTGACAGTCGTGATAGGTAGCCAGTGGCCCGGATGTCTGACAACCAGTCCTACCAAGGGCTATCGGATTGCCTAGACAAGAACTTAGTGGGTTGTGAAGGTCAGACAGGCAGTTCCTCCATGTAAAATACTAGTATTTAAGTAGCTGTATCCAGTATCTACATTAGGTGTGTCATTAAAACACATTGAAACATTACGTAATTCCTACTAATACAGCGAAATTTTCTTTAAATACAAAATAACAATAAATAATTAACCCTTCAAAATTCTATCCTCATTTTCGTCTCCAAGGACCAAAACAACAACCCGAAAATCCCCATCGAAATAGTGTAACCACCCCAAAAACCTTTGTTAATCTGACAAAGATTCACTGGGATGAATATTGAATATAACCTTCGTAATATTTACGTAACCCTTCAACTGCGACGTTGCCCCCGCTTAATTACCGGGATGATGGCGAAATATTAATGAAGTATCTGATACAGACATGTTGGAAGTTGCAACACTTTTGGGATTTATGCGACGGAGGACTAAAAGCATGCGGGGCTTAGAAGTTTAAGGGGTGAAGAAATTGATATGTAGCAGTTTTAGGGTTAACTTTGTAATGAGTTAATATACCTTTTGTGTGATGGAATTTATATTCATAAATAGCTGCCCTCAGCATCCTAAAGTAACTCCTTTTAGAACCAGCTATCTGCCAGTAGAAGTTCAGAATTGATTCAATTGTTTCGTAGATTAGCCGGAACCAAAAGTTATTTAAATAAATAATAAATAAATAAAATGTTTATTGGGTCTCAAAAGTTACATAATATGCATGAGTTGAGACAGCCGCTATTTAGTTAGAATTAGAATTTTGAAAAGGCTGTTTTTTTGGAATTACAAACAGACTTTTTAATAAATTTTATGATTATCTGCTTCAGTAGGTATAGATAGGTATTCAAGCATCAGTACTTACGTGATTTTCAGAAACACTTTACTAGAAGCATTACAGATATTTTGTACACCACTTACTCGTAAGTACTCGTACATCATAAATACTAATTTTAATAATTAACTTAATTTATTTAATAAAATTAACTACATCAACTTTTCGACAAGGGACACATTATTACCCATACTCTATGTCTATAGTATAGTACCTACACACGTTATGTAGGTATACAAAGTAAAACAAAATCCACCAAAAGCTATTAATAAAAATATACATCGTATCAAAATTTATCGTCCACATTTACAAGACTTACACGACCTGTAACATTTTGATATAAAAAGCATATAACCCTAAACTGCCGCGCTTCCAAAAAGACAACCATAATATTTCATTTGCGCAAAACGAGACAACGGGCTCGCAAGCCATAAAAAATCAAGGCAAACCCCAAAACACAAAGGCTTACGCGCAATTTTGTCAAAATTCACAAGCATTAATATCAATATGTAGAGTAAAAAAGGGGCCAGCAATATCCTCGGGGTCTCTCCGCTTTATTTATCAAAGCCGACCCTATATAACCCTTTCATCGTTACGCGAATTAAATTTCTTTTGCCGTCATTTCCCGTGCATTATCTCGGTTAAAATCATAATGGCGACGTGAGCGCCACAATAGCGGTGCTTGTTTAGTACCCGACTTCATTAATGTTTGCTGGAGAATTTTAATAAAATGTAACGTCGCGTTTTAGGGTTAAGGGTTAAGATTAAAAATGGTGGTCGTGGATTATATGAATAAGGTATTTTAATTTAATTTTGAGTTTTTATATGTTAATTTGTACTAGTAGGTAAGACATTTTTTTATTTTTGTGAAGTCTTCAGTTAATAGATGGACAGTGAAGGTTGCGGGGATCCGGGATGCGAGAGGTACGGGATCGGACATTGTGGCGACAATTGGGGGAGGTATATGCCCAGCTGTGAACGTCTTTCGGCTGAAATGATGATGATGAAAGTCTTCAGTTACGATTGACTCTTCAGATACTGTGGTATTTGATAGGCAGGTAAACTTAACTGTTAATGGTTTTTTTTTTGTGCCTTTTTTTTCATCAAATAACCTCTCCCGCTCTTAGGCAGAGCGGAAGGGAGTGTCAGACTTCTACTGACTAAAAACCACCCATGTTCCTTCTTAGCACTTGTTCCGAGGCCGCGGTATCTCTTTCGAACAACCCGCAGCCCCGACGGGTAACTTTTAATGCTGGCTTAACATAACTAGAATACTAGAAAGAACAGCTTAGTATAAATAACTACGAAATTATATCGTTCATAATTAAGTAAAAATATGTAGCTAGCTGTAGCTACGCAATTTTATGTATGGAACCCTCTCGTAATGAATTTTACAGCAGTGGTACTTTAGACCCCTATGCTGTCATTCAACTATTGAATATGAAAGTTTCGACGACTCTTTGAGTATTTGGCTTGAATCTAATTTAGTCCCGTCGTTGGTGGATGTACCCAGCTTGCCATTACGCTGTTTTTCTCATGTAGAAAAATATTAAAAATTCCTCTAACAGAGAGGAGGTGGATTTTAAATTTGAATTTGCTGGCAATGGAAATGTATCTAGATTAATTTTTACACCTCGCAGTAAGTGTTGGCGTCATCGATTAGAATTGTTATTGAAATCGTGACTTCAGAATAGTCAGTTTTTAAAAGACACGATAATAGACAATCAACAAATGTAGGAAACATTTGACACAGCACTTGAACAATAACACAAGATTTGTAGGAAACCCTGCAATAATCACTCCACGTTCTAGAGCATTTAAAATATAATTAACCACACAAAGTAAACTTACTGTGGTACTCAGAGATATTTAATGTTAATGATTACTTAAGTCGTCACTTAGTAAAGATTTGACATACTTTTGTATGACAAACCTGTCAAATCCTTTACTAAGTGATGGCCTAAGTAATCATTAAAGCTCTTTGAGTGCGGCAGTTACTGAACTAGATACTAATGACCTCTTAATCGGATCATACGACACTTCAACAACTACTGGGTGGTCTATTTTCCTTAAATGTCGCAGACCACACACAATAATTAAGAATGATACCTACTTCACAAAATGACCTATACTTTTACCTGTGGACGTCAATTCAGCTTGCGTCCCCATTTTATATACCCTTGCACACAGCTATTTATTATTTATCATTTTATTTATTATTATTTTACAGCTGTAGTCCGCTTGTCTGCATCATTTATCTATATTGCACTATATTTGTAACAGTCGCCATCTTAATAAAGTAAATTGTTAACCTTTTACTTCGTTTTCTGTGTTAATGGTTTCTGAGTATAATGTTTATTCATGTGTTACTTGTATGAATAACTTTTTGATTCATGTGATAGTGTTATCTCCTTGGTGTGTCTTTAGTGTGATGGGTTACTGAATATTTGTACTTTCTTCATTGATATAAAAACACTCGACGCGTTCGCCATACAGAGAATCGGTGTAGTCTGCTCGTTAACGTAACCTTGTATAAGCGGCGTGGTATTTTCGAAGTATAAAGAACATACATAAAGCTTTTAATAAAATTCGCACCCGAAGAGAGCCGATCGTAGACTAGTTCACTTCGGCTTAGGAAAGACCGTTTTAGGACCAAGTTCGAGGCGTCATTGTAACATGCTGTCCGCCCAGTCCTTACGCAGTAATATATAAGTCAATGATTTTCTTTTATTTATTGGTCTCATTCTTTTTTAGGCGTTTGGTTGACTTTCGCTTTCTGGTTTAGGGAGCTGGATCATCATTTGCCTGCCCTTGACACGTTACTTGAGGTCGGCGGAACACGTGTTTCTCTCTAATTCTCCTTGGTAACCGTCATGCTATCTTCTCAGCATGTCGATGACAATTCGAATTAACTCGGCCTATTTGGCGTCAAGTTTGGGATTTTCTGTAGCGTCCACGTTAATAATGTACTCCTTTTATGGTGGATGGGTGACCTCCTATTACAAACTGAAAAACACGTTAAGCCGTTGGTTTCAGTAGTAATTTGTATATCTTTGACATTCGTTACAGGTTATCAAGGGGTATCGTATTACCCAGCACTATCCTGATTGTGGAGGGATAGGCAGTCGCTCCATGTAAAATATTGGTATTCAGTTGCATCTGGTTATACTGGAAGCCGAACCCAACATAGTTGGATAAGGCTGGGCAGATGATGATGTCGCTCAGAAGAGATTGCGACTAGATTTTATGGAAGCTATGTCACGATTTACGGATTACAGTTTTCATCACAGACATTTTCTTAAATACCTTCCACAGATTAACAATATTAAGCCATTAAACAAACACAGCCTCAAAAAGTACCAACAGCATCTACTAAATAATTTATAAATGTTGCCCACTTAAGAAAGTTTGGCGGCCCAACTGGCGACTTACATTATAATAATGACTTTGTCGAACAACAAACAGTTTTTCTTCAAAATTCGCATTAGGGTACTGAGTACAGAAAAATGCAAAATATAGCACCTTCATTATAATTTGTTGGAGTTTTACGGGATATTAAAGTTGGTGTGTTTTTCTTGGGTTTAATGGGCTATTTGGAACGCAGATTTGAGAAGTCCGCTATACAGACGTAGGTTATATAAAAATACAGGGTGTGAGGGGAGCCCTTCACAGACTGATGGAATGAATTCAGACTATCATACTGAGATGACCAGTGCAAGAAAAATTGAGAGGTGTCAAGGAACACCCGGATGGAACGAAGTTATTGTTATTATTTTTTATTATGTAAAAAAAAAAAAAAAAATGTAGAAATGAAAATATCTGGCTTGCTTTCTATAAGAGAGAGAGAGACAGACAGAGAAACATGCGACGCCGCACAGCTTACAATAGCTTACTATAGCAAAAAGTGTCGTGACAACTTTTCGTAAGATTTTTTTCCGTCTAGTCCCCTTTCACAACGCGCGATAAGGAACTTCGTTCCAAAAAGATTTCAGAAACGCTATGGGAATTCAATTTTGGTTTCGTTTATTTGTTCATACCTCCTCAATGTACTGTGACAGTGGCAAAACGCACGTAGCGAACGGCAAGCGTAATATGTAGTGTAGTTTCGAAAAAACGATGTTCGTGAAAACGTAAAGTTTAAAAATTACAGTAAGAGAAAATCACTTAGAAAAATTGCTGCGTGTATACAAATTACTGCTCGAAACTGTACAGCAGAGCAGAATCAGTTTCTACCTATTTTCCAAAACTTGTAACCTTTCAGTAAACCCTTGGGCAAAACTAACCCAACATAATTATAAAACTTCAGTCTACCCTCTAATTTGATTTAACCATTTCGAATTCTATTAAATTGTGAACTCTTGCCCCTAAAAATATTGCAAACAAAGTAATTCGGAGCTACCCTTTCAATATAATTTTCAAAGAAAGCATACCAAAGATTGTTAAAGTAAATACTTGAAATGATTCGTCCGACGGTACTGTGGGATCGAAGTATCTAGCTCCCCCCTCCCTTACCCCTCGATGGGGGTGCTTCCCCCTCCCTCCCCAATCGTTAGCCACCGTCTACAATATTTGCATAAATCATTACGTTGCATCCATATTTAATTAGGATATTTCCTTCTTTAGAACTTTGGGGTCGCGGTAAGGTTTGAGAATTGGATGCTGTATTGTTTTTATTGGATAGTGATTAGTGTTTAGTGATTTGGTTCCCTATAATTGAAAGCTTCAATTAAATTATTGGAAAACATTTAATCGATTTTGAGCAGATCAATGATGGGTATCTATCACAAATCCAGTATTTCCCAGTATCCTTCAAAATCTTAGTTCTGAACTGTTCTCCCTGTGTGAATTATTAATTTATTATCGTTTTACCGGCGTAATAAATTCGTAACAATACCAATGAAGAATATATTAACCTCGATCACTAAAACTTGGTAAGTCAAACTTAACGTCTAAAAAATAGTACCCAAATTGGTTTTTAATTTCGAAGATTTCACATATATTTTCAATATCCAAGCTATTTTTCCTAAGTCCCATTTTCTTGTTTTATTTTGTGCCTGGTTCAAATCTCCCATGCTCAACGCGAGCGCAGTTAATTTTCCCCAATAGCCGGTGCTACTTGTAATCGATTGCCATTTAATTCCGTAGCTGCCGAGCCTCTTACAGCGAGTCGTGAAGGCCCCAAACACAGCTAATGGCTGAGTAAACTTTAATCGTTCGTTTTCTTACTTCCATTGTGGAAATTTTACGTTTTAATTTGCTCAAAGAGTCTGTTTGATCAATTTTTGATTGAGTGAGGTTTAATCGAGGGATATTTGGCGTTTTTATTTGGGTTTGTGAGGTTTATTATCCGACTGCGAAGAGAGTTATCGTGTTAGCAGTCAATCTGCAGGGTTTAAAGGACAGCCCTCCGTAAACTGTCAGGATGCATTCAGCTACTTATTCTGAACCATAGTCTACTGGATTTCTTCGTAAAATTACATTATCTAGGCGGGCTAAATAAAAAAGTCAACAAAGGATTTTGAAATACTCACCTGAATTATTTATAATCACAGAAAATATCGTTTCATATGGTGTCGGACGTCCCATATCTTCCCGTGGGTGTCGTAAGAGGCGACTATGGGACTTACCACAGAATGGGCAGCAACATTCTCTGCCTTCGTAACAACCATACTGCGATCGCCAACCCGCCTGCCAAGCGCGGCGATTATGCCAAATCCCCCCCTTCTGGGGGAGGCATATGTCAAGCAGTGGACGTCTATGGCTGAAATGATGATGATGATGACAGAAAATATCTGATCTGATAGTGTAAGTTTTACATTTTTGTCGAGCACGAGGTTCTGTTCGATTCCCAGGTGTAGAATAGTGTTTTGTTCCATTTCGTTCCGAAAATTGTCAGTAGCAGGTTCGAATTTGTAAAATAAAGTTAATGCTAATAGGCTCGCTCCCTATACTAAAGGTCTCACCATATCTGTCTAACCATTCCGGGAAAACTGGCGTGATATTATGTGTATAGCAAGCCACATTCTGAGCTCCAAGAATCTGTTAATATTTTTTTTCCAAAAGATTTTGAATTATTCTCAGTTTGACCAAAAGTTCGTATTTATCATCTCGTTAAGTACCATTAATAAAAAATAAATAAAAAGGTCTATTGACTCTTTTTGAAAAAAACAGCGTCCAAAAAAATCTGTTATTAAAAATCTTCCCATACCCCAATGAATACATAGGCACTCCTTTACGTACAACAGTAATAATTGCCCCTCACTATTGTCAAAGTGCACTTTAGCGTCAGGATTACAAAATGGCAGTCCTTTCCCGTCAAACTATCAGAACAATTTCAAACTACCCTCCACGAAAAACAGCACAAACCAATTTCAACTTTAAAACTGTGAGATAAAATTCATTGTTTGTATTTTGAAGTTTGTGAGCAATATTTGAATAGATCGGTCCATACATGTGGGCCCCATAGTCGGTATTGACAAGTGCACTTAGCAAGAGGATTACTGAAGGATATGCATAGTCTGTCATGCTTTTGTGGATGGGTTTATGCTTAAAGTACCAAAGAGATGATAAAAGATTTTCACACGTAAGTTACATTGAGCGCGACTGCTGAGCATGTGGTCATGGGTTGGAATCCCTGGTCTGGCAAAGTGTTATTGGATTCTTCCATCTGGAATTTATCAGTAGCGGGCATGGACTCTAGATTTGTGCCAGGTTAATGGCAATTTTGCTAATATTACGCGGGACTGAAAAAAACATAACTAGAGAAATGTGGGTGTTGGTAAGCTCTGCCTAGCCCTTCGGTTACAAACGTGATGTTATGTATGTATGAAACATTGAGCATTGCTTTAAAAGACAGCTAAGTAAGATAAGTTATTTGGTTTTTGCTTTACTATGAACATCTTTTCTTTAAGGTTTTGGAGCTTCGGCTACAAATGCTTGTAAACAGAATTAAATCGTACTCTGGGTGACCAAATGCTGCCGATTGTTCTGCGTTTACTAGGTTTAATATAAACAAAATAGCAACGATATCTACTCCTTCTTTGCCTTCCTTCAAATCAATCATGTTCATTCATACAAAAAAAAAACAAAATTAAAATTCGATTTTGCTACCCAATATTGCATAATACCATCCCCGATGACACGAGATGGCCATGAATTCAATTTAGTCTGGGGTGCTGTCATGGGAATGATGGAATTACACCCTCGTAGTGTTTGTACTATGCCTTCAGTACACATGTACTTGCAGGGGGTGAGCACATAGGGTGCTATATGCGAACTCGCTGCAACTGAGTTTTTGGATATGCAATTTTGATGACATGCTTGGATGAACAGAATTTTATTTTAGAAATAACTATTGTTTGATGAATTTGTAGCCTTGTTTTTGTCCATGTCACTGCCTGGAGAGTTCGTGGCTAGGTAACAATAGCCAATCAGATTGATCTTCAGGTTAAACCGAGTTTTCCTAGGTCACCACCCATTAAATACCGAGTTTCCTCCGCCCATTGGAAAGTTCGTTAAGCCATTGGTTTCGGCTGCCATTTTTAGATCTTTGACAGTCGTTACAGGTAGTCATTGGCCAGAATATCTGACAGCGAGTCTTACAAAGGGATATCGTATTTTGTCGTTCCAGGTAAATTACTGGTATTCAGCTGAATCTGGTAAGACTGGACGCCGACTCCAATGTAGCTGGGAAAAGGTTAGGCAGATGATGTTGTCACAACAGTATTTATTATTCTACTCTACTTGTTTGATCGATCGAACACAGTTGAATAGGGAAATTAACTAAAAAAATCTAATTAGTCCGTCACATAGATTTCCAATAAATATTGAACACGTATTTATTCTTTTTTTACCTAAACAGACAATGAAGACGATACAGTGCTTTGTAAACTCGTGTGACGTCATATTCTAAGACATTAGAATGACATTTTTTACCGGTGAGTGACGTCACGACCCCCCACTCAAATCTTTAACGCGTTTAATCTTCGTTAATTTTTATTGATTTGAAAAAACAAAAAACACGTATCCTATATTTTTCGATAATCTACCAGACGGACTGACGGATTAGAATCATATTTTCATAGTCAATAAACATCCCTATAGTTTCTCAGAAATTCGTCAAGCTTTATTGCAATCTTAATCAATCAATCTTCTCTTCATCTGACTGCGAATATGAACAATCTGTTCGTCACATGTCATTTTATGGGAGTTCAGACTTAGGCAAAATGAACGCAATACGTATTATTTTAGATAGTGTAAAGGTTACATCCGAAGTTTTTTCTTTATACGCACACGCACACACACATAACGTTTTCTGTTTACAAAATCAATGAAAGATAATGATGACCAACATGCATTCAAACGCATAGTATTACTTACTGTCTTTCATTCATACATACGTGCCACAGGAACTCCACAATGATCCCACAGAATCGTTAGCAGTAGACCAATACTTATCTAAACTTTATGACGGTCTAAAACTATACCATGTATCAACAGGAAGGATCCAATATTATTTCAGCAAATAAGACTCGCTGAAACTGTAACACTATAACATAATAACGACACGATTAAAATATATTCTTAAGACTAACTGTGCCCCGCGACTTTCATTCACGTAAAATTATTATTGAAAAAAATAGTTCCCTATTTCAATCGGATTTTGTTAACAATATCAATGGTTTGATTATTTTTGCACGGTTCCCGAAACCTTTTTCTATAAAATATATACGCCTATAATTATGTTAGACTTTATGGCATCAGCTATCTGCCAGAAAAAGTCCCGTCAAAATCAATCAAGCCGTTTCGGAGATTAGCCGAAACAAACAGACAAAAAGAAGTGGTTTTGTTATAAGTACCGTACAGTTTACTTTTACATCCATTCAATGAAAAGCTGTTATTTTGATATTACAATCAGACACTTCAATTTTATTTATTTGTAAAGAGTATAGATATTCCTACATGTATAGAAGATATTTAGATATACTTAGCAGATATATAGATAACGAGTCGATAAACTTATACGCATAAAATCATCACATGTGTCAATAGACGTGTTAAAGTGACTGACGGAAAGACTCCGATGGAAATGAAACTCTATCTGGAGTAAAGATGGTTGGTTTTGGAGTGTAGGCTATCGATAGGCATGTGAACGGTAATCCAGGATCATTTGAGACAAGATCGTAAGGTTTGGATACGATTTTGAAGTGGAATTTAATAGAGTTTACATAGAAGTGTGATTGGATAAATTTTGGTGTGACAGTCTTGTATGTTTCAGGGAGATAAACAACTTCTATAATTTTACCAGCGTAGGTAATTGTAATGGCAATTTTATTTAATGCTACTACATCTAGCAGTCTTTGACTGCCTCGTTAGTCTAGTGCTCGCAAGCGCGACTGCTGAGCATGAGGTCTTGGATTCGATACCCAGTTCGGGCAAAGTATCATTGGGTTTTCATTGGACGATTTCAATCTATTTCATACACCTAACCTTTATCTCCTAACACTTTTTTAAGAAATAAAAGTAAAAGTGTTTTCTGTGGCAGAACCCCAAGAAGATCTTGCTTATCACAGTCAGCGGTAATGAAATCTAGAAAAAGATAGGAAACCAAAATACTTATCACTCGGAGGATTTTCAACTCTATATAAATTCTTTTAAAGTCTTAGTGACGCACTCCTGCCAACAAGCTTAGCGGGTGACGTCTGCTCATCCCCCTGTGACTTAACCGCGGTTATATTTAACAGACGCGGCGCCAGCCGATCCGTTACGTCAAGAGGTATAGAGACGCTCTGTGTGCAACGTACTTGCGCATGCGACGCGGTGAGGCGAAAGTAAGGAGTAACAGAATTATGGTTTTCTTTGCTCATTTATAGGGAGTAAAGCTGTAAAATGGTGCGTATTTTACCAGATACCATATGTATGCCATCTTTTTAAGATATAACTTTTAATCGACTTCTAAAATAGAAGGAAGTTAGGTTTTTACCAACATCTCTATTTTTTTCACATTACTTTGGAATTGTTTTTTTTTTTTCATTTAGTGTAGGGAGCCCGTGCAGTGGTTTTATATAATTATGTAAATACAACTTTGCTTGAATAGTTGGCGGATGATTTAGTTCCGTTAGTACATATTTTTTCTTTTTTATAAGATGGTTCATGACCAAACTTAATAACTTCCAGTTACAATGTAACATTGGTTTATGGTCAGAAAATGTGCGACTACAACAAAAAAGGCTCTAATTTGCCGTTTGAAAACATTTTCAGCATTCTCTTTTTACAACAAGCTTAAAAGTTCTCCATGCATCAATTCTGACATCGAACCTTTCAATCCACGCTTTTATTTTTCATCGACAAAGCGTCATCGAAAACCTTCCCTCCGACATTTTGAATTAAAAACGCTGACCCGACGAGTTTGGCGCAAACAAAAAACTCTTAATTGGTAAACAGGGGACGGTATGGCTCTGATTTCATGGCTCCTGTGTCTCGTTTTATTAAATACGACGGACAAACCCCCGTGTGTCCACCCTTGTTGCGGCTATAGGATTGGAGATTAAAATCTGATTGGTAGAATTTTTCGGACTGGTTTATAAATTTTAATCGCTTTGTTTTAGGCAAGCCCATAGATACAACACATAACATTACGCCTACTAACAGAAAATACTCCATAGTATAAGATTCCCTTGTGGAATCACAAAATATACTATTAAACGTCATATCGATCACGTTGTCTTAACAGTTAGTTAGTTTCACTGCTTTAAAGGTTAGGAGAGTTGAATATTTGTTATTAATTCCAGCTTGATACCTCTATGCGTTCCTGAGAAAAAGGGTATTGACAAACGGATAGATAGACGGACAGCAAAGTGATCCTAATAAGACTAGTGTCCCGTTTTTGCAGACTGAGGTAGGTACGGAACCCTAAAACTAACTGCATTGCCGAGTTAGGGACGAGACATCACCGTTACAGTATCATGATTCAGGCAAAAGCCAGAAAAAATACAGCTGTTCCACACATTTCAATATTATTTGGATTTTTTATACTTTAGTGGGTTTATATACACTGAATTCAAGGTAACAGTTCCTCGATGTTCCTCATAACATGTATTAGTAAGATAAAACTTTGGCATGTTCCAAAACTATGTCCTCTTGAATATATCGCTCCCATTTCAACCCTCAAAATTCTGTCAATAGCTCATTAAGAGGGTCGTCTGGACCCTCATGTCCAATCACAACCCCCGCTTATGGGGTAGTTATTATTTTTAATCCCTTAATGGCGTCCCAGATTTCATTACTAGGGTTGGACTGATTAAAAGGGTGGGACCAATTTTTTCGATGTTACAGGGTTTGATAACGTGGTCGATTTTATGTGTGGTTGGTTATGTATTTTGGACGGTATTACAGTGGTTGACTGATATTATTTTAGGTTTCAATAATCTTGCCCATCGGGGCTGCAGGTTCTTCGAAAGAGATACCGCGGCCTCGGCGCAAGGGCTAAGAAGGAATGTTTGGTTTTTAGTCAGCAGAGTCTGACACTCCCTTTCGCTCTGCCCAAGAGTGGGCCATTAATCAATAATAAAATTAATGAATAATCAAATAACCCCTTTATTTGATGATTTTCCACAGGTCAAAAAAAAAAAAGGTTTCAATAATCTTAATAACGGAAAGAGCAGCGGTGGCTAAGTGGTGGCGGCCCCGACTTACGAACAGTAAGTCGTAGGTTCAAACCCAGGTAGGCAGATAACTCTGTGTAATTTATTTCATCACCGCTGCTCTCAAAACGGTGAAGGAAAACATCGTGAGGAAATCGCACTGGATTATAGCCCATCCCTCTCTTAGAGAGGCGGCCTGAGTGCATATTATAAGCTGATGATGATGATGAGTAAAAATTATAGTGAATCAGTAACTCCTCGTTGAGTACTGTATAATTACGACTTGTGCATAATGAAAGTAAAGATTTTCTTTTTATTTCATATGGTTGGACCATTTTACATTTCTTTTTTGCCACCTTTACGAGTTTCCAAGCTCTCAAAAACTTCGAAGGCATGTGACATCTACCAACCCGCACTGGGCACGCGTGGTGGATTATAGCCCATCCCTCTCCTAGAGAGGAGGCCTGAGTCCCGGCAGTGGGAACATTAACAGGCTGATGATCATGATGATGAATATAGCGTAAATAATACTGGGTCAGTTATTTGTTGTCATACTCACTGATCATCAGTTAATTTGGACAATTAATTGGTGACGTCGATTCCCGGGTCTGTGTTTGTTGGGTTTTTTCATCAGGAATTTCTCAGTAGCAGCCATGGAATGTAGATTGGTGCCCGGTTGATGGCTATAGGCTCGCCCTCTATTACAACATGACTGGCGAAATGTGGGTGTACCTACTATTCTGCTTAACCCTTTTTTTTTTTTGGGGGGGGAAATCATCAAATAACCACTCCCGCTCTACCACTCCGCTCCACCACTGGGCAGAGCGAAAGGGAGTGTCAGACTTCTACTGACTAAAAACCACCCCTGTTCCTTCTTAGCCTTTGCGCCGAGGTCGCGGTATCTCTTTCGAACAACACGCAGCACCGACGGGATTCTGTTTAACTCTTCGGGAATGACAGACAGAGCAGCAATGAAATTCAGTAGCACCCTCGATTTTGACTTGATACATAAGTATAACACATAATTCAGAATACCCGTAGGTAGGTGGTCCACTTAAATATAGCATCGAACAATTTTTCAAACATTTCCCCGCCGCGGTACGTAAACTATCTTCACTCTTTTACATACATTATTACGTTATTGTTATTTTAAAACCTATACTAGCTATGAGCCACTAATCTGTAAAAGCTTAGGGTGTAAACACAACACGGTGGTCTCGTCTGACCACTGCAGTCTCTAAACAACATTAGTCCTGTACTTACGTCCTAAAATTCAAAAGGTCGTAAGTGATTAATACGGGTATGGAGATACGTCTTTTTAGCGTTGTGTGCGCGGAAGTTTTAAAGGAGTGTACATATCGGCGGTGCGGCAAAGCGCGTTTTGTGTGTAGGACTGATTAGAACGCGACTGAGACCTCCGCTGTGTGGCGCTATGACATACAATGTTGGCTTTTAGATTATTTTTGTTAAGTTTCTTGGGCTAGTGTTTACTGTTTGTCGTCTTACTTGCGTTCGGTCACAAGAAGATAGGTATTAACTGAAGTCGTGCATCGAAATATAACACTATAAAAAACATAAATATACGACGAGGAACTCGTTACTAAATAATAACAGCCACTGGAGTCGATTTTCAGGTTAAGCCGTGCTTGCCTAGGTTGGTCTGTGAATCGATGACCACCCATTCAAATTGAAATCACTTTGAACTGTTGGTTCCGGCTGTCATGTGTAGATATACGACAGTCGATACAGATAGTCAATGACTCGATATTCTGACTATCAGTCTTACCGAGGGATATCATATTATCCAGTATCAACTAGGTTGTGGAGGTAAGATAAGCAGTCGCTGCATGTAAATTACTGGAATTCAGCTGCATCTGGTTAGACTGGAGGCCAACCCTAACATAGTTGAGAAAACGCTAGGCAGATGATGAAACATGGAAATACTCGCGATTGTTATTTTGTATGGGTACCAGCTAAAGTAGGTAAAGAACCAAGCTACAGTAGCAGTTTATTTCACTAAAAACACTGAAAATAACACTGTTTATTATTTATCTATAATTTATATTCAGCTTGTGTAACTTTATGAGTGCAGTTAATCTGTTCGTATCAATTAACCTCCCGTCCATTTTAATTTATGTGAAATAAACGCTGGCGTTGAAATAATGATGCATTATCACTTTTATACATGTAATTATATATTTTGGATATCTAGGGGCTGATTTTATCGAAGTCCAATCAATGAAATAATGAATTTTGTATATTGATGTTTTGAACTTTCACCGTAGTAAAGTTCGTGTGTATCTAGGCTCTGTTTTTTTTATAAAATGGTCGGAATTTATACCACGTGAACATCCATGATACTTATGCCATACCATGATACTTGGGCAAAATTTAGCTTGTCATTAGTGAAAAATTAATCTGAATCGGAAAAGTAGCTGGAAAGATTACCCTTTCATCTAAACAAACAAATTTTAAAAATTAAATTTTAAACCGCAACTACACCTTACAACAAAAATAAAACTTTGCTCACTAATCCAAACTAAGTAGAAACTAGAATTATTTGCAGAAATAAAACAACAATTTCCCACCCCGAAGGATTCTTAAGTCCCTTAGCAGAGGACAAACATTGACATAGCCAAGTCCGGTAGCTTTTAAACAGTTTACCTCTACCACGCTAATAGATGTCTCGATAGTGCCTCCGCAAACCTCGACGATTTTTTTTTCGAATTTGGAATGCGGAAAAAAATGTTTTGCGTTTTTTGTAAAATGATAGTGGTAACTTTGAAACGTGCCGCTGCGTTTGACATGCTAATGTGTGAGGTTCTTTATTTTTGTTAGCTTTTGGACATTTCTTTGGTACCATATTTTGGTCATATTGTTTAAATATATCCTCCTGAAAGCTACAAAATATAACTTTGATTTAGTAGGATATTTTTAAAAGTTGTGTTATTGTCATAATTTTAATAAAGAATCCTGCCCGTCGTGCTGTTTGCACTTTGAATTTTGAAGAGCTGAATTTTGTGCTGAATTTACTAAGGTGGCCATGAACACGATAAAAAGAAGAACAAACTATGAATAAAACTCATACGTGCTATGGTACGGTACGGCAAAAATTACAGATGTGACCAGCATAATTGTCAATTTAAAATAAGGAATAATTATTTTATTCTCAGTCATGAAGAAGATATATTTTAACTAAACCAGCGGCAAGTCGTTGACTCAATACTCCAAAGTATCATTTAAAGTCCACACAAAATAATTCATGCTCTATTCTACTTACTGAGTATACACACACAGTCAACTGTGAATGGAAAAATAAATAATAATATAAAATTAGACTTTAAGTTTAGAGAAATTACAGTATCAGAGGCAGTTTAGTAGATTTATGGTCTATTTTGTGGTGTTAGCACACCATTAAACTCTGACATAATCCGTCATTCCCATGACTATAACTTCGTAGATACTATGTTTGCAGAATTAGGGCGTATCTCTAGTTTATTCTAAAATGAACTCTATGTCAATTGACATAAAAATAATCGGATTGAACTGCAGTAGATTTTTGTGAATATGTTTTGATGTCCCATGATTTGTTTTGAAAAAACTAGAAAATGTTCTTTTTGGTTCAGTTTTTAACATCGAAAATCCTGTTTAAATAGAAAATTCCCTTTATAGTAATGTCATAGTAAAAATTATATTTACACATAACTTTATATAACTACACATTGTAGTAGTTATTTTTCTCATGTTTTATTTATTCTCGTCGAGTTTTGATTACATTTTAATGTCAGAGGCTTTACATTAATTGTTTTAGATAAGTTATTTTAATTTTAAAGTTGACGTTTATAGTGATCTTTTTGGTGAGAAATTGTTTTTTCTTTTGTAACCTATATAGGTACTTAATTCAAAATAATCACAAACTAATGAATGTTTTGAACCGTAATTTTATATTATATGAAGCCGTGAAGTTGAGTTTAAATGTAAGTGACATACCTAATTATAGTCAAATTACATTTAAACAAAAGCGTAACAAAGCGTAGATGATTTTTCAAAATCACTTTTAACGAAGTTTCTATAAGTAAAATCTAGACAAATATCTCAAACACTAGAAAACCAGCATTAATTATTATCTCATTGATTGATTTTAACATTATAAAACTATAATAACCGTTGATTCATCACAGGAAGCCCAAAACATGACGACAAAAAGTCGCATGTCCAAACCCTTCGCCCGCAGTTTTTGTCGTCCAAATAAAACCGGCCACTTTACGACATGTGAACAAACTTATATCTTCACTCAATAAACAAACAAATGCATACAAAATCTTCGAGATAAAAGGAAACGGGAGTGAATGATAAGTTTGTTTTGAGCGGTAAAAATCCGGGTGAATCACTTTGACGCATATAAGTTACGAATTAAAAAGGACAACAACAGACAAAGAGGCTATTTTGCATTGTGCTGTGACAGTCTTCCTTGTGGTGCCGCTTCAGAGAGCTTGGAAACTCGTAAAGGTGACAGAAAGAAAATTTAAAATGGTCCAACCATATGAAATAAAAAGAAAATTTTTCACATTGCTCGCAGAACTGATGGCTGATGGGGCTGAAAATTTGGACTGGTGACCGCCAACTGGAATCCATTGCGTTGGAAGGCATTCCACTAGGTGGACCAGTGACCTGGTGAAGGTTGCGGGGACCCGCTGGATGCTAAACACACGAAACCGGGCCATGTGGCGACTCCTGAAGGATGGCTTACGTCCAGCAGTAGACGTCTTTTGGTTGAAATGATGAAACACAAGTCATAATTAAACAGTACTCAACGAGAAGTTACCGTGTCACTATAATCTTTACTTACATTATTATGTGCTGATACTGTTAGCCTGCATTATCCCACTGCCGAGCAAAGGCCTCTTCCTGTGACTTCCAGTCGTTTCGATTCAAAGCCACATCCCCACATCTTCTTCGAAGTCTGCCTCGACGCCTTCTGGCTCTGTCAGGGCTCCAGAAATGTGGCTATTTCGGCCCACAGCTCATTGTGCATGCAGCAGACGTGACCAGTCCAGTACCACTTCTTATTTTATCACCAGAGAATGTATTCCTTGTCCTCATCTTCCACCATAACATTTTTAAAACCTCAGTATTTATAAAACAAATGCAAATCACGCCTTCTGTCTTCTCTTCAACAACCTAACTCTATAAGACGCATCAATACGTCTTTGTACAGTACGTGTAAATTCGGGCCCTAAGTGTCGCCGCCGTCGTTTTAACACTGCATCGCTAATTGGACACTTAAGCTGCACCTTAAAGGGTTAAAACAGTTTTTATCCGGGGGCCGAAGAGACCGGCACGGAGCGGATGACGGGTTACCACTGATGTTGCCGTCATTTGAATGATTATTGAATTTTCGATTAGGTTTAGTTTAGTTTATGGGAGGTATAAGCTTTTGATGACATAAGGTAGTCATTAAGATTAAGTTTTTGTTTTTTTATTCCTGTGTGGTCTTTTTCTATTCGTCTTCTTAGTCGATCACTCTTGATAGAGTGGTCGTGGCACGGTCGCCCACAACTGTGGTCGTAGCTACGGTGAACTTTTCCACCGGATTCTTTTCCTTTCTTGTGTATTGCTTGTTTTAAAAGTCATTTTGATCATCACGTCTTGGGTCAACTGATTAGGATTTCTTAGCAACTATACATATTTTTACACTGTCACTTACATGTAACTATCTTCCGTGATTACCCATTATTCTGAGCTCTCGATATTTCGACCCTGTTGGCAATGCCATGACATCCCGCGTTGATGGCACTTGCAGAAGATGTTTTTATTGATGTCAGATGGTCAGGGTAGTCGCTCCATATGAATTACCGGTATTCAGCGACATCCGATTCGTCTAGAAGTCGACCACAACATAGTTGGAAATGGTTAGGCAAAATATGATGAATGGTACAATGTTTTGTTAATAACCTAATTATTTTTATTTAATAAATAAACAGTCTATCTTCCGAAATATATGGCATTTAATAATACACACTGAAAATAATGTTCGCAAGCATACCTACGATCAATATCAAAAAGCAACTGCTAAAAAAATGTAACAATAGCCTATTCTACATACAAATCTATTCACATAACCACAATAATCGTACAATGATCTATTGCACATTCAAATATTATTATCACTACCATTTACATCACTTATCAGTAATCACGAAGCTAAGTGACAAATCACATCTATGACAATTGATAACAATCACTTTGTATACACTTTGTATTTTTCAAAACAACTTCGTTTATACCCAAACACTCCAAATCCAACTTTACATCATCCAAGTAACAGTTCAATTTCAATTGACAGAAGAATAAGAGTTGTGTCAAAAAAAATGACATCGAAATTAGCATAGTCTTTTTCGTGAGGCGGTAACAAGAAAAATAACTATAGAGTAGAATTATCAATGGTATGTCATTGTCGTATGTCCTCTGCGTATTGTGTTTGGCGTGTCTATGGAAAATTGTGCTGTCACGATTTGTTTGTCTATGGTATTCCGGTCAGGTGATGATCTATGGTGTTTTTAAATGTGGAATTTGGGTTTACTCATACTTTCTATGGTGGACTGTCTCGTTGGTCTAGTGGTTGCAAGCGCGACGGCTGAGCAAGAGGTCCTGGGTACGATTCCCAGTTCGGGCAAAGTGTTATTCAGTTTTCCCATCAGTAGTTTTTCAGTTGCAGCCACGGAGTCTGGATTTATGTCTGGGTGATGGCAATAGGCTCGCCCTCTGGGTGTCCTTGTTAGGATCACCTGTGCCTGACACTCCGGGGATAAGAACGCGTGATGTTAGGCTATGTGTTCTATGGTGGAATTCTATCGCAGTTTATGCCTAAATCTTCTGTTAACAGCCCCAAGTTGTTCGTAGTTTGAAGTGTAGACAATACTTTAGATCTGAAAGATACAAGAAAACTATTTAAGTTTATATAAGTTCTAATATACTGAAATCCTGATAACCTAGTTTATGAAGGGGTATCGCGTTACTCAGTAAGCTTGGTAGTTCAGAATGGCAGTCGTTCCATGAAAAGTACTGGTACTCAGCTGCTAAGAGACGGCGAAGACATCGCGCTCGTAATCCCGGAAGGGATAAGCAGAGGTGTACCTAATCCCCACATTACACCAGTTATGTTTAAGTCCCATGTTATAGGGGGCGAGACTATTCACTTTAAGCGGGCGAGAGCAGCGGTGGCCCAGTGGTCTCGGCCCCGACTTACGAACAATTGGTCGTAGGTTCGAACTCAGGCAGGTACATTACTTTGTGTAATGTATTTCATAACCGCTGCTCTCAAAACGGTGAAGGAAAACATCGTGAGGCAACCGGCATGTCTTAGAACCAAAGAATTCTAAGACATACATCTACCAACTCGCACTGGGCCCGCGTGGTATATTATAGCCCATTCCTCTCCTAGACAGGAGGCCTGAGTTCCTGCAGTGGGAACATTATAGGCTGATGATGGGCACAAATACAAAATTTCGTGGACACTACTGAGAAATTCCTGATGAAACCCGATAACGCTTTGCCCGACTTAGGAATCGAATCCAGCACCTCATGCCCAACAGTCGCGCTTGCGATCATTATACCAACGCAGCAATCTTGAGCCTAGAATAGATTTTGATAGGTAAGTAACATAATAACATAACATTTATTTATTTTCAGGCTACTTTGGCCCATAGATAAAACCTTACAGACTAACATACATATGATATAATACAGCTTGTGTTAGTAAATAAAACCTTAAAACTATATTAGTATCACTACACTTGAGCACTATGTCACTGTGCGATCATATGGCACTTGTCCGCGGAAGCGACGGAACACCACCCCCTGCAGCCAAAAGTCCTCTTCCAAGACGAGGTGCAGATAGCGCACGTACTGCACGATGTCATCCGTCGTAGTGGTGTAATGAAGACGGGAGAGGTACACCGGAGTGTTCGGCTTTGCGGCACGAATAGGCACGTTGGACTCCGATAGAGCTGTGCCGCAGCGGTTCTTGATTGTTCACTGACGGCGCTTCCTCCTCAACAGCGTCATGAAAGCATCATCAGCCTGGATCGGTGCCTTTTCAGGCACAGGCTTCTCGGAAGGTGCAGTTTGCCCTACATACCTAGAATACAGAATCAGGCTTTTAATTATAACTTTCAAACTCAATAGCAAGAAAATATTCCACCCTTTCGCGTAAACGACAAAACAAAATCAAAGCCATAGACACGCCTTAAAAACACCATCACTTGAGCGCTTTCTATTACTACTTCCCTAACCAGTCATCCAAGACCTGGCACCTTGAACTACTTCCCCCCTTTCATGGAGGGGAGGCAGGTCAAACTAAATTGGAGGCTATAATGAAACTTTTGTATCAGTCTTTGACACGCAATATGAGAATTATGGTGTGTTACGAACTTATGATGTCTCAAAATTTAATGTTTCGTGGTCTTTTGTTGAGTGGTATAATAGTGGTAAATTGAGAGGAGTGTCTGTCTGTGTTTTTCTTTTATCATGATTACTTGTGTCTTCAAGATCTGTACCGACGTCGTTTATCATTTTGCCAATGTAAAAAAGAACGTAATGCTTTCGTCCATGTTATGTAGTTCGTTGACATTTTATAGATAGGTATTTAACTTCGTGATGTTCTTATTTGGTAGATTTAATTTATATCGTACTCGTGGCTTCAGTTATAAAGGAAATCATCATCTGCCTAGCCTTTTCCCAACTATGTTGGGGTCGGCCTCCAGTCTAACCGGATGCAGCTGAATACCAGTATTTTACATGGAGCGACTGCCTATCTGACCTCCACAACCCAGATAATACAAGGTAATACGATACTCTTTGGTAAGACTGGATGTCAGAATTTCAGGTCACTGACTACCTGTAAGGACTGCCATAGATCTATATAATTAGAATAGAATAGAATATATTTATTTTCAGGTAACAAAGACCCATAGAATAAAATAAATATAGCAGCCGGGACCAACAGCTTAACGTGCTTTCCGAGGCACGGAGGAAACTCGGTACCTATGTCGGGCTTTCACCCATCCACAGATCGACCTAGGCAAGCACAGCTTTACCTTAAGATCGACCCGAGTGGCAGTTCTTATTAAGAAAGGAATTTTTTTTTTTTTTTTTTGTTAGCCTACGTTGTGTCCCACTGCTGAGCAAAGGCCTCCCCTTTCTCCTTCCATACCTTTCTGTCATGTGCGATCTCTGGCCATGTTAGCCCCGCAAACATGATCAGATCGTCACGCCACCTTCGCCGCGGTCGACCTCGACGGCGAAAGGAAATAATATAATAAAAAATTCGGCGTCAAAAAAAGTGTACTAATGTTTTTTTTGCGGAGGGTGGGGAATCATCAAATGACTCCCCTCGCTCTGGGCGAAGCGGAAGGGAGCGTCAGACTTCTACTGACTAAAAACCACCCATGTTCCTTCTCAGGCCTTTGTGTCCGGGACCGCGGAATCTCTTCCGAACAACTTGTAGCCTTGGCATGGCTATACCTCTGCCTAAGCCTTCGGGGATTACAGGCGTATTGTTATGTTATTAAGCGCAAAGTTAAAAATGGTTTTCGGTTATAACATTACTGAACATTGAGTACCTTCTATATACCTTAATGAACCTATTGATATCATCTGGGTATAAATGCAAACATCGGCCTGCTACTGAGAATTATTTAAAGAAAAAATTGTACCTACCACTTTTCCCGATCCGTGAATTAAATTCAGGACCTCATTCAAGCCAAAATGATACAGCTAAAATGTGTGTGACCGTCCTAATATAAAAAATGTCCTTTAAAGTTTAAACACAACCTGCTGACTCAGATATATTATCTCGTCATTACTTAAAATAAGTCCCCTTTGTCCCTATAAATCCAAAATGGCTGCTGTATACACCTCTATATATACCTACACATATTTCTATAGATTCTGTCGTCGGTCGTCAAGGAGTGCTAATTTGTTTTGCAAATTGAGGGTGACGCGACTTAGGGGTGTACCGTCGTATCGGGTTACTGGTGATAGGGACCGAATTGATTTTACACTCAGTTGCCTTAACTGTGGTTGAAAATTACAAGTTAAATTTCACTTGGAAGAAAATTGATGGTTTGCTCAATTAGAAGGCTGATTTTTTCTAAACTTTTGAGTAGTGGTCAGTAAATGGCATTAAGAAAGTTGTATCCATCTAGATTGTAACTATTCTTGCTGGCTATGATGTTGAATAGGGATATGAGCCTCTGATCTCTTTTTTTTAAGTAGTCGGTTAAAAATACAGATGCAAATTGCCAATAGTCGTTGAGGGTTAGTGACGAAGGCAGGGATAAACAATAGTTTATCTGGAACATGGCCAGAATTTTAAAATAAGAAAACAAGTATCTGTAACAATATGCAGAACAGTTGTTGAATTTCTAACTCAACGGGAATTGCATGGAAATAAACATATTGGGCGAGAAATATGTTTTTATTAAAAGCCACCGTTTTTCTGACCCGTCACAAAAACGAACGTGAAGTTATATACGGATCCCGTCGGGGCTGCAGGTTGTTCGCAAGAAATACCGCGGCCTCGACATGAAGGGCTAAGAAGGAACATGGGTGGTTTTTAGTCAGTAGAAGTCTAACACTCCCTTTCGCTCTGCTCAAGAGCGGGAGGGGTTATTTGATGATTTTCCACACACCATAAAAAAAAAAAAAGTTATATACGGATATCACTTTTCAGTTTTATCACCCACAATCTTCAAACCACCACAGATTCCATCATAACCGATAGATCAGATAGAATGATCAAATGGATGGATGGCTGGGAAGGGGATATCCCTCCAACTAACGAGCCCTCATTAATGAAGGATGCAAATTGCGAGCTGATCCAGTTACCTATTAGCAATACGTAACGTGCATGTCCCTGTTAATACCGTAAGTGCTAAGTGGGATAGTGTTCCGGAGTAATTGGCAGATATAGATGGATTAATTGAATTGTGCTTGTTTGAGATATAAGTAGGTACTAAACTAGTCATATAGGCAGGGACTGAATGCGGTTACGGTTAAAGGTTAAGGTACCTCAAAATATACTGGTACCGGTTTAAAATAAAGGTTGAGCTATACCGGTACCTTTATAAATAAAGGTTGGACTAAACCGTTATTTAACCCTTACACGATTTCGGTACCGAAATGCATGCGAGTCGGGGCGCGGCGCGCGTGTGCGCGGTTGAAAACGTTAGAACTTGTGTATTTTGTAAATTTTGTTTGCTACTCTTTTACTTATCTCTTTGTTGTGTGTGAGGGTTTAGGTAACGCTACCGGTGCATTTATAACGGTTACGGTACTTCTACCGAAATATACCGGTATGCATTTCCAACCTCAAAATTCCGCTACCAAAAAAAATAACGGTATCGAAATATTTCGGTAACCCTTATTTAACGGTATGGCGTCATACCGAAATTTAAAGGTACTGTAATTTTTGGGTAATTCAGTCCCTGCATATAGGTAAATTAATCTGATTTGATTATTGAGAAAGGTCAGGTGGGTGGTACTCGCAACTGGCGTGTGTGTATGAAAAGACGTACTATGACAGTGGACGAGGCAAAAGGATTAGTAGGTGGCGCTCTGTGCTTTTTGCCTATACCCAAGGGAAAAAGACGTTCCGCCGGGGCTGCGGGTTGTTCGCAATAGATACCGTGGCCACGACATAAAGGGCTAAGAAGGAACATGGGTGGTTTTTAGTCAGTAGAAGTCTGACACTCCCTTTCGCTCTGCCAAGGAGCGGGAGGGGTTATTTGATGATTTTCCACCCACCAAAAAAAAAAGGGAAAAAGACGTAAGTTTATGTACCTATGTACGTGATAGTTTATTATTTTAAGATAAATAGTTTTGTGCTTCATTTCTTCATGGTTTTCTACTTCTATTAGTGAGAATCTATATCATCATGCACATAGTCCATACATCATTAAATTTCATTGGTATTCTTCTACTCTTACTCGATTACCATTCAACTTTTTGGCCATGTGTCACATGTTCAGACTGCAGTCTGCAGAATTTATTATAACTTAAATATTTTGATGTGTGTGACTGGTACCTACTATTACGTACCTCTACCCATCCCTTCGGGGATTACAGGCGTGATGTTATGTTAGTTACCTACTTCCTTTCATTACTAATTATTTTGATAGTTCCTACACAGTTAAACCTGATCGTTTGTCGTGTGTTACCTAGATAATAATAAATGTGCCAGCGTAACGGTTGAGCCGTGTGAAACGCCACCTGCCGGATTTGATAACAAAACTCCTTTGGCTAATGTCTTTACGAGCCGAAATATTAGTGTGGGTGAAGTTTGTGGGTGGTGAGGTGAACTCATATTGTATCTTGCCGTACTAAAAAGTTTGTGGATGAATGAGGATCGATATATTGCAAAATAAGAGGCTTTCGTCCAGCAAAGGGTTTTTCCTAAAGCTGTTGGTATGGTTGTCATTTGAGGGCTTTTACAGTTGTTACAGCTAGCCAGTGGTAGCCTTTTTTTTTTTTGTGGGGTGGGAAATCATCAAATAACCCCTCCCGCTCTTGGGCAGAGCGAAAGGGAGTGTCAGACTTCTACTGACTAAAAACCAGTTGTCCCAGTTGTATACGTCCCTGTGTGCCTATTGGCCTTGTTCCGTTCTGTCTCCTGCTGATACGGAGGGAAGTGGAAATTATGTTTTTTCCTACTCCTCTGCTATTATTTTCTGATTAATTTCGTTGCGGGATCCAAGACAGTTTAATCGTTTCTCTGGGACTTCGTCGGGCTTCATTGTCTCGGCGCTTTTCTTGTGGTCGCCACTGTTGATTCTGGCTTACAGAAGTTACAGTGGTTTGGGAATAGTGTAGCGGGCTTGACTAAAAACCACCCATGTTCCTTCTTAGCCCTTCATGTCGAGGCCGCGGTATCTCTTGCAAACAACCCGCAGCCCCGACAGGCGTCGGCCCTTGCGGGCCCCTTCCATGTTGCTGACATCTCTTTGAGGCGCGCGTGGAACACGAACGCGCCGTCGACACGGCCTGTCGTCGTCATAAGACGGACGGACGGCGAGTTTACCCATCACTCACCGTCCACGTGGTCCGGTAGCCTGACAACCAGTCTTCCTAAGGAGTATCGTATTACCCAGTATTGGGCAGGGATGTGGACATCAAATAGACAGTCGCTCCATGTTAAATACTGGTTTTCAGCTGCTTGACTGTTTGACTGGAACCCGTCCCCAATATAGTTCGGACAAGATCTTGTTTGGCAGATGGTGATTGAGATACCACTATATTCATCATCATCTTGCACCAGCACCTATCACGCAAAATTGCTTGTGGACTATATATCTATTAATCTTGGGAAAGAAATACAAAGAGCTACAAATAAATAAAATTGCGTCTAAAAATAATTCGACCTTTGGTAAATGCAATCAGATCTCTTGATCTAGAGTTGATAAGAGGTTCTTACCTCTTATCAACTCTAGATCTCCCTAAATTATGCTGGTACGTGTATGAAACCTTGCAGTAACCAAACAGACAGAACCCTCAAAAAGTAAACAAACATTTTACCCAAGAGCCATACCTTCGAGACAAAAGATGTCGATTAATAATCACCCCCTGAATTAATAACTACCCGTAATTGAGATGTTTGCTCAAAGTCCTAGGGGTTGCTCCTTCAACCCTTATTATTTGAACGACGATTCATATTTAGTCAACCGTGATTATGATGAGATGCGCCATTTTGAATTTTGACGTCATTCTTTGGGGGTGTGTGATTAAAATGTGCTTATGGATGAAGTTTTTGTTATGAGAAAGGTTGCAATTAGGTAACTTGCATGTTGTCGTATATACCAAAATATATTTTTTTTTATGAAGGGCCTGCAATTAGATGTAAATGAATGAATTGGTAGCTTCGGTACTGTCCGTACTTGCCATCACACTAATTATTGTGTTGTATTGTATTGTAGTTGCCAGTGAATAGTTAAAAAAATAATGTAAGTACTTCATCGACGTGTTAGTGTTTCCAATCATAATTTAATTATCTAGACCAGAACTTTGCCGAATCGAATTTAAAAAATGAAAAATCTTCAAAACATAAGGAACGTGTTATTAGAACCCAAAACATGACAAAGAAGCAAATTCAAAGCAATGGGTTGTTAAGGTCAGATATGCAGTTGCTCCTTGTGAAATACTGATATTCAGCTGCATACGGTTAGACTAGAAGTCGATCGTAACATATATTTTTTTTCAAAATCAAAAGTAATTTATTCAAACTAGGCTGATAATCAGCACTTTTCGAACGTCAAAATTTACTTTACTTTACTTATTTACAAGTGACAGTCCCCCAAAACGCCCACCCTTCGACACTTCCTAGTGTTTTTGCTTTAAAGAAGAAGTGGCGAAACAAACTCCCCAGCAACACATCTTTGAGAAAAGGCTTGGCAAATGATAATGAAAGAAGCAAAGAGTGAACGAAATGTTGAAACAACAAAATGTCGACTGAACTTAGATTTAATTACACAATTGCTTAAGTTATTCCACAGCCGTCTATCCATTCTCAAAAACCTACTTAGGTTACACAACAGAGAAGCGAAATTCTATAAAATACTTGTGCAAAGTTACGTGTATGGCAGAATACACGTCAGTCATACAGTAACGGCCAACTGTTATTCAATCATAGTAAATAATAATTTCAATTATGTACTGTCAATGGGAGCTGAGATAACCTCTCTTACATTTTGTACAGTTCGCAAACAAAGTTTGATATTGTATTAATTTTGGTTCAGAGAAGAGTGAAGTTTTGAAGTCTTAGCTATCTGATAGGGAACTGAAACTAGTGTATTAAAATGGTATTTTATGAAAACGACTAATAAGGATGTTTACTGACTAAAAAAATATGATTCTAATTAGTCCGTCTGTTAGATTATCGAAAAATATTGGATACGTATTTTTTGTTTTATCAAATCAATAAAAACTGACGAAGTTAAAACGCGTCAAAGATTTGAGTGGGGGGTTTCGATGTCACTCATCGGTAAAAAACGTCATACTAATGTTTTAGAATATGACGTCACACGAGTTTTCAAAGCAATGTATCTTCATTTTTGTTTACGTGAATAAAGAAAAAATACGTGACCAATATTTTTTTGGAAATCAATCTGACGGACTAATTAGATTTTTTTTGTTAACTACCCTATTCAAGTATTCTAAGCTCGCGTTCATGGTTTCTTTTCCAGATCATGTTGACTGCTGTAGGAAGTTTTTGCGATTACTACACTTCCCGTTACTATTTTTTATTTCTATTATTTCGTATTGGCTTTCTATTACAGGGCTTAGTTAGCAAAACAAGCTTTTTTGACGTGTCAGTGACACTGAGGTCCACTAACTTCATCTTCCCTACCCCATTTATCACAAAATTAGTCTGAAAACCAAAAAATCATAAAGGTAGAATTTATTTTAAATACCATTAGGTTATCCCATCTCTAACACGAAGTGAGTGTGTAATAGGGGACCAGCCTAATGGCATCGACCGGGCATAAATCCAGACTTCATGGACAGAAACTCCTGAAGGAAAATCCTATAACACTTTGCCGTACCCGGAAATCCAACCCAGGAGCTCTTCCTCAGCAGTCGTACTTTTGCGGTCATTAGACCCGGCAGTCAAAAAAATTGTGATAATTGAATTTATTAACGTATAGTGCAAGCAAGCCTAAATTCATGTCATGGTAAATAAATCAACAAATATAAGTTTTTAATCTAACACTATTATTAATACTCAAAGGAATTTATTGTATCTTATCTGATACCACTACATACTCAATAGTTAAGGCGTGTACACACGCGGTGCACATCACGCGCGTCGCGTGATCGCGGCTGTCTGTCATTATGTAGCGTTCAGCTCACTGCACGACGTTGTTCCAATAGTGTGCACTTTGAACAGTGTGCTAGTGTTCGTGTGGTAGGTATCTATATGTAGGTATGCTATGTAACTATAGTTTAAGCTCAGGTTTAAATTACGTCACGGATAAGTAGCTTGAATACTTTTGTAACTTCTGGCTATGGAAGTTCAAAAAAGGTGGTTCATTAACTACGTAAATTCGTCCTACTTTTAGAACGAATACTTAAACATTATTTTTTTAATTAAATTGCTTTCGCTCGCTGACATCTCTTTGGGGCGCGCGTGGAACACGAACGCGCCGTCGACACGGCCTGTCGTCGTCATAAGATGTACGGACGGCGAGCTAGCCCATAGTAGTTAGGTAATTGTTTAAGAGCAGTTTCTGTGTCTTCTTCTTACTTCTGTATTCTAGATGTTACTGCATCTGGGCAAAAGTCAATTCACATCTCCACCACGATCATCATCTTCCTGCCAATGTATTTGATGTTGGCGCACGCAACACGTCTTCTGTCATTCTCCCCTGTCCAGACGTCACGGTATCACTTACTTCTTTCTCTTTTATATCATTTCTCACACAATCCATCCATTTTTTCTTTGGTCTTCCTTCCTCTCCATCCATCAAATGATAAAAGATGACCCGAAAAGAGAAACTAAAAGGTCTGTATTACCAACCTATTAGAGCGACACTCAAGACTCAATCATTACTTAGAATTTGTTTCAACTGATGAAATAGCTCAAATCTAGGCTTAAGGCTCGTTTTCTTTTGCCGTTCGTGTTCCACGCGCGCCTCAATGAGATGTCAGCAACACGGAAGGGGCCCGCAAGGGTCGACGCCCGTCGGGGCTGCGGGTTGTTCGTAAGAGATAACATGGGTGGTTTTTAGTCAGTAGAAGTCTGACACTCTCTTTCGCTCTGCCCAAGAGCGGGAGGGGTTATTTGATGATTTCCCACACTCAAAAAAAAAAAAAAGGGGCTCGTTCTTTTGTACATACTTAATAGTTTTTAAAAGTACCATACTTCCATTGTAAGGAGAAATCAAATCTGCACCCCCCAGATGACAGTATATGACCTGTCATCGATCTTTTATGTGAGTCCTCGAAATCCTAATTAACCCTCTCAACAAAAAACCAAACAATCCAACATGCAAACTAGAACCACCATAGAAAAACCCCTTTCAGCGAAATAAGTACTTACCATAAATTTTTTACTAAACTTAAAAGATGGCTAAATGCCTGTCACTTCACGAACCTTATTATTACCCACTCATGACCCCCAGTTCCAACTATTTTTACTGAGGGTAGGAAAAAAATTAATCCGCCCACTTTTGATTCAAACCCCGAGTGACAGTTGACACAATGCGTAGTATTAAAGGGTTAACAAAGGGCTGTGAACGGGCGCTTTCGAAGGGTTAATTGCATGTTCGTTTCAAATATGGCGGCAGTTTGGACGTTTTTTTTTGCCGTCGTGCAGTTTTTGTGTTGTAGTGTGTTTACTTTTATATAGATTTTTTGTTGGATTTTTAATAAGTTTGACTGCGGGCTGGTTTGTCGCAAGTCCGAATGAAAGAAAGAAAACATATTTATTTAGCACATGCCACAAGTGCACACAACAAACAATAAAAACTAAACTGAAACAGTGTGTGCATCTCACGGCTGCGCCAAATAGGACCAGTTCAGCACAAATGCCGATCAGCTGTGCCCGACAACAACAGCCGAATGCTGTACAAGTCCTGGGTTTGGTTGGGTGAGGTCTGGGTTGGGTGCCCGTTGGGGTTGTGGTTGAAAGAGATACCACGGCCTCGGCACAAGGGCTAAGAAGGAACATGAGTGGTTTTTAGTCAGTAGAAGTGTGACAATCCCGCTCCGCCCAGAGCGGGAGGAGTAATTTGATGATTTCCCAAACCCCCCCCAAAAAAAAAGCTCCATGAGGAATTTCTCAGTAGCAGCCACGCATCCTGTATTTGTCAAAGGTTTTCGGCTTTCGTCATATCACACGTAACTTATCTTAGATTTTTGATTCAAGATTTCCGTAATGTATTTTACCAGCGCAAAACATGCAAACGTAGTGGAACTACCTTTCCTAAAACCGAATTGTTTCTTGTTTCTTCTCCTCGTGTGATTAGTACCTAACTTGGTTTCAGAGTTTTATGCCACCGAGAGGTAGGAAAAGACTACTATCGTATTTTTTAAATTAGTAAGATGTTCTAAATTCCTACAAAGTTTAATATAGGTACTATTGTCCCAGACAGTTTTCAAATAAACTCCAAGACCATCTGACAAAAATTGCGTGACATCACCGAAAATGATCATTATCGACCATAATAATTCGCGTAAACGTCGTAAATTCGACATAATTTAACGTACATTGTGGTTTGCGTTTCACAATTAGCGGTCGATTGGGTCGGCGCTCGCGCATATGACGTCACTACGTCATTTCACGTCATCTGGTCGTTATTGTAATCTGCGGTTTGACGGCGACATACGATTGTCGCGTGCGGAGAAAGCCTTATTTTTTAATCAAATTAATATATTGTTATTAGGCTTTATTGTGACCTTTTGGGTACGTTTTATATGTAATATGTTGTGTAATTTGTCATTCATTTGTGGTTTGACATGTGCGGTATTTTTCTGTAAAATTGCTCTTGCGAAAGTCGTGTAAGTTCGGGTTTTAGTTAATTTAATTCTATATTTCAAATAGGTATTGTTTTAACATAGCATAACATCTTACATCATGCCAATAATCCCCGAAAGATTAGGCATAATTAATTATATCCACATTTCCATTTACCCCAGTTATGTTTATGTCTCATGCAATAGGGAGTAAGCCTATTGTCATTAACCGGGCACAAATCCAGACTCCGTTGGTGTTACTGAGAAATTCTTAATGGAAAAACTCCATAACATTTCCCCGACCTGGGATTCAAATCATCTTGGGACCACAAGACCTAGACCGACCTAGACTAGGCAGGCTGCTTGTTTAATGTATAACAGAATAGAATGATAGTACTCATACTTAGCTGGGTAAGACTGGATGCGGAAGGCGGAAGACTGGGTAGCACAGCTTGGGAGAGGTCTATCACTAGCATTGCTTTGGGATGTTGTGATGTGATTGATTAAAAAAATACAAGAAAGTTCATCAAACAAATTTTACCCATTTCGTAAAACACTCCTAATAATTCATCTTCACTGCTAATTTACTAACAGTTTACATTTCTCACAATAAATTCAACTTAAAACGCGATAAAAAACAACAGAAACGAAATAATATTAAAACGTCATAAAACTTATTCCACACTCGATCACCTTAATAATAACTGTTTAAAGTGTCCTGCACCGCGTTATTAGGGTACGTCCACACGTAAGTGACGGTTGTAACGAGAAAATTAACAGGCGCCGCGTCGCGTCGCGCGTCGAAACTCGCGAAACAATTACACGCCCGCGCGGTAATTTAACGTTGAATTTGCATAATTGCAACGATAACAGCCGAAGCCGCGGGCTATGTCGCGTCAACGTATACCGGCCCTGTGACAATTACAATGTACTTTTTGCAGTGTTTACATGCTCAATTAATGGTAGAATTAATCAATTTATGCTCGCAATATGCAGATGTGGGAAGATTGTTGCTAATAGGTTTCTCTTGTGGGTTTATGTGATGAGTGTGAATGATAAATTGGTTAATCGTTTAGTTTTAAAATGATATTCATCAAGGAGTTTAATATATTTTGTTCATTAAGATTATGGTAATTGGTACAACGCTTTGAATTATAATGCAGCTGCGTAAGCCATAGGTAAAAACATACCTGAGATAAATTGATAATACTGTTGGACTGTGCCAGATGCGGATTGGGGCTTAGCTAACTTCATACTTCATGCATATTATTATGAAATCACTCTACAGTGTTCTTTAGGAAACAAGCCTCACTCTTGATCCTTCTTTTCCTTGAGAAAGAATGTACTGTTATCTACCACGCATTTATAAATATGTGGATTTGGATGTACGGGCGGCGCACATCCAGTTTCTACCATCTTTCAGATTTCTTTAATTGATTTTCAACTTTACTGCTAAAGCATTTTAGGTTTAAGGTTGATTAGGATTTGTCAGTTTTGTGTAGCTTGATGTGTTAGTCGTCTTTTTACTAGAAATACAGTATTCCTAGTAAAGGTTTCATTAAATTCATGAATATAATGAGAGTTTGTGACATTGTAATTATTTCCATTAAAAAAAAACAATTAACCACTTAAGTCACATCAAATTGACAGCCTCGTTGGTCTAGAGGTCGCAAACGTGCCTGCTGAGTATTGTCTTGGGTTCGATTTCCGGGTCAGGCAAAGTGTTATTGGGGTTTTCCATCAGAAATTTATCTCTGGTGATGGTAATAGGCACCCTATTACATGGGACTTCAACATATCTGGCGATATGTGGATGAACTGTTAAGTACACCTCTGCCTAACCCTTCGGGGATCAACATCACGCCTTAACGTTCTGTATGTCACATCAAAAAACGCAAACCTATCCACAAACAATCAATACGTAAATTACAATTACCCGCCATAAGGACGCGTTCACACGACGCGACTGGCACCGCGCGTTGTCGCGACATCGCGACACCGGCGCCGGCAATTAATCAATGTGTCGCGCGTTTCTCGTCAAATTGCTTTATTGTCGCCCAAATTGGTTGAGACCGGGTGATTTTCCGGTAGATTATTGTTGCTTTATTGGACTTAGTTTGTGTAGGGAAAGTTTGTTTGTGCCTTTATTTGGTTTGGAACGAAGTGTTGATTGTGTTTGGATTAAGTTTTTTTTTTTTGGTTGATTTTTATGGTAGTTTGTGTGCTTGACATTTGGATGGAAACTGAGAGAAAAAGAGACAGGAAACAGTAGAGCTACTATAATATAATTATATTAAAATTATAAAGAGGGAAAGTTTGTTTGTAATTAATTAAATAATAATGAATTAAATAATTGAAATGTATTAATTACTACACCAAAACAGACAGACACCATTACCATAAGTGTAAAAAGCTGTTATTTTGGTAGTACATAAAATTTAATTTATTTGTATTAGTATAATAATTATCCTTCTCATAGTATGTACCTGCCCTTTACTATCGTGTTATAGGTACCTACATGCATTATTTACTTGAATTGATCCTACTAATATTATAAATGTGAAAGTTTGTGAGAATGGATGTGTGGATGTTTGTTACTCTTTCACGCAAAAACTACTGAACGGATTTGGATAAAATTTGGTACACAGATAGTTTATAACCTGGATTAACACATAGGATAGTTTTTATCCCCATTTTATCTTCCCGTGGGATAATTTGCGAGTTGTAGCGGGCGAAGCCGCTGGCAACAGCTAGTAGGTAATAAACAGAACTTTTCGTGAACATCATGAGAAGACCTTTACCTATACTGTAACATTTTTCAGAAAATTGCCGGGCGTATACGAGTATGTATGCATGTTATTTGGTCATGTTTTTAATTTATCTAGTTTTATTCATTTAGTATTCATTTGTCTAGCTTTTCTCTATTTATTTACATATTTATTTATTTATTTAGTGAACTATACGACGATTTATAACGAAAATGAGCGCGTGAAATTTCATAAATTGACCTTTGGGCGTAAAGATATTATGAAAAAACTATTGGATGTATTCACTTAAAACAATTTATTTGATCTTTTGAATTAATTATCTATCCCTGTATGGTTTCACTTTTGCATTTTCATACTACAAAAGTTATTTATTTACGCTGAAAGATGAGTTCAAATAAGTGTTAAAATATGGAAGTTTCGACACTCATAACTTCTAAGCCAATGATTTTTTTCCAATTCTGCTTCCATACAGGGCTAGATAATATCAAGACCAGTTGATACAATTTTTAGTTTTGAATCTTCACCGTGAAACAGACGAGTAATCACCATACTACGTTTGTATGGAAGAATGACCGGCTAGTTCAACCTTAAACTGGTTTCGTACAGCTGGGTTGGTCTTCGTACACACGGGCCACACATCTTGACACATGTCCAGTTTATAATAGCCTCGATTTGTACAGACTTCGCACACTATGAAAGACCTACTTATACTGGTTGATTAGTAGTGGTCTTCATGCATAGGTAAACTATAAAAAAAAAACTGTCTAGATCCCATAACAAGAAGTAATAGTGTCCATGACTTTATCATAACAAGGCAGCCCGCTTTTTAATTTACTTACCCTTAATTTTAACTAAAAACATTTTTATAGAACACATAATAACATAATACGTGGACATTACTGTACATCTGCCCAGTAAAATAATAAGGATAGGTTATTAGAATTTCATTAACACTTTTTAACAGTCCACCTTTTATGCTGTCATGTTCTATATTTTTTTCTAGCGTCCGTCCACCTGTGACAATACTTAATTACGAGACACCCTGAGCAGCTTACAACTTGTTGCCTGCCTCATATCTTTGCCAAAACAAGATCTATGCAGTCTCGCATTTTTGGAACTTATTTATATGTACACCTACTTTTTATTTTAAAATACTTTTTTTATGGCGTGATGAAAATCACTTTTTCAACACACTTGCTCATAAAGTGGCTCTAATTTCACCGCAATTAGGCATATAATGACACCTGTAATCAAACTGTGAATTTTTCATTACCATTATTCACAAGTGAGTTATAGGTTTTTTTTTTAATTTTTTGGTTGAGTTGCTCTGTTCTTAAAAAAGTTTCGATACTAAAAAGATTGAGTTCAATACTACAAATAAATTAATGTACCTATTCCTTGGTCATTTCATGCAACTTCGAATTTAAATAGATAATTTCAACTTATACATACGTTTTTAATAAATAAAACTTTTGTTTTCTCTGTAATAAAAAAAACTTTGAATTTCCCATTTTGTACGTGACCGCAACACTATCCGCGGAAAGCCAAAAAAAAAAACCTAATCTTTTAGTCTATAGCCGATCGCCATTGTTAGATGCGCGCTCAGGATAATTTATTATTTTAAATAGATAATTTCAACTTGTGTATACGTTTTCAATTAATAAAACTTTTGTTTTCTCTGTAATAAAAAAACTTTGAAATCCTCATTTTTTACGTGGTTAAAACACTATCCGCAAAAAAAAGAAACCGGCCATAGACTAAAAGGATGATCCTTTTAGTCTATGGCCGATCGCCATTGTTAGATGCGTCATTTTAACTGTTGAAAACATGTTAAAAGTGATTTTTTTGTGTTATTTTCTTCACAAGTGTGTTGAAAAACGTCGTATGATACACGTGTGTATTGATGATTACCGTTGTCGGCTCTCTTAAGACCCTCACCTAACGGCTCGGGTCTCAAAGGCGCCTCAGCGGTAATCACCAACGTTACACACTTATACCATAATGTACTATTTTTGTCTGAAAATCACCTCAACATCTTCTACAGAAGCAAAAACCATAATTTATCAGTTTTAATTCCTATTTCCTAATATCAACACACGTTTTTTATGTAGTTATTCATACAAAAAACTACATACCCTCAAAAAAAGCCCCCATCTGATCTCAAAAAAATCTCGCCGATCAATTAAAAGTCCCCGCTGTAATCAAGGGTCCGCCATTTTGTCTCTGCCACGTGATCGCACGACCAAACACTGCACCCTCCGAGAATTTGATCGACGCAAATAAAAAGAAGGCACGTGAATAGCCCGCTTTATTAGCTAGGAAGAGTTGATGTAGAGTTTACTGGAAGTGACAGTTGACATAGTTTGGATTTTGTGAGTTTACTGAAGCTAGAAGAATATGGAGGAGCTCGTGGCTTAATAAGAACTGCCACTCGGGTCGATCTTTAGGTAAAGCTGTGCTTGCCTAGGTCGGTCTGTGGATGGGTTGGCAGTCGTTACAGGTAGTCAGTGACCTGGAATTCTGACATCCAGTCTTACCAAAGAGTATCGTATTACCTAGTATTAACTGGGTTGTGGAGGTCAGATAGGCAGTCGCTCTATGTAAAATACTGGTATTCAGCTGCATCCAGTTAGACTGTAAGCCGACCTCAACATAGTTGGGAAAAGGCTAGGCAGATGATGACTGAAGCTAGAAGAATGTGCCTAGTTGGTCGGGTGGTTGCAAACGCGAGTATTAAACGTGAGGTTGTTATTGTTAGCCCTAACAATAACAACCTATACCGCGGCCTCGACATAAAGGGCTAAGAAGGAACGTGGGTGGTTTTTAGTCAGTAGACGTCTGACATTCCCTTTCGATCTGCCCAAGAGCGGGAGGGGTTATTCGATGATTTTCCATCAGCCAAAAAAAAAGGTTGTTATTGTTATGATATTTGGAATTTTTCAGTGGCTGCCACGGAATCTAAATTTGTGCCTAGTTGATTGTTGTCCCTAAGTACTACATGGGACTTTAGACATGACTCGAAAACTTTAATGTACTATTAGGTACACTTTTGCCTAACCATTTGGGGATTCTAGGCACTTCGTGAATATGATTGTATGGGAACATTGTAGTTAAAATCCATGAACAATGTTACAAGAATCACCCCATATTGTATTGAGGTGGACTGGCTGCAATCATGAAACACTGCATCGGATAATTATCTCTCATCTGCAATTTGTCTGTACCGGCTTTATCGAACATATTCTATTAATTTCTTAGGCCTAAAAGTTATCGTAGAGGGCTGCATCTTCTTGTTACATACTGTTTTCCTTGTTTCAAATATATTTTGGATGCAGCAGCAAAAGGGCAGTATCAAGAAGTAGAAAAAGACATCGAAATTGACAGAGAGATAAGGTGTAATGGCGTGGTAGTACTTTATTAACATTAAGTCAGAGAGCCATATCCAGCAGCTGTATGTCTTTACGTTTTAATGAAAGGGTCAGGATACTTGAAAAGTTCAACGTGTGCACAATCCCTAATATGAGTAAATGGCGAATATTGTGGACCATCATGCATAGATATTATTATACAGGTTGGTATGTCTACAAATGTACTAGATGCTACTTATGAGCTAGTTCAGATTATGCGTAATCTAAGCGTCACGCGTCCGTGAGTACGCGTGCGGATGCTGAGATGAAGCCTTGATATTTTGTTTTATTTCGCATAATAACTGAAATCTAAATTCATCATTATCATATTTTCATCCATAAGTCTAACTTCATCATCATCATTAATTTATTTCAACCAAAAGCCGTCCACTGCTGGAAGTGTCGCAACATTGACCAGAACCGTACCTCTCGCATCCAGTGGAAAAATCTAACTTGATTTCGAATCATAAGTCATTTGTGAAAATTTTTGGTTACATAGAAATAATTTTCCTACAACCCTTTGTCTACCGCGAATAAAAGTTTTTTATAAAGAGTTTTATTTAATTGAATAGAAAACCGTACATACAAAGTGGGAAAATCGGAAAAGGTTTACGAAGTAGCAGCCCGAAATGTCATTAAAACCGTCCACCATTAGCCCATTGTCAAAACCTAACTAACAATACTTCATACAACCCTTTTCATCAAAATTTAAAAACATCACAACGTTCAAACATACTCTTCGTAACATAAACTTAAATGACTTTAAGATAGAGTTTATTTTCAGTTACCAAAGTGTATTTAGAAAACGTCTAAAATAAAAGATGCTATCGTACAAGAGGACGCAATAAATTAGTCAGTTATTGAATTCAATTATCAGGGTCGGTTCAGAGTTATCTGATCGTTGTGTTTTGAACAACTGACATGACAACGTGGCTTAATGAAAAACTTTTTCAATTATGGATTGCTTTTGTGAAACACGTGTAGGTAATTACCGAGTTCACTGAAGCCCACCTTTCATCCTTATGTCCTAAGTAATAAGGTTGAAAAGTCCGTCAATGAACTCGTACACACGGCGACATATTAAATTTGCATTTCTGGTATAACATGGCCACGTTTTGTGTAGATTTCCCGTTCAATGAGAGATCCGCATAAACTGGTTTTGTTTGTCATGATTGGTTGCCATGCGTACACATGGCGACACATCAAACTTGTACGTTTCTGGTATAAGATGCATCGCTTTGAGAAATCTGAGAAAGACTATGAAGGTGAGCACCCATTTTAACCGACTTCAAAAAAGAGGAGGTTCTCAATTCGTCAGAGACTTTTTTTTATAAGAACCGGTATCATGTTGCTGGCTATCTTCTTCTTATTGTGTCGCTGACAATATTTAAACTGAGTCAGCCCAAAATTTAGCGACGAGTTTGTCATTTTCTGTTCCGTCCATGAACTCCTGTGATGTGCAAGTAACGGGACTGGCAGAACACGATATCAAGTGGCTCATCGTTTGTGGGGAAACACCACATTTACACTCCAGGGCAGAGTCGTCTATGAATCTCCACTTGAACAGGTTTTCCTTGCTTCGGCCAACCTGTGCAATTTAAGGACTTCTAGGTCAGCCGTGGCAACTCGTGTCCAGGTGGGAGATTTTCGGCAAATGGCACAAATGGGATGGGTAGCCAAACTATCTTGTTGCCGACTATTTTGCTGCCGTACTATTTTGTTCCTTGATAGGTAATAAGTGAGAGAAGATAAAATCAAAATAATCATTCTTTGCAGCTTTCAAAAATAACCCTTCAAAATCTCAACCCTAAAAACAACAAAACTCCACACCCAAAATTGGTATCATTTAAATTTCAACGGTCGAACGTCGGCCATATTGCGATTTTCAATCAACGTTCGATGTTCAAACGGCATCCATTCGCGCAACTGTCATCGGGCGGACACGGACGTGACGTAACAACGTGTTCGCGGAACGGTTATCGCTACATCTCTGTAGCTACATGTGATTTTAATTTACGGATGGTTACTGCTTTAGGAATTGAAATTTGTTTTTGGAATGAGCTCTTTGTAGTACTTATAGGTACGTAGGAAGAGAGCTGGCGTAGTAGGGTTGTTGACCTAAATAGTGCACTTTATTTTTTTTAGTTTTAACTGCACTGATCAATTTGTAGTTTGATGCTTGGTTTCGGCATTTCATTTGTGATCATTGCTTAATTACTGGTTGTGAGTTACCACTTTAAGCCTCAACGGCAGAACGGGTTTGGACATTATTTGGCACATATAGACTCACAACCTGGGTTAGAACATAGCATTTTTATCCCAATAATGCGTTCCCGTGGGATAATTCCCAATTTCTCCGCCAGCGAAACTGCGAGTACCAGTACCATATCATAACATCACGCCTGTAATCCCCTAAGGGTTAAGCAAAGATACGTCTATTAGTACAAACAGATTTCGCCAGTCGTGTTTAAGTCCCAAGTCAAAGTGGGCGAGCGTATTGCCATCAATTGCTTGATGGATGCTATGGAGAAATTTCTGATGGAAAAACCAAATAACACTTTGCCCGACCTGGTAATCGAACACAGGATGTCATGCACAGTAGTCGCGCTTGCAACCGCTAGACCAACGAGACAGTCGTAGTTAGAGAGATAGACAGAAGCCAAATTGTAATTTTTGTAGAATCTCAATCATCATAAAAGTATGACCAGTACCTATCTAAAAAACCATCTAACAGTAGCGTACTATATTACCATAAAACGTAATTCTATAATCTCCATATATACCCATCTACTAATCCCCACTTCAATACATCGAACCCCATATTATCAAAATGTTGCCAGAACAATAATTCAATATCAAAATGGTGCACATGGCATTACTTGCATCTGTCAGGCGCCTGCTGATTCAAAAAACGAACGCATAATGCGTTGATACACATTTGAAAGCCATCCAGTTTAGATTGAGCTTCACGATGTACAATTCTTTATCGTGTTTTTTATAGTAAACGATAGGTAGTGTTGTTGCAGGATACGCTAGTCTAGTTTTTATAACTACCAGGAGGGTCTAGTTAAAGTGATATTCTAAGAAATCGTAATAACGATGCCGAAATTCAAAAACGTTTTTGAAGGACAGGTTTTGAAAAGGTTTTTTCAATCGTGTCGAAAGTATTTGTGAAAAAACGATACGCTTTAAAAGCAAGGTCCACTCGTCTAGGTCCTTAAATTTCTAAAGCAGCCAATCTGTCAAATTGAATTTCATGAACTGGTTGATGAAATTCAAGAGTTGATTCATTCCTAGTAAGTTTTTAATCTGACATGGTCACTAACACTAAAACAGGATATTTACAGTGTATCCGTGATCATCGTGTTTGCAACAGTGCCAAAATATCGCAACTCAAAACAAAAATAGTAAACATAGATAATGGAGTTTCTTGTCGGTTCTTCTGCATAGGAAACGATCAACCCGAACAGTGCACCTTTTCTCGACGTGGGCCTAATGTGAAATAAAATGTTTGATTTCGAAATATCCCGTTTTCAGTGTTAATGACAGACATTCCTTTCTTTCCTCTACTCAATGTTACCAGAACACAAAAACGTAAATATCTAAACCAAGTTCAGTTATTAGTTCCAACTAAACATCGCCATAATAATTATAATAAATCTGGCCTCCACAACTCAGGTCAGTCTCCGCTGGTCACTGACTAGTGTCGCCGCGGGCGGCAGATGACCGAACCATGATTTATGGCGGGACACACCAGTGCATTTACATTGGTAAATGTGATCGGTGTAATTACAGGCTTGTTTCGGCCACGGGCGGTTACCAAGGATGGGAACAGGACACTTCTGTGTATGCGATTGTTGATTGGAGCAGTTTGCTTTTGTTCTGGTGATTTAAATTAAGCTTGTGGTTATTGTTTTGGAACACTCACACTCAACTCGACAAAACTTACGTGGAAATTATGTTTTGCCTACTCTTTCGTTATTTTTTGTTGAAAAATTTAAATTACACAGCACAACAGACGGTTAATTTGTTTCTCTGGGACTTCGTTGAGCTTCAATGTCTCGGCGCTATTTTGGTGGTCGCTACTGCTGATTCTGGCTTTCAAGAGTTGCAATGGTTTGGGAATAGTCTGGCGGACTTGTCCCAAAAAACCTTCAAACTCATAGCATTTATTTCTATTGGACCATTATAGGCACTTTTGAATGATTTATGGCAGGACACACCAGTGCATTTACTTAGCAAGCAACTTGTGAAATTACTTAGCAAGTTGCACATTACAAAGCGTAGGCCTTTATGGAGAAGAATTGGCAAGAAACTCCATGGACATTCTTTTACCTAAGTATATCAAAATAACCTTAAACATCTTGTAGATAAAGAATTAATTGCCGAAACAATGGCAATAGTTTATGCGGGTCATTTGATATTTCCAACTCCAGAAACTTTGAATGAAGAATTCCTTGCGCTTTTTAAAGTTATAAAATCGGAATTTGAATATTGCCTTTAATTGACCAAGTAAATTGAACCGGAGTTATTATAGAACTACCTAAATACCTATTAGTAACTAATGTACTAACTTGAATAAGGGACGTACAGACCCGGGAAGTGTGGCAGAAAAAAGGGGAGACCTATAAACAGCTGTGAAAGATTCCGGGATTATAATAATATGATCATAACTGTAGGCACTAAAACTAACCTAAACTAACGCCACGCCAAGAAAAACCTGACAGGCTGCAAAATAACAACAAAGTAAGTCACTACTTCCCAAGCAGATCTTGCTAAGTATCATAACACACCTTTGTGCACCCACAATCGGGCATAACCAATCTAAAATCAAAAACAACATACAGCCAGTTCAGTCTGTTTAAAAGGAGCAATAAAGGAACCAATTTCATCCCGTATTGTTTGTCAAAAACTCGATTATGTCCGGTGCTATAAGAATGATGAAAAAATGAAGCAGTATGATAGCTACTCATCGTGGGATTGAACTAGCGAAGCCCCCTGTTTTGCTTGTCATGCAAGTGAGATTTGTCTTTATTTTGATAGTTTTTGAAACAACTGCTGTATTTATTTTTCTGATATTATGTTGGGAAGTCCTGAGTAATGTACTGCAGAAATAATCGTTGCGTCATTTGCATTTAATTACAACTATATACAACCAACTTCGTTTGCCGTTCGGAATACGAAATCGACCATAAATTCAAGCATCGGACTAATTAGAACAAACATTCTTCAAATAAACACACAACGATCCAGGCAAAGATATAACGGCATCAATCCAAACATGTTCTAAACTTAAATAAACTTTTTTCTGGCGCCCGTTTTAAAAAAAGAACTGCTTTCGTTTATTTTCCCGCGCTGTCGATAAACGAGGCGTGACATTCGAAATTTTCGGTGTTGTCAGCACACAAAAAACATGGAAATAGAATAGTGTTGTTTGGTGTAATATTAATGCGTCTAACGGACCTCTTTTGTGTCGTTAGGGGATGTATCATTCACGTCATCGCTCATTGTAATGAATAGGTTAATGATATTAGAGTAGAGCAAAAAGGATTAATAGTGTATGAGAAATGATTTTTAGAATTATTTTTTTGCGTTAGTTTTTAAGTTTCCGGGAGTGTAGATTGTAAAAGTTTTTTTCTGTTTCCTTAGTAAATCTATTTAGCTGTTTTCTATTATAGACTTGGAGGATTTGAAAGTGGCTATTTAAATTGAATTGATAGAGGTAATTGTTCGCGTAAATCCTCTGCGAGAAGAAATTCAATTTGATTTGCATTTTATTGTTACATCGTGTCGAGTCCCATTCCTGTTATTTATCTCTGAAAGCAATTGCTAATAGTGAGGAGGACAAATAAGTAGTTCGATGGCAATTGACAGATCGTGAGAATCTGAAGTTGAAGACCTAATGTAATCACAGTTTCAGTAGTAAAAGTTAACGGGAATCAGATTAGATTATTGTGGACTTAAATTGACCGGTCATTGTGTCATCCTATTTAAAATTGCAGCTCTATTGAAGCCTGTAATGTGTAGTGTGCACACGGTGGTACATCGAGCTTCCTATACATTTCCAGTGTAACATGACCAGTGATCGGAGTATGTAGATTGATTTTTGGTACTTGTATCATAATTGCACATAGAAAGAAGAACGTGCATAAGCCATTTTTCCGGAAAGTAATTCCGGTATTTACGGATTCAATTAAATATTGTTAATGTTGGTATTGATATTATTCTACTCAATTCAAAAATTAATGGAAGGTATGAAAACTAAATTAATTTATTATATAACTGTTAAAAAACTCTCTCTCTTTCTGTGTTCTCTGTGTGTAAAATTCGAAGACATGTGAGATCTACCAACCCGCACTGGGCCCGCGTGGTGGCTTATAGCCCTTCCCCCTCACCTAGAGAGAAGGCCTGAGTCCCTGCAGTGGGAACATTATAGGCTGATGATGTTGATGATGATATAACTGTTGAATAATAAAAACAAATCGTGACTGTGTGCCGTTAAAAAAAATATGAAGAATATAATATAATATTGCTTATTTTAATACAATTCCTACCTAAGTTCCGGTTGTTTTTTGAACAATCAACTAATTCCGGAGGAATGTTCATATCAATACACCTATACTTTTCGGATCAAAGACCCCAATTCAATCTACCTACTCCGATCACTGAACATGCCCTCTCTTTGCATAGATTTCCCGTAGAATGAGAGATGTATGGATGTTTCAGTTTTTCTATAAAATAATATGTCATCATCATCATCATTCTCCTGCCCTTATCACAATCTATTTGGGGTCGGCGCAACATGTCTTCTTCTTCCATACTTCTCTATTACTAATCATCTCGGCAGTCACCTCCTTTCTAGCCATAATATCATCCTTCACACAGTCCATCCATCGTTTCTTTGGTCTTCCTCTACTCTTATAGCCATCTACATTCATACTCAACTTTTTCCTCATTCCTTCGCATCAAAAATAAGATGACGTGTTTGTTCATTTAATTCGATCGACAATAATTTCAAAAATGTACTGTAGTGGATCAGTTAAAATATCCATAGAGCAATGCGACTACAATTTAATTTTATTAGAGTTGTACATATACATGCATGCAGTTCTATATAATAACTGTGACAGGTAACGATTTAATCACAATGTGACCGTATGCGACAGCGGCGTACCGGACTACCGTAGAGAATGTAGAGATGCGCGCGCGGTGCGGCAGCGTGGCGCGGGAAAAACGTTCCGTTACTACGCTCGCTTTAGGAACCGCGTAAACCTATTAGTCTATGCCTTCCTACAGTACCTATTACTTATTTGATCTTTATTATTTTTCACCTTCAAATAATTTCAACTTTTTATGCAGATCACATAACAAACAGCCAACAACCGCTGGGTGTTTTATCGTGTCGTTACCAAACATTATGATTTAGTGATCGCGAGTGTTCCGTTCAGGTGGCGCACGCGCATCTGCCCCTCTTAATAACCCATTGTTTGATTGTGTTGCATATGCCTGTAGTGGGCAATGGGAAGATGTCTTTAGGGGTTATTTTGTTTTGAGGGGTGGGTGTTTTCTAGTTGTTGAAAAATAATGAAATGCCTGTATGAGTAAAGTTCTATTTCTGATTAGGTGGGATGAAACATCTGTAAGATTTTTTTTTATACAAACTTATGGTAAGGAAACATTTAAATGGGATGGTTAGATTTCTGAAGTCGGGCTGCGGGTTGATCGAAAGAGATACCGCGGCGTCGACACAAAGGGCTAAGAAGGAACAAGGGTGTTTTTTTCGGCGGCGTGTGGCTCGGCGTGGTGGCTTTCGGGATGACGTATTGCACTCGTAGTTTAGTTTTGTTTTATGAATTGTTCTTCTGACATTCAAAAGTGCCTGTAATGGTTTAATTGAAATAAATGCTTTGAGTTTGAGTTTGAGTTTAGTCAGTAGAAGTCTGACACTCCCTACCGCTCTGCCCAGAGTGGGATGAGTCATTTGATGATTTCCCACCCTCCAAAAAAAAAAAAGAAGTCTGAAGTTCTTGTGGAAGTTCTAATAGTCTAATGTAGTTTCAAAAGTGTTTTTTACCAATAGAAATATAAAAAGGTACTTTTTTACACACATAAATACATATACTCACACCCTTTTTCCATGGGGGTAGGCAGAAATCACAGAACGCCACTTTCTACAATCCTTACATACTCCTTTTGCCTCGTCCACATTCATACATCTGGTCATACACGCACGCCGGTTACGAGTACTACGCACCTGTCCTTTCTGAAGAACGGCACCAATAAGATCAGTGTATGTCTTTCTAGGCCGTCCCCTCCCGGCGGCATTGCCTTTCGTTAATCGACTTACATTCGTCCTCCCCACATGACCGAACCTCCTTAGCACACTCTTTAAAATTTTTGTCACTACATCTTCTTTTAAACCGCAACGTTCTCGTATAACCTCTTACTTCTACCTCTACTCTCCTCTTACCTCTCTTCTCCTCTACCTCTTGTTACCTACCTCTTAACTTTATTCTATGTACCTAATTTAAAGTTATATAACACCATACTTAACTACTTAATTTTTTTCATCTTCTTTTTTTCCCAAAAATGTAAGTAATTTACAAACTAATCCCCACAAAACCGTTACAAAGGTTTGATTTTATATTGTTTTGAAGTTGAAGTCATTGCGTTGGAAGGCCTACCACTAGGAGGACTTAAATTCAAAACAAAATACCTATAGATAACTATTATTATGTAAGAACACTATCAAAAAGGTAAATTCAATCAACCGCTACCAGCTTTTACAGAAAATAAAATATAAAATAAGTGTAAAGATATCGCAACTTTTAATTACTTTTTCAACACACTTGCTCATAAAGTGGCTCTAATTTCACCGCAATTAGGCACATAATGACACCTGTAATCAAACTGTGATTTTTTCATTACCATTATTCACAAGTGAGTTATAGTTTTTTATTTTTTATTTTATTGGTTGAGTTGCTTTGTTCTTAAAAAAGTTTCGATACTAAAAAGATTGTGTTCAATACTACAAATAAATTAATGTACCTATTGCTTACTCATTTCATGCAAATTCGAATTTAAATAGATAATTTCAACTTGTATTTAGGGGAAGTCAGCTCAAAGCGGCCATAGAAGGCAAAGCGGCCACGATTAATTTTTCTGATATTTAAAGAAAAAGCGCGACTATGCCATTCTGCACGCGTAGTATACCTCCCGCCCCGTGCCGATCAGTCATTCGGTAGCGGTGGGATCGAGCTGGTGGCGCTTAGTGACGAAAAATACGTTTTCGAGTCATTTGTTAAAATAATGTAAGGTAAGTTTGACCTGTTTTGGTCAAACCTGTTTAAGTTTAAATGCTTGCATTACACGTGTATTGTTACTTGTCTATTTGGCTTTGTTTCTTTAGTATTAGCCCCAAAATTTGATAAATAATGTGGGAGTAGTTAATTTTTATAACAAAATGGGCGATAAAGGCAAAGCGGCTCGGGCAAAGTGGCCAGGTGACCGCTTTGCCCTTATCAAAATATTATGATTCGATTGATAATGCTCAGTTATTTTGTTTAGATGGTCAACAATTACAAACGTAAAACTACCCAGGCGTCTTGGGATGAAGTTACGATGGCCCGAGCAATCAAAGATATAAATGAAAAGCGAAGCGAAGACTGATTGTGATTAAAACGGGTACAAAATGTTGATTAATTTATTAAAAAACATATAATATTATGTTTAATAATAATAAATAATGTTTTTAATAAAATTGTTTGGATTTTTATTTGGTCTAGCACGATATATTTCAACAAAAAATAAACATTTCCGAAGAATTTTTGGGGTGGCCTCTATGCCCTTACCACTATGGCCGCTTTGGGCGACCCCTCGGGCAAAGCGGTTTTTTGACATGTTTTTGTAATCTACAAATCTAAGGCTTATATTTAAATTTGCGCGAAATTTAATTGCAAATTACAAAAATTAAATAAATTCTCTACCTATTAGTATAAAATTATTTTAAAAAATGTATCGTTTTATAGGTTTTTTCTTAATTTAAAGTTAAGGTGGCCGCTTTGAGCTGACCTCCCCTACGTTTTTAATAAATAAAACTTTTGTTTTCTCTGTAATAAAAAAAAACTTTGAATACCCTATTTGTACGTGGCTGCAACGCTATCCGCGAATAGCCAAAAAAAAAAACTTAATCTTTTTGTCTACCTATAGCCGATCGCCATTTTTAGATGCGCGCGCAGGAAAACTTATTAATTGAAATAGAAAATTTCAACTTGTATAAGTAAATATACGTTTTTAATAAATAAAACTTTTGTTTTCTCTGTAATTAAAAAAACTTTGAATTCCTCTTTTCTCAAAAAGCAAAAAAAAAGAAACCTCATTCTTTTAGTCCATGGCCGATCGCCATTGTTAGATGCGCGCGGAGGAAAACTGATAAATTTTTCCCGCCATGGCGAAATCTTTTCCACAACTCGTTTTAACTGTTGAAATTTTTTTTGTGTTATTTTCTTCACAAGTGTGTTGAAAAACGTCGTATGATACACGTGTGTATTGATAATTACCGTCCTCGGCTCTCTTAAGACCCTCACCTGACGGCTCGGGTCTCAATGGCGCCTCAGCGGTAATCACCAACGTTACACACTTATACCATAATGTACTATTACAACTCTAATGGAACTTACAGAAGCAAGCAATAAAACATTTTACACCTACTAAGGCAAAACCATTTTTGAAATTTTATTATTTTTCTACTTAAGTTTTATCCATTACATCCATAAAAGATATTTTATCTGATCAAAATCACATGGTAAATGTCTATAGAAAACAAAACTTTTTTACAACTTAACACTTGTCTTGATGTGTCTTGAGAAAAGAAATTATGAATGTAGATGCGTATAAGAGTAGAGGATTACCAAACAAGTGATGGAATGATGAGTGTACCGTGTGAAGCATCCTTCACACAGTCCATAAGGGACAAAAGGAGGTGTGTAATGATCAGCTTAAGACCTAGAGAAGTATGAAAGAAAAGGACATGCTAAACCGACCCCGAAAAATAGGGTAGTTGACTGACTAAATAAAATATGATTCTGTTTAGTCCGTCTGTTAGATTATCGAAAAAATAAAACTGACTTCAAAAACACAAAAAAGTGAAAAACACAAAAAAGTGAAAAATAAACTTCACAAGAAAAAGCAGCTTCTGAAGTCGGTGACATTTTGTTTGTTTGATTTCGTTTTCTTTGCCACCGACTTCAGCAGCACTTTTTTGTGTTTTTGAAGTCGGTTTTATTTTTTGCAAAAAAGTTTTTTATTTTTCCATTTTTAGTTGTTCCCAAACAAATAATAGGTTTTATTTATCCCCAATAAATGGAACATTACATAATATCTTACTGTCCAAATCTGGGTGTACACATCTGCGTACCCCCTCAGATCATACAGGCGTGATGTTACGTCATGATGTTGTATAAACAATAAACATCCAAGCGATTGCAGCAATCACGACAGATTTACCGTCTATTTTTGAAGAGTTCTATTGTATATCTCCGAAGATCAGGGTCAGATCTTCACCAAATTTAAATGGGACCACCTCAGGAGTATACTCTTTGAAATAAAAAAAGAATTTTGAGAATCGGTTCACAAATGGAGGAGAAATCAGGTAACATACATAAAAAAAAAAAAAAAATACATACACACGAACATATAACCTCCTCCTTTTTTGAAGTCGGTTAAAAAATATTGGATACGTGTTTTTTTTATTTTATCAAATTAATAAAAATAGACGAAAAAGTGGAGGCTAATGACGTCACTGTCTGGTAAAAAATGTATCAAACTGTGACCTCGCGCGACTTTTCGAAGCATCGTCTGTATCGTCTTTATTGTTTACGTGAAAAATGAAAAAATACGTGTCCAATATTTTTTGGAAATCTATCTGACTGACTAATTAGATTTTGTTTTGTCAACTACCCTATTACTATAAGGGCAGAAAATTGATGATTAAGGGGTACCTATGTATGACGCCTGGCGCTCAGAGCGGGGGGAGTCATTTGATGATTACCGAAACTCGAAGAAAAAAAGGGTAGGTATGACTTTACCCTTTTTTTTTTGGGCGCGGGGAAAATCATCGAATAACCCCTCCCGCTCTTGGGCAGAGCGAAAGGGAGTGTCAGACTTCTACTGACTAAAAACCACCCATGTTCCTTCTTAGCCCTTCATGTCGAGGCCGCGGTATCTCTTGCGAACAACCCGCAGCCCCGACGGGATGACTTTACCCTTTGAATGCGATTGGTCAGTGTCCTCGTTGTCACTGAGGATAATGACAGAATGCTGATCTACTTTCTTTGTTTGTCATTATCTTGAAGTAGTTATAATAATGTTAACTTGAGGACAAAGGACAAAGTGACATTGGGTTTTCCTCATAAAGAATTTCTCAGTAGCATTCACCGAGTCTGAATTTGTGCGCTACTTCTATGAAGCGCGAATTGTTAATTAGTAGATAGTGTAGGTACTTGACACAAGTGTGATTCTCTTTCACAATTAAACCCTTTCATGACAAACTCGATTAAATCCAATCTTTCATTCGCAGGGAACAATAAATAGAAATAAAACCAGTACAAAACGCCAATACATTTTAATATAGCTTTAAAAGTAATTAAATGGATGTTCGGCGACGGATGTCTAATTCGGTTAGTTCCACATTCGGCCGCGCGTCGCCACCGTCCACCTAGACTCGAACCAATCGGCTTTAATGAACGGTTTTATGGTTCAGATCGCAGCTTGGATGGGAGTGACACCGAGGGTTCACGAGTACCAGGAATTGGCTACTTTCCTGAGTAACAAGTATAAATTAAAATTTTATGAAACCCCCGACACAATTATTTTTGCGAAGCTTAAACGTCATTTTGTGCTAGCGGCCATCTTGAATTTGAAATTTGTCATAGTGTATAGTACTCTACTAATCAAGCCCTTTCATTTGATACCCATATTGATAAAGTTGTGAAAAAATATGTAATCCGCCATTTTGTGGCCGCGGCCATCTTGAACCGATTTTAATCAAACATAGCTAAGAACACTCTCGACTAATTCACCTTTCAAACAAAAGAAACAGAATCAAGATCGGTTCATGCGTTCGGGAGCTACGATGTCAGAGACACACACACACACACAGACACGTCAAACTTATAACACCCCGTTGTTTTTGCGTCGGGGGTTAAAAATAATATGATTCTGTTAATTACGTCAGTTAGATTGTCGAGAAATATTAGATAAGAACGTGTTTTTTGTTTTATCAAATTAATAACTATTTACGAAGCTAAAACGCGTTAAAGATCATGGTGGGGGCTTGTGACGTCAGCACTAGCTGTATCGTCTATTTATTTTGTTTACCTACGTGAAAAATGAAAAAATATATGGAAATCTATCTGACAGACAAATTAGATTTTATTTGTCAAGTAGCCAATTATGTAAAATTATAGGAATCTGTTTCGGGTAGAATAAAGATTATCTTTGTAGATAGGTACTACTTTTTTTTTTGGGAGGGATATCAACAAATAACCCCTCCCGCTCTGGGCAGAGCGAAAGGGGGAGTGTCAGACTTCTACTGACTAAAAACCACCCATGTTCCTTTATAGCCCTTTGTGTCAAGGCCGCGGTATCTCTTGCGAACAACCCGCAGCCCCGACGGAACCACCTCAGACACTAATCTGCACAGCCCTTAAGTGAGTTGACCAAGATTATGTCTGGACCTTAAAAGAAACTATGACCTCTGAGTTTGTTTTGGCTGTTTCTTCTCACTTTAATCAGATACGAAACTACGGTCCCGAATCTTTAAAAATGCAAGTTGGTTTCCGTTGGTTTCCTCACGATTTTTTTCTTTCACCGAAAAGTAAGTGATATCTAATTAAAAAATCAAAGAATATAGGTAATATAATAAAGTAAGTACCTAACTTCCACCAGTACCCCTATCTATATTTTCACTTAAATAATCTAAAGATCTTAATATTGATCTTTCAGCAGATATTTCATAAGTTCACCGAACATTTGTCTTTACTAAATGTATCAAACATTACACAATGGTGTGACAGACATCCTGTCCACCAGACATTAATATATCTCATCTGATTGAATTCAGTCTTCTCGTACGTTTTTAAAGTTCAAAATACGAAAAGTACATTCGTGTCCTTTCTGAAGAGATTTTCTATAGCTACTGAAACAATGATATGAAATTCGCAATAAGTTGTAAAGTTTAATGTCTTTCTGTTGGAGGTCAAAAAGGCAGTCGCGCTTCGTAAAGTCCATTTCACGAAAGAAGTCTCGCGGACAATTGTGGAACTAAATTTAACAGATCGGCCATGTTGTCGTTTTCGATGTTATCAAGGTGCGTTTGTTGTGGTAGATATTTTGTGAGTTTATTATTGGATTAGTGCGTTATAAGGTTTATTTACGATGCCAAAAGTTGTGAAACAACATTATAGACGCGCTGCGTCTGCGGGACTTCTTTCGTGAAATGGACTTTAAAAGCCAATTGGGTCCTTGACTACCTACTGTTAAAAATAATATGTAATGTTATTTCAAAGAACTAACAGAAATAATACGATGTATAAAAAAAGTAATAAAATCAATCAAAACATGGAATTGCTACACGTTTTAGAAGTATCTGGGTGGGCACTTTCTGTCTAGACTGGAGGCCGATCCCAACAATTGGGAAAAGGCTAGACAGATGATTATCAAGGTTTTCCTCATAAAAGTGAATAATTAATTTTATAATTCCTTCTTACTACGACCTTACTCGAATGTAAAAATGGCCCGAATAAAGCTAATAATAATTTCAAAGCACGATACAAAAAAATAAGCGTAAAGTATGATATCTCTTCTTGATAAAGTCTACAGCTTTTAGTCGACTGTTGTATCATAATCGTAAGCAGCATAATCTTTCTCAATCTCAAAACTTTGTGAAAACGAGACATAGGTAGGTATACTAACTGCGGTACTCAGAGATTTATAATTATTACTTAGGCCGTCACTTAGTAAAGATTTGACATACTTTTGTATGACAAAACTGTCAAAACCTTTACTAAGTGATGGCCTAAGTAATCATTAAAGCTCTCTGAGTACGGCAGTTAGACAATAAATTATAAGTGTCTCATCTCATACTCGTAAGTAAATCTTGCATAGGTAAAACTGGTGCCGATGAATCACAAACCGTTAGAGTTAGAAAACAATAAAACACATTGGTCCTACGCCACCTAGGCGTAAAACCAATGTGTTTCATTGTTTTTTTAAAGATATCATCTACCTAGCCTATTCTCAAAATTCCAACCAAGTTGGGGTTGGCTTCCAGTCTAACTGGATGCAGCTGAATACCAGTATTTTATATGGATATATCTGTTATTCTGACTTCCACACTTCAGTTAATACTGAGTGATAATACGATACTCCTTGGTAAAATTGGTTGTCAACGTGTAACGACAGCCAAAGATCTTTAATGGCATCAAAGATCTTTACTAACATGCTAACGTGCTTTCTGAGGCACGAAGGAAACTCGTACCTAATGGGTGGTCACCCATCCACAGACCAACTTAGGTAAGTACGGTTTTACCTAAATATCAACCCGAGCGGCAAAACAGTCATTTGTAAGCCAAGAAAAATTGTACTTATAGGTGCAATTGTTTTTTTTTTCGTTTTGTTTGTTATGAACTTAGGTAGGTCATACTTATTATTTAGTTGTTTCCTTTGTCATTTATGAGTCCAATTAATACTTTTTCTTTATTTATTTTTGTCATTAGATAAAATCTCATTTTTATGTTCGCTGGTCTACCAACAAATTTTTGGCGGGATTGAGAGTGTCGGGAGGGTTCGCGATCAATACGGGACACACCCCGCACCCCGCAACGACACCCCGTCCTCCCCTAGCGGGGTGTTCAGAAAAATGCCACTTTATACTTAGATATTAGGTACCTATGGCGTCTTTTCTAATGGTCATGATGCGGTGGTTTAGAGTTTGGGTCGTTTTGACGAGAAATGTGTGGGAGATCTTGTTTATTTATACGAAAATCTTGACTAAATAATCTACGAGCTTAAATTGTCAGTTTCTTCAGTGCGTGACATAACATCACGCCTGTAATTCACGAAGGGTTAGGCAGAAGTGAACCTAAAACTTTTTTTTTCATTTTTGGCGGGTGGAAAATCATCAAATACCCCTCCCGCTCTTGGGCAGAGCGAAATGGAGTGTCATACTTCTACTGTCTAAAAATCACCCATGTTCCTTCTTAGCCCTTCATGTCGAGGCCGCGGTATTTCTTGCGAACCTATAAAACTTACCTAATACACTCATATTTCTTCTTCTTTTTCTCTTTGCTTTATGGATTGCATTATCTGAACTAAACGTAGGTATTATTATTTCGCAAGTAAAGGACCTACTTATGTTAAAGTTCAATGTACTTATAATCCAATAACACTTTTCCCGACCCTGGTATCAAACACACTAGAGTCTATAGTCTACTACAAGACTAACGAGGCAGTCAAATATTTAAATAGGTACCTATAATAATTTTATCGCCAGACATACATCTTAAATATTATTATGTTACCTATAGGCACAACACTACGCTCCAAAACACAAATTACTGACGTTGCTCAAAAAGCCGCTAAGCTTAAGTGGGACTGGACTGGGCACTTCTGCCGCATGCCCAATGAGCTGTGGGCCAAAATAGCCACTTTCTGGAGCCCTGACACAGTCAGAAGGCGTCGCGGTAGACCTCGTAGAAGATGGCGAGACGACCTGGACAAGACCAACGACCAGTGGTCCACATTGGCCTCAGATCGAAATAACTGGAAGTCATGGGGAGAGGCCTTTGCCCTGCAGTGGGATGATACAGGCTAACAGTATCAATAGTACCTATAGGTAATTGGGGGCGACTGGGCGAGTTTATTGCCATCAACCGAACAATAATCTAGACTCCGTGTTTGCTACCGCGAAAATCCTAATATAAAAACCTAATAACTTTTGCCCTACCCTGGAATTGAACCCAGGACCTCATGCTCAACGGTCGCGTTGACTAATTTTAACGGTGGTCAAAGATCTTCAACAGACAGCCGAGAATAATGGTTAAACGTTTCGAGACACGTAAGGAACTTGGTATCAACTTTTGTATCTAGCTAGGTTCTAGGTGGTCACCCATTCATAGATAAACCTAGGTACGCGCGGCTGAACCTGAAGATCCCGAGCAGCTGTTAGGTATTATTTAGCTACGAACTTTTTATAATATTTACACTACCTACCAAAAATAAGACAATAAGGGATCGGACTGAGTCAAAAAAATATGACTCTAATTAGTCCGTCAGTTAGATTATCGAAAAATATTGGATACGTGTTTTTTGTTTTAACAAATTAATAAAAATTGACGAAGATAAAACGCGTCAAAGATTATGAGTGTGGGTTGTGACGTCATTTGTAGGTAAAAAAATGTACTGACATGTGACGTTTTCGAGGAGTTCGCGAGTTTTCGAAGCAATGTATCGTCTTCATTTTTTGTTTATGTGAAAAAAGAAAAAATACGTGTTCAATATTTTTTGGAAATCTATCTGACGGACCAATTAGTTTTTTTTAATTATAAAAACTAAAAAATAAATATCGGTACGTCTTACAAACTCAAATCAAAGAAAACTCGCACAAAGTCACAACAAAACAAAACAACTCACCAACCACGTGGGTTACTATTTATTTTAAAATTGGAACACCTAAGTCCCGCCTACACTGTGACAAATGCGACCAATAGGCGATGTCGCACGGCCTTCGCGACACTGCCGACCAATGGGAAACGTCGCGCGCACCCAATGACATCATGGTGACATCGGGAAAGTTCGTACACGCCTTTCTCACGTGGTCGGTTACATTCTGTTTTTTTTTGTCGTAGCTTCGTAGTTCGTGTAGCGAAGTTTGACGACTACGCTTTGGGTTTTTGATGTCATTGCTCATTTTGGCGGTTAAGTTATTGAAGAGCAAAAAAAATATTGATTAAGTAGGTAGGTACCTACATATTTGTATTATAATCACACCTGCACATTCTGCTTGCCCCGTAGGGTTATGCATTTTGCCAGTTATGTTTGAGTCCGATGTAATAAGGGGCGAGCCTATTGCCATCAACCGGGCACCAATCCAGACTCCAAGGCTGCAACTGAAATACTTATGCCTTATGGAAAACAGCCTTTACTCGACCTGGGACTCGAACCCAGCACTTTATGGTCAGCAGTTCAAAATCACAAGTCATTTATTCAAACTAGGCTGAAAATCAGCACTTTTCGAACGTCAAAATTTACTTTACTTATTCACAAGAGACAGTCCCACAAAACGGCCACCCTTCGACACTTCCTAGTGTTCTAGCTGGAAAAGAAGAAGTGGCGGAACAAACTCCCCAGCAACACATCTATCTGTTAGTTAGAAGAACCAGACTCAATACCTACAATAGTAAGGTGTAGATTTACCCCGTCGGGACTGCGGGTTGTTCGCAAGAGATACCGCGGCCTCGACATGAAGGGTTAAGAAGGAACATCGGTGGTTTTTAGTCAGTAGAAGTCTGACACTCCCTTCCGCTCTGCCCAAGAGCAGGAAGGGTTATTCGATGATTTTCAACTCGCCAAAAAAAAAAAAGTTGTAGATTTACTACAGACACAAATCAATAATAAGTAGGTACCTATGTAATAGGTACCTAATAAACAATGTAAAAAAAACACAATAACATATCAGTAAACTAATTTTGGAGAAAGAACATAAATAACAAACATTGTCAGTTGCACTTGTGACCAATGACTAGGCCAAGTCTAGTATAGGAGCCTAGGAGGTCTTCAGTAGTAAAACAAACTAGTCAACTTCAGTAGTCTGTTAGTAAAACAAATGAGAGATTTTTATTCTTAGATACCTATTTAGGTACCTTAACGTAACTTACCAAGATACCTTTTAGATTGAACTAGACAGATTTCACGTTCGTGTACAAAAAATTGACATCTAGGTATGCTGGACATTTTCCGTGTCATCATCATCATCATTTCAGCCATAAGACGTCCACTGCTGGATAAAGGCCTCCCCCAGAAGGGGTGATTTGCCATAATCGCCACGCTTGGCAGGCGGGTTGGCGATCGCAGTATGGTTGTTACGAAGGCACAGAGAACGCTGCTGCCCATTCTCTGGTAAGTCCCTTAGTCGCCTCTTACGACACCCACGGGATGATATGGGATGGTGCTATTCTTTACGTCCGACACCTTATGAATTTTCCATGTACCTACCTACCTAGGTAGATTACGAACAGTATCAAAAAAAATGCAAATGCTCATGTACTTATGTAGGTAAAGTACCTACCTACGGCTAAAAGCAATACTTACTTATAATATGAATAGTCAGCGCCATCTATTGCAAAATGCTTGAACTGTTTATCAAACAGCAGTGAAATTTTTCTTTAACTTATTTTTCAAGCATATGAATGTAATTGTTTCAAGTGTGAAAGAATTTTCGTTTTTATTTTAGATACTCTTACAAAATAATCTCACATTTACAAGTTTAATTTCAAACACAGTAGGTAGGTACCTACCTACCTAACAAAATAATATTCCTCCATTTATCTATTTGAAACACAAAAACTAACAACACATACAAATAACTAGGACATAGGTACCAACCTGTTTATAATAAACAAACAGACAAAACACACAGATCCGTACCGGAAGTGGTAACAGCCCGAGGCGCGATACTAAACGGAAGCGATGTGCCGCTTCACCCCCTTGCATGGTGCACTATAACTAGGTAGGTAGGTACCTACTACAAATATTGCAATAGGAAGTTTGCGATATCATATTTGGGTATGGGCCGGTATGGCTTAGCATGTATTTGCCAATTGCCACAGGCAGGTACAATAACCTACACTGGTGATGATATACTTACCTACCTACCTAAATATTATAGACTTTTGTTTTTTTTTTATGGTGGGTGGAAAATTATCAAATAACCCTTCTCGCTCTTGGGCAGAGCGAAAGGGAGTGTCAGACTTCCACTGACTAAAAACCACCCATGTTCCTTCTTAGCCCTTCATGTCGAGGCCGCAGTATCTCTTGCGAACAACCCGCAGCCCCGACGGGCACCTAAATATAGTCTAGGTAGGTATCTAATCTACTGGGTTATCTACGGGTAACTCGACGTAAGTAGGTCTATGTTCCTTGCGATCATTTTTTGTTCTAGACCATACCTGGGAACCTCCTAGTTACGGAGATATTGGGGGTCATAGTTTAAAATTTTTCACAGTTGTTTTTGTAAATACTAGTTTTTCAGGTTTTAACTTTACTTAAATTACCTCCATGGCCCGTTTACTATTCAAAGCATCCACTAGCACAATGTTTTAAGAGTGCTACATTGAGTTTTACCGTAAAATGTGAATTTTGACACAAAAAAAAAGTTGTTTCTCAGCAAAATTTTTGCGTTGGGGTACTTAGTTTAATGTACAGAATGCTTGGTTGACGGCTGTGTGATGGATTGATTTACACCCTGTATAGGTACCATACTACTTAGTTACCTAAGTATTGAAAAGCAGAGCAAAATAAAACCGTATTGATAATTACAAAATTATCAACAACAACAAGTATTTTATTATCATCAAGACTGATTAATAACGTGATCTCTTTATTATTTTTGAATTATAATCCAGAACTCTACACACCCCAAAAACACACGTAAAAAATAACCCATGATTACCAATAAAAAAAAAACACTCATCGTCATCTGCCTAGCCTTTTCCCAACTATGTTGGCTTCCAGTCTAACTAGATGCAGCTGAATAAGTAGGTACCAGTATTTTACATGTAGTGATTGTCTGTCTAAATTCCACAACCCAGTTAGTAGGTAGGTAGATACTGGGTAATACGATACCCCTTGGTAAGACTGGTTGTTGTTGATATTTAGACATAAAATCGTCTAAATATCAACAACAACCAGTCTTATACAAAAAATAATCTTTAATTTTCTTTATACTGGCAACACAGTCAATAAACGTTTGTTATAAAAGGACGGTTGCCTTTAGCCCCAGTCTCACGCGCCGCTGCGGTCCATCGTCGCGGAATCCCGTTACAAGCCCCCCTCCGACCCTTGCCAGAGCCAGCCCGCGATGCTGAGCCAGTAGTTTTAAACCAACCCCTAAATAATTTCACTCAGATCCAGCCTGTCCCCTTGCTGCCCTCCCCCAGTGACGTCCTAAGCCGAGGCCCGTACCCCACAGGGGGTGCCCTTAGCGATTTGTCACTTAGTTTATAAGTTATTTGCCCCTAGCTGGAGGCCTTAAACTTAAGGCATCCACAGGGATTTACCCGGTTAAGCAGAAGACAGTCTCCTAGACTGAACTGCGAGATGCTATTTCGGAAAGAAAAAAAAAATAATAGTCTCACTCTCACTTCTATCTAAACTGTGCTAGGAGGCAGTTACCTTCCTTGTGAGTAATTTTATATTTATTTGAATAATAAACGAGTCAACGTAATTTCAAATTGCTGCTGTTTTCTTGACACCCAAGTCCAAAAGTTGTCAGACTTTCGGGCCACTACCAATAACAACTGGTTAAAGATCTACATAAGAGAGCCATGACCAACGGCATAACATGCTTTTCGAGGCACGGAGAAAACCCGGTAGGGGAGACCGGGGCTACAATTAACAGAGGTAGGTATTAACAGGCAAATTTCTCTAAAACTATACATACTATTCCTCCAGTAAGTGTCTTGACTTGTCATTTAGATCACGCCGCATGGCACAGTATCGTCCTGTTGTGCTCCGCGCGTCATTTGGGTGACTTGTGTGCCGGTCGATATTTTTAAGCACTTTACGAACATTTCATAGTTCACCATTTTTTGGTTAGCGCAAGAATTATAAAGTGTTATGATTATGTTTTTTGTTTTCCTAGTAGCATATTTTATACTTAACAATACTATGTTTCATATTTGACATAACTATTGACCAATATTTTCTTACGTTATTTAATAATTTATATGTACCTTTGGGGCTACAATTAACACATTGAGGGGGTACGTATTAACGCGTTAATACCTACCCCAGTTAAGGGGTATTGTTGGTCTTCAATGCTGAACAAGAAGCAATCATAGCAGAGTATTTGTTTTTACAACATTGAAAAGGTCCCGGAATCCTGGAAAACTAATGAGATGGCGGGCAATGATTGAAGAACTGAAGTTTTAGACGATGTGCCTAATTTAGATATAAGAGTGACAGAAGTGATATCGCAAATGTCTAATGAACCGGTAGCTGGGCCGTCAGGCATACATAAAGGTGCTAGTGATTTTGCAGTTGAAAGCATAAGACCTCTGCGAGAAGCTCCACCACGAGTTTCGTCTAATAGAAAACGCGCAAAAAAGTCTGACATTCTCACTGACACTCCGGAAAAAAAATCTCTAGAAGAAGAACATAATATTAGAGAAATCAAAAATAGAAAAATGACATCAAAAAACCAGAACAAAGAGAACAAAAAAGATAAAGGAAAGGCTAAGGGAAATGCTAAGGGAAATATAAAGAAGAAGTAGGAAAATTGAAGATAAGGATAATAAATTAAAGCAATAGCTCTTACGATGACGATGACTATTTTTGTATTATTTGCGGTACCTCTTATAATGAAGATATACATCAGGTGGTGAATGGATTCAATATATCGCTTGCAAGGACTGGGCCCAAGCAGAAAGTATCAAAGTTGAAATCACATCATTCTGTTGTCTGAATTGTAATTCAGATGATGAATACGAATAGATATTCTTTTAGTTCGTATGTATTTAAAATATTTCCTAATCCTTGATATTTTATTGTTGATTTTGTATTAAACAACGTATATAAATACGTTGTTTAAGTCTAAAGACGATGCTAATTAAGTTAATATAAAATGTTTATAAAAGACTAAGACTTTTAAGATAAAAATGTGCCGTTTTCTACCTCATCGTCGGATGTTCTTTAAGTAATTTGTCTAGTTAAGTTTAAATTTTAGATTTAAACTTAACTTTAACAAATATTTACCACTTTTAGACAGATTGATAGTGATTCAGAAAAAAAAACTGTAAAATATTTAACATATTTAGAGTTTTCGTTTATGTTAAGATATTTTGTGATTTTGTTATCATTAGTTTATAAGAAAACCTGTGTCATGCAAGGCTGTTTTAATTTCACTTTCATTAATAAAAAAATTAAGTCGTACATATATTTATTTTTCGTTAAATCAGTCAGCATAACATTTGTTAATTTTTACCCCTTCTGTTAATAACTGCCCCACACCTGTTAATTGTAACCCCAAACGTGAGGTAACAATTAACAGCTGCCATTTTTAAGAAAAAGCTTTATACCTACGGCATCGTTTTTATTATGTTTGTTTTGAGATAAGTACATAATACCTGAATGATTAAGCATCATGTATGCTAAAAATCAAGTCTAAATCTTGAATAATTTCTTATCTACAACTAAAAATGTATATTTTGTTAATTGTGGCCCCGGTCTCCCCTAAGTATGTAATAGGTGTTCACCCATCTACTACTAACCTAGACGAGCGCGGCTTAACGTAGAGATCACAAGGTCCCCATGATTACCTACAATAAAAAAATAAACTCTATCAATAAATATTATACAACCCCATGCACCATAGTTACACCATAAAAGTGTTGTCATGGTCATTATGTTTTTTTTTTCTATCTTTTTCTTCTTTATGTCCCCACGTCTTAATTAGAAGATGCCGCGAGACTCAAAGATTTCAATACACCATAAATTATAACCAGGTTTTGAAGACCTTCCGAGCCTCCCTTGGAACGTGTATTAATGTTGGTAGAGGAGATGATGAGGGGAATTTGAGAGGTCATGGCAAACTGGTCGGTTTTGAGGGAATAGATTTCTTAGAATTTGGTGGTGTTATTGAAGATTTTTTGTTTTGGGAGTAATGTCAAGGTTGTTATAATTATAAAAGATCAACACTCAACAGACTTATTACTTATAAGTTATTTTTAGTATTCTATTTTAATTAATTATTGTTTTTTATTTTTACAAAACTCTGCTTTTAGACCTAACTGACTTTTGTAATTTCGAATCAGAGGCCCTAGCTGAAAACGTATTTTCATAATTTTAAGATTTTTTGAAGATACCTACCTACTTATTGTTGCAAACAATATCACTAAAATATCACTGGGTATATTCGATTAAAAAAATCGGTGTTTTCACGTTACGTTTACACTAAAATTAATTCATAGGTATATCTATATAATTGTAGGTACCTATAAGAAGCTACCTATATGTTCTTTCTAATTGTACATAAGTTCGCTATTAAAATATTCAAAAGACAGGGGTTCGGTCTTAGGGGAAATATATTTTATCGGCAACTTTAGGAAACTAGGCATTGATGCATGACCTAGTTTCCGCGAAAAGAGAAAGATTTTGTTAGATAACATTTTCTATTAATTTTCTAGACCTACCTAGGCCTAGCAAATGGATATCCGATAGGAAAATCTAATGGATAGACGATCCTGTTGGAATTATGATACGCCATAAAGTCCAACTCGACTATTATTTGTATTGGTATTGAAATACTTATTGTTTTAATTGCAGGTTGACCGTACTGTTTGCGTAACGCAGAATCTTATTGGGATCATACATAATAGTATTCATCGCGTTAGCCACATGACGCTGAATCATATATGAATTGTCACTTTGTGACCATTTTACGAATTATAAAAGTAACATACCTAAGTAATTCATATTATTATTAGGTAACTAGTTCAGCAGTCGTTACAAGTAGTGGCCCGAAGGACTAACTACCACTTTTACCAAGGAGTATCGTACCCAGAAATAACTGGGTTGTGGAGGTCACGTAGACAGTCGCTCCATGAAAAATACTGGTCAGCTGCAGTCAGTTAGACTGGAAGCCAACCCAAACATAGCAGTTAGGGAAAAGGCTAGGCAGATGATAAGGTATGATTCTGCTAAAACAGCCAGTTTAGCCCAGTTCATCCATGTTTTGGAAATAACCTTATGGCGCCAGATTCCTGTCCTGTTATTTCACCATATTATTATGTGCAAAATCATTCTTACAACAATAGTCACTTCACGACCATCCCTGCTTATCCTCAAAGTCATTTCATGCAAAATTAACGTGCCATCCTTATTTTTTTGTCATCAAACGTGTGAGGACATGCCTTTATTTTTTTTTTTAATAACGGTCCTTTGATAGCTTTTGTGCAACCACCTTTAGTTTGAAATTGAAAAATAAATTGCTGAAGGAAACGAAACCTTATGGTGTTGTAACAAAGAGTAGTCTTTTTGAGTTGGGATGAATCTGCAGTACTCACATGAAGGTGTTCGATTTTGGATCGTGTGGAATGAGGAATGAAGTTGAAAATCAAATGATTGCAGCAGTCGGTAAGGTAGAGGTGTCAAAAATCAGCAATGTCATCGCTTCGAAGATCCTGGAGGAAATTGGAGCAGAATACAAAAGATTTTTTTTCTCTACATATGTCACGTATATGTGAGAATTAAATGTTTCTTTTTAAAATGACTTTTGGAATTGATTCGAAGAAAAAAAACTGGCCAAGTGCGAGTCGGACTAGCAGATTAAGGGTTCCGTTCCACCGTAGTAGTCTCCTGTATTTTTTAATTAATTTTTATTATTTGTTGTTATAAAGGAAACAGAACTCACCATCTGTAAAAATTTCAACTGTTTAGTTACCACGGTTCATGAGATACAGCCTGGTGACAGACAGACAGACGTATAGTAGGGTCTCAGTAACAGGGTCCCGTTTTTATTACCCTTTGGGTACGGAACCCTAAAAAGCAGTTTTAAAATTAATTAGAGGTAGGATGGCTAGTTGTCAGGTCTTTTTATTAATAGTCTCAAACGTAGAATTAGAAAATTGATTTATTTAATTAATTCATTTGAAAAGTAAATAGATACCTAATTCGATTTTGTTCTGACTATTACGTAATAACGTGAGTATTCATTAAAATTAGGTAATTAACCTCAATTTAAAAGATACTTATCTTCAGTAACAAGTTTTGATGATAAAATGAGAACCATAACTCTAACATTATTTTGCAACTTTTACTTATAATATGAACCATATTATTAATATGTTTTACAGATTCGCAAAAACGAGTCTGCAAGAATACCTATCCAACGAATTCAAAAGACATCGTTCAAGAAAATGCACGCGCGTCATAGACGCTGCGCTGTCGTTGCGTTTATGTGCTCTCATTACTACTTACACTTATTATATTATCAACTGAATTATAATTAATTGATTAGTGGCCTGGTGTGCGGGGATCCGCTAGATGCGAGACAGACATAACTGATCAATGTGGCGACACTTGGGGGAGGCCTATGTCCAGCAGTGGACGCCTTTCGGCTGAAATTATGATTAGCGTTGTATCAATTATTGCTTTGTGATACGAATTACACCAGAGAGAAAATTGTGATCATAGATAAACACATACATCACGCCTGTAATCCGCGAAGGGTTAGGCAGAGGTGTACCTACCTAATAGTATACCCACATTTCGCCAGTTATGTTTAAGTCCCCTGTAATAGGGGGCGAGCCTATTGCCAACAACCGGGCACAAATCCAGACACCGTCGCTGATACTGATAAATTCCTGATGGAAAAAGCCAATATCACTTTGCTCGCTCACCCTTGTATTGGTAACAAAATCCGATTCAAAAAGAGAAGTAGGTACCTACCTAGGTATGTTTTAAGTAATATATTATTTTGATAGTAATTTTATCCAAATGAAGGTCGTGATCAACAGCTAATATTACATTGTAATAGATAAATGCTGTAAAGAAAAATAAAACCACAGGCACCGAAGTTCATTTAAGAAGCTACCTACCATTTGTGTGACCACAAACATTATCGAATAAAAACAGAACATAAAACCAACATTGTCAGTACCCAAACAAAACACATTTCTCTCAACTCTAAGACATGTCATTACCATTTTGTATGATACAAAACTATCAAAGAGTACCGCAAACAAAGGGACGGTCTCATCAAATATCATGATGGTACATAACTGATACTTTTTGTGACAACTAGACGACACTAGATGGACATTTCGTAGCAATTAAGATCTGGTAATGATGGGAGGTGCGAGGCGGGAGTGATATCAAAGGGATGATGACTCGGTTTTTTTGGAGGATTGATTCTGTGAGAACTATTGGTTGTTAATAAGGGATTTTTGACACTGTGTGTGTGTCTTATGGAGATTCCGTCATTCCGTTCATCTTCATGTATGTACTAACATAAATAGTGTCTTTAAAAGTGAATAAAGGTAGACGACCATGTAGATAGATTTCAACATACACTAAATTATATTTTGGCATAATTATCCCGAAGTTACTGATTTTTTGACGTAATTAAAAAATCGCCGTGGTCGACAAAACCTTTATTCATTTTTGATATTTTATAGGTCGAATTTCATCGTTATTTTTGACACTATTAAACGCAGTTTAGGTAAACTGAAAGCCCCGTCGGGGCTGCGGGTTGTTCGTAAGAGATACCGCGGCCTCGAAATAAAGGGCTGAAGATACTCACTTTCGCTCTGCCCAAGAGCGGGAAGGGTTATTTGATGATTTTCCACCCGCCAAAAAAAAAGGTAAAACTGATACTTTTTGTGACAACCAGACGACACTACATGGACATTTCGTAGCAATTAAGATCTGGTAATGATGAGAGGTGCGAGGCGGAGTCATATCAAAGGGATGATGACTCGGTTTTTTTGGAGGATTTATTTCTGTGAGAACTTTTGGTTGTTAATAAGGGATTTTTGACACAGTGTACATTTTAATTGTAGTCTTATAAACATTATAATATTCCGTCCAAGTTAGTTTTGTTATTAAAAACTCAGGACCTTCTGGATAATTATTACAAAATATAATTTGGTCTATATTGAATTCTGTCTTTGTGGTCTTCTATCTTTATTTGCTTTTGTTAAAAGGGCGAATTGCACCATGTTTTTACCTCATGCTCTTAAACGCAGTTTAGATAAACTGAACGCGTGTAGTTACTTTTCTTTAGTGAAATTTTCCCTAATTTTTTTTCTCTGTTACAGGTAAACTGATACTTTTAGTGACAACCAGACGACACTAGATGGACATTTCAAAGCAATTAAGTTCTGGTACTGATGGGAGGTGGGAGGCAAGCGAGTCATATCAAAAGGGATGATTACTAGGTTTTTACAAGGATTGATTTTGTGAGCACTTTCGTAGGTGCAGGATTAAATGGAGGTCGTTAATAAGGGATTTTTGACACAGTGTTTATGATAATTGTAGTCTTGCGAAGATTATTACATTCCGTCCATGTCACTTTTGTAATTAAAACCCAAGTACCTTCTGGATATGCCAAAATATAATTAAGCTTCGATTCAGAATGGATTATGCACTGTGAAAACACTTTAGACGTTGAATTTCACCAATCTGCCGCTTTTAAGGGTTGTGAGTAAAGGGGCTGCGGGTTGTTCGAAAGAGATAATGCGGCCTCAACACAAAGGGCTAAGAAGGAACATGGGTGGTTTTTAGTCAGTAGAAGTCTGACACTCCCTACCGCTCTGCCTAGAGCAGGAGGAGTCTTTTGATGATTTCCCACCATTCAAAAAATAAAGGCTATGAGCAAACTCGACATTCGAGTACAACAATAACGTCTATGTGTCATTGATGAAATTCTCTTTCTCCCTGTTGATAATGTTCAGAGAACACCCTTGTGAAACTGCGATCACAGATTCTAAAGTCTTACTCACTGCAGTTACATCTTAAAGATCCACAATTCAAGCTAAACCGATTCCTAAAGGACCGTTTCAAAAATTCGAATGAATCAATTCAAAATAAGAACCGGAGTTGATTGCACCAAATCACAAATCGCCGTTTAAATGCCACCCACGTTCGTTCTAAATTAACCGTTTCGGACGCGCGGACGTTGGTGTCAGCTTGTCACTCTGTCACGTTCACGTTTAAAAGCATTAACCGGGACTTTCACCCGGTGTTGGGTGACCGGCCCTGTCGTATTCATTTCTTTTTTTTCTTTCTTTCATATTTGGCGACTTCTTCGATTGACGGTTATTTTTATTTTTATGTCAAACTCGAGTCAACTTTCTTTAAATAAATTCACGTAAAATAATACCTGATGCCTCATTTCCAAAGAAATCATAGAAGGAAACAGCGGGAAAAAGTCGTACTCGTAACCTACTTGTAACCACCAAACTATACAGAACCAGTTCATGCGGAGCTCTCATTGTACGGGAAATCTATACAAAGCGAGGCCATGTATACTAGGATTGTACAGTCTTGATGTGTCGCCGTGTTGCGATTGATAAACTTGGTAATAAAGTCATCTTATTATAACGCGTCACTGACGATTACTTATGTAATCATGAAAAGTTATGTTTAAGTCCCATGTAATATGGGGCGAACCTATTGCCATCAACCAGGCACAACTACAGACTTCGTAGCTTACTGAGAAATTCCTGATGGGAAACCTAATAACACTTTGCCCGACCAGGGAATCGAACTGAGGACCTCATGCACAGCAGTCGCGCTTGTGACCACTACACCAACGAGCCAGTCAATGTTCACATATTCTCTTTTGAATTAATGTTTTCTGATAGCCTCTCTCTCAATAATATCTAATATCTCGTGACTTTTGTCCATCTCAAGTCTAACCTCTGCCGTTCGGCTTACTTCGGCTATCCTCGGGCACAAAGGTTGCGCCGGCGCCGCGTCCTGCTGATCCGATGAACTAAGCGCCCTCCCCCGCTGACAAGCCCGCTATATACAGCGTGTAGAACGTGTCAATCTTTTTCTTTCTTTCTTTTTGAAGACGGTTTTTCTTTCTTTTTTAAGCCGGTCGTTATTTAAGTGGCTCACGAGATTCTTTGTAGCGCCTAGAGATGGTTATCTTTTGTTAATATGTTGGTGTGAGTAGTCGGTGGCAGTTTTGTTGAACATGGATGTGATCTCTTTGATGTTTAATATTTGATAGACTTCTAAATTGAAATGACTTTGATAAAAAAAAAGTTCAGAACGCTGAAATGATGATGAGTCAACGTTAGATTTTACCGAATTAGTTGTTAGTTTAATAGTTAAAGTTAACTGTTTTTTTTGGGACAAGCCCGTCACTCTATTCATAATCCAGTGCAATTCCTGCAAGTCAGAATCTACAGTGGTGACTACCAAAAAAGTGCCGAGACAATGAAGGTCAACGAAGTTCCAGAGAGATCATACAATTCAACTGTCTTGGATGGCACAACGAAATTAATCTGATAATAATAGGAAAAGAGTAAGAAAAACAAAGTTACATATAGGTACTTTTACAGGAATTCAGGCAATGTAAGAATAAGAATAATTTATTGTTTAAAAAATTACAATCGTTGTGTTGATTCCTGAAACTCACACTAGGATTCCCTGTGTCGTGAGTTCCAGGCTCCTTCGTTTCGTTTACATAATTGTGGAACAAATAGTACCTACATACGTTACATTAAGTTAGGACTAACTTATCAATAGAGTATAATCGAATGTAATAAAATATAATCTAATAATCTAACAAATAAGGAAAAAATAACACACAAAGAAAGCAGTGTCTTGCCTATGATACTCGTATTTGTAATGTCTTCGCCTTGTTTCTATAAAACTTGACCCATTGACATACTTACAGTCTACCTTAACCAAACCGAATATTCAAGCAAATGAACAACAAAATCTAAAATATCCAACTTGTATTCTTTCAAACACCCTATACACAACTCTAGGTATCAATACTTCATAATCCCATATTCTGCCTCACACCGTTTTTGTTCGTGATGAAGAAATACCATTGTTTGTGGTCCACACCGATTAGTTATGGGTGACACTGGACTCGAATGTATTGGATAATCGATTCAACTTATAATCGTTTCGATCCTAATCGATTATGTTTTTGTGAACGGCCGGTGCCTTTGTGTTCTTTTTTTAAAGCAATTATGAAAGTATAAAAATGGTGTGTCCTTCTGTGAGGTATTTAAAGTGATTTCATTTGGGATTTTCGATGTTTTTGGCTCTGTTGGATACGCTAAAAAAGTTTTGCGATGTGAATTTGATAAATTGGCTCATTAACTGCCTCGTTGATCTCGTGGTTGCAAACAAGTAGGTACCTATGTTCTGCATTCGGTCCTGGGTTCGATTCTCGGTCGGGCAAAGTGTTATTGAGTTTTTCCATTAAGAACTTCTCAGAAGCAGCCACAAAGTCTGAATTTGTGCCCGGTTGATAGGCTCGCCGCCTATTACATAGTACTTAATATAACTTTCAAAATGTAGGTATTCTAATGAGTAGGTACCTACACCTCTGCCTAATATTCCTTCGGGAATTACAGGCGTGACGTTATGTTATGTTATGGGTGACTTTGACTCTTTCTAACAAAATGTTTCGTGATTATATCTATGTCGGTTTACGCCTGCAATCCTCGAAAGGTTAGGCCGAGGTGATCTTTGCTGGCTACTTAGGTAGCTTTGCGAGCCTTTTTTTTTATGGTGGGTGGAAAATCATCAAATGACCCCTCCCGCTCTTGGGCAGAGCGAAAGGGAGTGTCAGACTTCTACTGACTAAAAACCACACCCATGTTCCTTCTTAGCCCTTCATGTTGAGGCCGCGGTATCTCTTGCGAACAACCCGCAGCCCGACGGGTAGCTACTTAGCCTTACTTAGGTAAGTTAAAATCTCATTCAACAAAGCATCTTCCATAATTAAGATGTGTTTTAAAAAAACCAGTAATTCACTATACAGAATCCTATTTTCCATAGCAACCTTTAACCGCCCCTTTCGAAATAACTTACCTCAAACGCCATATTTTTCTAAAACAGAGGCCCACTGCTAACGCCCAGAACGACAAAAGCTTGAACTCCGTAACTCCCTAAGATAATTAGCTGTAACCTCTTTTAACATAAATCATGAGGCCGGACGAAAAATCGTAATACCCAAAACGGGCGTCCGGAAATTATTTGAAAAACAAAGCGCTGGCTGGCCACGCCCCCGCCGCCTTCGGTGCGCGTACGCATACTGTTCCCACGTTTAAGTACAGCGAGCAGACTTGACGAGAAATTGGGACAGAATATGGAAAGACATGATGGACTGTAGAAGGTTGGAGTAAGCCAAGAAGAGTAGACACAGTGGTAAGGAAAGAGTTTTGTCGATCGATGCGCCGATTGATAGGATAGTTTCATGTAATTTAGATAGATGGCGTTACCTGTAGCTATTAATTATTTATTTATTAAAAGGTAGGTACACCAACGGCATATTTACAAAGATTCACAATCTTCGATGCTATAGGTAAGATGATCAAAATAATGTCAAAATGGTGATATGTACCTCATCATCTGCCTAGCCTTTTCCCAACTATGTTGGGGTCGACTTCGAGTCTAACCGGATGCAGCTGAGTACCAGTATTTTACATGGAGCGACTGCCTATCTGACCTCCACAACCCAGTTAATACTGGGTAATACGATACCCATTGGTAAGATTGGAGGTCACTGACTACCTGTAACAACTGCAGCCAAAGATCTACCTATATATGGCAGCCGGGACCAACAGCTTAACGTGCTTTCTGAGGCACGGAGGAAACTCGGTATGTAATGGGCTGTCACCCATCCACAGACCAACCTAGGCAAGCGCCTAAGTGACTGTTGCGCATGAGGGCCTGGGTATTGAGACCCAGGTTACGCTTAATGTTTTTGAGTTCTTCCATCAATAATTTCTCATTAGCAGCCACGGAGTCTTAGCTTTCTTTCTTTTTTTTTTTAAAGAAAAACTTTGCCCCACACTAGGAATTTCTCCTGTAGCGTGAGTGCGTTTACAAATATTTAAACTCACATACACAAACCAAACACCTAGACCCGAAACAACTATCTGTAAGCCATACAAATATTTGTTCCGTGCGGGGATCGAACTCGCGAAACGCAGTGCAGCAGTCCAATTGCTCAGCCACTGCGGAACCTATGTATGCCTGGATGGCCTACAGATAGTTGTTTCCCCCTACTAAATGAGACTTAAATATAACTGGCGAAATGTGGGTGTACTAGATACACGTCTGCCTAATTCTTCGGGGAATACCTACAGGCATGATGTTACATTATGTTATGTCGTCCAATATTGAGTTTTTTTTTTATCGGAAGGTGGGCAATCATCAAATGACTCCTCCCGCTCTGGGCAGAGTGGTAGAGAGTGTCAGACTCTACTGACTAAAAACCACGCAGGTTCCTTCTTAGCCCTTTGTGTCGAGGTCGCGGTATCTTTTTCGAACAACCCGCAGCCCCGACGGGCTCAGTAACTACCTTGAGGTCGGAATAAGCCTATCGTGCATTAACATTTTGAATAGATAAGGACCATAATCTTTAAGATTATGGTCCTAATATCCATCCAAAACGTAGTTCCAAATTAAGTATTACAGATTCCGACAAAAATCACAACAGGATTTTGTCCTCCAAATAGCTTCACAACTGGTCACCATAGCAGGGAGTCTGTATAACGCGATGGGCGTCACACAAGCTGCTCCGACGATTATTAAGTCTCATGCGCCGCTTGTTGTAATTTAACGGCCGCTTTGACATTAGCAGGACTGTCCGCATTTTTCTCATTAGTGTGGAGTTTGTAATTTAGAATGTTTGTGATTTTTAAACAAGATTACCTAAATTTTCGTTGTAGATATCTGGACGGTGGTCCAGTGGTGGCGGGCCTGACTTACGAACAGTAAGTCGTGGGTTCGAACCCAGGCAGGAGCATTACTTTGATGAGTTTATTTCATCACCGCTGCTCTCGAAACGGTATAGAAAAACATCGTGAGGAAACCGCATGTGACATCTGCCAACCCGCTCTGGATCCACGCGGTGGATTATAGTGCAATCCCTCTCCTAGACAGGATTCCTGAGTTCCTGCAGTGGGAACATTATAAGCTGATGATAATGATCTGACCTGTCGATTTAAACATTGACGGCACGGTTGGCGCAGTGGCTCAAGCAATGGACTGCTGCGCTGCGTGTCGCGGGTTCGATCCCCGCACGGAACAAATATTTGTATGACCTACAGATAATTGTTCCGGGTCTGGGTTTTTGTGTATGTGAGTTTAAATGTTTGTGAACGCATCCACGATACAGGAGAAATTCCTAGTGTGGGGCAACGTTTTTTTTTTGAAAAAAAAAACATGGACTTGAATGCTGATTTACTGAAGTAGCTGAATACTTTATTGACGACACCTAACACTACCTTCTCATCTACACAAAATAACATGAAAATAGTTTTCCTAAAGCTTGAAAATATAGTAGCAAACCTATTAAAGATAGAGGTGAGATATTTAAAGTCGTCAAATTCTAAAAAGTACCTACATCCGGAATAAAAACTTTCCTACTTTTCACTACATTTTTCGTTCTTAATGTCCATGATAGTGTTAGTAACCATGTCAGTTTAAAAAGGTATATTCTCCTTCCTCTTTTCTTATACTATCTAAGCCAATCTACCATTCAAGGTAAAATCTATGTAAATAACACAAGTACTGCCAAGTACCCAACCCTCCCACCGCTACATACTGTCAAGTACCCAATCCTCCTACCGCGACGGCTCAAAGACACAGGAAGTTTAGCCGATCGGCGTTCCATCATCGTTCGAAATCCAAAATTATAAATATGGAACACTTACCGGCGGACGTAAAACATTTATTCGTCTAATACGTCGTTATCAAGTGCCGCTATATATGGACGACTTGTCGTGCGCTCAGCGTAGATGTAGACAGAATGGATGTGACTAGCATCAGGAAAAACATAAAAAAAATCTTTTAAAGACTTTTGCAGAGTTCAATTTTCACAAATATGTCACAAGATATTTACTTTGCCTCGCGAATAGAGAGGACGCTCATGTCAAACCTGTGTGAATGGTACAAGTAAGTAGAACTTAAAATAAGTAAAATAGTTATAAGGAGAGCTATTATGAGAAGTAATAAGAATTTAAGGAGCTATAAAGAAAAGCTAAAAGGTGAAGCTATAGCGTTCAGAATCGCTAAGTTGCTACCCGCTTTTTCCCCATTTGGCGGTAAATCTCAAGATCGTGCTTAGCAAGAGTATAAGTAGGTAGGTAACAACCACTGGATCTTAATTGTCAAGACAGGTTCCTCTTATGACCTTTGGTGGTTTTACTGTGAAAATTCTTTCTTCTTTCTTTCTTCTTCTTTTTTTAAAAAACATTGCCCCACACTAGGAATTTCTCCTGTATCGTGGGTGCGTTTACAAACATTTAAACTCACATACACAAACACACCCAGACCCGAAACAACTATCTGTAGGCAATACAAATATTTGTTCCGTGCGGGGATCGAACCCGCGACACGCAGCGCAGCAGTCCAATCGCTCAGCCACTGCGCCAACCGTGCCGTCACAACAAAAAAAAAAAAAAAAAAAAAAAAAAAAAAAAAAAAAAAAAAAGAATGTGTGAAAATGTGTGTGTGTGTGAAAATTGTCACAACTAAGAGTTCACTTTTCCTCCGAAATTTAAAAATCCCTGTCATACACTCAAGTTCAGAAACTCCCTCACCAGCGTATCACATCCAGTCATAAAACCCTACATCTCTGGTACATCCACGAGTGCGGGCACTGCGGCCGCGCGCACATATTTATTTATTTTTACCGAAATAGACCGAACGGTCGTCGAGTGCGTCCGTTTTATAGAATGCCGTGAGCAATTTCAGTGGAATCCGAAGCGTGGTTTATGTCTTAATGTAGTCGCTGAAATTGTAACATGCTGGCGTTTGTGGCGTTTTCGTTGGAAAAATACGGGCGCCGGCGAGAGGGTTAAGCGTTTGTGTAACAGTTCGGGAATTGTTCTTGGAACTGGTAGTGGCCGGTTCATAGATGGGAATGTAGTTGGACTGTTTCAATTTGAATTTTACCTGGTACATGCAGGTTTTAGCAGTCTACTTTTTTAAAGAGTAAGGAGGAGCTCGTAGCTAGATAATAACAGCCGCACGAATCTTTCTTCAAGGTTAAACTGTACATGCCGAGGGTGGGTCCGTGGATGGGTGACCATCATAACGCTCCAAGTTTTCTCCAAACCGTCGTTACGAGTAGTCAGAACCCGAAATTCTGACATCCAGTCTTCCCAAGGAGTATTTTATTACCCAGCTATGAGATTGTGCAAGTCAGATAAGCAGTCGCATCATGATAATACTGGTACTCAGCTGCACCCAGTTAGGTTAGGAAAAGGGGAGGCAGATGATGATGAGTCCATTTTTATGGATTAAGGTTCTGTCAAAACAGAAAGAGAGTCAGAGTGTGCTAAGATGGCATGGTAATGTGGAGAGGATGAGTGAAAGGTGACTAACAAGAGGTGTAACGCCAGACAAGGCATATGTAAGTGGTACCGCCAGAAGTGGACGCCCTAGAAGGACATACCTACACTGATTTCATAGTGATGTTCTTCAGAATGGTCAGATGTGTAGTACTCGTAGTTCGTGTGTAACCAGATGTACAGTACCCGGCGATAAATATTGCACATCGACCTTTGGAAAGAGACAATCGGCTAATTTCGGCTTCGTAGAGCGTTATCTCTGTACACGAAATACAAACAGTCCGGTATCTATTAGGAGCTGTTAAAACAATTATGATTTGCTTCTTTTGATAATTCTTTTTATTCTTTGTATAAAATACACCAATTTTCAAAGGTCGATGTGCAATATTTATCGCCGGGTACTGTATGATCGTGGAAGAGGCAAAAGGAGTATGTAAGGATCGTAACAGGTGGCGTTCTATGGTTTCTTTCTACCTCTATGGGTAAAAGGCGTGAGTTTATGTTCTGTCAAACTAGTACGGATTGCGAATTAAATACGGAAACCGGACACAGCCTGTGTCCGGAATCCGTACCGATTTTACCGCAGTCGATCCGTAAGTCGGATCACAGTTATAGCGATACCTAAATAACTGGCTATCCTTAGCTCAAATATATTTACAACACCATTCCAATATAATCCGAGTCGGTAATAACTTAATTATGACACAAATTGTTGATCCTTTATACAAACAACAGCGCACTTCCGAGCACCTTCATAAAGCCACAATTAAAAAATAATTAATATCCCGCTCAAAATTCACTAAACACCGATTAATCCTGTGATTTGTATGGCGTACTGTCAGCAGCATCAATATGTTTACACTTAGAATTGTTTGAAAGCAATTTTCCCCTACTGTACCAATCGATTTCATTTTCATGTTACCTAACTTCCTAGCGTGTCGATGGCAAATTTCTTTTAAGTCGTTTTGACTAAAAAATCAGTTATGCGAACTCCACTTGCTGATGCAGTCGTAAGGTCGTCAAGTGCCCCGTCGGGGCTGCGGGTTGTTCGCAAGAGATACCGCGGCCTCGACATGAAGGGCTGGGAAGGAACATGGGTGGTTTTCAGTCAGTGGAAGTCTGGCCCTCCCTTTCGCTCTGCCCAAGAGCGGGAAAGGTCGTCAAGTGTGCAGGTGTCAGGGCATGCAGCGCAAGATACCTAAAAAACGAATACCTTAAAAACCATATTATCACAAAGTAGGTGATTTCTCAAAGTAACAATCGTTATTTCACGATAAAATCGCCTTACATACTAGGTATTGCTTGTGACTGTACAAGTGTACAGTCGAACACGCTAATAAGTATACCTGTATAATTATTAGCGTGTAGTGTTTATTATAATTCTAGTACACTGAAAATATTGATTGCAATTGTGTTTTATATAGCGTTTTGCATTAAGCGATTGATGTCAAACGCTGTATCGTTTGGCATCAGTCTCTAAATGTATCGATATAATCTTAAAAGTAACAAGTTAGCTGACTGTTTACACCTATTAGCTTGTTCGACTGTACGTATTAAAGAATTTTCTGTCAGTATTGATCAACATATTAACCAAAATTAATTAAAATCCCACCTCTCCCTATGATCCTCTCCACCGTTCAAAACATAACACTAAAATGCTAAGTGTATTCTGATCGACCAATCTCCTGATCGCCCGATCATGTAGGTCACACTTCCGTGTATAAAATAAATTCGGTCTAAAAGCGCTCGTTGGATAGATTTACTGCCAGTTAATTCGGCTGGATGGTGGACTTATAGAGTGGTTTATGACCGCAGCTGTTATGTTTACCGGACTTACGAGCTACATGATGCGTCAGCTAGAAAGGAATTGTTCAATTAAAAGGTTAGTTATGGGAGCAGTGACAGGTTATGTAGCCACCTAGCCTTTTGTGAAAGTGTACTTAGCATGTCGAGCAACGATGAATAATTAATCGTCGATATTGTGTCTAACTATTGTGCCCAGTGGTGGCGGCCCCGATTTACGAACAGTAAGTCGTGGGTTTGAACTGAGGCAGGCGCATTACTTTGTGTAATTTATTTAATCACCACTGCTCTCTAAAACGGTCAAGGAAAACATCGTAGGGAAACCAGCATGTTCTAGAACCAAAAATTCGAATTGTGATATCTACCAATTCGCAGTGAACCCGCGAGGTAGATTTTAGCTCACTCCCTCTCAAAGAGAGAAGGCCTGTGTCCCAGCAGTGGGAACGATTGTGTCTATCGTTATCTTGGTATGGACATGTGATACGGAGGAATGAGGAAAGTGTTGAGTATAAAATATAGATGACCTTAAGAGTAAAGGAAAGAAACGATGGATGGACTGTGCCAAGGATGATATGGCTAGAAAGGAGGTTAAACTTCATGTGTGTGTATGCGTGAGGTCCTGACTTCAATTCCCAGGTAGGGCAGAGTGTCATTGTGTTTTCCATCACGCATTTCTCAGTAGTACCAACGGACTCTGGATTCGTGCCGGTTTCGTCAATATGGGACTTAAACATAACTGGCGAAATGTAGGTCCCTTGTAGGAACCTCCAGAGATAACAGACATGATGTTATTGATATTATGTTTGTCTGTGTTAATTTTATGAGAAAAGGGCATGCAAATAATCGTGAGACTGCAGTTTATTAAATGTCTTAAAACATTACGTTTTCTGACTCACTCAGTCATTGGCAATGTCTTGTCACTAATCGTCAACCCGCTATTGTTAGAACTTATTTGCATGCTAACTTAATTGCTCAAATTATGCAAATCTTTGTCTACTGTTGACAAACTTTAAACACCATCACAACGAACTGGCAGCTCTTATTTAGAACCCTATAAGAATGAAAATATGTTTTCCAGACTGCAAACTTAATTTGATCGCAGAACGTGACAATCCTTTTCATATTTCTTTGCCAATTTTGTTTTAGTTCTTGTATCGGTGTTGATAAGGTTAAATATAGAGTGTAAGGGTAAAGTTGGTATAGCCATGGCCTCTTCACCTAATGATAATGACTATTTTACTGTCATTGCATTTACTGTGTTGTGGAATCAAAACGATTGTTGTTATGCAAATTATGTCAAATAGAAATTACTGTAATTCGTTTTTAAGGACAAAGATAGCGGAATAAAGATTATTAGCATGCAAGGGAAAAACTTTAAAGTCAACAATCGGAAAATGGAAATAGAATTTGTAAGGACACCAGCTTGCCTTAGAGATATTTCTCGACGGCTTCAGAAGAGCTCGAAGTCAGAGGATCATGGGCGGTCTAAAAATTCTGAAACCTGGTTAGGCGCTAACCACACTTAGAAGAAGAACAAAAATTGTGATTTGTAATATTGAAGCACTGTAAGCTTATTTGGGTGACTGCAGTCTGAAGTCAGGTCTCGAATTCCGACCCTGGTGCAAGCCATGGTCCGGAGCGAGGAGGAATGAGACGCCGTCGCCTAGCGAAGGAGGTGGCGAAACGTGAGAGGGAGATAACCTCTCGTCCCAGCCGCCGCGAGAGGCGCTCCGGGCGTCGGGGGCCACGTGATGGCTTCCGGCCACCGTAGACGCGGGCCTGTGGACGGTGAGTGACGGGCTACCTCGCCGTCCGTCCGTCTTATGACGACGACAGGCCGTGTCGACGGCGCGTTCGTGTTCTACGCGCGCCTCAAAGAGATGTCAGCAACATGGAAGGGGCCCGCAAGGGCCGACGCCCGTCGGGGCTGCGGGTTGTTCGAAAGAGATACCGCGGCCTCGGCGCAAGGGCTAAGAAGGAACATGGGTGGTTTTTAGTCAATAGAACCCAATACAATTCAAAAGTGCTTGTAACTGGCCTACTTGAAATAAATGTTTTGATTTTGAAGATACGGTTATTCGTATTCATGTGCGTGTCGTAAAAATAGCCTAGGAGTGGGGCAAAGGAGGTTAGGAAAGAAAATGTTGTGGGTGTTAGTACTGGTTTTGGTGTGAGTAGGTACTATGTTGAATTTAATATTTTTCTTGGCTTTTCTACCAAAGGGAAATGATTTCCTCCCCCAAAAAAAAAACAACTTGGGTGGTTATCAAATCTCAACAGTGATGGATCACGCAAATTGGAAACTTATTCATAATTGGCAGTAATAAGCATATAAACAATTTTATTACAGTTATAGGCAAATAACTGCCTGTCAGATAAAAACTATAATCAACACCACATATATTTACATACAAATTATCGAAACAAACATCCATTTCAAAAACATTAATTGCATAGACACTTTACAAAGCTCACATTTGTTAAAACTTGATTAAAATTCAAACAGTTTTACCTCAAAACATTAAAAATGAATTATTAATAATATTTTAATGTCCCAATGTCCGCCCATCGAGGCTTAGGTATGACTGATGCGAACGTATATCTTTACAAAAATGTTTCTATCAACCAAAACTATACCATTACACTAAAAACGATTGCATAAGGTTCATAATTGAATGGCTATACTATTAAAAATAAGGTTGTATTCAGAGGAGCAGTTTTTACAAAAACACGCCCTGTTTGACGATGGAAGGAACAAAATTAAGGCTTTTCGTTAACTGTCACACTAGAAAGTTGTTATTAATTTTATTTGTGAGACAATCTATTGCTAAGGTCTCGCTGTTAGGAAACATGTTATTATCTGCAAAAAACAGTTGATTAAGGTGATTATGTGTGACCAAATCTTTTATGGACTTTGCTTAAACATGAAGACAAACATTCTTTATCGAACGGCAAAGATTATTTTTGTTTAGGACACTTACTGCCGCACTCAGAGAGCTTTAATGATTACTTAGGCCATCACTTAGTAAAGGTTTGACATACTTTTGTATGACTAATCTGTCAAAAACTTTACTAAGTGATGGCCTAAGTAATCATTAAAGCTATCTGAGTACGAAAGTTATACTCCCTTCTACTCCAACTTAACTGAACTCCTAATTCAGGAATAATCCCGCTTAAAAGAATTTCTGAATTACAGCAGCAGAAATACTTTGTAGACTTATAATGATACAGATACCCATCAGAAAACCTCAACAATATGATAAGCATATGCGTCAGCGTTACACTGCGTAAAGCTGAGTATGGTGCTAAGTTTTCCACTGCTCTGGGGCACAGACCTCGTCTCAATGACATGGTGAATCTTAATCCGATGAGTCCTATACAGTGTGGTGTATGTCACATCTTTGAAATGTAGGTTCTAGAACATGACAATGGCCTAGAACCTACATTGCACTGAATGCACTTGCCCCATACTGAGCGTAACCAAGAGAAAATTCCCACTCAAAAGAAAAAGAAAATCGGATCTAGGACTGGCAACTGCTGTTTTTCCTAAAGCCTCACGATCTTTCCCTTCATCGAAAAGTGAAAATCTTGGCGATTTACAATTTGCCAAAACTCTTTGTAAGTATGTCTCCAAAATAAAGACTAATGCATAAAGTCAGTCCATACACTATAAGTAGTTCGATGAACACTTTCTTTAACTGATTTCAACCAGCCACATTTCCATAATAATTCTCACCAGAATCAGCCCACAGAGACGTCCTACACGACTGTCACCCAAGGCTAACCCTTAATATTTCAGCCTTAAGTCAATTTAATTTAGCTTTGCAGACAAAAAAGGACGATATGGGTCCGAACTCATAACATGTCCCCGCCTCCGAGGGTTCCAGAGAATTCTATAAGGTCAGTTAAATGATTAACTTTCGGGACTGCGGGTCCTATTATAAAGTTTGCCATTGGCTATGTTCTGTCGCGACATGAGTTTTTTTTTTGTTCTAATTTTAATTTTTGTGATCGTTTGTGGCCAGTTAATTTGTTAGCGGGTTGACTGTGTTGGTCTTTTTGTTTGTCTGTCCTGTGGTCGGCAGTTGTGTCCTTTGTTTTTAATTACATTTCGATTATTTAGTCCCATGCTTCATCATTGTTCAATACATTGCCATTTCATTTTATTATAATTACAGGTCGAAGTCACCTACTCTTTCAGCGTCATCCTTTTCTTCTGCCATACTTCCCGGTTCAGCGTGTCCTACGTTACGTATCCCGCGATTTTGATGAAATTGTCAACTCGACGGCCTTTTGAACAGCCCTGATATTGTTGCATTAAGTGTCTGAGATGGTATTATTATCATTAGGGCCAGGAGGCAGGTAGAATAGGGTTTGGCATTGGGCCGTATTGGTTGATAGAAGGCACTTGCATAGATGATGGTGTAAGATGTTTTTTACAGCTTCCTCAAATCCTATTTCCACAATAACATTGCTTACATCCGACTACTCAGCATCAGCAAGACTCTTTGATGTCTGACCACTGAAAAATTCATAATATCAATTACCGATTGCGACAGCCCTTCTTGCCTTGGCGTCCTTTTAACCTAAACTGTTATTCTTACGCTTCCAGCTTCTATTCCGCAACCGAACGTCACCGGATATAACGTCACGTCGGTGCACAATGTTTTTGAAATTCGAACGTCCAAGTATTGCTGTTTATAATGTCGGCACGCGCGTTCTGTCGCACGGGTGGGACAATGTTGCTAGCACTCAAAATAGATATCCTACTCCGGATGCGGTTGCCAGCGCAAAATTTGTAATGTAGGTAAACATTGTTTGAAATTGTTATTGTTTATCTGTGGAGTGGAGTTCTGGGAACTGACGTTTTTGAGGCGCGAAAAGATTTTTTTTGATGATTTTCTTTGTGATGTGTCATGAGCATTCCTTGTTTATAGAGTGTTGTTCTGGTTAATATCAAAACACGTGTATGTTGACTCATTGTGGAGATCCATGCTCATAGATTGGCGTCCTAACTGATCAAAATGTATAAGTACCTAATAATATGCATAAAAGACAAAAAATTACCCCGAGGGAAGGCACAGTACCAGCAGCAAATATTACAAGCCACGGAATTTGAATCTGTGCCCGGTTGCCGGCAAAAGGCTCGCACCCTATTACATGAAACTTACACATCACAGGCCAAAAGATTGTGTACTATTCAGTACACCTCTACCTAACCTCGATGATAACAGGTGATGTTATATTATGAACAACAACACACAGTTACAATGTAAAGTTTGTTCTAGAACACAATAGCAACATTCCATAAACAAAAAAAAACGAAAAAGTTGACATGTCTTACCACACACAATACATAAATTCATTTCGGCAAAACAAAAGCCATTCGTGAGAATTCAGAGACACTCAATCACACTTCCAGCGTTTGTCATATAGATGCATATCTAGCTACAGTCCATTCACAGTTCGTTTTCATCGCACAGAATCACCCCGAAAACAAACTTATTCTAATAGAAATAAAAATCACTGTCATTTGACAGACTTGTCAGTGGTAGCAGCCGAAAAGCAACCTTATCTTTATAAACATAAAGATTACAGTAATTTGATAACAGTCATGTCCAATACGGAGTAAAACTTACTAGTACTTAAACATAAATATTTCGCAAGAGAACACGAAAATAATTCATAAAACTCTTTTATCAGAGGTCGATCTAAAAGGTCAAGCCACAACAATGGGTTTACCCGACCTGTTCGGAAGAAAAATGATGGTACTACAGTCCCCGTGGTAGTAATTAAGTTTAATTGTTCACTAGTGACATCTGTCTTCATTATATGCAAATGAAGCGCAATCATGCTATAATTAAGTGCTACGGTTTATTATTTAATAGCTGTAGATGGGAATAAAGTTTTAGTTGCTATGTTGATGGTTGTACTACACTGTGATAAAGATAATGGAGAATTAACGATTAGGCATAGACGTCAGCACATCTAGCTACTACAAATCTATTAAAGAGACAATTTCGTCAGACCAACGAAATGGTCTCTTTAGTAGATATTCAACTTTATCACTTAAGCGTTAGGTTCAAGGTTGATCGGGAAGATTTGACAGTTTCGGGTACCCTGATGTGTGGTGACTGTACTTCGAACTATTTGCCCGACCAAATACTTATATACTTGCTTTACATACGGATTAAGGACCTACAGCAAATATTGTACTTTTGTATATTGACTGCTGAATAAGAGGTCCTGGGTTAGATTCCAGGGTCGAGTAAAGCGTTACTGGATTTTCCATCAGGAATTTCTCAGCAGCACTCTGACTTGCCGGTTGATGGCAATAGGTCATAAGTGGCAAAATATAGGTATGTGTACTTATTATTACATGTACCTACAAAGGCTTATGAAGCCACGTGAGATGTCAAGGATAAAAATGAAGATAACCTAGAAACAACCTTATCTAATAAACAAAACGCTTCAAATTCCACAAAATACCAAAACTTGAGACATTGCGTGACCAATTTCGATAGCGAGTATGACAGACAAACCATTACAAACCGATTTCATGGTTGTTATCAAGTACGCTAGGACATTTACATTTTACCCCACCCACAACACTTCAACTAACAACCTTAACTTTGCAAAGGTAGAGTTGGTTTTTAATTGGCAGTTTAAACTGCAGATTGTATGCAAATTACGAATCAATGTTTGCCAATAAGGCATAATTATAATAATGAGCGCGCGTTTTCATGGCCTTTAATGTGTTAATTGATCACTCAATAAATTAATAGCGATGATTTTATTATTATGCGAACAAAATGCTGGGAGAAAAAACTTTGTTCGAGCGATGGGGGTTTCATGGAAAATGTAAGCTATACAACCAATACGTGTGAATGAAATTTTTTTTTTTGTCCATGTCTGTATTATTGATATTGTGTTCTATTTACTTTTCGTGTGTTTTGTCTAAAATATTGGGCTCAGTCGCAAAATGTCTCTTTCGCAAAATGTCTAGTAGTGGTAACAAAACGTCTCTTTTGCGTAATGTCGCTTTCGCAGAATGTCGCTTTCTCACAATGCCTCTTTCATGTTCAAATAAAATTGAATCTTGTTAATGGGAAAATGCACGTCAACTTTTATCAATATTCGTACCTTCCAAAATATTTTTTTTTTTGTGTCAAGCCCGCCACTCTATTCCGAAACCACTGCAACTCTTGAAAGCCGGAATCAGCAGTACTTAGCACCAGAAAAGTGTCGTGACAATGAAGCTCGACAAAGTCCCAGTTAATCCATTTTTTTTATAACCCTAACTGCGGTACTCAGAGATATTTAATGATTACTTAAGTCGTCACTTAGTAAAGATTTGACATAATTTTGTATGACAAAACTGTCAAAACCTTTACTAAGTGATGGCCTAAGTAATCATTAAAGCTCTCTGAGTGCGGCAGTAAGACATCTAAGAACGAGTTCCTAAAACGCTGGATTTTCAGCGTTACGATCAGCAGAACTGAGATTTGATCTTCCAATAGTTATAATTCCAATCTTTCACAAGCCGTTGATACGAATCGACAGTGTCTCCACACATTTCACACTATTGTTTATTTATTTATTTATTTAGGATCTCATACAAAGAATATACACAATCATGCAAAATATAGTGGAAGACAAACGTATCACGTAAGTGCTGCACTCCTTCACTTACAGGAGACCACAGCATGCACAATAAAATTAAATTTAAGCAAACAGAGATACAGTACCAATTAAAAAAGAAACAATAATAATTAAATTAAAAAATTCAAATCAAAACAACAATTAAAATCAAAAATTTCAAGTCAAAAAGTAAAAAATAATGTCAAAAATTAAAACTAAAAATAAAAAGTAATGTCAAAAATTAAAATTAAATCACATTGTTGAACATAAAGGTATGATAATATACAGTAGGCAGCATTTAGGAACTTTACTACTAAGTGAAGAAATCTTCAGGTAAGGAGGTAGATTAGTCCATGGATGGGTGACCGCCCATTAGGTACATACCGACTTTCTTCCATGCTTCGGAAAATACATTAAGTCGTTTTTCCTTGCTCAACTGTAGATCTTCGAGAGGTATTACAGAAAGTCAGTGGCTCGGTCTGACAACCAGACCTAGGGGTACCTATTGTATTTCCCAGCATCTGCATCCACATCCGCTAACTAGGTTGTGACCTAGGAATCAAACCTGGGGCCTCATGCTCAGCACTCTTAACTATTATTAGCTTGAGAAACAAGATGGATCAGATTAATGGACATAAATACAAATTGTAAGCGACTCAGAATCATTATAATAAGTCATTCACCGATATTCTAATGGCTGATTGTCACGATCATAGTTTTTTTCTAAATGATCCCACGAACATTGCCGTTTTGTCTGAGTTCATTCTGCGACATCATCAGCATGCTTCATTAAAATAACTTTTTTTATGTTTTTTTGCACGAAAGTCTTTTGTAGTGGCAAACTAAGATAGTTAAAATGCAAATTATGCAAGAATTATTATGCAAGAATTATTATTATTATTTAAAAAAAATATGATTCTAATTAATCCGTCTGTTATATTATCGAAAAATATTGGATAAGTATTTTTTGTTTTATCAAATCAATAAAAATTGACGAAAGTAAAACGCGTCAAAGATTTGAGTCGGGTTGTAACGTCACTCACTGGTAAAAAATGTCATACAATGTCTTAGAATATGACGTTACACGAGTTTTCAAAGCACTGTATCGTCTTCATTGTTTGTTTACGTGAAAAAAGAAAAAATACGTGATCAATATTTTTTGAAAATCTATCTGACGGACTAATTAGATTTTTTTTGTTAACTACCCTATTCCATCAAAATCAAAATCAAAAATGTTTATTTGCAAGAAAATACAAAAAAAGTTACAAGGAAAGAAATTTATTCTAAAAAAGTCACTGTATTCTGCCTGCAAGCAATCGTGCAAATTATTCACTGTTATGTCATTATTATCATCAATCTCGTGCCGTTGTCTCAATTCATATAGGGTCGTCGCATGTCTTCTTCTTCCATACTTCTCTCTGCTACTTACTCGTCATCGCAACAGTCACCTTCTTTCTAGTTACAACATCTTTTTGGGCAGAGCGAAAGGGAGTGTCAGATTTGTACTGACTAAAAACCATCCATGTTCCTTCTTAGCCCTTCATGTCGAGGCCGCGGTAAAAATTGAAAAAACACCAATAAAACTAAGTAGCATAAAACTGTTAACGAAATACATTACAATTTACAAACAAACATTGGTTTACTATACCTTAGGAATAATTTGCACCGATTAACGAGTGGAAATAAAATGTAACAAAATAATTTGGCAAAGACATTTATGTAGGTTGTTGTCGTATCGGCACCACGAAGGTGTTAGGATTTATTTGAGAGTTACAACATCCTTGACACAGTGCAGTGCACAGTGCTTTCCTTCTACAGTCATACCCAAAATTTTCACACATTTCACTCTTTCTTTTACCATCTCTTTCTTGTACTTGTACTCTTTCTTGTGTCTCATCCCCAAACAGAGCTAAGTATTCATTTTCATGAAAGTCATGTACCCATCTGTGCTAGAGCTTTAGCTCCCGATCCAAGGTAATTGAAGAACACAATTCTCGACATCAGAAGCATACGGTCGAATGTACATTGCACACTGTAACCACCTTATTGTAAATACCTACATTCTAAGCAAATAAACGAATATTATATTCTATTCCATAAAACACACATTCGACCTTATGCTTCGGATGTCTAGCATTGAGTTTATCAGTTAGAGTCTGACCGTTCCAACATCAGGTGTAACTGATTATCTATTACTGCTTAAAGAGCTACCACAATCTTGAATATTACCTCATCCATTCACCAAGTTACTAACCTTATTTCGTCAAAATGTCGAATCACAGACACACAGGTAACAAGCAACAAATTAAGAGATTTCATTCCCGCCGTTTTCATACAAATTGTTATATGAGACCGTCCATTGTTTCTCACCTTATCGCTTACCTGATCTAAGTCGGCGGCTTTGAGTTCCGTCTTCCATTAATTCTTCATATCATATTTATGTTGACTGTTTTGTGACGTCATCAGATACTTACTGTCTGGTTGTGGTAAGTAGACTGTTGGGAGATGTTGTAAAATTGTGGTACTGTTGCATTAAGGCCTTCTTTATGTAGGTACTACATAAATGCTTTTTTGAGGAATAATCTTGTACGTCGGGAAAATTAAAACTGAGGTGTTTTCACCTCAGTTTCATTTCATTCATTCATTTAAATAAAACGTTGCCCCACGCTAGGAATTTCTCCTGTATCGTGGGTGCGTTCACAAGCATATAAAGTCACATACACAAATACCCAGACCCGAAACAACGAGTTTTAATGGATCATCATCATTTGGGAACTTCGTAGATCCCTGATCAACGCGACTCTGAACCAGGGGGCTCAAAATGACCGCTTTAGCAAAATCATAATAGGATAATAGTAATATGAATATAATTACAACTCCAAAATAATTACAAAATGACAGTTCATAATATTAATTGCGTATTTGACTAGACCTTTTTAAAAAAATACAAAATTATCCTACTGTGATTATGAAAGAGCGGCTAGGGGATAAGACTACTCAAACAGAAGTGTGATTACTTGCTGACTACCTCGCCTTCCCCTTTAGTAAAGTTAAGAGTAACCTCTTTTCATTAAATAAAAAATATTTTGAAACTCCTGAAAACAGCCCACAACTCGACATTCCTCAAACGCAATCTCACAAAGCGAAACGATTCTTTCTCAATGCAGCAAACAAATCGTTTCGCCCAATTCATAACGAAAGACAAAGCCAATTTTTTACTTCCATGGCATTACCAAAAACCCAGAGCTAATTAACTTTGGGGGCTCTTAATTAGTCCCCATTGTAGCATGACAAGAGAACCGACCATTTTGGTACAACCTCGCGTTTTATACACACGGCCGAGTAGGATTACGAACGGGGAAAGATAAATTATTGGTATTTTAAGTTAAAAATGTTAGGTAATGTAGTTTCATAGAAAGAAAACGTTAATAGTGTTTTTCTTTTAAATTTTATACAGAGATTTGGAATAAATTCATGAACTGGAAGGTTATTTTTGCAGACCTATTTAACAAATAATGTTTACTAGCACACCAACCTGAATCGCCTATATATCACGTTCCGACTTCAAGATTCAGTGTCGACAGATACAGTCTTCTTTATCGTGTGGTTATTGCTTTACCTGGTGTCAGTGTTTTTACGGGCCTCTGTCTTGGCTTTAAATGACCTCGAGAAATGTCTCGCGGGTAAACGGACATGCTAGTTTCCCCACAAAGTTTTCTTTCACCAAAGCAACAAGTTAGTTATACAATACGCACATGCATCCGAAAAACAGAAGTGCGTTTCTTGGGTTCGAACTCCAGACCTATGATTTGGCAGTCCGACGGTCACACTATTAGACTATCACTGCTGCAGTGATGAAAACTACGGAGTTATTTACAAATAGAAAAACCTTCAAAAAAGTTCGACCACAGCCATAAAACCAGTCATTTATAAATCCAAACAAATGTGTCTTCACAATCTCAAACCCATTTTATGTTTAATCCAACTTGACCGTAACTAATTATCGCCAATATTTCATTGCCAACCTGCCGATTTGTTGGCCGATCGATCAAGCAGCATGTCCAACTAATGTTTGGGTTACAAATCAAAACAAGATCTTAAAAACGTTTTACTAAATCATCGTTTCTCTCCGAAAACTGTTTCACTTTAGATAATTATAGGCTTCTGACCGTTCTGTTGTGTGTCTGAGAGAATTCCGTGGAACTAATTATCGCGTAAGGGTTGTGTGTCCCTCTCCAACAACATAAAATTTTGCTATAAAGTTTTATAAGTCGACTGGGTTTGTGTGTGAGACAGATATACCTACGTTTGTGCTGACTGAAGCAGGTAGGATATTTTGTGTTTTTTTTAAGGAAAGTATAAGTTTTGATGGAAGGTTTACTAATAATACTGAGAGTTTTGACACCGTGAACGCAATTAGCGGTCAATGAGAAAGTCATATAGATACTATTTTATAATCTTAGTGTTGGTGTTGTGGTACGCGATCTATGTGGGTAATTGGGTCATCATCTTGCACCTGTCTATTATATTATAACTTGGCGTCGGTGCAATACGTTTGTTTTCTTCCATTATCCTCTATCAACCGAGTAGATCAGATTAAATCCAGTCTGTGTCTGTGTAGATTAGATTAAATCCAGTAGGTCTCTTCCAAATCTCCAATTTTTGGTTGTTTTATGTAATGGCTATTCATTCACTTTAATGAGATCTGAGTCTGTTCAACTAGTTGGTTGTCTTCCCACATTCCGTGGCCTTGACTCCAGCACTTTCTTGCCCCATCTTCCATCCAGTGTACGGCATATATAAGGGCCGCTGACTTCCACTTTCTTATAGTTATCGTTTTTGCTATACCCGTAAGTCTCGTTCGTCTCTGTATTTCCGTGCTTTTCAATCTATTTTCAATAAATGCTCATTCAATGTACTGTCTAGGCAGTGTGTTTCAAATTTGGCTAGCAAGGTCTTGGTCCACTTGCATATTATTGTACATTATTTAATACGGTTTAGTACAGTCTTGTAATCATCACTAGTTCTAGTTTAGATTGAACCTAACATAAGTTGTATCACTTGCCTTAATTCTTGGGCCACTCGGACTCACATCTGATCTGCTTTTTCAACATTTTCTTCAGATAATCTAATCTATAATTTCTTAACCAAAAGTGGATATTGATTCTTATATCCAATTCTTACTGAAGTGGTGTCACAGTGTCAATTACAATACCTGTTCTATTTTGCATTAAATCAAGCTCTGTCAATACTGCCTGCACCATGCACGCACTTCACCTTAGCACCATCTTCCATGCATCCCCCATCTGTTCAATCTCAAAACTAGGTCATCTACTTCCTACCTCACCCGTATCACATCAAGCACGATTCCCAAACGGTGCATAAATAAATTGTTTTGACAGTTACACTTTCATGTACAGATAACGAAAATATCATAAACATGTGTAAAGTGCTCTTATATTTATACAGGGACTACTTAATTTGCATTCTGGTCGGCATCTCAAGCACTTAGCGTGAAGATATGGACAGACGTGACGAGCTGACATGCATCAATCTTGTCACGTGACTCGATAATTATGCTGCCAACTGTATTTTGGAATTTGATACAGTTTTTGTGACCCTTGTTTAGTTGCAATAAAGTTGTAGTTTGCGCAGAATTTTGTTTGGGGATTTGTTGATTAAATTGTTGCTTTAGTGACTGATAACATTCAGCAAACTTATGACATCAATCTTTGCTAAATTATTATGACCCTTAGTTCTACAAACATAAAATGGTTTTTAGTTTACCAAAACGTTTTGTAACGTGTTGTCGTGTTGTACTATCGCAGGAGACACTCACACCTTACTGTATTTGATAAGTGCCGCAAATAATGTCGCAAATACCAATAAATTCGTTCAAGGTTCGAAAGTAGGTTAAATGTTATATGTATAATAGAAGGTAGGAAACTCCCTTATTTTCGGCACTGCTGACTTATATGAATGTGTAATGGTTTTCTTTGATAGAACTTCTAGTTGTGCTATCTCAAACGATGAAAACTTTAATGTTTAGTAGTGCATTATTATAAGTATGAATGAGATAGTGCTAATGCGTTATGAATTTAGTAAAACATTTCATAACGCTACGTGGAAGGAATTGGGGAATGTCTTGGAAAAAATAAAGCTATAGCTTTAAAAATAAAAAGCTTTATTTTTTTTTAGGCAATAAAAAAATAAAGCCTGTAGCTTTATTTTTTTATTGGCTTCTGTTAGCATTGAACATACTCTATTAGATACATTCTTGGTACTTTGCAACTTGTAACTTAGGTTTTTTGAAAACTGTGTTGGTTTGTCTTTTTTTTATTTATTTGTGTGTGTTCTTATAACCCCTGCTAGTTCAAGCATGGTACTGGCTGTCGTAAGCAGCCTTACAAAGTTGACTTAAGTCAAAAGTATGAAGTCAATACTCCTGCTCCTGAAAATTATGGGATTCTAGTTATCTGTGTGACATTTTAACACCTCCAGTAGGACGTGCCCGTTTCATTAGATGTAATGTTATTTGATTTACTTAACGAAACTTCTCAAAAGGAGCGATATATATGTCAGTAAAACAACTTGGCAGATGTCTTGTTTCGGCTTAAACAAGATAAGCATATAACGAAAAACAAAAGATAAATGAATTACAGACGTAAGTTACTTATCATCAATTAACACGTAAAAACACCCAAGTAATCATTTAAAAGTATCAAGACTCTTCACTATACCGTCAGTAGCTATCGATAAATCGTCACAGGTCGTCACAGCGACACAATTAGTGCGACGGCGACGTTGACTTACTTCAAGCGATAGAACGTTCACACGAACAACCATAAACTTGATAAGGTCCACACGCAAACTGTCGATAGTCGATAAAACGTCGTTGAATTATATCGACATGCTGTCAGCCCGTCCTTATTTGCATTTAATTACGTGTTTTTATTTAGATTAAATGTAATGGATACTACTTTATTATTATGGGAACTGTTAGTGTCGTACGTTTGTGGAATTGAATCAGTAGTTCATCTACTTGGTGCTGTTGTTCTTATAGATATAGATAGCAGATCTTTTATTTGTTGCCTATTTAGTTACTTTTTTGTCCTTTTTATCCAGGTAAGTGATATTTTTTGACTAATCATTTTCTACGCGACTACTAAGCATGAGATCCTGGATTAAATTTTCGGGTCAGGTAAAGTGTTTTTGGTTTTTTATATCAAAAAATTTTCAGTGGCAGCCACGGAGTCCGGGCTTCTGCCCAGTTGATGGCAATAGGCTCGCTCCTTGTTACATGGGCGTTAAACATAACTGGCGAAATGTGGGTGTATTTTAGGTAGGACACCTCTGCCTAACGGTTCGAGGATTAAAGGTGTGTTTTTTTTTCTGGTAAAGAAATAAAATTGAAAAAAAAAATAGGTAATTAATTACACACGTAAAAAAATTAATTAATTATCTATCTACAAAATATTTGTATTGATCAGATGCAAGCTCACTTAACAAATGAATAAATAATTTTGATTGACCAAACAAACAGGTTTGTTCTGTACACTGAAACAAGATCTGTAATCTTGTTTCTGAAAAATAATAACTACTTTCTGACCAAATAAAGCAACACTCATCCATCTGCTAAAGAAAATAATTAGTGTAACAAACCACGAAAATTCTTAACCACCAAATAAAATGACCATGCATAAACTTTTATACCCATAAAAATATAATAGGTATCCCAATTGAGTGCGATTCGTTCATTATTGGCGCGGCAACACCTGCCGGGTACATCTGCGGTCATTTTATTGTCCAAAATGAATCCTCGAAAGGGGCAAAAAGGATAAAAAATATCTCAAAACTACTAACAAACTGTAAAAAACTCAGGCTACGGTTGCGATTGATTAGAGATGTGGTTTTATCGATTGTCCACGTATCGATAGATTAGAATATATCGACGGTTTCTATTATTTTGCAAGTAAGTTCAATATTTTAGACAAAACTGTGTGAGGCCCACAAAAGGTTCGTTGAATTGATAGATTCAAGTAACATTTTTTTTTGAAAGAATAGATTAATTAAGTGCCAAACATAAAAATATCTCGGTTACTCTAAGAATCACAATAAAGTTGAAGTAAGTGTTGTGAAGAAAAATAATTATAAAACCAGACCTATTCGACTTTATTCATGATTGTCAACTGATTACAGCACTAACGTTTTAACAACTTTAACTCTGCACAACCACACTCTTACCCAATATTATGTCGTAGAAACATTATAACTATATATGTATATTTCACTATTTAGTCGATACACTTTTCCTTTCTATCGATAACTTACCCTCACTACGGCAGATGCAGCTACGACTTGGAGTACACTCGGCAGATAATTCATTTCCACGGCGCTCTCGTAACAGTAAGTCACTGATGAACCAAAAAAAAAATAACAACAATGTCTATTGTTTTTGTATGAACTTTTTGTATGAACTTGCAGATGTACCCATCCACGCTTCAGTTAAACATCTGGTTAGTTTTATTTATCGTGCTGCCGTTACTACTTTGATGTTATAAGCAAAGGTGTTTGGGAAAAGTAGAGTTTATTGAAGATTGATGGTATCAGAATCAGTTATGCGATATGAAGGGTGATTTCTTAAGCATATTTGGGTCATCAGAACGAGGTTTTGTAGATTGACCCATGACAGTAGATACAAAGGATTTGGTTTAAATTAATTCATTAGCATAAACATGGTCAGTCTATTATGTTCCCACAGCTGGGACACAAGCCTCCTCTGCCAGGGAATGGGCTCAAATGAACCACGCGGGTCCAGTGTGGGTTAGTAGATGTCATGTTTCGAATTTTTGGTTGTAAGAGGTTTTTCTGTCAATCAATTATGAGATGATAAATGAATTTGGCTTAATTTGAATGCAAAATTCTAAGGTACTTGACAAAATTACATTATTTCATTGAAAACGATCATTGAAAAAGTAAAGTCGTAATTATATCAATCCCGCCGAAAATCGATACAAAACACAAACTACTTTTTAGAGCTATTGCCGCTAGTCTTAACTAGTCTACCACCTCTGGCCCTTAGTATACTTTATTTCGCTTCTTGAATTTACAAAGGAACTTCCACCACATCTTACACTTCAATCACAACCGCACTTCAATTCCATTTAAAAATATTGAACCTTAAGAATTTGAGCAGAAATACCAATTTGCCTACCGCGTCTAATTGCCACCCCTCATACTTCTTACCATTAATTAAGTACGGCTAACTTATACACAGATACATCATTCACAACATTAATGTCAATGGAGTTTTAAAAATTATGTTTTAAGAGAGAACAGGGTGAAAAAACAGGTATTTGCAGTAAATATTGCGATCGCGCTGCGTCAAACAATTATTATTATCACAAAAAACTACGAGATCGACGTTTTGTATTCCTGTTTTTCGGCTTGAAAGCTGAAGCGATTTAATTATTTTTGATATGACAATTTTAAGAAAGATTGTGAATGTCTAGATTCCTATCAATTTCATTTGAGTTTTAAACTGTCCGACGTTGTCTAGTCCTCTAATCTAGATCGTAAAAAAAGAGTTTTTTTTTTCAGATTATAGTTGCAAAGTCAATTTATCTATTCTGAATAGATGCTGAAAAAAAAGAAATATCAGTGACTTGTCAACAGTACAACTTGATTTTATGAAAAAAATAAATATTGCTTTAGTTAGAGGTAGGAAGAAAAAAAAGAATACATTTAAATGGAGAATCGCATGACCCTGTCCCCTCTTAAAGGGTCCATGAGTCTACTACCATATTTAATAAATGCCTGTAGTCAGTAAGTCCCATCTCCCATTTTACGAGTTAAAAGTTATTTTTCAAATGTTTTCTAGCGGCTGCAGGTGGTAAACTGCAAAGAGACCGAGGTTTTGTCATTATTTCCATTATAGGTTTTGTGATGGGGTCGTAAAATTTATAGTTCTAGTGTAATTGTCTATTATTTTTAGGGCTAAATATAATTTCTTTGTTAGGGTCGTCTGCTCTGAACTGGCTGAATTTGTAATACCTAAGTAAGTTGAGTCGGGGACTTTTTATATTATAGTAAAAATCGGGGGGCACGGCAGTGCCCCCGCCAAGTCGAACGCGAAGCAAACACTGCCGTACCATCCTTTACTGGAACCATTTCGCCGCATTTTCAGGCCCCTATTTAAGAAACTCTGGATAAGACCAGAACGCAGAAATTTTCGTCATCCAGTAAGCTATAAAATCACACTTAAAATAAAAAATTTCAAGTCTGTAGGTCATTTAGTTCCGAAGTTAAGCGAAAGCAAAGTTTCGCATTTTTGACACTCACTCACTCGCTCACTCGATAATCATAATCATCAGAATAGAACTAGTACTTCCCATAAACTAACTAATAAGGTTCCTTACTGCGATTTCTTAATTATTATAGTTAATGTTGTGTGACTTGGCCGTTGAAGGGTGTACAAGGGTACAAAACCAGCCGTGTCGACGGCGCGTTCGTGTTCCACGCGCGCCTCAAAGAGATGTCAGCAACATGGAAGGGGCCCGCAAGGGCCGACGCCTGTCGAGGCTGCGGGTTGTCCGCAAGGGATACCGAGGCCTCGACATGAAGGGCGAAGAAGGAACATGGGTGGTTTTTAGTCAGTAGAAGTCTGACACTCCCTTTCGCTCTGCCCAAGAGCGGGAGGGGTTATTTGATGATTTCCCACCCCCCAAAAAAAAAAAAAAAAAGGTACAAAACCAATGCTAGCGAAGGAGGTGGCGGAACGTGAGAGGGAGAGAACCTCTCGTCCCAGCCGCCGCGGGAGGCGCTCCGGCCGTCGGGGGCCACGTGATGGCTTCCGGCCACCGTAGACGCGGGCCTGTAGACGGTGAGTGATGGGTAAGCTCGCCGTCCGTCCGTCTAATGACGACGACAGGCCGTGTCGACGGCGCGTTCGTGTTCCACGCGCGCCTCAAAGAGATGTCAGCAACATGGAAGGGGCCCGCAAGGGCCGACGCCTGTCGAGGCTGCGGGTTGTTCGCAAGGGATACCGCGGCCTCGACATGAAGGGCTAAGAAGGAACATGGGTGGTTTTTAGTCAGTAGAAGTCTGACACTCCCTTTCGCTCTGCCCAAGAGCGGGAGGAGTTATTTGATGATTTCCCACCCCCCAAAAAAAAAAAAAAAAGGGTACAAAACCAGGTGTTCCATGACACCATTGCACCAATCTGTCGCCAGAACCGCTACCCATTAACGATGGAAAATTGCCACTTGGAAAACGATGTTTCAATAACCAGTCAATTGTAGGCTTGATAAAGCTGCGTATTTCAATAATACACACATCAAAAGTGTCTAGGGATCAACATATATTTTTGCAATAACTTTTCTCCTGATTGATATTAATTAAAATTTTCTTTAAGGATTCATCAAATAAAGTGTTTTCGTTTGTCACAGTAACGATAAACCAAGTCACCTTTGCATTAATAAAGAAATTTGCCATTTTCCTAATAAAGGGATTTTTGACATTTGAACCACTAACATTAAAGTTCGAAAAAAAGACTGAAATAACAGTTTTCTTTAAAATTTTATTGGGTAACTTAAACAATTAATAATCCGTGTTTCTACCGCGAACACTAACAACACAAGAACATCGGTTTGGCATACTCAAAATGAGTTCATCCAAATCACGCTGTGGAATGGCCGCCCATGTTCGTTGCAACAACAAAAAAAGGTCTTCTTGCGACTGGATTCCCTCCATATTCGGCAGAGCTCTTCTCTGTAGCATATCCCATGCATGCTCAATCGGGTTCAAGTCTGGCGACTGAGCAGGCCAGGGCAGGACATTGATGTTAGCTGCGGCGAGAGTCTGTCTTACAACTCTTGCGGTGTGCGGTCGTGCATTATCATGCATTAACTGAAATAAGGGACCGATTTGCACTTGTAGAGGTACGATGACGTCTGATACAATCGTCTCAGCATAAATTTGAGCGTTGAGGTTGCCTCTGATCCAAATCAACTCAGTTCTTCCGCCGATCCAAATACCCGCCCATACCATGATGGTTCCACCACTATAAGGATGGACTTCCTGGCAGGATTTTAATCGCTGTTGGCGTCCAGGGGTTCTCCAGTGTCGTATACGTCTTGTATCCGGTCTCATACCAAAACGAGACTCATCAGAAAAGCACACGAAACGCCATTGTTCTTCTGCCCAATTTCTGTGTTCAAGAGCCCATTGATATCGAATCCTACGATTGTGCATTGCTATAGGTGGTACCCGTAGCGGTCTTCGGGAATGAAGGTTCACTTCATGCAAGCGGTTTCTGACTGTTTGGTCGCTAATTAAGTTCCCTGAAGAGTGATGAAGCCTCACGGCTAACATCATGGCGGTTATTGTTGGAGCTCTTCGAGTTAAGATTTGAATGTATCGGTCTTGTCTCCGTGTGGTGCAGCGATACCGTCCTCCATGGCGCTCAGCCACGGTACCAGTGCTTCGGTAACGTGTCCAAAGTCGACTGATAACACTCTGACTTGTATTCAGAGCTAAAGCCACAGTACGTTGCCGGGAACCAGCTTCTATCATTCCCACGGCTCTGAGCATTTCTTCCCTGCTTAAATGACGTCGCCGCTCCATAATAACGTTGGTTTTAATCAGTAGTAGGGAAACAGTAGCACTAATAATGTCTTCAATGCGTTGTATGTTTTTATAGGGAAAATATTGACAGCTGATTTTCATCTTTTACTCGAATTTGATTCACAGTTCCTGATTCAAATTATGAAATGCACCAAAAAGGATCCATATAAATTCATAAAATCATAAATTTATTACAAAGCCACATCTCAATCTCAAGAAATCCGCATAAAAATGCTTGATCCCTAGACACTTTTGATGTGTGTACTTATGTGTAGGCGAGCCTGAAACAAACAGTATAAAAAAATATTTCCAAGTACAGACGGACTTCTAATCATTGATAGAAGTCCGTCTGTACGTCTATTTTATGTTAGATCGGTGGTCGATTTGACGCTCCAAAAAGAAGAGAGCAGAAGTCAGCATTGTCAATGCTGAATGCATGTGTTGCACAATCAACAACAGCCTAAAATGAGACACTAGCGTCCAATTACCAATACCAGTGTGGGTTAATTATTATCTCGCTTAACAAACATAGGTAGTTACAACAGATATAACATTACGTGTAAACAAAATTGACTTGTACCCACTAACGTATAAAGAATGTTCAACGGCCAAGTCACACAACATTAACTATAATAATAAAGAAATCGCAGTAAGGAACCTTAGACTTGGCCCGACTTTGTCTAGATTTCATCATTACTTTTTAGAGATAAACAAGCAGCTCCATCGAGACTTGGCTAGTTGTTTACAGAATGTTTTTGGTGGGTTATCTTTATACATTCAGAATAAAGGGAATTATCCTTTTTCTAGAGCCCTGACCGTGGACCCTGTAGTTCAAACCTTGTTGCCAATACCAGTTGCATTTTCTTAAATATATTTTTAAGAAGATATATTCAAAAATGTATATGAATAAAGGAAATAGTAAGGTAACAATAATATAAAGTGAAAATCATAATTCCAATACAATTTATCTTGACTTATTTACTGCTGAGCGCCCATTAATAATTAAGAGTGTAATACTGATTCTTCTTCAATCTTGTTAAACTTGGATCGAAAAGTACAAGCCCGAAACAATTACGAATCTATCGGCACAAACGAAAGTAAAAGACTTACCACACGAACGCTGCGGTGCGTCTCTGAATAAATGCTGGCCCATTTACAAGAGTGTAAGATATGACGTGATATAGATCACTCACAACGTAATAAATAAATAAATAACATAAGAAAAATTACACCGTAAAGCGAATGTTACCGGGGGCGCTACGGCTTCGCTAGGGTTGTGTGGATACACCTTATCAAAGAAGTGCAACGATGAGCATTGTTTTGTTTTTAAATGTGAACTTTCTGGTATATAAACAAACCGAAGACCTAGACCGATTTGCAATCACTATCAAATCGTTTTGTAATTTCGATAGCTACTTTCAATAAGATTGACAGCTTTTCGATAGCTTATGTCAATTAAATTTTTTCCAGCGTCTTTGTCCTATAGCAAGGTAATGATAGAGAAGGAAATAATTTCTCTGCAGTCTTCACAAGAACAGCCGTTTGTCAAAACAGATAATTTAAGATTTTTAGATCAGTCCTCGTATTTTCAAACTTCGATTTGATTCGGATTAATATTACTACTTTACAAACCAATAATATAATAGGAGATATCCTTACTTATTGAAAACATAAAAAAGAACATTATTTTCACGCAACTTTGGTCCATAGATATAGGTATACCTTACATACTCACATACATCATCAGTTTGTGTGTTTGTGTACATAAAAATGTTTTTTCTTGAAAATTCAATGAAATTACTAAAACTCATAACAATAAACACAATTCCTAGTCATATCCTCACTAAGATGCACAAGTTAGCGCCGGGCGCAAGGGAGCGACAGGGACGGATGATTTAGAAACCCCTCGGGAGATGCGCGATGCGACCCGGTATTAATATTGTGACTCCAACCTAGTACAGCTACGGAAAACAGAACAATAGTTGGAGCATTTTTTTGAGGAAAAATTTATTATTTTTTTAAATAAAAAGTAAAGTGGCTATACATAGCAACTAGCCTATCGACGATATAATTTACAAATTAGTTGTCGTCTGCTTAAGCTTTTACCAACTATGTTGGGGTCCCGATCCAGTCTAACCGGATGCAGCTGAATATTAGTATTGTACATGGAGCGACTGCCTATCTGACCTCCACAACACATAAGTCACGTAAAAATAGTGAATTTTCGCATAAGCTTCATAGCGTAGAAAAGGGATGGAGGGAAAAAAATAGAAAAGGCATGAATCATTCAGAAAAAAACAACGAATTAAAAAGTATGAGGAATAGATAATTAAAATACCATAGACGCAATCAGTTAATCAATTAATTTTAGATAAGAATTCTTGCACTAACATCTTCTATTTCTTAAAACATTCACGGGAAGAAACAAAGCCGCGTAAGGAAAAAAAGAAAATTAATAATTCGCGTTACAGATCGCACTCTAACAAGCATGAAATTGTAAATAAACGCGGAAAATTTTGACAAAAACAGCAGTCCACACAATTTTGGCTTACGGAGACAAATAATAGATTTTCACTTATTGTTAATTTCATCTCCAACTCTCCACAGTTACATATACTGCAATATTATGATCACTCCTTTGCCGGCACTACGTTTTGGTATCTGTCGCCTTACACCTCAAGGTAAATTGGTCCCGAAATTTCAAATTCAAATTCTGTTCTCATTCCCATGTGTGCCCCGCGGCGCGAGCGCTTTTAACATTGTAATTGGTCCTCCGCCGATTGGGGCCAATGGTTATTGCACCCTTTGATGTGGCTTGATTGGTCCCCAAACGGTTTATTACGGATAACTGGGAACTGTGTGTCGGTTATCGTGTGTTGTGTTAGGTCGTGGTCGGCTTCCGAATGTTAATGGGATTCGTGTGCAGCAGTCCTTTCCAATTCCAGCTCCATTCCCATTGAAATCAATTTAATACTATCAGTTTGGTAACATGTGATTGTAAAGTCTATGGGATTCTCTGCTTCTCGATCATTATAATCTAGATCTATTTTTCTAGTAACGTAAATTTTGACTTATGGCAAAAATTGTGAGAATACACATGCTAGTATCTTCATGAAATTTGCCCAAATTCAAAAGAGTTAACAGAAATTAAGTTTTTTTTGTCTTAACCAGTTAACAAAGTCATACAGAATTTCTTATTTGTGTAAGTAAAGCAACCCGTCGTAACAGGCCAGTGGCCTGAAAGTAGGTATGACAACCACTCTCAACAAGGGATATCATATTACCCAGTACTAACTGTGTTGTGGAGGGCAGATAGGCAGTTGCACCATCTAAAATAGCTGGTATTTAGCAGCATCAAGTTAGACTGGAAGCCGACCCCAACATAGTTGGGAAAAGGCTAGGCAGATGATGATGTGTTAGTAAACCAAACTCTACTTTGCTCTCTTCGTGTTCCTAATAGTTAGTTCCAAAACCTACAAACTATAAATATCTAATCAACCGTATAACTATCGACAAGCTTTACATTACTACACAACTAGACACATAAATTATGTTTGCAGAAGTAAATCACAATTTGATATACGTTTGATCCCTAGATTTGAAAAGAGCTTGTGATCCAAGTAGGTTACGTCTTTTGGCAGTTCATTATTATGGTAACCTCTTTTGTTGTTTTGTTTTGAATATAGATTTTGTATTAAATTAGGTTTAACGTCATCGACATTTTTACTTGGAATAAAGCTACTTGGTGTCTCATGAGATGATGAGTAATAAAAAATTTGTGGACGAAGATGACATACTGCGCCGACCCAAATGAATTGGGATAAGGGCAGGAAAATGATGATGATTTGGAATAGAGCAGAAGCTAGGATATTAAGTGTTGATTAATTTAGGCTATTTGCTGAAGCTTCTAGCAATCTTGACAAGGGTTTCTTGCGAGCTGAATTGTAATGGTCAATTGAACAAATGCTCTTTGAAAATATGTTGTAGGTATACCTGCATCTGGTTATACAGAAACTGACCTAAACATTGTTGGGAAAATATGACGATTTGCTGAAATTCAGGCAAGCCCAATGCAATGTGTTGCTCTCCCAAAAATAAAGGCTTATGTGCAAAAAAATGCAAAGAGGCACATCAACAGCAGGTAGGAGTAGGTATGGCAACATTTATATTTAATTGTCTTTGATTATTAGCAGTTCTCCAAAGTAAAAAGTAGTCTTTCTATAAAATTAGAATATCTAACGACATGTTTCTAACTCACCAATCTGAATAACTTACAGAAGGCTCTTACCTTTTGATAATTCAACAATTTGGGACCTTTAAAGACCTTGAATTTTAATACTTTAACGACCTGTTAAATATTCAAATCTAAGAAATGGCTTTCCTGCGGCTATGACATATTTAGTAGAATTTATAATTTTATGACTACCGACACAAATGCCCGAAAATACTTGACCCCTCTTCTGAACCAAGTAGGATCAGTTTAGGGTTCTGAAGTAATGGTTCAAATAAATTGTTTTGATGTTTCGGTACAAATTACTGTTTTTAAGTGTTTAAGCTATTTGAAAAGAATTTCTAAAGGCGTATACGATCATTATTTTAAGCGACAAGGGTTAAAATGAACATTTTAACAGTTGGACCGTTAATATTTTTGTAAAGGAGAATGAGTGCTAACATGTAAATTTTATCCTTTTTACTGCGGTACTCAGAGATATTTTATGATTACTTAAGCCGTCACTTAGTAAAGGTTTGACATACTTTTGTGTGACAAAACTGTCAAAACCTTTACTAAGTAATGGCCTAAGTAATCGTTAAAGCTCTTTGAATGCGGCAGTTAGAGTCTAAAATATATCAAAGAATGTTTAAAATAACTGAGATTTTTTTAAAAAAAAGACAATTTTTTGAAAAGATTTCTCATAACGCATCGTATCGTTTCGATGCAGGGGATGAACTGTCTTTATTGACAGTGACTAACCTTGATACTTAATAAGGTTAGCTTCGGTTCAAAGATATGTATTTATGTTGACTTCCATAAAAGTGATTTTACATTAAATTAGGAATTTCTCAGTAGCAGCCACGGGGTCTTGATTTGTGCCCGGTTGATGATCAGCCTCGCTATAATATGGGACCTGGCGATATGTTGGGGATAGGCGTGTTATGTTATTTCATCAGCTATGATATCATAGTAATGTTCTAATACTGAATAAATATTCAGTATTAGAACATTACTGTGATGAAATAACTCAGAATGAATAAAAAAAGTTACGATGAAGAATTTTACTCAGATGTATGGATGTCTGAATGTTTGTTATTTTTTCACACAGAAACTAGTAACCGGATTCAGATGAAATTCGGCACACAGATAGTTTATAACCTATATTAATAGATAAAATATTTTTTATTCCGCTAGTACGATTCATAGGACAACGACCAAACGCCACGCGGGCGAAGTCGCGGGCACAAACTGATATTTTTATTCTTAGCTTTTCTCAGACTATTGTCAGAGTACGCTATACTAATTAACTAATTAGTAAGCGACTTTGTAACATATCTTTTACATCGAGTTACAATGTAACTGGCAAATGAACAGTTTTATAACATGTTGTACTGTTAAGTTTATAAATAATTTATTTTTATTTTTGATACATTTTGTTAGGCAGGTGTGTGAGGTGATTATCTGTGGCTGTACCTACTACTTAAACCTTTTGGTGCGTAGTGCATCTTGTTTTCTCAAAATACCCAGAAGTTCTTTGAAGCAGTGTATTCTTCTAGTTTTTTAACGTGGTGTTTTGGGTTGAAGCCTGACTTTTGATGCTTGAAAAATACACAATGGGCTCTTGGATCACTTATAACAACTCATTTAGGAATTCAGGAACCACACCCCAGTTAATACTGGTTCCCGTGGTAAGACTGGTTGTCAGACTTTCGGGCCACTGACAACCCCCGTAACAACTGTCAAAGAATTACAAATGACAGCCGGGACCAACGGCTTAAAGTGCTTTCCGAGGATATTCGGTATGTTATGGGTGGTCACCCATCCACAGACCAACTTAGGCAAGTGTGGCTTAACCTGAAAATCGAATCGAGCCGCCCATGCGGCCTCTGACTTGGGTTTACATCGCGTCGAGAAATATCTCTCAGGCATGCAGGTTTCCCGTCGGGGCTTCGGGTTGTTCGAAAGAGATACCGCGGCCTCGACACAAAGGGCTAGCAAGGAACATGGGTGGTTTTTAGTCAGTAGAAGTCTGACCCTCCCTTCTGTTCTGCCCAGAACGGGAGGGGTTACAAACCAAAAAAAAAAATACATGCAGTTTTCTTCACGATGTTTTCCTTCAAAAATTACAACTTTGTATCAAAACAAAGATATTAAAGGTAACTTAATCGCATTTAAGTGACATTGATTAGTACAAAATATCGTTCCCAGACAGGGTTCCCCCAGCTTATGACTAAATAATGAAGCCGTTACAAAATTATGTATGTCATAGACACTTTGTCATGGGTCTGAGATCGAAGCCGGGCCCCTTCGCTGGCGTTAGCATTTGTCTTCATTTTCTAAAGGGTAGTGATGGGATCGGTGTTATGATTGTAGAGAGAGATGTCGATGGTTTGTAAAACGTGATTAAAAGTCTGTTTAATACTGTGCTGGAAGATTTCCTATTGTATTCTTAAATTCAAAGTTATTAAATGTAAAAACCACATAGGCTATGTACAATTTTTTTATTGCCTGCACCCACATTTTCCTGTCATATTTATGCAATAAGCCATGTAATAAGGGGTGAGCCCATTGTCCACATGTTTCCACAAATCCAGACATCATTCAGGCTGCAACCTGCAACTGAGCGATGACAAATTCGAATTATCGAAAGTAAATGAAAAATATTTTACTATAATTTTATAAATCAACAAAATATCACCCCTTTAAAAAAATGTATCGACAGATTGTCCTTCACCCTCAGCACATCCCTGGGCCCAAGAACATTGATATTAATTCTTGCTTCCCGTACGAAATCACGTCTCTATATAATTACCTACTGCGACTCGCGACGCAAACCCGGGTAAACACCCGGTTATTATTGAGTTATGAAATCCGCGACTTTTGTCTACCCGGGGGAAATAATGTGTGTTAAAAACAAAGAGGGTAACGCCAATTAGATACTTTCGATATTTATGTCGCGGAATTGTGAAATAATGGGTGCAAGAGTACCCTTACGGAAGCCGAAAGTCACATGTTCTTCCTGTCATTGCGATATTTTTTTTTGTTTTGGACCATAACAGCCTGGGTTGAGGTCCATATAACGTGATAGCAATGAAGCAATATTTTTGCATAGAGTTACTTTGCATGCTTGGTTGACAGTTTTCTGACGGAACTGAACGGACCTTCCGTTTACATCCCGTATAAGAATGGTTCGGGATTTTTCGGGAAGGAGTTTAGGAGTCTGAAGATGAGATCTTCCAAGCGCTTTAAATGATAGAAATATGAATGCAGATTTTATCTAGAGACCTCTTGTCTACCTAGAGTACAAATATCATTGCTGTCTACATATATGTCTTTGTATTATCTTGGCAGATGCCAAAGGTGGTGATTGTCTTAATGAGCAGACACACGCATGTATTGCGTATAGGCTCTTTGCCTATTACGACAATGCATGCATACGTGCGTCTAAACATAAGTGTTTAGATAATCACTTACTTGATTAAGTGTCCATCTTTTCATGTATTTCGCCCATCTAATTATTCTATTAACAACTGGGTGTTTCCGAAGACCCTCATTTTAAACTTCGTTTTTGTAACCCGTTACTTCCAATCTCACCACCATCCTCACTTCAAGCTGTTTAAACGACCATCAATAAAACTTTCGTCAAATCTTTTAATTTAGATCTTTACCCTGAGATTTCTAATTATTAAGTCACTGCTAATCAACAGCGTCAATTAAGTGTGAACAGTAGCGGGGTGAGGGGTTAAGGGGGGTGCACCAGGCACCCCATGACACGGCAAAGCCTATCAACTGGCGATTAAACAACTTTGTCCTATACTAAACTTGGGCACAGAGCTTTGGGAGTGTAGACAGGGTAATACAAGGATAGAAATAGCTTAAGGCTTTCGATCGAAGGATAAACAAAGTATTTTTAGATAAGAGAAAAAAATAATAAAGAAACCTAGTGTGGGGCATTAAAGTTTAAAAAAAATGGAATGCAGGCTAACTGTTAACAGTAAAAATATAGCATTCAGTCTTCCACCGATATTTATTTTAGAAAATTGTCTATGGACACCGGTTCTACCGAAGAGATTGAAAAAAGCCGTCTGAGTTAAGAACCGCTGATTTACCTTCCACTTTTCGCGATCTAGTGCGAATATAGGTCATTCCTTTGAGAAAGAGTTCATCGCCTTCTGCTACGTTTACGTTGCCTGTTGTTTGGTATCCACTCAATTCTAATTTTTACCTATTGCTTCTTCGGGGCTTAGTAAAACAATTTGGAGACAAGTTTATCCGAGGCCATAAGGCACCAGATCAAGAGGTCGACCAAGGGCCAGATGGGTAGACGAAATTGTAGCGTGCGCAGGCGGTAGTTCGCTAGGCAGAGCTAATGACAGAATAGGATGGCATTCCTTGGGGGAGGCTTTTACCCGAACGGGTCCACGCATTAAATAATTACGTAGTTGAAAATTACAGCAAATAATAATTAAACTAATAACAAAATAGAATTTATAATTAGAAATCAAATATCATCTAAGTGTAAAAATGTAATTGAATATTATATGTTAATAAGTTACCAATTGTTAGCGTTTAATATGTACTATGCATGGAATTAAATAAAGCTTTATTACTATTATTTATTATCCGAGGAAAAGACAATCATAGTCCGGTCTATGCCTCTATTAGTCTACAGGAACGTTAAGAGTTCTGTCCCTGCAAGTTCCGTCGATTCAATTACAGAAGTTTGACGAGTTCGCCAGGTGTTCCCCGATCGTCTGCGTGTACTCATGGAGATAATCATAGTAATAGAACTTAAGTTTTCCATATCTGATGGTTTTATTGTAGTAAAAGTGGGCTTGAAGGTGGAAGGTCCCGTCGGGGCTGCGGGTTGTTCGCAAGAGATACCGCGGCCTCGACATGAAGGGCTAAGAAGGAACATGGGTGGTTTTTAGTCAGTAGAAGTCTGACACTCCCTTCCGCTCTGCCCAAGATTATGATTAGTTATTTGATGATTTCCCACCCCAAAAAAAAAAAGAAAAGGGAAAAGTAGGTGAAGTGTGTTTCTTGGCAGTCACCCACATTAATTTCATTTTATTTAGTGGTTTGATCTGCTGAACTGGGCACGCGTGGTGGATTATAGCCCATCCCACTCCCAGAGAGGAGGCCTGAGTCCCGCAGTGGTATGACCATCGGTCTCCCAAATAATAGGTCTTGAGTTTGAACCCAAAACACGCACCTCCGATTTTTTTGAATTCATGTGCGTATTGTATTGCTTAATAAGAACTGACACTAGGGTCGATCTTTAGGTAAAGCTGTGCTTGCCTAGGTCGGTCTGTGGATGGGTAACCGCCCGACATACCGAGTTTCCTCCGTGCCTTGGAAAGTACGTTAAGCTGTTGGTCCCGGCTGGCATATACAGATCTTTGGCAGTCGTTACAGGTAGTCAGTAAACCTGAAAGTCTGACAACCAGTCTTACCAAAGGGTATCGTATTACCCAGTATTAACTGGGTTGTGGAGGTCAGATAGGCAGTCGCTTCATGTAAAATACTGGTATTCAGCTGCATCTGGTTCGACTGGAAGCCGACCCTAACATAGTTGGGAAAAGGCTAGGCAGATGATGATGTGCGTATTGTATTGGTATCACTTGCTTCGGTGAAGGAAAACACCGTGAGGAAAACAGGAGGCCTGAGAGTTATTTCTCGACGGCATGTAAAGACAAGTTAGATGCTCATGGGCGGCATAAAACTCAGACACCAGATTAGGCATTTGGGGGGTATGAGGAACAGGGTGTAAAGTTCCTCATCCCCCATAGAAAAGGGAGGATCCTCCGACCAGACGGGTGTTGTGTCTGGTGGGCTAACTACCTGACATATGTAAGTCGGGATTTTCTATGCAGGCTAATGTCGTTGATAGCGCGATGTAGGATTAACCAATTAGTTCGCATGTGTTGCGATAGATGTCGCTGTCGCCACAGGCACTTTATTTGTTATAAGTAGATATTTATGCACCTGAACCTGTGTTTCAGGCTACACCTGAAACACAGGTTCAACCTAGTTCAGGCAAAAAAGCAATTGTGCTCTATTTTAACTTCCTGTTATTATTTTATTGTAAATGTGCCCCTTTTTATAAATAAACAATTATTATCATATTATCGTTATCATACTAACCGCACAATATATAAAAAAGACCGCATTTGAATTGATAACATTGGCAGCCTCTATGATGTAGCAGCGAAGATGGTTTCGCGCTGAAGTGTCGCATAAATTCACCATTTTTGGGTTTAATTTTTTTTTGAGTCTTGTTTAGCAAATTTATAACATAATATAACATCACGCCTGTAATCCCCGTAGACAGAGATTTACTTTATAGTACACGCTTGCAACCACTAGACTAGCGAGGCAGTCGAAACATTAAATTAAATGAACCTAATAAAACTACAAACGGATCTCACCAGGTGAATACACAAGCTCACGTTTGTCCTCCGAAATGTCAAAGCGATTACATTTATAAAGCCACGCGAAGATTACCACGGCACAGTATTACACGTAATTCGTGGAGGTTATTACAGATGTAATTGGGCACTGCGTTCGATACTTTAATTAGTTTGTTCCTTTGTAATTGGATGCTATGTTTGATATTTGTTAAGCTGGGGACATTAAAATGTTGGTATTTGTTTGGTCGGAGATGACTTGGATAGTCTTTTAGATGTTTCTGTTCTTCTTAGCGTATCGATGGCAAATTCATATTCGACCAAATTTCCACTCGCTGATGCAGTCATAAGGTCGTCAAGTGTGCAGGTGTCAGGGCATGCAGCGCAAGATGGAAGGTGGGACATTATCTGTGGAGATACGCCGCATACACACTTGATGTCTAAGCCGTCAATGAACCTCCATCTGAAGAGATTATCTTTGCTACGGCCGACCTGGGATCGGAGTCTATTTAGAGATTTCCAAGTCGGCCACGGCAAAGTATGTCCAGGTGGAAGGCTTTCAGACGGCTTGATGAAGCCATCAGGGGGCTTAAGCAGCTCCCGCCAGAGTTCGCGTCTTGCAGAGGAGGCATCAGTCGCTTAATGCGAAACACTATAAAAAACAAAATTGCAATCAATATTTTCAGTGTTCTAGAACTATAAAGAACTCTACCCGTATACTTATTAGCTAGTTACATTCTCCGAACTCACCTTATCTATCGCTGTGGTAGAGCCATAACCTCGTACGCTGCACTTTTGTCCTTATCAGCCAGACATGGCGTATGCAGGCGCTCGCCAGCGACCACCAACTTAGCTTTAAGTTCTAAGTATGTAATAGGCTAGGTAGAATAAGCAGTCTTGCATCAAACTCTGTAAGCTCGGGTCGTTTTTAATAAACTCTTAAGTATAACGGGCCCTAACGTTTTATTTTCGTCGTCGCATCGCTCCCGAAATCTAACTGGCGCAGCCGGTAGGATTGCCGTAAACTGTTGCTTTCGCGGAAAGTAAAGTGTGAAACCCGGGAAAGTGGAAAAGAACACTAAAGAACTTATTCGCGAGTGGTAACGTAGAGTCGTCGTAACTTAAAATCAGTGAGACGTTCTTGGCAATCCTCGAACCAAATAAATAAGATAGATAAGCGTAACGATAACGTGGGTGAGCAGAGATGTTGAAAGTTTATAAAGCGGTTGGACTGTGAGTAACCTTCTACTTCCTTCCTAACTTCCCATACTAGTAATGTTAATATAAAATATATTATTGTATCGATTATTTTATCAAATCTGGAAAATCGAGTAAAAAGCTTTTATGGTAGAAATTAATAACTTAATAATTAGTGAAGTGAATATTATTTTCACGCTATTATATCGATAAGATTTTTCATAAGATTTTCTTTTCTTTTTATTTAGTTTAATAATTGTAGAATTAGAACTTTTATACTTTTAAATATTTTTTTATTTTAAGTTTTGTGTGCTTATCTTTTGTTCGTTTTACGATTTAATTTAAAATGAGTCACGGCCAGAATCCTGTAAACGCGACAACCGGTGCAGCCCCGACGGCTCGAACCGAAACACCATTTACTATGCAACTTGCTGAATCGTTGATACCTCGGGAATTCGGGATGTTTTAAATTTAATTCCAGAATTTAGTGGTGAAACTAATTTACTTAGTTTATTTTTAAGAAAGTGTGAATATGTTATTGAAAAGTATCAGGGGACTACGGATCGAAACGAATTTTTAATGCAGAATATTACAAGTAAATTAAAAAGTAAAGCGGCAGCCTTAATTAGTGAAAGAGGTGATTTTGAGACGTATAGCGAATTAAAATCTTTATTGATCCAACATTTTGGGGATCCCAGGAGCGAGGAATGCGTTGCTATTGAACTGGAAACCCTAAAAATCAAACAAGGCGAGTCATACTTACAGTTTTGCAGCCGAATTCAAGACATTCGTGCTATATTAATTTCCAAAGTGAATCAGAACAGCTCTACAACGTTAAAAGAAGCTAAAAAAATAATTTATAACAATACTTCTCTTAATGTTTTCTTGTATAACTTACCAGAACACATGGTGCGGATTGTTCGAATTAAAAACCCTACTACATTGGAAGAAGCTTTAAAATATGTCCTTGAAGAAGTTAACTTTCAGGAACAATATAATTTACGTAGTAAAATGTTACAACACCGACCGCAAGGTCATATGTTACCATCACCTAATCTAAAGCCTTTGCAAAATAATCATTTCAGACCTTTTACAAACCAAACTCAATTCAAATTTGGCATACCTAATCAAACTTTCTTACGTCCGAATATACCGAATCAACAAATTGGTCGACCGCAAATGGCTCAATTTGGACCACCAGGCGTTGATAGGAGAAACCCCCAGCAATTAGGCTTCCGACCTCAAGTAGGATTATTTGGCTACAGACCCCCAACAGCACCACCTGGTTATAGACCCCAAGTTGGACAATTTGGCTATAGACCCGTTCAAGCTTCGGCCTATCGTCCAACTAATAATTTCCACGATAGTGACGTGACAATGAGAACTGCTCCAGCAGCGCTTAAACCACAACAAGGTTTTCCTATAAATGAACTTTATACGGATGGCGAACAATACTACTACGACGTCACTCATGACGATTATATGCAGAATATGACGACACACTGTGACTACGACTATACAAATATGAATACTGAAGATGTTTGCGTAGATGAGAGGCCTAGTGTAGAAATTACCAAAACTGCTAAAAATTTACATTCAACTGAAAATAACAGTGATCCGGAAACTGTCCAAAATTTTCAAATACATTCAATACAAACCCGCCGGAAATGATAGAACTTAATTTTAAAGCCAATCTAAAACATCCATACATATACATCCCTGAGATAAACGGTAAATTTATGTTGGACACAGGAAGCACACGGTCATTTATAAGTCCCAGAAAAGCTGATGAGTATTTTCCTAAATTAAAATTCTATGAACCATTTACAGTTACAAGCATACATGCGACTAGCGAACATCATGAAGTAGCTGAAATTCCCCTATTTTCCATTTTTAATAACGAAGGGTATCAAAAATTTTATGTTTATGATGTGGACAACAGATATGACGGGTTAATTGGAATGGATCTTATAACTCGGCTTAATGCTGATTTATCGTTTAAGGAAAAGATGTTAAAGACTAACGGTGTCAACATTCCTATAATCTACTCCACTGACCCTGAATTTAGACTAGAACCCCGGACCGAACATCGAGTTAAATTACCTGTTACTCAAAAGGATGGCTATGGCATATTAGGTTACAAAGAGTTTCATGAAGGCATTCGAATGCCCGCTGCAATTGTTAAATGTGAAAATTATTTAGCTTCTACTGTTATACAGAACGCAACTAGCCTTGAAATGACTTTAATTATAACTTCTCCGTTCAAGGTTACTTATTTTTCTAACGAGTGTATAGTAAATAACTTAACTGATTTAACTGACGTAGAGATGGACTCATTACTGACAGAAAATTTAAAAAAATTGCGACTTGACCACCTTAATCAAGAGGAATGTGACCTTATTAGTGAATTATGTCACGAGTACAAAGATATATTTTACTGTGAAGAGCTACCTTTGACCTTTACAAATCAAGTTAAACATCATATAAGAACCACTAATGAAGATCCCATTTATATCAAACCATATCGACAGGGTCCAGCGCAAGCTGAAGAAATCAAAAGACAGGTTGAAAAACTTCTCAAAGACAATGTGATCCGCGAATCACACTCACCCTGGAGTGCACCTGTGCATTTGGTTCCCAAAAAGGCAGATGCTTCCGGTCAAGTAAAATATAGAATGGTTGTAGACTATCGCCGACTCAATGACATAACAATAGATGACAAATATCCACTTCCCAATATATTCGATTTACTTGACAAACTTGGCAAAAGCAATTATTTTACAACCCTAGATTTAGCTTCCGGTTACCATCAAATAGAAATTTCCGACACCGAAAAAACAGCTTTTTCAACACAAAATGGGCACTACGAATTTCTTCGTATGCCATTTGGTCTCAAAACCGCTCCAGCGACCTTTCAAAGGACAATGGACAATGTCTTAAGAGGGTTGCAGGGTATACATTGCATGGTCTATTTAGATGATATTCTAATTTACTCAAGTGGTATTTTAGAACATATTCAAAGATTACGATCTGTCTTTGATAGATTACGTCAGACCAATCTTAAGGTTCAATTAGATAAGTCTGAATTTTTACGCAAAGAAGTACAGTACTTAGGACATACACTGACTAAAGACGGTTCTACAACCATTTCCATATCTGACTCTGAAAGAACCGCTACAGCTAGTCCAATAAGTATACCAGAAACTGAGGCAGTTCTTGACGAATCGCCTCACTATCCCATACCGTCTGAGTCTTCTTCCATACAGACAGTTCATTCGGCCAAAGATCTCGAATCCAATGGAATACCGATCTTGAACGAAGCAATAGATACCAAGCCTAATCAAATACTTGTCTTTAGCTGGTTCCGTAATGAGATTCAAGTAAAAGATTTATCTAGAGACAAACAAAAGGTATTAGAAGTATTTCTGCCTCTTCACAACTATAATCTCATCACAGGATTTTTGAAAGACTACATAAAACCAAAAATTAAGTATTTCATTTATTTCGAAAATCAAGAACTTAGAAAAGATTTCAGTAATATCATAATTTCTCTGTTTAAGAAAGATGTGGTTAAGTTTTACGAATGTACCGAACGTGTCGTTTACGTCGAAGATGAGCAGGAACAAAGAGCTATAGTAATTAAATTACACGAAGGCAAGACATCTCATCGTGGGATCAGCGAAACCATGAAACGAATTCGTCGTAATTATTATTGGGCAAATTTAATTGAAACTGTTTCCGCCATTATTAACTCATGTGAGCGTTGTAAAACTTCTAAATATGATAGGAAACCCATTAAACCTTTATTGCAACTTACACAAACTCAACATGCACCTTTTCAGGAAATATTTATAGACCTGTTTAGCATAGAATCAAAATACTATTTAACTTTAATTGATGCCTTTAGTAAGTTAGGCCAAGCCATAGAAATTCCATCTCGTTCGTCACCTGAAGTGGTTAGAGCGTTGATGAAATATTTTTCATTTTACGGCATACCACAGAAAATAAGTTCTGACCCTGGAACTGAATTCAACAGTGAATTACTAAGAGAACTAACAGAATTACATAAAATTAAATTACACATAGGGACCCCAAACAATCCAAACTCTATGGGTCTCATAGAACGTTTTCATTCCACAATTATAGAAATTTACAGATTGGCAAAATATGAAAAGAAGTTTACGGACGCAGCTTCCGTAATGACTTATGCCATTATGGCCTATAATAGCACTATTCATAGCACCACAGATTTAACACCGTTTGAAGCTGCATTCGGTCATACCGAATTAAACTCTACATTTAACTCTGAATTTGATAAAGCTTACAAACAACAATTGATTAGGGATCATAAGAAGAGAACTCAGGCACTCTATAAGTATATTTCGGAGAAATTAAAAGGTCACAAAGAAAAAATTTTAACGAAACGAGGAGGGGAATTAGAACCAGTTTTAGAAATAGGTAATCCTGTTTTCGCTAAGGCCGTTAATAAGAGACAAGCAAAAGATAAGCCTAGGTACCAAAAAGCCGTTGTCACAGGCCATATAGTACGCAATGTTATACCAATTAAATTAAAAAATAGGGATACCAAAGTACCTCTAAAAAACATAAAACGTCCTCCACAGGTGGAGTTTGATCCTGGTGATATGGACAACAACCAATTGGACTCTCCCAAGCCAGGCCCTTCAAGCAGTAAAGATTAGTCAAAACCCTGGTATTCTTCCGGTGAAGATAGGCCAAGCGTTTATTCAATATGATAAGTGGTCTATTGTTAAAATAATTAATCTTCAAGGCATAAGCACAGACCTTTCCTTTAATATTCAAAAATATTCGGAATTCAGCCAAATATTACACATAAATAAATTCCATACAGATGAGTTTATGGCACTTAAAACACAAGTCGAGTATATTCAAAATCAGACCGAAGAGAAATTACAGCAATTAATTCCATCCAAAAGATTTAAACGTGGTATTGTAAATCCTTTAGGCTCTATAATTAAAATTATAACTGGTAACCTTGATCATGAAGATGCGGTTAGATATGATAACGTAATTTATAATATTCAGACTAAAGAACAGGCAATAGCCAATAAATTCTCTGTGGTTTCTGAAATGTTGGATCACTTTCTGAACACTACTGAAATAATTAATGAAAATACAGACAAAATAAACAAGCGCATTAAATTACTTGAAGGCCTTGTAGCTAATCTTAACACAAAAGATAAGCATTCAATTTATATGACCCATGTATTTGGATTACTCAATCAATTTATTGTAAACTTTAGGACTATCTATGTCAAACTTAGCGAATTAGAAACCGCTGTTGCATTTAGTAAAGTATCTGTTTTGCACAAAGCCGTATTAAACTCTGATGAATTGTTAAGTTTATTAAAACATATTAATGCACATGACAACATAATGTATCCTGTAAATGATAAAAATTTAATTAATATAGAAGAGTCATTGTCTGTAAAAGCTTACCTTAAAAATGAAGAAATAACCTTTATTATTGAAGTTCCGTTAATTTTAAATGTCACTTATAATTATTATAAATTGTATTCCCTTCCTATGGATTCCATGAACCAAACCTTTGTTGTTTTTCCCGAATTCCCTTACCTTTTAGTAGAAGGATCCAAATATCGTCCGATTGATCAACCATGCCAAGAGATAACAGTCAAGGAATACCTCTGCTCTGAAAATAACCTCATTCAATTTGTAGAAGAAACCTGTATCGAACAACTAATGAAATACCAACATAATCTGTCGCGATGTATTCCCCGTCAGATAAAGTCTGAACACCTGAAACTACAGAAGATTAGTCCAAATAGTTGGATAATGTATACCAGACACCAACAAATTATTTCGCAAATTTGTGGTAATGACGACACCAAGGAACGCATACAAGGAACATACATTATAACTATAGAACCGCAATGTGATGTTTCTATAGATAATATCCAACTCCATGGACAGCGTTCTTACTTCCTGCAGACAGAATATAAACCCGTTCCTGTGATAAACTTACCCGATCTACGAGAACTTACCTCAAACGCCGTGAAAATGGAACCTGTAAACTTGAAAGGAGTTAACCTGGATGATATACGTCAACTAAATTACCTTCTGATGAATAGTGCGAATAGTGAAACCAGTGAAATTAACGGTGATAGTGTCAGTGCCGCTCTGTACTCTCTGTACGCGATCGTCTTTTTATTGTTAATAGCTATAGTTATTTATAAGTATATTTTAAGGAAAATTTGTAAAGGGCAGGATCGTCGTTTGAATGGTGTTGAAAACAATCCTACTCAACAGGAGGAAAATAGAGTAATTCAGAGACCTGTATTATTAGTGTCTTAACTCTATGACGATTACTCCTCATAAATTAGTTTTAAATATGTGAATATTATCTTCACGTTATCCTATAATCGTTTTAACTACTTAAGTTTTGTCATTTAATAGTTTCTTATTTTTGTGAAGTTCTTGGAAAATCTCTGTTTTTCCGATAACTTCAGTCCAAGGGGGGAGGAGTTACATTCTCCGAACTCACCTTATCTATCGCTGTGGTAGAGCCATAACCTCGTACGCTGCACTTTTGTCCTTATCAGCCAGACATGGCGTATGCAGGCGCTCGCCAGCGACCACCAACTTAGCTTTAAGTTCTAAGTATGTAATAGGCTAGGTAGAATAAGCAGTCTTGCATCAAACTCTGTAAGCTCGGGTCGTTTTTAATAAACTCTTAAGTATAACGGGCCCTAACGTTTTATTTTCGTCGTCGCATCGCTCCCGAAATCTAACTAGCTTGTTCGACTGTACGTACGGTTCTCTTTGCTCCATTTCCACATTAAAATAAAATAGAACCTCAAAACTACATAAAACAAACACCTCCACTCAAATAACACATTTACTAATAACAGTTGTGACTTCCCATAGCTACACGTCGATGTCCTCTCAGGTATGACAATGATTATTTTAAAATCCTCATAAAACAATATTATGGGCCGCAGCCTATATTTATACACTGTTGGTTGCCAATTATAGGTCGTAACCGAGGGTTCGATCTCACTCGATAATTGCCACTGCACTAAACATACGTAGAAACATGAGTTATAGCTGTGGACTGGTGGCTTTGGTTGTTAAAGTGAGGATTTTACGCTAATTAGGAGTTATTTGGTCATGGAGTTGACAATTTGGGATAGTATTATAATATTTTTTTTGGAGTTTACAATTTGGGATTTAGAATCAAAATTAGGTGTCATTTTCCTGTCCTAATCCCATTTTATTTTCAATCGGCCTTACAGGTGGATCTTCTTTTATTCGCACCCTACACTTTTGTCATTAAATTTCATTAATCACTTCCTTACTAGCATCATCATCTATACTCGTACTGTACCCGGCGATAAATATTGCACATCGACCTTTGGAGAAACTATATACGAAATGACTGTTCGAGAGTCGAGACATCTCTTTTCTGCTGTGCTTTTATACACGCAAGGTAGGTCGGTTCGAAAATGTTTCACGGCAAGCTAAATACAAAATAAGAACTTAATTAACGAATAAATTGCATTGATTTTTCCAAAGGTCGATGTGCATTATTTATCGCCGGGTACTGTAATTATAATCTTTTACACAGTCCAGTCTATTTATAACCTAGCCAAACATTTATATTCTAAATTTTCCTTGTGATAAAAAAATAAAAGTGCCAAACTCGTCGCCAAATTTTGACATCGACACGCTAAGAAAACATAAATAATATTGTTGTTTACTAGTCCCGAGATTCCGTGAATGGGACTAACTATTTTAGATGCGAAAGATAGCGAGGGCTTTGTTACTATTTCATGCAAAAACCACCAAACGAAATTAAATAAAAAAAATTAAGCACAAATATTAAGCATAATATTATATATTACCTGGATGGAACACGTAGAATACTTTGCTTATCCCGGTAATACGATCCTGTGCGACAATTTCCGAACTACACGTGGGCGAAGCCGCAGGCATCAGCTAGTGTTAAATAAAGTGTAGGTGGTATTTGGGTAGACCTATCTTATATACATCCCTCGTCATCAGCGGGGATCAAAGTCTGGAACATGTCCATAGGGCAATCAAAATCAGAAAGGTAAGGAGTAAAAAACAAAAAATAGATATGTACCTACCCCAATGTACAGATATACTCTGTACATTGTGGTTAATATCTAGTTTCTGTCATTTGGATTCTTAGGAAATAATTATGTCATAAGTATGCTTTTAGAGCTATGTTTCTTCATTAATGGCTTGTCGTGTAACATTTCATTATTAATTTATGGATTGTTAGCTGTAAGCCACCCGAAGAAAATAAAATAAAATTAAATTACCAAAAATTGCTTTGAGTTATTAGGGTACCTATTCAAATTTATTATAAAACATCAGTTTCAGTTCGAGTATAATTTAATTATCCTCGTGTGTAAAATCTTTAAAAGGCAATGAACCATATTCCAGCAAACTTTATAAACATGCGTAACGGAATACCGTTTTTGCTTACATCTTATGACCAATTTATGCGTCTAGTAGTCTCAGGAAACAGAACTACAGACACAGCATACAAATTAACTTTTTTCTACCATTTTTTCAACATCCTTCACCAGCTCATATACATATACAGTCTATAATTTGTCTACCGTTGGACTTGCTTCGGTCTTCGAACCAAATAATTGTCAGCGCATTTTTACAGTGTTTTCTCATCATTGTATAGGGTGGTGGGTCTAATATCACCTTGCCATAGGAAATTGCGACTTTGTAACACAATGGTGGCATTAACAATGGTATCTTGGAAGCATCTCTGAATGTAATATTGTTTTAGATGAGGAATTGTAGTTATTTTGTTTTGTTTGATGGTTTGATTGTCAAATGTTGGGTTTCAATTTTTCGGATGTTTAAACTGGTTACTAAGATTAACAGTTAAGATAGGAATAATTTTGGAACTGCTAAACGGAAAAGAGATTCTGCCAACACGATAACTTACATACAAGTTTCTCCTTCATAATTTGTTGATTTCGTAGCAGTGATGGTACTAACCGGCTCGAAGGACCATACTCTTTAAACATTAAAGTTTAATGTCATCTAATGGGTGGCCTTAATGAAACTGAAAGGTAGGTACTTGTTCTCTCCGTTATAGCGATATTTTTAGTTGTTTTGAACTATAACCAGAAATCTTCTTGTAACAGAGATATTGTTGGCCAAAGTTAAAAATGTTGTTTTGAAGCACATGATTTTCGTACTGCCCTTCGCATCCAGCGTGGCTCCTCGCTGCGGTCAGCGCCACGCCAGCTATCAAGGCAGTACTGTGCATCGCTCAGGGGGGCCTTAAGTGCGCGTGTGTTCGTGGACCTATCCACACCCTTTACTTTTTAAATTAATTTAAAATATATATTTGTGTTGACCAGGTTACGTGGTCTTATTTAATTACCTGCGCCACGTAAACCCTTTCCGTCACACGTTATAAGTATAACTTTACTATAAATACCATTACATAAACACATTTACGAGAGTTACCCGCTTTACTATTATATACATTCATCAGCACAATGTTTTGAGTGCGCCACCTTGAATCTTACCGCAAAACATGATTTTTCACCCCAAAACAAAGGTCATTTTCTAGCATACATTTTTGTGTAGAGGAACTTAATTTAATTTAAGTACAGAATGCTTGGTTAACGGCTTTGTGAAGAGTCCGTTTACACTTTGTATGTCAGCAGCCATGACACTAACACACACACATTCTCAGTGTCCACTAGTGCCAGATGTGTGACGCTAGGGCGGATAACAACTCACACGTGTAATGAATGCATGACTCGACACGTAGCGACACTGACTCGGTGTTAGATACTTGTGTAGTGATGTGCGGATGTCGGTATAGTTGGTGGCGGGATCGATAGTTTTGTCAGATCTTGTGATAATTATGAGCTGTGAATGTTGACGAGTTTTATTGTGGTTTAGTCCACGACAATCATCTAAGTTTAGTAGTCAGAACAAACTCTGTTCTCTCACTCTATTTCTCAAGTTAATAATTAAACTTTTGAACTCTTATTAATATTTAAGTAGTTACCGACATGATGTAAGTTGTGTGGTAATCGGTTATCGTGTTATGGACATGACTGTGATGCGGCGGAAATGAAGAAAATGTTAAATAATAATATTTATTTCAATCAACAAGTGGATCATAGATAGCATTAGTTACATTAAATAAAAATACTAGAAAATAAGACAAAACACAACACACAATTACATTAGTACAAAGTACACACACATTACATTAGTAGTAAGTATGAATGTACATAAACAATGAATGGACTTTAAGAAGAAGATGATATGGCTAGAAAGGAGGTGACTGCTGAAATGAGAAACGATAGAGAGTTATGGAAAAAAAAGACATGCTGCTAAATAAATTGGGATCAGGGCAGGATAATGATAATTTATCAATAAATAGGTATTGAATTGACCCATTATTACAACAAACGATCAGCCACCACTGATCTGCCTGGTTTTCCGAATACCTTACCATAAACCAAGTTTTTTGTTCGTCTTGCCGAAAGAAACACCGACAACATCGACTCGGTTCCCACGTCACTAGATCGCACCTGTCCTGCGCGCGCGCACCCGTTCATTAGGTCTCGGCGCGTGATTGTCATTTGGCCACGCCCCCCGCGCCCGCTTAGACAATTATTATAATTCGTATGATTACGACTTGCGTACCAGTGGATGTTTTGTTGTAGCCTTTTTTTGGTTTGTTATGTAAGAATTTTGATAGGTATATTGTGTTCCTGGTTTTTTTTAAGCTTGTTCCTAGTAGGCCTTGTTGGTCGAGTGCTTGTAAGCGAGACTGCTGAGCGTAAGGTTCTGGGTTCAATTCTCAGGTTGGGAATAGTGTTATTGGGTTTTTCCTTCAGGAATTTCTTAGTAGCAGCTACGAGGTTTGGATTTGTGCCTGGTGAATAGCAATAGGATCGCCACCTATTACATGTTACTTAAACATAAGTGGTGAAATGTATGTATCATTAACACTGACAACGGGACATTTACTATATTTACTGTTTCTTCGAGTTTTTCTACGAGTTTCCGAAAACGAACAAGAAAAGCGGTATTAGGTAGATTTTTCTGCTCATAAACATCCCCCTGCAATAACTTCAATTTATCCGTGTCATGGATGGTGCTTGCAACAGAGCCGAAGTATCGGGACCTCAAAACAAATAGATAAACATGGTACCTAGATATCCAGTTTTCAGTTTTAATGATAATGTTAGTGACCATGTCAGTTAAAAAAATTCGGTCTTACCTTTCGTGGAAATACAGACGTGACGCTTATATGAATTACACAGAAAATCCAGTAAACGGTACCACAAACTCAATCTACCTACAAAAACACCAAAAACCATTACAATATCAGACAGCTTAATTAAAGATTTCACCATGACCCATCTCCTCAATGACATAGACTGACAAAAGAACAAAGAATGAACCATTAGGTTGCGCAACCTCTATTTTATATTCACGCACTCCGCGCTATATAATGACATACGAAAGATCTTTAATAGCGAGCAACCAAATTGCTCTGACCGCTTGCCTCTTACACTTGACCAACTTATCCTGTAAACCACACAAGGGATTTTAGACTTAGAAACTTAAGAGCTAAGGTTGAGGTGAACGGTATGGGTTATGATTGCATAAATTCGGTTCTTAGTGGATCACCACGCCTACCGTTGCGACAAATGGGGACAGTTTTCTTTGCTTTCTTTTTCCGTCTAGGAAAATTCAATCGTATGTTCGTTAGATAAGGTTGGGTTTTGGCTGGTGTGGGAATAAGAGAGTGTTTTGTCATTGAGAGTATTGTTGTTTTGTTACAAAATGTAACATTTGGAGATATGGAAGTACCTATCTTTGTATATAAATTGTTTTTTTACGAACAATGAGATTAGGTAATCTTTTTTTATGGTAATTTCCTGTAGATTGCGAGACGTGAGGTCAGTGTAGGAGACACACCTTTGTCTTATAGATACGTTTACGAGAATAGTATGTATTCCTTGTGTAACTGTTGTACATTTTAGAACATTATACAATATATACCTATACGTTTCTTCCTTGATGATTCTTGACCGTTTTTCAGTTCGTGAAAAACAACTCGTCAAGTGGTCACAGAAGGGTCCATCTCGTTATCAAGGATTCCTGGTCTATTCAAGTTATATCCAAAAAGTCCAGGGTTGCGAAATTTGTTCGGTAAGACTCCGCGACAGGCCCTGGAACGCATTCCGGATGGGTTTTAGTCAATAAAAGTCTGATACTCAATTTCTCATCTTTAAAAAGTACTTGCAGTATACCTAATACTGCAAGTTAGATTCTCGCCATTGACTAGCTCCCTCATAACTGCAGAACATTATCCTGCTTCAAAACCTAAGAACCTACCTACAATAAACCTTCAAGTAATACCAACATTCGCAAGTGAACCCAACGTCCTTCTTACTCATGATTCACACAATCCCAGCCCTACTTAACCAACGTACCTAACCCCGATACCGTCGTTTTTCTACCGAATAATGTCACGTCACGTTTCAAATGACGTTAGCCCCAACACTAGCAAGCCAAGGCTACGAGTCCACTTAGCCTTCAGCTAGTGCAGTACCCGATAACAAATCGATACAAAATTGCTCTGACATTTGAAACTGTTCACAAATGTCACGACTGGTGACTGCGACAGTGGCATTCTTAGAATTTTCGTTCGTTTATTGCAATCACTGTTTGAAGGTGGCAAGGTTTTTTAGGTCACTTTACTGTGGATTAGTATGGTAACCTCATGTTTTGATACAGACATTTTACTGTTATTACTAATAACTATAAAATGTATAAATATCTTATTATTACATTGTTAAAGTCTAATGTCATCATCTGACTACACAACCCACTTAGTACTGGGTAAGGCCGTATACAGAAAGAAAGCTGGTAGCCGGCGCCGATCTACCAGCGCTTATAGGAACCGGTCCATGCAGGTAACCGGCGCAGGCATTTATATGAACAAGCGCCGATAAGCGCCAAAAGTCGCCGACAAGTTCCGAAAATCTTCGACACGCGCCGGTCAGCGCTGGCGCCACCCACCATTTAAAATTAATGAACAAGTACGACAACACGTATAACAACGACGCCGATCTACCAGCGCCGCTAGCGCTACCAGCTTTCTTTCTGTATACGGCCTAATACGATACTCGATGGTAAGACTGGTTGACAGACTTTCGTGCCACTGCATGACTACCTGTAATGACTTTCGTGCCACTGACTATCAAAGATCTAGAATATGAAACAACAATTTACCGCTTTTCCTTTCTATGGGCTTCTTGGCAAACTTCATGACTCTAGGTCAACGGGAGTATAGGATTTGATTTCCTTGTGAAATCGCAAAATATGCGATATAAACGGTTATATTTATTTTGATTACGCTGACTGATAAAATCAATGTTCCAAGGGCTAGCAGACCTGAGTATTTGATATTAATTTCAGCTAGATACCATTACGCGTTCCTGAGAAAAAGCGTCTTGACAGACGGACAACAAAGTGATCTTATACGGGTTCCGTTTTTGGCAACTGAGGTAGGCACGGAACCTTAAAGATAGACAAAGAGGAACAGTGTCAATTTTCTCAGTATTACTTTCTGATGTTGAAATTCATTGTATTGATACAAACCGTTAATTACTGATCGTATTACTATATTCTATAAAGAAACAAGTACAAATCTAGGTTAAAGTAATCAAACAAATAAATAAGCACCTTCGAACAAACACATCACAACAAAATAAACGAAATTAGTGCGTAATTTAGTTTCGTCTCCAACTTTCTACTAATAACATACTTATCTAAGTTATTACCAAACATAAAATAACAAGCGAGACGAATCGACCGTCACTTTAAGTTACACATTCGTCCAAATTAGCTTGAGACATCTTTATTATCGAAGTCCAATAATATAAGTTTAATAACAGCCGAAATGCAGCGACATTATAAATTTTGATTGGCCGTCGAATGTGATTTGAAATAATTGTGCGGTTGGTGTCCTAATCTTAATAAGTAGGAAGTTCGTCTATTCAGAAATGAATTATAACAACATACACTCGGGTAGATCTTAGCTTCATCCGTGCTTGCGCGCTTAGGTTGATACGTTGATGGGTGACCCATTACATACTGAGTTTCCTTCGTGCCTCGGAAAGCACATTAAGCCGTTGTTCTCAGCTGTCAGTTGTAGATCTTTGACAGTCATTATGTAGTTAGTAGCCCGAAAGGTCTGGCAACCAGTCTTTTCAAAGAGTAACGCATTGCCCAGATCTAACTGTCTTGCGGCCACTTGCGGCTTAGAAATACTGGTTTTGGCATCGGGTTAGACTGAAAGCCGACCCCAATATAGTTGGGAAATGACTAGGCTTCAATCATCGTCATCGGTGATGATGAAATGAATAATGATAATGGATTGTGAGGGACATCTAGATAGGTGTGTGGATGACCATAAAAGGCTGCCGGAAGTTTTGGAATTTCTCTGGAGACTTACCTAATGTCTTGAAAATATTTTTCGTTTTACAAACTGCATGGATGGGGTGTGGAAAATCATCAAATGACTCCTCCCGCTCCGGGCAGAGCGGTAGGGAGTGTCAGACTTCTACTGACTAAAAACCACACATGTTCCTTCTTAGCCCATGTGCCGAGGAAGAGGTATCTCTTTCGAACAACCCGCAGTCCCGACGCGGCGACGGTGAGACTAAATGCCTTGAAAATATTTCTGCTTTTGCAAACTGCATAAGTTAAAGCTATGTGACATGATCACATGACAGTGACAAGCCTTCAGTAAATGAACCTAGATAATGTTTGACTCAGGCACAAGACGTATGGCAGACATTTGTCATTATTATCATTAGCCCGCAAATGTCCATGCAGTCTCAATGATGGATTACCTGGCTGGACGAGGTATTCATGTAAATGGTGTATTTTAAATACCTACATGCCATATTCACAGGTATATTTAATAATATATGTCTGAATTGGTGTCGTGGTAGATATGATGTCATATAAAATCTAGGATGAATGATTGATGAATGACACAATATATACGAGTACCTATTCCTCATGACAGTTTTAGTCAGGGCGCGACCAATCTTAGCGGACATAAGCTATCGGTGCGGGATATATTATAGTGAAAGTATGCAGACACAGGTGCACTTTTTTTTTTTTACTGTTATTGTCCGATGGGCAGTAATCTGACTCGACCGGAGATTGCAGACGCAGGACCAACGGCTTCTCGTTTTGTTCTGAGCCTATATCATATCGCCAACTTACAAAACCCAAAATTATATATTTCCCGACCCAGAAATCGAACCCAGCCGAATCGAATTCCTCAGTTCAGCGACTGCGTTTACGACTCCGAGGCCAACGGGACAGTCAACACAAAATTTTGCATACATTTATTGCTGTCAGTTTCTTTTAGTTTCGAATATATATAATTTATGAAAATCCGAAAATATTATAAAACATAATTTCCACCAACACTTGTTTCGCACATCCACACCAACAAAGACCCATATTATTATATGCCAGTATTATTAAGTCATATATTCAGAGAATGAGATACAAATCTGATGTTGACAATAGAATACAATAGCGCCACGGTGATACACCTTACAAATCATATTGCCACATAAATGTACTTACATACAAACTAAGTATACAGCATGTATTGCAAATATTTGGTCACATTTAGGGTCATCATCTGCTTAGCCTATTCTCAATTGGCTATAAAAAATGTAGTGTCATGATATCGGAATATTTGGCGATACTCAATTACACAGACACAGAAAAACTTCTAGAAGTTGTCGTTTGATTATGTTTTACTTCGTATCAAATTGTACATAGTTAGTTAAGCTATTTTAGTGTTTTTTGTATCATTTTGCTTGTTCCTATAGTTGTTTGATGACATAAAACACAGGTTTAAGTAAACCTAGATCGGGCAGGTATTATAATTTTAACTTCAAATGTTTGTATAGCACAAACATTTGAAGTTAAAATTACCAATACTTGTAACTCTTACATAATTATATTTTAGTTATAGTTTACTTATAAGTACTAATTATAACTTTGTAGGTGAAGCATCAGTACTGTGCCTAAATGTACCTACACCTTTTTGTATTATTTTTTTCTTAAATAAATTATTCTTATTCTTATTCAATTAGGTACTTAGGTACTGCCAACCACTTAAGCTTACTTACTTTTTTTGTTAGGGTCGGCATCGGTTCAGTCTGACCGGATCTAGCTGAATATGAGTATTTGACATGGAGCGACTGCCTACCTGACCTCCACAGTCCACAACTCTGTAATACGACTGTGTAAGACTGGTTGTCAGACTTTCGGGCCACTGACTACGTACGGTCAGCAGCAGAAGTAGCTTAACATTTCTGAATTTTAGTTATTTGATGTACAGGACTCCAGTCCTTATTTTTTAGCGTTTTTTTAGCGTCGGACACTAGCTGCTCGGTATTTTGCTGAACTGGTCCTATTTGGCGCAGCCGTGAGATGCACACACTGTTTCAGTTTAGTTTTTTAGTTTATTTTTTATATATTTTTTAATGTTTGTTGTGTGCACTTGTGGCATGATCTAAATAAATATGTTTTCTTCTTCTTCTTCTTCTTTATTTTTAATGTTTCAAAAGATTACTCTTTAAATTATTCCTTACTCTTTAATAACTTGTTAGTAACGAGTAATATCTAAGAAGATTTTATTAGAACACCTGCTTTGAAACTTTGTGTAGTGTTAATCTACTTCTGATGCTGACCGTATCTGTTACGGCAGTAAAGTTAAAGCTCTATATTATATGGCAACAGAGACCAATGACTTAACGCGCTTTCCAAGGCATGGAGGAAATTCGGTAAGTAATGGACCACTAAATACCCATTCACAACCAACCTAGCAAAGGCTTCACCTGAACATTGATCCAAGCTGCTCTTACTATAGCCACGACTTACACGACTTTACTGATACACGCTGTATAAATGACGAAACAATGTTTAATACAATATCACTATGCAAATTGAAGGAACAAAGAAACCTCGTGGTGACTTGTAGTATGAGAAAAAATACGAATTTGTGGGGTAATAAGGGTTCTGTAACGGTTTACCTTGATTTAGTATAGCTTATCAGTGATTAGTAGATGGGCCAAAGCCTTCTTGAAACACAGTAATTGTTGATTTTGACAGTTTTGCTAATATCCTGATTGAAAGTCTTTGAATCATTATTAGTCATAGCGAGTATTTTTTTTAAGCCTGTTCTGTCCCATTGCTGAGTAAAGGCCTCCCCGAATTCCTTCCATGTGCTCTTTTCTTGTACCATCAATCATTGCTTTCCCTCAGTCAGTATTGAGTAACTATAGTAATTTTACCCAGGCAACTAAAAAAAATACTAAAAATACTAACCAACCTAATTAGCAATCCAGTCAAAGCTTCTACAACATATAAATTACCAATACTCTCAAAGCCAAAATTCATTTACTACCAATATTTCCTCAACCAAAATTGATAGGCGCGTTTCACACGGCCGACTCGACACCTCCACTTTATGAATAATCGAAACGCGTGAACTTGCCCGCGGTCATGTGTACATAGCCTATGAATAGTGGAACCGCACAGGTGTGTGCAGTGTTCCCTTGTTTATTTTTGATAAAACTGCGTTGTTTTTAGGGTTTAGTGTAGGCTGTATTTTGGGGTGGAATGGTTTGAGAGGATTAAAATTGATGTTCTAAAAGCCTGGCTAGTTAGATTAAAATAGTCTTTACAAGCAATCTTTAGAACTAGTTTTACATTCAATTTACAATGAAGGTTTAGAGGTTTATACATCAGTGATAATTGTGTAAGACGTGTTCTTTAGTGAAGACCGCGAAAGTGGAACCCCCTTAGGTGAGATGGAGCGACCAGGGATGGATACGAGCAGGGTGGCTGGTAGCAACTGAATGAGTGTTGCTGAGAACCTAGTATAGATTGTAGAGACCTATATCCAGTACTAGATTACTGTAGGTTGATGATGATAATGATGAACACCAGATTGCTTTGCTCTTTAGCTTATACCTGCCCCAGATTTTGCCATAGCCCACCGACCGTCGTGAGATGTTCTCCTCTTCTTCTGTTTTCCTATCCTTGAAACGGGTCAATTAATTCCAATGCAATTTTACTGATATACAGGGTGTAAACAAACCCTTCACGCATCCGACAACCAAGCATTCTGTACATCAAACCAAGTACCCCTACGCAAAAATTTTTGCTGGGAAATGACTTTTTTTTTTTGGGGTCAAAAATCACATTTTACGGTAAAACTCAAAGTAGCACTCTTAAAACATTGTGCTATTGGATGCTTTGAATAGTAAACGGGTCATGGAAGTAATTTAAGTAAAGTTAAAACCTGAAATACTAGTATTTACAAAAACAGCTGTGAAAAATTTGGAACTTTGACCCCCAATATCTCCGCAACTAAGAGGTTCCCAGGTATGGTCTAGAACAAAAAAATGATCGCAGTGGTAGGGAGAACAAATGCCCTTCGTTTGCGTTAAGGGTACTTTTACACCCTTTATAACGAATCATCATCGTAGCCTGAATTCACCCACTGTATAGGCCTCTCTTTTTGCCAAATTAGAGATACACACACAGCACAGGACCGTGGAGATTGGCACGTAAGGAATACTTATCTAGAATACCTCCGTATTGATCAGTCAGAAACAATATTGCTTTGCTTGTTCCTTTGTCAATGGCAACAGTTATTGAGGACCTTATTAGTAAGTCCATCACACTGACTTGCATCATAATATTATATTTCACATACCTTTTCTGATACACCTTACTTCCTACCTACAGAAAAAAATTCTGGAAAAAAAATCTGTACCATTTCTTACAACCCTATATTATTCATGCCATGTCTGATTACATTCGGGAGTCCAAAAACAGACAGCGAAAGTGTTAAAAACTGAACTTTGTTTTTCCGCTCAAAAAGATCACCGTTCCAATGCCAGTCCTTACGAACATACGCTTAACGAATCCCCTGAGGTTACGTAACATTAAAAACAACCCGCAAAACACTCTTCGCCATGTAACTCGACTAATAACCGTTTACGCGCATGCGCCGTGGGCGAAGCGCGCGCGCAAGAGATTGATGCGTTTATAATTATGGCGCGCTTTTGCGCTCGTTGCGCGGGAAAATATCATTTGCGCGGCTTAATGTCGAGAACGTGTGATTGTGTGCGATGAAGATGCTGCAAGCTATATGGGTTGTGAAGAAATGTTGTGGAAATTTGCAATTAAAGTTGAACACTTCGGGTCACTTATGTGTTAGTTCCTTGTCTATTTGTTTGAGTAAAGTATGCGTGATTTTTTTAATTCAGTGCCAATTTAACCAATAGTCACTGGCTGACAATATAACTTAATTAACTGTGTGTGACAGATATGGTGTACTGTGGTTTTTGTTTTGTATTGTATTGGAGTGTTAAATATAATGTATTGTGTATTTCAGAAGAAGGGCGACGCGCGACGTCGCCGTGGGACGCCTAGAAAACACTGGTGTGACGACTTAGAAGCTTTTGTGCGAGATTTGCTTAAGAAAACCGCACGAAGAGAAGAGTGGAAGGCTATGGGAGACGCCAAAAACCAAACTTAGGAAAATTACGAAAATAATGATAAATCAGAAATAATTTCTCTTCCAGAAACCTTACTAAATCAGGACTCAAAGTCAGAATACCAAGCCATCTTTCACACACTACGGAATGACGCCATCGAGCCATCAAATGACAAGTCACCTTTCCAAATGAATTAGCGATACGCCAGTCGCGTGTCGAATCAACTTCGCTTGGGACGTATAGTCAACCACACATAGCGTAAGGTTAGTGAATTGACTTTAGCACTACATGAATCTTTTGGCGTGTGGTGATAGTTGGAACTAATGCCGCCATATGTTTTATTTTCAGTAATTTGGGTATATACACATAGTTCGTTTACACCTTTTTTTTTTGGCGGGTGGAAAATCATCAAATAACCCCTCCCGCTCTTGGGCAGAGCGAAAGGGAGTGTCAGACTTCTACTAACTAAAAACCACCCATGTTCCTTCTTAGCCTTTCATGTCGAGGCCGCGGTATCTCTTGCGAACAACACGCAGCCCCGGTTCGTTTACACCTTGTACCTAATTGCACAAATGTTTCCCAACATCGCTCTCCAATCAATGTTATTCAAACTCCAGAATAATTATCAAAATCAAAAGTCATATTCAAACTAGGCTGATAATCAGCACTTTTCGAACGTCAAAATTTACACTTCCTAGTTCCTAGTGTTTTACTTTTAGCTGGAAAGAAGAAGTGGCGGAACAAACTCCCCAGCTGTTGCACTAATACCAACCTTAATTGGCTCTTAATTCAAATTGCAGCTACCATTATCTGGCAGTGGCCAGCAGTGGGATTATCTCATCTTCACAAGCCCGCCACAGAATTCAGAATCACTTAAACTCCTGAGAGCCCATGGAGACGTTATTCAATTGTCTTGGATCTTACGACGAAATTAATAGGAAAGGAAGAGCTGAGGAGTAAGAAAACACATAATGTCCATATCCTCCCACATCAAGGAGGAGACTGCTGGCTTCCCTTTGGAAACGGTTGGCATAAGTGTCAACGGTGTAGTCTTCCCAGAGCTTTAACTGCTATAAAATACAGCTGCCTATCTATCAAAGTTAAACTCCATTTATATTCCGGTCAAATTAGACCAGAAAACACGGGTAAGGTTACACTTACTCTCACCCGGCTGAAAATTGGTAGGATTGTTCAAAACACCATTATAAATGAAAAGTAAAAAGTCCTCATGAAGCCACCGTTTTAGAGATTTATATCGATACAAAAAGTTGAAAGAGTTGTAATCTAAGCACGTAGTTTATATACGTGGTGTACTATGACGATTACAACTCTTCAACTTTTTGTATCAATATATCTCAAAAACGGTGGCTTTTAGAAATGAAAATGATTTGATATTTATATAGATTATTATCTGATCTATAATTATGTCTGAGTTAATTTGATGACAAAACTTACCGTTATGCTGAAAATCGCGAAAAACCCGTTTTAGTGACCTTTGACCTCGAATATTTTTATGTCCAGGAGTCGGATCGATGAAGACTTATTGCTTTTCATTTATAATGGTGTTTTGAACAATCCTACCATTTTTTTGCCGGGTGGGAATTAGTGTAACCTTGGATGTCTAAATTGACCGGACTATTACTGATGGCATCTTCAGCGCAACATTGATTTGATTAGCCAAGCACTAAACCTGTATCAATTGAATTAACCACTTTAACATGACCGTACTGTTGACTGTACCCACGGAATTAAAACACGTCATATGTCATTGGGACGTAACACCGTTCCGCCTAATAACGCGCTTAATTTGTGTGAAGTGCGAAATAAGGTATATTGCGAAAATGTCTATTATTAGGTTTACTAGATGTTTTGCAAATCGGTTTGTTTCTTCGTTTTTTTTTTTGCAATTCACATTGTTTTTCGTCACGCTTGTAGTCGACAATAATTATGTCGACTTATATGTGTAAAGGATTAGTCAAATTAGTGTGAACCTATTTCGGACTTGCTGCGGACAGTCGGACATCCGATGCTGACAGATACTTCAGTGAGTATCTCGTCATCATTCTTCTGCTCACGTCTGTACTGCGCTTATACATCTCGTCATACACACACGCCGGTTGTGAGTACTACGAAATTTTTAAACTGGCGACCTATTACCATGACGAGAACATAATGCAATATCCACATGAATATTGTTTTAATTCGGGGTCAGAGTTTGTGTTATCCATCCCCATGTCAGTTGTTTCACCCCAAATCATTTCAAAACAAACTTTCAGACCTTTCAATCAAACTCCAAAATCAAACATAACCGCAACATATTAACTTTTCAAACCTTTTCCCACTACACTTCACAATTTCAATAATCGTGCCGTGTATTGACAGGACACTCCAACGTTATTGAAGCACCTCTTTTTAAACCGCCTTTTTCGACTCCGGCGCAGCGTTTGATCGCAGTGATTTGACAATATGCGCGCGCATGTTTGACATACGCCGCGCATATCGAAGAAATCTCCATTAACGACAGCCGTGGAAAAAATTGACCACAAAAGACTGAATCGTCAATCGCGAGGGTGCTGGCTACTAATGGGGACCCGTGATGGTTGTTGAAAGGCGTAGAGACGACTTTGTTTAAGTATTTTTGGGAGAGATATGTAATCGTTTTATTGTAAGTACCTACCACTATGTAATGGGACTCATTGTCTTGTTTTGCAATAACTAAATGAGTTCCAAAGTTACTCTCATCATCATTCCTCTGAATTTGATAACGCAAAATCTAATTATTGCAACAGTTTTCTTCAAGTAGGTCACCTACTTGAAGAAAACTGTTGCAATAATTAGATTTTGAGTAGGTGCATGGTTGGTTGTACAGCGGCAAGATGGGCCGACGACATTGTTGCCATCGCGGGAATATCCTCGATGGTAGATGGCACAGGAACGTGGAGTTTGGCACAAGTAAAGATAGAAAGAAAGAAGAAAGAAAACATATTTATTTAGCACATGCCACAAGTGCACACAACAGACAATAAAAAATATAAAAATAAACTAACAAACTAAACTAAACTGTAGACAGGTCTTTATCCAAAAGTACTTGAAGTCTGGCTGAAGATGATGATTGTTCATGATCAAGAAGGTATCTTCACATCTAGATTTGAAATTGATCCAAAAACTACAGCATTAAAGTCCACTCCACAGTTTTTCGTCCGCCTATCAGCCATCGTCTCTAATGAACTTCCAAATGGAAGCTGTTCGTATCAATGCCAATCAGATTCATATTTATCGAGAGCATCAAAAGGTTTTAATGGTGGTAGCCGAAGCTGTTGACCGCGGCACAACTGTATGTGACGGCGTCAGCTACAATGGTTGAGGTGTAAAAGGTTCACGGTGTTATACGGTGGTTCCCATGGGAGTGCAGTGTGGGGTTTAATGGGATTTGGTTAGTTAAGACAGTAAACTTGTTTTGTATTTATCAATTTAGTACAAAATCATAATTATACATTTATACATAGACAAGATAGGCAGGTCGGTCATAGTACTTCATAGGCAATAATATTATGATATTTTCCCGGCTACACAGACTAGAGGTGCACACCTATAAAATTAAAAGATATAGGTACACGACGAGTTTAACCCAGAATTGGCTTTAATACGCCTAGGAATGTTTTAGACCATGTCTTATGTATGAATCTGGATACTACCGAATCCCGATTGATAATACTCAATCACAAATGACCTGAAGTTTTATTGGGTATTTCTTTCTTGAATTTCTCTTTAGCAGCCCAACGTATGTTTCCGTACCCGGTTTGCCCTCTAGGACATGGGACCCATCAAAAGGAACGCCTGTGCCTTGCTCTTCGCGGATAACAGGACTGATTTTATGTTATCTAGGTGTCAGTTGATATAGAAATAACTCGTAAAACTCACCGTTGCTTGTTAAGGCTAGCGAACAAGTCACAACAACATCCTCTTAAAAATACTTAAATTTCAACCAAAACAAAAATAACGACAATCACAGGACCATGATTCTCTCTTTCTCCCAAAGTAACGAATACATATTTCATGACCGCGGGTCCACGGGACCATCAGACGATGATGCAGGACTTTCTTGAGATATCGTCGAATATCCCGAGATTGTCCTTTTAATTATGGGTCGACGATAATGATGGATTTGCTGTTAGATTTATATTATGATAATATTAGGGAGAGAAAGAAAGAGGTTTTGAAACTTGGTATAGAAAAAGGAGAAAACAGCCTTTATTTTTGCAACGATATTATGTGATTTCCAAATGTTATTTAAAGGCTTAAACGATAGTTTAAATACCTGCAGGCCTGCTTGCACGGTGACTGAAGATGACTGATGCCAAACTGGACCTTCTTCCTCCCCTTGTCCCATGTTGACTTGATAGTCCGATAGGTCTAAATAAATAATAATTAAATTGTAAGTCCTAATAATAACACTAACCGGATTACTAAAGCACCACTGTTACTAACACTATTTTAAAATACTATCAAATCTATGGACTGTAGTCTGAAAATAATGTTTTAATTAAATATTATTTTCACACTAAAGTCAAAGGCAGCTAAATAAAGTTGATTTTTTCAATAAACTTTATTCCACTCCATTTTCCATCCACTTGGTTGAAAAAACTTTTTGCCTCTTTTTACAAGCACTGGGTACATAGAAAGTTATGTGGTTAATTTATTTTGCAAAACACCTGTCCCGCTATCCGTCTGTGTAAGATATAACTTAAATATCCAATATTAAGACTTGTTAAGAGTTCATGGCATGGGTCTTAATTTACACTTTGAAAAGCGCAACGAATCGTAAGTGACGGAATTTCTTCTTAGCATCGTATCTAAATTATAAATGCTATGGCTGAAGTGACTATTTCTATTCATTTTGAATTCAAATGCAAAAAACGTAGTTTATATCATATTCAATTTCTTAAAGTCAGTCTAGAGATGATGAATTTAAACTTGTCAGTGAAAACCAAAAATAATATTTGGAACATTTCCTTGTGGTTAAGATTCATACAAAAAATTAAATCATACATTTTTCATATCGTATAATTAAAAAAAAACATACATATCTGACTACGCAACTGATGTTATTAATATGACTAGCCCTTTTTTTTTTTGGGTGGTGGAAAATCATCAAGAGCGGAAGGGAGTGTCAGACTTCTACTGACTAAAAACCACCTATGTTACTTCTTAGTCATACTTCTTAGCCCTTGCGTCGAGGCCGCGGTATCTCTTTGGAACAACCCGCAGCCCCGACGGGCCAAGCTAGGAAGTACCTAAGTCTTACTTCACTATAACCTACATGCATAATTCAACATACATATTATTACTATACTATAACATATTAACATACTAAAATTAAAGTACTCGGACAATTGATGACCACCGGGCCTAGACAGAATCACATTAAAAATCGTTGCAGAAAATATGAAACACTGAAGCCAATTGTTGTCTCTTCCTTAGGTTTACATTTAGGTTTTCCACCACTTAAAAATACACATAACTCACAAACCTATCCCCATATACAAACAAACCTTTCACACATATCCCGATCATTCGGCACCTAAAAGGTTCCGCGGTAAGACCGTCTCCACACTACCCATTACAATGACGGCTGCGCATGACTTGCATATATTCGGCTCTGACGATGATGTATGGACCCAAGTTTGTAATGAGCGCTGCGATCTGTTTGGCGGTTGCGTGGGTGAGGGTGTGGAATGGCTCTTATGTGTGTCTTGGACAGGGATACTGACAGTTGTACCTAATCTTCTATATACGCAATTAAAAAGTAAAAAAACTGATAATCTCTTATTAGCAGCCACGGAGTTTGGATTTGTGCGCGGTTGATGGCAATAGGCTCGCTCCCTTTTACATGGGACTTGAACATGACTGGCGAAATGTGGTACCTACACCTCTGGCTTACCCTTCGGGGATTACAGGGGTGTGATGTTATGTTATGTTAAATCTCTTTGCTTTACTCTTATCAGCATTAGTCTTCCTAAGAAGCTTTCTTGTAGAAGGATTTTGATTGTATAGGATTTCTTTAATTTATATGCAACAGTGCGAGATAGTGATCTTATCTTAATCGAACCCATGGCTCTAGGATGAGTCAATCCAAGCTCAATCCTGAAAAACGACCCATAATTCTTCCCTTTTTGATATTTGTACATATTTTATTATAATTATAATATAATTATCTTGAAAAATAAACTTATCTATTACAAAAAAGAAAAACAAGCGCAAGTTATTTGTACGTTTTTTTAATGAATCCCATTTTAAACAACTAATTTTGATATTACAGTAGATAGGTATTACCGCACTCATTGACGGTCGACCACTTTACAACCTTATAACTCAGACCATAAGGTTAAAAAGTTGGTGACAGTCAGCGAGCGCGGTAGTCCACGAAATAAGCCTCGACAAAACGATTGGTCACCTCATCCTACCCCCAAAGCCAGGTTCTTTACCGATCTTTTGTACCCAAAGACCACACCGCATAATTCCGCTCACTTTTTAAGGGTAAAAAACGCAACGCATATCGTTAATCCCGGCTTCTGGCAACTAGTCCGTACAATTTGTCATCAATCTTTCAATAGAGAGGAGTAAGTAATGGTATATCTGACAAATGACGTCACTAATGACGTGGAACCGAACGTATATTAAACTTAGATTACATGACTAATGAAAGGCAAGGATATTTGGGTGGTCGGTGGACTAGGTTTTTTGTAAAAAGTATATTTGAATATAAGACAGATGCTGAGGCTGTATGTTGATGCAGGTTCAATTCTCACACATGATCGATTAGATAATTCAAAACATTATTAGCCTATCGATCCCAATACTGGGACACCAGTCAGTGAGGCTTGAGGAAACTACAAATGTTTTTAAATTACAGCCGGGTAATTTTGGCTTAACGTGCTTTTCTGTGGCACGGTGGAAATTTGGTATGTAATGGGTGGTCACCTACCTAGCGACCAACCTAGGCAAGTGCACCTTAACCTAAAGATACACCCGAGCTAAATTGTTTAGCCACCACCTTTTTGTTTCCTCCTTTCGACGAAAATTAATGTTGAAACTACCGAGAGAACTACGAAAGGTTTTAAACATGACAAGCAACTATCACACCCTCAAGAACACTGTCTCCTTTAGATGACCCCGAATTTCACAGCACCAAAAATGATATTTCACAAATATCACCCTTCCTAAGTAATACAGATCTATTTAACACTGCTACCATTTCAACAGTCAGACTCCCGACCCCGAATAAGACCCTTCCATTCACTCTCTGGGTGAATAGTGAAAAAGACATTAAACCGAATTTGAACTGCAATTTATCAAACGATCCTCTTCTTTGACCCGAAATGTTATGACAAGATGATGTATATCCGACGATGATATTCCAAAATCAAATCGTATACTTTTTAAATATTTTTTCTTTTTGACGTATGAGCTAGTGATGCGACATCCGGGACAATTGTTCGAGTGATGGGTCGGTGACGATTTGACTTGCTTTGTTCGGGTTTTTTTTTTAAGGAATTATTGGCTACTGCATGTCATCATTTCTTTAGTTATGATAGGCGTTTTTTTAAAAGCCGGTTGCCTATCTCCATTTATGTTGGTAGATAGTTGATAGACATAATCCAAACCAAGTAACATATTTCACACTAATCTTAAACATTACAAACAAAAACAAAACTACAAAATGTCTCTTAGCTCGGCGTGCCTATTGGCAAAAGCCTCCTCCAAAGATTTCCATTGTTGCCTGTCTTGGGCAAGTTGATAGACATGACATAAACATAACATCACGCCTGTATTTCCCGAAGGATTAGACAGAGGTGTACTTTATAGTACACCCACATTTCACCAGTTATGTTTAAGTCACATGTAAAGAGGGGCGAGCCTGTTACTCTCAACCGAACACAAATCCAGACTCTGTGGCTGCTACTGAGAAATTCACTTTGCCCGACCCGGGAATCGCACCCAGGACCTCATCCTTAGCAGTGGCACTTGCTACCACTAGACCAACGAAGCAGTCAGTAAAGGCTTGGTCTTTAAATTCTGTATGTGATCAAATTAAATAAAGGTGAACAAAAACATTAAAAATAAACTTCAAAGTAATCATTATTTTTGTTTGAATGTCACTGAAATAACAACGAAGGTGTCAAGTACATGGAAATAACAACAAAGCAACAATTTTAACAGAATGACGAAGGCACCGTTGAAACCAATATCACACGCGTTGACGATCTAATAATATTACTGTGGATGCAAGTTGGAAACTTATAGCGGACGCTAATATTTTCACATCGCAAAGAACTAAAGTTTTTACCGTACGGTAGCAGAAGTTGTAGTAAAATTTCTATCTAAATCAAAACAGGTTTGTCTTGATATGGTCGATGTTTTGAAATAATAATGAGGAAATAAAGGTAGTTTAATATCAGTGTCAATTGTGTATTTACCTATTAACGAAATATAGAAATCTTATTTTACTACATGGAACCAATATCATGACCAAAGTAAGGCTAACTGATAAATTGCCAAGCGAGTTTAGACTGTGTATTGGATAAATATAAACAATCAATCATTTGGGAACCAACTAAGTGGATAGACGTTCTCAATTAAATGGCCGGAAGTAACTGGGTACCAAAGACATTAAACCGCCAAAAGTAGACAGATTTGAATGAGAACTACTACACTCAACATATTTTGGTGCCCGAAGGTTGAAGAAAAGAGAGACAAAACAATCTGTGTTTCAAATTAAGACACGTAAAGTAATTTTAGGACTAAAAATTTCATGTATAACACTTACGAGTTGTATGAATAATGGCTTGTGACCTGAATAAAACAGATGTTTTCACGCTTAGCTTAAAAACGCTACCTCTCATACCTCAGACAGATGTTTCAACGGCTAAATACAAAGGGAACCGCGATCGTTTGCGGCGCGGCCTTCATTGCTCGCGATGACATTCACAAAAACAATACTTCTATCAGTATATGCGAGGTTCAGATAAAATATTTTATTAATTTTGTTTTTTTTTTCAGTTAAATGAAAAGCAGGATTTGATGCGAAATCTTTGGATTTGAAATGCTGGTGGTTAGAAGACAGTTTGTCAAACGATTTTTATGAAATTAAGGATTATCTACTGGAGCGTATTCTTTAGATACACTTTATTTTTTCCTATTAAATAGTTATGTTATGGAAAGATGGCAGAAGACAGATGTGTAAAAATAAAGAATATTACAAACAAAGATAGTCGCGAAACACATAACCCTTTCCTTGCAGTCGGGTAAAAAGAACAGGAGAAAGAAGGTCCAGTAAGGGGATACTTCTGAAAAGTTAAAAGATAGATGTGTACTTCTAAAGTTATGAAATAATAAGTTTTGATTCGGAAAATCACTTGAAAAAATCCCAGAAATATTGAATACGCATGCATTCCGTTCCCAAAACGCATAATATGTTTGATAACGTCACAATAATTGAAAAACGATGCGGCGATTTGATTTTTGCAGGAAACAGTATCACTTAAAACCGACAATGACGGTCTGAAACTTTTCAGCCTCATGTTCTAAGTTATACGGCTGAAAACTGGTTGACTGTCAGTAACCTCGGCAGTACCTACTATTTTGTAATATGCAGCTCAGAAGAATATTTTTATCTAACAACCATGGATGGTCTACATAAGCTCGTGAAATAAAAATCGAAATTGTAATTTCCTGGCAACGTCTGATCGAGGGACAACAATTTGCGGTCACCGACTGATTACCAATACGAAACCCCAACGAAAACACTAACAAACCACCCACGTACCAAAACCAACTCAAATACAACGTCAGAAAGTTTGGAATAGGGTGACAACGTTGACGGATGTAAGATGTTTTAATCGAATAATCGTTTAGTCGAAATTCGTCACGTTCACCGACATCTGTCGCCTGTAATCGAATCGAAGCTCGTTCAAATCGATCGACATCAAGACGATTGCATAATTCCTTACGATGACAATACGAATGGCGAGTAGAGAACGTGATTATACGTAATAATGGTCCCCAATCGGCTAAATTGCTTTCGGCGGAGCACCGATGACATTTCGATTATAGAGATCAATAAGTTTTTTTTTTTTCAATTGACGATGGGTCCTTAGTGATAAGTATTTTTTGGTCATTGTCTTTTTGTGGGGACAAAAAATTGATTGTAGTTTGCCTGTATGCGGAAAATTACAAGTTACTTGTTGTTTGAGCTTTTTTCAAAAGCTGATCTGGTTGTTACAAAAACAGGATCACCTGCTAAGCTTTGAACTGAACAATTCAGATCTGAATTCAATTTATAACTTACAAAATAAAATGTACCTACCTTCTGATTTCATTGTCCTCCTTCTAGTTCAAGATAGTAAGTATGATTAAACTAGTTGATGCCCGCGACTTCGTTCACGTGGAAATGTTCAAGTGTATGTGTAAAAAAAAGAAAGTAGGCTAAGTGCTGTTCCAGACTAAAATCTATCTCTTGGCCAAACATCCAGATGCGTTTAGCCGTTCTGGCGTGATTGAGTAAAAACATCGCACTTGTATTAGTAGTGACATACAATCTTTAATTTTAAACAAGTACATAATATATAATTACTTCATTTAAACCATAATTATTGACGGACAATCACTTTCATCCCAAGACTTCCATTAAAAACAAAGTTCTCTGCCGCGTCTGTATGTCTGTCTGTTTGCGATACACTCAAAAGCTACTGCACCGATTTTCATGCTGTTTTCGCCAATGGATAGAGGAAGAGGAGGAGGTTCTCGAGGAAGGTTTTAGTATATAATTTGATCGACACCAGCTAGTTTATGACAAATAGTAAGTAAAAGATCGCATTTCTTTTTACATAAGTACACATACATACTTAATTCAACCCATATTGAGACGCTCACTTTCATCCCAAGAATTTCACACAAAACCTTCAAATAAAACATAGAACCCGAAGAAATATTTACTCAAAACGTTCACTAAATCACTTAAGAATTCATTAAGTAAACAAAAGCCGGGTCCTGCAAGTAATCGACACCCTCCACTTGATTAATAAGCCGCAAATTAAATAAAGCCTTCTTTGACAGCATCAATTTTCCCCACAGTTACACCACTGGTACTGTTAGACCCCAAAAATCCACTTAGAGAGTCTATTTGAAATTTTGATCGACCCCCAACATGACACCTCGCATCTATTTTGGATGTAAATTGTCAAAGTTACATTAGATTGGGTTTACATGTTGGTGAATTTAAAAAATGTGTGTTATGGATTTTTTGCATTTTGTAGGAAAAAGGAAATAAAAACATTCCTCATTAGTAACTACTTTTGTAAAAGCAAAGCAATAAAAGTGCTGACCAAATGGTGGTCAAGATTGGGCCCAAGATACCAGGGCCGTCCAAAAGCCCGTTGGGTTGAGGATATTGTCAGGAGCGCGGGAAACAGATGGATGAGGGACGCACAGAGCAGAGAAGAGTGAGAGAGAGCACAGAAGAAAGAAGCCAATAACCAACAGTGAGTGAGTCCGGGGTGACATGATGATGAAGCAAATCAAGGTAAACTTGACATTTAGTTTTGTGACTTAATTTATCAGATTTCATTTATTTATTACATACAATCCCAAGGTCAAACTAATCAAAAGGATTAACAAATTAGTATAAAATTTAAACATTGACACACCTCTGAATTATTATCTAATAGACCAAACATCATTGATGACTTTCCAAATATGGGCAGTTATTTATTTCGAGGTAAACATTTCCTTTTATGTCATCGTAGTAATAATGAACTGATAGACGAGCTGTCAGTGTTTCAACAGTTATTATTTTAATAATTTCTTAATTTTTGCAGCGGGTGCTAAGTTTTATTTGTGTGAGTGCTAAAAGTCCATCATCATAATCTCTCGCCTTAGTCCCATGCTACTTGGAGTTCACAAATCCAAACCCCAAGCTGGTACTGAGAAATTTCTATAACATAACAAAATATCACACAGGAGTGTACTTAATATTAAACCCACAATTTGCCGGTTTTTAAACCCAAAATTTATACTGGAAGAAAACCCAATTGCACTTTGCCTGACTCGGGGGTTTGCTATGTGATGGAAAAACACTAAAATACCAACTCGTCTCTGTTTACTGTACCTAAAACAAGCTCAACTATTGCAATAAGCAAAATATCTCCATATAACCTCCTCCTAAAACAGTTTACGCGTCGCCGCCATTTTGCATCGGCCCGGATTGTCTCATACGTCAAATTGTCACGGCCAGTCGACGTTGATCGATGGCTGCACCTGGTGTGTTACAACCCTTGCTGACTTCATCGCCTGCAACTTGAGAAATGTGATTTATTAAGTCTGTGATGTATTGAGAGAAACTGAGATAATTTTTTGAAGGGGTGGATTTGAATGGTGTTTAAAGAGTTTTTTGGATGTTTATTTGTTTGTTTATAAGATTACCAAAGCCGATTTTATGTATTGCGCAATGGTAGGCTGGTTATCAGACTTTTGGACTTTCTGCCCGTAACGACGGCGACGGTTAAAGATCTATTCATCATAATCAGTGTCTTATCTTGTTTTAAAATAATTTTATATTCCAGCCTTATTGGTCCAGTGGTCGCAATCGCTACGCTACCACCTAGGTAGGTTCGATTTCTAGTTTGGGCAAAGTGTTATTGGGTTTTCCATCAGGGATTTTTAGTAGCAGCCACGGAATCTGGATTCGTGCTCGGTTGATGACAATGTGAATGTACCTACTATTAGGTACACCTTTCCCTAACCCTTTGAGGATCACATGTATGATGTTATTGTTATGTTAATCATAATAAGGCGAACCGATCAAAAATCTTCACCTTTCAATTAACAATAAATATTCATATTTTTATAAGGTGACAAAATTGAATGGAAATTAAAAGATATCATAAGATGACACACCGATTCTTTTGTCAACAATTTTATATCAACTTTACCTTCAGCTGACACCCACAAGCCGCATTCAAATTCAAACTTTACCCTCCAAAAAATAGGGTTTATTGAAAATAATTTTGAACAACAAACTTAAATTGGTCATTGATATTCCAATATGCTTGATATTGGATTGGGACCACCCAATGTTAGCTTGAATGGCCTCATTAAACATATTAAGGTGTTATTAAAGATTTCGGCAGATGGTGACAGGTGACAGAAAATAAATAAGATTGGGAAAGAAAGAAAAATATACAAAAATGTGTCAGTCAGCTGCTATGACGTCATGATGGCCAAGGATTTGTGTACAAGGAAAAATATTGATTTTGATGCCCAGAATAATTGTATAGAGACTTAGGTATTATGTTTTATCTTCATGTTGTCAGTGTCTCCCTGCATAGTTTGTGAATTCACTGACGGCTTTTCTCCTTCAACGGTCAAGTGAATCGGTTTCTTCCAGGTAAGAGTGCTCCACCCTAACGTGTATCATTGCTTCACTTCAGGCAAGTTGCAGCTAACTGCATGCCTATTCGGACGTAAAGAATAGCACCATCCTATATCTTCCCGTGGGTGTTGTAAGAGGCGACTAAGGGACTTACCAGAGAATGGGCAGCAGCGTTCTCTGTGCCTTCGTAACAACCATACTGCGATCGCCATCTCGCCTGCCAAGCGTGGCGATTATGGCAAAACCCCCCCTTCTAGGGGAGGCCTATGTTCAGCAGTGGACGTCTTATGGCTGAAATGATGATGATGACAAATGACGAGCCTATGGCAAAAAAAAATATATTTTTTGCAACTGAAACTGTAGTGTTTGATTGTGTGGTGCCTTTACAAAGCATGTGTCAACTAATCCGAGTAGGTAAAGTAAGTAAACATGATGATAAGCGTTAAGGTAGTCAGCGGCCTGAAAGTCTGACAACTTGTCTTACCTAGCGGTGGTAAAGTCCATTTCACGAAAGAAGTCCCGCGGACAATTGTGGAACTAAATTTAACAGATCGGCCATGTTGTCGTTTGTCGATGTTATCAAGGTGCGTTTGTTGTGGTAGATATTTTGTGAGTTTTTGTTTTTTTTTGTGGTTGGATTAGTGCGTTATAAGGTTTATTTACGATGCTAAAAGTTGTGAAACAACATTATGTCGCGCGACATACAGCGCTGCGTCTGCGGGACTTATTTCGTGAAATGGACTTTATTACTAACTGGGCTGTGGAGGTCAAACAGGCGGTCAATCCATGAAAAATACTGGTATTCAGCTGCATATAGTTAGACTGCAAACCGACCCCAACATGGTTGGGAAAAGACAACTAAAGTTATGCCTTACTAAAAACGGCCTGTTGGTTTTAAGAAAAATTACGATAGTTAAAAAAAAAACCTACATGGGAAGAATTCAGTTCAGAATGAAGTACTAAATAAGTGGCAAACATTAGTGCGTCGCGCATTATAAGGATCATAATACAACTTACATGACCACAAACCTGATCACCATCCATGCGCACAGACTCAAATACCAGCTCTATAATTAAACCACACAGCCGGCTCGATATCGATAATTAAGCCGTAATAATATCGATATCGTCAACTGCGATGACGTCGGCACATCTCAAGGCACATTAGTAAATCAACGTCACATGTCAACCGAGTCCCTTGCCATCTTATATTCTTGTCCAACCCACTCTAACCTGACCTTTAAGAAGCCATGACTTTAAACTTTCTCATACAATTTTGTGGCTGAAAGCAAGATCTGAGGGGTCTGGGTAAATAGTTATGATGACTTGCGAGTCTTCTGTCGCCTACCCACTTACTCCTAATGATAATATTAATGCTATCTCTGAAAGCAATCGGTAAGATGTTTTAATGAAAGACTATCTTGCTTTAATTTTGGTTCGCGAAATGTCTTAAGGGGTAGTAATTTGTTTCGTATTTTGATTTGTCATGTTGTTGATCTAAGTCTCAAGAAGGAAGGTGATACCTTTAACTTCTTTTCTGCTTATTTTTTCATGAAAGCGGTTATGGTCTTGAGGTTTTAGTGCAAACATCACCTGAACCATATGTAAAAGGTACAAAATCATCAAAATGAATACTAGAAATATCCTTTCCAATTGAAAACTTGTCGTCCAATCAATTTATTCCATCCTCTCCAAACCTATACCACTAATACCATAATCATTCTCCTGGCCTTATTCGTTGTTAGCGCAGCTTGTCTTCTTCTTCCATACTTCTCCATTTCTCGTCACCTCAGCAATCACCACCTTTCTAGCCATCCATCACACAGGCCGCAGCTACTACATACTAAGCTAAACCGCTTAAACCAGCCTCAAAAATTTTTAAACCAACAATTTCACAGCCACACTCCAGTCCATTCTCTGAGTCTCCCCCGAGATACCGTATAATGCAGCACACGATTCTAACCGAACATTGTGCTATATTGAGACATAAATTTTTCATACGCCGCCGGCCACTTCTGATAACCTCCTTGACCATTTGTTCCCAGAGGATGCATAAAGGACTTCTCTTGTATAAGGAATCACATATTTCATAACGGTGGTGTGTTAGGGGTGGGATGGTGTCGATAGATTTTAGGTTTGACGTTCGATTACTTTGAAGTGGATGTTACTAAAACCAACATCAACATCAATAGCCTAACTTTATCCAAATTTTATTGGAAGAGGATGGCGGTGTCTCGCTTCGCTCACTCACTAGACTCTTCAAAACTTCTAACCAAGCGAACTTACTTATTTATTGTTGTAAACACACAATCTTTTTGGTGGGTGGGAAATCATCAAATTTAATAACCCCTCCCGCTCTTGGGCAGAGCGGAAGGGAGTGTAAGACTTCAACTGACTAAAAACCACCTATGTTCCTTCTTAGCCCTTGTGCCGAGGTTGCGGTATCTCTTTCGAATAACCCGCAACCCCGACGGGAAACACAATATACTAAATACAGGACATCAAATTAAGATAGAAGAGCACAAAGGTACTGGTTATTTTATAAGACATTTCTTCCAGCAGACCTGCGAGAGGGAAGTACTACCTACTCATAAGAGCCACATTTTTTTATCTGAGGCTTTTGGGTTATAGACTCTGTCCTATCTATGGACCATGTGAAAACCCCAATCGTGTTGCCGAATTTGTATTTGTATGATATCAGAAATGAAACTATTTAGCCCCAGATATTAAAATTACTCTCGGCATAAAAACCACAGGGGAGTTAAGAAGCGACAACGTTCTTGCAGTGTCGTTGGCTACATAGAATAAACATTACACAATTTATTGCAAAAAACATCCTTAATAAAATCTCACTTCATCGACATTGCACACACAATCTTACTATCCCATCCCTTATTTTCGTTCACACCCTCGAAGTTTTTTCCCCGTACCGTCACAAAGGGCTATAGGGCTACCGGACAATAATAAATATTTTGACGATATCGCATAAATATCCTTCTTTTATGAATACCAAGCGGCCCTGTGCCATCTAAGGGCGGTAATTTCTTATATTTTATGGTCACTCCTTTATAAATCGTAGCTATTTGTATGGGATAGGGTTTCGCGCTGTTTTTGGTGAACGAGAATATTCAAATTGGGAGGGGTGTAAAAGGCCTTTATGAGGGACGTTTTAATATGTCAAAGGGTTCGTTTTTGTGATGAATTTTGGGTAGTTGTGGTTGTATATCTGAGTTAAAGGAGCGGTCATCAATCTATCTACTTTGAAACCTTGTTATTGATACCTGAACTTGAGTGAAGAAACATTCTATAAAAAATTAATAGATAATAAAAAGATTGTTCAAACTTCAAACTAAATATGAACGTATAAGTTGTTAATTTCCAAAATATTTCAAGGTTGGTTAAATATACAAGATGATTTTTTAGTGCCCGTCCAAATTTTTTCTAGGCATTTAGTATCATTCACTAACACCATTTTTGAAAATCAATCGATACGTAAAATTTTCATATTAAATCATTTTCTCGAATGAATTATCCGCTCTCCGTGAAACGTTAAATCTTTGTGATGTGATATCTCAATATTTTTGTATTGAGTGATACTAAAAGAAAAAACACGTATTCAATGATTTTCGCCAAAGATAAATATATCAAAATTTGGACGTGTGACTAAAAAAATCATCTTGTGTAATACCTATTATATTATTTTACATAATTATCATTACGTCTGTAAGTATCGAAGGGTTAGGTAGAGGTGTACCTACACCCACATTTCACCAGTTATGTTTTTTTCAGTCGCACGTAATGCGAGCAAGCCAATTCAGACTCCGTGCTGTTACTGAGAAATTTCCGATTGAAAAACATAATAACACCTTGTCAGACATTATGCGGACATTATATTTGCGACTACATACTAGACAACCGACCTAGTGCACTGTTTTATTTATTTAAACTTCATGCACAAAAGTGGCACATAGGCCGACTTAATGCCACAAGGCATTCTCTACCAGTCAACCTTAAGGTCAAATAGGACAGCACTGTGGTAGAGTACAAACATAAATAAATTAGGAGAATGCTAAGAAAGCATAACTAGTTAGAAATCTACGACGTATTCCATGCAGGTACATTTCTATATTAAGTATAGCTAGGTCTACCTACAGTCAAGTCCAAGTGTCAGCCGTGTGACATTGCCGGAAATTGCCTGCAGTCTGTGATGTGTCGGCGAACACGCGACACCGCAACTCTAATCGCTGTGCCGTTACACTGCGGTGATACGTTTATATCTAGCTCTGTTATTTATAAATGAGGACAGGAGAACATTGCGGAAGTTAGATAGGTTTTGATTAGGTAATTGTGTAATAGAATGGGTGGCAATGCAGCAGCTACAAATTCAACGCACTTTTGTCATGGCGAAACGTGTATTTTTTTCAAGAGTGGCCCATTTTATCCCAATTTTCAGCAAACGGATTGTGTTAGGAATGATATATGAAAGAGGAAGGATTAAATGATGCCCCGTCGGGGCTGCGGGTTGTTCGCAAGAGATACCGCGGCCTCGGTGCAAGGGCTAAGAAGGAACATGGGTGGTTTTTAGTCATTAGAAGTCTGACACTCCCTTTCGCTCTGCCCAAGAGCGGGAGGGGTTATTCGATGATTTTCCACGCGCCAAAAAAAAAATAGTAATAAAGGATTAAATGATGCCGTGATGTCTGACATGGGAGAATGGAAGAAGAAAACGTTTAGTGGTGTAAGTTAGTAGAATGGGAAATGGGCAGAAATATGATGATGTTTAGCACTGGATATAGAACTAAGATAATCAATAGGGGATCGGACAAAAAAAAAAGTAATTAGTCCGTCAGATAGATTTCCAAAAAATATTGAACACATATTTTTTCTTTTTTCAAATAAACAAAAAATGAAGACGATACAGTGCTTCGAAAACTCGTGAACTCCTCGAAAACGTCACATGTCAGTACATTTTTACCTATAAATGACGTCACAACCCGACTCATGATCTTTCACGCATTAAAATTTTATATTCGTATTTTTTTAAAAATTTGATAGAACAAAAAACACGTATCCAATAATTTTCATAATAAAACTGACGGACTAATTAGAATCATATTTTTTTGACCCAGTCCGATCCCCTATTTAGGTCCCATATCAAATACAATCTAAAGCATCCATAACCCAGGATCATCCTACATTACTTGGACAGTCAATTCAGCTCACTAGTTTCATATGTAAAAAATAAAACAAAGAAATTAACGTTTTTTTTAATACGAGCACTCGATAAAAGGACGTACTTTATTAGCTGCAGTTCTAGAAACTCGTCATTAGAATCTTCAATCAAATCTAATGGAGGAAAAATAACCTTTAACATTTATATCAAAAAATCTAGTAAGCTTTTCATTCTAATGCTACCATATTTTTAATAAAGTTTTACATACATAGAAAATATTCAGAAAAAAACTGCCCTGTAATTTTCAAATATGAAGATCAAAGATGATAAATTGATTGGAAAGCATATCCCTTCGGACGATTGACCCTTTGAACCAAGCCAGGCTACTTAGCGGATTGGTCCTTTCATGTCATTCGCTTTTCATACGAAAATGGATGTTCTAAAAAGGTTGGATAATGAAATGGTTTTACTTTTTTTGTGGAATTAGCTGGTTGTGTTATGGCCAGTCAATGTGGGAAGGATTTCTAATGGATTATTAGAAGTACTTAGGTACAGACGCCAGTACATCAAGCTACTGCTTTCTGTGTAATTTTCAACTTTATTGCTAAATCATTAGTTACAAGGTTGGTTTGACAGTTTAGAGTACCCAGCTTGATGTGTACGTATCGTTCGATTGATTTAGAATTTTAGATGTTGTTTTGGTAAAAGATACAGATATTGTAAGGTCAATGGATGATATTATTCAGAGTTCGTTGCATCTCTTTTTGTCTGCTCTTGAAAATTAAAAAAGAAAACAGAAATTTTTAAAAGGCAGGTTCAAATCAAGATATATATTGAATATCTTTAAGGGCCCATTATTCATAATTATTTCCCTCTTTTCTTATAATTTGTATGTTGTGTTGCTAGTAATAATTTTAACGACACAAAATTACTTTACATTGAAACTTAATGATGTGCCAAGGTTTTGTGAAACTACATTAAAAATGTGCCAGAAAAAATGTTCAAAACAATTAAAAACATGATTGGCTTTATATTAACAAAGAAACGTTTTCATAAAATACTCATAAAACTTTGTAGGCTTATTAAAAAAAATGTTAACGAGACTTGCCAATTATGACCCCTTTGGCCAGTTAGAAAGATCTTCCCTTCCCCTCCTTTGGTCCTCAATTCATGAACATTCTGGCTAATTTTAGTGAAATGGAGAGGTCTTTCTAAGTTGGTTACTTTTGCATACCATCTACTAAAAAGATGGGCGTGGTCGATTTAAAATGCGAAAAGATCAAAGGTCTTGATATTTTTTTGTTGTATTTTGACATCAGTCGCTTTTGTATACTGATGTTTCATGGTAGTAATGAAAGTGGACTTTTGACTTAATGTGCTTTGTGAGGAAGGAATTGGAGGATTCTTTTCAATAAAAGAATTGACCCAAGTAAAACCTGTGTAAGGCCCGGTTTCCACCAAAGCGGAGAGGAGCGGAGACGAGAGGAGATGTGTGGAAATCGCCCAATCCCATTTGTTAAAATTTACATCTGGTCTTTCGCCCTTCCTGTGATTGATCGAATTTGGCACATCTCCTCTCCGCTTTGGTGGATACCGGGCCTAAGTCTACAACTATTTTCTTCTTAACGTGTCTAAAGAGACTACAACAACTACGATTGACTTATCCGTGACCCAAAGGCTGGTTTTAAAGTGGCAACACCACTAGTGTCTTAAAGAACCAATTGACAGCGTTGAGGAGAAAAAAACAGCTATCCCATACATTTTGACGGTTCAGCGGTATTGCACTCGGATAGAACACAAGCTGTTTAACCGATGAAAAATTTCTATAATGGTATTCAGAATTATGTACCTACTGAATATGTGTGAACCGTTTTCGCTGAAAGTCCTATTTTCATGGTAGATTATAGCCTCAAAGTTTTTGTTCTACAGTACAGTCCAGTCTCTAAAATACCCTTTACCTAACACACAAACGAAGACATAAACACGACAACAACCAATGCTTGTCACACTCCACTGCTATCATAACAAAAAAGAATTTCCTCAAGTCTTCCGCACAAAACGTAACAGTAACACATTTACCGATATTAGGAAGGAATCATTAATTATTAACGTGTTATCGTGGTCACACAACACGGCATATTGTCACGCATGCACTTACCTACTGACTGGTATTGATTTACTGGGGTTTTTCAGTGATTTCATAATTAATCTACGTATTGTAACAATTGGAACTTCGTTCTAGTTCTTTCTTGAACTGTTTTTCAGGTTTCGGGCAAAATATAGTCGGATCTTTTATTATCTAGCTAAGATATGCAGAAAACTGTAACGTAAGAATTTGTATTTTGACCTATTGTTATTACCTAAATAGTCTCTAGTTTAAAGCATTAAAAAAACATCTTAAGAAACAAGAAAATCATGTATTTGGTAATTCAAACTTTGTTCATGTCCAGCAGTAGACGTCTTTCGGGGTTGAAATGACCCTGCTTGCCGATTCGCGGTCTCCACTGAAGAACATTTCGGTCATCGAATCTGCGATTAATGTGTATTATAGTCGGCCCATTTATTACGATCATATGAGCCTGTGGATTATTCGTACCATTGATACGTTTTGGACGATTGATTTTACTAAGACACAAGGATAATTATGCTGGCACTTGCATTGTTTTCAAAAATGGTTGTTCATTTAGGGGTCATAATCTGTTTAACAACATTAAACATCATCTGCCTAGGCTTTTCCCAAGTACGTTGGGGTCGGCTTCCAGTCTAACCGGGTGCAGCTGAGTACCAGTATTTTACATGGAGCGACTGCCTATCTGACCTCCACAATGTAGTTAATACTGGATAATACGATACCCTTTGGTAAGACTGGTTGTCAGATTTTCAGGTCACTGACTACCTGTAACCAATGCCAAAGATCTATATATGGCAGCCGGGACCAACAGCTTAACGTGCTTTCCGAGGCACGGAGGAAACTCGGTATGTATTGGGCGGTCACCCATCTACAGACCAACCTAGGCAAGCGCGGCTTAACCTAAAGATCGACCTGAGTGGCAGTTATTATTAAACCACGAGCTCCTCAAACAACATTAAACCTATTGGATTGAATACCAAATCAACAATCGCAACTGACTTAGAACATAGTTCCCAATAAAGCCATTTCTTGACCCCCAAACATTGCAAACAAAAAAAAAAACTGATAACGAATCATGTCAATTAAGTTGATAAAGTCATTAAACTCAAGTAACTTAACTGCAAACAATTAAATTAATATTGTTAAGGTAGGTACTTTAAACATTAAGTTTGAAGGTCAGAACGTTGTAAACAATTAAATAACCCAATGTCCTTATCTAACAACAAAATAATAATTAATATCAGCGTAATTAGAAGATACCAGTTATGTGAACAAATTAACAAAAAACTCGACACGATTATTTTTGTGATGTATTTTTTTATACAACCTGTATATTTCGACACGCGGCAGAAATGGGAATTAACATGACAAGTGCCGAGTTTGACAGTTCGTTGACGTTTGTCTATGGTAGTGTCGCCGCCATGATGTGTCAAGTTTAAATAGGCGATCTATAAGCGTTTTGTAGAGGAACTTGTGTTAAAATGTATGTCTCATCTTGTGAAACTCCATTGTTTAAGTAATTTGCATAATGATAACTATCTTATAAGGTGACTTGAGATTTTTGATGAATCGCACATGTTTAGATAAAAACTCTTTAATATTTTAACTTTTTTATGGTTTTCCTTTGAATTTTCGTCTGGGAAACAATGCTTTGTCAAAATTTAGTTACAAGTTTACATAAACTTTTTGTATTACTCGTATAATTATACTTTTTATAATAATGGTGAGTGACTGCAATTTTGAACGCCAATCGTTAAAACAAAGGAGAAAAGACAAGAAGAGAAGAGAAGAAGGTAATAGAACTGATTCAAAATTATAGTTTATGCCATGGCTAAACACCCAGACTTTCCAAGTATCGTAACTATTCCCAGTTACTAGGTTGTGAACGTCAGATAGGCAGTCGCTTTTATTATCTTGCTTTCTTGTCCGTTACACAGTTTATCTGGATGTATATCCAACGTAGGAATATTGACATATCGTAAGGTCTCTAAAGCGTTGTCGCTGCGTCGCTGCGTGCTGTTGTCGAGCGTGTCTACGTTCATCTCATCATCATCAGCCTCAGCCATCAGTAGCTTCATGTAAAATACTGGTAGGTACTGGAAGCCAACATACTTTGGGACAAAGGCTAGGCAGCTGATAAGTTTGTGCCACTACAAATTGGGGATAAACTTTGCTACAATAGATTAAGTATTCCACAGTTCCACACCCAAATCTTAATTTTAATAAAAACATTTGTCTATCAACTCAATGATACTGATGACTTACACACATTGAGCCTGATTCATAGTCAGGTCAGTAATCCAGTCTTGCCATAAAAACCATGAGAATCAGTTTAAATAGGTGTTAGTCATTTGTGGAATTTAACACTTTTTATGTGATTCTTAAATTTTATGAAGCTGTTTATGTTTATTTTCGTTAAGATCATTTGAAAAATATGATGTCATCGTAACAATATTGATTGTTGTGTTGTGTATACAATTCTACATCGGAAACTTTGAATTCATTTAATTACCTAAGAAATTATTAAGGGTCGGCGCAGCATGTCTTTTCTTTCATACTTATTTATTGTTTGTCATCACAACAGTCACCCTTTTTCTAGCCATATTACATTTCACACATTTTTTTTGTTCTCTTTCTACTCTCACAGCCATCCACGTTTATAATCAAAATATGAAATAAATTAATAAAACAGGAAATAATGTATTAGCTCTGAGATAGCATCATCATTTTAAAGATGTACACTGCTGGACATACTGCCGTACTCTGAGATATTTAATGATTACTTAAGCCGTCACTTAGTAAAGATTTGACATACTTTTGTATGAAAAAACTGTCAAAACCTTTACTAAGTGATGGCCTAAGTAATCATTAAAGCTCTTCTGAGTGCGGCAGAGAGGCTTCCCCCAAGTGACGCCACAATCCACATTGACCGGTACCGCGCCTCTCACATCCGCGCAACCTTCACCACGTCATCGGTCCACCTAGTTGAAATTTAAACGAACTTAATTATGTATTAAAGTAGTGACAAGTTTTAAATAACACAAATAAGCGACGTTTTATTTATAAAATATTATTAAATTATTATTATGATACGTTCACGAAATAAGGGTGCGCGCTGAGCCGTGTACGATGACAGAACATGTCATGCTCTACAAAAATTATTAAAGTGTCTTTAACGTCTTCATTAGCATATTAATAAGGAGTTAAAGTGCATTATTCTAGCTAGAAAGACATTATTTGAAGTTGTTTGTTTTGGGCTTACCCAACTCCTGATTGTCAATGTCATATTTTGGCACGTATAAGATGCCATTTGATGTTGTAACTGACGAAAAAAAGTAAAGTAAGCAGTAGGAGTAGTACTCGTAAAAAATAAGTTAAAGAACGGTTGGATAGATTGTTGAAAACATATTGAGTTAATTTTAAGTAGTTAACTGGGACCGAGGCAGAAATATGATGATGACATGCCAGACAATTTGTCATTAAAAGTCTGTAGAAATCTACCTCGCTATTATTTTTATTAGTAGTGGTCCCAAGTTACAAGCACTACCGCTGAGTATGAGATCCTGGGTTCGATTACCTGGTCGAGGAGACTGTTATTTTTCAACAAGAATATCTAAGTGACTGTGCCTGGACTTGTTACCGGTTGATGGCAAAAGCCAATGACTTAAACATAACTGGCGAAATGAGGATAAACTCTAGGGCACACCTATTTTCACCATTCAGAAATTACAAACCTGATGTAATGTTATAATTTTCTAGTAACACATCTTCATGTGTAATGTCGTATAAGACACATGCGCCTGCGCAAGGTGAGGGTGCGCGGCGGCGCGTGCGCTCCGCTGGGTTTGTCACGCTCCACGACAATTGGTGGAAAAAATCTACTGAACACACCTACTAGGGATGCCAAAGTAGAACAATTATGGTTGTAGTGTTCGAAAAGTTTAGTTATTTAATTTAAAATAAAATATTACTTACTGACATTGTTTTTTAAATAAGATTTTGTGAAAAATGGAAGATTTTAGTTCTAAGTTCGAGTGTTATTTTCTATACATGAATATATTGTTCCACTCTGAAAAGCAAAATATAGAAAAATATAATATGTTCAAGTAGAATTATTACAGGAGACAAAAAATACCATGGAACTGAAAACAGTCATCGTTACTTAGTCCGCGTAACACTAGTCAGTTTCCCTCACTCGTCAGTTTATTTAACTCTAGAGTTTCGTTGATAGGTCCGTTTCACTGATGTATAATTATATAGTTACCATGTCAATCACAAAATAAACTGTCAGTTTTAAAAATAAAAATACTTTTGCTTGCCGTGTTTTAAAAAACAATCAACAGAATAAAAAAATATAAAATCAATTAAATAATACTCTTTCCAGGTGTCAACCCTAAACGCATGGACCTGTTACGTGGCGTGCAGTGGACGGATTCACTCGCCGTATAAGTAATCGCGATCTGTTAATAAATACCATTCTTCGCTCACTGCAACGAGTACGGGCTACCTACCGCGAATTGTCAGGAAGCAAAATAAAAATAAAACAAAAAGTTTCTTTCTGATAATGGTTTTAAAGACTAAATAAATCATTTAACAGATCATACAATCCAATAGATTAGTAAAACACTTTACATTACTAACAAACTCACTCATCACTTGAAGTTACAAAACTTTGAAAAAAGATTTTTTCAAGGTTTTGTACCTACATAATATTTATGAAATAAACTTATATAACACACACCAATTTGTTGATATGAAATTAGGTATTTTTTTGTGACAGTTTTAATATCTTAATTGCTCACAAGTCATTTAACATTACTAGTAATATTTTAAATAAGAAAAAAAAAGGTAATAGGTATAACAAACATAAATAAGACTATTGAGAAAAAAGTTCAAGTGCGAGGTGACATTGACTAATGACGACTAAAGTTTTTTGTCAATATTTGCAAGTAATGACATCGTTTGAATAATTAGGAATAAAAAAGTTGTATTTTTTATTCGGTAGACATTTCTATCAAACTTCTTGAACACAGTCTTGACAATTATGGTCATGAGCGATGTCAAAAAGAAATCTTTTTGTTTTTTTTTTACTCTTAATGGTATAATAATAAACATAAACCGAATACTTAAGAAGACAGTTTAAAAAAAAAGAAATGTATACCGTACAGATCGTGGTTTAACAGATAAATTGGCTGATAATATCGATTACATTTTTTTAAAACAAAATAAATTATTGCATCTTGCCCTGGCAATGGCTAATGACATTGATAATCATTATGTAACTCCAAACTTGTTTAAATATCTTTGAAATTGTATAAAGAGAGAGCACTAACACCCATAACACAAGTTTAAACTTAGCTTGGGAGCAGAGGTTAAAACTCAGTGGTACCCTTACATTTTTTTGGTTTATTTAATGTGTTCGATATTATTATAGTGATACTAATTGTAATTTTGGAAATAAAGCATTATTATTTTTATTATTATTTTAACAAAAAAACATTGAAAATAATATAAAATATTTATGATCAAAATTACTTAGCGTCTTCATTAAAATCAAATGAAATGAAATCTATTTATATTTTATTGTGTGTACAGCAATATAATTATCTAACAGTTTTTCTTTCTTTCATGTTCGTCACACCACACCCGCACCTACTCGTCACAAGTGCATATTGCATTATTCATGCGGTCGGCCGGCCGCGTCGGTCACACCGCCCGTAAGAACGGAACCGCTGTGCGCTGCACTTGCGTTGAAAAAACAGCGCACCATCTTCTATCGATTGGGCTTTAACATGCAATTGTTTGTTGACTTTACGTGGAATTGTTTTTCTTTTACGCTCTGTGCATTATGTGTTTATGGATTTTATTTAATTAGTTTGTGGTTGCCAATCTGTCTCCCAAACGTTGCTAAGTTTTTAACGATGATTTTTACTAGTCAACCTTTGAATGTAACGACAAGCTTAAAATTTTTGCAATGAGCATAACTACTCTAATGTTAGTTTAATGTAGACAGTGGCACTTAATTTTCATTTCGATTCTATAACTTCCTTCGTCCCTTTACGTAGAATAAATTTAACTATTCAGTGAAGCCAAGTAATTTGTAAAGACAATTGTTAAGAAAGATTAAAATTAAATAATTTAGAACAAAATACATTGTGTACTATATAAGTGTGTATTTGTTTCGTGTATACCAACCCACCTATATTATTTTATTTTAAACCTTTACTACCAACTTTAAATATCGCCATAACAATGTAAGAATTTCTAAAATTTACAAAAAAATATTATGCGAAATCCGCCCAACGATAAAGGACGGTACAGTACACAAAAAATATGCCAAAATTATTTTATAACTCAGTAAATTCGAGCTTGGTGATATATAAATTAACAACTTTACATATAGCAACAATCAATCATCAAACTCTCCTTGTGGCAGCTAAATAAAGTTTAAAATTGCCTAACTAACATTTTTGTGGCTATATTTTGTGGCATGGTTTTCCGTTAAACGCCTTGGACAGTTCGCGGTAAGGTCGGCAAAACGGTAGATTGGACGATTTTGATGACGACGCGATATTATAAATCGTTTTTGTCAAATGTCAACTTCTGTGGTCGCCTCCGTTTGGGGTTTATGTCTTTTTTGTGGACCTTATTAGATGTAACTTGTTTACTGTCTACTGATTTTCAAGGATAAAAGATTAACACGGGACAGATTTTAATTAAGCGTTCATCAGCGTGAAACGTGATACTTCGGATAGAATTAAAAAGGTTGGACAATATAATTAATCTGTGGTTTCACCTAGACTTCTGAGTAGATGTTCGTGTTTTTGATTTTTAGATATGAAGTTATTTACCTTTTGATTAAAATAATAACATGTCAAAAAATATAGAAAATGTTGCGTAAAATGAAATGCAATTTAAATTGTTACCTGGATTTGAAACCAAGCTATTTTCTTATATTAAGTTTCTTTGTAGCTAAAATGCAAGTCAAAAATAAACAAAAAACTTCTTTCCCAACATTTCTAGTTCAGGCAAACATTTTTAGAACTTTTATCGTTGCATACTTCTAAGCGACTATATTGCGCACATCAAAGGTACAGTCAGCGCCGTGTTTATGAGAAAGTATGACATGAGGGACAAAGTTAAGAATGTTAATTGATCCTCTCTTTGATACTAAATGTAAACAGGGGGAGTTTTTAATTTGATGCGCTTAAGTTTGTTTTTAGGGCGAGATTAAAATCGTGTTTGGAGATGTGTGTGTTAGACTGGATATACACATTGTAGGTACTTGCTGATTTTTGAGTTTTATTCTCTTGTGATAATTGTTTATTGATTTCATATAATACCTATCTCTGTTCGAATACAATCTAAAAGTTACACCTTTTTTGGACACAGAGTTTTGTCATATAGAACTTAAAATAAATTGAGTGTAGTGCAAATTATATGTTGTAAAATACGGCTTAACATGCTTTCGGTGGCACGGAGGAAACTTGATATGTAATGAGTGGTAACCCATCCACGGCACACAAAGGCTAGATGATTTGTAGATACACCGAGACAGGAATAATTAAACATCACGAACGTTACTCACAGAATCTTTCTTCTATGTTACTTCTAATAGTTTATTAAATGTATGTTTTTCTCAATATTTAATCATCCACTAGATAGACATGAGTATGACACGTGTTACTATATCCATTCAAACATAATCCACGACGTTATAAAATTCAACTCATATTATTCCAAAGACAAAAATACTTCGATAATTACAATAACTCAAGAGCTCTATTATTAACCAGTTAAATCTTACAAGCATTAAGTACAGTCACCATCAAAATATCATACGCACGACAAAAAAGACGGAATGGTATACACGTGTATTCTGTATAACGGGTTCAACGTCCGAAAGCTAAATTAGTACACTTCCTTAAAGTAATGTTAAAGGTATTCGGTTTATTTTTAATTACGAGTACGTATCGTGAGTGCTCTGAGTGATCGTGATGATCGAAGGAACGAATTATGTGACAGTGTTTTGAGGCGATATTGAACGGCTGCCATTTTGTTTTAGATGACAGTTACTTGAATTTAGAACTGTCAAACATGAGTCATTGTGCAATTATTTTTAAGCAAAGGTGATATTATTCGTGTCAAAGTTGTATTGAAATTACTATTGAGTCGTTTTGAGTATGATTAATAATATTTAAATTAACTCAATTAGGGTACAATAAATTGTCACCTATTGGGGTAAAGTATTTAAAATAAGTAGGTACCTACTTATGTCGGGACTTAACCTGACAATGTCCATCCAAATGATATATGTGCTTACCTACCTACTTATGCTGTAACTTATAAAAACTTGCATAAATTAAAGCGTTGCCAGTTTGTCACTAACTACACAGGTGATAATATAAAATTACCTTAAATACAATGTTTTTTATTTTTTCAGAAGTGTAAGCAGATTAATTATTGGTTTGAATAAAATAAATTTTAAACGGTAAAGCCGGGACCTTGTTGGTGAAGCTCTTCAGAGAAGTCAGGTGTGTAGTACTCGCAACCGGAATGCGTGTATGACCAGATGTATCACCATGGTCTAGGTGAAATGTGTCGCAGCAAACTGTATTCTGAAGTTTCATCAGTGTATGAATAATATTGACATTACTATTAATTAGCCTTAAGGGGCCTTTAAGGGGTTGACGTTGGATAATAATTAATTAAAGTAATGCGTGGAGTTTGAGGCAACTCATTGACATTAACTCATTGCGTAATTACTTTATTGATTGGTTTTCACTAATTGACGGTGGCACTTTCAAGTTTGTGTGGCCTCTTAATGAGTAGGTGTTAGAATTAATTAATTAATTAGTCAAGAATACGAATCTATAGAAGCAATTCTGCTGAGCTCATAATCCCTTGTAAACTGCCATTCAAACACATTTATCATTCATTATCATTCATCCATTAACAATATTATATTTAGCTTGGCTACAACAGTACGATAGCTTTTTACCAATAACATTAAGTTGAATATTTTCTGCAGTATATGACCAAGCCAAAAACAAAACCGACGGGCTGAAGTAATGTTGGTATTGGACCGACAAAATATTTGTATGGACATCAGACGAGAATCATTATTCGATGTCTGATGTCCATCCAAATAATTTACCTCAATCATGATGTTATACGAAATCAAGAGTATGTTGACACCCCATCAGCAAAAAGCACAAAGAGTAAGAAAATAGATTATAATTTCACAGGTCATAGACCAAAACAGTTCAATGATTCAATACCAGTGTGGATAGCGAAACAATATATTTTTACAAACTGGTTGACAAGCCGGAGGGTGACACTAGGAATCACCTAAAATGTTCGCCTTTAATCACCGTCTCCATACCTACCCTTTTCCCATCAACATTGAGGTCAGTACGAAATCCACAACCCTGGGTGATAGAAATCCACTACCCTGGGTGATAGAAATCCACAACCCTGGGTGATAGAAATCCACAACCCTGGGTGATAGAAATCCTCAACCCTGGGTGATATGATACGTACCCTTTGGTAAGCACACACAGATTCCATAATTTTCTAATACTACGCACCTTTTCACTCAAAAATCGTTCTAATAAAAGAAAAATTAAAAACAAAGCATCGTTAATATAAACGAAGCTTGTTTGTTCGTGTTAGTAACATATTACCCAAAACCGCTGGCCAGCTACTCGTTATAGTGCTGTCTTAACGATCGGACCAATTGAAGTATGGGTGGTCTAGTCATAAACGTGAAGTAAGTCAAGACCGGGACATACGTTAGTTTAAATATAGCTTTATGTGTATGATCTGGTGGTCAAACTAGTTCATATTGGGTGATTTTTAATTACAATAATATTTGCAGGCGACTAACAAAAGGTATTTACAAGGCAGATGTGAGTAGAAACGCCGCGGCTGGGAGGCGACGACTTAGAAGGACATACACTGACCTTAATGGTGATGATCTTCGGACAGGTCAAGTGCGCTGTACTTGCAACCAGCAGAGTTCGTGTATGAACGTGGACGAGGCAAAAGAAAGGATCGTAGCAGGTTATGTGGTGAGAGTATACAGGGTGTAAATCAACCCATCACACACCCGTTAACCAAGCATTCTGTACATCAAACTAAGTACCCCTACGCAAAAATTTTTGCTGGGAAACGATTTTTTTTTTTTGGGTCAAAAATCTCATTTTACGGTAAAACTCAATGTAGCACTGTTAAAACATTGTGTTACTAAATGCTTTGAATAGTTAACGGGTCATGGAGGTAATTTAAGTAAAGTTATAGCCTGAAAAACTAGTATTTACAAAAACAGCTGTGAAAAGTTTGGAACTTTGACCCCCAATATCTCCGTAACTAGGGGGTTCCCAGGTATGGTCTAGAACAAAAAAAATATCGCAGTGGCAGGGAGAACAAGTGCCCTTCGTTTGCGTTAAGGGTACTTTTACACCCTATATATTATGTGTGTTATCTGCTTCTAGTTAATATCCTCTGCAAGATGAACTTTTGAAATCAGCTGTATGTATTACATAACAAATCCGTATAATTGTTTAGACAAACCTTATGTTTACTCTTTTTATAACCAGCTTATCATCATTATTCTTCTCTTGCCCTTATCCCAATTCATTTGCATACTCCTTTATTACTCGACATCTCATCAGAAACCTCCTCCTTGCCATATTATCCTTTAAACAACCTATCCATCGCTTCTTTGGTCTCCGCCTTTTCCCAAGTATGTTGGGAATAGTTGGGATCGGCTTCCAGTCAAACCGAATGCAGCTGAAAACCAGAATTTTACATGGAGCGACTGAACCAGCCTGTATTTATTTAGATTATTTTTGCAACTTATTGCAAGTGATCTTACATTTTGAATCGACTACTGACATCGTGCGACCAGGGTCTGGCTGCATCAAATAGAATTTTCTCCAATCAACATACTTAAAAAAATATTTTGGTTGATTCTATCACGTGCTAAGAAAACGGTAAAGGAAAGACCACACAAGCTGTAAGAATTCTACAGCCCTTTGATGGAGAACATGGCATGGTGTGTTGTGGTCTTCTCAATTGCTATGCTGTGGGAAGTGGTTACCGTTGTTACTGTTACTATAAAAACATTGATTTTAGTGTAATTTAATTGTTCTCTCAGGGCTTTCATACGGTATTTTCTTGGTTTTTCAAACGAGACCTGCCATAGTTCAAACACATTACATAGTTCGCCTCGTGGCAGGAACGTAGCTACCGCCGTATCTGCCGTATCAATTATACGGGGCCCCCGGGCCACGGGGGCCCCCGACGTGCGTAAGCAAAAATTTATAAAAACTTCTCAATTTTTTGTTATTTCAGAAATGACAAAAGTCAAAAAAAGCTATTTTTTTCCCGTGTAAAGCGTGGGTTCTAAAGTCATCATCAGCTTTAAATAATTTAATGAATCAGTTTGCCGAAAAAAAGGCAAGGAGAGTGTATTTTTAATTTGAATTGTTTCAAAAAAAAATGGAAAATGTGACAGATAGATAAAATTATGATGAATTAATATTTCTTTAAATTTTATGCAAACATTTTTTTGCTTTTGTGAGAAATCTTTACCCTTCATAAGGGCCCCCCCAACAAATTTTTATACGGGGCCCCGCCAAGGCACGCTACGCCACTGTCTCTTGGTATCAAAGTTTCATTGATCTTGACGATAAAAGAGAATCTTGGAAACGGATGACATCTGTAAAACAAAGTTTTACAAAAACACGAAGACATGTCACAGCATTCAAGTTTACGGAACTAACATGTAAACAAATGTATACAACAGAACACGTGTGAAGTAACAAAAATGTCTAAATTTGTCACTTGTGTAATGTCCCGAACGCAGTCACTGTGTCAACAAACACCGTTTGAGATATTTCAGTCCGTCCGTCCGTATGTCCGTCGTTCGTATACATTACGACCAAGAGACATGTGACGACGACTATCAATCTTACAATAAATACCAGCCGAGACATCACAAACAATCCAAATAATAAATTAACAAGAAAGCAGTAACATCTGAAATATTCGAAGCAACTTTGTTTTCATTCACAGTGACTTTAGTGGACAGACTAATTCTTTTACGAGCATTTTATACGTTTTTCACACGTTTCGACATAGCTCACATGTGTTACTGCGTATTAAACATGTTATGACATTATATGAGACGACTAGTATCATTTTTAATATGAAAACAGGGGTTTAAAAACTTTTTGGACGTTCGTCAGAAGCTGGTAGGACGTCAAACAAGAAGTTATGCTTTGACAAAAAGTTAATTAGGCAATAAAAAATGTATTACGAGCTCCGTGTCACAGTGAAACTAAACAATATAAAACGTCTCGGTGTTTAGTCGTAACTTCCATGGTTTTGTGCATTATTTTTGTTTTTATTCGCAATGACGTCAAGGGACTTTTAAATGTCGAATAGTTCTAAAATAAACTTTTAATTAGAGTATCACTAGGGTGAAGACTGATGACCAGGGTTTGGTAATTTGAGAAGGACTTTCTGTGAACAAGTTTGACACCATCAAAGAAATGAAAATAGATTGTAATAACTTACCTATATCAAAAACAGTTCAGGTATATTTTAGTATTTATATATATGTTTTTAGAATAAAACTAACATAGAGCTAGGATGATGAACATAGGAGGATGTAATACTTATTCAAAAGCTTGAAAGAAAAACTTAGTTGTTAGGACAAATTTGCTTACAAGAACTGCTATTAACACCTCAAACGTTACATTACAAGAAGAATTATAAACTATCACAATTGAATTCACGTTTACCTTACAATGAAAATGCAAAAAGGACATAACCATACTTGCATTCTCAAGCAAAATCAAGCCGAACAAACTGTCACTCAACACGCAACATAACCCTCAAACAATCAACAATCAGCTCAAAAAAACCATCACTTCTCAATGACAAGAACATATAACTCGCATCATTTATCATCCCGCGGCATAAACAGCATATAAATTAAACTGGCAATTCACCAAACCGATGCATTAGCATCAGGGCTTAATGAAATGAGGTGACAGTTACGTTAGTGAGCGCTCGAGGCCTTCCATTAACCCATCTGAGTATATATCTTCATGATGGAGAAAATTGTACTGGTAGGGTTAATGGTTGGAAGAATTAAGCGTTTGTGTGGATCGTTTTCTTTAAGGAAAATATTATTATTTTGTTTGTAGAGCTTTTCAAAAATGCTGTGGCACTTGATATGGTGTATTGGTTGTTCTATTGTTTGTTCGTTAAACTTACTGATGGACGCTACTGAAGACGCTCAAGTCTTAGTCCAGGTCTGGACGTACTCAATTTAGGTTGCCATCGAGACGCTAAGAAAACTCAGAGAAAAGTAGAAGGTACACTGATGGAGGTGCTGTTGAACTCAAAGTTCGTAATTAGAATGATGAAGACAAAGTTAACAAAATACATGTATGAACAATGTGCAATGTAGTTTTTGGGAAACGGTAATTGTCAGACTAGTCGTATTCTAATATCGTAGTAACAAGGCATTTGACGATGACAAAGAAACAAAATGCTGGAGCATGTAGGCGTACAAGAGAATATAATTTCCCAACAATAGTAGAAGACAATCGTAAAGTCACACCACGTGCGACAACTCACACTTTACAACTAGGTATCAACGCCAATAACGTCCGTCCTATTTTTGTCCGGTTATACATCTACTAATTTATAGTGCTATAAAGTTTTACTTGTCACTCACCCGGGATTTATGCTCCGTCCGTCCTAAATGTGGTTTCTTCCGCTGACGAATTTGCTCATGTCAACGTCTCCTATAAACAACATTTGAAGCATGCAGCGCAGGCGACAGAGGCGCCTCCGAGCCATTTGCCGTCTTCCATCTGTGACGAAACGGCGACGAACAAAGGAGTATGTCTTCTGACGTAAAGTAAACAAAGTCTAATTTCCTGGACTTGTATTTGCTGTACTATTTCTATTGCAGTGTCCCGCAAGGCACATACTCGGTCCGCAATTTAAGTCTTATTGTTTGTAGTACTGAATTGAAAGTCGTGTGTTTCCGGTGTGATAAATGGAACCCTGTCGAAGGTGTGTGATGTAAATCGTGCAGGCGGCGCCGGCGACGACGTCGGGACGCCACTGCTCATACAAACAACCGTCGAAGCGTATCGAGGAAGGATGCTTAACACTTGCAGCTCTAATTATATCCCTGGAACGCGTTGTAGAAACAAACACGTCTTTCTAGTCTGAAAGTTCGAATGCTTTAGGATTGAAGTCGACTGAAATAGTTGATCTTGTTTATGACATAATATATTATCATGAACAAGAGGAGCAAACGATCCTTCCCCTTTCAAAACACTTGCAATCCTTCAAAGGCCTAAATACTTTCCAAATAACACAATGCAACGTCCTGTAAACTAAACAGTCATTCCCGATACACTTTCGACCAAAAATAGATACCTACAATAAAGTTTGACCACGACACGATCACAGAGCGCCTGAGAAGTGTCTCCTGGAAAAATGTTTTTAAAACGATGTAAAAGTTTCTTGGAACACGATTGAGGGCAGGTTTGTTTATGTTGAGAGAAACAGACGTATGTCATTGGGATGACGAGATGACGAACTTCCTCCGGAATGATAGCCATGGAAATAGATGTGCTGGTCATAAACTTTTGAATTTGGGACAGGTGAGTTTATATTTATGGCCAGATGTGTTGGCGAAGTTGTCATTGAAATTCTTTTCTAGTTTTGTGCCAGATTTTTGTTATGGAAAACTGTTATTTTAAAAATCATTTTCTATGAGGTTGCGTTAGGTAGTTATACATTTTGGCAATGCATTCAATTCATTGTTTATACTGTAGAAATGAATTTGTGAAATACCAAATTGTAACTAAAAAGAAATAAAACATAAACAATTAATTACAATAATAAATAAATCTTGAGGAACGTTTTAGCCACGGTTTCAGCAATAACATTTTAATTTTAAGCGTTACAGTTTTGTGAAGGTTACTGTTTATTATATTTATTTTAATTCTATCAAGATACAAGAAGTCGTCCTCTATTGACCAGAAACCTTTTTCAATTACGTCCCTGTGGTGTACCTATATAAAAGCTTTCCACTTAACAACAGCCTGAAATCCCTTAAAGGTTAGGCATATTTAATAGTAGGTACACCCACGTTTCGCCAGTTATGTTTAAGTCCCATGTAATAGGAGGTGAGTCTATTGCCATCAACCGGGCACTAAATATCCAGGCTGCTACTGAAAAATTCCTGATAGAAAAACACAATAACAATTTGCCCGATCCAGAAATCAAACCCATGACCTCATGCTCATGCGATCACTCAACCAACGAATTTCTTACCTAATAAAATAATTATTTACAAAAAGCAACACACTCATTCTCAGACAAAATCACTTTAGAATTCCTTATTCAAACATTTCAAAAACCTAACCCTGACAATGTCACCCTTCCCCCAATTTTAAACAAACAAATGACAGACAAACCACATCAAACGTTCAATTTGTTAGCGACATGGAACCATTGACAAAATCCATTAATGTCGAGTCGGTATCTCGGCAATTAGTAAACAAATGAGCCGAATGACAGACCGGGCTTGTTGACGGTCTTGGCACGGTGACAAGTTGGTCTCGCGGCGACGACACGGTTAAGGTGAATGCAGCATGAAAATTGAGTAAAATAATGGAGAATTTTGCGAAGAAAATTTTGATTTTGATGACGTTGGTAGCTCAGGCGTAATTTGAAAAGATAACAATGGAAACTACGCGTTTTTTTTGTTGAAAAATTAGTTTTTAATTATTAATGAAGTTAGTGGCGCCATTCTAATCCATTAGTTTCATGGTGGTCTCGGTGATAAGTAAACAAAGGAACTTCCTGTTTAATTAAATTCGAGAGAAAAAATCAAATTGTTGACAGTTCTGGCACTGTGACAAGCTGTGACGAGGGCGGTCGTGGCGATGTGATAGACGATTGAAAATAAGAAAAATCTAAATTAAATTAACTGGAGTCGTGACAATCCAGTACTAATTGGGTTGTGGACACTTGTGGAGGTCAGATAGGCAGTCGCTCCATGTAAATTTAGTTAGACTAAAAGCTGAAACATTGTTGGGAAAGAGCTAAGCGTTGAATGATAATTATGTATAGTCCATTGCAAGATCTTGTATTTCAAATAGATGAAATAGGAAAATATAATTAGGAAAGGTTGCCAGCTGCATTCAAGGAGGAAGGACTTTTGAACGACTGAAGTTCAGACTACGATATCCCGTTACATAGTTATGGTCAAAATTATTTGAAAGCAAGCATAATTATATATTCCTAAGTCACGAGCAATAAAATGGCAAACTTCAAACACAAATATCTCGTAAAATGACCATTGCAACTACGAGCTAAGACCTACTTTATGATATTAGGTATGAGTTCCAAAATATTAGCTATGTTATGTAACATGAAAGACATACAGAAATGCGAAAATTTTCTAACCGATGACAAGTGTATGTATACATATTGGTGCTCCTGTACGTACAAAAAACTTTTTGCAAAAAAAAAAGAATCGACTTCCAAAAATCACTAAAAAAGTTTAAAATTACTTTATTTTTGGAAGTCGGTGTCTTTGTTTGTTTCATTGACTTTTTTACAACCAACATACAAAAAAACATACAGTCGAATTGAGAAACTCCTCCTTTTTTGACGTTGGTTAAAAACAAGTTAAAAACCTTTGTAATCTTGCCAGTTTCCAACCGGAAGTCGCTTAAAAAATTTCGTATACCATTGGAATTAAAACAATTCTGGCAACTTAATGAAGTCAGGCGCCATTGACTATCCATTAGCTTCACGGTGGTCTCACAATTAGTTCACCAATGAGATGGATGTCAGATCGCGATTGTTGACAGTGTTGGCAACGTGACAAACTGCGCTGGCGGTAGCAGGGTTAAGGTGGATTTATAATGGGCGAAAATTTACGGGTGAAAAGCTGTGAAATAATAGTGGAAAAAGATAAAATATTCGAGTTGCTGAATTTAATGTCTTTTAAATAAATCAATAATAATGCATAAACTGAAACGAAGGTTAGTGCTTATAAAATTTTCGAGAGTTTTCTTTCTGTAATTTTCCAAATTTTTCTGAAAGTAGTAGTCTCAAGGTTTAAACCCAAAACATGCAACTCTAATTTTTCGGATTAATATGCGTCTTTTATAATTATAACTAACTTTGATAAAGGAAAATATCGTGAGGAAACCAAACCATTATGAGGCGAGAGATATTTTAAGACGGTATGTAAACCCTTCTGCTGGAGGCCTATGTCCAGCAGTGGACGTCTTAAGGCAGAAATGATGATGATGATGATGATGTAAAACCAAATCAGAAACCTATGGGCGGCATAGAACTCTGACATCAAGTAACGCACTAACCACACGATTAAGAAAAATACGTTTTTTTTAAATATTCCTGTAACTTTTTCAGTCTTAATCTTCGGATTCAGTTAATTTTAATCAGTTGATTATTTGTCCTTATGTATGTGTTACTATTATAAGCTAAATTGAACTCACTGAGTTTTAATCAATTGATTATTTGTCCCTATGTATGTGTTACTATTATAAGCTAAATTGAACTCACTGAGTTTTAAATAATTGATTATTTGTCCCTATGTATGTGTTACCTACTATTACAAGCAACATTGAACTCACTGAGTTTTAATCAATTGATTATTTGTCCTTATGTATGTGTTACTATTATAAGCGACATTGAACTCACTGAGTTTTTATCAAATGATTATTTGTCCCTATGTATGTGTTTCTATTATAAGCTACATTGAACTCACTGAGTTTTCAGCTAGCAAGACCAAAATCCCGCAGCACCTTAACAAAATCCCTTACAAAACAGATTATCGCATCCCCCTTAACAAAACGCCTGTGTGGTGACAGCGCCAACACATGTCCCTCTCTAAAAACACCACGATAAATCCCCAGTCATTCACTGCAGCTATTTTAGATTAATGACAGGCAACAGAAGACAATCGCCCATTTCACCTCGAATTAAAACTGATTTATTTTTTTAAAACACGTTCATTTGATTGCCTGGAGACTGAATTGTTGGTGGTGAATAAGGTGTATTTTTGGATGATGTTTTCAGGTGAGGAAGTAGGTAGGTAATTTCGTCGGTGGGGGAGTTGTCAATGGTTGAGTATCAATGGAAGTTTGTGAGAGAAACTTTGGTGATTTGTAATGTAATCCAGCTGGGCTGGGCAGCACTAACTTGATGCTACGTCGGATGAAGATCAAACGAAGCTTTCTTCGTCACATTTTCCACAGAGCCTTAAGTCTTCAATCAGTGCGAGCTGGTTGTTATGACTAAGTGATGAAAATAAAAGCTGAGAAAGATGTTAACGAATACTATTATCATCATTTTAGCCCCTAATCACCCACTGTTGGGTATACGCCCCCCCTTTTACTGCCTCTACTTTCTGACAAAATATTGATTGAAAAAAAACAATTAAATTTAAAGCTTTTTCATATTAATACATATCTAAATATAAAGAACACATTCACACATTAATTCCAATCAAACACTGTTAAACGACAAAACAAGATATTTAAGACTTCCCATATTAAACACACTCTACCCATTTCCCCCAAAACATTCCCAACTAACTTCACACTCTATCTTACAAGCCAAAGATTCAAATTCAATTGACAACTTCCATGAAATGTCTCACATTTATCACATCACCAATACGAGTAATGTTTGTCACAACTGATTTAAGTCAATTAGTGCCTTTTTATTCGTGTTTGGCGTTAAACATCACATTATAAACGTCTGCAATGAAATTACGAGCAATAAATTGAACTATTTAGTTAAATTAGTTGGTGTTTATTTAGTTTTCTCGTATGATTTATGGTGGGTTTAGTGTTTAAGTGTTAGTTCTGTGTGGGTGTTGCTAGTGTTAGTTCTGTGTGGGTGTTGCTATTGCATCTAGGGCGATTGGATTGGTTGTTTAGATGACATTTTGTGTGTCAGTAATATGATACTTGCATTTTAAATTGTAGGTGTTTAATAGATTGGTCACCCATTACCTACATACTAGAGAAATTGACTGATAAAATATTACTATACAGAGCCAGAGTCATCACGTAGAGGGTGCCAAAAGACCGGCGTCGTTGCCGAGAAAGCTCTCGAAAACGCTGGCGTGGCGACAGAAGCGTTTATGACAAATTGGCCGAAGAAAACCGCACTCAAAGAAGAGTGGAAGGTTATGGGGTGGCCTATGCCCAGCAGTGGGACAATATGGGCTAAGAAATTAAATACCTACCTCCTCTCTTTTCTAATTTATTCTTCAAGTTAGAACGTAAGCGAATACTAAGTACGCCATCCTCGATTAGTTTGCAGGATTGTTATAAGTTTCCACTCTGAAAGTACGAGCACAGCAGATGTCAAGCCGTCAACCACTTGAGTATACCTACTAGTAAACGTGTAATCTACAAGTATAGTCAAGTGGCTTAGTCTACTAACTTCTTATCTTAAACTTATTACCTTTGTCCCTGCACTTACTACTGTTTTGGCTTTGAAAAGCACCGGTGCACTTAGTAGCGACTGAAGCTTCCGAGTTCGTAGTAGGCACGACAGCCAATGGAGCTATACAAAGCCAGTTTATGTGGATCTAGCAATTTAACTAAACTACTATAAAATAATTGTAATTCCGATTCAAAATCGACGTATTTTATGTTACGTTTTACACCGTCCGCTCGTACTAGCGCCTTTGTTTGCAGTGTAATATTTGTGTTAAAGCTAGACCACCTACAGCTACGTCTACGTATTATGTCAACAATGGTGTTCTGACATGTCCGCTTTGTGCTCGTAGTTTTTCGGCCAAAGCTGGATATGCTAGCCACTTAAGAGCACACGGAAGAGCAGCACAACAAAGTTCTTGACAATCAAGCCATCGAATGCAGTCGCTGTGGCCGAAATCAGCTAGATGGCATCATCATCTATACTATACTATATACTATAATATTATAAAGCTGAAGAGTTTGTTTGTTTGTTTGTTTGAACGCGGTAAACTCTGGGACTACTGGTTGGAATAGAAAAACTCTTTTTGTGTCGGATAGTCCATTTATCGAGGAAGGCTTTAGGCTATATAACATCACGCTACGACCAATAGGAGCGGAGCATAAATGAAAAATGTTGCAAAAACGGGAAAAGATATTCCTTTTTGAGAGCTTCCGTTGCGTGCGCTGCGAAAACGGTTTAAGTTACGCAAATACCATGTATGAAAGAATTGTTCCTCTTTAAAAGTTCTAAAAAAAAGTCCGCGACAGCATATGTCTATCTTTTAAGATTGACTCACTGTAACCATTTTTTACTATTAAAATGTTAGGTTAAAAATAATGATATTTTGCGAAGCTTATTTAACCCATATGGTATTAATCTATATCTAAATAAATGTGTTTGTTAGCACAGAAATTTAATATAGAATATTTGTGCCCTTTACTCTATACAGTTTTAACAAATATCTTAGAAGATATCGCAATGTAAAAATATCCACGCGACAAAATAATTAAGCGCGCGGCAGTCATTCGGTCCGGTGCGGTAGGTTAGTGGGGATTCTGGCCTCCGGGGACTCCGGAGAAATTCATATTCAAAATATTTACTGCACCATAATGTTTACAAGGTGTTACTGTATATTTAACAGTAAGAGATACCAATAGTAATTCACACTTTAATATAATCTAAACTAATATTATAAAGAGGAAAGATACGATTTTTTGTTTGTTACGATTGAACTCAATTTATGTTGACATTTTGTTATAAGCTATATTATGTGACGCAGACGAAGTTGCATGGGTCAGCTAGTTATCATAATATTTGTGTAGAACTATAGTTTGTAACTTCTTACTAGCGTGTCAATCTAAATGGAATCGACCCAATATTTAGTTACGAGTTTGGCACCTTCAGTAGCGTCCATCACGTCTTTTAGTGTGCTAACAATAGGACAGACAGAACCTTGTATGAGTTTCAATTATAAGCTATACCATATTCATTGCTCAGTCAGACACTCGTAAACTCATTATAATTACACAAAAAAAACACAATTGTTGTGTATAAACTTCATAACAACAAATTCTTATTGCACTTTAATTCCAAAACTGTCTGATTAATTCTGCACCGCAGTGCATTTCATACAGACACACCATCAAATTAAATCGCTATTCACCTTTAACTTAATTAGAACAATACACTACACATCAGTGCAAAATAAATAACACGCGTGTCGTAACGAGCTCACTTTCTTCTGTGGGCATGACGCGTGAACGGGCTCATGTACACTTGGGTGCATTAATTGTTTCTGCCTGCCAGTGTATTGCGCAAAAACTTCCGTTTTGTGCCGTGTACTGCGGATCTAATATGAGATTGTTCACGACTGTACAGGAGCACCCATTTTGTATTTGTACGCCATCCATTGCTGCTTCTGTTAAGTGTTTGAAGTAAGAGGTTGACGTTAAAGCAGCAATGAATTGCGTGTATAATGATTGTGTAGTTTTAGCTATTGTTAGCCATTTGTCAATAAACTTGATATATAACAAGCCCGTATAATTAGTGTTACATATTATGTTTTCCTTTGATGTGGCCAATGGCCAATGAATTGCATTGTGCGACACGCCAGCTTCAAAATGACGGTAATGTGAAATGTCAATGAGACACGTAAGACGGTAATATTGCAGTATAATCGGTATAATTCGTTTTCCATTTACATTAATAGTAGTTATTTAAGATGACAATTACAGTTCTTATTAAAGTGAGTTTTTATTTGAGATAGTAGCTTTGTAGAAGCCGCTAGTTAGTATAAAGACTTAATATCGAACAGGTGCGCCAAAAGACTTAAGAAATGATAAACCACTCGTATAGAAATAAAATTGTCCAGGTCTAGAATAAACCTCCAAGTATACTATTATGTAACTGAAATATTCATTAAGGTGAATCCAAACACAAGCCAAATGTCCAATAGTACGCAATACTTAAGAACCAACGGATTTGGGTGAATTATCAAAACAATGACATGAACTGCTTCGTCGCAAGCGCGACTCAGAGCCGGCAAAATGTTATTAGGTTTTTCAACCAGCAATTTCTCTGTAGCACCATGGAGTATGAATGTGTACTTGGTTCATGGCAAAAGGGTCGCCCCCTTAAATATTTTTCTTTATATTTTTCTTATTACATAACTGGCTTAATGTGGGTATATTATTAGGTATATCTCTGTTTAACCTTTGGGAGATTACAGGTGTCATGTTATGTTATGTATATGAATCCAGTGCTAGCGAAAAAATTGTCATCAAAGAGCTGCACGGCACAGCTTAAATTCTTCATGACGTTGCCATGTTCGTTCTTTTACCGCACTTCCAAGAACTATCAATGATCTTGTAAACAAGCTCAATATTGGTATCCGCGACTACAATATTCTTCAAAGCGCAAAAAGCCGCTTCAAAAATTCTTATTAAAAGAAAAACAAAGTACCGCCTGAACGTCATGTTACAGCCGTCAGCAAAACACTTAGAGAGATCAAAGAAATTTAGTAACTAGTAATAAATAAGAGCAGTGTATAAAGACACAAGCCGACATTTAATTCAGATTGTTTAAAATTAAACACGTGTCGATTGGAAACACGAGTTTAGATCAGATCAAAAAACTTGATGATTTGAATAATGTTGAAGCTATAGACTGTGATGAAGGCAGAGAGTTTGAAGGAAAATAGTCTTTTTGTGAGAGTGATTGAGTTAAAAGTTCAAAACACACAACCTGAGCTTAAAAAGAGGCTAAATCTACTGAAGAAGTTAAAGTGTCACAAAGCATACAAACTGAACTTCAAGTAGTAATACTAACTGATCTTGAATCCTTAGCAATTGTAGTAAAACGTTTTTGGCCGTAAACATAGCGCCTTGAGTAGTAGAAAGAAAATTTCGTGAAGGTACAGACACGAAAGTCTGAAAAGTACTGGATACTTTTACAATATTTAGTTATTGATTCATGAAATTCATGTATAAAAGGGCACTCAGATTTACTAGTACCAATTCTAACGGTGACGTTAAAATCCCAAATCACACTCATCTTTCAAAACTCTCAAACGTTATAACCAAAAGAAGCACACGTCGATATTACATGTACATTGACTCCAGCAGTAATCCAAACAAAAGCACAAATGACAAACGGTACCCCGAAAAAATAACCACTGACTCATACAACCTGACCAAATTGGATACTCGTGAAGACGCTTCAGAATTCATTGGTCTCGATGACCATCTAAATCTGTACGGTTGTCAGCCCACCCGGGCGTGAGAGATTGTATTTGTTTACGTTAATTTTTACAGCGGCCGCGACAGAAACCAGAGCGAGAACATTAGCTAATTATAGACGCGTTTAAGACTTACCACGTGGGGTCGTTGACTGTAAAATTTTATAGAAAATGAAGAGTTTTTGAGATTATGAGATTGGCAGCTCGATAAGTGATTGGTACTATCCAGAACAAGAATTCTGTTTAATAGCGTAACCTATGATGGCAAAATATTAATTCCTTCATTTTTTTGCATTTTTTTCTAAATATTTGAGTTGAAAGTCAAATCAAGTAGGAAATCAACCAGGTACTTCATTCAATTGTTAATACTTGTGAAGCATTTACTTTTCGTTTTCTAAAATAACTTAATAATATAATTATGTATAATAATTTATGTGATTGAAAATTCACATAATTTTTTTTTTTTAAGTCGTAGAAATCTCTTAGTAATCTTAACTGCACGAATTTGCCCTGTCTTAAACAACAAGGTATTCTTGATATTGAAATTACTCGTATTTCTAAGATAGTTGTAAACTAAATACCACAATTTGACATTGCCTGTTTTAATAAAGACGAATTTGGATTAAGTGGGCGACCGTAAAACGTCAATTGTTACTATCAGCTAGTTTTAGTACTACCTACATTGAAATAATTACATTGGATTAAGTAAATTCTATATAAGTTCTGAATGCTGCCACTTTTATTCAGAATATTCGTTTTGTGTCAATCAAAATCATACGGCTCATGGCTACACATAATTAAATCATCACCGTCGACTATTTCAATTTTTTTTTGTAGTCTGGCATGGTGCTTGGCCAGTTGTCCCTAAATATGCTTGGTATATCTTGTATTCGATATACCACCACAAGGAGAAGGTTCCCAATGCACGATGCATCAATTCTCATTAACATCAATTACTTTTTTATTCATATGAGTCACAGATTGTCACCAGGCCAGATTTACGGCGGCATCCTTCCAAAAACCTGCTCTCCCAAAAAAGGAAGCAGAATCAGATACTCTTTCCAATATTTTATTAAATACCTGACAACGTCCAAAACAAAATTAATTCAACAGAGTTAATAATCTAAAGTTCTAACCTATCTCAATTTATTTTGTATTTGCACAGCAAGAAATAAACCTGTCAAGCTAAACGGTCTGCATTGATTTATTTCACAGTAAATATACAAAGTAAGAGAGGCAACGATATGTACTAACTTACTACAGATATGAATTATAGAAGGTGTAGGGTATGAACACCGACAACTTTGAATAAGGATCTTTGTCAGCGGTTAATCAATATCTGAAACAGTTAACTGCAGGGACATAGGGTTCCTACCCTAAATTGTCACAGCATCTCGTGGTAAATCTGCTCTGGATTGTAAATATGGTGTTGCCCCACAAACGATGGGAAACTTGATATCGTGCCCTGCCTGTCCTGTTATTCTGCACATCACAGGAGCTGATGGACGCTACTGAAAAGGACAAAGTGGTCGCCAAATTTTGGGTTGAATCGATTTGTATTATCATAGACACGTTAAGAAGAAGATCAGGCGGTCTTCCTTGGACTTACATCAGTAATCATAATATCTTGTTTGGTAATCAGACCAAGAGTTTGAAGACGACAAATCCAGCTATCCTAAGCATTGCATGCCATTGACTATGATGGTCAAAATCTACAATGTGGTTAGTTTAATACGTAACATTTATTTTACACTTAAAACTAAGCACTATTTATAAGAATGTAAAGTTTGACATACCATAAAAGGTATTTAGAAAAATATTCCCGTTGCACGTTGAATAATATTAATAGAATACCTGTCATCATAATTACCTTCTCACTTTTTATCGTTTGGTAATTCCAATGAGAACGGTAGTAGCCCATTTGTCTGGCTTGCTACGTGATGGTCGTTAGTTCGAACTCAGGCGTAACCAATGTGTTTTTCCAGCGAGCCATGCAGTTTGAATTTATCACTGGATCCATACGGTGATGTTTGGAATCCCGGTTGTTTGCAGGTAGAGTTCCATTTTAAGTTCGTGTTGAGAATACCTGGTGTGCAACTATTGCTAGGGTGATGCACAGCAATGTTTTCACTGTTTGCACAAGTCAAAAAACCGCTGTGAAATGTTGATTGTTTGGAATTATGTGGCTAACTGGGTGGTAATTCCTTGTTCTCAATATCAGAAGGCTGTATTTCATTTACTTCTTCAAATAAAGCATTACTGCTTAGCTCCTTCATCATTCATCTGCCCTTATCTCAATTTATCTGCATACCTTTCATAAGCATTTTTTCGCATACTTCTCTACCTCGTTAGTCTTGTAGTGTTTGTTAGCATGACTGTTCAGCATGAGGTCCTGGGCTTAATTCCCGGGTCAGGCAAAATGTGATTGGGTTTTTTGTCTACATTTGTGCCCGGTTGATGGCAATAAGCTCACCCCCCAATTACATGGGACTTTAACTGGCGAAATGTGGGTGTACTATTTGGTACACAACTGCCTAGATCTTCGGGGACAATGTTCTCTTTTATTCGTCATTATCATAGTTTTCATTTTTCACACATCTTGTTGCTAGTTAACTTCTGTTTCTGCATTCACAAAAAAAAACCCTGTTTTTGGGCTTCAGTCGGGTAAAAATCTCTTTAAAGTTTTCTGTTTCGACGACTCACCATCTTGTACCAACAAAGTGACAATATTCCAAGTAAACGCATTCCGGGACAAGTGGACCGGTAAAGGCGTGGCGTCGTTCTACTGAATTACACGAATTCCCAATAAAGACAGGACAAGTGTCCGTAAACTGGGCGGCCGCGTGTGGTCACCGGATGCGTATGAATGGGACATTGTCAATGAATGGGACGTTCTTCGCAATGATGCAGATGAAATGATGGTATCGATGCAGTTTATGATCTTTACAGAGAATTTCTGTATGAATTAAGAATAATATTGTAATGGCCTCAAATTGAAATTCGGTCTCCAAGAGATGAGCTGACGGACCACTATACAAGGTGTAAATTAACCCTTCACACAGCCGTCAACCAAGCATTCTGTACATCAAGCAAAAGCGACTTTTTTTTTAGGTAAAAAATCACATTTTACGGTAAAACTCAATGTAGCACTCTTAAAACATTGTGCTAGTGGATGTTTTGAATAGTTTACGGGTCATGGAGTTAATTTAAGTAAAGTTATAACCTGAAAAACTAGTATTTACAAAAACAGCTGTAAAAAATTTGGAACTTTGACCCCCAATATCTTCGTAACTACGGGGTTCCCAGGTATGGTCTACAACAAAAAAATGATCGGAGTGGTGGGAAGAACAAGTGCCCTTCGTTTGCGTTAAGGCTACTTTTACAACCTTTATAGTGGTCCATCAGGCAGTCATACCACCAACCATTTATTTTTCTACCAGAAAACGCTTAAAAGCGGTTTAGTTAGAGACTATCGCTGTTCGTTGCATTTTTTTCAAAATTATAGAATCCAAATTATTTGGAGACGATCCTATTTAAAAATCCAAAACCACTCAAGGTCATCCTAGAATTAATATCGTGTAAAATCTCTGGCAAATAACGTTACGTAATTCAAACCATAACCGTATCCCAAAAACAGAATAATAGTTGTCGCACAAAAAATAGCCACACACGTGTAAATGATTATGTTAATCACATCAACTCGGTCATATTATTTCGTGCTAAAACGTTTGAATCAACAGGTAAGTGCAAACGGTCGACCAATGTTGCTATACAAAACCAAATTAAGCTGATCTCTTATTGAACGGGAAGTTCATACAAAGCGAGGTCAGTTTATACTGGATCTGTATAGCTTGAGGTGTCTTCTGACAAGTTGTGTGTTGGTCACAACACACAATAATAATTTGCCTAACCGAATTTCGGCTACGGCGAACAATCTCAGCGTAGACTAGCCATCGAGACGAGAAGTTTTATAGTGTACACGTGTGTGCGTCACTCTCGCAATCCGATGGGACGGTAATTCGACACGACTGAAGAGAGATCTGGCGCAGGACCAACGACGAAACGTGCTTTCTTATGTACTGGTGTATCAAAATCAGGGTCACTTCGTTAATACCTACTATCTTCAACAGTAACTTCATGTGGCTGTAGGTATCATTTTTAGAATAAGCTTCCTTTTTCCAGATCTTTTTAAAAATACTGGCAACATTTCAAATCAAAAGATCTCAAAAAGAGTTTTGCATTAGTCAAATCCAAACAAATGATCCACATTTCTTAAGAAATGCATTTATCGAATCATATCTGTACACGGGACCCCAAAACCTCGATACAAAACCGCCTGGTCATTCGTCCACCTGCTGTAATTACCTTAATTGAGTTTTTTCAATTAAAACCCGGTCACGGTGGGGATGTCGCTGTTTCTACGTGCTCGTACAATTTGATATGTATCTCTGTAATTAGCCGGGTTTTCTCAATACGTACCAGCATTGCTGTGACGGATGTGGCAAGGAGTAGAAGATTCTGATAAAAATAGTTGGTTGTAAAACTGTATTGAGGTAATTATTGTTTGACAATAACCGTCCTTTTGGGCTTTGCCGTAGTCGAGTAAAAAATGGAAAGAACATTTTATATAATTTTTGAGTGTTAATGCGGATGGCTGTAAGAGTAAGTAGATGAAGATCAAAGAAACGATGGATGAACTGTGGCTCCAATAGCAAATAAATTGAGATAATGACGGAAGAAAGATGACGAGATGATTCGGTTTTAGAATAATTTAAATTGGTGGACAATAATAACCCTTATTACTTAACCATATCTACCTTTGAATTTGCCTCTAAGATTTTATATTCTAGTAACCGTTATGAATAAATTCATTGTTAGTTATAAAGCTTTAATATCTTATCTACCACAATAAAGCTTATCATTTAATTTTCTTATGTACTAAAATTAGTTTTTACGATGTCACAGTTTCTGGGTCTTTCCCCTCTTCACGCTTGGTGACTGAAATAAACGTGGAAAATCCTAATGCATAACTAACTGCTAACTAGTTTTAGAATTAAATTAACGAAGGAAAGATTTAAGTCACTTGCTTTACAAAGCTGTGATGAAGACTGTAGAGAAGAGTTGAAAGCGAAGCTGGTTAGTGACGTAAGTAATGCAGGCAGGCTAATTTTAGCACAAGGAAATCATTGTTGTAAAGAAAGGGCAATTCAGAATTAGAATTTCAAGGGTGGGTTCTTGATGTTTAATGTTGTTTCCTCCTTAAGCGCTTGTGTCAAATACGCCAAAGAATATTTTATTATGTCCTCGTGCGTTAAGAAAAAGAATTGGCACGATAAATTTCACGCAGAATAGTTAGCCGATGGCAAAGCGTTTGAAGGCTTCCCCCGAATCCCGTCGGGGCTGCGGGTTGTTCGCAAGAGATACCGCGGCCTCGACAGGAAGGGCTAAGAAGGAACATGGGTGGGTTTTAGTCAGTAGAAGTCTGACACTCCCTTTCGCTCTGCCCAAGAGCGGGAGGGGTTATTCGATGATTTTCCACCCACCAAAAAAAAAAAAAAGGTTTACCTCGAATCACTACATCACTACATAGTATAAAACAAAGTCGCTTTCTCTGTCCCTATATCCCTATGTATGCTTAAATCTTTAAAACTACGCAACGGATTTTGATGCGGTTTTTTTTAATAGATAAAGTGATTCAAGAGGAAGGTTTTAGTATATAATTTGACCGACATCCACACGGGCGAAGCCGCGGCCATCAGCTAGTACCATATAAATTAATTTACTATAGGTAGGTTAGATAGATTGTAGGTTTTAGTTGTTGTTTTGTGAGTTGTTTTAGTTACAGATAAGTCTGCTATGTTCCGCCACTGAGGCATACAAAATTAATATTATAAGTACGTTCGGCAGATTTGATTTTGTACCTTAAGAGTCCTACCTGAATGCGATAGGTGTTCTTCAAAGTCAAAGTCAAAGCATTTATTTCAATTAAACCATTACTAGGTACTTTTGAATGTCAGAAGAACAATTTATAAAACTAAACTACGAGTGCAATACGTCATCCCGAAAGCCACCACGCCGAATCACACGCCGCCGAATGTAGGTAGAGATCGATCTGGCGGCACTTAAGGAATGCCTATATCCAGCAGTGATCCAGCAGAGAAAGATTACCTTAGGGATCCAAGTTTTGTAGCAAGTACCTACGGTACCCTAGAACTTACAACGAAACAAAATGTCTCAAAGTACTTCATTAGAGTTTTTGCCACAAGATTGCAATCTTGAAGTAATCTTGTATCATAATGGACATTTAACGAAACTAGGAGCTTGTTATGAAAGTCTTGCGTTGCTAATTAAGACACTTGAGCTCTTTAAGATGGTGTCACGAAATATTTTATGGCCAATTCATTAGGCACTATCTGGTTTTGGTGTGACTTTAGTATAATTTGTGTAGGTAATTTTAATTTATTTGTGTTAGCTGTTTCAGTCTCCAGAAATGTGAAAGCATCATCATTAACAGCATTGTCTGAACCTGGTTAATAAAATACATCTTCATAGATAGTACCGATACCTTTACATTTTTTTTCTATCACCAGAGAACCTAGATAGTGGCAATTGTTTTCAAAGTGGTTTTTTGACACCTTTGAGTTGGATCTACTTAATCTTATCGGTAGCCTATGACAGTTCAATAAATACAAGGTGTAAATGATCCCTTCAGAAGGTCAACAACCAAGCATTCTGCACATCAAACGACGAAACTCTACACAAAAATGAATGCCCGGAAATATTTTTTTTTGGGTGCAAAATTACGGTTAACACGCAATTAAGACGCAAATGCGTCTTAATTCTTGTTGTTGTAATATCTGTAACTAGAATGTTCCCAGATATGCATGTACCGAAAAAACAACTGCCTCTCGGTTTCTTAAAGGGCGGTTTTGCACCCTTTATAAGTAGTTTCCCTATCTTCTTCTTAGCGTGTCGATGGCAAATTTATATTCGATCAAATCGTTTTGGCCCAAAATTCAGCTATGCGGACTCCACTCGCTGATGCAGTCATAACCTTATGACTGCCTGACACCTGCACACTTGACGACCTCGTCAAGTGTGCAGGTGTCAAGGCATGCAGCGTAAGATGGAAGGTGGCACATTATCTGTGGGGATTTCCCTATCATCGCTAAAGCTGATAGAAATTCACTTTATCTAGACCCCAATGCTTTTACTGTCTTTGAAACAATTTGTAATTCTCTGTTCTTTTACTTAAGTGTGCAGCTTGCAACAGCAAGATATAGTAAACAGATTAATGAATACAGTACAGATACTACATATTTAATGTGGATGAGTCTTCTAGCAAGCCGTAACCTACCTGGCTATGATAAGATGTGCATAAGCTAACTGGTATTGTCATCTAAGGCAGTAATGAGCTCTTTAAAAGTAAAACATATTTTCAATGATAGCTAATATAACCGACAAAGAACCGGACCAGGTGACTCTTATTAAACACATTTTAAATTACAGAGCATATTTAGCCACCATCGATGAAAATTAATAAAGCGGAACCCTTTATAGTCCTAAATACATCAACATATTACACTTTTTTCTCAACAACACATGCTATGCGAATACAAACGAGACATTTCAAGATACTGTCATGTCGCTAATGACATCAAAAACATAAATTAAGTCACAAACGGAAGGTGCAAGGGAATTGCTTCAAAGACATCCGACATACTTCAAATGCTCTGTCATATACCATCGTAAACAGTCCCTCACACGTTTCATCGAAATTCAACAATTATTAAATTCCCTAATTAGACCTTATAAGGTTCCTAAAAAGTGCCGCTCAAAAACTAGCAACGGTCACCTAATAGACTAGTGTCGCATTGTTGTACGTACGAATTTAATCGCGGCGGTACTCTTTGTGACGTTGCGGATCCAAGATGGCCGCTGTTCATCAAAGGGGCCGCGCGTGTAAGGCTCCCGCAGTGAAATGTCACCGCGCTCGGTCAATTAACGGTTATCCAATGTTAATGTGTTATTGATACCAGAATAGCGAAGTTCGTATTGCCGTAGCTTATTCGACTTTTTGTGTGGTTTAAGTGATAATTGGTGAGCGTAATTGAATTCTAGCCGTTACTGAGGTGTAATTACTGTAACAATGGTGGCATTTGCGTTATATGACACTTAATTATAAGATGTCGTGACCTGGGTTTTCATTAGCTTCAGCTTTATATTATATCCTTAGAGCGTGATGATGATGACCTTCTCTATAGGATGATTGGTCGCTTCAGTTTATGGGGTGATTAGCGTTTGATATTATTATTATTATATTACTGGTCACAAGCTGTTTAGCGATGTTCTATATTGTGACTACTTAAATACATTAAAACAAGGTAAAGTAATCAAGCACTTATTAATCTAGTTTCACAACATTTTTTTTTTCGTTGATCAACGAATAAAATAAAATTGATAAATCTTTATTCAGAATTCTAGAAAGGTAAAATGAATCCTAAAACAAAAAATATAGACAAAATAATGTTAGATGCCTGTGCTAGGATAATCCTATATCACAAGCAAAAAGTAAGATAAAAATAATGTAAAAACAGGATAAAAGTAGCATTCCAAAATTCCATTACTTTTTGTTTACGAATAGTAAAAATAAATTATTCTCTAGGCCAATTCTAATGCTTCACTATAACACGTCATCTCATCACACGCCTCTTTTCATGTCATTTTAATGTTTATAGTAAAAAGACCCTTTAAAAGAGACAAGGCCGCTCTGTTTTTTTCATATTAATTTCTAAACCCGCTATCGCCTATTACACGTACCACGCACAAAATTTAGCTGCGGGTCGTGGAAACTAGACTCAATCGGACTACGATGGTCAACTAATGACCATAACAAATTGTTACCGATGTACACAGCGACACATCGAACTATACGTGTCCAGTATAACATGGCCTCTTTTTGTATTGATTTCCCGTACAATGATAGATCCGCTAACATTGGTTTGGTATAGCTTGATTGGCTCAGATGTATACAGGCTAACAGAACTATTAACTTTAGTTTTTATTAACAGTAGTTTTGAAACTGGCGCTGTAGACGATGAAGGTAACGTTGCGACAAGTGTTCTAAATAAAATTATTGAGGATGTCGTATTTTCTTAGTGTTAGAAAGTCTGGGTTTTAGAGAAATGCACGTATAATACGCGTTTGCACTTACATTGTAGTAATACCAGCCTCTTAAAGCAGCCTGAGCAAAGGTCTCTTCACAAACAAAGAAGGCACAAGTATTGATCACCATGCTTGCTTGTTGTCAGACTTTTGGGCCACTGGACTGCCTGTCACGACTGTCAAAGACTAAGAATAATTTTATTTAAGAAAAAGTAATACAAAATACATTAAGGCACAATAGTGTTGTTCCTAATACAATGGTATAATTGACGGGATCAACAGCTTCACGTGCTTTCCTGGGTACAGAGGAAACACCGTTATGTAATGGGCGGTCACCCATGGGGTAGCCTAGGCAAGAGCGGTTGAACCTGAAGATCGACACGAGTGGCTGCTATAATTAACACGTATATACTCACGAGCTACTTAATGAATACAAAAGTGATGTCATATTAATGTTACCTTTTTAATAGAGTCCAAAAATATGATACTAATTACATTTTGCCAGTAGCTGCATACCGACTAATTACACAAAAAAAAAATTAAAACACAACCGAATCAGTATCCCAATATCTCTTAACGACAGTATGAAAAGAAATCAAAGCACCTACATTTCTACAGCACCCGTATTGTATAGCAAGCATTATGTTCGTGTAATGTGATGGCAATATAATCTGGCTCTAGCAACAGCAACAAAAGTAATTCCTTATTGATGGTGGCCGAGATTGCCGCCTCGTGAGGGGACGAACTTATCTACAGCACCTTTAATTACGCTGGGACGTTTATACGATGCGATTTTTGAAGGTGATACGATTTGTTCTTTCTTAAGGGGCGGTAAAGGTACCTAATTGAATCGTGCTTTGGGAAAATGACTTTGGTTTTACGGTAATGGATACCACAATGGACCTGGAATGCAGTGGTTCAAATGTGTAAAAACTAAAAGAGGGCCTTAAAAATTTCGCGAGCGGACATACCTTTAGTATGTCGAGAATAGAATTGAAAAAAAAACACCACAATATCACATACACCCACCCGCAATATCTTCTGTAGGTATACATATGCGTGGTCATGGAGCTTGCAACAGCGCCAAAATATCGTGAAGTCAAAACAAATTCATGTATACAAAATCAAACGTATTCATGGTAAAAAATCGGTTTGCAATGATTTTATTATAAATACGACTTCTTTTAACCCTTTCTCTCAGTTACCAAAACTTAGAGGTAAAAGCAATACTTACAACTTTTCAACATAGTTTTTATCTTCATAGCTTATCCAGAACTCACTAGTGATATATTCTTAATGGAAAAACCCAACAACAATTGGCTTCCGGCTACGAAAAACATGCAGAGTACGAGCCAAATCATCAAAATGACATCTCAATCGAGAAACACTTATACAATATTTGAAGAACACTTAACGTATCTACACAGCTTTGCATGAGTCAATAATATCTTATTAATCTTAAGAGAAGACAGTTTTTTTATTAATCTTGATGGTAATGAAATTATGATTCATATTTTACTATTATGTTTTAGTGTCAAGCTCCAGTTGTGATGTTGGTGGACAATTTATTTGGGGTCGGCGCAGTTTGTCTCTCTAGTCTATTTATCTATTTATACTAACTTGTACCAGCGGCTTGGCCCGCGTGGTTCTTGATAATTGTCCCACGGGATCATACTACAGGGATAAGAAATATCCTTTGTGTTAATCCAGTTAAAAACTATTTGTATTCTCAATTTTATACACATCCGTTTAGTAGTTTTTGCGTAAAAGATTAACAAACATCCATCCATTCATACATCCTCACAAACATCCATCCATTCATACATCCTCACAAACTTTCGCATTTATAATATTATAGTCGGATTCGTCATCCCAGCTGTCTCGTCGTTTCTAGCCATTACATCCTGCACACAGTTCGTCCATCGTTTTTGGTCATTGGTCATTCTTTACTCTTATCTACATTCATACTAAACATTTTCTCTTTCCTCCACGTCACACGTCAGATTGAAGAAGTAAATTATCAGAATAAATAGAATCGCCATCATAGACGACCTAACGACAAATCGCATACCCTAAAACCCTCCAACTATCCAAACCGACCAATCGCAACCTCTAAAACCAACAGCTTAGAGACAGATACGAATGTACATCCATTCACAGTCCAGTTATAGATGCCGCTACAATACGTAGATCGCTGGTCACAGACTCACAGTGTAACAGAGCGGCAACATTTAATGACCGCGTGTGTCCAGTTACCCAGCCACTATGCATCGTTTCGTCACTAGCGTTATGTACAGGAACGGAATTGCGTTTTTGATGCTGTTCGTGTTGATGCAAGAATTTTGTGACGTAATGGTTTTGGTAATTAATTGTCTTGGTTCTGTGGTGGTATGAAGACGGATGGTAGGTCTAAATTAAATTCTTCATTGTTAGTTAGATCTTGCGTTACCAAAATACGGACACGAACGAGACTTACTGACATAGCAGAAACGATCACATAAAAGTATGTAGAAATATGCGGAAGATGAGGGAAAAAAGTGCTGCAGTGAAACTACGTACGGGACGGAGAAATATGAGAAGACAACGAACTAGGTGAACATGCCTTGATCTTATCAAAGTGGCCGGAAGAAACTTGATAGTTAAGAGACAAAACCGCCAAAAGTGGAGTGATTTGGAAAAACCTACACTCAGCATTGGGTGGTCAAAGGTTGAAGAAGAAAAAAGATATGCTACCAATAACAGTTCCTCAATAAAATTTGGTCCGTTAGTATATATATGATGATTGAGTAAAAATACCAATTGTATAATAAGAAGAAATTAAAGACCCTTGTCTTTAAATGTCCCTGGGGCTACCATTAAATTAAAATTAGAATAACTTCTATTAATATCAACAAATAGGTATGATCTTATTATCAAGACTGTTTGAAAACAAAAGAAATTTTAATATTTAGTAAACCCTATGGGTTGAAAAAATATCGTAAGTCCCACTTAGATTCGTTAACAAACCGTTTCAAATTAGACGTTGCAAACAACACGTATCATCACCAAACATTGTACACTACAAATGTATATTGCGTCCAAATTTACGCAAACTTGGCCAATGTCCATTAGCATTTTAACGACGCGACGAGGCAAGCAATAAAAAGTGTCTTGCAAGCAATTATTAGATATCAAAGTAACTGTGAGCGGTGTTGTGACCCAATTGTACCTCCATCGACTTGCCATGGATTCACCCACCCAGGCTGGTGAATTACTTTGTGTCATCTGTTCATCACTACTGCTTTTAAAACGATGAAGGGATACTACGAAAGGAAACCGGTAGGGCGGCCTTGTTCGTCTAGTGGTGCAAGCGCGACTACTCAGCATGAGGTCCTGGTTTCCCTGGGTCAGGAAAAGTGCTGTTGGGTTTTTCTATCAATAATTTCTGAGTAGCAGGCAATGAGTTTGGATTTGTGTTCGGTTAATGGCACCATAAGCAAAGTATCTAAGGGATACCAGTAGGTACACCTCTTCCTAACCCTTTGGGGATTACAGGCGTGATGTTATGTTATGTGAAACCGGAAAGACCTAAAACCAAAAGTTGAAAGTCATGTGACAGCACCTTCTCATGGAGAAATGGTCCGTGTCCCAGTTGTGGCAAAATTATAGGTTGATTTATGTGTATGTGTAAAGTTACAGTTACATTATACCGTCCGTTCCATATCGGAACATCTGTCCGAATGTCCGTAATAATACACGCAAGCAGAACAATGCCGCTTGACCTCATATCTTGGAACAAATCTATGTCTCTGGCGGAGAATATTTTGGACGGACGTTTTAAAGGGAAACTCCGGTCGAAATTAGAATTTTGTGGGTGTGGTTGAAGGGATGGGAGCAAGCGATATTTCAATAGCTTTCCAGGAAGACTAACAAAGGATGACATTATTAGAATTTGAAACTGTCTATTATTTATCAAGTGTGGAAAGGACATCAACCTACTTACAGTTACTACGTCCATTTATGAACATAGACATTAATCGATTGTATTTTTTTTTGAAGTTACTGCAAAAAAAAAAAAATTTGGCTTTCTATGGCTAAAAAGGAGGTAACTGCTGAGATGACGTGTAATAGAGAAGTATAAAAGAAGATGACACATGTTGTGCCGACCCCTAATAAATTATTAGGATAGGGCAGGAGAACTGGAGGACTGATGAAAAATTTCTATGTGGGATGTTCAGAATGATGCCGATTACATGATATACGTTTCCGCGTTGGTGTCCCATCCATCCTGTATATTAGTTTCGCCTCAGTCACGAAAATATTTGTAACTGATTAAAAATAGATTGCAGAGAATAGACGCCAATGGTCATCTAGATGAGTTGGTTACTAAATAAAATAAGTAATCTATGCAGCTTATAAAAACAGCAGTCGCACTTGTTATCTAAGTAGGTAGATCTTCAAGTATTTGATTAATTGATACGTCTTCTTGATATTTCAAATCTTTTAGAAAGGTGCAACATACAGTGACAAATTATACACTCAAAAACTTGTTAACATTTAGAACTAGTTTTTAAAATGACAGATAAGTATTTAAATACGACATTATAATCTGTTATCCTAATCCTAACTAATTATTAGAATAAATATCGGATTTAAGAAAAATAAAGGATGCATATGAAAATCTAGAAGACACGATAGCGTGAATATAAATAATAAAAAAATATAAATTCATTAATTTAATAAAGACATTATTGAGGTGACAAAAAATTAACACCTAAATGTTTTTTGGGTTTTTACCGTCTTCCCGATAACTTGATCACGAGGTGTATCCTATTTTAATAATCAACATAATATTAAACACGATGACAACGAGAAACACAAAATATACTCTGGTGGGAAATCATCAAATAACCCCTCCCGCTCTGGGCAGAGCGGAAGGGAGTGTCAGACTTCTACTGACTAAAAATCACCCATGTTCCTTTTTAGTCCTTTGAGTCGAGGCCGCGGTATCTCATTCGAATAACCCAGCCCCGACGGGTGTAGTACTACTCCTTACACTACTTTTCCGCTACTCGCTACCGCTTACACCTCGCACCACTCCATCCACCGTACAAGGTGTTATTATGCAAATGATGAGAGCTCCGTTTCGGCTGAGTCAATACGACGGGAAGGTAATCGACAACACGTCCGAACGCCAGTGGTACCGCCTCCAGTGCAGCCAGAAATGAATGACCTTAGTCGACACAATGATGGAACAAACTTCCTGAACGGTTTTGTTTAGACTGGAGCTTTCCTATTTAGGTTTATTTCTGTTTGGAGTGTTAAAGCTTGTCATTTATTTCATCACCACTGCTCTTAAAACGATGAGGGGATACTACGAATGGTCCTGCATTCTATTCTCAGGTCGGGAAATGTGTTATTGGGTTTTTCCATCAAGCATTTTTCAGTAGCAGCCATGGGTCTGATTTTGAGCTTGGTTTCAGCATCATCATCATTTTCCTGCCCCTATCCCAATTTATTTGGGGTCGGCGCAACATGTCTTCTTCTTCCATACTTCTCTATTTCTTGTCATATCAGCAGTCACCTCCTTTCTAGCCATAATTATCATCCTTCACACAGTCCATCCTCACACATGGCAACATAAGCTTGACTGGCGACATGGTGGTATAACGTACCTTTCGAAGATTATTGATGTTATGGTACCAGCAGGATCTACAACCGATGGGAACGTAGTCGACAACACGTCCGAACGCCAGTGGTACCGCCTCCAGTGCAGCCAGAAATTAATGACCTTAGTCGACACAATGATGGAACAAACTTCCTGAACGATTTTGTTTAGACAGGAGCTTTCCTATTTGGGTTTCCCCTTTAGACAGGCTATTATTTCTGTTTGGAGTTTTAAAGCTTGTCATTTATTTCATCATCACTGCTCTTAAACAAAACTGCCTCGTGGTTGCATAAGGTCTTTTTTTTGGAGGTTGGGTAATCATCAAATGACTTCTCCCTCTCTTGGCAGAGCGGTAGGGAGTGTCGGATTTCAACTGACTAAAAAACACCCATGTTTCTTCTTAGCCCTTTGGCCGCGGTATCTCTAATGAACAACCCGCAGCCCCGACGGGTTGCCTGAGGTCCTGCGTTCTATTCTCAGCTCGGAAAATGTGGTGACCAATATCCAGAAGTGTAGTGACTTTAAACCTGATGACCTATGTAGATATTTAGGTGGCAATAGGTTTCAATGCGTCAGACATTTCTGCTAATTTACAACAGGAATTATCTGCCTAGCCTATCCCCAACTATGTTAGGGTCGGCATCCAGTCTAACTGGCAGCCGAGTACCAGTATTTTACATGGAGCGACTGCTATTCGAGACACAGGGGAAACTACGAATGGATTGAATGGAATGGCCAGTATGGAATGGGTACCTATCCACGGTCCAAGTTAGACAAGTGCGGCTTAACCCGAAAATTGACAAGAACACCTGGTAATATTTAGCCACGATCTCCTTAAGCAACAAAAAAACATTCAAACAAAGACAACCACTCCTGAGACACTTCGTAAAAACCAACATTAATCACACAAGAAACAATAATACCTACTAGTACACCTGCTAATCAATTCAAAAGATCTACAAACAAATGAAATCATTTACCCAACCCGTATATAGGCACAAAGTGTCACTTAAGGAAACAGAATGACTACTGGTACTGGTAACATCTTGTAACAGATGACGTCAGGTCACGACGTGACGTTAGCGCGAAGTAATTTAATCAGAGTTGGTCTCAGTGACAGTCTCACTGAATTATGGGTTATCGTGATAGCTGCTGTGGATTTAAATGGGCAGAAGTTCCACTTCCTTTATTAAAAATATCTAATATACGAGTATTAGAATTTTACTTATTATAATCCATCCGTGTTCCTTCTAATGCCTCTTGCGTTCCAGGGCCGTGGTGACTCTTTCACATAACCCTCCTACATAACTCAGGGTTGCAGATGTCGGAGATAAAAAGCCAAGTTAAAGTAGGAGTGGGCTGGCCACGTATCGCGTATGCAACGGAGATCGTCACTCACTGGAAGCCTGACAGAAGAAATCACCGACGAAGTCCACCGCAGTGAAGGTAGTGGGACGATCTGATCTAGTTTAACGGGCAAACGTGGCAGATATCGCACCAGGAAGGCTTAGAAGGAGAAAGGGCAGGTCTTTTCCCAAAATGGGACCCATGACAAGCTAAAAAAAAATACCGTTGATCTAGCAGTTGCAAGAGCGAATGCTGCAAAGCATGAATTTGATTCCAGTTCAGCAAATGTTATTAATTTTTTCCATCAAAAACCAAGTAGCATTCACTGTATCTGGATGTTATGCCAAGTTGATGACAATCTGTTTGACCCTGAGACATGATAATATGGTACTTAAAACATAACTGGCAAAAGGTGGTTGTGCCATTTGGTACAGCGCATCTTATTTCGCGGATAACAGTCGTGATGATGTTAAGTTATTACAAGATCAATTTTAACCTTCTGTCCATGTTATTTTATTTCGCTACTGATGTACTCACAATAGTTAATTTGTTGTACTAGGTTTAGTCACAACTAGGATACGATTAGGGAAATGAGATGCAAATCTTCTAACCGTAATTTTTCTTTAATTACCATTAATGGGTCATTGTGATGCGTATGGGAAACAAATGTACTGATTATTAGGCCAATTAAATGTTTTTGTAACACAGTTTTTTTTATAAAGAGCTCTTTAAACTTGCCATATAAAAGTCATCATCATCTGCCGAGCCTTTTTCTAAGCTTAGTGAAGGTCGGCTTCCAGTCTAACCGGATGCAGCTCAATACCAGCGTTTCACATGGAGCGACTGCCTATCTGAGCTCCATAATTCAGTAAGTAGGAATTGGGTAAGTCTGGTTGTCAGACTTTCAACACTAGCTACTACCTAGCGACTGTCAAAGTTCTACAAATGGCAGCCGGGACCATCGGCTTAACCTTCTTTCCGAGACACGGTGGAAATTTGGTATGTAATGGGTCGTCACACGTCTACAGACCAACCTATATGGAGGTTCTCAATTCGACCTGTTTTTTTATGTATGCATAATTAACACCACGCCTATAATCCCCAAAGGGCTAACCCTTTACCCTTAGGCACATACTGCCTAAGCAGATGTGCAGGATCTTATAAAACACCCGCGTTTTGCGAGAAATTTATCAGAAAAGAAAAGCGGAGGAGTAGGAAAAACAAATTATACTAGAAAAATTGTGCATTTTCTTTATTGAAATGAAAAAGAAGATCGCAATATTAGGATGTTGGAAAAAGTCCCTCAGATACAAACGTGTGAGGACTTTACCTTGTTAAAAGCCTACCTATCAGATATACTCGTACAACATCAATAGAAGTGTTACTATGTAAATTTTTTGTATAATTTTTTTCTCAACGAAGTACGCACGTGTACTTCTTTACAAGTTGTTTTGTATTTTTTCTTCTTGTTATCTTTTAGAAATCAATGTCCAACGACAATTTCCCGGACAAAGTATCGGTGATATCATCGCGACCTAAGATCAAGGTTTCTTGTAATAATAATGTTTGAATGCAATATCATTAAAAATCATTGTATTTGTTTTTATCATATGTTATTGAGGATCTCTTTGTATGGAATTGTTTGGTGATAAGAAACAAATTCGTTGATATTTTTCCTTGACGTTTGATGGAAAAATCTTCTTGAGATTTTTTTTTGTCTTGTCATGTTTGTTCAATTTTGAATAGAGAGGTAATTAAAAGTATGATGAGACTAACTAAAGGTATTGACAAGGCAAAGGTGAGTGGAGATCCAATGAGACGTCCTAAATGGGCATTATTGGGCATACACTGAACTTATTGGTGATGTTCTATGGAATGGTCAGACGTGAAGTACCTACAGCTTGCGAGGACGTGCATGAAGCAAAAAGCGTAGTATAGAATTTATTTATTTTCAGGTAACAAAGAACCTTTTTTTTTATTTTGGCGGCTGTAAATCATCAAATAACTCCTCCCACTCTTGGGCAGAGCGAAAGGGAGTGTCAGACTTCTACTGACTAAAAACCACCCATGTTCCTTCTTAGCCCTTCATGTCGAGGCCGCGGTATCTCTTGCGAACAACCCGCAGCCCCGACGGGGTAACAAAGTCCCTTAGATACTTGACTTTTGACTTTGACTTTGACGGAACACCAACCCTTGCGGCCAAAAGTCCTCTTCCAAGACGAGGTGCAGATAACATGTCGGTATTCGCACCACAAACGCCTTAAAGTTGACGGTGCGGCGCGACTCGAGCAACTGCACTTTCGCCACGTACTTAGTCTTAACCGATCATAGCTGACCTGGACTTCTGCTTACCTTCTCGGGGAAAAGACGTTCATCATTAGCTTATAGCAGCACATAGGATAGCATGGTATACACTCACCTCGAGCATCGGAAACTCTCATCCAGTTGCTACCAGCCACCCTGCGAAGATCGTCCACTGAACCTGAGAAGGTCCCACTTTATGCTTGCCGATTCGCAGTCTCCACTAGAGAACACGTCTACCCCAATGCTTCTACGAAACTATGATTGGCCCGTAGCTACTTCAGCTTACTTATTCAGTGAGATTCACAGACGTTGTATTTAAGTAATGAAATAAAACTCATCATCAGCGAAAATGTATTTTTTAATTACTATACAAAAACACATGCAACTTCTGCTAGTAGAAAACTGTGACTTCAAACTCTTCGGACTTTGATACATTTTTTGTTCCATAGTTAGTTACAACACGATTCAGTCTATTAATGACTAATTATCGATCTCATGGCAATAGACCCGTCTGAATGGATGGAAGGTGGACGGATGGTCAAACGCTTATAATAATTATTGCCAATCTACTGCGACGATCTTCGCTTCATCATTGCGTACGCTTTCATCTGTTTGACAACGATGGGTTGTAGTATAATAATATGCAAAATGTAGATCATCATCATCACCTGCCTAGCCTTTTTTATTTTTCTCAACTAAGTTGGGAAGGCTTCCAGTCTAACCAGATACACCTGAATAGGTACCAACCACTACATGGTTTTTATCTGAGCTCTACATCCCAATTAGTATGACATCTTGGTAAGACTGGTTGTCAGACTTTCCGGCCACTGACCACCTGTAACGACTCTCAAAGATCTGTCCTTCATTATCATTTCTACCAAAACTTTTCCAATGCTGGACATAAGATCCAGCCGTAACCACGGAATTGGTCTTGTACTCCTCGCATTCAGCAGATTTTTGGGACATTCATTAGGTTCTCTTCTTTTGCTCCTGTACAAACTTATTGGGTGAATTTGTTGTATTGTTTCGTCTTTCAAACCATCCAAGTTTATTTGGTTTGGCCTGTTGATTAATTTGGGTCATATTTTTTATTGGATGACTGGTGAACTACTTTGAGTTTTAGTTCTACAACCATTACCGATTTATCCAAACTCTGTTTTCGTGCACACCTAAAACACAGCACCAAAATTTTGATCTCATCTTCATCTAAAACCGTCCATATACTACAGTGCAGGCGGCACATTTTTTGTCACAGCGCCGATAAGATCGCCGGCACCGCGATCCGCTCACAATGGCCCAGTAATTGACAAACCATGACTCGATAAAGTCAAGGCCCCAGCCACACTTGTCTCCCAGCCCGACTCCCATCACGTTTACGTGCCATTTGATTGAATTCTTTCAAGATTAGTGGATTAGTAGGTACCTGTTGTATCGTGTCTCGTTATTTTATGGTTTGATTTGGATTACGAAATCAATTTATTGGTTGATGTATTAGTACAGTCAATAGTGGTACAAATTTGACAATGACAATACATTTATGTTGGAGCGGCAAAGGCTATTTTCTGTGCAAGTGTCTGCTACAAATCTGTGGTTAAAGAAATAGACAAGTAAAATAAATAGAAGGGTAAAAAGTAAATTCAAACAAATTAAGTGGAACACCTGTTGACAACTTTTGTTAGAACAAAATTTTTACGACGTAGAAATCGTTGGCTATAAGTGTATATAGGGTGTAAAAGTACTCTTAACGCAAACGAAGGGCACTTGTTCTCCCCACCACTGCGATCATTTTTTTGTTCTAGACCATACCTGGGCACTTTCTAGTTCAAAGGTCAAAGTTCCAAATTTTTCACTGCTGTTTTTGTAAATACTAGAATTTCAGGTTTTAACTTTACTTAAATTACCTCCATGACCCGTTTATTATTCAAAGCATCAGCACAGTTCCTGATTCAAATTATGAAATGCACCAAAAAGGATCCATATAAATTTATAAAATCATAAATTTATTACAAAGCCACATCTCAATCTCAAGAAATCCGCATAAAAATGCTTGATCCCTAGACACTTTTGATGTGTGTATTTCCAACGGAATCTAGTAAAGTCACATTGTTATTAAAAGACCAAAATATAATATCCAATACTTTTAAACTGAGACGAGAAGCAGACGACGTAGCATTGGCACTCATGCACTAAAAACAGCGATAAATCATGAACGTCATTTTAAAATAATCTTTTGTATCGATAGAAAAAAGTATTAATACGTCTGTATGTAACTGTTTTCCTATTTTTTGTTGATCAAACACTTGTAAGTTTGTACGTGAAAAGCTCTTTATTTGAGTGAGTCGAACTACAAACGAGAAACAGTTGGCTTGGAACTTAATAGTAAAAAAAGTATGGCCTAGTACTGCTATATGACAAAATGGACTTTTGATCAATTTATTATTTTCATCGTCATCTATTATTGTATAAATACCAAAAACTTAAAAAGCTATCATTACTTGTATAGGTCAGAAACTGCTTCGTCAAGTGGTCGCAAGCACGACTGTTGAGCAAGAGGTTCTGGGTTCGATCCCCGGGTCGGGCAATGTTATTGGGTGTTTCTATCATGAATTTATCAGTACCAGCCACGAAGACTGGATTAGTTTCTGGTCACCCCATATTTGACAGACATGGAACTTAAACATAACTGGGAAAATGTGGGTGTAATAATAGGTACACCTCTGCCGTGCCCTTTGGGGATTACAGGCGTGATGTTATGAAGGTCAGAAACTACATGCTCAAAAATAGATGTTGTCATTGTTAAAGATGCCCAATATGAGTGAGAACTAAAGAAAAACAATGAAGAAGGTACGTATGGAGAACTTTCGACAAAGGTCAAACCTCAAATTATCAAAGATTGATCTCGTCTATCAGAAGTGTTCGGTAACACTACCTGTAGGTACCTACTGATATAATAAAGACGACATTTTCCTTCCTTAATTGCTTCTCACAATTTACACGGGGAGACACGTTTGACGCTGCACGACTTTACCGCTGTATTTGTAGGTACGTCTACTGAGAAAGATATAAAGAGACAAATACCCAGATGATTCAAGTCCTTGCAATTAATTGAGAAATTTCAAGCAAAATTCACAATAATAGTCCCGATTCAAAATCCAAAGTAACTGTGTCTGTCTGTGTCTTTTCACGTCTTAGCTGTTGAATAGATTTTGATAAAATTTAGCGCACAGGTAGAACATGACATGAGTTAAGTGTAAACCATCATCATAATCATTGGCCTATATTGTCCCACTGCAGAGCAAAGGTCTTTCATTACTCTTTCCACTTTTCGCGATCTAGTACGATTATAGGCCAATTCTTTGAGAAAGAGACCAGCGCATCCCTCAAGCCCAGAAGCGTGTACACTTAATTAATCAATACTGTGAGTAGTTTATTTATTTATTTATTAATATAGGTTTACCAACAGCTTCTGTGTACAACATAACATAAAGTACATAGGTTTTGTAGTCTCAAACTTACACAGTCGCCAATAACTGGTTAACCAGCATTCATAAAAATAAGTGATAACATAACATTGAGAATTGGAGAGACGTTGCACAGAATCGTGACCGTTGGAAAGAATGGAGGGAAGCCTTTGCTCAGCAGTGGGACAACATAGGCTAGCTATAATAATAATAACATAACATAAAACATACATAAAGGTCTTGAAATGAAATATGGCATACAAATAATAAAATTCAAAAAGAAAAACCGTAGTTTCTATGTCATTAGTACTATTTTTACGCGAGGGAACCCACGAGTAAATACTAGCGTCTATCGTAAGTACATTCCAATGGCGTTGCACCCGACAGGTCAGCACCCACTTTAAACTAAAAGCACCAAATCACAGTGCACGAAACCTTGTCATTAAATCTGACCAGTAACCACAAATAACCAACTATTATGTCCATTATAGCCAAGACCTTCTGACTAATTTCTGAAAAGCTTGCCCAGCCTTCGACACCTAAACGATCAAAAGTCGTGCCTGCGTATCGTTGAGAACGTTTAATCGGTTGCCTTCCGTCATACATACGTTGTACACTTCCGTCATTGATTGCAGCCGACCTCAACATCAGTTATTTAGATGTCACGACCGATTCTCGATTCAAATCACGATCGATAAAGGTCATGGCTAACACATAATAGCGTTGAATACTTTTTGGTAATGTCTACGGGGCTTGAAGAATCTATGAATTGCACAGAGTAATTAAATCTTCATCGGAAGATAAACTATTCTAAAGTGCGATAACGTTTTTGGGTGTTCATTCGTTAGGCTATGGTTGTCTGGTGTAAATAAAGACGAGTGTAATTTGACTGACATATCTTTTGTGATGACCACAACGTATGTTCATTAATCATACTTTTTTGTCACCTGTTCGCTAACATGACGAAATTATGTTCTTTGTGACGGCATTGTAGGGTGCTCCTTGATCATGCGAGCCTAGTCATCGCGACCCATAATTAGTTTTTAAATTGGATGGCGAGCAAAAAACTGGAGAAGTCCCCGTTATTATGTTCTAACGAAATTTTTATTTGGAATTTTTCGTGATTGGATTTGACAAATTACTGCGGACGGTCGATCAATTTATTTGGTCGTTAGTCATTACTGTTTTCTTGCTATCAAAATTGTATTCTTAGAAGATTTTCATACATTTGACGTGTGATCATAGACTTGCGGTTTAGTATTTTGTTTGGATGCACAGTTAATCTTTGTCATGGGTCGCAATAGCGTTTTTCTACCATTAGTGACTCACTTAGCTTTTTTCCAACGATATCATTATTAGAATATTCAGCTTCATTCCGTTATGCTCTTTCCTCAATCATGTGTGTTGATTTGGAAATGCCATCACAATAATTCGAAGATTATCTAGATGACAAAATGAGGTATGATTTCATCAAGATTATTAATTTTTAATCCGTCGTTAAACTAAGTTTTGGAGACAAACAGATTTCACTTCCAAGGATTTTGTCTGCTGGATAGTCATTAAATACGTGACACCAAAATGACAACACTTCACTTTCTAATCCAGCATTAAGATAGTCTTTAAAGTCATTCATGAATTCACCTTTTCCTACTAAATAAAGATCTTTATTATGCACAGTAGCTAGTATGACATCATAAATAGCACCTTGCATTGTAAACTTGTCTAATCTACCGTCTTAAGTATTACGTACAATGATTTGCTCATTCACTTAGGTAATACAATCTTCAAGTGACAAATTATGTCTCCCGGATTCTGTAGCGATAAGATTGAGATCCATTAAGTTTTGAGATTATGCAAAGTGATTTATTGTCTTAGTCGCGTTTCTGTTGCTAAATAAAATGAATGTTGCGAAACTGGGTTTGATAATTTTGTTGAGGTTGGGAATGAGAACAAAGTTGACGGAAGCAATAATTTGTGACAAAAAATATCGAAGATTGAGATATGGCATTCACCAATTCACAATAAGCCCGCGTGTGCATTTTTGGTCTATGTCCAAACTGATTGGACACAGGCCTGCTCTCTACGAGAGGAAATGAATGAATCCACCAATCGGGCCCAGTGCGGATTGGTAGATGTCACATATCTTCGATTAATCGATTCTAGGACATACCACCGCCATTTCCTACACCGTTTTGAGAGTAGTGCAGGTGATGAAATAAATTATACAAAATAATGCGCCTGCCTGGGTTCAAACCCACGACTTACTGTTCGTAGGTCGGAGCCACCACTACTGGGCCCCCGCCGCTCCTCAACCGCGTGGTGGCCCACTCTCAACACAGAGAGAAGTCGTGTATCCCAGCTGTGGAAGTGTTAAGTGGCTGCTATCCCAAAAAGCCTGGCAAAGCAGGCAGTTACTGTCAAACAGGTATGTGTGTGATATCAAAACTTTCACATTCTTTTGTAGAATATACACAAAAGGTAAATCGAAACTATAAAAGAGGACATGTACACAGTAATGATCTATTTCAGTCTTGATACTATTTAACAACAACAATGCATTTATCGTACAATCTTTCCACCTCGTATTGCTTTACCGGGTGGCCATCCATCCCCATTCCTACAAAAGTAGTACATTCTCATAGAATAATCACCATAAAACTCAGTGAATAAACATATCCGAGCGATACCCGTCGATCACCAGTCATGGAAGAATCATTCGCCTTGGAAATAGAGGCAGCTGAATATAAAACTTAATATGCCAAAGACACCCTTCAGATAAGCGCCATTATATTCAAAGTTCCTCGAACAAGACGTCAATGGGATTTAAATACGTCTCTCTTAGGTATCCCACGTTTTTAGGGCCCTGAAGTTTGTTGGTGATAAAAATGGTTAATTGTTTTCTGGAACAAGTTTATAGAACACACGTTAACTAGCTCTCTTGAAGATTTGTTGTTATTCTTGTTTGTAAAAGTTTTATTTAAGTATGGGTGTTTTTAGGCAATTTTGTCGAAATGTTTTCGTTTTTGCAAGCTATTATTTAGGTTATTTTTAACTTTTCAATGTTTTTTTTTCACAAGTAATAAAAGCGTATTTTTAAAAAAAAATCTTATAAACCTTTTCTTTATTTATTTGAGGTTTTTCTCCTTTTGCTAAAAGACGACGATTTATAATTGACTTCTCTAGCCCGTCGTACACTACTGAATGCACGCTCCAGGACTTGTATGAAGCAAACGACAGGGCAGTTCAGATTGTTACGTACTGGTCGGACAAAATCTGAGTCATCGTTTCGAGAAGAAGAATAATATTGACAGTGCTGTAACAATGAAACACCATCAATAAGACTGTGAATATAAAATAAATACTCGATTTTTCCACCAACCTCAACCTATTCCCGCTAACTTCCCAGCCCCAAGTCTTCAGTCAAGAAACAATCGCGCAAGCCGACGGCGACCGCTCCACTGTACTGTCAATCGTATCATTAAGGAACCCCGATGGTGGGTCACACATCAACCAAGCACTTCATTAGCCACTCTTCAAAGTACGTGAGACACATTCCAGATGGATTTCGCAATGCTTAAGTGGATAGGGGATTGATGTATAATGGTGGGAATTAAGCTTGGTGATTTTTATTCTTATTGTGGACGATGGGACATGATGTGGTCAGATTAATGAGATATTGGTTTACGGAATTAATGGAGGTAGGAGTTAGGTTTTTGAGGAGCTCGTGGCAAAATAATAACACCAAAAGTGGATCTTCAGGTTTACCCGCGCTTGCCGACATTGGTCCGTAGATGGGACCTTACATTACATACCGATTTTTTTCAGTATCTTGGAAAACACGTTAAGTCGTAGGTCCTGGGTGTCATTGAAGATCTTTGATAGTCGTTACAGGTAGACAGTGGCCTGAAAGTCTGACAACCAGTCTTACCAACGGAGTATCATATCGCTCAATACTAATTGGGTTATGGAGGTCAGATAGGCAGCAGCTCCATGTAAAACACTGGTATTCAGCTTGCAGTTAGGAAAAGGCTAGGCAAACGATGGCTTATGGAATTAAAGGGAGTAGGAGTTAGTTTTTGAAGTAATGTTTAGAACATCATCCATTTGTTGAATAAAGTTTCATCACCAATGAATACAGGGCCTAGAATAGTCCCTTGCAAATGCGCACGATTTAAATCGAATCATGGATTGAAAATGTAAGTCATATTGGAGTGCTCCGACTGACCTGTTTTATTCAGTAGCAATGATTTATTTTTACAAATGACAGACTATTTCAGCATCGGGTTACAGAAATATAAAAGTTTGTCATCGGCACATGCCAGTTCCAAATCTGTTTTATAGGAAGTTTACTCACAAACACATTTATAGTTTATGGGTTTTTTCATTGCATAGTAAAACCATTTTCAAATCATTTCTTGTTTTGATGTTCTATGACGGATGTTTCTCTCTTTAGATATTCATTTCGTATTGGGTTTAATCTGTTATTAAATCGTTTATAATAAAAATAGCAGTATTTTTATTTTTCTTTCACTGTCTTTTATTATAACACATGGTTTTCACTTTCGATGTTGATTGTGAAATTTAGAATACTGTTTCTACGTGTTTTATTTTCATCACCTTTGTCGTAAAGTTTTTTGTTTAATCCATCCAAATAGTCATTTAAATTAGTTTTATGTGATTGAGTTCGATAAAATAAATAATCATCACACACTATATTTTACGTTTGATCTTTTATCTAGCGCGGTTTCCAATCGTCATGACGAGCAAAATAATTATGACATGTCGAGTTACATTATTGAAAATATTTGCATTATTTCTTTACACGGCAAATAAATGAGACTTGTAACAGGTGCCAACTTTCTTTTCATCTAGATGTTAATTCGGTAGAGAATTTTATCTGCCTCAGACTTGAATACAAGAAGTTAATCAATTCTCAAGAGATGTCTGGTTATGATCTATGCCGTTACTCACATACCAACTCCTGCGCATCCAAATTATTATTGATACTTCATTTATCTCATGACAGTTCGTTATAACACTTTCCTGTGATCCGAAGCAAACGAATACTATAAAAATAAATATCTTCGAAAACATGACTAATAATCCTTCAATATCTTCATATTGCATATTCAAAATTGATGTAAAAAAAGGTGTACTCTCACGTCGACCTGTTTGGGCCGTCTATCAACGTATGACGTACTGAGAACCTTCTTTTGCATCGTATAACTTGAACTCTTCCACTACATTGAACTTTACAGTCTTGGTTATAAGACCTAATGTGAATTTGCCGGTGTGTATGATGGATGCTTGTGGTGTATGTCGGGATGTCAAAGCGTCGCGAACGAGCGCCGACGCAGGACAGTCTCGTGCTGAGAGTAATCTCCGTCGACCTCGCGGCTAGTGATGTGGGAGATCAGTGAAAGTATCGATATCGAGATTATGTTAATAATTTATTGTTGATCTAGAGTAGGTGATGGGTTTCCGTAGTAAGGTTCATTTTAGACTGTTTATGTTTATGAAGCCATAAATCCAGAGACGAACTTAGAAAGTGTAAGTAGTAGTATTAATAAGGTTTAAAAATGTAGGGTTACAAAATTAAAAAAAATTAAGTAGCACATTTCTAAACTCTATACACCTTATCCTACACAGGTCTCACAGACATTACGTTAATCAGCTTTAACTCAAAATCTTTTATCGATATCGATGATCGAAGTGATGGGACAACATCATTATTGTCTCAACGGGGCGCTCGGGTCAGAGAGTCGAGACAATCTGTCAAATGGAAAGAATCACACACGAACGAACCGAGTCCCGCAACGCCGCCCTATTAATCATATTTCGACCTTTTTTTACCATTTCCAAACGTGTGTTCTCTCGGATAATGGCTACTATTCTGACGGCGAAATCACAAAGACCCTTGTCACGTAATAATAACATTTTAAACTCTATAGTTGCCTCAATAAAGCTTGATTCCGATTGTATAATCCCCACGTATGGTGGGCCACAACAAGCGGTAAGGTCTTTTAGACAATAACTTGTCGTTTGATTCGAGATGTCATGTTTTCTGATAAAATCTTGACGAAAATTTCGTTTTGACGGGGTCAAATTTGGTACGGCCATGTTCTTCAATTACATTTGACATAGTTGAGTCTATAGTAATGTACGTTTGTTTGTGTATTTAGATCATCTATCTGATTAGTCTGCTGATTTCGAAATGTTTTGACATGGCGAATTGTGACAGGTAATATTGGTTGCGCAAGAGCACAAGCTAAAATAGCCATTTAAAAATTCGGAGCTGTAGGTATTTATTTTGCCTTCATATGCCCGTGTTAATATTAAGATCGTAAGCAAGATAATGACTTAAAGATAAACGATTCTGTGAAGTCTAAACAGTCAACCTTAATGCGTCAGCACCTCTTTGGAGTCAGTCAACGAGTAATGTGTTAAAGTCTCCATTGTTCTCTGAATAAGCTTTGGTCTTTGCAGCATGCGTGGGAAAACAAGCAGGTGCTACAGAATCAGAATTATCTATGTCCTCTTTCGATAGGGCATTATCACTATCTAAATCTAGTTTGAGTACTGTGGTTTGTTTCCTGCAAATGTCAATGGGGTTAGTCACTCCTACTTTGGTACCCATAACAGCCAGCACTTTATAGTGGAAACCTTCAACTACTTCTTCAGGAATTCAAGGCGTATATATTAAGACTAAAGAAGCATTAATTAATAATTAAGATATCGACATTAAATCAAGACCAGCACTTCATTAACTCATCAGTGACATTGGATGAGAAGCAATATTAATATTTCGTGACAATTCCATAATAGGTAATGCTTCCAAAACTCACTGTTAATCATTTGCGTCTTCATTTTATTTACCGCCAATTATGAGAGTAAACATCCTTGTGGTTTTATCAATAAGGGTAGCGGTTGCTTAGCCACAGATTATTGGTTTGTTTGAAGTGTTAATATTGTACTTGACATAGATTTTGGTATGGTGCTCAAGTATCGCCTGGGGCGACATGTGGGCGATTCCGATGACATTTTGTGTGAACTACGTATTTGAACTTGCTTCGAGCTAGGAGCTTAATGTCTTTTCATTTATCTTTGCTTTGTCTTAGATTATGGTAAAGGCTAGTTAATCGTGGAGACTTGAGAAAATAGCGCCAAGGGAAGTGTAACAAGTATGATAGATGAATCATTAGGAGTAGGTACCGTTACTTGTGGCTTGTGATCAATCATATTTGCAGCTTCTTCAACAGCCTCTAAAGATGTAACGGTTAGAATACTTGGGTTTTAATTGTAAAAAAGCTCTCGATCTTTGTTGTTAAGACTGATTCTTTATTACTTTTTGCTTACATGGTAGAAATCATTTTTTGAACAATATCTGTCGTTTTAGATACAATGATTTAGTAACTGTTTCTAATTCCTCCATTGGTTTTTTAAAAACATATATTAATTTTACTCAATCAAATATTAGACGCAAACATACAACTTCGTACATGGCACACATGCTACATCTTATCCCCATCAATCTAATTCCCATACAAAATTCAATACATACATAAAATGACAGGTTCTCGTGTGTAGATATGTATGACCCTCAGGTCATCGAGGTCCCCGATAGCATCGACTTGAACCCGTCTAATTGTGACATCACGGATACAATTCATCAGTCAGATATTGTGACCTTAATGTCACGGTAGAGATGTGGGAAGGTATAGATTGTTCAGTGATGAATTTAGATATTCATTAATTTTGGTGGCTGTGGTTTTAGTACTGACAAGGAAATAAAATAATAGATATTGGACCGTATTTGTGTGTTTGATTAATTTTGAATTTCTGAGACAGATATTGTTCTTACCAAATACAAATACCGAACTTAAATGTATAATATGATGGTTATCTATTATTCATTGCTCAGTTTCTAAAGTCATTGCTTTATTAGAACTTTTTGAACCTCAAAACTAACCGGAGGGACAGTTGGCCCTATACGACTTCCTGGCGTTTTAGCTGGAAAGAAGTGGTCAGCAAAAAAACCGTCTGATAGTAAAGAGTTGATGCAAAACAGCCACTTGGTCGATGCCTAATTAGCATTTGTAGTTCATATTCGGGCTATGATTTGACGAAAGTATTTACATTACTTCAGTGACTGTTGATAAATCGAATTGCTGATGCAGTTAGTAATGACTAACTGCATCAGCAATTAGATTTATCAACGTCCCGACTTCACCTACTGCTGGTAATAAGCCTCTCTTAGCTACACGCTGCACCAAGCTACACGCTTTTGTGCCAGCCTCATTCGGGATATTCTCACAATGGCAATAATATCGCCTGCCCAAGTCACAGCCAGACGACAAACACTTCTCTATAAGTTACAACAGGCAATCAATTCCATATGGACAGTGACTTGTCGTAAAGGCGATCATCGTAATGCTAGAACTCAGAACTCGTGATGTCAGAACTTTTCTGTATCTCGTTTTTATCCTGCATGCAATGTATCATGTACACCATGTTTAAACAAATAAATATTACTTTACTTTACTTTAGATATGTCACTAATGTGCATTTGGCTGGTGCCACTATTAAGGTTGTATATATCGGCGCGTGAACGCCGTCGTCGTCAGATCTCACAATATATTGGCTTACACCAATATATTACACACTCACACAATTACACAGTAATTAGGTAACAGCTGGAAGTATTAACGCAAGTTTGAATAAAATAACTTACTCCAGATTAGGGTGTTTATTTCACGATAGGTGAATCAAGAATTACCTTTCTTTCGAAATACAATGTCTTTTATACACAGAAATGGCGGGCTTAACATAGCAATATTTAACTTTGCAAGGCGGGAGAAATCAAAATAAATACTTAATAACCATTATTCTAGCGGTCATATTAAAATAATTCATACTATTAAAATAAACAGATATAACAATATTTTACAAATATCAAACGGGTGTGACAACATAATTCCTTATTATTGAACAAACGGAAATTACAATTAATTCAAAATAGACGGAAATACGAATATTAGTTCTGTAAATCTAAACATGTCAAATACAAAACTAACTACCTTCAAATACGTTAATGAATCTACATGAGTCAAAATAAAATCATAACTACCCTTAAATAATTAATTATAAGCTATTTAAAATCAACATTATGGTTTTGCGCCCATACGGCCATTCTGATTCAGCGCGCTCTCTGCGCAAAAATATTTTACATACAAAACAACGGCATCAACCACCTAGGGCCTAGCCTTACAACACGGCATCACCTGCATTGGATCTAGCCATACTTCATGGCATCACCCGCCTAGGATATAGCCCCCTAACACGGCATTACCCGCCTTGGATCTAGCCATACCTTATGGCATCACCCGCCTTGGATTTAGCCGTATAGACCAGGACAAAGGATACGCATGGTGATCAGTCAGCGCAATAGGTGGGAAAGGTGGAGTAGCTAATACAATATTTTCTCGATAATTTCAACCAAGTTGTTTCACTAACTTAAAATAAAACAACATACAATAATTTATACGGCATCACCCGCCTTGGATCTAGCCATACTTATGGCGTCACCCGCCTGGGATATAGCCACCCTAATACGGCATTACCCGCCTTGGATCTAGCCATACCTTATGGCATCACCCGCTTTGGATTTAGCCGTATAGACCAGGAAAAGGATACGCATGGTGGCCAGCCAGCGTAATAGGTGGGAAAGGTGGACCAGTTAATACAAACATTTTAAGATTATAATTCATCCGCCCATACGGTCGGTTCATTTTCATTGTCATCTAAAATGGATCTTTTTGAGCCAGAGCTGCTGGTCTCAAAAATCATGACAAGCAATCTTTTCGGAACAACCATTCAAATTATCATGCTAACTTTGTAGCAATTTATTAGGTAACACAAAAACTTCCATAGGACCTTCATGTTTAGGTTAGGACCAAGTTTAGTTGTATGTCTTTCATCCTTATGCAAAAGGACAAAGTCCCCCTTTTCAAATGATTTGATTTGAGTTTTGCTTTTGTCAAGTCTTAATTTATCCCGAAATGATCGCTCGTCCATCCTTAATTTTAATAATGATCAAACAATATTCAGATCTTAAATTCGTTTACATTAAATGATTTTAAATCTGAGTCAAGCTCCGTACTACAACATAAACACTTATCCATTCAAGTCTCATTTTCGTATTTTGTGAGAATTAAAATGACTAAATATCCAAAATATTAATATTGACAAGAAATTATAAGCCAAGCTTCAATAAAATATTCACATTTGGAATATGTAACAATATTCAACTTTATCATCTCATTAGTGTAATTCAAATACTTTAAAGATAAAGTAGTTCAACTTTCAGACTAGAATTATGTTAGATCAAACTTTGCAGAACATAACATAACGCCTGCACTACCCGAAGGGTTAGGCAGAGGTGTATCCATTAGTACAACCTTTTCATGTACCGAATTATTAAAACAGAGCCTCGAAAGGCCTTACCGACATTAACTATTTCGCACTGCTGCTCAATTTCATCCACAATATGGCTTCAAAGCTGTTCCAGCAGGTTTTTCGGTCCCGCTACCAGAATAGTCAGCACGTCGTCAAAGCCCTTGTTGAATCGAGCCGGCGACCCGCAGACGTCACAGCTTTCAGCATCACACCAATAGCTCCAACATTGATCATGAAAATAACAAATTGAAAACAATTAGCAATCAAAAGTTAGCAAAAGCACGAAATTTGTATTTCTAAAAGTGTAGTCATATCTAGACAGGGAAAGTAGCACGCTTTACCGCCCTGATCTACCAATCTTATCGGCAGTTAGTGGTAATGAAAAGTTATTCTTAAGTATGTTTGAATTTAATTCTCCACATCAAGATTTAAGTCGACGCATAGTCGGAACTCATAAAATATGACCACGAAATGAGAGAACGGGAATAAACTATCTCTGAAAATACAGTTTTGTTCAAGATCGTTTAAAAGAAATGTTCCAACGGCGACAGCCTGTACTGTCAACACTGAACAATTCGGTCTACATTCTTTATTCTAATACTCACTGACAGATTTTTACCTCTCGAGACCTTAACGGAGGCGGAGGTAAAAATACAAAGTTTTTATAAAATTTAATTTAATTATTCGAATATAGTAAGATCATCAAGGTCGGTATTTAATTTTATTCTCGACTTTGTCAAACACAAAGACATTTTTAAAAAACCTTAGCGGACAAAAGAAATATTCGGTCCCGAAGAACATTGTCGTATTTCCTACCGACTTGTTACCAAGTAGTAATAAGTTTTAAATACGATTCTCTTCGTCTTGTCCCGTCTCATCATCTGCCTAGCCTTTTCCAACTATGTTGGGGTCGGCTTCCAGTCAAACTGGATGCAGATACCAGTGTTTTACATTTAGCGACGGACTATCTGACCTCCAAAACCCGAATCCACAACCGTTCTCCTAAGACCGATTCGCCACTACCCAGTTAATATTGGGTAATTAGATAACATTTGGTAAGACTGATTGTCAGACCACTTATTGTCTCCTTTACGTGCTTTCCGAGACACGGAGGAAACTCGGTATGTAATGGGTGGCAAGCCAGTCACATTATTCCTAAACCACTGTAACTCCTGTAAGGCAGAATCAACAGTGACCACCACCAGAAAAGTGCCGAGACAATGAAGCTCGACGAAGTCACAGAGTAACGATGTAACTTTCTTGGATTCCACAACGAAATTAATCAGAAAGTTTCACATGTAATGTGTGGTGACCCATTCACAGACCAACCTAAGCAAACGCGGCTTAACCTACAGATCGATCAGAGTAACAGTTATTATTAAGCCACGAGCTCCGTCTATTGCTCGTAAATATGTGAATGTCTTGGTTAAAGAACACTCATCAATAGTCATATTTCTGGATATAATCAGCTTTTTACCATTAACTAAATCAAATCCAAACAAAATATTAAACCTGGATTTGGTTATCTTCCAACACCAAGTTTCATTTCTACACTGGTTTCAACAATGTTCGAGATACTCTCCGAACACGTGACATTACGCCGCCTATTTCCATAAAAAAAACCGTAATGACAGTCGTTTAACCAGTAAAACTTCACCAAACAAAAAAAAATATGCGCCGGTCTTGAATAGTCAGGATCAGAGGCATTCTTTTCAATTTGAACTGTTGTCATGCAACGATTTACATAGTTTTAATCGGTTACTACAATTTACGTAGTTTTATTCGGTTGACCTACATTTTTCGTTACGGAAACAGGTTTCTCGGAATGATGGCAATATTTAACATACAATTTTAGCTATAAGGTCTGGCGAAACCTGGGAAGTAGGTTTTGCAGAAATAACCGGGTCAAAAGTTATTATTGAATATTCCTTACAGTTGCGAAGACTGACATTTAAAATTGGCTATGACCAACTTATAGAATCAGGCGTTTCCGAAATCCGGGATTTTTGTATGTATTATTGGATTTCGGTTGATTACTTCCAAAAGATGGTAAAGTAACACAAAAAGCTAAGAGTCAGGCGTATTACGTGATAATTCACATTTCACTAAATCAGGGTTGATATAGTGACAACAGAATCAATTACCTCGTCATCCGTGGCTTCAGGCTGTATTCCCTTAATGGATAGCGTCCATCCCGTGGTTGAGTAGCCTGCTTAGCTGCTCGCCTGTCCCGGAACTCTTCGCCGAATGTCTGGATCAGGTCTAGCTTGCTTCCAGGTGATGGTGGATTGCAAACACCGCGTATCCAGCCACGTCTTCGCTCTTCCTTTCAGCTTCAGTATTGTTTTCATTCGATTTTCATGTGGTAATGCCAATAAACGAAACAGTTTAATCGATATTGGCACACCAGTCCCTCACGCTGCAGGAACGCACATCGGGATCGAATGGCCATTAGTAGCGATTGCCACGATCCCGAGATGGCGCCGGTACATCGGTCGGACAGCTCTGCAGTCACGGCGCTTGTTGTAGTTTGTTTTGTGGTTAGCGTCACCAGACTCAACACTTGTTCCATGGAAAAACTTGGGTCTGGCTGGGCGGTCGGCATAGGTTTGCGGACCCGGGATCCAGAAGGCTTCAGAAGGGGCGAGTTGGATCCCACCGCTGCTATCGGCGCGTGAACGCCGTCGTCGTCAGATCTCACAATATATTGGCTTACACCAATATATTACACACTCACACAATTACACAGTAATTAGGTAACAGCTGGAAGTATTAACGCAAGTTTGAATAAAATAACTTACTCCAGATTAGGGTGTTTATTTCACGATAGGTGAATCAAGAATTACCTTTCTTTCGAAATACAATGTCTTTTATACACAGAAATGGCGGGCTTAACATAGCAATATTTAACTTTGCAAGGCGGGAGAAATCAAAATAAATACTTAATAACCATTATTCTAGCGGTCATATTAAAATAATTCATACTATTAAAATAAACAGATATAACAATATTTTACAAATATCAAACGGGTGTGACAACATAATTCCTTATTATTGAACAAACGGAAATTACAATTAATTCAAAATAGACGGAAATACGAATATTAGTTCTGTAAATCTAAACATGTCAAATACAAAACTAACTACCTTCAAATACGTTAATGAATCTACATGAGTCAAAATAAAATCATAACTACCCTTAAATAATTAATTATAAGCTATTTAAAATCAACATTATGGTTTTGCGCCCATATATACTAAGTGAGTTATACTCAAAGAATGACTACGTATCATTATTTCAAGAAACTTCTGGAAAAGATGAAGCAGATTCTTCTAGGACAAGAGTCACATGGCCAAACACCATGTAATCACAACAAAAACAGTAGGTACGCATGTCCACACAGTACATAATCGTGAACGTAGTTAAATAATGATTAGTCATGTCTGAACATAATCAAATCTATCAAGTAGGCGTCTCCTTGCGCCCGAGTCGTGAGAACACCGAAATTGATTTCTTATTAAACACTATTTGTCATTGAGTCGAGGTTTTGTTTGTTTTGAGGCATGTAATCAATGTTTTTGAAGTTTTTCCTTGTGTTGTAATAGATGAAGATTTTCTTTTGTTTTGATTATTCTGTTGTGATACACATGTTTGAGCTCATCTTTCGGATATTTTAATATTATAGCATAATAACATATTTTGTATCACACAGACTCGTTAAAAAATCATTTGTGTGGAAAATTGAATTACGGATACTATGTATTTCGTAGGTTTTTATTGGATCTGACGGACTTGGAAGTTCATTGTTTTTCTGTGAACCAGACTGCTAAACAAAGTTTTAGTTTTTGCTTTAGATCTTAATATCAATCACAAATAATGACCTAAAATCTATCACGTCTTGTAAAAACCATTACCAACCTAATAAATCACCATATTTTTCCTGATATAAGTTCTGCGCGTGATAATTTTAACACGTTTTTTCTTATAGCTGTTATAATTCGTAGGAAAAACCATCGGGTTTCTATGATTACCAGACAATAAAATTGTACGGGGACTTTACAGAGCAATAATTTAGTCGTGATTGTGGTATTGTTGTTATTATATCTACGACTTACGTACTTTGTAGTAAAAATGGAAAATGTTGTCAATCACTTCTTGAATTTTCTTTAACCTCTTCCTCGTGTAGGACTATTTAGTTCTGTTCTTGAGCTAACCTTCGATGTTATTTAGCATCTTTAAAAAACATAAAATCACGCCAAATAGCGGGCGAGCCTATTGCCATCAAATCCAGACTCCATAGCTTCCTGTTAAAAAAAAAACTTCTTGATAGAAATTCCTGATGGAAAAACCCAATAGCACTTTGCACCACCTGAGAATCAAACCTAGAACCTCATGCTCAGCAGTCGCGCTTGTGATCACTAGACCAACGAAGCAGTCAGTGCCTAAATAACTCCTGATATTTTACGAAAGTGACACAATACTACACCTGGTACAATGAATTTTGTGACCATAATTAAATCCGAAACTTTCACTACAAACTAACGATTAATTTAAAAAAACTGTAACATCACATTATGCAAATACAACGACAAATAGCTCTTGCTCAATTCGAATATAAAATATTCTCAACTTAAAACAATACCGCATTTAAAAATACAAAACCCTTTCTTATCTTAACCGACATCCACGAAATGTTGAAATGTCGCAAGACAAAAGACCGTGTGAATCTAAATCTTGCTTCATAAGAAAAAAATACAGGCCGATAACTCACTTTGGGAGCACGAAGAGACAGATCGGTAATTTCAAAAATTATCTAGCTTTAGGCAATATAATTGGAGTGACGACACTCATTGCATAAGTTCGTCACATCACTTCTTTTTTTACTCTGTGTTCATTACGCACGCGACCTTTCTAAAGTCTAAGTCATCTTTGTTTTTGTGTGTCAACTGCTCTTATTTCGTTAAAGTAAAGATCATTTTTGCTTAGCCATGTAATTAGGAATGGGTATTAAATGTTTGTAGATCACAGTGACGTGATGATCACGAAGTATTACATACTAAATTGAAGCAGCTGATCTTTTTCCGAAGATTCTTTGTCGTCATTGAGATGGAGATTTTAATCAAGAATTTTCGAAGCAATGAAGAAGGGATGTTTTTTTTGGTGATTGAATATTTATCTGCGTTATCAAGCGTGTTTAGATGAAAAACAGCTATTGATTGAGATATATCACTTTTTCCGTTATAGAAATTAAATGTATTTTTACCTTTACCCAACAACAAAGTAACTGCTGTTGTAAATAGAGATGTGAAAACTAGAAAAACCGCAAGCAAGATAAACCTATATAGGTACTTACAAACAAAAGTTTTGTCACCCAAAAACTATAAACTAGTACTTGCCCGCTAATTCGTCTGCAAAAATTGTTCTAGCTCCGCTAATATGCTTGGTACAAATATAATTTATAACCTGTATCACCCACGAATAATGTTCATTTCCATAAATGATTTTCTTTTTAGAAATGGTTCATTAGTTTCAGAAATTACAAACTTACACATAACAGAACACCATGCCTGTAATCTCCGAAGGGTTAGGCAGAGGTGTACCTAATAGTACACCCACATTTCGCCAGTTATGTTTATAGTATAGACCAATCCAGTCACCGAGAGAATATTCTCAACGTAATCCGCTTAGAAGTTCTCAACGTAATTCCCATAGAAGTTCTCAACGTAATTCCCATAGAATTCCCCTCTGATTCCTACAGGATCACACTCGTGATCTCATCTATACTTACTGTACCCACCACAGTTTCAATGTTCGGAACATAAGACATTGTCTGGGCTGCGGTGGCGGTTGGACAAAAGACTTCACTGTTTATTTGCCGCCCATACCCTACCTGCGGTTTATGGAAATTGGTTTGCATGTAAGTAATTTTCTAAGTCAGACCGGCGACCGTTTTCTAAAGGATTTTGTCTTTGATGTTAGTGGTGCTGGATGTGGCTTTAATATCATTATCCGCCAATTTTACCCGCTACTGGGTATAGACCTTTATTATCTTGTACCAAACTCCACGTTCTTATACAAGCCTTTTTTTGTTTTTTCTTGAGGGGTGGGAAATCTTCAAAAAACTCCTCCCGCTCTTGGGCAGAGTGAAAGGGAGTGTCAGACTTCTACTGACTAAAAACCACCCATGTTCCTTCTTAGCCCTTTATGTCGAGGCCGCGGTATCTCTTGGGAACAATCCGCAGCCCCGACGGGTCTGTGGGTTGTTCGTATCTTGTTCGGTCTTATACAAGCCTCTTAAAGGATATTTTCACGATGGCAACTTTTTTTTTTAAACAGCAATATCGTCTGCCCATCTCGCTGCCGGACGACCAACACTTCTCAAGTATTTCTTCACAAGTGTTGCTGCCATGAGGATCCCCACCATGCCTTCCTAGGTGTCCTGCACAATGGTTTTGATCAACCTACGTGTTTTTCCCATAGTACAAGAATTACCTGTAATTTTGTTGATTGAAACAACTACTCGTATCATTACGTCGCACGAATAATACTGCTATTCCTAAATGTTTTTATTTAATGCGATGCAATTAAAGAAACAATAGAGGAGTTGCTAAGCCTTAGAAAAGTAAAAAGCCTTAAGCTACTCACAATAACATACCTATACAAAATTTCTACTTCTTTAATTAGAATACGTCACCAGATATGAATATGCACAAAAATAAATAAAGATTCCTTGCCATTTCAAATACCTTTACATCTGCAATCTTCTCACTAGCCACAACACCCGACCAAGTTGAAACACACCGCACAGCACAACTGTCTAACTAACATCGTGACTTTTTAATTTGGCAGCATCGACTTAGAAATTCGTTTTTCATGTCCATAGATGATTATTTCTTAACTTCCTTGCAGGATGGATCGTTGAGGTTAGATTAGTACGATTACTCCGTAATTCTATTATGGAGAACATTTTGGTCTTGCGAGCCATGGATTGTGGTCCTTTTGGTTGCCAATAAAGGTTTGAATGGCTTGGGTAAGAATGCTTGGCAATTTTGATTACAAATTACTTTTTTGTAGGTGTTTTTTTCTAATTGCATTTAGAATTTGATCTTTACCCACGAAAAGGAAGAGCTTGATTGCCAATTTTCAATATATTGTCATCGTCTACACTTCAGTGTATACGTATGACGATATACATATCGTCTTCGCTGAGCGCTCCAAAATATCACGGCTCGCTGCGGTGTGGGTAGATTTGTAAGTTAGTCGCGTGGTGTCACCACTGCTTGCGATTCACTTTATGTCCGTACCAATGACTGGTCCGACATATTCCGAGCGTGGTATAAAAGGGGCGTCACATAACGTGCTACCAGAAAAGATTTTCGGAAAACAATTCTGAGCCCAAAAATTGTCAGCAAAGTTCAAGTCACCTTTTCAATTCCCCTCGGCTTTTCCATCTGTACAATATTAATCTCGGGTGTCAACGGTAAACATTTTCAAGATAGGAATGCTTTTGGTTCAAGTTTTGAGCATTTGAGTGAGTGTCCTCAGAACTTAACTTTTGGTCTCAGCATGTTAATTGATAAGTTGAACCTATTTCTAGGTATTTTGTGTAATATGCGATTAAGCACCTTAACATTTTTTCCAATAACATTAAGTAAGGACTGTTTCTTGTAGTAAGTATATCGGAGTATTATTTAAAATTACATTCAGATACACCTTCCACTGTTTGACTCTGCATCACTCAAAGCTTAACTGATATAAATGCTTACGGTATAATGTCTGCCTCCCTACTATTTGTGCTTGAAGTGTTAAACATGATTGTTAAACAAATGATCCTTTTGCGAAACAAATACTTTTTCTCATAATGTATAAAAATCTCTCCTTTACTTCTCCTTATTTTACGTTATCAACTTAACTCTTATATTAAGTTCAATAACAGTTGTATGTAGTACCTTATAATCGAAAAAAGATCTTCCAAATTTCAAAATGATGGTAAGTAATGTTGGGGCTGCGGGTTGCTTGCAAGAGATACCGCGGCCTCGACATGAAGGGCTTAGAAGGAACATGGGTGGTTTTGAGTCAGTAGAAGTCTGACACTCCCTTTCGCTCTGCCCAAGAGCGGGACGGGTTATTTGATGATTTACCACCCGCCAAAAAAAAAACAAAGGTTAGTACCTAATGTTTTTATAAAAAGATATTCATGAAGTTGAGCATGAGGTCCTGGGTTCGATTCCCGGGTCGGGCAAAGTGTTATTGGCTTTTTCCATCAGGAATTTATCAGTAACAGCCACGGAGTCTGGATTTGTGCCCGGTTGATGGCAATAGGCTCGCCCCCTATTACATGGGACTTAAACATAACTGGCGAAATGTGGGTGTTCTATTAGGTACACCTCTGCCTAACCCTTCGGGGATTACAGGCGTGATGTTATGTTATGTGATGTTATGTTATTCATGAAGTTTCAAATTTTTCGTTTCCTCTATAGAAACCGCTTATCTCTCATGGCTTAAACACAATACTAGAGATTAGAGCGGGGGGGTGCGATTATTAACTGTCGTCTAGCTCTGCGAACAGCTGATCAATCATACGTCCTTAGGATATTAACAAAAGTAAGCTCCGAAAGTATTGTGGAGAACAGTGTTTGTCTACAATGTTAGTTTCTTATTGTCTTTGTCGAGCGTATGAAGGTAAACGATTTCCTTTAAAGTTATAGTTACTCAAATAGATGTTTTAACTTTAAAATTATTGCATTTTAAATTGAAGTTAAATGGATAGACTTTTTTATATTTATATTATGTATAAAAAAAAGACAGACATAATCCAAACAGTGACTAATTGGCGATTTTATAGCAATGGAATCTTTGGAAAATGGAATCTTTACATTACAATCTTTGGATGGATTTCATCGACTTCGGGGGTTGTCGAGACGGCATTAACAATTTTGTGTCTAAATACATATTATCATAACATCACGCCTGTAATTGCCGAAGGGTTAAGCTGAGGTTCTCACACCCACGTTTCACCAGGTATGTTTAAGTGGAGGTGTCTCATGAGATGACGAGAAACAGAGAAGTATGGAAGAGGAAGACATGCTGCGCCGACCCCAAATGAACTGAGAAAAGGGCAAGAGAATGATGATGTTGATGTTTAAGTGGACTTAAACCTATTGGGACCTGACCTATTACCATCAAACGGGCACAAATCCAGGCTCCGTGGCTGCTACTGAGAAATTCATCATGTATTATATAAACCTAATAACACTTTGCCCGACCCGGGAATCAAACCCAGGACCTCATACTCAGCAGTCAATCTAGTCTAGCACTAGACATTATCAGTATTATGAAAATGCCAAATTACGATGACAATCGAAAAAAAATCACGTCCACACCCCGTGAGAACCACCCAAGTGTTCTCAAGTCCAGCGCCGTGATTACACTATAATGATAAACAGACAATAATAAATGACAATAAATCGATGGACACTCCACTGATAAGAACGATGGCATGATAAGTGATAACACTATCTGTGACAAAGTTATTGCAAAATCATTGTGTGATGTGTTCCGACGGACATGCCCGATGAGAGTGTATTGTAAATGGCGATATTTTCAACATGAGAGAGACATTTTGGTTATCTCTTTGTTACTGAAGTAGTAAAAGCGTCAGCTTATCGCTGTGATAAGGTTCCAACTGGTTTTGGAAAGTTCTAGTTAAGTTAGGGCTTGGAAAGCTTAAAAGAGTAAATCAATTCAAAATTACAGTAAATCGATAACAGCTTGAATCAACAATCAGCAACATAGTTGGGAAAAGGCTAGGCAGATAGTGATTCGTAATTGGTTACTTGACTATTTTTTTTACTTGTGATTTGGAAACAGTAAATAAAAAGATTGACAAAATTAAAAAAAAAATTAATATCTTAAAAAATGGCCTAGTTTTTACCGATTTAAAATGACTTGCTAGACAAAGACAGCGCTATGAAGAAGTGACGTCATATTGTCATACCGCCATAGATAAGTAGTACAGATGACCGTTTCGCGAGACAAGGATAGAAAGTGTCCCCACCAAAAACTGCTAAAGCATGTAACTACTCCACCTTTTTATCGATGTTATTACTTTTTTCACAAATCGTGATATTTATGTTAGTTCTTTGAAATAACATAACATTTTCGTGAATTTTTGACAGTAGTCAAATAGACAATTTATTGTTTCACAGTACACAATAAAACCAAACAAAATAAGATTGTTGTGTACTTTTATGGAAATTTAAAAAGAACACAAAAAAGTATTGGTGAGATGAAGAATAGAATAAATACCCAATCATCTGCATGCCTTTTCCCAATTATATTGGGATCAACTTGCACTCTAACCAGATGCAGCTGAATACCAGTATTAGTTCTGGGTAAGATGGTGATACATCTTGGTAAGACTGAATGTTTGACTTTCGGGCCACTGAGAACCTGCAACGACTGTCAAAGATGTACAAAATAATGACTGACGGGACCTAAGGCTTAACGTGTTTTCCGACGCTCGGAGGAAACTTATGTCTCGATTGTCACCCATCCACATATCAACCTAGTCAAGCGTGGGTTAACCTAAAGATTGATCCGAGTGGTAGTTATGGCTCTTTGGTAAATTGATCCCACTCAGATGGGACCCGCGGGATGAATCTACCAATTGCATTATTTATAGGTATTACTTTTTTCCAATTTAAGTGACAAAGTGCACTTAGGACGGCTTGTCTGAAACCAAAACTTTGCCATATGAACTACAGACGAAGCTAGTTATGTAGCCAAAAAAACAAAATCTTGTGAAAAAATTAGAGCTTAAGATTTCCAATTGAAAAGCCATTGCTCTTAGTTGCACCAGAGCTACAATATTTTAACCTTTATACGCTCAAAATGGCTAATCTTCAAAATAATTGTCCAAGAAATTACAACTAACCCGCAAACACATCACTACAGTAATGTCAGTCTGTCACACTAAGAGTATATCTAATTAGTTGGATATAAGGGCTCGTGTCAAGTGCCATTCAAGTGGACATTGATTGCGGTCCAAAAGACCAGGGAGGGACGCAAAGTGGGGTAAGTTGAGTTAGTTGTGTTTTTGTAAGAAATTATACTTTTATGGGATCTTACAAAATTATATATTAAACAACGCAATTGCGTTTTGTAACTGTGGAAGTTCTCTATTAATGCGTTAGCTGGTGTAGTTCAGATATGTACCTACTTACTTATAATTAATGTAGATTTAAAATTTTCAGAGTATTGGAATATCCAGCAGTGGACGTGTTTCGGCTGAAACAATGATCATGATGAGATTTAAAATCACCATTCCGCCTGGAGAAGAAGATAAAATCAATGTTTACTCCTTCTCTGTATGAAAAAACCACCTTGCCCCCAAATAGGACAGTAAAAGTTTGGTCGGTATTATTGTGTCTGTTGCTGTATCTTTTATGAGCACAAGAAAACCTAAGCTCTATCTTCACAGACCGCTACTTCATCTTCTGCTGCAGAAAAGCTATGTATTGAAGTAAGAAACAATGCCAGAAGTGCTGTTTGATAATTATATTATATTTGTGTCTTAGTATCTCCATAAACATAACTAGACACCATTTACAATTTGTGACAACTAAATTACAGGTTTTCAAATCTCACAAGATGCACCCCAAAAACGACACATCAGAGGTACTCCACTTTCCAAGTCCCAAAGTCACCAGACGACCAAAGCTTTTGCCCGCCCTTGCCCTTTGCCAAGAATTCCCCAAACATTCCTCTACGATTAACTTTAGATAAATATCTGAAAGTGCCACTTATCCACTATTAATTAATAAGAAATGGAGAATTGTCACTGTCAATTTCGTTAATTTTGATGCCTGTTAATTGGTTACTTTATGGCCGTAAAGAAAGGTCTGAGAGTCCACGTGTACGGTAAGCAACTACTCATATACGGCTGGTACAGGTAAGTACTAACAATAAAATACTATTGTCCGACGACAACAGTATTGTGACGTCATTTTAATATGTGCCAGATGCCAAAAAATAAACTTTGGATGGGTAGCTATACTCACTTTCCTAATCTAAAGTTTTTTAAAGTGGCCGTAAAAACATAGATAACTTTTAAGGTGATTTGAGTACAACAAGTCATATTTAGACAAAAGGTAACAAACAAAACAGACATTTTACTTAAAACAAGCTTATAGCAAAGATATCTTTAAAAACGAGCTATACATGTGCGACTTCATTTTAGTTTTGTTTTCAGCAATCCTTTTTAATTGAAACCCATTCCCCATCAACGTAGCCATCAGTTAGCTAACCCTGCATTGTTATCCAAACTAAACGTGAATGTAAAATTTTAGCTAAATCATTTAGGGATAACTGTTTTAAAATTCAGTTCCTAGATTTGAACTAACTAAACCTACAAACATTGCAAGTGAAATAAAAGTTTATAAAAAATGAATGTAGATAATTGCGACAGTAAACTCGTCAATTATTTCCACCAACGACAACCTAATTCAAACACAGCACAGAAAAACATCCCCTATCAACCGCTAATGACACCTCAACAATTGACAGACCCTCAAGAAAAACAAAGGACGTTGCGGCAGCAATGCCAATGATTGGCACTGCCCATTATCGGGCATAACACGCGTAAGTTCGGTGTGCCCGCATTAAGCCCGGATTACAGGCGATTGACCGGGAGAACGATCGTTGTGTGACCGATTTTGCCCGCGCTGGGGTAATTGTGATATAGAAATATAACGTTGGATACACAACGACTTTTCGGCTATATTTCGTGTATCAGAAATGTCATTTTGTGTGTGGAAAATATCCGTTTTCCCATCATAAACGTCAATGTCAACTCAACCCATAATTTTGTATCATGGAACAGTTAATATTACATTTCTGACACACGCTGTATGGGTACAGACAAGTATTATATTTTTGAGTTTTACTAGAACCTATTTATAGAGAGAATGTTGATAACAATTCAGATGTTAAAATACTCACAAATTGTTCATATTTTCCAGCCGTAGATATTCATAGAACCAATCGGCCACGAATTCATCAAAATAATCCTATTTTATTAAATAATATTTAAAAATTTATGAATTAAATGTAAAGAAATAAATAGAGAAAATAATAAACAACGGTAATTAAAAAAACTATCATTCGTTTCAGTTAACGCTTTCCTTGTCGCTTTGAGACATTATTACGAGTTACGATTACGACTGTAGGAATATACATAAAAGTAGTGCATAATAATATAAATTATACGTAATTAAATGTTGGAAAATGCAATAGTGTAGTAGTGTTTGGTAACATTATTTACATTCTCTTAGAAATATAGAAAAATCTCAAATTCTTATTTTTTTTTAGATAAGAAATGAAACAGTTTTGAATAACGCTATGAATGAGACAGCCATTTTTTCTTGCAATTGCAGGTTCCTAAAGTTATTAATTTGAACTAAAAAGAAAAAAATATATTTTAAGGAGGTGTATTTTCGTGGCAACAATTTTGAGTCTTCATCATCTGTGATTTGCTCTTGAAATTCTTCGTCAATATTAATACAGTCTAATAATAAGCACTCTTGAATGGAATTTCCTTCGCTCAAAGCATTACTATATCAGTCATTATAGAGTACCGAGAAATCTTATCTCAAAATGACCATTTCATTTATTTTCGGAGACACAGGAGTCATACCACCTGCACTTGAGATGGCTGAAGCTTTTAGAGAAGCATCAATAGATTCTGATTGTGCCACTTCAGATTATATAACACCGGAATATGAACCTTAAGCTAAGACAACAAAGCCTAATGTTGAGAAAGAGGACAATGTTGCTGACAAATCTCTCGAAGTTAATGAAATGGAACGAGTAATGAGTAAAATTGTACTTAATGATGCTTGCGTTGCGGTCGAATTTGGTCTGACAGGTGATGATATTGGTGCAATGTAATCAGGTTCAAAGGAAACTAGGCCTAAACAACCAGTTGATACAGTTGAATTTTGTATAGATAGAGATAAAAGTTTCTTGGCGCCACGCTTTGTCATGCCGATACGATCTATATCCGGTGCAGTTTCGGGATGAAAATATTTTTACTTATCTTAAGTGGTTGTATCTGCTTATTAATTACCTTTGGAGGGTACATCTCGAGCTGTCAAATCAAACACTTTGTCGGTACTATTCGATCTCTTAACTAATAGACGATGATTCTTTGAAATTGTGACGTAGTCAATACTTTAATGTTATGTCAAAATCTGAGTGAGCATTCGTAATGGAAAACCTCTTAATTTATTAGTTAAGTCATCCATATTTCTAGCAGACACGTTTTGTATTTGACATTAAAGAGCTGTTTTTTTCTGATCGTTGATTACAATCATCTTTGTTAATTTTATATTATCTACCTAAGTCAGTAGTAGGTACTAGGTAGTACTTAATTTCATTCATGTTGATTGTAGTAGCCGATTTTAGAATTCCTATTTTAACTTTCAACATTACGTAGGTAAGCGTCCCCATCAGTATATTTATCTTACTGCGGTACTCAGAGATATTTAATGATTACTTAAGCCGTCCCTTAGTAAAGATTTGACATACTTTTGTACGAGTATGACAAAACTGTCAAAACCTTTACTAAGTAATGGCCTAAGTAATCATTAAAGCTCTCTGAGTGCGGCAGTGAGTGTATTTTTTAAATATTCGATATAATATTTTTAGCGATGAATCGTCTTTGTAAACGTGTACGATGTTGACCGCAGCATCACTTATTATCAGTTGAGTAGAGTCAAATATTCCATGTTATACAATCAGTTTCAGGATTGTGACCGTTGGACTGCCAAGTTATAGGTCCCAGGTTCAAAGCAGAGACCTCTGATTTTTTAAATTAATGTGCGTAGGTATTGTAAAATATCACTTTCTTCGGTAAAGGAAACTAAGCATGCCTGAGAGATTTTTTCTCGACGGCATGTAAAACCAAGTCAGAGGCCGAGCCCGTCGGGGCTGCGGGTTGATCGCAAGAGATACCGCGGCCTCGACATGAAGGGCTAAGAAGGAACATGGGTGGTTTTTAGTTAGTAGAAGTCTGACACTCCCTTTCGCTCTGCCCAAGAGCGGGAGTTATTTGGCAGCAGCTGAAAATCAGCGTCAGATGGTACACACACTGTGTTGCCATCTGGTTTTATGCTGAGCTGAGGCCCTTTTGGTATTATCAGCTTGTTTCTTTTGTAAAAATAAGGTGTTTTTGTGAATAATGCCAAATAAACGCAATTTTTTTTCTTGATAATTTTCCACCCGCCAAAAAAAGGGCCATGTTCGACATATAAACTGTCATCAGGTTTAGGCACTATAACCCCACGATAAAGACGAGCAAGATTACAGTAACATTATCAAACACTTCTCCTAACAACGTCTTCATTTCTTCAATATCCTCAAAATATTCAAAGCTTTACCCCAAAATCACAATGCGATAACAATCAGCCCAATTAAACGATATCACCGAATCAGACGCTGGTCACCTACCGTTAACATCTTCACTCCTACTTCCTGCATTACTAAGAGATAATACCTACATAGAAATTGTGTATTAAAGTCACCTCATAAATATGTATATGTTTCGGTCTGTGGTCACCGCGACTCTTGCGCAACTGTACTGCGTTGTTGATGACTCGGATACAGGGATATGTTGAGATGACTTTGATGCTACATTTTTTTGATTTAATTTAAAAGGAGTAAGTGATAGCGTGTCGATTGACGAGGAGAATGGATGATGACTTGGCGCCGACCCCAAATAACATTACAAGGACAGAAAGATGATGATGATTTGGAAGATCGATAGCACAGAAAAAATAAATATTAAAAAAATGGTACGCTAGATTTTGATGTATGAGAATCAATTTTGAAATGATTTTGACAATGCGTAACATTAACTACGTCTGTGACTATTTTTTCTTTTTTAATACACGTTGCCCCAATTTCTCCTATATCGTGGGTGCGTTTACGAATATTTAAACTCACATACACAATAACACAGACCCGGAACAACTATTTGCAGGCCATACAAAACATGATTCATATAATTTTCCAATTTTGATTGTAGTAAAAGGGGCCATTTTAGAACTCCAGGTCCTCCTCAGTGTTGTAATTACTTAATAATTCCTTAGATGAGAAGAAGTAAAATACTGCCATATTCAGAAATAAAAGACCTACCAACTACCTATTTCGAACTGTTTGATTCTTATAAACCTTTTTCAAACCCTTCGTCTCTAGGTCGACTCCACTCCTTTCGATGTCCATCACATTGGCGTACCAGAGTAATAGAAAAAGTGATAGGTACACCGCGGATCCTATCACCGTTTGTTTGACTGCAAGAATAAAGCAATGTCTCTTGTGCACTGGTTTTTATGCACTTTTCAGTGCAGTTTTTTCGAAACGTTGTGGGTTATTGTTTCTTTCATTGTTTGAAGGAGGTATATACTGATGTTGCCGGTTGTTCGAAAGAGATTCCGTGGCCCCAGACACAAAGGGCTAAGATGGAACATATTATCTTTTTTTTAGTCAATAGAAGTCTGACACTTCCTTCGGCTCCGCCCAAAGCGGGAGGAGTCATTTGATGATTTCCCACCCTTAAAAAAAAAGAAAAACGGTATATACTGATGTAGACATACCTACTGCCAGTTCAATATAGAAATAAAATATTTAAGTGTCAAGACCATAATAAGCAGTTAATTGGTCCACTATACGCGAACAGAACGATAACCAAAAATGTGGCTGGGCCAGACTGGAGGCAGAACTCAGAGTATAAGGTATTGTAGCATATCTTAAATTAGGACTGTTTCCATCCGTAAACCGCTATATAGGGAGTAAAAGTACCCTTAACGCAAAGGAATGGCACTTGTTCTCCCCACCAATGCGATTATTTTTTTGTTCTAGACCATACCTGGGAACCTCCTAGTTACGGAGATATTGGGGGTCAAAGTTCCAAATTTTTCACAGCAGTTTTTGTAAATACTAGTTTTTCTGGTTATAACTTCACTTAAATTACCTCCATGACCCGTTTACTATTCAAAGCATCCACTAGCACAATTTTTGAACAGTGACACATTGAGTTTTACTGTAAAATGTGATTTTTGACCCAAAAAAAAAGTCGTTTCCCAGCATTGACTTATATATTACTGCGTAAGGACTGGGCGGACGGCATGTTAAAATGACGCCTCAAACGTGGTCCCAATATGGTCTTTCCTAAGCCGAAGTGAACTAGTCCACGATCGGCTCTCTTCGGGTGCGGTCGTAAATTTTATAAGCTTCTTTATTTATGTTCTTTATACCTCGAAAATACCACGCCGCTTATACAAGGTTACATTAACGAGCAGACTACACCGATTCTCTGTATGGCGAACGCGTAGAGCAAATGTTCGGACGACCGTATCTTTAGTTTTTATATCAATGTTTCCCAGCAAAAAATTTTGCGTAGGGGTACTTAGTTTGATGTACAGAATGATTGGTTGACGGCTGTGTATGGGTTGATTTACACCCTGTATACTGCAGTTGCAGTTGATCTATTGTTGGGGACATTTTTAAACATGATATATTATAAACATTAACAGGATATATTCCAACAAGAAACGTCATAATCAGTAGTAGAGAGTTTTTGTAATATGACTGATGACTTCTTTTGACATTCAGTACCAAGTCCTTTCGGTCACTTGTGTAATTAATTACTGTAGACTAACTGCCGCACTCAGAGAGCTTTAATGATTACTTAGGCCATCACACACATCAAGTAAAGGTTTTGACAGTTTTGTCATACAAAAGTATGTCAAATCTTTACTAAGTGACGGTTTAAGTAATCATTAAATATCTCTTAGTACCGCAGTAAGACTTTTTTATTGTAGAATAATAAATTAAATAGGGATACCCATTATCAGCAAGACATCTTCTCACGCTAGTCACAATCAATGTCAACTGAGGGAAACGGATTGTTTTTACACCAGGGCATTCCCCTACAAAATAATTACAGGCTAGGTACTGCGTAAGCAAGAAATTAAAAATCATCATTAATTTAACTAACAGAATCAGTCACTGTGACAATTGTACGTCAGCTAGTTAGTTTTATAAATGTCAACTTTAATTATACTTTTTTTAAAACTAGCTTATTAAGGGTGGGTTGCACCATATTACTATAACGATAACCAAACCGTAACAAGCCATCAAATTATACTTTTTTAATGCTTTTATGGCTTGTTACGGTTTGGTTATCGTTATAGTAATATGGTGCAACCCACCCTTAAACTATGAATAATTTTGTCGTATCATGACATCTGTGACGAATTTTGAGGTGAATCACCTCATTAATTTTTACATTTGAGATAATAATTCTGAGATTTTCTTTTTAGTTTACGTTAACTACTTAGGTATTATCCATGAGGCTGATAAAGTTCATGAAAATACCATGTTCAATTTAAAAACCTTGCACGACAAAAATCCTCTTAGACTATTCTCAATGCTGGGCGACAGGTCTCCTCTCTGTGTGAGAAAATGCGCTTTGATTCCCAGTGCGGATTGGTTGATGTCACAACATTTCGGAATTTTCAGATCAAGGACATGCTGTTTTCCTCACGATTTTCCTTCAGCGTTTTTATTCTTTCCGCTTTTACTATTATAAGAAACTACAGACAAGAACCTTATTTCCTTTGCTACCACAAACACGAAAAATCCCAATCTTTGGCCATAGATTAATGACAAAATATGAACGACTCGCGATAACCATCCGTAAATAGGGTCATGCATTTTCGCAACAAGGAAGGACGGGCTCGGTCCATAACACCGGTGGCGCGGAAGGAAACTAGGGAAGTTACCTAACATCGGTCACGCCACACCGTTTAATGCTTCGCCACAAGCCACATGCGCGAGCGACACGCGTGTGGCTCTTTTATTTGTTTTCACCGTAGTAGCTGCGACTGCTTCTGCGTAGAAAACAAATATAAGAGCCATTGTCACAGTACTATATGGCTAGAAAGGAGGTGACTGCTGACATGAGGAGAAATAGAGAAGTATGGAAGAAGAAGACATGTTGCGCCGACCCCAAATAAATTGGGATAAGGGCAGGAGAATGATGATGTCACAGTACTGTACCTGGTTAGACTTCCTGTCTTGTGGAAAGGGATGAATAAGGCATCTGTATGTGGTTCAGATAACAATGTTAAGGTGGATGTACGGGGCTGCGGGACTGTTTGAAAGAGATACCACGGCCCAAAGGGCTAAAAAGGAACATGAGTGGGTTAGTCTTTCGCTCCATCCAGAGCGTGAGGAGTCATTTTGATGTTTTCCCACCCACCAAAAACAAAGGTAGATGTGTGGTGTTACGCGAATGGAATTAATAAGAAATGAGTACTTATATCAGAGGAAGTCGGAATGTGACTGAACAGTTATGTAGTAAGCAGTTGGATTGATATGGCTGTATATGGGCGCATTGTGATGCAGAGGAAAGAGGAAAATATTGTGAGGAACAAGGGGTACGAATGTGGATTCACATAAGAGTAGAGGAAGACCAAAAAACGATGTCTGAATTGGGTGAAGGATTATAAGGCAAGAAAGGAAGTGTCTGATGATATGACGAGTAATAGAGAAGTAGGTACTGACCCCAAATAATGATGAAAGATGAAAAAAAAATAAGGGCAGCAGAAAGACGATTCTAAAGCATACCACAAGTCATTGCAGCTCAACTTGTAGAACTAAAGAAACAAAATACGTTTAAATATCGTACATTTAACGGGACACGCGTGCGACAATGCACGCGTGTTGAGATTGATGCACGTCGAATCATCCGAGGTCGTGAACGGAGCGTTGGAGTTAAATGTACGATACCTACACGTATTTTGTTACCTTTATGAAATGTGTTGCCGACTTCGTTTTGCTTCGTGTTCTGTATGTAGATAGAGAGCACAATGCTTTTCAAATTATCGACGTTGGAGTAATTTCTAAAGGAAGAATAATTCTGAAAAATGTATGTGTTTGTAGTACTTTTTAAATAGATTTTAATAAGATTTTAAGTTTAACTTTTGAGTTATGGAACTTTTTCGCAAAACTGTAGCAATAACTTTGTTTTTTTCTAACATATATATGAATAACAAATGTAGCCCTTTTTTTTTGACGGGTGGAAAATCATCAAATAAGGTCCCACTCCTGGGCAGAGCGAAAGGGAGTGTCAGACTTCTACTGACTAAAAACCACCCATGTTCCTTCTTAGCCCTTCATGTCAAGGCCGCGGTATCTCTTGCGAACAACCCCTAGCCCCGACGGGAACAAAAATAGCCTTGCTGTTGAGTGAAAATTGCGAATGGGCGCAGTAATTAAATTGTTTGGTGCTACGGCATCTCATTAGGTTTTTTACGAGTTAGGTACTAACGTTAATCTAAAGGGATTCTCGTTCCCTTTGTGGAAGCTTCATTCATTTTGGTCAATACATATATATCTATACCTCCTATAAACACCACAGATTACATCTTTTAATAACCTCTAATAAACTGTTTTATGACACCAGCAATAATGGCGGCATATCACTCAATCACAACCTAACTTATACCTAACCAGTTTTCATAATAACTTCATCAGTAACTTTATTAATTTATTTTCTCTTTACCGGATATAAATGCCGACAACATTTGGTCATAATTAACCAAAAAATTAACATGTTTGATTATGATTGATTGTTTACTTCGAAACATTTTTAGGTTATGTTACAGACCACGTCAACGAAAATAATTATCATCATTTCAAAACACCCACTGCTAGACATAAGCCTCCCCCAAGATTCCAGTACCAGTATTGTGGGTCTCGCACCCGATCAGTAATTTTTTTAGTATAATAATTATCCTTGCTCTGCAATTGAACGAAAATAATACCATGTAGAAGTTGGGTAGGGTATTATGAAAAAAACAGGCCAAGTGCAAGTCGGTCTTGCACATGAAGGGTTCCGTAGCATTGTAGTAGATATTGAGAGATTTCCAAACCATAGACTTCTTATAGGTTTTCCTGTAATCTTTAAGTGTTGAACTGATTTCTTTATTTTTTTTTTATTTTAGGCTTAGTAGTTTCGGATATAACGGGGAGGAGGGAATGGTCGGACAGACAGACAGACTGACAGACACACGAGTAATCCTATAAGGGTTCCGTTTTTTCTTTTTGAGGTACGGAACCCTAACCTAACGTTTTTGGGTTATGAATATGACTCTTGTAACAGTTTTTTAGACGAAATAAATAAATAAATATCTGCATGCTTGTAAATCCCCTCACATGTCATGTAACATACTCTAAATATATGTAAACCCGAAAGGTTTGCGTAACTACACGGCATCGGCACCGGTTGGTGATTTATTAGTAGAAAATGTTAGAGAATATGAGTTAAGAACACGACAGCTGATTGTGATTAAACGAACAAACAGTAAATAAAAAAGGTTTCCCGTCGGGGCTGCGGGTTATTCGCAAGAGATACCGCGGCCTCGGCGCAAGGGCTAAGAAGGAACATGGGTGGTTTTTAGTCAGTAGAAGTCTGACACTCACTTTCGCTCTGCCCAGAGCGGGAGGGGTTATTTGATGATTTACAAACCCCCAAAAAAAAAAAAAGGTACACAGGTTTAAATATTATTAGAGACAGCATAGTGTCGTGTAATAGAATAAATGAACGAAACCAGTATAGACATGCAGACAGAAACTTTAACCATACATTCATAAGTTAAGTCTGTTTGGTAAGTCAGATTTTGATTTAATTATTTTAAAAAAAATACTTATCAATAATGCAACCAAATACTGAAAATGTATAACTCTATTTTGTACAAAAACCAGCGAAAATTTTTAACACTGCAACTAAAATCAATGGTAAAAGTTTGTAAACTTGACACAATATCTTTTAGAGAGCTTGATTGATTTTGATTTTCTAATTGTGTGTAAAACAAAATAACCTCTTTATCACTATTTTTTCTTTTTTCATTCATTATTATTATTATTATCACAATATGTTCATTTAATCCTTATTAAAAGAAAGAAATAAAAAATAAATATTTAGTACACTCGCATTTTCTTAATTTATTTCAACTTATTCAATTTTTATTAACGGGGCAGTTACTGTAAAAAACGAAGAACCTGCACTAAAACCATTTATTCCATAAACTAAATCGTCACTTTTCTTTTACAAAATTCCACAACTAATGCGAAACAGCTGTCTAAGGACACCGCCAAAGCTTTCGTAATGTATTGAAAACTATCCAGGCAGTCCTAAAAACTGCCGGCTTTAGATTGTAACGTCGTAAAGCAAGCGACTAAATCATAATTAGTGGTACTAGATGCTATCGTAAAACTGACGACAGTCGCTAAATATAATATTACTTGAATACGTAAAAAGTTGATGTGCCTGTGTTAAGCTTGGTGCACACATTGACTTTACGAAGTTTACAGATGGTTACAGGTCTTAGTTGAGCGGCTGCGGGTTGTTCGAAAGAGATACCGAGGCCTCGACACAAAAGGCTAAGAAGGAACATAGGTGGTTTTTAGTCAGTAGAAGTCTGACACTCCCTACCGTTCTGCCCAGAGTGAGTCATTTGATGATTGCCCACCCTCCAAAAAAAGGCCTTAGTTGAGCCATGGGTGTTACGGCACGATTTTAACTGTCAAGATCAGGAAAATCCTGTTCTAATTCGTATTTTTCCATGTTGAATTAGGGTTAAATAATTTTGAAAATTATAATTTATGCTTTAGCTCTATTTTTGGTTTACAAATAAAACTATGCTTTGTAATTTGAAATGTCCTTAAATAAGGTATTTATTTTCAATCATTTCGTGCCTACTTGAAAAGTAAATGTACATGAGGAGTAAATGCTATCTTGACGTGTAACAGAGAAGAATGGAAGAAGAAAACGTGTTGCGCCGACCCCAAATAGAATGGGATAAGGGCAGGAAGATGATGATGATGATGTGTGCCTCCTTAACAAAGGAATTATTTTTCAAAATATTTTACCTACTTGAACTATCTCTACCTTACCTAACCTTTACCACCTACCCAACCATCCATTAATTGGGGGGGGATTAAATATTGTCATTGAAACGCTAAGAAGAAGATCCATCCATTATATCCTTACCTTTACAGCAGTACGACGCTTGGTGTACCCTTCTTACGAGATACGTCGTAAATTTGAAATGTTACCTTACATTGTAGTTTGGTTCATTGTGCCGACTTTAATACTAAGTTAGATCAATAATAAGCCTAAAATCACTTTGGAGCTTAAATATAGTTAAACGACTTGATCTTTAAATCTCTCATCATTGACAAACTGGGTCGTCTCACTGCTTAGAAGGCCTTCTTGATTTTATTTTAAAGTTCTTGCTGAAATACCTGACTGTAATTATGTTACTCATAATATGAAAGAGTTAGCTTCAGTTTAGTTTCCGCCCCAGACTAGTCAGATCAATCAGTAGACCAGCCTGTCCACTGAAGCGAAGCGAGGCTGCGGAGAGGAGAAACAGAGAATAAAACCTGTCATCTGTTCCAGTGTGCAATCCTATTGGTTAATATTTAGCCTCGCTCAGCTTCAGTGGACAGGCAGCCTAACTGGATTGTGGAGGTCAGAAAAGCAGTCGCTCTATGTAAAATACAAGTTTTCAGTTGCATCGTCGACTGGAAGTCGACGTCGCTGACATTCAGATAATTTTTTTTTTTTTTTTTTTTTTTTTTTTTAAAAAAAAACGTTGCCCCATACTAGGAATTTCTCCTGTATCGTGGGTGCGTTCACAAACATTTAAACTCACATACACAATAAATTTATCACTGAAAACAAAGAAAAACACATATGCTGGAGTCTCATATATTTGTCACATCGCTTCTCTTCACAGTTTTTTCGAGTGTGAGTGCCGAAGCATAATCAGACTTTAAACTCCCCACAGTTGGGACACTGGGCTTCTCCCTGTGGTATGGATGGATCATAATTCACCACACGGGCAATGCAGGTCAATGGTTCTTGGATATGCTACTTACGTCACAATGTCGTCCTTCACCATTTAATTCGATAGAGCTGTAGTGGGTGTACGTATATTATATATACGTGGACATGTAATCACAATCTATGTTCTACAACTACTGTCGTCCTTGCCTCACACGCAGCCAAAGTGGTATCTGCACTGCCACCACTGTCGCTACTGAAGTGGCGAAATTCTGGGCCAACAAAATCTGAAGTATATCGAGTCAACAGTACGAAGAAAAAATCATTTTTTGCAAGAGTTTTCTCGAGAATCTCAATCATATCTACAGGACGACTCCGTCCTTTCTTTTTCCATTAAATAAAACAAAAAAAAAATTATTGCACTTTGTTGTCCAGTAAGCAGGGTCTAATTATAAACATTAACATATAGTGACTGGGGACAAGGTTCTCACAACGCTCGGCTGCGCCCGCGTCGAGACATTTCACTTGTGCGTTTTTACTTCTTATCGCTAAAGGTGGGTTGCACCGTGAACTTAAAGTTAATTAAAAGGTAGAGTATGTTGTGGTGAAATGGTGAGTCTTGTTGAGGAGTGTGTGCAATGTTATGTCCGATAATAGTGTTATTGTTAAGATGTAGATGAATGAATAGAATATAGATATACCTACACCTTGTTTAAATTCTTTATATTCTGTTTTTTTCTATTAAGCAAACTTTATTCTCACATAAATGACATAATCTTTTAATTTAATTCAATCAAAATATTACTTTCGACTTAGGATGCTTAATAAGAAAACCGCCAAGACACGCAACACAACTTATATATCAAATTAAAAACAGAGCAAAAAACCAACTCTTCACTTCAAAACCACAAATCCCCGTTTAACCTCAACTTAACCCACGGTAAAACCACCCACCGCTCTTACGTTTTAATTAAATAAAATCAGGTGAGCTGAACTAATGAATTCAGTTGTCGGCGACACACTAATCAAAAAGTAATTGTGTGACCGTTTTAATGCTAATGTAATCGCTCGATCGTCTTTCCTGTCGCAGGTCATTTTTAACGTCAGTTAAGTTTTTCTTTGTCACATAGTATGGTGGGAACGACCTTTGTGAGGTTTAGAGTGGTCATATTTGCGTCGTAAATAGTTTATTATGGTAAATTCCTTATGAGGTTGTGTGAAATTTCCTGCTAATTTCAATTTATCTTTTTCTTAGGTATTTGAGAGATTTGAGGAACAGCAGTAGGGACATTATGGGCTGTTTGTGCTCATGCTATTTTAGATTGGCATGTATTTAAATGATATCTAAATTTTTATTCCCTTTTTTCGAAGAAAATATTACAAAGTGAAATAATGACTTGCACACTAATAAATCTATGAACTTGGAAAATAATGTAGGTACTCACGATAAGCAAAAAAAAACCTAACGTAACCTAACCTGAACGATTTAGAGTGCAAGTATTAGTATTTTTGATAAACAATTCGTATTTTTCCGATGTACGACAAACAATTCGTATTTTTCCGAATTCACACCAAAAAAGTGGTTCGTACTGAACCACTTTTTTGGTGTGAATTCAATAAAAAAGGTAATTTTGTTTTGTGTGCTTTTTTATTTTTTTTTGAACGACATGTTTAGTTATTCAATTGTTTTTTTTTGCACAGTATTATTTTTTCTAGTATGCATTCAGTTAATTTGTGGAGTTACCTAGTGTGCTGAAAAATTACACAGATATGTACATTTAAAAATATCCCTTTAGATTTTTTCAACATTGTCAGTGGCTAGCAATTTTTTTAGAAAGCACGACCTTTCTAAAAAAAATGCCAGCCACTTTACGTTTACAGTTATTTGATAGTTTGGATTTTTTACAAAATTCTACAAGAAAAGAATATAATCTTTTCCAAAAATATGGGTATGCTTCGCCAAGAGGTCAAACGTTCTCTTTACTGACAAAGAAAAGACGTCCTGTCAGAAAGACATACTATTTCGTACTAAGAAACAATTCAAAAACTGTAACGACAAACACTCATCGATGACTCCCGCATAATTTCTCAAAAACCTGTAATGATTTGAATGCCTCATCACAGCATGTTGCAGACATTACTTCGGGAGGAATTTGAAGTTATGTATTACTTGTGTATTATTTATGTATCATTGCAGTCACCAGTTTTACCAAACATGGAGTCTTGCATGCCAGGTCTAGGTCCATTTCAGGGTTGAAATGGAAACCTTTAACTCAGTACGACATTGTGTAGCGTAAAATAACAGCAGCTCGGATCAAGCTTTAGTTTAAGCCGCATTTGCCTAGGTTGGTATGTGGATGGGTGACTGCCCATTACATAGGTACTGAGTTTTCTCCGTGCCTCGGAAAACACGTTAAAGCCTTTGTTCCCGGTTGTCATTTCTACATCTTTGACAGTCGTTACAGGTAGCCCGAAATTTGAAAACCATCTTACCTAGGAGTAGGTATTATAGTAATCCTGGTTGGACTGGTTGTGAAGGTCATATAAGCAGTCCCTCTATATAAAACACTGATACTCAGCCAAGTCTAGGTAGATCGGGGCTGCGGGTTGTTGGGGCTGCGGGTTGTTCGCAATGGCAAAGAACGAACATGGGTGGTTTTTGGTCAGTAGAAGTCTAACACTTCCTTTCGCTCTGCCCAAGAGCGGGAGGGATTATTTGATGATTTCCCACCCCCCAAAAAAAAAAGGCTAGGCACATGATAATGACATTGTGTAGCTTACAATAAAGAAGTGACGATCATGTTGATGGAACGAAAATCATGATGCATTTTGATACATTGGGTTAGTTGTTTACATAACATTATGACGCCTGTAATCCGCGAAGGATAAGGTTGAGGTGAACCTAATGTACCATGGAAGGGGGTGTGCCTCCCCGTCGGGGCTGCGGGTCCCGTCGGGGCTGCGGGTTGTTCGCAAGAGATACCGCGGCCTTGACATGAAGGGCTAAGAAGGAACATGGGTGGTTTTTAGTCAGTAGAAGTCTGACACTCCCTTTCGCTCTGCCCAAGAGCGGGAGGGGTTATTTGATGACTTCCCACCCCCCAAAAAAAAAAAAAAGGGGTGTGCCTCCTCCATGCGCCGCTGCTACTGAGAAACTCCTGATAGAAAAACCCAATAACCCCCTTTGCCCGAACCAAAATCGAACCCAATACAGCAGTCGCGTAGACCAAGGAAGCAGTCAGGTTTCGTCAGTTTTTTATCCAATGATAAACGACCTTCTACCGTCATCAGAAATCATAACTTTCCTAATGCCATTCTTACAGTGAATCCTAAGCTTAATATTATATACTCAGAACCCGAGTTCACAGGTCAGCTCCCGTGTGAAAGGTCGTGAACATATTATAATGCTCATGTTACGTTGTAATCACTAAATGGTTACCATTAATTTTGTTGCTATTTTGCTGTGAGCAATTTGTTTTACATGGACGGGCTATTCTTCATTTAGTAATCGATTGGAACTTTGTGTTAATGTATTATTTTGATGGCTATGCTGCCAGTTGCTGCAGTGCTATGTTGAATTGATTGTCACCTGTTTCGTAATAGAGGTAACTTTTATGAGAATATGCCGCGTTGGTCTAGTGGTCTGCTGGTCATATGCGACTTTTGAGTGTGGGGTTCGACTCTCAAATCTGGAAAAGTTGAATTGGGTTTTTTAATCTAGAATTTCTCAGTAAATGGAGTCTGGACTTTGTGCCCGGCTGATGGAAATAGACTCGCCCCCTTATTACATGGGACTTAAACATGTCTGGCGAAATGTGGGTGTACTAATGGATAACCCTTCGGGGATTACAGGCGTGATGTTATGTTTTATCAGAATGAAGTAGGAGCTGGTGTTTACCAATGTGTGGTGTTTTTATTATTTTAATTAATTTCAGCATTTAATAGTGTTCGTACTGAATGAATATTGATATTAATATTATGTTATTTCATATTCATTAGTTTTCTTATAACCAAAACCTCTATTCAAAGCTTCTAAGAAACGACACCATTTTTTTGTCCCAAGATCAATATCCTTTTTTATATCCTATAGAAAATTAACCAAACAAAGCCTCTATCAACGAAAATACCTCTAGGCACTATCATTTTCGTGGCAATAAATTGTTCTATTACTTATATTTGGCGGTGCCATGATAAATACAGTCCGCGTATTATTTACGGCCTATTTGATCAGATAACTGTGATGTCCACTACGCTGCTCCAGTAAGCCTAATAGCGGTAAGACTAGAAATGTATTTTTTCGGAAAATGGGAAAATCATTTTTTTTATCTCAAAACTCTTTTTTTTCTGAAATTTTGAATGCAATGTCCCTGCAACAAAAAAAAAAATATTCTGTCTCTTTTCTATTCATCGAATTTGATATTACATATAAATATGAAAGTCAGTTTGTTTAATTCTCCTCGTTTTAGCAGTTGAAAGGATTTCGATGAAATATGGCATACAGATGGACAATTATCTACTGTTGGAATGGGATATAGAATACTGTTCATCCTGATATGACGTTCACGTGACGTCATTCCATTTCCTCCACTGGAGCTAAACTACGAGGCAAATCAATAGTTTAGTGTGATAAATAGATATTGCACATAAAAAATATGTTCCTTTAAAGATACGGTTATTTTGATGAGAAAACCCGATTCTAGTCGGTTCAATCTACCCATATTTCCATTTTATTGAGATACTGCTTTTTGGTTTACGAGTGTCGCACGGCTCTGGGGCCCAAATTGGTCCAGTAAATCATAGGAAAAGACTGATATGAAGACTTTTGATATATGTGGCTTTTTGTTAATCTTGAGAGGTTGTAATTATAAGTGTTTGGTCAAGTTTGTGGAGTTTTCTTAGATTTTTTTGTGTAGCTTTGTTGTCGCTTAGCCTAAGGGAGAGTTTTTATGCTGGCTTGAACTGGTTGACGTGTTTTTTAGTGTAAATGGGAATCGTAAGGCAGGATGCCCTAGAGCTAGGTTGAGCAACGAAGTTTGCAAGTTGACTGTTAGCAGCTGGTTGGCAGTGGTGACGACTGCAAGCTGATTTTGAAAAAAAAAATGTTTTTTTTCTTTTTAATTGCATGCTCTCAAGTAAGTTCTCGTTACTTAAGCTTTGCTATCATAGATTTGATTTTGTTAAGAAATCACCTATACATTACAGATACTAGAACAAAAAGATGAAGCATGAGACAGTGAAAAGATATTCACACCCAGACAGAATCTCATTATCTTGCAGTGTGATAACAATATTGCATCCAAGAAAGTTACTGATATAAAATCCAAACCACCAATACCACTAACATAATCACTATATTGGCGTCTCGATAACCCCAAAATGACATCCCTGCCACCCTCCGTAAGACAATAGTCGTAATGAACCCGTCAATATTGCTTAGCCCGACACGATTAATGGCAGGTGACGTATCGAAAGTATACTGTGCTATGGAGAAGCATATTGTGTTATGTTTTTCGTAAAAACATTTTTTTTTTGAGGATTCCAAAGTTTTTTGGTCATAGTTAATCAAAATAAAGTCTAAAATGAGTTTCTTCCAAAATAGACCACGTCAGACTGAGTTAAACATGAAATGGAGCATTTGGAAGTTGAACTCTAAAATAATAAGCTGGAAGAATATACTTCAATGTCTATCTGGATAGACAGGCAGGCAATTTCTTCTGCCAGTACCAATGACCTTTACACATAACAGCCTATACTTCAGTTGCCATTTACCTTACGACAATAGCAACATGAAACATAATAGCCACATAATCTCCTCCATTCTTTCAAGATGAAACGAACATTTAAAATCAGATAACACATTACAACAGAGCTTCAAACGGTGACGAACAATGACTAAATGACCCGTGAACCGAAAATATCTGTCAAAACATCATCCATCGACTGTTTGACGACTCAAAGGGATCCCATTTTGTAAGGGAGCGGCAATGGAACAATACACCTAATTTTCGTACAGCATTGATTGATAGCCAATCCCATTCCTTCGTTGACGTGACAAACGTTGAGGCTTTGAATAAAGTTCGGGACATTACAATAGATGATATTAATATCAACTAAATGGGTGTTGAGATAGAATTGGTTTTGTAAAGACAAGATTAATTTGGGTTGGTCAATATTTTGTAAACTGAGATTCAAGAATGATGAGTTGTAATGAGTCAATTTACAAACAAATAATCACATGAGAATGGACCAAAACATGAACTCTTTCATACTCCTCTTGGAATTCCAGACATATTATTATCTTTACGTCATAGGTATTTCTTTTATAAAATACTTGAAAACTTACCTTATTTAAATCAAGTTGTCATTACTATCAATCTTAGCAGATTCTTAACAGGAAACAAAAATAACCTAAATAAAATACATTACCAAGCAACAAACAGAATCAATTATACAATACCTGCAGAAAATCTCGAAATACCTTTCCTCATAGCACAAAAGCCGTTAGTGGAGGCAGCTACCGTACCCTCAGAGGTCACAAATAACAGTACAGCTCGTAAACTAGTTGCCGCATTAACCATAACGAATAAAGGCACTAAAAGCACGTCTCAGGTCCCTGAGGGCCGTTTCGGCTGTCAATGCGAAAATTTAAGTTCGCCACACCCATGCACTCTGAAGGGTCGACCTTTACGCCCTTTGTCTCAATCGTTGTTGCTTTTACATTCCGAGAGTCCATTCCAATTGTACTCTGTGCGGGATTAAATAAAAGTGTTCAGTAGTTTGCGCGGAATTTTAGTGCTGCGAATTTTGGGAGAGTATTTTTAAATGTCATGTTGACTGCTTTTCCTTGTATTGTTATTAGAAACTTTTTTGATATCACTGTCAAAATGAGCGTTATGTTCATTAGAAGATATTCAAATTTCATTAGATCGAATATAGTATTGATAGACGTCGAATCTAGTATTCACATTCGCAGCCTGAGACTTAAAAACAAAATAAATAAAACAAAAAAGAACCTTCCTCATTCAAAAGTCAATCAGCATTGAGGATCCATTAATCTCCCCTCATTTGCGACTGTCTCAAATTGCACAACCTTTTTTAAAACGTCTACACTATGACATTGCTTCTGATAGCCTCAAGGCTATATCACATTTGTTTATACTTTATATCTATTTGATTTCCATTCATTTGCTGTCCTATTCAATTGAACAACAGGCCTTAATTCCGACAACAGTTTGTGTATGTCTGTTCTAATCTTGTTGTTCAAAGGAATGTGTTACCGACTTTGTGTGGCCATTTATCTTGTTGTAACGACAATGTCTTGATGTATTTTATCACATTTAGCCCCGGTAGAAATATTTACTATCGTCGACCAGTTTATTGTGAGCTTCCCCATCTCCCTCGTTTCCTATTTCGAGAGAACGATTATTGGGGTTTGTAAGTTGGTCTACGGGTCGTATGTCACTGGTATTCGGTTCCGTGACCGTGGTGTTAACGGTCTTATTTGTCATCTGTCAATTTGCCTTCTATTTTTGTTGGGGAATATGAAAGCTTTCGTTTAACTACGCGTGTCGTCGGCGGTGTTTTGTCATCATTATTTTTGGATTCTCATAATGATTATTGACAGGATTTTGGACACGATGGATGGCTTGCTTTTTAGGTTGATGTTTAATTTTAGCCCTTATTTATGACATTGTGTCGCTAACAATAAAATTGAGTTGAAGCAGGTATTTTAAAATGAATTCATTTAATCCCTTGCGTTAATTTTTAAACTTTGCATTTTGTTTTCAAAGAACTAAAAGGGTTTGTTACTCTCAATTATGCTTTCTTTTTGACTGTTTCTTTGACCGAAACAAAAGCGTTCCCATTGAAAACGAGTAATCAACAGAATTAAAGTCGAATCTGTATCAGGAGGCGAGCCCAATCTCGCGGGGTTTACGCCCAATTAATAATCGTGGTTCTGGGGTTCCCAAAGTTTGATGCATCTCTTTGATAATAAAAACCCTGTACGATTTGTATAAAAATATTATTAGTAAAACAATATGTTTCATTCTGTTTCACCTACTAAAAAATCTCCAGCGTTATCGAACAGTGAATTTAAAGTACCAACGTTTTGTCATTTAATTTTATTTACATTTTCTTAGAAATTACGATTTCTTTTGGACTTATGGTTCTACATTTAAAACGTAACCAGTTTATCTAGGTGAAAGAGGCGTTAACTGGTCAGTAATAGAAAATCATCTGCGTAGTAGAAGGCTAAAACATTTTTTTTGGGATGTTAGCTTTGAGAACCTCTGGTTTAATGGCTACCTAAGATTTAGATCCGCGGCGCAGACGCATGATGTTTAATTAACTAACCCCCTTCAAGGTGCAGTCTCTAAATATAGTGACCGAAAAATAACAGCCCTCCTGCGCCTCCGATTTTGTGCCTTTTTTTAACCTTAAATGCATGTAATACGTTTTTTTTTGTTCGAATAAATTTTTGTTTATAAGGTTCATTTTTTTGTAGTTTTGTGGATTAAGATCGATTTGTTTTTTACTGTGTGATATATTGTTTTAGCGTTTACATTGTATCTATATGTTTGAAATTGGTCACAATATTGAACTGAAAAACTAGACTCGATAATTCTGAAATGCATGTAGTTGCTCACTAAAATGAGCTAGTTAGTGAGATTTTGTAATGCAAAGGGTGGCGTTGTCATCCTACCTCCTTTACTTGTGTATCACTGAAATCAATTGCTACGGTAACGCAACCCGAGCTTGTGACCACTCGACTAACGAAGTAGTTGTACATGGGTCTTAATAATCATAACTGGCAAAATGGGTGTGCTATTAGGTACACCTCTGTCTAACCTTTTGGGGTGGCAAGGCGTGATCATCCCACTATATATTGTTATATCACACTAATATTATAAAGGCGAAAGTTTGTGAGTGTGTATGTTTGTTACTCTTTCACACAAAAACTACTGAATGGATTTGAATAAAATTTGGTACACAAATAGTTTATAACCTGGATTAACACATAGGATACTTCTTATCCCGGTAGTATGATCCCGTGGGACAATTATCGAACTCAACGCGGACGAAGCCGCTGGCACAAGCTAGTCATGTATTAAATTAACGAATAAGTTAAGATTTAAAAATAACAATTCCTATTTAAACTTATTCATCAACAACAATAATTATGACTTGTTTTATTTTAATTTCTCTTCTTTTTCTTTCTTTTCAAAAAAACTATTAATAACACGACGAACAACAAGTTTGATTAAAGTTCAATTTTTGTCCCGCGTTTCGGTTCTATTATGGGGCGGCTTGGTACCAATATCTGGTACTTCGTAGTGCCCTTAATCCCTATAATTAGAGTCATCCCACACGGAGTGATTGATAGCTGCCGTCTCAGGGAACATGGTGGAGGGATGGGTTTCTAATCACTTTTTTATAGGGGACTGGACACTGGTATAGACCGTGTGTTTTGTTCTGTGAGAAACTATTTTGTTAGTTCTGAAGTTTTGACATTTTTTATGAAATTAATTAAATTAGAAAATTTATATTTCGGGCTGCAGTAACAGAAATGTAATATAATTGACTTTGGGTAAAATTAAAAAAATATATATTTCAATTAAGTGTAAGTTTCATGTAAGTATTATGCTGAGTGATTTTAATGAATTATGACTTTAATAATAATTATAGGTCAGTCCTAATGTCGTCATAGTAATGTGACATGCGAATGTCACATTATTATGACTTAGTATTATGGATTTATTTTATGTCAAAACCGAAATTGTACCAATACTTTAATTGATTTGATTTGAACTTATGCAATATATCTAATATTAAAATGTCATGTTGTCTGTCAAGCCAATTTTTTAATATCGTTTATATGTCGTAAGAATTACTTTGATCAAAGGCCAAACTTAAGTTGGCTACCTATGCTGATGTCTGGTCCCAAAAAGAAAAAGTAATTAATAACCACTCTCTCTCATGTAAGCTTCTTAATACTAATTTCGGTAGAGTACATTAATAGCTACCCTTAACGCCTCCCTCAGTTGCAACCCCACCCCTTAATAAAAATACTATATTAGAAACGCCTATTTTGCTTACTTTTATTAAAACCATGTAATTTTATAAAATGGCTACCAATTTATCTACGAAATCGTGAAGTTTAATGCGTTTGTAAGAGAATCGTGCGCGGGAGTCGATTTTTTACAGCCCAACCCCTAACTGATTGTATTTTTTTTCTAAATCGTCTTCCAAGTTAATAGTGTTTAATGTATTTAGAGTTTTGTCCGATATTTCGCTCGTGGCAGTTTTTTTTCGATAATAGTTTAATGATATGTCTTGAGGTATGTTACCCCAGGATATCAGATATAGACATTTTTTATGTTAGACGTAAGAACCGATCTTCTTATAATTTCTCCCACTTATCTTTTTTTTTTTTTTAAGATAAATGTCCAGCAATAGATGTGCCATATGCCAACATGACATATTAAAATCCCAACTTATATGCTTACAGGGGTGTAAGGGGTCCCAACTAACATCTCTCGGGACTCAAGCCAACCTCACCTGCACGCGGTGCACCCTGCTAAAAAACAAACGAGGTTATGGCGACCCGCCAACACGTATTGGACCAGCGTGGTGGGTTATGGTCCAAACCCCCCTATGAATAGAAGAGTAAGAAACAGGCCCCAAGTGCCCGGCGACTCCAGCGGTCGTGCAGGCACGGACGGGCGCAGGCACGGCCCTGGGGTCAGGGGAGCTAAGAATCTCCGGGTGAGATCGATCAACCGTCAAACGACCGCGGCAAATTACATAAAGGACTCCGATTCGCTCAATGTTTTAACTTACAATGTCCGGACGCTATTGAAAGACGAACGTTTAATCGAGCTTGAGAACGCTCTAAAAGACATCAGATGGGACATTCTGGGCCTCTCAGAAGTTAGGAGAGTAGGTGAACACACAGAAGAAAGAGATGATGCTGTGTTCTTTCACTTCGGTGAAACTAGTGGACAACACGGAGTGGGGTTCATGGTGGCAAAGAAGTGGAAGGACAATATCATTGAATTTCTAGGGTACTCTGAACGTGTCGCTGTGCTTAAGTTCCAACTAACACCTAACAAAACTCTAACTCTCGTACAAGTGTATGCACCGACATCTGCACATTCCGACGAAGAGGTAGAAGATTTTTACGATCTTGTTAATACAGCATGCGACGAAAACAGGGGCATGATCATTGGAGACTTTAATGCAAAAGTGGGACGAAGGCAAGAACTGGACAGTGGAGATACGGTCGGTGGTTTTGGATTGGGGGACCGCAACGTGCGAGGCGCTCGTCTCACACAGTTTGCCTTTGGACAAAGCATGCACATAGTCAATAGCTTCTTTTCGAAGAAACCGCAACGACGATGGACCTGGGTGTCTCCTGACGGCTTCACGCGCAATGAAATCGACTACGTTTTGTCATCAGACCGAAATATAATAAAAAACATTAGTGTCATAAACAAAATCAAATACAGTTCAGACCATAGACCAATTCGTGCAAAAATTAGAGTAGACTTTAAAATCCACCGAGCCAAAACATTTATAAAACAAGTAAGAAGACTTTCTAAAGAATTACTAATTAACAGCTTTGAAAATTACAATTTGGAACTATCAAATTATTTTAAAGAACTCAAAGTTGATGAGAAAGACGCAGAAGAGCAATATAATGCAATAGTTACCGGAATCAACAATACTTGTAAATCCATCAAAAGTGAACATAGGAATAGAAACAAACTAACACGTAATAGCATTGAATTGATAGAAAAACGAGCAGATAAAGAAATAGGAACAACAGAATTTAGAAAAATAGACAGAGAAGTTAAAAGGAGCATTAGGAAAGATTTAAGAAATTTAAATACACATTTGGTCAAAACTGCTTTAGAAAAACACACATCCTTAAGAGTACTAAAACAAGGAGTCACAAAAGGACGTACTTGGATTAACAGCTTGACAGACAACGACGGCATCAAACATAACAGTAGAATAAAAATAATGGAAATAGCGACTAAATTTTATACATCACTATATTCAGACCATTCACCGCCCGATATCAACACCGAATATATCCCTTTAGATTCCATTCCCCCAATTAACGGTTACGAAGTACACAAAGCACTTACTACTATGCGCTACGATAGAAGTCCAGGGGAAGATGGAATTACCACGGAAGCGCTTAAAATCGGCAGTAACACTTTGTTACCCCACCTTGCTAACCTGTTTAATACCATACTACTATCAGGAAAAATCCCAAAAGCAATGTGTAAATCAAATATAGTTCTTTTGCATAAAAAAGGCGACAAAAGCGACATTGGCAACTACCGACCAATCAGTCTAACATCTCACATCTACAAGACTTTTATTAAAGTAATACACAATCGCATAGATGGAAAACTGGATAAACATCAGCCACCAGAACAAGCCGGATTTCGTCCCGGTTTTTCAACAACCGACCACCTGCAGACCTTAAACCAAGTTTTGGAAAAATACACCGAGTTTAATAAACCACAGTCCTTTTTGCCCCCACAGCCCTGGAACTACAGACAATGCTCCAAGAACTGAGCACGGCTAGCTTTAAGGTGGGACTTACTATGAATCGGTCAAAAACCCAGCTTATGACCAACAGCACTAAGCGTAGGGTCGAGGTAGATGGGCAAGAAATACATTATGTCGATGAGTATATCTACTTGGGCCAGTTAGTATCTTTCGAAAACAGGCAAGAAAAAGAAATCGATCGCCGAGTCGAAAACGCCTGGAAAAGCTACTGGTCCATGAAGACGCTAATGAAGGGCGATCTTCCGGTCTCCCTGAAGCGCAAACTCATCGACATGTGCATTCTGCCCATCCTAACCTACGGTGCTCAGACATGGTCACTCACCGATACTCAGAGGTTCCGCCTTGGAGTATGCCAAAGGGCAATGGAGCGCAGCATTTTGGGTGTCAAAAGGCAAGACAGGATTCGAAACACCACGCTGCGCTCCAAAACGGGCATAGTGGACGTTGGCAAGAAGGCTGCTAGGTTAAAGTGGGATTGGGCGGGTCACGTCAGTCGCATGCACGATGACCGTTGGGCAAAAGCCTCCACACGATGGTTGCCAGAAGACGGACGGCGCCGCCGAGGCCGACCTAGAAAAAGGTGGCGTGACGATTTAGACGCGTACCATGAGGGCTGGTTCGAGGCGGCACAGGAAAAGAGCTCGTGGAAGGAATTGGGGGAGGCCTTTGCCCAGCAGTGGGACAGGGTAGGCTAAAGAAAAAAAAAAAATAATAATAAAATATGCTTACAAGAACGGAAAAACCTTAAGCCATTCGTCTCAGCAGTTGTTACAAGTAGCCAGTGGCCCGAAAGTCTGAGAACCAGTCTTACCAAGAGGTACCGTATTACCAGGTACTAACTGGGTTGTGGAGGTCAGATAGGCAGACACTCCATGTTAAATACTGATATTCAGCTGCATCCGGTAAGACTGGTAGCTCGATAGGCAAATTTTGGTGTCGCCAATAAATTTACTAGCCGAACCCCATTAAGTCAGGAAAAGGCTAGGCAGATGAGAACAGAAAAACCATAAAATCTAACATAAGTGTAGTCACTACACAGAATATTTTCCAAATCCAAGTTGTACCTACCTACATACCTACCTACGGCTGCTGAGACGATCTGAGCAATTAGTGATGGGCACACAAATTGACCAGAATGTGGCGTACGCGTAGCGGATAGAAAGTGTCCTCAATGCATGGATTTATCAAAAAAAAACTAATCATATCGCGGTCGTTTCATCTCGGACGATCCACATTTTTTTTTTAATAACCAAAAAAATATATCCAATCATCAAATTTTGCGGATCATCATAAAAATGACGATATGAAATATCACAGTGAAATATTTGGAATATCGACCAAATTGCGTCTTTCGGTGATGGTGGAACAAAAAATCTTTGAAGTCGATTTAGTTCTTTGTGTAAAAAAATAAAGGGCGTAATTACGGTCACAATGCGGTGGTTAGCCAGGCGGCACAATTAGATTTTGACGGGTAGATGATAAATGGTTGTCTTGGGTGCTGTTAACCCATAAAAACTGAGGAGACGCGCCGAGGTCACTTTGAGAAAATCATTTTTAGTGAAATGTGAGATTAATTCTTATTTTTGCGCTCGTTTTTCTTGTTGAAACTTAAAATGATAAACGCGAAAGTAACTTTGTTTGTTAACTTTTCACTGCAAAAGGGCTAAATTTGTGCGAAACCGATGGCACGTAATGACAAAGCAATGATAATTATGACATAGGACACTCTTCATCCCGATAGCTCGATCCCTTAGGACATATTCTTCACGCTAACAAACCCGAGGGCAACAGCTAGTTTAAAACAAGTATCACAATCGCTGAAATATATGTAGATCAGACGGGCAATCATTGAGATGGTCATACAACTCATTACCAGTACGCATTTGTTTATTTTAGTATTTGATTATTTCTCCTAAGTCAAGTACAGATATAATTACTAGGTATAAAGTATATAACGTCTAAATCTGAACCAATACTTAGGTAGTTAGGTAGTTTGCAGACGATTCAGTAAAGTGAATGACTTTGATGAAATAAAATTAGCATTTTAATCGTGTGTAATTATGACCAATTTTCAGTAAGTCATAAACTTGAAGTGTCCTCATTGTTGGCTATTATTTCTTACAATTAGTACATGCATTGTAACTTTATTATAGCTATTTATTTACATGTTGTAAGGTCAAGTTGTAGTCTAGAAATCATTTTACAAAATAAATGAAGATGATAATTTTCTGAATTTTATTAAAGTGTGCAATAAACTGAAATTCAACAACAGCGAATAGAACTGAAGTACTCGAAAATATTTTGTTTATGTACACACTGATCATAATTCAGGACATAACATTAAATAAAATAGAAGAGCACAAAGGTACTGATTATGCGTGTACAATAAACACTTCTTCCAGCATAACTGCTAAAGGAAATTTGGATTAGAAGTATAGACAGTGTCGAAAAGACAAACAGGAAAATTTTAATCACCATAAAATTTAAATTACCAAGATTTTCATTATTTTGTCACCTAAAAACATTGATATAATGCTTGGACGTTGCTCCACGCATCTTCTGTTCCACAGGATAATTCACTAACAATAATCGTCCCAACTTATTATTAAAAGGATCGTTTCCCTAACCGCGAATTATCAAATTTCTACCATCTTGCCCTAGCATTATCACATAAGTCCAAATGTCTCGAGGTACCATTTAAAACAACCAGTTTTTAAAGACCCTCATAAACCACGAGACAGTGAACACATTGACCAGTTTTATAACTAAATGGTAAAGTGACGCGGGGTCTTTTGTGGCTGGTCACTTTAAACTCTGGCGATTAAGAGAAAATTGCAAAAGATTACAGAGCCAACCGTAATCCAGGAATCCGCTGTAATTATAAGTATTCGTTTAAATTTCGAACATTAATTAGAGCATCAGTGATTTAAGGCGGCCATTTTGTTCAATATCTAACATTAAGGTAGTTTCGAACAATCTATCAAACTTATTTTTAGCGTTTACGGGGTTTTAATTGTTTTATAAAGGTTTTGTTTTTGTTTTTATGCTTGTTTTAGTCACTGTCTGCTTGTATTTTATTTGTTACACTGAGCAGTTATTCTGTTAGGACTTACTAACTTGCAGGCACACTTTGTTTTTGAATCAAAACTAAATGGCTTTTACAAAACCTAACTTAGCCACACGCCTCAAATTCCCGAAGGGCATGGCACAGGTGTACCTGATAGTACATACACATTCCGCCAGTTTTGTTAAGCCCCGTGGGACTTATCATGTAATACGGGGGCGAGCCTATTGCCAACAAACGGGCACCAACCCAGCCTCAGTGGCTGCAACCAAGTAATTCCTGATAGAAACACCCCTTAACACTATGCACGACCCGGGAATCGAAACCACATTCATGATCTGCAGTCGCGTTTGCGACTACTAGACGATCGAGGCGGTACAGATACACAAATGTTGCAATATTTTGCACATCTGTTTGTATAAAAAAAAACAGTATTACTAGTAAAACAAATCTTAAAACATTACCCATACAACATTCCAGTAAACTGAAATAAATATGTAATAGTTTTTTATTCGCCTGCGCGTGTTCCTAAGGTTGTTACCCACTGAAGTGTAACGTCGTAGATTAGAGTAAAAACGTGACGTCACACTCGAGTGTGCTCGCAAAAACATTCCTTTCTTTGCACTTATATGCGGACGATGATAAAATGATCTGTGACGGAAAATAAAGGAGCTTTATAAAAAGGCAGTGTTTTTTTTGAAAGAACATTTATAAGTCTATAAAAAGCAGCAAAAAAAATAGTTTAAACCTGTCGTTTCATAAATACGTAATATATCACGGGTAATCATTTGTATGGTTTGCTCAAATACATAGAAAAGTTCTACATTTAAAATGTAATTCTAAAGTGCAGAAATAATTTACAAACAGCAAAATCTGCAAGCAAATAATAGAGGAAATATCATAATGACGCTTGACATTTAACTTAATGCAATCTATTTCAAATACATTTAATGCTATTACAGTGTTTTTCAACATAATTATATAAAACCATGTTTTCGCACGCAGCTCAAATTTTTAATAACAGGTCGTTTTTTATTATTGCAGTGAGTTCATGCCTTAATTTTGTTTTGGCTAAAATAATTATTATTTTAATGAAAATCATTATAATGCCGTGACCTTTATTCACACGTGTAAATGTGTTCAACTATGAGGAACTCTTTATTATACGCGTGTTGTCATGAAAACCCCGTTTATAGATGCTTACTCCTATTAAGTCTTCTCTAACAAGGTTCATATAGGTACATGTATGCCTAACGACAACCATTTACGATAGAAAAACTGACTTTAACAAAACACTTATAATAAATATGGATCACCCATTACTATGTGATAATTAAAAGCTGCACTGTTTTAATTCCAAACAAGCTTTTCGCGGAAACACTGCACCAGTAACTAAAACACCCTTTATAGCTACAACAGCCATTTTTTCCGCCAGTTTTTCCTTCCAATACATCATTTATTTCTTCATCCATTTGTACTTAACCACTCTTTCAAGTACCACGTAATAGTAAATCATATATTAAGAAATCCTACAGGAAGGTGTCGTTATTTTTTACTTGGCAAGACATTTAATTACGTAGCGTATGAATTATTCAGTTGTGCACACTGTGGAACGGTCACACACTGTGGTGGTAGCGGTCACCCACTCTGCTATAAGATTTCGAATTATGATGACCACTTTTTATATACGTTGCTTAACAACTAAGATAGATAGAAAGATTAGAGTTGAAAAGTTTTCCGACGTCTCCGTGAATAAATTTTGAGTCTCGTACTGTTTTTTTCTGTAATTATGGGCTGTAAATGTCCACTCTGGCTTTCGTAATAACCGTTGGATGGTGGATTAGTGATCGCGGTTTGATTGTTATCTGTGGACAACGGTATTTGCTGCTGCCTACTTATTTACTAAACGTAACACGAGAGTTGACTTTATCGTGACAGCATGCGTTCTAATATGAATTACTGTGTTTAGTAGATGAATGTTGAGGGGTATAAGAGTAGGTACAGAAAAACCAAAGCAATAATCCTTTAACATGCCAGGAAAGGAGGTTTGACGAGATGATGAGTAATGGAGAACTAGAGAAGAAGAAGTCATGCCGCGGCGTAAATTGGGTTAAGGGGAAGAGAATGATAATGAATTACCGTGATTATTAGATGTTTGTTGAAAAATTACACTACTTACACGTAAACGTCGCGAGGCGCTCAAAAAGACATACTTTTATCTTATTGGTGATGGATGTTTTGCAGAAAAGTCAGATGCGTAGGAGATAAGTACTCGCAACCAATCCGTGAGTTTATGACCAAATGTATGAACTAGAATGTGGACGGAGCAAAAGGAATTATGTCCAGTATCGTAGCGCGTGACTGCTGTAGTTTTTAACTGGAAAAAAGGTGTGATCATCAGTATGTTTCCACATGAAACATTTGAAGAATGAAAACAAGGAAACTGTCACAACACAATTATCGAAATTAGCATACGGGAAACAAATAAACCACAATCCAAGAAGTTATACCCCCAGAGAAGCCATTATTTCACAGAAATAGAATCAATCTAAGAAAATGACCGACAATCATTGAAATAATCACATAAAACTATGTTAGAAGCTGATGAATCACCTTTATAATAATGTATGCAAAAAATATTTCTGCGAAGTTAAAGCGCTAAGGCTCGATGTCCCCGGGCGTCCATCGGACTCGAATAACATCAGCGATGGTCACATTTTGAGCAGAATTTTTGACATTCCGTCACCGCCCTCGGATGAGATTTGTGTTTGGGTTACATGGCGCGAATTTGTAAGAAAACGTAAAGGAATTTTGGATGATGAGAAAATTAAGTAGATTTATTTGTTTTTCTTTTCATACAAATAAAGTAATGAGTAATAATGAGTAGTGTGTGTAATATTGTAGTAAGTAATGGTTGAGAATGTTTTTAACTTCTTTCTTTATCGTGTATTTAGTGTCTAACCACACGATAAGTTTCAAATATTCTTGGGAGTCGACTTCAAATAAATTAGGAGAATAATGATGATTACTTTTTCAATCACCTGTTTTAAATTAAGTCAGTGAAGGTTCCTGAAAAAAAACTTACTTGAAATGACTATAATAATAGTAAATAATTTCCATACCACACGAGCGATACAGTTTGCTTTTGTAATTTATCTTAACTTCAAACCCTAAGCTATTTATAGCAGTCAACTAGACACGTCAATTAAGTTTTAATATTTAAGTTCTTGTCCATAGTGTCTTGATGGACAAGACAGGCGATCAAAATGTCGGTGATAAATTATTTCAAAGGCTAGTCATTTGCTAGTTACCTAGATAGTTACTGTTCAAGTTGACAGGTGGCGTTACTGAGCCGTTCTTAATGTATTCAACGTTTATGTCCGATTTTACATTCAAGTCCTTTCCTTGCGATGTTTTCTGCACCCCCTTAACAAGTGTTTCTTGAATTATTTATTTAACTGTGTTTGTTGATTTATACATCCCGGATAATACTAGACTACCGTGACAAGTAAAATAGGTTCATAAATAATAAGGCCTGTTTGACATTTTCGTTGTTATTTTTATTATTTGAACTACATAACTTCACGTACTGCCATTAATCATAAATCAATTATAGTTTTCTCTGCAAAGAAATTTGAATTTGTTTATATTGTCTTTTTTTCTTTGTTTTTCTATAGGTACTTAATTTGTTTTTCTTCTAAAAAAAATAATGAAGATTAATTAAAATAAAATACTTAGGAGTTTCATTCTCCACAATATTTTTTTTTTCATAATTTTCTTTCTTTCTTTCTGTCTGTCCTTGTGCCCCATGTAAGCCTGGTACTCTAAGTCGCCGGTCCCCAGAGGCGACGGTGTCAGATCTGCATAATAACATGCTTCAAGCGCCCTAAAGCGAGACAACTTCGCTTTTTTGACAAAATACTTTCCTTTGTTTTATTGAGATTGTTACAGGCATGTGTTCCATTTTGAATTCGACCGAAGAATGTGTTTGATTGGCATGAATTTTGACGATTTTTGAAATGAGTCATTGGGAAAGAAGACTAGTCATTCTTCTTTTTGTTTACGTGACTTTTTTTCTTGCTGTTACCTACTGTTGAAATCACAGTAAAGACAAAAACGATTTGTTCAAAAATAAACCAACAAAAAAAACAAGCGAATTGAGAACCTCTTCCTTTTTGGAAAGTCGGTTAAAAAAACATATAAGGTTTACATAAATAACAAATAAAAAGCACAAACCTATCATCATAATTATTAACTAAACCAACAGCAATATCGCAAGTAAGTTATCCGATGACGAGAAAGATACAACAGAAAATAATAATTTCTCAACTAACTTGGCTGATAAACTCTAATAACACACAACATAATTATACACCCGGTCTAGATACCCATTACAATTCCAATCAACGAAAATATGATTCAACAAATCTTCTTAATTGCAATTTACGCACTACCAACATAATAGATGATACAGCCAACAGAATAAAAGAAATATCGCTCAATACGGACTCAGTGCACGTAAAGATAGTCCGTTACACATATCAGTGTAATCATCAACACAGCACATTATCTACGACAGCTTTAGCAACCTCGGTGAAGCAACATGCAACCACCTAACCGTGACTACTGACACTTACTAACTCACCAACTTAACAAAACCATTCGCAAAACAACAAGTCCAACCAACATAGTACTAAAGAACAACAAAATAAAGATGACACAATTTCGAAACAGATTCTAGAACACGCAAACGAAACTTTGTCGGAACACCCAGCCTTACCACAGAGTAATTACAAAAGAACAAAAGCCAATCACAAAATTGTAGTACTAGATATTCATAATTCGAATGTGATGTACGCTGTGGCACATACGCCACGGATGTTACGGTATATGAATTTGTCGCTTCAGGTAATTGACAGAATGGAGTCGTCCAATGGAATATGCGCAATGCGGACTCGTTGCAAGAGACAATAGGCTACGTACATAATATACTACATGGCGTACGTGGTTGTTAGATGGGTAATTTTACGGTAAGTGCTTCTGACAATAGCCTCCTACAAGTAAACAAAAGGCGCATCTGACTACACATTGTTCTCTATTTAAATAATTTATAAGACAAAAGAGTAGCGTTCCAAATTCGGAATGATTCGAGTGAAGCTGATGGATTACGTGACGGTTGGAAGAAAGCAATGGATTAAGCTTTCAATGAATTGAATTGGCATAATTGACGAGAGATAGTGTCTTGCGTTTCCTGATAATATGTCCGCTTTATATGACAAGAGTGTGACTATTCTATAAAGAATAAGATGACGAAAAGAATGCTTGTATTATGTATGTTCGATTTCGTATTATTTTTTATGGCTGATTGTCACATGAACGTCATTAAACTTCAACATTTAATTTTCTTGCTACGTATTCTATCTACCAAGAGTAGCCAAAATGTTACAGCCCCATCGAAATACTCTTATTTGTAGAATCTTTTATTTGTAATTACGTAATTACTTCAGTGTAGCGTCTGGACGGATGTCCTTTAGGTCGTTTCAACTTTTAATTAAGGAACGATTAAACCGTATATTTAAGGTAGAGGTGCAAGCACCAAGGAATACCTTGGTGTTGTTGTGAAAAACCTAAGAAAAAAATATTTTTACTGGCTAGTCTGGTGCTCTTACTTTAAAAAGTTATCGATTAAAGCTTATAGGGATACCAACAAGAACGTATTGACTGGTAATGTTATCATTACATTTCAAAGGTAGGTAACTCCTTACAATAATTTTCAATGAAAGGGACTGCAATTCCAAGCATTTACAATCGAAATATAATAATGCAACTTACAACCAAGGATATCTATAATAACCACCATGATAGCTGATCATTTGAAATCACAATAGTGCATTGAAATATCGATTTCACATTCCATAACATTCTAATGGTAGAGACAAAATCCGGTAATGATCTAAATTCCTCTGTTAAATGTCAAAAGGGTACTTAGTTTACCCGTCGGGGCTGCGGGTTGTTCGAAAGAGATACCGCGGCCTCGGCGCAAGGGCTAAGAAGGAACATGGGTGGTTTTTAGTCAGTAGAAGTCTGACGCTCCCTTTCGCTCTGCCCAAGAACGGGAGGGGTTATTCGATGATTTTCCACCCGCCAAAAAAAAGGGTACTTAGTTAGGGTAAGTCCGGGGGAGATGGCCTTACTAACTTTGATGAAGTATTGTCGGGAAATTAAGGTGATTTAAACAACTATTTTGATTGTAAACAAAACTTTGGTTATATTTCTTGTTATAATCTTATCATAATCAGTCTCATAATCAACAAAAATAAACTTATTACGAATTAAAAAAAAATCACGATTGGCCATCTCTCCCCGAGTATCCGGGAGTGATGGCCATAGGGCTCCGGGGGAGATGGCCCTTTGTTTTTTTGCCCTTTCCCTTGCCTTTACAGTCTTTCAGCTCCTTATTTTTCTTTTTGCCGCAGTTCGAACACATGTCTTCGTACTCAGTGCAATTTTCATGAACCCACAGCATACATATTTTACATTGCACCCAGTCTTCTATGAGTTGTGTCTTGTAAAAATTTTCACCGCAGCCTCTGCAGTTATCTTCTTCCTTGTCTTCATTTCCACTTTCTGAAGAATCGCAGAAAACCATTGGAATTTCTTCGCAACTACTGTCTGAGATCCTGCGAATGGCTTTACGTTTCGTAACAGTCTTTTCTTTGGAATTTTCAGTCTTTTTTTCTTGTTTTTTTATCATTGGTCTTTTTGGTTTATTTTCCTTGTCTGCCTTTTCTTTTTCTTTTATTTTTCGTTTTTGGATATGATCTTCAGACGTTAAGAGAATGCTTACTTGTTTTGCACGTTTTCGAACTTCATAAAGTTTTCTAGGCAGTGGCGATATTTGGTTCAGTATTCTTGTTGGCGTAGGTTTGTCAACTAATGGCTCTTGAGTACCGGAAGTACTTGGCTTTGGATCTAAAATTTCCGAAACTGTTGTTGATTGAGTGGTTCCGGTCTCTATTTGTTGATTGGTGTGCCTTTCAATAGATGCCTCACTAAACGCGTACTCTGGTATGGCTCCTGGGTTCAGTGGGAACACTCCTGTGGCTCTAAACCCTGATGTGGCATTAGCACTGGTAGCAGATTTACCCCAACCTTGATTTAACAAGGCACCAAATTGATATCTTGTCATTCGGCGTCCCGGATTTTGCTTCATCCATAGCCTGCAGGATTCGTAGAAGTAAGTCTTGAGCGACTTAAAAACAGCAACATCTAGGGGCTGCAGGTAATGAGATGTGTGGCTTGGCATCGACAGCAAGATGATATTATTTTCACTCGCAAACTCCAGCATCTTTACCGAATTGCAGTGTGTAGAGTGACCGTCGAGCAAAAGAAGCATTGTGCCAGCTGGTTTTCGAGGCAAAAAATGATATTCCATCCATTCCAGAAATATTTCGGAGGTTATGTAGGCCGATTTCTGCGACATAAAAACCCGCGAGCCTGGAGGTAATCCATCTTCAAACTCCGGCTTTTTTCTTTGACCTTTCATAATACAAGCTGGTGGCAAAAAATTTCCCTCAGCATTGCAACAAGCAATGACTGTTATCGTTTCTCCCTTCTCTGTCGACGTCGACATAGCTACAGCTTTCGATCCTTTTTCAGCTAAAACATGTCCTGGACGGTTGTTCAGTTGCAATCCAGTCTCATCCATATTAAACAGGTTCCCAGGTTTGTCGAGCAAATCATTTTCACAGAGGGTTTTTTCGAGCATCTCAAAATAAACATTTACCTCTGTTCTGTTCATACCCTGACTTCTAGCGTAAGATACCCCTTCTGACTTTCTCAAAGAAATATCAGGGTTTCTTTTCAAAAACAGTTGCAGCCAATCATAGCCAGCTTTTTCAGAATTTTGATTGAATCTGTGTTTTATATGTAATTGCTCCGCAAAACTGAATGCTATTTTTCTCGTATCATCAATAGTTAAAGGAAACCCTTTAGATTGCATTTCTTTTATATGTTTACAAAGTCTCTTTTCATTGTCAGCACCAAACGTAGAAGCAGGACCCATAGGTCCCTTTATGTCATAATTCAGCTTGACTCTTCTTTCTAACGTTTTTCTGGGTATGCCATAAATTAAAGACGCTCTGTATACTGACATTGTTTGTTTTTTCACTTCATCCATGGCATTTTTCAGGTCGTCTTCATCCCAGTTACCTCGAGAACCCACCGCCTTCCGCACGTAGTAATTAGGCATCTGTAGAAAACATATTAGTTATAAGATATTCTTGAAATAACACTTACGATTTTATGGCCATCTCTCACGAAAAAAATACGGCTATCTATCCCGATTGTACGGGTGAGATTGCCATATTAATTTAAAAAAGATTGCGTCATCTACCGTTGCACGTTTTTAGGTTAGAATACGAGAAAAGTTAATTATTTCACAATAAAATAACAAAAGAAGGAAAATTGTCTAAAACCTTTTTGGGACCACATTATATGTCAACCCCTTAACTTACTTCAGACATTGTATTAAAAAAAAAAGTGGATTTTACTTACTTTTTGATTTTTTTTCTCAAACAAATTACGCACAGTCTTGTTGCCGGCCGCGAGGCAAACCGAACTACATTGAAATGAACGCCATCTGTTAGTAAACAGTCGTATTTTTATCGATTGGTCATCACTCCCGTACGGCCATCTCCCCCGGACTTACCCTAACTAAAATTAATTTACTATGTTGAAAAATAATTTAATATTATTAGTTATGGTATCTCCATGTTTTATACAAGGTGTGAACGAACCCTAAACGTAATATTCTGTACCTACATCAAACTATCTACCTCTACGTAAAAAACTATTGCTGGAAAACACAGCACTCAATGCATAGCACTAAAAATATTGTGGTGATAATGCATTAAAAAATACGGGAGTTGTGATAGTAATATATATATACAAAAAAAAACCATTTAGTAGAGAAAATCACGGAGTAATCGGTGTACCAATATACATGAAAAAAGATCCTAGTGTACTTTTTAGTCAAGGAAACACCAGCATCTGGGTATACATAACCTCCTCCATTTATGAAGTCAGTTTAAAAGAAAAGAAACCAGATTATTTAAAAATACAGCCCCCAGATTAATTAACTTTAAACTCTGTTCACCTATCAAAAACACGAATTTTATGAATTTTCATGTTATTCCATCACGAAATACAAATAAAATATGAAACCAACTTCAATTATTATCAACTTGTTTATCTTGTAGTAGAACTTTCTACAAATTGGTTCCAATAAACACCAATACTTAATTGACGCGTGACATGTATGTAGATTGCACAACACGATTTCTAATTATTAAAATTTATTAGAAAAACATGTTTTGATGGCACGAAGGCCTAAAATGGTCTTGCTCATCTTCCACGCACGTGCTGTCAAAGGCAATTGCAATATCTACTAGAAGTTGGTCGAATATGGCACATATATCATCATCATCTGCCTAGCCTTTCCCAACTATGTTGGAGTCAGCTTCTAGTGTTACCGGATGCAGCTGAATACCAGTATTTTACATTGAGCGACTGCCTATCTGACCTCCACAACCCAGTTAGTTTTGGGTAATTATGATACCGCTCGGGGCCACTGACTGGCTGTTACTACTGTCAAAGATTTTCAGATGACAGCCGGGACCAAGGACTTAACTGAGGCAGATACATCAAAAATATTATATTAGGTAATATCTGTATACAATATTAGATAATAATAATATGTATGTGTATTTATTGTCTAGACTAGGCTAAGTAAAGTTTGATGATCTGATTAAATTTAATAAAACTGCATTTTCTGAGAAATTAATGAAGGTAATAGTAATACATAATCAGTACTTACTTAACTGGCGAAATATGATGGATGAAGACCAAAAGACACACAATCTCTGCCAGCCTCTTTGAGGATGGCGGGCGGGAGGTTGGATGTTACTAGGTACTTAGAATTAAGTTATGGAAAGAACGAAAATTGAATTTATTTGGCAATTAAGTATAACAAAAAAAAATTGGTTGCCTGTAAAGTCGGTATACGGGCGAAAGTTTTACGTGACAACGAAAATAGAAGCGCAAGACATGAACCGGTGTGTATGCCTATCTCTCTCACTCTCTCTCTCTCGCTCTGGACGCGTGCCTCTCACTCGCTCTCATTGTGAGCGCATAACGTGAGCGGAGCGTAACGCAGTTTCTTGAAGTGTCACCCGGCAAACCAATTTATAAGACGTTGTCACGTCAATACCATCAAAATTAAAAATAAACTAACAATGCCAAAAGAGCCTCAGCTCAGCATAACACATCAAGTCTAGGATCGAAGTAACTAAATGGGACTTCTTGAATTCCAAAAAACGATGGATGGAACTTTGTCTATGACAGACTAATACCGTAAATGAAACAACCAATAACAATCAAATATTAATAAATATAAAAACAAACTATTACAAACACCGTAATTTCCTAAAATAAACTTTTGAAATGTCACGACCGTTGTCGATGTTATGGGGAAAATCATAAAAAATAATAGCTTCAACACAAAAAAAAACATTTTAGTATTTTTCCTTCTATGCAGACGATAGTGGATTCTTTTATATACCCATAACTCTTCATTAGTAATCTATTATGGAAAAACTTTACGGAGAACCAACAAAAAAAGGTGAAAAAACATGTGTTGGCACTTTCTAAAAATAATATTCAAACCAAACGTATGAAACTAAAATGGTAATGGTGTACCTATATATAGTAATGATGCCAACCAATAAAACCTTTATCCACGCACAATTTTGTCGATAGTTAAAATCGTTAGATATCGAGTCAATGCTACTTAATTGCAAGCATTTCGTTTCGGATCATCGTTATAGGGACATATCGAATAGTTAGGAGATATATCGATGGATATATAAATATTTTATTAGAAAATAATTATTTTGGTAAAGGTGACGGTGTTACTATCGAGGTCGATAGACAGAATAACAGTAAAATACTTGATGTCTATCATAATAATCGTAACAGATAAAGATCTTGTCACGTTGTGATCGTAAAAATATAGTATTTTGAATTTAATGTCATTGTTATTGATATTTACGAAATCGTAGAGAAAATGACTAGCTTTTAACTGCTAACTCAAAGGAAAACTGTTTGATTTTATCTATTGGATTAAAAATTAAATACATAGCAAGTGTTTACTGAATAAAGTGACTCCTTCATCCACGACAAATGCCGTTAATTTGGTTCAGTAAAAATATAATCAAAAGGATGCTTCGTAAATTCATCTATTTGTAACACTCAATTACTTCGAAATTAATAAAGCTATTAACTTTAAATTGGCAAAGTGATATATATATTGCTAATGGATATATGTTTCAGATCAAAAAAATCTGTTTTAAAATTACCTTCTAGGAAAACAAAATTGGACCTGTCGTAAAATTGCAATTTGTTCGGATTGGTTCACGGAGTATTTTTTGATAGACTGTTTTTGTCGGTTGTTAACTGCATACATGAGAAAACAATTGGAAACAGTATTTTTAAACTATTCAGGAAAATGCACAAAACATCATGCATCTACAACAATAGAGTATATTGTTTCTGTCTGGAATAAACAACAAAGTAAACCTTAAGAAGAATACCTAAGTTCAAAACTCCCACATAGAGATATAATCAATCTAAAACCGAAGACACAATGACAAAAACTGCATCCATGCGCACCATCTCAACACTTAAAGATCAAAAGTTAAAAGCACACTATAAAAATTGTAAACGAACCAAATTATCTGATGACGGAACCAGTTGTGGGCAATTTAAATTAATGGATTTGTCATCGCAATTAATTTTATAGGAATTAATATGCGAGCGGCGAACGCAAAGAGTTATTTTTTATGTATATAAATTGACATATAATGGACTTTTGGACGATCTATGGAGCGGTGACGGCAAATTGATTGACAAATTGCGTGACGAATTCAAAATAGGTGGATTTCTTTTGAGTGTATCTGTTGTAAAAGTCGCTGTTGGATGTTGGGCCTGTGAACGGGATGGTAGCAGAGCGATAGCGTGTTCCTGACATACTTTACTAGAAAGTAGAACATTAACTAAGAAACGGGAGGAAAAGGACATAAAAAACGAGATGCAGACACGCTCTTTGGCATTAATAGCTGCCGGTGTCAAACAGTTCCTACCTTGCAAAAGACGAAAAGATAAATAAGAGAGTTGATGGTCAACTTTACAAGACAAGATGACTCTGTTGAGTACATTGAAGAACATGTTTTTCAGAAGCAGTTCAAATAGACAACATTATGTCATCAAAAACATCCACAATATAAACTAAACTAAAATCTACAATACTGAAACTACCTGTATCATTAAACGAACTGGTATTCAGTTTGATTTAAAAAATAAGGATACCCACATTCCTTTAAAAAATAATTATATCAACACTTATATTCCTAGGTGATGTCATGATCAGATTTGTCATGAAATTCTTAACCAATAAGTACTGAGATAAAAAAAAATTGCGATCAAATATCGGATAACAAGATCGAAGTGTGACTCCATCGCTTGAATTAACACTTGACCTCCGATCTTTATCTTGTCTTTGAAGTTAAAAATATCTGCTGCACTTGGACTGAACACAGAGAAACTTGGTTTTTTCATCTTTTTTTTTCATTTTATTTTTCCCGCTCTTGGGCATAGCGAAAGGGAGTGTCAGACTTCTACTGACTAAAAACCACCCATTTTCCTTCTTAGCCCTTCATGGCGAGGCCGCGGTTTCTCTTGCGAACAACCCGCAGCCCCGACGAGTGGTTTTTTCATCTTAGTTTTAATTGTTTTGTCTACAACAGGACTAATACTAAATATTTTTAGCAAAATTTTTGACTCCTGTTATTTTCAGACACACTGCCTCATGATTGGTCTAGTGGTCGCAAGCGCGACTGCTTAACATCGAGTTCGTTGCCATGGTCGGACAAGTTGTATTGGGTTTTCTCACCAGGAATTTGTCAGGAATTGTACCCTGTTGACAAGATGGCATTAGGCTCGCCCCCTATTACGTGGGACTTAAACATGGGCAACTAGCGAAATGTGGGTTTTCGAATGGGTACACTGCGTTTCCTTGGGGGATTTCTGGCGTGTTGTTATATATTTTATGTGATTTTTATCTCTCAGACATTTGATGTCTCTTTCTTCATTATTTCTAAGAATTGTTTCCTTGTCTTTACTACCTAGTTCAAAGTAAGATTCAACATTGATTTAATTTTCGTCGTCACCCCTTTTCTCGCCAACTTCAAAGCCCCATCCAATAGTTGTAAAAGTCTTAGTTAACGGTTTGAAGTTCTCACGACAGATCGATCCCGATTACGAGCCATGTTCATTATTAGTCAATCTGCCTTATTGAAAACGAATGCCGCCTTTGATCGGCATTATGTCAATTTCTCTATATCGAAGCCAATCGTCTAATGTCTTCCGAACTTTATTGTTTTTTTGGTAATTAGCGGCGGTTCATCCGATGTTTTTAATTGTACACCTCTGTTGAAGTACCTACTGCGTGGTTATTAAGGAAACTTTAATGGTGACGGTTCGATTAAAAATTGGTGGAGGATCAAAAGGTGTTTTGTCTATTCGTTTGGTTTCAATGTTTTGATGTGGCAGCTTATTTGAAAAATGTTTTCGTTGAATTTTGTAATAGAACGACATTTTTGACAAAACTTAAGAAAACCACCCAGAAATATAATTTAAATGAATAAAATTAAATAATTAACAACCAATAAATTAAATAAATACATCAACAAACACGAATCAATCAATTTGACGACGCGACATTGACATTCCTCGACACACGCTACCAAAAAATCTATCTTTTAATTTATTTAATTTGCGCCTCTAATTACACACAATCATCGTTGCACGTGATTTCTCGAGACGCCTCTGAGTTACAAGGTAGCCTTTTGTACCACCGTCAATGCTTGTCAGACATATGTTTTGCCCGGTAACCTTTTCAACACCAGCTTTAGAAGAGCCCCAATCAAACTACACTACCTCCCTTTACAACCTAAGTTTGAGTTCAGTCAGAGGGGAGTAAAGACCTAGATAAAATGGCCGCTCGATACCATTATCGGAGACTAGTAATCAGGCGTAATCACAGAACAACCAATGATTTTTCGTCGTGACTTATTTTTTGTCAAATTATTTTGTTTGGTGCTTTTTTTTCTTGATTCTTTTTACCGATGGATTTTTGATTCAATGTCAAAGATCGTCGCTCGTTCGATTGACAACAAATTATATGTGATTATGTGTGGTCAGTATAAATACTAGGTATGTAAGTATCGTCTGAGTTCACATCCTGTTCGTCTCGTCGCTGCATAGATAGATTAGAATGGATGACAGCTAAATTTTGATAAATCTAGACATAGACAATAGTATTCGTCATGTACTTTTCAGATTTTTTATCTCTCACTACATTGTAATTATATGAATACCTGATTTTGTGTCATAAAACTACTCAAAGTCAAATTATATTCTTAAATTAACTTTATTTTATAATTTCTGAGGATATTAATTTAATCACCAGTCACACAATATGTAAAATTAGTTGGAAATAAAACAATTCTGTGTTAACTGTTCATTATTAACATAGTCATACGAATATCTTATCCTAGACTATTGAATGAGCAATATTTGTAATCACGTTCTCGGAAACAGCTCTAACGATTTCGATGAAAGTTTTCTAAGTGTCACATATCTGGGAAATTTAGTTTTCTCTATTTTCACCCGAATAGAGCTCGGACGCCCAGCCGTGATTATTCAAAAATATCAACGTGACACCCACTCGAGGATAGTGTGGTAGATCACGGCCCATACCTTTTGACAGACAAGAGTCACAATGAGTGTAAATAATAATAAGTGCAAAGTTATAAATAATATCATATTATTAATAATAAGTGCAAAGTTATAAATAATATCATATTATTTATAACTTTGCACTTATTATTTTTTACAATGTATTAAGCGCTTGATATTGAGCGCTACCGTAAAACGAGATTTATCACCTCAAAAAGGCAGATAGGGAGATTTTTCAGAGTAATATTTCTTGCGTGAATTTGCTTGGTTTGTTGTTTACAATAATATCTTGACGGGTTCGTGAAGTGTCTGTTCATACCCTGTCTCAGTTGTAGGAGCGTAAAAGGCACCTTATGCATCATATTTCGTCAGCAACATTCAAACTCCAACACCGCAATATACAAACCATAGCAACAACCATACAACTCGCAACAAAACTATATACTTAACAAGCGATCCCCTCCATTGAAACGCAAGCGCAGGTCGTTAGGCTTGAAGCAGCATAAATAATAACATACGATTTAGCAGGAGGAGTGCAACCACTATCTAATGATCAATGCGAGAACAATCGCCATTGTGCACTGCTGCCGGCGGCGCGGCTTGTCACTGGGTGTGTGCAGTTCGGTGCCGGGTCGTGCATGTGATGTAATGCACGATTATGTTGGGAATACGACATTATTATGTGTAGGTTGAGGTACTGGGTTGCAACTGGTGGTCGTGGGATTGTTGGGTTGGGATTTTTGAATTTTGAACTTTGTTAATAACTCCATTTTCTGTTACCTGAAAAAATAACTGTGACTGATAAAGTTATGGACAACTTATCTTTAAAATCTGTTGGTGGGAAATGTTAGAAGAAAAAGAAAATTATCTTGTAACTTTTAAATTGAGGTATATGTTATCTTATCATGTATACTTGTTTTTCCAATTTACTGGACATTGGCAGAATAGTCGACATCGGCATTGCAGCTGCAATGCGGTTAGCATTTAGTGCATATAAAAAAGAAAATAGAATAGAAGTGACATAACATTTCGTACCGTACATTATATTATGATGACACTTTTTTTAGAACTTAAACCTTTTTTAGTTCTCTTCCCAGCTCCTATACGTTGTAGCTGTTTCACACCAAATACTTACGAAGTATTTATTTAAAACGTAAAATATAACGACGATAAACCAAACAGTTTTAAAAATCTTTACGACGAAAACTCGTGACAACTATTTTTGAAAGGCTTTCCTCGAAGCCACAAAAAGTCACATCCTAATCACTTCAAAAAAGCTCTAACTCCAAGCGACATTCTTATCATTGCAAACTCCTTACTTAAGAAGTATTCGAGGTATAAATCTGCAAGTATCTAGAGGCGCAGACGGGTGGTGAAAGTTCAGGCGCGTATCGACGGCGAAGCCTGCAGGCTACGGCCTACGCGAGGGGCGATTCTGAGGAACGATAGTTATGCGATAAAGAAACGCAAAATGTTTGCCATGTTTATCTTGAGGTATTTTTTTTTTATTTGGGTGTTCATAATAATGCCTGTTCTAGTTTCTGAAAATATAGTAGTGTCAATAAAAGAGTAATTTGAGTTAAGTTAAGGTGACAACGGTGAAGGAAAATAGGTGAGGAAATCATGTCTTAAAACCAAAAAATTCGAAGACATGTGACATCTACCAACCCACACTGGGCCCGCGTGGAATTATAGCCCATCCCTCTCCTAGAGAGGAGGCCTGAGTCCCTGCAGTGGGAACATTATAGGCTGATGATAATGATGAAGGTCTCAACACGAAGGGTGCCTGAGGGTTGACGGCGCCACTGGGATCGGCGACGCGTATCACGAAGGCTGGCTGGTTCGAGGTAGTGCTGAAGAAGAGTACTTGGGAGGTAAGTTGCCCAGCAGTGGGGCATACAAAGCTATTAAATAAAAGTTACCGTCTTTTGAGTTGTAAAGACATAATTATTGCTATGAATATTTCTAGGACAACCTTCATGGATTTTCATAAGGTTTTCGGTAGGTTATCAATAGACAAAAAAAAATTACATTTCTATCTCCGGTTTTACCGATGGTTTGTTTAAACTCTCTCTTGTCACTGTTACTGGCATATAAGAGTTGATTACTTTCATTTACATAAATACAGTTCAGTAAGTAGGCAATATATAATTTCGTATAATTAAATTATACATAATGGACATCAGATTGCAATTTCATACGTCAATGGTGGACGTTGATGACCAATATTTAAAGTAGATTATAAATATAATTATTGCTGTCTTTTTATTGATGTATGATACTACTTCCATAACCTATGTCAAATTGAATTATACTAGACATAAACTTTGATCTCCATACCTCCATAGCTATTTTTTAAAATAAATGTTATTAAACTTTTCACCTTCGATATAATGTAGTTGCACTATTAAAAAAAATGCAGTGATAGTCTAGTGGTGGACTACCAAGTCCGTTTGTATGCACATAAAAACTTCCTGCACTAAATTTAATAATGTGTAAATATTATTAAATTTAGTAGGTTAGGTGCAAACCTTGCAAGGCAGCACATAGTAATACATTACTACTTTCTAATAACACCGTGTACCTACTCTTTTATCTATGTGTCACAAATAATTGAATTCTGAATAAGTCACGAATTCGAATCTAAGACTAGCACTACTGATTTTTCAAATTCACGGTATTTTATCACTTACTTCGGCGAAGGAAAACATCGTGAGAAAACGAGCTTGCGTGAGAGATATTTCGCGACGGCATGTAAAACCTCGTCAAAGGGGTGGCATAAAATAAAGAAAAATTGTGTGATTAGATTGTTGTGTTGTGTTGTTATTGTCGTTATATTAATTCGTTGTATCTGCAATTTATCCGGCCTAGGTTCGTCCGTGCGTGGATGGCCATCCATTACAACTGAGTTTTCTCAGTACCTCGGAAAGCACTCTAAATCGTTGATCCCAGATCCTCTCATTTGAATATCTTTGTCTGTCGTTACAGGTAATCAATGGTCACACGATAAAGAAAGAGTAAAAGAATATCGCAAAATAAATCGTCCCACCCGATAGCCGCACCTAGAGCTGCATCACCCACAAATGCGGTGGACAAGCGATAGGCCATTAACGATTTATAGCCAACAGATTGCTATCATTACTCGCTTGGATTATGTTGTTTGAATACGTTATTAGGATCTTACACGCTGGTGGCTTCAATTTTATCGCTGTTCTTTTTTCTAGGACTACGACATGTAATTGGTAATGTTAATGAAGGATTGAAATTGCTATGTTTGGCAATTTTATTGATTTCTGTTTGTGGTGAGTCATCGATGTATGTAGTATTCCTTGATAAGCTTATATCGTTCTCACACATTTAACAGCATGAATATAAATGTTGGAGAAAGAAACGAAGACCAAAGAAAAGATGAAGGAAAAGGTGTAAAAAATGATAACATGACCCAAAATAACTTGGCACCCGGACAGGAAGATGATGATGACAATCCCACAGCTGACAGTATCTACCGACTCGCACAGGGATCGTGTGGTCCACTACGTGGGTCCAGTGCAAGTTGGTGGACGTCACTTCAAAATGATTGTTCTTTGACTGCCGATTTTCAGCCATGTCTTTGAAAGCTTTGGTGTTGAAGGATATTTTAATTTAATATTCGGCTTCAATTGTGTTGTTTGAATACGTGATTAGGATCTTACACGCTGGTGGCTTCAGTTTATCGCCGTTTTTTTTTTCTAGAACTACGAGAATGTAGGATTGAAATTGCTATGTTTGGCGATTTTATTGATTTCTGTTTTTGTTTGTGAGTCATCGATGTATACAGTATACCTAGCGTTGAAAATGCCGAAAGTAAAAATTTGTTTTTCCGTTTTTTTCAAAAGATTCAAGAACATTGACCAGAAGAAACATGTAGGTATTTTTCCAATAAAACGGAAAAAAAACAGAAAAATACGAAAGAAACGGGAATCTTTCCGGCTTATTTCAACGCTAAGAGTATACCTTGATAAGCTTATGTCGTTCCCACAGCTCCCACATCATGAATATAAATGTTTATAGATGGAAGGAGAGATCCACACGCCTCCTCCAGATATCCTGTGATCATGGCGCTTGCAACAGCATCTAAATATCGGAAGCTAATAATAATTGATAATCACAGAAAATATTCTGTAGTGACAGTTTAGTATTCAATAGCAAATATAATTATAAACTTCTCCTTTTCAATTTCACCAACTACCCACAACATGACACGACACAAAAACACACCAGGAAAAAGCTTTGCCCCAAATCGATTGGCGTCATCAAGAATTAGTCCAAGTTCTTTCACCCGTACTCCTAAACTCCATATCACTTCCGTAGACTTTCCTCTTTTAATTGCGATCCAATGAAGCGCCACTAATTCCCTCCCCTGGCTACCCTGTCTCCCCTGACTTCCTTATGGTGTCCCGTTAGCGTTGGCAGAAGAGGGATATTTTCCCTTTTTGGGGAAAAATAAAGTTTTTGAGGAAATTTTGTGAAAATCTTCTTCATGTTGTTTTCGTGTTGATGGAGTCATCACTACCACATCAGTCAATAATACAAGACCAGCATATAACCACCTGCACAGCTCTTTCGTTGGATCTGTTTAAATACTGGAAGGTTGGGGAAATTAAATAATTAATTAGAAAAAATAATGGAGAAAATTATCCTAAAGACACTGTAAAATTTAGGAAATTAATCTATTTATTCCCTAATTCATTTTCATAATAAATTTATTATGCAAATTAATTAATTATACAAGTAAGTACTTGTATTATGTAACTTACTTAATATTCAAATCGTGTTTTATTTTCTGTTTCATTAAATTGACCGAGGAGCATGTTTTATTTTTGGAAAAATAAATAAAAATAGGGAAAATTAAGAAACATGATATAGCAACACTGGGTCCCCATTGTAAGAATTCGGTCTCTTTAGATAACTGGTGGCTATCGATTGGAAGTTGTAGGTCAAATTGTTAGTTCACTTGTCTTGTTTTGTTTTGATCGAATATTGTTTTCGTTTGTCTTTTGTTTATTTTTATTGTGGGACGGTGTGAATTGTTTTTGTTTGTTTTGTGTGTTGTAATAGTAAGTTGTTTATTTATTTATTTGCTTTAGTTTGGTATTTCAACTATTCGATTTAGATAGATAGTCATATTTTTGAACGCAGGTTCGATTCACTAAAGCAAATATTTACACAGCTTCTCTCCATAGACGTTTTCTGTAGAAAGAACTTTTTGGAAGATGAGGATCGCCTTTAAAAAAATAGGTCATGTAATAAGTTTTCCTGATATACCCAATTAGGGAGGGTTATGTGTTCAGAAACCTATAAATGTATGTTCTTTTGGGGTCCTCTAGTTTATTTAGCAGCATACACTATTTTGTTACAAATTTTTGATAACTTCTTAACTATTATTTATACTGAAAACGGGATATTTACCATGTTTACTGATTGTTTCGAGTTCGGGAACTCGAATATAATATGAATAGTGCTAGTGACCATGTCAGTTTAAAATCTTATAACTTCTTAACTGATGCTTAACTATTTCATTAAATCAACATTGTGCAGCATTAATAACAGATCCCAAAATCACTTCACAACAATAAACCACTCAAACTTCAACCTCAGAATGTCTTCAAGCAAACCAATAAAGCGAAGTGTCCTAGAAATCTCGGGCGCCCGGAGCATGTCCGGAATGCATTCCTGTCACATCGTTGCCTCCCCTACCCGACCCTATAGAGCCCTGGACTGAAGGTATACCTACCTACACACAGTATAACGAACTGTCTGTAATTGTGTCTTAAGTTTGTTAAGATCTTGAGGAAAGGGACGAATGTTTTGGTGTCACGTGAGTTGTAATACGGAGTTTGGTGGTTATTCGAGATTTTCGATGTTTTGTCTCTTTGCCGGATCAACACAGGATGGATGACTGTCACTGAAGAAACTTACAACCCACGTATGCCTCTCAAGGTAAAGGGGAAAATATGCAAGTCCGTATCGTTTTAAATAGATCGGAATGCTGAGCTATGAGAAAGATAATTATATTGAAATTTTGGGATAGATATGTGGTATTGTAACAAGAACAAATAAGGTAAAAGTCCTTTTTGGGAAGTCGGTTAAAAAACGAGTATTTTAAAGGAATTTTAAAAGTTGCACCAGTTACAGAAAAACCAAAAGAAAATCGATTGGCTTGGTATGAACATGTGATGATGAGTAGGGACGGTAATGACTAAAAGAGTAATAAATATAAATGTTGACGGATAGAGAGGGAGAAGAAGACCAAGGAAACAGTGGATGAATTGATTGAGAAATGATATCACAGAAAAAGGAGTAAATGAGAGCATGACGGTTGACGAAGGAGAATCGAAGAAAAAAACATGTTGCACCGACCCCAATTAATATGAGACAAAGCCAGGAAGATGTTGCTATCTAATGCCTAACTTAACTACGAAAATATTTTATGTAACAAGAGTAAGGAGGTAAGTACTTTGTCAATTGTATCCAAAAGTCATTATACAGACATTAATTCGAACAGATTTTATAGTTGAATAAACAGTGACACTTCTTTTATTTACAACTGTGTCTGTCATTTTTACAAAAACATCGTCAATAATAACTAGGTTTTATTATAGAAACGAACATAAAACGAAACTATAATAACTTTAAATCGTTCTATTTCAATATCTAGGTTATGAAAACCACCAAATAGTGAGTCATTCGGCATTATTTAAATAGTGATACGTTATAACTTCTGGTTTAAAGAAAAAAAAAACATACCGATCGAATTGGGAACCTCCTCCTTTTTGGGAAGTCGGTTAAAAATAGATTCATCAACATCATCCACTGCTTGAATTCACCCACTGCTGGGTATAAGACTCTCTTTTCTAGTGCCAATCTCCACGGTCCTGATCCAGCCTCATACTCCGATGGCAACTATGTCGTCTGCACTGGCAAAAGATTTAATCTTTTGCTAGTTCTTGGACGCCATTCGGTGAATATAAAAAAAAATATTACGAAAACTTAAATAAAATTATTGACCGTGGGGAGAGGTCTTCAGCATCACCTTTATTTCTTCTTATCAGTTGTATATAGCTTCAATAGCTTAGTACTTATACTATATTGGGAACTCCAAAAACACGGCATACTTTGGAAAGCACGTCAAGCAATTGATCCTGCACCTGATGGTCTCTCTCCGTTCGTGACGAATTTTCGTCACATCAGACTATGGAGAAAGGAAAGAGAGACTGCACTTCACACTTCCATGTGCGCACGGTTATATCTACCACAATATTTCTCTTACGTTGATAGCCAGCCTTCACTGAGATGGGTCGCCACAACCAAAACTAGGTCAGGAGGACTATTACTAATTCCATATATATAGGGTGTAAAAGTACCCTTAACGCAAACAAATGGCAATTGTTCTCCCCACCACTGCGATATTTTTTTTCTTCTAGACCATACCTGGGAACCTCTTAGTTACGGAGATATTGGGGGTCAAATTTCCAAATTTTTCACAGCTGTTTTTGCAAATACTAGTTTTTCAAGTTATAACTTTACTTAAATTACCTCCATGACCCGTTTACTATTCAAAGCATCCACTAGCACAATGTTTTAACAGTGCTGCATTGAGTTTTACCGTAAAATGTGATTTTAGACCCAAAAAAAAATCATTTCCCAGCAAAAAATTTTGCGTAGGGGTACTTAGTTTGATGTACAGAATGCTTGGTTGACGGCTGTGTGACGGGTTGATTTACACCCTGTAGATAGTATCGATTCCAATCGAGTAAAAAACTACAGTACACACCTTAAAAACCTCATTAATAACAAAAAGGCCTAAACGGTGGACCCTCAACCCAAATCCCTGAAGGATCTTCAGCAAATTAACCTGTCGGGAGGTACTTCCGCACAATTTGGCACAGGCGGCAATACGTCCAGGAAAACACGAGGAAAAGCTCGCGCGTTTGATGTCGTCTGTGTACTCAGGTATCAAGTACTTAGTTGGGTAGGGCCGGTGAGATAGCGGAGAGGATAATGAGGTTTATATTTTGTGGTAACCAAAGCTTCTGACTGTCTTTGTAACAGGGAGAAAGGGACTAACTACAGTGAAAAACTTCTGAAGTCGGAAAAATTGTATTCAAACTCTTTGACTTACACAAAATACGCGCTTTGGACGTGGAATTGCAGACACCAGCCCGATAAACAATACAAATTAGTGATGATTTATTTCCGCGATTATTTTGGAAGTACTATCCTAATGTTTGGTTTTTCATCAAATACAAAAACTTCAACTTCTGTTAATAAACTATGTTCAACGAAGATCAACGTAGATTGAAAGTTTCGGTTGTTGCTATTTCAAATTTTTTCAGAAACCAGGTGTAAGGTTTTGGCAAAATGGCACCAATTTTTTTTTTATTTGATTATGGTGTCAGACTTCCACTGAATAGAAACCACCCATGTTCCTTCTTAGCCCTTGCGCCGAGTCCCCCAACCACTGATTAGTCACTACATTAGTCAGGCTATCATTACTAAATTAACTATTCAACCAGCAATACCTGCACTACTGAAACAATCAATTATTCAACAAATTCATTCCACAGTTTTCACAAATCGCCAGTACTTAGGCCCCAACCTATTTCTACAAAGAAACACGAGCGTGTCCTTCACTAAGTGATGGGGCGACAAGCCAGGGCCGCATTACAATGACGAATCACTAAATAAATGACGCCATATTTCTTTCCTACGTGACGAAAGCAACTGTTTTCGTCACGTCCTCAAATCACTTCCTTGTTTTCCTCAGGTGTTATATGGAACAATTTGTAAGATCTATTTTCGTCTTTCTCGGAAAATTGCGGTTTCGTGCTGTTAGTTTCTGAGAAATTAAAATTCGCGTTGTTATTGTGTGGGTAGGTACTTGTCAAAATATTTATGTCTGCTTTTGTAACTGAATTGTTTTGATTGAAATTAGCTTGAAGTGAAATCGAATCATGATTATTAGTGTTCGCATTTAGTTTGCCAATTGCTTTTAAATCTTCAAATCATAATATTGTTTTGGTTAGGTTAGGTTATGTGATTTATTTTTAAATGATTCTCAGTTAGAAATAAACCACTTATCTAATTGTATAAAGTGTTTTTGTTGTGATAATAAAATTAATGAAACTTTATTGTTAGTTTAGATTTGCTTGCTTACGACAAACAGTCTAGTTGTCGTTATATTTGTGGGTAAGTGGAAAAAATTATAATTAAAACAAAGACCATGTAGATTATTATAAACCCACTTAAAGTTCTTGTTGACAAACCTGCTTTTAAAACTCTATTTATCGCCTCTAGGGGGAATTAAGGGATTCATTCTTCGAGGTTAAACACCGATAAACACTCAACCTCTATCATCATCATCACCCAGCCGTTGCACCATGTTACTTTTTCTTTCATATCATTCCTCACACAATTCATCAGTCAGTCGATTCCCTTTCAACTCAACCTCTATCATTTACAACCAAAAATCAGTCCTCTCAAGTCCGTCCCCCATTGAAGGACATATGGCATGACATCGAGAATTCGCCGTACGCCCCAGAAAGGTAATTACAACTGCTTGATAGACAGTCCGACCCTTTCGCTTAATACTCTGTCTACTTGGCAAGACACTTACTTGTGCATCGAATTTCTTTGGAAATTGTGGGAAATAGTTTGCTTAATGGTCCGTATTAATGTCGTGGAACTGAGGTGCTTTTTATGTGTAATTGACCGTGATATCGCTTTTGCTGAAAACCAGGTCCGTATATAAATATATAGTCCTTCTGACGGATTTCGATTACTTAGCAGATATTAGCCATCGGCGCAGGAGAGTATTATCGTGCACACGTGTGCGCGCAGGCACTACGAGTTTAGGAACTACGAGAATAAAGAAACAGAGAGTGCACTTCTTTCATTTTTGAACATATATACAAAGGGTAGGCAGACGTGTACCTGCGGGGAAGGGAAGGATGGTTCTCGGTTCAAATTTGCCAATATAAACTATATAGAAGTTAACATTCAAAAGTAACTTTCTGTTAACGTTTTAAAAGGTTCATAATCATATCAAATCAGTTTGATAACATCATGATTGACAATTTCCGCTCCAAAGAGTGAGTGCACCGACATATGACAGTCATTTTGAGCATTTCCTTTCGAAAAAACAATTAAAAAGAAAATCTTGAGAAGTCTGTATAACGTGATGATAATTATATTATTTGAAAAAGAATGCTATTCCTGAAAGATTTAGATTTAGTATACCTATTACTATAAGTACACTCTTGGATTGGTTTTAAATTCGAGAATTTTACTCTACTGTATCGAACCCAAAACCGTAGAAGAAGATAAGCAATTGCACTTGACCACCACACCAACGAAAAGGTAGAAAAATCACTCTGTTACTCTATCACAATATGCATTAAACTCATTGTAAAATTAAACACAGGCCCATAACTATCGATTTTTTTTGATTGGCCGATAAATATCTTAATGTAAAACTTCTATTGCATAGGCCATAAGGCACATTATATCCATTGTTGATGCAAATTTCGAAACTGCCTCAGAAGTCAAAGAAAAGACAAGAAATATCCATCAAACTGAGTGACCTCGAACAATTAGTTAATAGAGGCTATGAATAAAATATTAAAAGCTACTTTATACATAGAAACTATTGTTGTTAGGCTGTGAGATAAAAAACACATTTATGTTACGTTATACCGTGACGTCACGAAAGTGGTATCATGATTTTGCGTTTTTTAAAAGATGACATGCAAGTCGTTCGTTGCTAGGCAATCGTTATGAAGCTGGGTTTTTTGAACTAAGTTTAAGGACACATGAACGAAAAACATTTAATAGAATTGATGTCCTACGCCTGACGGTCTGCGACATTTACTATTTATACCTACGCGAAAATGATTATAAATAACTCAAAAAAGCTTTGGTTTGACATTAGATGCCGAAAATCTTATAGAAGCTGTTACAAATTATTTCATGGCATTGGGCATGGAATGATGGAGTAGCTCATGGCAAAATTTAGCCATTTTTTTTTATTACCGGGACAACGGGAATACAGGTAAATAATAACAGACACTACAATCAATCTCAAATCCCTAGGTTTGTTTCTGGATGGATGGGTTCCCTAGGTTGGACTCTACCACAATACTTGTAAATTAAGCTTTAACTTGCACACTGCTGCTGTGTACATATTACAGTGATATACCACTATCTTTAGAGTACTTTGTTACTCCTAAACATTTCGCAAGAAACCCACCACGTGGCGTAACCTAACAATGCCGATAGAACAAATGCGTCGTGACGATTACGACCGATACAAGTACTTAATGGCTCACCAGCTTTTAAATAACAATATGGCCACGCCCCCAGCTATTAATGTATTTGTAATCGACGCGATCTTTCTCAGGGATCATATTGTATACTACAGGAGTCCTTTCAAGGCCTTTACACAATGGTTATGGATGGTATTCAGATTCTTTAGCTCATCTAGTTGAAGAATGTCTGTAAAATAAGTGAGTATGGGTTTAGATCGTGGTTGCCTGGAGGTTTAGACAAACCCCCTTTAAGTAGGTAAAGGTTGTGGGTTGAAAAGTTAGGTACGTACATACCTGGCATTCGCATATGCGAATGAGAGATGCTAACTAATTAAATTTTGACGGCACGGTTGACGCAGTGGCTGAGTGATTCTGGGCCGAGTTCGAACCCCGCGATTTGTGGTCATTGATTTTTTTTTATTTTAATTCGATTCGTCTACAGATAGTTGTTCCAGGTCTGGTTGTTTATGTGACTTGTGAGTTTAATTGTTTGTAAACACACCCACAGTACAGATAAGAATCCTAGAATGTGGCAAGGTTTTATTAGAAAAACAGGCACTAGGTCTGTAAGTTTTGCCACAGCACCTTGATTTAAATGCATTATACAATTAGAGGCTCGAGACACGAAGAGCCACAATAAATATTAAAACAGGATATCATGTCCTGAAAATATTCATCATCTGAAAATGACGATTAAGACAAGAGATTAATTTGCCAAAAATGGTTTAAAATTCATGTTTTTCTTTTAACGGTCAAATAACATTTTTTTTTATCGTAGGCAATAGATTTTTTAGTTTTACACAGGTAGGTCGCTACAGTAGGTGGAAAACCAACTCGAAAAATCACCTACTTCTACATTTTTTTCTTATCAAAACGTCCAATTAATAACTCAACTATTCCCTTATACCTAACACCCACGGGTCTAAATTTACACTGCGCCTCCACCATATAATTCATCCTATTTCCAACATATTAATTACCCTCGGCGATCCACTAAAAAGGCCTCGTATGCACGTTGAAGGCAAGTGAAATGCTAGAACAGTTTGCCTGCGGCTTGCGCCCACGTGCAGATGGGCTTATACGTCTCCTGTCTTGGTATGTACTGGGGGATTAGGCTGGCTACATGAACATCGTTTGTTGGGAGAAAGGTTTGCTGACAAAACCGAACCCAAAGAATCTAAAAATTAACGAAGCTCATGGTTACTACGCAGATATTTTTAATATATGTGACGCTAAGAATGAAAATAGAAATAAAAGAAAATGGAAAAACAGTTTCTAAGGTTAATATATTATTTCAGAATAGACATTCAAAAAAAACATCGTGAGGAAACCAGAGAGAAATTTCTCGACAGCATTTAAAGTATAAAAACTGTGAAAGGCTAGGCTCTAACCATTACGATGAGAAAGACGAAGTGGAGTAGACACCCCGTTGGGGCTGAGGGTTGTTCGCAAGAGATAAGGCGGCCTCGACATAAAGGGCTAAGAAGGAACATGGGTGGTTTTTAGTCAGTAGAAGTCTGACACTCTCTTTCGCTCTGACCAAGAGCGGGAGGGGTTACCTATTCGATGACTTTTCATCCGCCACAAAAAAAAAAAGAGGAGTAGACATTGAAAAAAATCAAATACACACATCAAAAGTGTCTAGGGATCAACATATATTTTTGCAATAACTTTTCTCCTGATTGATATTAATTAAAATTTTCTTTAAGGATTCATCAAAAAAAGTGTTTTCGTTTGTCACAGTAACGATAAACCAAGTCACCTTTGCATTAATAAAGAAATTTGCCATTTTCCTAATAAAGGGATTTTTGACATTTGAACCACTAACATTAAAGTTCGAAAAAAAGACTGAAATAACAGTTTTCTTTAAAATTTTATTGGGTAACTTAAACAATTAATAATCCGTGTTTCTACCGCGAACACTAACAACACAACTTTGAGTTAGTGTAGTGTAATGTAGTGTAACATATCTGTGACTTTACCGCGAGTGTAATATACGAGTTATTTATATGGACACAAGAACAAAGTGACTTCACCTTAATAGACGCTAAGTAAACGCAATGGACGTGCTCTTAGATATACTTTTACTTTTAGCAAATTAAGTTAGATTAAAATTGCTTATTAGCCTTACTAGGCTAGATTGTAATAAAATAAACAAATTAAAAAAAAAAAAAAAAAACTAACAACACAAGAACATCGGTTTGGCATACTCAAAATGAGTTCATCCAAATCACGCTGTGGAATGGCCGCCCATGTTCGTTGCAACAACAAAAAAAGGTCTTCTTGCGACTGGATACCCTCCATATTCGGCAGAGCTCTTATCTGTAGCATATCCCATGCATGCTCAATCGGGTTCAAGTCTGGCGACTGAGCAGGCCAGGGCAGGACATTGATGTTAGCTGCGGCGAGAGTCTGTCTTACAACTCTTGCGGTGTGCGGTCTTGCATTATCATGCATTAACTGAAATAAGGGACCGATTTGCACTTGTAGAGGAACGATGACGTCTGATACAATCGTCTCAGCATAAATTTGAGCGTTGAGGTTGCCTCTGATCCAAATCAACTCAGTTCTTCCGCCGATCCAAATACCCGCCCATACCATGATGGTTCCACCACTATAAGGATGGACTTCCTGGCAGGATTTTAATCGCTGTTGGCGTCCAGGGGTTCTCCAGTGTCGTATACGTCTTGTATCCGGTCTCATACCAAAACGAGACTCATCAGAAAAGCACACGAAACGCCATTGTTCTTCTGCCCAATTTCTGTGTTCAAGAGCCCATTGATATCGAATCCTACGATTGTGCATTGCTATAGGTGGTACCCGTAGCGGTCTTCGGGAATGAAGGTTCACTTCATGCAAGCGGTTTCTGACTGTTTGGTCGCTAATTAAGTTCCCTGAAGAGTGATGAAGCCTCACGGCTAACATCATGGCGGTTATTGTTGGAGCTCTTCGAGTTAAGATTTGAATGTATCGGTCTTGTCTCCGTGTGGTGCAGCGATACCGTCCTCCATGGCGCTCAGCCACGGTACCAGTGCTTCGGTAACGTGTCCAAAGTCGACTGATAACACTCTGACTTGTATTCAGAGCTAAAGCCACAGTACGTTGCCGGGAACCAGCTTCTATCATTCCCACGGCTCTGAGCATTTCTTCCCTGCTTAAATGACGTCGCCGCTCCATAATAACGTTGGTTTTAATCAGTAGTAGGGAAACAGTAGCACTAATAATGTCTTCAATGCGTTGTATGTTTTTATAGGGAAAATATTGACAGCTGATTTTCATCTTTTACTCGAATTTGATTCACAGTTCCTGATTCAAATTATGAAATGCACCAAAAAGGATCCATATACATTTATAAAATCATAAATTTATTACAAAGCCACATCTCAATCTCAAGAAATCCGCATAAAAATGCTTGATCCCTAGACACTTTTGATGTGTGTATTTACAGAATACTTTTTACAGGCACTTTAGTTCTCTTCTATCGCCCATTTTATGACAATACTTCTTGTCTATGTGAAGCAAAATTTTGATTTTATTTGATGAAACCCAAACAAACACTGGTGAGACAGTAGTTACTCAAGCTTAATTTTAGCTTGGCTCATTAGGTGCTTTTTCAAACGCACATCGTTTAAACTGCTCCTCATTGACAGTCGTTACAGAAAGTCAGAAAGTCTGGCAATCAGTCCCAGCAAGGGTAAGACTGTATTACCCAGTACTAAATGGGTTGTAGAGGTCAGATAGGCAGTCGCTCTATGTAAAATACTTATATACAGCTGCATCCGGGTATACTGGAAGTCGACCCCAACATAGTTGGGAAAAGGCTAGGCAGATGATGATGTATGTTTGTCTGTCTGTAAGCTGTATTATCTAAGGATCAAAGTTGCCTGACAATAAATAAATGTTATATCTGCTCGAGTTTATTCTTCGCTTGGCTGATAAGATGGTTTTTCAAACGCACATCGTAGAAACTGCTCCTCCGCAAGCAACCTAAAAGCCGCGAGCTGAGACCCTTACGCGGATGCGGCGCAACCTAATAATTTCTTAATGTCATGCGCTCTGAAGGGAATTATTGTTTTGTATTACAATAATGGTGTGCTTAGATTCTTAAGTACAGATTAAAAGCGGTCATTCCCACTGACGAAGTGGCTTTCCATTCAGTGGTGGAGTACCGTTATTGCTGAAAAGGTAGGCGAGTATCACACATACGGAGAAATCTACCTTCGTTTAGGTAGGAACAGTTGGTTTAACCAGCTCAATGTATAATATAATAAATAACATAGAGGCTATAGTCTCCGAAGAGTTAAGCAGAGGTGCACCTAAAAGTATTATTGGTTCCTCCAACACCAAGTGCGAGTGCGGTGCTCTGGATCAAACAATACCCCATCTGCTGGAGTGTCCAAGATGTCCGTATACTGCACTCTTGGTGACCTGAACAGCGCCTCTGCCACTGCAATAAATCTGGCTACCTACTAGGCCCAAACCGTATAATATGGAAGTAGAATCGACACGAAAAGAAGAAGAAGAAAAAAGAAGGCATAATAGTACACCCACATTTCACCAGATAAGCTTAAGTCCCATGTATGGGTGGCGAGCCTATTGGTATCAACCAGGCACAAATCCAGAGTACGCGGTTAATTGCTACTGAGAAATTCCTGATGGAAAAACCCAATATCACTTTGAAAACTTTGCCTGAGAATCGAATTCAGAACCAACAGCAGCAGCCACCACTAGACCAACAAAGCACCAAAACTAATATCTCTACAGATAAATTGATAACTTTTTTTATAAACTAAATCTAAGCGACATATTTTGAGCCATGTCAATTTCTTATCTTCCAAAAGCTCTGGCTAAATCGTGTTTATTTCTCCTTAACCTTTCTAAGCTCCATAAAATAAGGTCGTTTTTATAATGTCAAGCTAAACGTAGCGTCACGACGTTTAATTATTGATAGTGGAGCGAGCAGTGGCAAATTGGTCTTATTACCATTTTGAAGGGAAGACATTTTGTATACAACTACAGACGTGATAGAGCACTGAGACTTTGTCACGTAGGGATACCGTTTGTTTTTGAACAGGGGCAACGATTCGCCATACAAAATGTATTCCGTTGATTTTCTGCTTCTGAATAATGTCTCTAGAGCAATAATTTTTTCTTCAAATCATGATCAGCTGTAGACACGTCCCTGTCATTTATCTTTTCAGCAACTACACACTTGTGAAGTTTGGTAGTGAGGTGTAGAGTATGTTTCATGATCGGTTCATTTTTGAGGTTAACTTGATTCCCGTCGGGGCTGCGGGTTGTTCGCAAGAGATATCGCGGCCTCGACATGAAGGGCTAAGAAGGAACATGGGTGACTTTTAGTCAGTAGAAGTCTGACACTCCCTTTCGCTCTGCCCAAGAGCGGGACCCCTATTTGATAATTTTCCACCCGCCAAAAAAAAAAAGTTTAACTTGATCTAATAAGTAAAGAAAATATGACACTTTAAAAATTAAAGATAGACTGCCAAAATCATTACCCTTCCTTTTGGCTTCACCGTAGTCGGTTAAAAATGCCTCGTTGTTACGGCTGTGATTAAAGGACTACCAGACAATATCGAAAAGTTTTTAACATATTATAGCAAATTCATAGGAATGTATGTGTGTACTATTTCTTGAAATTTTATGGTGAAAAAGGTTTGAATCGGCTCAGCTTTCGAGGAGTCACCGCATTCTGTTCTCGTTCCAGGAAATGACGGTTCTGAGCGGGAAAGGGCCCGGAAAAATGCGAGTCCGCACCGCTCAACCCTAAGTTTGCAGGGAATTCTAGGTCGTCGTGATTTGTTGAACTATTTTTGTTGAGAAGTCGTGGTGTTGGACAAATAATTAGCTACATTTTAACTGTATCTGGTACAGTAGGTATGACCGTTAGAATAGTTGGAAAAGATCGGTATAATGATCATAACACTACGCCTGTAATCCCCGAAGGACTAGGCAGACGTGTACTTCATATTACACCTACATTTCGGTTTAAATAGGGAAATAATACTTTATAATAATTTCACGTTGACATAGATCATAGCTAAAAACCAGAATACACATCATAAATCCATGATCTTAATTTGACTTCCCACATCAAAGGCCTAATTACCCAAAACTGTCATCGAATCAATCAAATAAACCAATCACACATGTAACACATTTTAAAGTTCGAACTCACGGAAATACGAACCGGAAAAACATGAAGCTGTCACCACATGTAGGCTACGGCATTTTGTCACTTCGGCGTGACGATCGCGTGCGGACAGCGCATGCGCGGACACTGCGCTATGCGCACGATTCGGTTTCGCACGTCCATCTAACACGAAAGATAGCAATTAAGATTTTTTCTTTCGTTGTTAGATAATATTTTTCCGGTCTACGAGTGTTCTAAGAATAGATTGGATTAGCAGAATTATTGATTGTGCTGTGTGTCGTGGAATGAGTAGTTATGTTGTATTGATTAAGGATAATTTATCAGTGTCCAAAAAATAACATTATTTCCTAGTAACCGCTCAGCAGATGTTCTTTTATGTATGACCCTTCATATCGAAATTGACATCAGTTGTCCATATATCTTACACAATATGGAAGCTGATACTGCCAAGTTACCGTAGAACCAATGTCCTGGAGATGTTCTTGAGTGAAAACTGTGGGACGCCTTCAGGCTCAGTGTAGCCACGATCTTTTCAGGATAACTAGTAGCAGCTGGATCAGATTCGCCAAGAATCAAGTCATGGTGAGCGATTGAAGAGGCCTATATCTAGCAAAGGATTGCTATAGGCTGATGATGATGATAAATGTTTGGGTAACTTCTATCAATTCAACTCATTTTTCGACTTTTTACCTCCGATAAAATGTCACAAAACCAACTATGATATAACAAATCACAATATTTCACAAATATATCAGTTGGCATTTAAGTGAACCTCCAATGTGATGTCCCCTCATAATATTCTATTTGATGTCAAAAAACGATACTTACGGAAACTTACACCATAATAATACCCGCACTTATACAACATCTGACGCCTACTTATATCAACCCTATCAAACTCAACCGTATCACATTATTTAGCCAAATCGCTCCACGTTATGATATTTAACAATATCTAAATGCTGGCATTGTCTTCGGAATTAGACACGGCTGTGAAGCTAAGGCTCTTAGCCTAGCCTTAGTTTGAGAGCTGCGTAGGAGTTGCATAGATTAATAGTTTTACCACATTTTGTGCCTAAGGGTCGTATGTCGGAAATTGTGAGCAGGAGGATAACGGTTTGTGAAATGAGGTTTGTGTTAGATATTCTTGTTTTATCTGACAATTGATTAAATTTAAAGTCATTTAATGCCCGGTTTCTGAAACAACAATGCTCGACGCATCCAAGAAAAACGGTTTTTTTTAACATCAATGGATTTTTCTTCAAGAACTATAGTTATTAATATAAGAATGTTGCGATATTTAGGTAATTGCGATTGCATGCAGAAGCAGTTTTTTTTATTGATTTTTTTGCAAGAAAACTAACTTTGTTTTATTTATTAAGACTAACTGCGGTACTCAGAGATATTTAATGATTACTTAAGCCGTCACTTAGTAAAGATTTGACATACTTTTGTATGACAAAACTGTCAAAACCTTTACTAAGTGATGGCCTAAGTAATCATTAAAGCCCTCTGAGTGCGGCAGTTAGTGATGATAATTCGATACCCCTTGGTAGGACTGGTCAACAATAAATTACAACTGAACTTTGATTTCAATGAGATTGGTTATTCTCAAGTCCCTTCCTCATCACCATCATCATCATTTCAGCCAAAAGACGTCCACTGCTGGACATAGGCCTCCCCCAGGTCACCACATTGACCGGTCCCGTGCATCTCGCATCCCCGCAACCTTCACCAGGTCATCGTTCCACCTAGTCCCTTCCTCAGATCAAATGATTTAATCAGACTACTAAGAATATGTGTATGCATTCTTAAACAAATGACACGATTATAAAGTACAGTCTACACAATAATCTATGGCCATGAGCTTAGTCATAGGCAAGGAAACGACGCCCAAGGCGGGTCAAAATGGTCTCCAAGAGAGATCACTTTGTGCTGATAGCCTAGCCGTAATTAACTGTAACTATTCGTGGTAATATATGAATATTATGACGGAGAAATTGTGCTTGTTATTGAAGTTCTGGTTTGGGAAGTTTGTGAGGAGACGTTTTGTTCGTATGGTCAAATTGTCAATGTCATGTCATGAAAATCACAATCCGTCAAAATTGCAAAGCGTCAAAATAGCAAAGCGTCAAATTATCAAAACGTTATAATAGCAAAGCGTCAAAATAGCAAACAGTCAAAATTGCAAAACATGATGCATACTGAAAAATTCGTCCACAAAAAATCTTTTCTACGTATTGGATGAAACTGATGAACTGATGAGAAGTTTCCCTGCATGAAAGTGTCTATGCTAACAAACTTTTCGATTAATTAGTAGGTTATAACTTAAAAACCTTACGTGTTTAATTAACTATCAATTTAAATAGATAATTATGGGATAAAAAATGTTCAAAACAGCCTAAATGCTGTCCATATAGGTTTTGAGTTTCTTTTATTTTTACTCATTTTTGTGAATTACTCGTACCAAAAAGCGCCTACCTATTACCTAGTACCTATTTATAAAAATACAAAAACAACTGACAGCGAAAAGTTATCATCAGCCATAAAAGGTATATTTGATAACATAACATTACGCTTGTAATCTCCAAAGGGTAAGGCAGAGGTGTGTCTATAAGAACACTCACATTTCACCAGTTATGTTTAAGTCCCATGTTAAAGAGCGAGCCTGTTACTATCAACCTGGCACAAATCCAGACTACGGAGTCTGTATATATGCCAGCCCCGTGGGTGCTACTGAGAAATTCCTGATGAAGAAACCCAATAATACTTTGTCCGTCCAAGGAATCCAACACAGGACTTCATGCACAGCAGTCGCAATTGCGACCAATAAACAAAATATTTTAAAAATATAATATTTCCAATTTAAAATATAAAAATATATTTTATATTGGATTGACTATAAATCTAAATTAACAACAAACAAAAAAAACAGAGTGACTATTTATGTCTATACAAAAATAGAACATTAAACGAAAGTATTGTTTTCTAAACTTTCTCTCGATTTTGGTGACAAAACTATTTATTTAATCCATCTAAACTAATGATATTGACAAGAAAGAAAGCTTGTCATTATAATGAATAAATTAGTCCTGAATAACAATATGTTGTCATTTCAATATAAAACGAAAGTTACATTCAAACACTAGATCAATACAAAAATACAAAACCAAAACAAACGACAGTGTCACATTTAATGTAGTTTTGTTATAAAACAAGTTTCCATACAAAAAGATAATAATATGCTAGATTAGCTACATAATAGAAACATTTATCATAAACATTTTAATATTAATATTTCTACAATGTGTCAATTTTTTTATTGAGAAACGTGTTTTCACACCTTGCTATACACAACAGCATCGTTTGGAGCGAATGAGTGAATGTTTTAAAAGTATGTCATGATATCTGTGTATTATAATAGACAATCAATTATTGTTAGGTGAAATTTTTTGTGAAGTGATCACAATATTAGATTATTATGTCATGTATTGTTTGTGACGCTTAAATATAAGGTGTAAACGGAGCCTCCACAAAGCCAGCAACCAGGCATTGTGTATGTCAAAGTAGGTAGCTCTATGCAAAAATATTTCTAGAAAACGACCTTTAATTGGGACGAAAAATCACGTTTTACGGTAGAACTCAATGTAACGCAGTCAAAACATTGTGGTGATGGATGCATTGAAAAGTGAAGTTACAGCACTAAAGAGAAGAAGTTGGAATTTTGGCCCCGATATCTCCAATGCGAAAAAGGTCCATGTGTGGTCTAGACTCTAATCTAGACTATGATCGCAATGATGTGGAGAACACGCTTGGAAAGATATCTTTACTACCATTATTGTCATCCTAGATGTTGAATCTGATAATAAGATGGCTAAATTGTAACCTGATTCATGATCTTCGTTTCCTTATCGTATGTAACTAAGCCTGACAAGATACCCGATGATGTTATACCTCAAGTAACTGTATTCAATTTTATTTATTTATTTGTTTAATTGTGTTAGTAGATAAAATACAAAGGCTGAAACTGGAGAACACATGGAAGCCACCAAATCTTTCAATCTAACCTCAATATTGCCAATGTCACAAATTAAATTAATGTCTTGGTCAATTAACACTTTAGCATCATCATCTGCCTAGCCTTTTCCCAACTATGTTTGGGTCGGCTTCCAGTTCAACCGGATGCAGCTGAATACCAGTATCTTACATGGAGCGACTGCCTATCTGACCTCCACAACCCAGTTAATACTAGGTAATACGATACTCTTTGGTAAGACTGAATGTCCGAATATCAGGTCACTGACTACCTGTAACGACTGCCAAAGATCTGTATATGGCAGCCGGAACCAACAGCTTAACGTGCTTTCCGAGGCACGGAGGAAACTCGGTATGTCGGGCGGTCACCCATCCACAGACCGACCTAGGCAAGCACAGCTTTACCTAAAGATCGACCCGAGTGGCAGTTCTTATTAAGCCACGAGCTCCTCAATCAACACTTTAGCATCACCACAAAAATAATCCTTAACAAAACAATAATCCCAATAAATAAATAACCTTACCTTACCCCTTAACATCGACATACACGTCCAGCTAATACAATTACAATTCAGCCACGACAAGTAATAAAATAGCCAAAAGAAACGGCCATTCGACACTCGAGGCTAAAGGGCTATTCGGTATTCTTCTCACCAACCCTTAGAAGCCACGAGCCACGGAGGGAAAAGAGCAAACACTTTAGCCGAAGGACCCAAAATAGAGAACGTATTGAGTCGCGAAATAAAATAAGGGTGTGTGTGGAAATTCTTGGACTTGAATGTTTATAGAGCTGTTTGTATATTTTTTTAAGGATTATTTTTATAATATTTGAATGTTTTCAATAAAAATAGAGGTAAAGACTAAACAGTTACGATCTGATGGTCTAGAAATTATACAATGTGTTAGGAACCTCTTGTTTAGTGGGAACTAGCGCTACTACTGGGCCAGAGGTCCTGGTTTCGATTCTAAGGTCGGGCAAAGTACTATTGAGTTTTTTTCTATTAGGAGTTCCTCAGTAGCAGCCACGGAGTCTGGAATTATATTACAGTCATTCATTCACCTTTGATCTGCTATCTACTAATATTCAATATGTTATTCGGCCTCATTTTTTCAGTAATTAATTGCTTTCTTTTCCTCAAGTAATATCCTTAATTGAATCTGTAGTAATTTAATTTTTTATCAGTAGAAACATTTTTAACCACTGACCACCGTTCTGTGTGTGTTTTTTTTTGCGGTTATAACAACTCTACAAACATACAGTGAAGTGGACAATAAACCTGACCGCAGGTGGCGTTTGGCTCTCGCGAACTTTTCAAATATTTGCCAGGACTTTCCCATGGATTTGTTCCTTTTTCCCCTTTTGTCGGAACTAACGTTAACATTTATCTACCGAAGCGGATCAAGTATGCTTTGACACAGAGCCTCGAATATCTTTTGACGAAATATTTGTACGGGACCCGAATGTTTGAACTTTTTATGTTAGGGTACGTTAGCGTATTTTGATTAAATTATATTTGTAAATCTAACTTGAATTGTTATTTTGTTTTGTACGTAGGTTTTTGTTTTATTTGATTGTCATTTGTTTTCGGTTCTTCTTTCTTAAAAGAATAATTAGTTTTTAACTATTCGCTAGAAAATAAGAAATGAGTTTGAAAAAACGCCGATGATTGAAAAAGTTTCCTAAGTAGCTAGTCTCATCACTCTCTTGCTCTTATCCCAATTCATTTGGGGTCGGCGCAGCATGTTTTCTTCTTTCACACTTCTCTATTACTGCTCATCTAATGAGACACCTCCATTCTTGCCATATCATCCTTAACCATAGTAACACGAGTTAACAACAACAATCGATATCCACAGTTCCAGCAATAATTATTATGATATCATAACTTAACAATTACCTCACACGAATTCGCGTGGTCCTCTAACCAGCACGCATTACATAATAATCGATTAAAAACAAACTCCGATCGATTCCCGCTCACCGATGACCATCACTAATCTCATAATATTTGACATTTGGCAACACCGCGATTATACATATTACACAGGCAACACTTTACAACCAAATCATGTTGTACCTGACCTTAGGAAAAATTTCAGTTCCTACAATCAAATTTTTTAATTTTTTTTCTTTAAATAAATGAATTGAACAATAAAATTGGATTCCATTATGGCAAATTGATTTCCTCAATGTGTTGAGTATAACGTCGCAAATTGGACAAAAAGCTAACCTGTGCAATTAGCACTAAGATAAAGCACTTGTTACGACCGTGGGAGACTGATTTTTTTAATCTGTGGCCCAAGAAGGTGATATACAGCGTGTACTTCGTGTAGTATAGTGTGTTTACAATTTTTATTGCTTGTATATGTTGCTTTTTTGTATTTTTTATTTGATTCTGTGTCAATTTATTGTTTTGCTGTCACTACATCTTATTAAATGCGAATAACTTTGTTTTATTACGAGTATTAAATTGTTACGATTCAATGCAAGCTTCATAATGTATTTAGGTATCAAAATGACAGTAAATTAAGATACTATCACTTTAAGTTTGGTTAGCCAATGACGATAAGAAGATTTTCATCGCTGATGATGACATAGGTACTCCATATTTTTTCCACGTTAGCCTATTTTGTACCACTGCTGTGCATAGAACTCTCTTGTTCTAGCACAAATAGTTCTCCAAAGCACAGTAGTACGAACTGGGTTGTGGAGGTCTGACAAACAGTCACTTCATGTAAAATACTGGTATTCAGCTGCATCCGGTCAGGCTGGTAGCAGACCCCAACATATTATAGTTGGGGAAAAGGCTTGGTAGGCAAATTCTGGTGTCGCCAATCAATTTACTTGTCAATTAATTTCGCTCAATTTATTCACACAGCTTATTTATTACCAAAAATTACATTCACACAGCAAAGGCCGTCTACACAAGCCATTTCCCACCAAACTGGTTTCTATTAACTCTTAAGACTTAAGCCTTACAGCGAACAATCTATAACAACAAGTGATAATCGTTCGCTCAGTCAACGTTCGTGTCAAAAGCCAAGAAATTAATGTTCGCAATCACCGTTAGAGGCCAAAGTAAGGCCGAAAGCCGAAATTCTCACGGCCGCACCTAATCTACTAGGTGTGCATTACGAATTTGTCATTTTATTATGCTGATTGCAGAACGGAGGACGCGATGTAAGGTGAAGGTAGGGATGCGACAGGTTTTGAAAGTTGATTTCGCGTAGTAATATCGAGTAATGTAATGGACGAATAATTTACGTTAATTACTAGTTGTTAATGCTAGTCTTAAGATGTCAATTTGGTTTGCAAATAGTAAGATAGCTTTTGGTTTAGTTTGGGGTTAGAATGCGTGTGCATTTTAATGTAAAACATTAACTTTTTTAACAAAATCTTAAGTTTATGGTAATTATTATAAATTTCGTTTGTTTTTAATAATCCAGATTGAGTTCGGTAAGGTTTTCTACAAAGTTACTATTAGGCATGATTATTTATAATAAATCCTTAAAAAATTATTACCTAATTTTTCGGTATTTATTTAATAATTTAATAACAACAAAACAATACAACACCATCACCGATTATTTTGACACAAACAATCATTGCATTATAATTATATGGCAATAAATATTCATCTAACAAATCGATAAGTGATTGCACGTCACTATTTATGCAACTGATAGCTTCTGCGCCAAAGATAAATGTTTGCGACACTAGCACGTTTAGCCTTTTAATACACCAACATATCTTGAGACGTGGTGGAATTTGGAACTACGTTTGGAATGTACTGAATTTGACTGGTGGAAGACATTTTTCTTAGAACGTAGCGCCACCTTAAAGTCGCAAGTATTGTTGGTCCAGTAATACTACCACAAGATAATAAGATATTCAATGAATAAATAAACTTACTATTGTTTACAAATAATGTTGTTGGTATTTTATCTCGGTTGTGTACAGTCACGAGCATGTATCTACTTACATTTTCTCGTGGAAAAACGATTGTAAAAACATAAAATCTATTCTATATTAGTCCCTAAATAAGTTAGGTACTATGTTCCTAAAAACCTCAAATTGCATTGATTACAAATTGGCGAAAATCACTTTTATTAGTAGTATGGTGAACACATTTGTGTTCGTGATTGTAGTTGACGTTTTAAACCCAGTGAGTCATTGGGAATCACTGAGCTTTATTGAAAGTGTTATTTTGAGTAATACTTACTATTTAATAGCTATTAGTTACAATAAGAAGCACACCATCGTAAGAAGTGAAAGGAAAGGGAGGAGGCCTTTGCTCAGGAGTGGGACAATACGGGCTAAATAAAAAAAAATAGAAGCATGCTTCCCCTCTTGTTATAACCTGTTATTTATTCAATGTCATTCAAAACTGACCCGATTTTCCATCTGTAAACATTATGCAACAACTTTTATCTCTCCACGGGATGATATTTTTAAAACCGTTCCTCCCTTATCTTGCGTTAAACAAAAATATGCTCATCTGCTTATGACTTACCCAGATTTGGGCTGAATGTCGTCAGTCACTGACTGACGACATTCAGCCCAAATCACTCACTGACTGATAGTCAGTGAGTTAATTAGGTAGATACGTATTCAGAATTCCTACCTACTCAGTCTGAAAATAAATCGCAGCTACACGTGTCTGCAATAACTGCCATCCAACCATTGAATATTATGTTTCGGCATTAATGTTGGAAAACGTGATGCATTCGTCAAAGTGTAAATTTAAAAACACCTTATTTACAATAATAGAAGCAGTCTACGAATTCATAATTAAGACAGTAGAAATTTGTAAACTGCTGTCTTATTAAAGACAGAAAAGTATTTATTAGTTTCACACACGACAAAACAAAATGATAAAAAATTAACAATAAACCAAAAGATGTAAACTGTAAACATAAAAAAGCTTATAAATAAGACATAGATACATTAAACTAAAAAAAAAAAAACATGCCGATCGAATTGAGAATCTCCTCCTTTTTGGGAAGTCGGTTAAAATGATCCCGTAATTTTTTTATTTGAATGGAAAAAAATGGATGACATCATCATTACATTGACCACACCGATGTCACCATATCATACTGTCTTATGCAGATGTAGATGACCACATCATTTTTCCTGCAATCGTAGAAAACATGACTACAGTCATCCACAGATACTGCCGGCCATCTCACGGCTTGGTCGAACTCCTTACCCGTCATCATTGACGCAACTCCTAGGAAAAACGATTCGCAGCCGGAACTACACGACTACCGACGTAAACGCACGAAGTCAATCTTAATAAAAACGAGAACTATGCTCTTTCATGTAATTATAGTTATCTACCAAATTAATAACTCTTAATAGACTTGTTCGGAAAACTATAAAAGAAATCTGTCTTTTAAATTATAAAAAAAGTTATTTATTGCATACGAAAAGTCTAGATTGGACTTTAAATTAATTACTGATTTTACAATGTTTTACTGTTGTTTCTAATTAAACATTATGGTTGGTATAATTAAGGTCTAGGATTAATGGTGTAGTCTATCTAGGAGATTAATTAATTCATTAGTTTGATGTGTACTTATTTTAGGTAATCGTAAAATAACCAGTAGTTAAATGTAAGAACTGAAATGACGAATGCTTTCTATTCTGGGCCCTAATAAAAGGCATTTAAGAATAGAATACATTTATTTTCAGGTAACAAAGACGCATAAACAAATACCTTAACCTAAATATACATACTAATAACATTTGTGTTAGTATAAATAACTTAAAACTATGTTATTAGCACTTCACTTCACTTGCACGATACTTAGTGCGATCTTGTGGAATTTGTCCGCGGAAAGTAATAAAACAATACAAACAGATAAAGGAATCCAATGAAGATAGCTCATCATCTGCCAAGTCTTTTACTAGGTATGTTTGGGGCAGCTTCCAGTGTAAACAAATGCAGCTGAATACCAGTATTTTACACGGAGCCACTGACCTCCACAACCCTGCTAGTACCTACTGGGTAATACGATACCTCTTGGTAAGACTGGTTGTTATTATTTTGGCTCCTGCCCCACCTGACTGTATGAAACGATGCCTTGCGAAACTGTCATCTAAATTGAATATGGACTAAAGGCATATTGCTATCAACACGGTAACATTCCATTTTAACTGTAAATCAAAGTCATGTTTCTCAATCTGGGGTCTAAAGAACATCATCATCATCATCAGCCTATAATGTTCCCACTGCAGGGACTGATGGGCTATAATCAACCGCAAATTTTTTGGTTTTAAGACATGCCGGTTTCCTCACGATGTTTTCCTTCATCGTTTTGAGAGCAATGGTGATGAAATAAATCACACAAAGTAAAGCGCCTGCCTGGGTTCGAACCAAAGAACATAATACTTTAGATATCCCACAATCGATGCGACCACTCGTCGCACCAATTTCCTTTCATCATCCGTCCACATCAGACAGTCGCATTAACTCAAAAATCTAGCCATAAATTAGATATCATTTACTAATACACTCGGACGTTTCGTGGGCGGAGTGCTAAAATTTTATGAGCAAAATTCAACCTGATGCAATGTGGTACCATGGGAGATTGTCGCGGGACCAATCTCACGATTTAGGTTGTCAGTTACAACATTAGTTGTTTAATGTTGTTATTATTAATTGCTTTGGTAATCGTTTGATATAAATTAGTGTTGCACTTGATAGATTTGGCAAAAGAATTGTAGGGGAAATATGATATGGATTTGGATTAATCATTTTAATGATAAGTTTGTCAAGTATGCTTGGATACATATATACACTTACGCCCTTTTCCCATGGGGGTAAGCAGAAACCACAGAACGCCACTTGCTACGATCCTTACATACTCCTTTTGCCTGGTCCACATTCATACATCTGGTCATACGCGCAAGCCGGTTACGAGTAAGTACTTCGCACCTGTTTGATAAAAAACAATAAACCGCAACTTTTCGGCAACTTCACTAACTTACAGTAAAGCCGCCACTTGATCCGTGAATTATTATACCAACGACTTGTGGTCCACATTAGCCCTGGATCGAAACAACTAGAAGTAAAGGTAAGTGACATTTGCGTAGCAGTGGCATAACGCAGGCTAACAGTATCAGAAAGTTAGGGAAAGTTAAATATAAATGCTGATTTATTTTTCTTTGTTAATTTTAGCGGGTTTTTATTCACAAGGATACGTCAACCCCATTGTATTTTAAAACTAAATATCATGCTCTATACTAAATAGAATTTAAGAAAAAAAAAAAAAACTAAAACAATTAGGGATTCACTATAGCAAAACTACAGAGTTGTTTTGCTATATCCGATTTGGGACGTGACAAAATCGTCTGAATGCCAACAATTTATTGACTTCATCAAAACAGTTATTTGCATAATGTCAACGGCTATTAAGGCCACTCAATAATTAATTAATTTAAGTATCTAGATAACGTGATAGTTTCCGTAACAGTATTAAGTATCACTTTACTAGAGAAGTCATATTAATAATTAGTCAAAGTGGATATAGAAACATGGAGAGGAAAGTAGATCCGTTACTGTACTGATTATAAATTATTTAGAGGTTCCGTAGTAGGCAGAAAATAGTAAAGCTGAGTTTATGTTACACTAACTTTTGCTAGCGACTTCGCTGGCGTCATGGTCAGAAGTAAACCCACAGGAACGTTTTAAATATAGCCTATGATACTCAGGCATAATATAGCATCCCATTAGTGAAGTCGTTCTGGAGATTTCACCCTACATCCTAACTTGCAAACTTCACCCCTTTATAATATTAGTATAGATCGAATTTTAATATCCGAAGATCTGAGCAGGTGAGTACCTTTACACACACATTTCACCAGCTATTTTTAAGGCCCCATATCCCGGGCCTATATCCATCAACCGTGTACAAAACCAAACCCCGGGAGAAAAATCCTTATGAAAACCTCAAAAAACTTTAAACTGGGAATCGAACTCAGGACTGCACGTTCAGTAATAACGCTTGTGACCACCGCTACGTGGCAGTCCAGGCAGCTACATAATAGAGTAGTAAAAATAGTTTCAGCTTTTTTATGCTAAATATAAAGGATCTTAGAGTCTTGTCAATGAACGCATAATATTCGTTGATTAATTATGCTGCAATCAATGAATATAAAACAGCCTTTATGTCGCCATATTCGGTCGCATAGATCAAAGGATGGACATGACATTTAAGGTTTTGACAAATCACAAAACATGTTGGTTTTGACCTATCAGCAGCTGAACCCCAAAAACGAATTAATTGCCACTTGATTCATTACCAGCTTAACAGAAAGCATGCTTCCTTTGCCGAATTTTAATACCAAACCGTTAAATCCTCTAATCAAATTTTTATTACGCAACAAATATTACACTTCGGGCGTCTTCGTCTTCTTTCGGCAATCGTGTCCTTGCTTCGTCTAATTACGGTGTACAAAGCAAAAAATGCTTCCTAGGATGTACAATCTGATTTTTTTGGGCAACAATGGCTCTGAGTGTGTCATGCTTTGCCCACATTAGTCGTAATAGCGTGACCATAGCTATTTGGCGGGACCTGTCATAGTTCAAGGGTATAAAGGGACGTTCACAATAGATTTGAAATCGTCGCGATCGTTTGTGACTATTAATGGTTTAGATTGTTATCGTTTTAGTGACAATTTCGGATAGTTATAACTGTGCTTTATTGAGGCATAACCGTTTATGTCATCACAAACTTGGAATGATCTCATAGCAGACGAAACAGCGATTTGCATAAGCTCCTCAGCTAATTTAACTAAGTCTCTGTGGGTTTAAACCATGTCACTATCGAAATATTTCACAAACGGGCTATGCTTGGTATGCGGGCATAAACTACAGCTAAAAATTCAAAGATATACCTGTGCCAATTAACAAGCCAAAAAAGCCACTCCCTGTAGTAGAGAAGAAAGCCTGTACCCCAACTGTGGCAACTTTATACACTCATTATTCTCATTTTGAACAAACTAACTTAGTTTATCTTATTGCATACCAAATTTTAAAACTGAATCATCAACAAAAATAACCAGGGCAATCCCTTTCACTCCGCACACGTCATCAACACGCAAATTGCCTGACATAACTTAGCACATTCATTTACCATGTAATGTTAAACGCAGCGATCAGTAATGCAAGTGTGTGCGCACGTTTATTTGCCTTCGTCGCAATATTAATAGTGTCCTGAGGCGCTTTGACCACAGATCGAGACAATTACAACTGATTGCAGACCAGATTGTGTTACCGTATTTTTTAGACTGTGTCTTTTATGTGATTTATGCCATAAATTGTATTCGCGTGTGAGAAAATCTTTGTGGAATGTAAAAGTATAGAGTTAATGACAAAATTGAAGAGTTTCTGGTGGTCTTCTGCGAAATTCGCTTGAGGCTAGAGGACATTTTCACAGTTCTTATTATGATGATGATGTGAATAATAGCTGTGAACTTTACTCCCAAATTGCTACAAACATTAGGTGGGGAATTCCGTAAAGTCGCTTTTTTGTTGACAAAAAATAATGTAGGTAGATGTCATATAATCGGGTATTATGTGAATCCTAATGATATATTCAAACAGAAAAATCCAACTACGTAGGTACATGAGAATGATACCTTACTGCGCGGTACTCAGAGATATTTAATGATTAATTAAGCCGTCACTAAGTAAAGGTTTGACATACATTTGTATGAGAAAACTGTCAAAACCTTTATTAAGTGATGGCCTAAGTAATCATTAAAGCTCTCTGAGTGCATCAGTAAGTCTTCAAATCGATAATTATTAAAATACACAAATCAAGAAACTGTAAATTTCTTCAAAAAAATAGATCACAAAAGCTGCGTTCAAAATAAGGGTCAAGGCCGAACTGTGTTAGTCACTCGCTTGCTAGTCCACGCCAGTGAATGAACGAGTAGTGTGTGGGTGTTTGTGTACCTAATTAATTCTATACGCTAATGAACGATAGTACTCATTGTCAATGTGCATCGATAGATTATTTGGGTACCGTGAGTCAGTCGACGTGGGCGATAGACGACAATTTCGCAAGGCTTAAAAGCTTTTGAGGTAGTATTTATTCTAAACTGCGGTAACTGAACCAGTTGGGATGAGTGCGTCGGGTAGATGAGCGAAAGGTCGTCAACTTGCAAGTTAGCATTATTATCGTGAACTGTGTAATAATTTGTTTAATAGTTTGAAAAGTGGGCAGAAACTACTCACTACAGTTATGGCTAATTAGCCATAACTCCATTGATAATACTATTATTATTAGCCATTTGTGTCCCACTGCAAGGAGGAACAGAGAGGGCAGTAAAGGTAAGTCTTTACGGCTTCCATTTACATTATATTATATATATTTTATTTTATTTCCAGTGCTATTATTCGCCAATCCTTGCGAAACTAGTCGACTTTGCTACTGCTGTTTGCTACTGGTTGGGACTTATTTTTAATATGACTACATATTTTAAATTGTTAACAATTGTAATTTAACATCGAAAGAAATCAAATTCATAAACGATATGGAAGAGGTAAAATGTCATAATTGCATTTAGCTACATCTGGCTTGAAAATAACTCTACTACAGTATAGTGTTAAAAGCAAGCAATATAATAAATGACTTTATTATACTTTAGCACGACAGTTATTACAACTACACAATATAATATTCAATCTTACCAAATATTATATTGAATAACGATTACATCGACTTCCTCTGACTGTGAAGCCCACAAGCCGATTTAAATGACAATAATTTAATTTAATTAAAGCTAAATTGTCACGATCCATTGTGCCTCGCACCATATTAGCACTAGTGTGAGTCAGTCACGTGGGCACTAGAAGCCAGTGTTGTAAGATAGTGTTAACCGACACTTGACTTGCCTGTGTCAACACACCCACGGAGTTTGACATCCGATACGTCTCTTTGGTCTTCCAGCGACAAGGATTATTTACTACAATAATTTTGAAAACTTTCTTCCAAAGAAAATCTGTCTTGATAGCCTTTTGTTTCTTTCAAATGACATGCCTGGTTTAAGAAAAAGTTCTCGTTATTCAGAAATAATAAAGAGTTTGGTCATCTGTGAATTATAAAACACGAATTAAAATATGCTTTTTGATGTGGACTGAGGTAAGTCCGCAATAAGCTACAACAAGTAAGTAAACTGACAATGTTTTTGAAGACTGGAATAAATAATTAATTTTATCATTTTAATGCAATACTTTGCTTTATTTTGTAAATATACATCGGGATACGGGATGTTACAGCATGACCTCGTTAAAACAAAAAAAAACACCTCGCTTTAACCAAAGAATTCGCACTAGGTATGCCAAATCAGTTGACCATACAACTTCACAACGGTGTCCAGTATTTACCACACCTTACTTAGCCGGTGGGGACACTTAAGCAACATTAACTTAAATCATATAATAAGCTCTGTTTAATAGTAATGAGCGTACTTAGACGCATGTCAATTGGTACTTCGACGTAATGGTCATGTTGTTATTTTGTTCGCGTTTTGATGTTATGATTTCTGCTAGTTGTTTTTCTTTATTTACCGTTTCCAAGCTCATCTTTTGTTATATGACTGTCATTGTCTGCAAATGACAGTTCTTACGAGTTCAAATCGCCGATTAAATGTTTCGTATTTTAACACGCTTTTATTAGCTTCACGTGTAACTATGTAAAAAAAATCTTAAAAGTTTTATTTGACCCAGTACACGGTTTTTGATTTAGCTAAAATTTTGCGTACATACATGTTTAGTGTGAGTGACAATATAACGCTAGCTAAAAGACGTCATTCTAAATGCATCGCAATTTTTTAAGGTTGACATAATGAGAGCGAATTATCCCAATGGATGCAGGACTACAATCTCAACTAAATCCTGAACTATCTGATATTTCATTACAATGATAAAACGTTCACCATCTCAGTTCAGGCACGATTCTAAAGCCTTACACTTTACTGCTTTATAGACCGATGACTCATTTTGCCACACTGCCTTCTACCAGACTTTTGGTGAGCGTCAAAATGACAGGATCGTCCCAATCTTAAACGTTTCACATTAAAGTGTACTACATAAAATGAACTATTTGTACTTTAAACAAGACATTTGTACTTCTACACTTAAAGGCAATATGTCAGGACGTCCCTATGGTCCCGACACTTTGGCGTCAAAGTCGCGACCTTCTACTCAGGGGCGGGTAATTCACACCCGAAGACTTAGTACTACATGGTTGGCTACAGGTTATACTCAATTTTCAATATAATTGTATGGGTCAATTTAAAGTAATGTAATTAAAACATTCGTCTTACAATTCGATGATTTATTATTCTCGCTAACATGAAAATCGTAAGAGCTCGTGCAAAAACAAATGTGGAAACTTAGTACGTCCTCCGACTTGATCCCGACATTTTAACGCTCACGACATTTTGTATGAAGACATACTGTTTAATTACTATTGATTGCTTCTCTTTGATTAAGTAATTGTTTAAGATTGAATAACGTATTGAATTTGTGGTACAGTCGGTGCCCAGCATTACCTGACCCTTCTTCTTACACCATTTGCACTCTTCTTCTTTATACGATGGGTCAAGCAATGCTGGGCAAGCAATACTGTACCTTGAGCTGTTTGCTTCATTGATTTGGTGAATTAGGGTTATGCCCCTTTTTTGGTTGATGGGAGCTGTAAGCTGGGTTAGGTCATAGTTTGAGGTTGATACGTCTCCTTGAAAATGATGAGCAGTTATTACTTCTGAGCTAGGTCTATGATGACAGCGCAAAAAAACTTTGATGCAGCAAAAGCTAGCTTTCCAAAGTTTTCCACAATGCGTCCTGTCATTTAAGTTAAGACTACCACTGTTGCTTAAAGGTGATTTATCTTCGGTTATTCAATGCTTGAATTTCCTGTTTATTTTCATTCCAAACCCTTTTTGCCCCAAGTGTCTCCTGTTTTGCAAGTTTTTTTCCCTTTGGTCTGCACATTACCACACCACCTTGCGAGAGCGTATGTGGTTTTACTTCTTCTACTGACTGCCTCATTTACCATTACATAACATCATGCCTTTACAGGCTTGCAGGCAGGCAGGGATCACTCCCTGAACGTTTTGGCAGAAGTGTACCTAATAGCACACCCACATTTCGCCAGTTATGTTTAAGTCCCATGTAATAAATTGCAAGCGAGCCTATGGCCATCAAACTGGCACAAATTCAGACTATATGGCTGCTACTGAGAAATTTTTGATGGAAAAACCTAATAATGCTCCCCGACTTGGCAATTAAACCCAGAACCTCATGCTCAGCAGTTGCGCTTCCCACCACTAGACCAACGATTACCCTTATAACTGAATCATTCTCGTTATATAATCATATCTTATCCAAATTGCTTTTCCTTCCTCATTTATAACTTTGATAATTACCAAAGTTAATTTTCAATCTTAGTGTAACTGTCATCTAGTACGCACGACGTTCAATCCAAGCTTATCAAACCAGTTAATGTAGATCTCTCATTGTACGGAAAATCTATACAAAGCGAGGTCATGTTATACTGGAAATTTACTGTTTAATATGTCGCCGAGTGCACTACCTTCTCAACGGCAATTTGCAGTAGCCATAATATTGAGCAAACATTATATAAGGTTTAAAGCTAAATGCCTATCAAAAGTAATGAAACGTGGGCAGTTATAGCTCGTAATAATTTATATTGACAGTTTCACAATAACAGTTCAATGAATACTTAGAGATTATCAGACATTTCATGTGTCCAGTTAATGCGTAATAACTTGTTGATTCTCCTTAAATATGGGGTCTTACTGTGAATAGTGGTATTTGAATGGTTGAGTCATTTAGATGGATTAGTTCTATGGTGTATTCATGTTCTTGTTTCCAATTCATGTTATTTCTGCTGAAGCTTTATGTTAGGGGAGGTAAAGTTAATTTTAAAATGCCTAGTCAGTATTTTACTTCAGTAACTGTATGACTTTGTAATAGTCATATTCCACGGTGGCACAAAAAGCGAAGCGATTTTCAATTAATTTTGAAAAAATCGTTGATTTTTCGAGAACCTTAACTTTAAACTTGAGTAGTAAAGTTAAATATGGTGGAAGGGGTACACAAACGACCACCACATATTCAGTACATCATTCCGAACACCACAGATTTTTTTCATCGGTCAATGTATTTATTTATTATTTATTTATTTATTTAAACTTCAAGCACAAACGTGGTACATAGGCGGACAACATTTCAACCTGTATTTTCAAAAACATTTATTATTTTGTTGTTTACATATTTGGAAACTAAATTTCTAACGCTGTATACGTATTCAATGATACTAATGCAGGACTTGTAATTATTTGTTGGCCAAAATGTGAATGGGTGATGTCAATATCATTTCGAAATAGTATTTCGTTAGATCTTGTAAATTGAAGTGATGAAACTGGGATATAATTGTGATCCTGTTCACTGTAGTAAAAGTTAAGACAAGCATTCTTACTGCGGTACTCAGAGATATTTAATGATTACTTAAGCCGTCACTTAGTAAAGATTTAACATACTTTTGTATGACAAAACTGTAAGAACCTTTACTAAGTGACGGCCTAAGTAATCATTAAAGCTCTCTGAGTGCGGCAGTTAGAGGCAAACTCACCATAATTATCCTGCCCTTATCCTAATTTATTTGGAGTCGGCGCAGCATGTCTTCTTTGGCTATCAGTCAAAAAGGAGAAGAATAAATAATCATGCAACAGCTGCTGAGCTTGTGGCGGCTTTGATTCCCAGGTCGGGCGAAGTTTTATTGGGTTGTTCCATTCCGAGTTTTTCAGTAGCCGCCACAAAGTATGGATTTGTGCTCGATTGATGGCTATATGGCCATTGGCCATCTACCGGGCACAAATCCATCTCCCATTACATGGGGCTTGACACAACCGGCGAAATGTGGGTGTACTATTAGGAACAAACCAGAAATTAATAACCAGCAGTAAAACAAAAATAATTCTTCACAAAAGCCAAACACCAAAAATACTTAACAAATCCAAACCACTAATTGATTAAATATCTAATCAAAACACATTTATGAAAATAACCATTTATTTTTAATAAACCAAAAGGTTTCCCCTTCACTACCGTATCCATAAAACTAAGGAAAAATGCATGCGGAAAGCATCATGGCTAATAGCTGCATTACTAACGTACGTAGAAGTCGTGACGAACGTGGAGGTAGACCTTCGGAGCGTGGTGATAAAGTTTAATATCAACTGACTAATTGCTGATGTTGTTGGACGTGATTTGTGTTTTGTGTCCGTGTAGGCTTTGGTTAGATGTTTGTAAATTATTAGTAGTTTTAATAGGTAAATGTTATGTATACATATTACTTTTAGGGTATAATTTAGACGGCCACCAAAAATATTTTTAAGACTCTATGCCTAGGCACCAAATAAAATTTTTGGTTCCTAAAATGGATCAACGGTCACCAAATTCTATCCAACTCAAATATTAATATTACTACCAATTTTTAGGGGCGGCATGGGCACCGGGCCGTAAGCCGACGAAGGAGGCCGGCGGAGGCGCGGCACTTCGGGGACAGAAGATATTAGTGTTATTTAATATGCGAGCGAAGCGAGCGCGCGTTGAAAAAGCTTTTGCTTTAGGCGACGTAGGTACGTTCGACGTATTTGGTGACCATTAATCCATTTTGGTAACCGTTTTTTTGGTTGCGAAATAGGTACTTTTTTGGGCGGTGTTTAAACACAAGCCTTACTTTTATATAGGGTGTAAAAGTACCCTTAAGGCTTGTATTCACGCCAATGACCTTGTGCATACAAACTACCTCTCTCGGTCGTAGATACGGACTCTAAACGGACGCGTTTTTCATTTATTATAATTAAAATAATACATATTTTTAAAAAGTAACAAAACCAAATTATTTTCCTTTGTATTTCAAAGCAGTAGATATTTTTTTTATATTATTTTGTTAAAAAATGAAGGAGTAAAATGGTTCCATTCAACGATTTGGAGGTGATTTTGTGGATTTTTTTTCTTAATATGTGATACCGATACAAAAATTGTGGCTAAACCAAATTACGTGTCATATTATGTAGATTACTAAAAAAAATTCTCAGATGTAATTTCTCTGTAAGTGCCGGTGAAAAACCGCTTCATCTGCACGCTGTTTTTAAGCTTTTTCGAGAGAGGACCCTTAACGCAAACGATGGGCACTTGATCTCCACTGCGATCATTTTTTTGTTCTAGACCATACCCTTTTTTTTTTTTTGGCGGGTGGAAAATCATCAAATAACCCCTTCCGCTCTTGGGCAGAGTCCAAGTTCCTTCTTAGCCCTTCATGTCGAGGCCGCGGTATCTTTTTCGAACAACCCGCAGCCCCGACGGGTTCTAGACCATACCTGGGAACCTCCTAGATACGGAGATATTGGGGGGCAAAGTTCCAAATTTTTCACAGCTGTTTTTGTAAATACTAGTTTTTCAGGTTATAACTTTACTTAAATTAACTCCATGACCCGTTTACTAATCAAAGCATCCAATAGCACAATGTTTTAACAGTGCTACATTGAGTTTTACCGTAAAATGTGATTTTTGACCCAAAAAAAAAAGTCGTTTCCCAGCAAAAAAAATTGCGTAGGGGTACTCAGTTTGATGTACAGAATGCTTGGTTGACGGCTGTTTGATGGGTTGATTTACACCCTGTATGCTTACCTTAGTTGGTCTGTGGATGAGAGACCACCAAAACATACGAGTTTACTCCGTGCCTCGGAAAACACATTAGGGCCGATGGTCCCGGGTGGTCATTTGTAGACAGTCGGTACAGCTAGTCTGTCGCACGAAGTATTACCAAGTGTATCGTATTACTTTGTACTAATAACTGGGTTGTGGCAGTTGCTCTTTGTAAAATACTAACTATTATGTTTCTCTTTTTATTTTTTACAACGCTAGTGTTAAAATTTACCAAATTATCTCATTAATATCTGTGGAGAACGTGGTTGATTTCACATTTGTATTATTTCTGTATCTTATTTTTCTATGTAATTCTGAATGTGTAATTGTTTGTTTTCCCAAATAAATAAAATACTTGTATTCAGCTGAATCCGCCAAAACTGAAAACCGACCTCAACATAGTTGGGAAAAGGATACAGGAAACAAGATGTAACAGATAAAATTATACTGCAGAAGATTTTGAACCATTCATACATTCCATTACTAGACACATTCCAAAAAAAAGCTCGTTCAAACTACATATTATTATTACCAAACATCTGACCCGAGGTACAATCACGCGAAACAGTTATTACCTATCATCCTATTAACTCACTGTTGTACAGAACCGTACCGACCGCGTAACCTTTCGGTACACCTAGACTTAGTTTCAAGGCAAGAGACGAACATATTAATTTTGTCGCGAATTGCGCAATAAAAGCTATGCTTTAAATTATTAGTGGTTTAATGTTGCTCAATGGTACAATTTTATGTTGCGAACACCCGTTCACTTGCAATCACTATAAAATACGAAGGTATGCACAGTGACCAAAATCATACTATACAAACTTATAGAATTCTCACTATACGGAAAATCTAGACAATACGGTGGATACGGTGGCATGTTACACTGGAAATGTATAGTTTCATGCGTCGCTATGTATACAATAACATTGCCTATCAATTTATTTTAGGAATCTTATTTCTTTGGAAAGGCTTCTCAGATTATTTCTTCCAGATCATCGTCCACTTCTTGCCCTTATCCCAATTCATTAGGGATCGGCGCAGCATGCCTTCTTTCTCCACAATACTATAATACTCGTCATCTTATCAAACACCTCCTTTCTATTATATATGTCATATTATCCCTCATACAGTCCATGTTTCTTCCAGAAAATTAACATGTACTCGTAATTGTAAATCTGCCTAAAAAGAGAAATTATCTCCATCTTCTGAAGTTTATTTAATTTCTTAATATTTTTTTTAAATATGTTTTATTTTTTCATTCAATACTTTACACAAATGCGCAGTGACAGACCTCATTCCAAAGGCATTCTCTACCAGTCAAGTTTTGGGTGATACAGAGACCAACTGTTTTCATTTTATGTAGCTATATTTTTAGACCATTTCCATCGTTTCTTTAGATCACATCGAAATCCATCGTTTAAATCAATCATAAAATAAAGCTACACTAATCAAAACAGCTAAAAAAATAAAGCCACATGTCGACCAACCAATCAATAAATCATTAAAAATGGCACATCCTTCAGAAAGATCATTGACCTCTAACCTCAAATGATCACAATGATTTTATTATAAAAACCGTTACGTTCAAATCATTGTGAGCTACCGGTATTTAATCTTAATTCTATTAGGAATGATAAAAATGATGACATTTTTATTAATAGTGGGCGAGCTGTGATGACACTGTGAAAGAATGTGTGACTTGTGGGTCGTGGATTCGATTTCCGTGTAAGTTTGTGGTGAAGATTTGTGTCACAGCTGGATATTGAGGTAATAGTTATATCATGCACTTTTGTTATAGCAAATGTATGCAACTCCGCCTTTCGTTAGAATATGCGGTTTCATTGACATAGCATCAGCAGAGGTGTAGCTAATTATAAAAAATATCTTTATTTCTTACCTTAGTCCATACGTAGTTAGTGGTTATAAACAGACTGTACTTACTTACATGCTATGTAGTATTGTTAGTAGGTACTTAATTCTATTTAACATAAACCTATTCCTAATCCCTTTTCCTTTCCTTTCTATTCCTATTTCCTATCTTAATAAGTAGGTACACCCACATTTCGCCAGTTTGGGTTTAAGTCCCATGTAATAGGGACGAGCCTATTGCCTTCAACTGGGTTCAAATCCAGACTCCGTGTCTCCTACTGAGAAATTCCTGATAGAAAACACAATTACACTTTACCCGGCCTGGGAAACGAACCCAGGTGCTTTTGCTCAGCAGTTGCACTTGCGACTACTAGACCAATGAGGCAGTCAACATTCGGTTTGTGTCTGTATAATCAAATTCTCATATTGTTATTAAAGGATTCAATGTTAAAATTTCAAATCATCAAATTCAAAACATTATATTTTTTTTAAACTGATCAATTTGCTTATCTTTCAGAACGAGACAGCTGATGATGCCAGTAGGAAACGATTTTTCAGTACTAAAAGTGGAGCTTTTGACCTCAGTAAGGAAAACCTGTTGAAGTAGAGATTCATAGATGACCCGGTCCTGGAGTGTAGTGTGACGTAGTTCCATAAACGACATGGATCTAACTTAATATCGTGTCCTGTGGTTTGCACATTGCATAAACTGACGGACGCTTCAGAAAATGCCAAACTTGGAACTAGTCTGGTCAAATCTACTTCATGTCGGACGCGTAATGGGCAAAAATAACCACTAAATGGATACCAACATAGCGGGAAACGACTACGCCTAGAAGGACATGGCGGGATGAGCTGAAATATGTAAAGATTTGGCTTACAATCTAACTAGATTGCGAAAAAAAACTAGATTGCGACAAGTAAAAGGAGGGAAATGAAACCTTTGCCCTGCAATGGGACAATATAGGCTTATAATGATAATAATTCAACGAATACTAGTAGCCACCTCCATTATAATATTTAGCACTCAACTACGCGAGATAAACAAGGATATCTATCTCTTCGGTCATCACTATGAATATTAATATCGTTTCAAGTGACACAACTTGCCGCCGATCACATTCATTTCAACTTTATCACAGAAAAAATTCCAGAAGTTTGACTTTTAAAAGTTAATGAATGAAGGTAAAAGCTACACTCAGTTTTTTTTTTTTTCACCAGAACTTACAAATAAGGAATTACAAACGAACCAGAACATGGATGTGCACACACCAGAAATATTATTTAAATACTTTTCTGTATGAATATCCAAACAAACTGGCTATTTCATTCCTGACCCAGACTTTTTGGACCCCCCGTTCTGGACCTAGTCATCATCATCATACACAGCCTTTGCTTGTACCAAGCTCTACGCAAGGGAAAAAATTACCCTTGTAAAGTGACAAAAAAATACATAATAATGTAGTTCACACCACCCGTAAGGCAATCAAACTCGGGGCTGCGGGTCCCGTCGGGGCTGCGGGTTGTTCGCTGATATCGTGGCCTCGACATGAAGGGCTAATAAGGAACATGTGTGGTTTTTAGTCAGTAGAAGTCTGACACTCTCTTTCGCTCTGCCCAAGAGCGGGAGGGATAATTTGATGATTTTCCACCCACCATAAAAAAAAAGGCAATCAAACTCGGATTTTTTAAGAAATAGTCTTTCTGCTAGATTTTCTTCTATGTGACAATACGAAACTTATCGTAAACATACATATTTATTGATGATCAGACAATCATATTAATGGACAAATGGGGCCAATAATTTATGTTTTAGGTTGTAAACGTATCTTGAGAGTCCTTGCATTTATGATGATGTTAATTGATCTAGAATGTATATCATGAGATGCGGTAGCTTAATGTGAATATATAAGTGAGGTTGTGTCTTCTCGTAAATAAAGTGGATTTACCTACTTTATAATATACAGGGTGTAAATCAACCCATCACACACCCGTCAACCAAGCATTCTGTACATTAAACTAAGTACCCCTACGCAAAAATTTTTGCTGGGAAACGATTATTTTTTTTGGGTTAAAAATCACATTTCACGGTAAAACTTAATGTAGCACTCTTAAAACATTGTGCTATTGGATGGTTTGAATAGTAAACGGGTCATGGAGGTAATTTAAGTAAAGTTATAACCTGAAAACTACTTACAAAAACAGCTGTGAACAATTTGGAACTTTGACCAATATCTCCGTAACTAGGAGGTTCCCAGGTATGGTCTAGAACAAAAAAATGATCGCAGTGGTGGGGAGAATAAGTGCCCTTCGTTTGTGTTAAGGGTACTTTTACACCCTATATACAGGGTGGAAGGGACACCAAAGCGAAAATGGTTACCACTTAATCAATACATCCTTATAAACCGAAAATATATATCCTTATAGCCGTGTGAATGGAACTGTACCCCGTAAAATCACACAGAAATTTTTGATCGGTAATTTTGAAAACTATCAGCTGATCGAGGCAAACCTTCTGGGAGAGGCCTATGTCCAGCAGTGGACGTCTTGTGGCTGAAATGATGATGATGACGATGATCAGCTGATCCATACATTTTGGTACAGCGGTACAGTTCAGTTCAAATTTTATGACGGCTCGGAAGTTAGCTGCAAATGACGGTTTGCGCTGGTATAACGGTACAAACTACATGGCGGCTCAAAACATCTACTTACCGTAACGCTGCGCAGTAGGTATACGAGGATGCTAAAGATCAGACATTCACAGCTAATTTTCGAGACGTCATAAAGTTTGAACAAAACTATGCAAAGTCTCAAAGTTACTCAATTCCTTAAAAGAAATCCTATATATTCAGATTTTGCAATCGACGATTAACCCATAAAGTATCCAATACCTAGAAAATTTACATGCATGTTATAATTCAAACCAACCAATCAAATAGGTTCTTACATTGAAGTGTTTATCATCAAGAAGACATGAATATCCTAATAAAATTTCCTACTTGCTACCCATTTTACGACGCAATCACATAATCTTTAACCTTTTAACTTACACTCAAAGATAATCCTCGCACACATTAATCAGAATCCCACAAATGTCTTTTATACGTTAGGTGACAAAAATGTATATAATTTATTGCCTGTATGTCGGCAGTTTGACCTCTGCTTACCTCTGTGACTTAAATGGCTATACCTATGCTAATTTGAAAGATTATAAAATTATAGTTACTTCCATTGAGAATATAGTTAAGTAGTACACACAGTGACATCTGAAGCTATTAAAATCCAGTATAACCTGAACTTGTTTTGTATGAGTTTCCGATACAATGAAAGATCACCTTAATTTGGTTGTGTACAGCTTGATTGGTCGTCGACTGTACTGTAAAGAAAATATCTGCTGAATACCTTTTTATTACTTATTATTGACTGATTTCAGCTCCTATTTATTACTGTATGGCCTTCCCAAAAGATGGTAGTTCAGCAGTTGTTTAAATATTTAATTGACATACATACATACATAAACTTACGCCCTTTTCCATGGGGGTAGGCAGAAACCACAGAACGCCACTTGCTACGACCTTTACATACTCCTTTTGCCTCATCCACATTCATACATCTGGTCATACACGTACGCCAGTTACGAGTACTACGCACCTGTCCTTTCTGAAGAACGGCACCAATAAGATCAGTGTGTCTTTCTAGGCCGTCCCCTCTCGGCGTTACCACTCACATCTGCCTTGTAAATATCTTTTGTTAATCGACTTTCATTCATCCTCTCCACATGACCGACCACCTTAGCATACTCTTTTCAATTTTTGTCACTACATCTTCTTTTAGCATTGCAAAGGGCGTGGATGAAACCCGCTCACTTACAATAACAGACATACGGCGACCAATCAAAATGTGCAAATCCAGTGTATGCGGATCTCTCATTGTACGGAAAATCTATACAAAGCAAGGTCATGTTATATTAGAACGTATGCATTGATGTGTTGCCGTGTGTACAAGCAATGCAAGCCCTGAAGTCACGGTCTGATCACCATAAATAGCAATAATGACAATTATTGCTATTTATGGTGACTTGACTCTTGGTTGAAATTACAAAATTATGAGGAAACAGAGAAACTCGTGGAAGTATGAAATACTCATCTCTCTCTCACACACCCCAACAAAACCACACAACACACTTGCTACGAACACCACAAACACCTCACACACACCCCATAAACACTCACCCACTCACACACACCCCCCTTTCACCTTACACTCATCACAACGCCAAAACACATCCCAAATCATAATAATAATATGCTGTTTACTTTAATCATGTTGAATTGAATTGAATTTTAATTATTAATCTTATTTTCATTTAATTTTTTATTTTAATTTTAATCTCATTTCTGTTTGCATTCATTATTTGTTTAAATTTAAATACTAAATTATAATATTAAGTACTTTTTGTCTGTACTGGAAAAGGGCGTTGGAAGCTGCGCTACAGTTTACACTTTTGCAGCTTCCATCGTTTTAACTGTCTTTTATGTCTCGTGTTATTGTTCCTAAATAAACTTTTATTATTTATTTATTTATTATTTAACGTCGGATTCACTGAGAATTGTTAGTTGAAGAAATAAATGAGTACCTACCAAGTACAATCTTACAAGTTGCTGGTAAGCATAACAAAATGTTATTTGTTCTTCCAACAGATATCTTCTATATATTTGTTGGTTAAGATGTATTTAAACGGAATAACTTCAGTGGCAAAATAAAATATTATTCGGTTTAAATTTATAGATAACTACCGGACGTCACGCGGTTTCACCCGCGTAGTTCCTGTTCCCGTTGAAATAAAGGAATAAAAAGTCTATGTCACTCGGGGATAGTGTAGCTTCCCAACGGTGAAAGAATTTTTGAAATCGGTCCAGTAGTTTCGGAGCCTATTCGTTACAAACAAACAAATCTTTCCTCTTTATAATATTAGTGTAGAAAGGTAAGTTCATTGATAGTCACATTTTGATTCTTATGTTGATAAGAGTTTCACACAGAACCACAAACAAAAATCAGGCATAACTAATTCTTATTATATACCAGTAACCAAATTCACACCAACACCAAGTAAGTATTCTATGGCATCAGTAACATCTTTTGCAAGAATAACAACAACAAAAATCATCAATTATTAGCTTATCAGTTAAAATCTAAACTCAAAATCAAATCTGACCTCGCAAAAATCTCGCTGCACTACTTTTGATAGACGACCTAAAGTTAAGAAACTCATTTTAGTACCATTTCATAACAACTAAAAGTCTATGGTACGTGTACCATTAGCGTGTGTTGCCAAACTCTATGATTCATGATGCTACGCTCATTGTCTCTGGTTAGTTTGTTTATTTTGTTAGATTTTTAGGGTTCCTTCTATAAATTGGTTGACTTCATTCATAAGTGTGTGCTATTTAAAACCTATCATTCTTCCTTTATGCGATTTTCAACTTACAACTTAGCCCGTCGCCGAAATTTTTGCATAGAGGTACTTAGTTTCATGTACAGAATGCTTGGTTGACGGCTGTGTGATGGGTTGATTTACACCCTTTTTAGGGCTTATACCCTTCGAAATTGCATTATTGTGATTGATATTTATTTGGTTGGTAATAAGCATTCTTCTTGACCTTAGAGGTTGCAACGAGTACTGAAAACCGAACATCACTTGACTTGCTTATTCACACTTAATACATAATATTTTCTACAATCAGATTACCATAAACTTCATCTTGAAGCTACGCTTTCCCATATTACTTGAGATTCGCGCAAAGTATTCACGTCTTCGCTTCTCTCTTGATAGTAGTTACTTTAGCAGGTACGTTAGTAATCTCAGTCACATAAGCTTTTAAACTGACAAAGTAACTATTTGAACTCAAAACAAATAGTTAACACGTTTAATGTCCCGTTTTCAGTGTTAATGATTATGTGTATATGTACAAGTGATATTAAATAAACTTCTTTGATTCATCTACGGAACGTATACGGAACTCTCAAACTTAACCCAAAATTCTCTCTTCACGTTTTTTTTTTCGTAACACCGGCTAGTGTTTGCCGTAAGTTTTAATGCATATGTGTTGATTGAAGAAAAATAGTTCGCTGCAACGCGGCAACGTGCTGAATATGTTCTGTTAAAATAATGAAGTTAGGTTCGTTCTGGGAAATTGTGGGAGCTTTCGAAATATACCGTACAATTAGTGAATGATTTTTACAATGTGTGATTGTTTTGCAGGAAAATTGAGTATTGCGGAGATATTTGGTGATTCCGGTCACAGTCACACTGACAGGACAATCAAGTCTGCCAGAAGAAACTCCTACTCAAACAGCAACGGGAATCATGCTGACAGAAGTAGCAGTAGTAAAAAATTAAGAATCAGGTGCTGTAATTGATCTTTCAAGTGAAGGTACTTTTTGTTATTGTAAAATAAGCCTGCTCTTTGACCTCAATCACGCCTGATGGAATACTATGAACAAGGTCTTTTTTTTTAATGGGACAAGCCCACCACTCTATTCCCAAACCACTGTAACTCCTGTAACCCAGAATCAACAGTTGCGACCACAAGAACAGCGCCAAGACAATGAAGCTCGACGAAGTCCCAGAGAAACGATTTAACTGTCTTGGATCCCGCAACGAAATGAGTAAGGTCTGTGAAAAAACGAGGGTGCCCAGAAGATGCTTGTTCATTCTTGCTTCGAAGGCAGTCGGGTAGATGTGGGAAGAAACACAGATACTGGGTGTGCGCATAATAAACGAATAAGATACGTAGCTCAGTAACTTAAAAGGCACCGTCGAAGCAGCTTCACAACTAGGCAAACGGAATGTATTTAACCAGAGTGCCTTTTCTATTTCTAAGTAAGAAACATACAATCCAAAGAATTAAAGAAAGGAGGACCTCCTTCATTACGTTAGATTGTGACCACATACAACACGTCTCCAATATTGACATACTTACAACTTGACAAACTAACCTACACACAATTTAATGCTGATTAGTTCCATGTTTCGCTTTCACCACCCAATGATGGAGCCCACACGACTACATGCATCACAGACGGACCGATTTCATCATAAACTGATCAATATCTGATAGTGATCAAAGTATTAAACAATAGCAATAACAATGGTTACCTTCAAAACAAAAGATGAACCGGATTGCGCACGATTAGTGCAATGATCTAGTAGTAGGACAGATGAGACGATGTTTTAGCAGATCGGACACGAATCTTGATTTTGTTGTTGCCTTGAAAGGTATTTGCTATTCGTAAGTGAATGAACAACATCACGAATTGCACTTATAAACTTACATATACTATCTTATTTTTTTATTTAAATAACATTACCAGATATCAACATTTTTAAACAAGTTCCAGTTAGATCTAACTTCAAGAAAGAGGTAAACCTACTCCGCTGGGCAGCGTTCGGGAAGTAGCGTGGTATCTTCCCGTCCAACTTACCATAGTGTCTCAAGACGAAAGTCTGTGACCAGTGTGTGCTGCCAGTGATTACATACGAGACCCACAACGTGGTCGCTAACAATGGACCTCATCAGAAATCTCTAAGTGACCCAAAGGGAGTTTCTTTGAGTGATCGAATCATAAATGAAGACATCCGCAAAAAAGTCATGGTTACTGACGTACCCCTAAGGAATGCCAGCTTATGTAGCTGTGGCCAGGGCACATTGCTCGCAGAACGAATGACCGATGGTTCTGGAGTGGCAACCGCGAACCAGAAGATGTTCAATTGTAACAGTTCCCACTAGGTGGATCGATGACATGCTAAAGGTTGCGGGGATCCATTCAATGCGAGAGGCACGGGACCGGTCAATGCGGCTACACTTGGGTGAGGCCTATGTCCAGCAGTAGTCGTATTTCAGCTGAAATGGTGATGATGATGAAGATTTTTATTGAGGATACTCCAGCATGCGACGGACGGGAGGATACTCCAGCATGGGACGGACGGGAGGACCTCTGGCTAGACAAAAAACATCTTAGGATGAATAAGTTTTAAAATAACACATGATCTGTAGTCCCAATGTCCAACAATGACCAAACATAAGCTGATGATGATGATAAACACTAATAAAACAACAGCTAGTTAAAACTAAATTAACTTTTGACCTAGACAGTAACAAATATAATGTCATACACTACTTATGGCTGCATTACTCCACAATGTCATAGAATGTCAAAATTCACTATACGAAGGTCGGCCATTAATCAATATAGCGGGATAATCAAAAAGCAACAAACTATACTTTATGTAATGCCTAATAGAGTTTTTATTGTGTCTTTTTTATAAATTATGATTTAGTTCTACTAATGTGACCACGAGCATTTTGTCAACCTAAGTAAGGCATTCAACACACCGAATTGGTTTCGAAAACTTTTGGCATTGAATTTTTTGATTTATACAGAAAGGCTGCCTCGTCGGTCTAGTGGCTGCCTCGTCGGTCTAGTGGCTGCCATCGCGACTGCTGAGCATGAGGGCTGGGTTCAATTCCCGGATCGGGCAAAATGTTATTGAGTTTTGTGCCAGGTTGATGCCTAACCCTTTTTAGAGGTCCTACTTGTACGTGGGATCCAATCAGTAATATTTGCTTATAGTGACCGTGGAATTAGACAATCATATTATAATTCACTTAAAAACTGCTGTTAACCTACTTTGTTTACTCCAGCCAAGTGGTCTCACGTAAATCGTGATTTTTTCATACCTACGCGTTACGCATCGCACGACCGCGACTTCATCTAGTGTGTAGTACCTACCTTACTGTCGAGCGTCGCAATCAGTTGACAGGCGTGAAGGTTGCAGCGCTGCACGGTCGTGACGTCACCCGCCGTGATTACCCGCAATTGTCATCAGTGGCGTAGGGCTGGTAGGATGGGGAAGTGGCTCGTCTTTGTCGTTGATTGTTCTTTGTTCCCTCTTGAAAAAAAATATGGAATAAAGTTCTTCTTCTTGATGTCACTGGTACAGGCAGCATTTAAAATTATGTATGGCAAATATTTGTATGGCCTACAGATAGTTGTTTCGGGTCGGGGTATTTGTGTATGTGAATTTAAATGTTTGTGAACGCACCCACCATACAGGAGAAATTCCTAGTGTTGGGCAACGTTTATAAAAAAAGAAATTCAATTAGGCAGAAACTTCGGCCCTTGACCACGTCTTCAGAAGCAGCTGAGATGTCACTTTGCCTGGACATTTTGTGGTATTGAGGGCACGACAAGAGGAGGCGCTCCGGGCGTCGGGGGCCACGTGATGGCTTCCGGCCACCGTAGACGCGGGCCTGTGGACGGTGAGTGATGGGTAAGCTCGCCGTCCGTCCGTCTTATGACGACGACAGGCCGTGTCGACGGCGCGTTCGTGTTCCACGCGCGCCTCAAAGAGATGTCAGTAACTTGGAAGGGGCCCGCAAGGGCCGACGCCTGTCGAGGCTGCGGGTTGACATGAAGGGCGAAGAAGGAACATGGGTGGTTTTTAGTCAGTAGAAGTCTGACACTCCCTTTCGCTCTGGCCAAGAGCGGGAGGGGTTATTTGATGATTTCCCACCCCCAAAAAAAAAAAAAAAAAAGGGCTCGACAAGAGGTCATAGTTTACATCTTCAAATTCATACTCTGAAAAAAATATTACGGCTCTGCAGAAGCTCGCTGTGGCGTGGGTTCAAAATGGTAGCTGATGTCGACACTGGTCCGCCTGGGATTCATTATAAAGTTGTATTATTAATTACGAATTGAAACTAAACAAAATCTTTTTATTAATAAATATGTCGACACTTATTTCGGAGAGAGAAAGAAATCTTACAAAACCAAAATATCACAATTTAAATATTAAAGTTCAATTTGATAGCTAGTGGCTATCGGTAAGTATTGTAACTTTGTCAAAATATTTACAATGCAATTCAATGTTGCAGACGGACAAAAAATATATCAAAATAATTTCCAGGCTATCTTTGAATGCAGCTATCGAAAAGTCTGTCGTCAATGAAAGTAATCAGACAATACTAAAGAATGGACAAGAAATACAATGATGGCATGACTATATGAATGAATGAAGAATTAAATATTTCTATGGGTAATTATACAGATAGTTTTTCCATTCATATAAAAATACTTTCACCGTAACTTAAAAGTCACAATAACATAATTGATTTTGCGAGAGAAGATTTAGTAGTTTGTCTAATTGGTAAATTAAATTCAATAAAATAATAGACTGATTATTATTTTGTCTTTTGCATATTCAATATTGCATTTTGTATCAAGTGTTGTTTTGAATATCGACACGTTAAGAATTAATTAGTTATTTAAATTTTAAGTGACTTAAATTATTACTTTGAAGACATATCATTATTATATATTAGCGTAGATTAAATTCAATAATTAAGATAAGAAAAGTCGATAACCTTTTCTATTTAGTTGCATAAGCTTAGAAATGCACGTGTTATGAGGTGCTCCAGACCAAGGATACTTACTATTTTGTATAACTTTTGGATGCTTTAAAGTGGTACCAAATCAATCAGGGACGGTATGAATATAACAAAACATCACGCCTGTAATCGCCGAAAGGTTAGGCAGAGGTGTACCTAATAGTACACCCACATTTCGCCAGTTATATTTAAGTCCCATGTAATAGGGGGCGAGCCTATTGCCATCAACCGGGCACAAATCCAGACTCCGTAGCTGTTACTGATAAATTCCTGATGGAAAAGCCCGACCCGGGAATCGAACCCAGGACCTCATGCTCAGCAGTCGCGCTTGCGACCACTAGACCAACGAGGCAGTCAAATTAAGAGGTATGAATATTGAAGCAGTAAAATTAAGTAATTACTTATCTACGAGTACTTGCTCTTCACAACATGCTATACGTAATCTTACATAGTAAGGCGGTCATCATACAGAGTGTAAATCAACCCATCACACAGCCGTCAACCAAGTATTCTGTACATCAAACTAAGTACCCCTACGCAAACGTTTTTGCTGGGAAACGACTTTTTCTTTGAGGTCTAAAATCATATTTTACGGTAAAACTCAATGTAGCACTCTTAAAACATTGTGCTAGTGGATGCTTTGAATAGTTTACGGGTCATGGAGTTAATTTAAGTAAAGTTATGTGTATTTACAAAAATAGCTGTGAAAAATTTGGAACTTTGACCCCCAATATCTCCGTAACTAGGTATGATCCAGGTATGGTCTAGAACAAAAAAATGATCGCAGTGGTGGGAAGAACAGGTGCCCTTCGTTTGAGTTAAGGGTACTTTTACACCCTTTAAAACTCCTGTCATCTGTGCGGTGCATTGCTATCAAAATCTTCGCTGCCTCTGCCCGATCGTGCGGACCAGCGGTATTGAGTGAGTATCGCCTACATCATCATCATTTTCCTGCCCTTATACCAATTTATTTGTGGTCGGCGCAGCATGTCTTCTTCTTCCATACTTCTCTATAAGTCATATCATTCTTCACTTAGCCCATCCATCGTTTCTTTGGTCATCCTCTACTCTTATAGCCATCTACATTCATATTCAACATTTTCCTCATTCCTCCGCATCACGATGACCATACAACTTTTCAGTCACCGGCGCCACTTTGAGACTATAAAACTAGTAATGTTTTAAAACTCAACAGCAACTATTCCATACTGTCAACCCTAAACCGCTGATGATCACCGCGGCCTTGGCAATAGTCACGAGTTGACAAAACACTGTCGTTTGTGGATTTGTTTAATTTTAGAGGAAAACCGACCGCCGTGAGCGGCGAGCTAATCAGGTGACGAGTAGTTACTTTGTGCAGCGTTAAGGCATGAGATGTAGCGGGGAACGGGTTACGTCATTTCAAAGACACTGGAACTGACGAATAAATTGCAACAAAAAGACTATTGATAGACAGAAAAATATTCAAAGTATAGCGGTAATATGTATGAATGAATGAACCATTATTTTAGCGATTTTAAGTCAATGTTATTATTTTCAGTATTTAATGGTAGAAATGAAGGTTGCCTTTTTCAGTTTTTATCCAAGTTTAACCTGAGTTAGGTAAGCTAAGATAGCCTTTGTCATCCCCAACTAGTTAGACTGTAAGTTGGCTAGGACAGTGAATGTAGAAGACTGAGGATATGGTATTTTGGCAAGGTTTTGAAGAAACCAATGTTAAGAGGACTGTGTAGGCTAAGTTTGTGGTAAAGTCTTTAGCTGAGAGAGATGAATGATGAGAGAAGAGCTGAGACAGATATTCCTTTTTGTGGGACACGAAACAACATTTTGCAAGTCACAAGCTCTTCACTTGCACCACGCCAAAACCCTACCTCATCCGTAAATTCGTATTGATACGCGCATTTTCTATGCAAATGTCGATTACTTTAATTGGGATGGCCTTTAGTACGTACACGATGAAGTAACGCAAGATTGTTTCAAGACTTTTTATTTTTATAATGTCGTAAAGCTTTTAATTCACATCGAGGACAGGTAAGTGTGGTGATAGATTGTTTATGTGTGAAACTGTGAAGAGGTCGTGTTATTACGATTATTCCGTGCAATTATTAAGCAATGCAGTCACATGAGATTGGTGTTTTTTTATTCTTGTCGTACTGATCTCAGCCTAGACTACTGGTATTCCTCAGTTATAGTAAGAAGTCTGGATTTATACCCGGTTGATGGCAATAATAGCTCATTCCCTTTTACATGAGACATTAAAGTATCAGGCGAATTTTGAGTGTGCTATGGGTAAAATTCTTCTTATTGTGTAATTGTATGCTACTGCTGGTATTTTATTATTATTATTATTAACACATAACATAACATTACATCACGCCTGTAATCTGCGAAGGGTTAGGCAGAGGTATACCTAAATAGTACACCCACATTTCGCCAGTTATGTTTAAGTCCCATGTAATAGGGGGCGAGCCTATTACCATCAACCGGACACAAATCCAGACACCGTAGCTGCTACTGATAAATTCCGGAAAAAGCTAATAACACTTTGCCCGACCCGGGAATCGAACCCAAGACCTCATGCTCAGCAGTCGCGCTTGCGACCACTAGACCAAAGAGGCAGTCTAGGTACCAAGTCGACCGCAGCAAATACAATCTTCAGATGGGGATTCATCGATGGCTCAGTTCTCATGTGTACCTTCACAGAAAATGGCCCACCTTCCATCTTGCTCTGCATGCCCTGATATCTGCGCACTTGACGATCTTATGACTTACATCAGCGAGCGGAGTTCAAGAGTCCTTTATTTAATGAAAATGTGTCATCGACGCGCAAAGAAGATGTTAGATATCACCTCGAATAACAAATTCTGTTTAATTTATGTAGATGTGAATTTAACAAACTGATATGAAATGATTATACCATTATTATGATTTATAATTTGTCAGATTATAAAACGAGTATTTATTTTCTAAAATTCCTGCAATGGTCGCGACATCGCAATAATTACCTAATTATAATCAATTTATGCAAATAAAATCGTGTGACAGAAATTAAAAAAAGTGGGAAAACCAACTGAGACGTGTGTTTATATATAAAAAACCTGACGTCATTGGATATAATAACTTAAATTATGTATTGCATAGTTCTAGAGTAAATTAACATCACATAGGTAATGCTCATTCCAGATAATAATTATGTTTGTCACACCTAATAACTTAGAGATACATCAATATCATCTGCTTGCCTTTTTCTACGATATTGGGGTCGGCTTCCTGTCCAACTGAATGCGCATATCAAGGATTAACAGGATTTTTGATGGAGCGAATCTGACCCCTAAAATTGATAGTCAGCCGTCTGCAAATGACAGCCCAGACCAAACAGCGAGTTGGGAGAGAAAAGAGGCAGAGACATCTGAGTTTGTTTAAGTCTGTTTTTTCTCAGAATAGTCAGGACCCACGAAACACATTGTTTGTGAAAACAAATTTGTAAAAATAACAAATTAACCTCTTAACTTTTAATTTAAATCTTATCAACTAAATAATAGAGCAGATGACAACGGGAAAAAATACGAAAATTTCTAAATTCTATCACAAAAGATCGTGCGTGCGCGCACAAAAATCGCGAACCGTTACGTCACGTCCTTTTCCCGCAAATTGGGGATTCACACGCCTGCACGGTGTCATTGCAATTAATATAATTTGACATTCGTCTCGCTGGCGAATCTATTAATTTTTTGTTCCATACAATGGATAGTTGTAATCGTAATTGCAAAATTGATATTCGCTGTTGACAGTCACGAATCAAAATAAAATAATAAATATTTTTGTCCGCCATTTTTTTTTGCGAAGAATGACCTTTGCTTACAAAAAATATGAGTGGCTTGAACTCCTGTACTAAATGTGACTTTTATTTTTAAGCTCTTTTTATTATTTAAAGTACTCTTTCTTACCTACCCATAGAATCAAAACGTGCGGAGGCTGCGGATGTCGCGGTGGATGCTGTTGCATCACTACGAGTATCTACACCTGCTGAACGAAGATTTGCTAGAAGCACAGAGTAGCACTGTTTCACTCAGACAAGCCGATGCCTTTGTATCCGTCAAAGATGGTGCGGTGCACTCAATGTTTGTCTTCTGTGCCGTTTTGTGGAAATAAACTAGGTTTAACTGGGTTGTGAGTGGAGGTCAGATAGATAGCCGCTCCGTGTACAGTACTGGTATTCAGCTGCATCCAGTTAGACTGGAAGCCGACCTTATAATAGTTGTGAAGAGGCGTGGCAGATGATGATAGTGTTAATGACTAAAGTATTTTAAGCGTATGCTATAAAAAAACTATAGTATTTATGCAACTTCGTGACTTGCTTGCATCCCGTTATTAAATATTTATTAAGTTGTGTATTATTTACTATGTTAATTAAAGAATTGTGACTAATTATAACTGTTAAAACCTAAGGAAGAAATAAATATCACAGTTTCAAACTAATTAGTCGTGTTTATAAATGGTCCGTAGCCGTTTTGCGGTGTCAATTTTTTTTAAATTATTCAGTTTGTATTGGAATGTCTACACGTTGTATTAATTAGCATTCACTCTTTTTTTTAATATATTAATCGTCAGATTACTCCTAGGAGCTCCTGGCTAAAATATAACAGCCGCTCAGATCTTCAGGTTAAGCCGCGCATGTCTCGGTTGGTCCGGATGGGTGATCCATTACATACAGAGTTTCCTCCGTGCCACATTAACAGCAGCATAGCGCAGCGTTAATACAACAGCTCACAACTAAGGACCCAGTAATATTAATGACAATAATATCCGTGGTGCCAGGCAACTGGGCTTATCCCAGTTGAATACGTCCCGGTATCTCTTGCGAACAACCCGCAGCCCCGACGGGCGTCGGCCAATGCGGGCCCCTTCCATGTTGCTGACATCTCTTTGAGGCGCGCGTGGAACACGAACGCGCCGTCGACACGGCCTGTCGTGGTCATAAGACGGACAGACGGCGAGCTAGCCCATTACTCACCGTCCACAGGCCCGCGTCTTCTTATATTACCTACACCCGATTTATTGAGTTAAGTACATCAAACCGTAATCCGCCTTCTTTTCAGTCATTCAGGATGGAAGGGATACCGAAGTACAAACGTTTTTCCTACATTAGTGTAATACTATCACGGTCAAAATGTATGGAACGGCTTCTACATTTATTGAACGACTTTCAAAAGTAGGAGGTTATCAATCTGTCTGATTGTTTACTTTTAGTTCTCTGTTTTTCCGCCTGCAGAGATATGGACACCTATATAGGGGCCGAATCTACAACTTTTATGCTGTGGGACGAATTTTAGGGGACGAATGGGCTCTGACCCATATTTTTGTCGTAATATAAGTTTCTCATGTGACAATCATGTCCATCCTCCATTATTTTCTGCGACGTGCCTTACCAGACCCGTGACAAAATAATAATTTCCCCATTCATTCACTTCACATGGAGTCAACGCCATTTTTTGCGTGTAAAACATTTTATGCCTAATATCTACTAATTGGTTGCAAGACAAGTTTTACAACAATTGCTTACATCCGTGGCGGAGACAATTTGAAAGTACCATCACATGAGTTATCGTGTGTCATGGAATATTTCTAGTTTTTAGATTCGAAACTGGTTTTTGAAGAACTTTCATTGAGATATAGAAACTTGTGTAACCCTTGGCTAGATATTCAACATAACATAACATCATGCCTGTAATTCCTGAAGGGTTACAGAGAAGCTGAATGCAGCTGCATATCCGTGTTTAGCATGGAGCGACTGTCTATCTGTTCTCCACAACCCATGAACACTTGGAAATGTTGCTCTAGAAAAACTTACCTCAGAGTGGCACCTTAACGGAAAATACTGTATTTCTAAAAGCTTGAAACTGGAAGAAAGAAGGATGTTAAAAGCTTTTATAGTATTTTGCTGTTATTAACATTAATGTGAAAAAGTCAAGGGGCAAAAACAAAAAATAATCAAATAAATAATTTTCTCAAAGTGATATTTATCATAAATTCTTCAACCGCCAAAACACAAGTTCACATCGGAAAGCCAAGAGTCCGAATTTAATAGTCATAGGCCAAGAACTTCTCAAAAATCAATCTTCATTACGAAAAACAGTTTTAAGAACCAATTATTAATAGCGACACGTTTCTCGATAACTTATTTAAAACATGAGTTATTTCGATAGCATGTTGAGAAAAAACTTAACCAGTTTACAATTTCGGACGACACATCCACAAAAGAGATGAATTACAGAATTCCCAAGTTGCTTGTTGACAATTTTGTGGTTGTGTTGATGACTGCGACTAAAGATGCAGCAGAATTTGCTTCTATGAGGAGGGGTTATCTGATAATATTTTTTCCTGCAGGCCTATTGCGTATCTTTCTAAATGTCAGTGGCTATCATAGTGTCCATCGATTAACTGTCAGTTTGGTACAAAATGGAACCATTTGACAGTGAATCGATGGATACTATGATAGCCACTGATTTTAAAAAGATACGCAATAGCCCTGCTGATATGTCATGTTTGGCATAGGTGAAATATGGATGAGCACTTTGCCCAGAAGTTAACTGAAATAACATAAAAACGATAACTTGCTCTCACGCATTTAACAAGAACTAGGATGGAACTTGTGTCTGTTGTGACAATTATCGTAGACAACTATTATCATCGTCTGCCTAGCCTTTTCCTAACTAAGTTGGAGTCGGCTTCCAGTCTAACCGAATGCAGCTGAATACTATTTTAGAACCTATCGTAGACCACCTACCGACCTACCGAACCCCCCTGACCCCTGACCTATCGTATACTTACAAAAAAACATATGCAGATAGAAACTGCAACTGGTTTATCGGCCACTACAGTAGCTCAGAGATGACTCGAGTGTTGAACTTCTGTCTGTCAATATTTGGTGATAAGTCTAAGTATCGGCTACTGTGGGAACTGGGTCGGGACAGGCTTTATTTTGTTATGACACGGTGGCGCAGGCGCCGGTCGACGACAAACATGTGTGGTGCAAGTGTTGAGAGGAGAGGAATGTAGTTTTGAGGAAAACAACTAACAAAATTAAATATTTGCTAAAAATAAACGAAAGATTTTGACTTCATATTGCTTTTTAACGTCAAAAGCCATTATCGACTGCTGTGAATGAGGTCCTGGATTCGATTCTCAGGTCGGGCAAAGTGTTATTGGATTTTTTCATCAATATTTTATCAGTAGTAGCCTGGATGTGCCCAGTTATTGACAATAAGCTCGCCCCCTATTACATGGGACTTAAACATAACTAGTAAACTGTGGGTGTTCTAATTGGTACATCTCTGCCTAACACTTCGGGGACTACATGCGTGTTATTATGATATTTAGTACGATTTTCCTTCATCAAATCCTTAACCCGCTACAGCTTATACTTTGCGTCCACTATCGAGACGTTTGACATTAAATAGTTCATTAGAAAGAAGCACCAATCCAAATTCGTTACGTGACTCCATCTCACTCGGATTGTTAAAATGACTCGCAGTTAGTGGTGGAGACAATGATAAGGTGTGTAGACTCGTGATTGTGACCAGTGTTGGCCTGATGGGTTCCCATCGACGGTGACTGGTGAAGTAATTGGTATTGGTATTTGGTACTTAGTTTCTCAAAAAGGTACTATTGGTTTCGAAGTTTTTGTGGAGGAGCTCGTAGCTTAATAAGAACTGCCACTCGGGTCGATCTTTAGGTAAAGCTGTGCTTGCCTAGGTCGGTCTGTGGATGGGTGACCGCCCGACATACCGAGTTTCCTCCGTGCCTCGGAAAGCACGTTAAGCTGTTGGTCCCGGCTGCCATATTATATAGATCTTTGGCAGTCGTTACAGGCAGTCAGTGACCTGAAATTCTGACATCCAGTCTTACCAGAGAGTATCGTATTACCTAGTATTAACTGGGTTGTGGAGGTCAGATAGGCAGTCGCTCCATGTAAAATACTGGTACTCAGCTGCATCCGGTTAGACTGGAAGCCGACCCCAATATAGTTGGGAAAAGGCTAGGCAGATGATGATGGTTTCGAAGTTTTTGTGAGGTGCTGTCATATTAGAGAAGCTACTCCTGAACTTGAAGTTTCCTGAGCTAGGATCTTTTATTTTCGTTCCTAGTTAGATTGTTGAAAGGATCACAAAAGGTCAGCGTTTATTTTTATTCGAATTTTGTCTAGGAAACTGCTTGTTATGAAATTATTATTTCCTAGCGGTCTTATTATTTTTTACCTTCTTCTTCTTCGTGTCTATGGCACAACAATTTTAATATTTTATTAACCCAGAACTTTACCAGTTCCATCGCGCCATCGGTGGTAGTGCAAAGGTCACTTTGGGTATGTTTTTGGACTAAGAAGGCAGGACTGAAGGTGGAGCATAGTTTGTGTCGCAACTCCACGCCCACATCCCGCTGCTGTTTCATAGTCGTCTTCCCTCATAACGAGGTTTGATTTACATCTTGCCACTTGAGTTCGGAGAAGGTTCAAAGACTTTCAGGTGGACCAAGGAAGGTTAGGAAGGTGACAGCTTTTTTCCCACAGCTTACATCGAGTGTCAGCCGGATCTCCTGATAGGGACCCTGCGGTTTGTAACTGAAAGAATGCCATAAATGACGCTTAAAATATTGAAGAACGTAGAAATATGTTCAAGATTACCCCAACGAGGAGGACGAGCAGTTTATGCATAATATGCACTATGTAATTAGTTTCAGTCGTGTTCAAGTTATTAGGTGTAGGCACACACCTACACATACCCGAAAGCTTGAACAAAAGAGCAAGTCTATCAACGGTATAACAGGAAAGAAAAATGCATTCAATTGACAAAATTCCTTTTTGAAATTTGAAAAACTAAGTCAGCCGTCTGTTCTGAAAATTACTATAGAAAAATAAAATTATAATTATTCGTCTGCCGTCTTCCTTTAAACCTAAATACTATTTGGAAGAATCCTACGCACCAAAGACAAGACACAGCCTATAAGGCACTCTGCATGCGGTAATACAAAATGAAATTAATACTGTCATTCAATGTCGAAACACGAGATCAAGATGGCGACCAAAAAAACTTCTGTGAGATGTCATGAATGTAATTGTTTTTTCTATTTAAGATGTCGTAGGTGTCTCTTTTTATTTGTTGATAGACACTGTTCCATCTGGAGACACCGTGTCGATCCCACCTTTGATTGTTTCTTAGGAGAATGTTACACTGTGTTTTACTGTGTTCCCTGGTGGGAAATGACGAATTTAATAGTAGCTCCCCTGCTGGTTTCTCCATGTACGATTGATAGATGATACGAAAGTCGGTTTATCGTCCCGCTTCGGATGACTATGTTTTTTATCATGGGACCTTTTAAGTGAGAATTGTCTTCTTATATAGATTGGATTTTTATCTTTTGTGATTTGTTGGGATTTGATTGGTACATTGTGGAAGGAAGTCGTCGAGTTATTAAAGCATTTTTTATTTTGATTGCAGCTGTTAGACTTTTCTTTTGCATTCTTACTATTGGGTTGTAATTTAAATCTCTCAAACAATAAAAACAATATAAAAGCAAAGATCCTTTAGGAGTATGAAGAACAGGGTGCAAAAGTCTCCAGCCCAATAGAAAAGAGGATCCTCCGATCAGACGGATGTTGTGTCTGATGGGGCACTGCCCGACACTTGTAGTCGAGCTCCCCTATATAGTAGTCTTAAGACAACGTTAACTGCTAATCGTGCAGTTAACGTGCAGAAAACTCAATCTCATCTCATTGCAGCACCGCTAAATACCAGCATTTTGCATGAAGCTACAGCCTATCTGACACACCTGGGCTGACCAGGTGTGTCTACCTGTAACGACCTTATCTAACCCCTTTCATTACTCAATCACAAACCTGTTATATATTTTTACTTGTTAAACTTTCCCAATTTTACTTGATAAGATAAACTTTATGTAAGTTATTTATAACAACAATAACAATTCTATAATCGAACATAATCAAGAGAGTTAACAAACCAGAATGTATCAACCAAAAAACTTAACAAATTAAAATAAAAACACTTCGAATTAGCAGTCAGCAATCAAAATTCTAACCTGTCTCCGCGTGTTAAAGCTCCTTTTAGTTTGAATGAAGTTTTCTATTGAAATTATAATACAATTTTAAAGCCATTTGTCAGGCATTGGGTCAAAGGGTGTGCTGGTGTGATTCGTCTAGTGGTAATCAACGCACAGACAGACGGAGTCATCAATTATATATTGTAAGCAGATGACATGGTACGTGGGTAGGTACACAATATGTAAGAAAAAATGCTTATCTCATTAGTATGAGGCAATGTGACTGTGAAAAATTAAATTAATCCATATATTAATTCTTATAAATCCGAAAGTAACTGTTCGTTTGTTACCTTATCACGTCCAAACTGCTTATCAGATCGTAATGAAATTTGGCAAGGAGATAATTTATATTCTTAACTTAAAGATATAATAAGGATATGCTACCTTTTCCCAACTTATTTACACATAAAAAAATAAATGCAAACGAAATCACTCGTAGCAGCCAGTAAGTACTGTAAGGGTTAATTCTCAAATCAAATAACAAGTCGTATTAAATTCATGAGTGTAGACTGTAAATCTGAAAATGTAAGGTACCGCCTTCCACTGGGAAAAGAGCCAATCTTCTCTGGGTTGTTGGCAGCTGTTGCACGAGATGTTACCAAGAATCCAGAATGACGTGCAATTCGAGAGATATATGTGCAGCAGTGGACTGCTGTAGGCTGATGATGATGATTAAAAGATTAAAAAACATAAACATGATAGTTTATGTCCCCTTTTTACAAGACGAGACAAGACAGGACAAGAGCCAAGTCTACATAGTATTATATTATATCCCAGAACTATTCATACGAAATAATTATATATAATAGGGGAATGGACACAGCATCTTGTACCTATTAGAGCATCTATTAACCTACAATCCACTTTATGCCCTTAAAGCCTATAGACAAGGCCGTGTCAGATCGACGGACAAGACAGATCCTCCAGAAAACCTGACATGAACAAGCACTAAGTAATCACAGACAAATGTCAGTCGTGCACCAAACACTGCTACGTTATCTACATCTGAAACCAAAAGCAACAACCACAATTTATAATAACAAGCACGAATTACGAATCACCCAGCAATTAGTAGGAAACAAATCGCTATTGCTATCAAATGTTTAGAGATATTTATCAACGAGTTGGATTTGCACATGACATGTAATAATGCATTCGCTATGCTAATAGCAATACTGTGGATAATGCTGTGAGACGTGCGAATGTCCTCGTTTGGAGTAAAGGACGTGCGCTGAGATGAGGTTTGGCCCCAATGTTGGACGATACGATATTTTTGCTAAATAAGTACATCTAGCGTTCTGGCAGGACCTGTAGAAGATGGCGGGACGAGTTGGACGAAATCAACGACCAGTGGTCCACATAAGCCCTAGACAGAAACAACTGCCTCATTGGGAGAGGCATTTGCCTAACAGTGGAGTGATGCGGGCTTTTTTTGAAACGCAAAATATTGCGTCTAGAAATCTTCAATTTACTGCAAGCAAAGAATCTACACAGCGATACTTGACCGTCCCCAAACAAGAATGGAAACAAACCCCCGATTAGTCACAACACAATCAGCCATTTACGCAAAAGTAACACTCGAAGAGTTCACGACTTCTCAGCAATTATACAACGATCGGGACTCGAATACGTCATCAATTCATGACTAAATCACGAAGTACTGACTAAGTACGTTCCCATACAATCATTGAATATAAATAAACATACTAATATACCAGTAAAGCAAAAAGTTTGTGATAAAGTGATCTCACTCTATGAATGGCACGAAATGATATGCGTGAACTGTTTAACAAGAATGGAATCAATTATAATGTGTTTAATTATAGTCGTAAATCTTTTGTAGTTGATGTAATCGGAGTTGATCTAGGAACAAGTATTGTTGTGTCAGGTGTTGAGATTCTTGCACAATTTACGTCCAGGAACCAATAGGTTGACTAACCAATGGAACTTCAATTTACTTGTAGCAGCTGTATCTATAAACAAGTCAAACTATTTGAGTAAAAATAATAAGTTATGATGCGATACTTATTCTGTAATTTAGTTTAGTGCTTGAAGATTCTTAGCTTTGCTTTCTTTGATGATTTTTCATCATCATCCACAGTTTGACTTTAACCACTCATGGGTATTAGGCCTCTCTTTGCTTGTACCAAGCTCTCTTTGACGGTTTTTACATTATTCAAATTCTTGTCGAATACATAAAAATAGTTGCATAAGTCAAATTACTTAATCACAAGTAATTACTTTAACTTCACTATTTATAGATACCCGGGCATGAGGCCAAGGTAGTTATTCGAAATACTCGACCGAATTTGACATTTATATTGTCATAATTATTAAGAAAGTTACTGACGGAAAAGACAATGACGAAAGAGACTACTGTAAAGTAATACAAATGCTAAATCAATCGAAGCCATAAATAAACCTTATTTTAAGCACATTTTTGATTGACCTACTAGCATCAGATCTTTTGAAGATGATATAACAAGCAATGGACATGCAAATCACTACAAGACAAAATAAGCAAACCGTCACGAATGCATTTGGAGGACGAAACCTTATACAATTAGTGACCATCATACAATCTACTATTGTACAAAATATTATAATAGTGGATAATAGTTAGAATCTCGTGCTAAACCTCACGTTTCCATTAAAATGATCGATTCGCTAACATTTTTATTACTAACTACCGTCTGAGCTTCCTTAATACATTCTTTTTACTGATTGATATCTACTTGTTTGTTATTTATTATGTTTAGACGTAGATTCGTAATCAATTTTTATGTTGGCTAATAAGTAGTTTGTGTGTTAGGTGTTTTTTTGTTGTAGAAACATTGAATGTATGAAGATTTTTTGAAGGAATATTTATTCATCAAAGGTAGATAGATTATCTGTGTGAGATCTTCTTCTTCGTGTTGTATGTCACATGTAATATTTCCTCTAAAATTAAATTTAGGTTCTGCACAAGAGTTTTTAGCTGATTGAACATTCGAATACCTATCTGCGTTCCATTTTTAATTCGTCAATGACATTATGACAACACTTGCTCACAGAATTGATGGCCGATGGGACCGATAACTTTTGGAGTGGTGACCGCGAACCTGAACACGATGCGTTGGAAGACCTCCCACTGGGTGGACCGATGACCTGGTGAAAATTTGCGGGGAACCCCACAAACACGGCACCGGTCAATGTGGTTAAACTTGCGTATCTACTTAGGCTGAAATGATGATGATGATATGACAACATCCTTTAGATATCTTAGTCATACTTTCTCCTCTCCTTATGACTAACTTCCTTGGTTAGCATTATTTTTGCTGACAATTATTTTGAAGATAAAACAGTAACAGAGAGCATTAAGGGACTGAGATTTTTACGTATAATACCCACGAAAGACTGCAGCTCCTGATCCCTCTGTCCTTCATCTTCACACTGTGATCTGGTTACCTAATAATATCGTCATATTTTCATTCAATCAGTACCAATAAATCATCCGTATGGTGTCAGACGTAAAGAATAGCACCATCCCATATCTTCCCGTGGGTGTCGTAAGAGGCGACTAAGGGACTTACCAGAGAATGGGCAGCAGCGTTCTCTTGAGCCTTCGTAACAACCATACTGCGATCGCCAACCCGCCTGCCAAGCGTGGCGATTATGGCAAAATCCCCCTATTTCGGGAAGGCCTATATCCAGCAGTGGACGTCTTTTGGCTGAAATGACGAAAAAACCATCGTATCTAGTTCATTTTGTCTACCATACCACCAAACATAAACCATTCTACATCATCATATTTTATGCGACACCAGTTGATACTTTATGCTATAATATTTCCTATGTCTCAGAACAACCCTACTTCCAGTCAATACTTCCAAAAGTATCTGTCTTCAAACCCTATCACTAAGGGGTGAGGCAGATAACAATAAATAAATCAATGTCGAACACATATCCTGGCTACTGAATAAAATAAGGTGTCTTTGAAATATACCCATATTATCGCGATACATTGCGGCAACCCTACAATGTCTACAGGTTGATGTCAAAGTCAGTTTTGACAGCTGTTTGAATATCTGAATTGTCGTGAATTTTTATTTTTGGAGTGTAAAGATGGATGGATGTATGGGGAAATTGGTAGGATAGGTACGGAAATGATGTTAGGTACGAATATTTTTTGTGATGTGAAAATAAATTCATATTGTTTCTGCATTAGGACAGAGTACGTTATGAGATGGTGTCAAGTAATTTACTATTATTTTAAGTCATAACCTGATTTATTTACATTTATTTAGTTATTGGTAATAACCAGACGGGTAGGGTTTTTATTTGTTCTTACGAAAATAACTGACTCTATAATTCTGTGGTAACTCGATGCCTTTGATTTGCAAAACACGGGTTTCTAGAGACGAAAAACAAATATCATTTTTTTACGAAAAACCCCTAACTAAGCTGTATGTCTGACATTTGTACGTTCACGATTTTTTTTATCCCACAGCTGGGCAAAGGCCTCTCCAATAGCTTCCCAATTTTGTTTACAATTTGCCTTCTGATACCAATTATCTTTATGGTTATGTAATTCAATAAATGCGTACCTACACATTTGTATGAGCTAATAGCTGTCATTACTTATTTACTGTTGAACTTTAGCCCAGCACGTTCCAACTTCATGCAGCTTAGAGCCTTGCTGACACACCTACTGTTTCAATAGCTTGACTCATTGTTTGATATTTGCAAACCAAGATGCAACTTCTGGTTAGCCTATTCCCAAAATAATCACTGTGAAGTCTGTACAAAATACAAGTTTGAATATTGCAAAATATTTTTGTTGAAAATGATTTGTCGGACATTTTATTTGGCTATTTGGCAATTCATAATAGGAATCCTACACTCATTCAATAAATTTGTCATCTGAAAATCCTGAACAAAAAATCCAATAACACTGTGACTCAGCTGGGAATCAAACCAAACAGTTAGCGATTGCGACCACTACGCCTTGACCACCGGTAGCTCAGACCCTGTTCCTGATGCCTAATATTTTTATATTTGCAAATGTTTTTTTTAATATTTTGTTAAGTGTTTAAAATATTAAAAAAAAAATAAAAAAAATGTTTTATAATGAATTATCGAAAAATAAAAAAACTTGAGAGGTATCAAGGGACCACCCGGATGGAACGAAGTTCCTTTTGATTAATTAGTGAAGGAATTGTAATAAAATTTTATTTTTTTTAAGTTATAATAGTATTTTTTTTATTATTAACAAATATAACGTAATATAAACTTAATCAGTAGGTAGGAAAAAAAAATCTATAGCAAAAAGTGTCGTTACAACTTTTTGTCTTATTTTTTTCCGTCTAGTCCCCTTTCGCAACGCCCTGTACTCCACCGTCCAGTCGCAACAAAAAGTGTTAAATCTCCGGAGGTCGCGATTACCATCAGACGGACAAGCTCATTATTTATGTATGGCGACGGACCCCGCCACGTATATCACACCCCACTGCTAGGGTTTTAGGGAAATTGGCGGAGGAGACAATTTCCTTATTAGATTTGGATAAATCAAGTACCATGAGATGTTAACCCTATCTTAGAACGTGAGTAGGAGAGTTGAAGACTTAAAAGTTACCAGACACAACTTATTTCGTTTTCTATTTGTAAGAGTCAAGCAAATTATGATGGTAAGCAAATTCTAATGGAATAGGGATGTTTACTGACTAAAAAAAATATGATTCTAATAGGTCCGTCTGTTAGATTATCGAAAAATATTGGATATGTATTTTTTGTTTTATCAAATCAATAAAAATTGACGCAGATAAAACGCGTCAAAGATTTGAGTGGGGGGTTGTGACGTCACTCAGCGGTAAGAACTGTCATACTAATGTCTTAGAATATGACGTCACACGAGTTTTCAAAGCGCTGTATCGTCTTCATTGTTTGTTTACGTGAAAAAAGAAAAAATACGTGCCCAATATTTTTTGGAAATCTATCTGACGGACTGATTAGATTTTTTTTTAACTACCCTATTACCATTCATCATCATCATCATTATCCTGCCCTTATCCTAATTTATTTGGGGTCGGCGCAACATGTCTTCTTCTTCCATACTTCTCTATTTCTCGTGATGTCAGCAGTCTCCATTACAACATGATTTTCCAATCATTATAGTTTTGACTGTCTCGTTGGTTTATTGGTTTCGAGCGCGACTGCTGAGCATGAGGTCCTGGGATCGATGATGAGGTCGATTTCAGAATCGGCCAAAGTGTTATTGGGTTTTCCCATCAGGAATTTCTCAGTAGCAGCCATGGTGCCCATAGGCTCCTATACTAATAGTTACACCTCTGCCTAACCCTTAGGGAACTACAGGCGTGATATTATGTTTATAATCCTCAGTGTAAAACAATACATACAGAAATTGGACGCACAATCCTATCTAGCAGTATTCATAGTCAAGATTTACGTCTCTAGTTTAGAAAGTGTGTCAGTTCAGTAACAGTACCTGAGCTACATCACATGAACTCATCTGTTAGTTTAACCCTTGATTTATCTTCTAACAACTATAATTCAAAATTGTAACAATAACAACAGTATTGGCTGACTCTTGTGTTTACGTGCCCTCTTGTTAGGCTGCGGCAGCTAAGATTATTTGGCACAGTCAAACATGCATAGGAAATGGACAGCAACATCCTCTTGTGTTTTGTGTCAACAACATTCTGCAATACAATTATTTATTTATTTATTTAAGGAAAAGATGTACAATAATGATAGACAAAATCGAAGCACAGGAATTATAAAAATCTTAAAATAATAATAAAAAGTCACCTTTCGTGAGATCTCTCAGAACAAGCACAGGCAAAAATCATCGCGGGAATCGGCTTCTAGTCTGACCTGATGCAGCTGAATACCAGTTACATGGAGCGACTGCCTGTCTAAACTCTATCCCTTGGTAAGACTGATATCAGAATTTTGGGCCACTGACGACTGTCCAAGATTTACAAACTAGCCGGGACCAACAGCTTAACGTCTTTACGAGGCACGGATCTGCGGACCAACCTAGGCGCAAGCTGGGCTTAACCTGAAGATCGATCCGAGCGGCTGTTATTATTTAGCCACGTCCTCTCTCTAGATATCTCCATGAGAATGATGGTGAGTAAAAAAATAAAACTTCACAAGAGCTACAACAACTTTCTGTGTCTAAACAGCAGGTTTCTGGGTTTACAGTCAATAAAACACTAACCTGAGACTCCATTTTGTTTAATCAGTCTCAAACCAGCTAATTACAACTTTTGCAGGTCCATAGCGAAAGTTACCTACTTCCATTCAGATGTAGTCTATTTCGGAATCTGAAATCATAAAAAACTTACACAAAGATTCTTGATATGTACAAATAAACTACCGCAAAACAGTCTTGATCCAACACGCAGAAACCTTGATACTGTCAGCAATTATCGTAAATCATCTTAAAACAACAAAGCAGGACATATTTGTTGGTTACAGTACGTATTCTGGGAGCAAAGTGTTTAATGAGATTTAAAACTGTTTTATGTTTATATTGGACATTTGCTGTGGCTTACTCCAAGTAGGTATATGTATCCGGTTTTTATTTGCAGGAATTTAGTCGTAGTTTGAAAACATAGGTGAATTATGCTACAGATTATATCTTTGAAAGTCTGTGAAACAGACATGTTGTGCTCTGCTGAAAATGTAACTACCCAGCAGCATCTGATCTACGAAGTCTGGAATAGTGCAGGCACTCAGCACCCGGCACCAGCAGCCGAGGCGAGCCGGTTGCCATAAGCCCTGGCTCATGGCAACCGGCTCGCCGCATATTACGTAGGTCTTACATATCATATTATTATATGACGATTTCGTCAGTTATATTTTAAGATCCACCAGGTCCAGGTGACCAGGTTGGTTAAGTGTAATTGAGTTTCACATCAGGATTTTCGCAGTAGCAGCCACGGAGTCTGTATTTGACCGACTGACGACAATAGGCACGCCCGCTATAACATGGGACCTTATCATAAATGGCCAAACTGTGGGTCTATTAGGTACAACTCGTCCTGCTCCTTCGGGTATTCCAAGCTTTTACCCTAAGCCATAAAGCAATAACTACGTCAAGAATAGAAGGCAAACATTCCTTTGCAGATATATTTATTTCCATACGTCTAAATTGAGGCATGAAGTTAGTCTGAAACGCCGTGTCAATCCGGACGACTCTGATACATTCTTATAAATAAAACCTGCTCCTACATCGCCCAATACGCATCGATCTTCGACTAAACCCGTGTTACTAGGGTTGTTTGGTATTTTATTTAGTTTAGCAATTTATTTTAAAGATATATTTCTTTGTTTATGTTAGGACTAGACTCGACTATGAATAGATCTCATTGTTTTTTTCTTAAATGTTGACTTACCTAACTCTTATTCCAATGAATTGAAGACTGCCCCGTTGGTGTAGTGGTCGTAAGCGTGACTACTGAGCATGAGGTCCCGTGTTTGATTGCCGTGTGGTGATATTGCGTTTGTCTTTTAGAAATTTTTTTTTTTTTTTACTGGCGTAATGATGGTGTTCTTTTAGGGACCCCTCTGCATTATCCTTCAGGACTTGCAGGTGATGGCTGAAGTATCTGCCAGTATCTGGTATCTCGACTCTCAGCTGATCCTCAATCTGTGTTTTCATACACACACATATCATAAAGGCAGGTAGAGCTTCCTTATATATTTCTTTATTTGACTGTGAATTTCTGAATTCTCAACACTAAGCTTACATTCAGTTGGCAATAAAAGTTTTATGCCAGTCATTACTTCGATGACGGATCCATTACAACTCTGTAGTAAATATTCTTAACTAGCACTTCGCCCGCGACTGCGTCTGCAATAATTGCACCCAATACTTATGCATGATGTAAATATAATGACACTAACGAATAATGTATTTCTACCAGTTATTTTTTTAGAATTTGATGATTCATTTTGGAGATTACCCTGTAGATACAAATATACAAATAAACAAACGAATGTTACCTCTTTATAATATTAGTATAGATATTATATGACTTAAACTAACTTCATAAGTCTCTGTTTCAGAGAAATTCTGCCTTTGTAAAATCCTATTACCCCAATTTTTATAAATGGTGTTCCAATTTTTCAGCATCAATTGAAAAGATATAATGTATAAAAATATATGAAACCAAGACCATCATCATTCTGTATTTTGACAGTTGGTGTCTAAACCCAAATGAATTCCAATAAATTTGAGTCCACGTTTTAGTTAAAGAATCTACGACGATAGATAAACGATGAATTCCTATTAAAATTAATCCTACATAAGGTGACAGGGTTGTCAAGAAAATGTATACAAGATTTCGGTTGCTGGAAAGTTTACATCAATAAACACACTTAAGACATTATATAATATAAGTACAATTTACGTTTTTTTGTTCATTAAAAGCAAGTTGAAGCCCGGTTGATGGCAATAGGCTCGCCCCCTATTACATGGGAGTTAAACATAACTAGCGAAATGTCGGTGTACTATTAGGTACACCTCTACCTAACCCTTCGGGGATTACAGGCTTGATGTTTGGTTATGTTATGTGTGTAAAAGCAAGTTTTAAGTCAATCACGATGGGCTGCAGGTTGGTCGTAAGACATACCGCGGCCTCGACACAAAGGCCTAAGTAGGAACATGGGTGTTTTTTAGTCAGTAGAAATCTGACACTCCCTACCGTTCTGCCCAGAGCGGGAGGAGTCATTAAAATTTGATGATTTCCCACCCTACAAAAAAAAAAAAAGTCAATCGCGATTTTCCCGTTAAACCGCAACAACCGCGTCCGTTTTTCGTCAAAAAAGAGTGACAAATTAACAGCAATCGCTAGCTTTAGTTAGGACACGAGAGGAAGATGTTACTAATACAGCCTAAGAAACGGTCGCTCAATATAAGCTACTCATGTCACATACACTGCAGCACGCGTAGTATGACCACCGTAGAAACGGGTTTTGTCGACGGAAGAATCGACAAAATGACAGATTGTAGCAAAATTTCATGTCAAATTGTATGGAAAAAGCTTTGTCTATTCTTGGTAGAATAGAGATAGAATCGCCATACTAAGCGTGCAGGAGTAGGTAATGTTTTACTTATCATACCAGCAGTGTTACTCAGAGGTGTGCCTAATAGTTACACCCACATTACGCCAGCTATGTTTAAGTCCCATAATTGGGGGCGAGCGTATTGCCATGAATCGACCATAAACCCAGACTCCGTGGTTGGTACTAAGAAATTGCTGATGGAAAAACCAAATAACAATTTGCCCGACCTAGGAATCGAATACAGGTCCAACGAAACAGTCTCACTGTCACTCACTAGTCACTCTAATTTTATGTATATTGCTTCTTTCTCTGTTATTTTCACCTTCTTTCCTTTCTTTCTTTGTATTTTTATTTTTCTTTCTTATTATTTTTCTTCTTTCTGTTATTCTTTATCTTTTTTCTTTGTTCCTTTCTTACCTCCTTTTGGATAAAGATTAATCTAAATTTAAAGAAATGGTAGCATGGAAAACGTCTGCTTAATTATTTCACCAATTTCGAACCCACGCAGGACCTTATGTTCGGCACTATTCGGCAGTCGCATTCGTTTGATACCAATATCTTGTTTATAATATAATGTTGTAGGTAGCCCTAGCCTGTTGTCGAGTGGGCACATAAACGTCACGTATCGACACAAACGCGATACAGCACTTGGCTCGTGCTCAAATTGATATTGAATTTATTTTCAATTTTAACGCGCCCTCCTTAGGTGCGCAGAGTAGTGTCAATGTTTGGAGGTTGTGACTCTTGAGATACTGGTTTTAAAAGAGAAGTTTGTAAATAAATTAATTAGGAATGTTAACGTCTTGTTTACAGTGTAACTGATTATAGGTATTCTTAATTCTCATACCTAAATCCGCGGTATGAAACTGTAAAAAAAATATCCACCAGTATTATTAAAGTATTTTTTCCTATTTTCAGGAATAAAAATCCACACAAAAAAATAAAGAGTCTCATTTCATCGAATTGGACGGAAAAGGTCATTAGTATGTCGCAGATTCAATAGGATTAGCGTCCACGTGCTCGATATTGGTGTCTGCCATGTTGTTATTTTATCAATCAGTGCGCACAACCGGCACAGGCGGTCTCTCTTAGACTCAAAATATAGACGAAACGAACTACTGACCGATACAACTGACAGCTACGACATTGACAAATCCGAAGTCGTCTATGATGTTGGCGCGGAGTTCCTATTTAAATAAATTAAATGGCCATTCAAATAAGTGCCTTTCGTGCATTATTATCTCTAACAAGTATAAACAAACTTGGAAAGCCATGGGCCTTTGCGCAGTAGTGAGGCAGGTTAGGCATAAAAAAAACATTTTATTACACTTGTAAAATACTACTAAAAGTCAACAGTCGGTCAGTCAGTTTGTTTGTTTTATATAATTATTTTAAGGTGTCTTTGCCCAATTTGCACAATTTTCTTTTTTTCAACCAAAACTCAACACCTCTCTCTGTCGCTCACACTACTCTGTAAATGTTGACAATGAACAGGCGCCACCGCGGATACAAACGTCAAACTCTATTTCTGTTGCGACTGTGGTGTGCCCCCCTCCCCCCCCTTTTTCACAGCTCCCTCCCCCTTCCGTGGCCATAGAGTTTGTCCCGTAAACAAGTGCGCAATGTGTGTGTTTTTGTTTCTATGGATTTTTGAAAAACTATTTTCGAATTAGGTTAAGACTCGCAGTGGGATTTTGGTAGATTTGTTTTATGGTTATTTTTAGGGGCTAATTGTGATGTTGGTTTTAATGGGAAATGAATTTGTGGTTTGCTGTGATTACTTATAAATTAATGAACCTTTTAATTTAATTAGGGTTTGCAACTTACTAATAGAATCACATCGTCTACAGTTGAATTAACATTACCTACCTCTACGAATTCTTGTTAACTTCAAACGTAATTTAATTAAACTGATTTTAATTGCTTGTAAATTTTAAGTACTAACCAATGAAAAAAAGTAAGAAATATAGTTAAGCTTATCGTAATGTCTTATTTATTCCTTTTTTTCGTGTGTTTAGTGCCTTACCTGGGCGAGATTTGGTCACAGATTTGTATGCTGCCCATGGCCCTCTGACTTGACTTAACATGCCGTCGATAAATTAATGTCTTTTGGGCATGCTGGTTTTCTCACGATGTTTTCCATCATCGAATCAAGTAATATCATTTCTATGGTATTGATTAATTAATTTGGCCCCAGAAATGACCCAGCCAATAACAGCGTCAGTGGCATTCGTTATGCCCTTAAACGTGCAATTATATTAGCTTCTATTAGGGTTTCTGTTACAGGTATTTCCATACTTAAAGGGAGTCAGGTTACAGGTTTTAACAAAACATTGTAAAGGTGTTTTGTTAAAACCTGTTGATTACGAAATAAACATATTTTTATCCTATCCTATCCTTATCCTGTCCTTTACTAATTTGACAACCACACGACCATTTTTTTATAAAACTATTTTAGTATCAAAAAACACGTGCTATCTCATCCTACCACCATCTCATCCAAACACATCTAACTTTCAAAAGAAAGTCACTTAACAGATATTTGATTACTCAAACAAGAAACACGCACGCGCCGAAAAAAAACAAAAGAAAGAAAAAAATAAAGACCCCAAGTCACGAGACAGAAAAATAGAGATGTTTATCTATGGAACGATCACGATGCTTCGCGTCGCAGGCGCAACCGTGACAGATCGCGACAGATAGGTAGTGCGCGACAAAGGACCTAGTTGCTACGAAATTGATTGATACTGTGATAGGGTAGCTTTATAGTTCATTTTATGTACCGTAACGAGAATATTGTTGGATGAAAATGGAAGTATTGATTTGGAATTTTTAATGTGCTTTTGTAATTAACTTGCAAATCGTCGTTAACCGTAAAAAGCTTACTTCCAATCTAAAACACTGGAGTGATGGTTAGGAAAAAAATCCTCACCGTCACACCAGTGTGACAGAACATTGTGAAGGTTAGTCAGGTGCGTCTAAACCGACACTATTAGTATTTATTCGTATGCATAAATCTTAATTTTAACTAACTGATAAAAAAAATACATAATATTATTAATAAATCTTTCATTCCTAAGAATACTCCCATTTGTAGAAAATTCACCATTTTAAGAATTGGGCATTATGAGAATTAGGCTTTTTGAGAATTGTCCATGTTAAGAACTAGTCCTTTTGCGACTCTGTTGCCATTTTGAGAATTAGGCATTTTGCGCCTAAATCCTTACAAGCGTTTTACAGAAAAAAAACTGAGTTCTTCAAAATACTGAACCAAAGCATTTTAAAGAAACAAAAAACCGAACTGTTTGATTTTTTTTGCTGTTTCTAGATCCTTCTTCATATGAAACCATTGGAAATGTACAACTAGAATGTCAACTCTGTTTTCTTGTAAGACTTTTAAAAGCACCTTTTGATGGCTTTGACTTTAGAATTAATAAGCGAAATTTGGTAACCACAAAAGCCTAGTTTACTAACCTATTAACCAACACTATGAAGCTTATATCTTAGAATCTGTACGTTCCAACGTTACTCTGGCATTATCGTCTACCTGTCTATCTAAACGGCTGCTAGACTTTGGAATATCATAACCAGCAGATTACTGTTATTTTTGGCTACGCCACCATCATGTAAGTAATGGCACAAAAATATTCGCCGATGCATTCTCGTGCCAATAGTAGTCTGTCATTTTTCGACAATGTCATGCTATTTTAAAATCGGTTTTGTTTATTGATGTTTTCAGTTACAATGGTATACCTGAAGGTCAGGTCTCGTTATTGAAAACTTTAAAATTTTTGACGTATCTCATACACTGGGTAGAATCAAGTGTGTAAAAGACGATGGTGGTTACTGCGTTTAAAATGGTTTTAAACTCAGATTTCTTTGTGTTTTTCAAAAACTGTATTGGACCATTATTTGGTTTTATCCTCCTTTCCTAAGATATCACGAAACGCGTTCCAATGACTAAAAACGGAAATAGAAGTTATTTATTGAAATAATCAAGTAAATCTGTATATACTTACTTGGCGGAAATATCAATGAACATCGAGTCCCTATTGAAGTCGGATAAAAATGTAAAAGTTATGCTACAACAAAAATCTATTCATAAAAAGAGCCCATGAAAATTTTCATTAGCTTAATATTATCACATAAAAACACTTCTTGAAATTCAAAATAAGCTTGCTTAGTATACAACGCATCAGATACATTGACTAAGAGTCAATTACATGTATACTGCCGAATTGATATCCCCTGCACCACACCAACGATCAAATGCTTTACCTCATTCAACCCTCAAGAGAAACCCCTCGATCAACCCTCACATATCTTTCAAACCTTCAAAATAATGTGACGACACCAATTCACTAAAAAGCATAGAAATTTATAATACTCTATGGTGCAGAATGTGCACATGTCAAAAATATCACTTCCGGGTGTCAGGGCTGCCTCTAATGTTCGGTGAATTTTGCATGTGAATACCCTTCAGGCGCGGCAGTAATGTGACAAGCGACAACCCTGTTTGTGTAGACTGTGTATAGAATTTAGATCCGTTTGTCTGTTTCGTTTCGTATTGTTTAACAGGATGTGTTGCAGGAAATACGTGTAGTGTAATGTGCTCTGTTTGGTTGACGCCTCATTAACTTGGATTGGATGAGGTTGCGGGCTTGTCTCTGTTTTTGGGTTGTCGAAATGTCAGGTCTGCTTTAGCCTTCTTGAATACGTCGTCCGTAACTCCATTATTCTTAAGCTTTTTCTAATTTTGTTTTTGTTCAGCCTACCTACTGTCCCACTGCTGGCCAAACATGTACGAATGTCAAAATGTTTTGGGTTTGCCCTGAATTCATTCGACGATAAGTTCTGTCAATAAATATCAAATCAAACTTCGTCTTCTAGGGTAGACAGCTTTAATTAATAAGAAGTCAAATGACTTAATCCCTGTTAACAAGAATATTCCTAAACCAAAACTCAAACTTCTCTTATTTTCTTCAACCAAATCTATCAGCACATCACTAGCACATACCTACTCGACTCATGAAAACGCCATAACAATAATACGTTCTAACACGCGTCTTACAACCCTATGCCTACTAACGCTAAGTTTATGGGATTTATCGCGTTCACCCCTTGCTCTATGGCGGTTTTATGGTTATCTGCATTTTATGGTGATTTTTTTGGCTGATTTTAGCGGTCACCCTTTTTTGGAGACGGTCCTTTTGGGATGTAGGAAAGTTGTGGGTAGAACAACATTTTTCTTAATATATGAAACTTAATGTTAAATGGCAACTCTCGTTCTAGTGCTCGTGCCTGTGCTTGCGCCAATGCTGGAAACAAGTATCCATGCCAGTGCTGGAAGCAAGTACCCACGCCAGTGAGAAAATGTGAATTAGTAACGCTACTTAATAACTTAGAGTTTTCTCCGTGCCTCGGAAAGCATGTTAAGCTGTTGGTCCCGGCTGCCATATATAGATCTTTGGCAGTCGTTACAGGTAGTCAGTGACCTAAAATTCTGACATCCAGGCTTACCTAGTATTAACTGGGCTGTGGAGCTCAGATGGGCAGTCATTCCATGTAAAATACTGGTATTCAGTTGCATCCGGTTAGACTGGAAGCCGACCCTAACATAGTTGGGAAAAGGCTAGGCAGATGATGACTTAATAACTTACTACTTACCTATGCAAGTGATGATGTTGATTTCATACAAAAATTTGCATAGAATGTTTTTAGAATTCAACATTCCGGACACTAACTTAAAATTGGGAATCAAACGAGCTTACCTGTTAAGCGAAGTCTTGATTCTAATTTTATGAGTGGTGATCTGAAAAATAATTATTATTGACATAGGTAGTAATTCCCTTACGACGTATTAACACCGCGATTTTAGATTAAAGAAAATGAATATTTTTTAAAGATTGCAACATTTGCATCGTCCTTTCCCGTTTTGACATAATTATGAAACGTCACTTATTTTAGAGATCATAACATTAGGAACAAACTCTGTTTCCTATACAGAGTAGTTCCAAATGCCTACATTCATTTTGATTTCCTGAAAGGTTAACATTGAATTAGGTAGATTAATTATTGCAGCTTTGGGGTTGTTAGCTAGTGGTGGGTGGGTAATAATTATTTTTCAGATCACCACTCATAAAATTAGAATCAAGACTTCGCTTAACAGGTAAGCTCGTTTGATTCCCAATTTTATTTCGTGGTGATCTTCAAATAATTATTATTGACATAGGTAGATGTTTAGAGTTTGCTGCAATAATTCAATAAGTAATTAAAACACAAATAATTCTGGATGTCAATTTGTGAACATTACCCAAGTAACGAAATTTGGTACTATAAAAGTCCTGATAATGTATTAGAGTGTACTAACTACTACTATGAAAAAAACGTTTACAAAACCCTAAATAAACATTACATAAAGGGTCTCATGGTGACAAATTTGCACTATAAAAGCAACCAAAACATGTTTGTATTTTGCACTGTAAACAATTCCAGTGATGTGTTTTATCACACTTGTCGTGAGTGTTCCCCAAGAAAACAAATAATATCGGTAACATAATATGCTTTAGTCAATTTCCATTGCTGCTAAACGTAACATTTGTATTGAAAAACCCTTCCCTTGCAGTCGGGTAAAAGGATAAAACACAAAACATTCATGGACCGTTACTCTGCCGTAACTTGCACTTGCGAAAAAAAATTGTATCAATTAAATCATTACGCTGATTTCAAATTTGACAATGCGCCTTCATATTTTTTTATGTTTTAATTAAATTTAAATTAATACAATAAGTACTTGTCCCGACTATGCAGGCTGCTATTACACATTGGCTCCTGCCGTGTTGTCAATGTGCTATCATGGCAGAAAATAGCAGCCGTATTTTCACCAAAAACGAATTAGATCATCTCTTGTCTCGTAGCAGTAACACAAACTCACGTATAGAGCTATTAAGTTATGTGGCAGCTGCACCAGGGGTCCTATTTAGTACTCTAGAAGAGTTGTTATGACTTTTACAGAACTAGCCCGATAGCGACGTTGAGAGAACTTTTAAGAAGTTAAAAGGTTACGTAGTGGTTGTGTAAGGTACAGTGCAGATTGATCCTTGAATAGTATTTTCGATACTGTTACAGTACTTGAACTGTAAAACTTATTTTTACGCATTATTAGTGCATAATAGATAAATAAAAGTGTTTGTTAGGTCGTCTTTAGTACTAAGTAGCACCAAATGAGCATTTTTTTTTTTTTTTTTTTTTTTTACTATGCAACACTTTAACGATTCGTATGGTCCTGTAAGCGTTCTAAGAGGTAAACTATAAAAATTAAATTCTATTTAATCTTATAGAACCAAAATGCTCTGTTAAAAACCTTTATAGTACAAGCAGTAACAATGGTTACCATTATAGGCCTACTATATCACTCTTTGGTGATAAAACGCCTAGGTACTTATGACTTCCTTACTTTAGGTACAATAGAGCTTTAGTATTATAACATAGTACATAGTTTAGTATTATAAGGATACAGTGCATGTTGAATTGATAACTATAATAAAATAATAATTATAGATTGTTATATGTCTGATGTCAGCTCTGATTTGATCTGCTGTTTGTGTTGTACTGTATGAAGTTAGATATGGAGTTCAAAAAACCAGTTTCACTTGAAATATAAGAAACTTTAAAATATTTGTGGTTGATATTCCTAACAACTGTTTTGTTACTCCAATGGGTAAAAATTAGAGCTTGCAGAATAACAAATATCTTTGTTTTAAAATTTGCTCTATATTATCACCCTGAATCTATCGGAATTCAAATTCATTAATTTTGTGATCATAAGTAAATAGTAGGTGGTATAATATATAAAATATATTCCATCGGAATTCAAATTCATTAATTTTGTGATCATAAGTAAATAATATCTATGTTATTGGGCACACATAAAGTTTCTCCAATTAGGTACATAAAATTAAATTGCTTCAAAAAAGTAAAATAAAAACATTACAATAGAATCTGGTTCACTAAAAATTAAAATTACATGCATCAAATGTCAAAGTTTTGACGATGTAAGTAAAAATGTTAATGTAAATAGACACATAAGTATACATAACATCACATTCATCATCATCATGTTTAAGTCCCATGTAACAGGGGCGAGCCTATTGTCATTAACTGAGCACAAATCCATACTCTGTGGCTGCTACTGAGAAACTCCTGATGGAATAACACTTTGCATGATCCACGAATAGAACCCAGAACCTCATTCTCAGCGGTGCTTGCAAACCATAGCTCAACGAGGCAGATGACCAACAACTTGGCAAATTAAATGTCAATACTGTAACAGTTTTCACTTTGTCTATCAATAATGGTAAGAATCTGTTTTTTAAATTCATTGAGGCTTTTACTGTCTTTAATTTGCGTATATATTTTAGTGTACAATCTGCACCCAGATTGTCATCATTGCAAAAATATACACTTTTGTGATGCATGCAGCAATGTGTGAAGTTTATCTGAGCAACATAGGCTTTCGACAGATTTATATAAATGCATATTGTTTTTAGCAAAAATACATGATTCATAAATATACAGTGTCTACTGTCGGTATTTTAAAAATTCTGCTTGCATGATTTTGTGAATTTTATTTTGAATGAGCTCCAATCAGGCTCATGATTTACTTATCTTAATAATACTTATAAAAGTATTACCCCAAAATATAAGTCTATACTGCAGAGTAAAGACAACCAAACCGTGGTAAGCTACCAGCAGTGCGGTTTTATTTATAATCTTAATCAGCATAATATTATAAAGAATATAGGAAAACTTACTAAGTTTCCCCCACACATTGTCTATTAGAGTTTTCTGACATAATATCCTTATCAATAAAAGCTCCAGCAATTTTGTTACGTAAAACATATGGCACCTGATGTCTTGATGTTCTAACCACAATCCCTTCATGTTAGCACTCCCATGCACCCTCCCCCCCTTGTTTTCAATTATATCACTTTAGTACTTACTTGTACTATCAAGTGTGTACATTTTGTGCCCAGATAACAAATTAACATTCTTCTTTACTATGCTGTAATTTAGGTCTGCCCATCTCCTCAGGAATTAAATATTATTTAATGCAGGTTACATGCTTACTGCATACAATACTTGAGTGTTATCTATGAATATCTAGCGTATCTATGATAAATTCATCAGACATAACAAGTTATCTGTTATTATTAAGTATGGTTTAAGTGATTTTCTCTGAAAATACTCTTAGGCAGAAATAAATTACAACATGATTAATTTAATATTGAAGCCATAGATTGCTAGGTATAGCAACGAGTTACTATTAGGGTTGTTATTTTACATTGGGCCTTACAATATAATGGTACTATTATCTTTTCCTAAGAGGGGGTCGGGTCTCGGAGTGGAAATAATTTGATTTGGAACTAAAAAGGGTTTGGTTGATAAGGTCATCTGTACATTGACAGGCTGTTAAGACCTCGAAATTTTGTCAGTCTATAAACCTTTTCCCTCTCAATACTAATAGTTTTTATGTATTGGGACATTACAGTGCATTTACCACCATGTTTTATTTAATTTATTCAGAAAATAAACAGTTATACAAACATTGTTTGCATAACATAACATTACGCCTGCAATCCTCGAACGGTTAGGCAGAGGTGTCAGACACCCACATTTCGCCAGTTTTGCATTTGGTTGGTTACATGCATAATTATGTAACTTTGATTTATAACCAATGATGCTTCCTTAATATCATACTCGATGAAGAAGCTATGAAAAGATTTCACTTAATGTGGCCATAACATGCAGAGAATATCTCATACTAAAGCATGTGCAATCATGACAAATGTGTGTCAGCCAGTAGAATACAAATAAGGCAGCCAAGTAACCGCCCCTAAGACGACCCACTGACCTAACTTTTACTTGCTGATAGGAAACCAGGTGGCAAAGTATGGTCCCCATTCACTGCAAGAGTATATGCATTAGCAAGACTATATTGCACATTGGATAAGCAAGGTTGTCTCGCAACCATCATGCTCATAGGTTAAAAAGCATATTTATAAATTTAGCTGACCGAAGTTCATAGTAGAATAGGGTTCCCCTGTGATGTCTATTCTAGGTATTAAGTGTTAGCATTGTCCAATGACTTTGCTAAGGACATCTTGTGTCACGCACTGATAGTTTGCTATGTGGTTAGTAACGTTGGATATATGTTTTCATGCAAAGCATATTTCTGGATGGTAGTTTTTCCGTTGGAATCATTCAAGTAATAGAGAAATATAAAAGATGACATGCTGCGCCAACCTCAAATGAATTGGGATAAGGGCAAGAGAATGATGATGACTCAAAACACACAAACATCACATGGAGATGGAACTCCGAAAACCGGCTATGCCGATTGTAGGTATTTTCAGTGTTAGCATTGTCCAATGACTTTGCTAAGGACATCTCGTGCCACGCACTGACAGTTTGGTAAGCTGCTAATAACTCAGGGTATATGCTTAAAATTTATACGGAAATGTAACTCACCTGATATGCAGAGTATAGGTATTTTCAGTGTTAGCATTGTCCAATGACTTTGCTAAGGACATCTCGTGCCACACACTGATAGTTTGCTATGCAGTTAATAACATAGGGTATATGCTTACATGGAAATGTAGCTCACCTGCTATACCCAGTATAGTTATTTTCAGTGTAAGCATAGTCCAATGACTTTGCTAAGGACATCTCGTGTCACGCACTGATAGTTCAAATTCCAGCTAGTACATAGGAAATATATGTTACTGGGGTGTCGCGCACCCACTGGAAAAAGCTTTAAGAAGCTTACAGCACACATGTGGTTTACAGTGTTAATGACCATCGTATCGCTTGAATAAGCACTGTAGATATCACGTATCCGGTCACGTATAGGTCAGTTATAGCCAGGCATTCTTACGCCTAATGGTTACATCCAAGTTCACCGCTGTGGTCGGCTGCGCGAGCGTTGTCTGTAGGTATTTGCTCAGATTTCTGCGTCTCAGGTTTACGATTTTCACTAATGCTGCACATATTACACTTTTTGTCACTCACTATTTTGTTATTTCGGTAGAAAATAACGTAAACTTATTTTTGAGCGAATAATTTGACGAGAAAGAACTTTTTCTTGCGGTGTCGTTAACGCGCGAAAAAGAAAAGTGACGTTTCATAATTATGTCAAAACGGGAAAGGACGATGCAAATGTTGCAATCTTTAAAAAATATTCATTTTCTTTAATCTAAAATCGCGGTGTTAATACGTCGTAAGGGAATTACTACCTATGTCAATAATAATTATTTGAAGATCACCACGAAATAAAATTCCGGAATTGTTCAGAATTGTTCGTACGTATGGCAACCCTAATTAAGTACGAATTAATTTATGTTAACTGCTAAATATTAATTAGAAAATCTTGATTTCCTCAAATTATGGCTGCCACAGGAATTGGATGGATGTTCTATAGTTTCACAAAAGTACTTCCTTCTTTAATTCCTTAAGACAATTATAGAAACTCTTAAGCAATTCCTAAGTAGGTATAACTTAGTTCGAGCGAGTTACCATGAAAATTTTGATGTAAATGTAGTGTAACATTATAAAAGCAAATTGAGTTCTAATTGAAGGATGTAAGTGTCAAATTTGAACTATGGATCCGGTCAATTGTGACTTATTAATAATTTATTTATTTATTAGGGCTAATTGTGGCCTAATATGGTTATTAGGTACAACTGCAACCAATTAGGCTAAAAACTGACCCCCAAAAACTCAAAGGAAAATGCCTTTTTTTTGGGGGGGGGGTGGGAAATCATCAAATAACCCCTCCCGCTCTTGGGCAGAGCGAAAGGGAGTGTCAGACTTCTACTGACTAAAAACCACCCATGTTTCTTCTTAGCCCTTCATGCCGAGGCCGCGGTACCTCTTGCGAACAACCCGCAGCCCCGACGGGCAAAGAAAAATGCATTACAAGTGATTTCTAATCATAGAAAACCTAAGGTTTTATAAAACCTCCGGAAAAGCTGAAATAAAAGTTTAAAACTAAACGAGTTAGGTACTTTTTTTCATGACATGTGTTAACTTTTGGCTATTCGAAGTCATAAAGACATGGTTCCTAAACAAAAATAATTATTGCCGTACAAACTGGAATAGGCAATCGGACTGAGTCAAAAAAATATGATTCTAATTCAGTCCATCAGTGAGATAACCGAAAAATATTAGATACGTGTTTTTTGTTTTATCATATTAATAAAAATTGGCGAAGATAAAACGCGTCAAAGATCATGAGTGGGGGGTTGTGACGTCATTTTTAGGTTAAAAGTGTACTGACATGTGACGTTTTCGATCTCGTCTTCACTTTTTGTATAAGTGAAAAAGAAAAAATATGTGATCAATATTTTTTGGAAATCAATCTGACGGACTAATTAGTTTTTTTTTTGTCCGATCCCCTATTACATTTTATAATGATTAGCTACTTTCTTCCATGGTAAATAAATTACAAATTACAAAAAATGTTATCAAAACACTTAAAAATGTGGTCTTACAAAAAATGCTACATTAACTTCTCCATACAATTTAATGAAACAATACACACATTTATTATATGCGTAATACCCATACCACAGTTCTCACGACTGGGCCAGTGGAAAGTGCGAGTCGAGTGAGGTAGTCGCAAGCAACTCGCCTGATAGCGTCTAATTGACGGCCCGAGTTCAGATAAAAGTCAATATCTGTCGATTTGCGAGAGAAGATAGTAAGGGATTCTCACGGTGTACTAAACTTTCAATTGTTTTTTGGGAATCGTAAAAAGTGGGGCCGAAATGTGACGCTTGTTGACGGAGTTTTGTTTTAGTGTTTTTGAATGGAAATAGTATAATTTTTTACTTTAGTAAAATGAGTTTTTTTTTAGCGAAATGGGCTGCAAACCCCAGGTGTATCAATATAGACGGAAGAAAAGAAATATGTTCGAGTCGTAATAGGTGACGTTCAATAGTTTCTGCCTACTCTAATAGGCATAGGCAAAAGGCTAAATATAATATATAACCTAAGTAGGTAAGCATTACATTCAGGAAAAATCAAACATTTTGTTAAAAGTCACACAAATCACGATCTTTTGATACTCCTCACAGAACAGTAATTAATTAGTCAATGATTTTAACACACATTACATCATTTTACATCATTTCACCTTGAGGAACCGCGTCTAATCGCAAACATAAGGAAACGTGCCGTGACAAACAGATACAGCGAAATCTATCCACGTACTTATTTTTCTTTTAAAATCTTGAGTCTCTAGGGATGGCCCTGAAGCTTTCGGCTATCGATATCGATATAAACAAATATAAAAGAAACAAGCCAAAATCTGAAAAATTCTCTATCTTGCAAATAACATCACGCTTAAAATCTCTGAAGGATTAGGCAGAGGTTTACTTAATGGTACACCCACATTTTGCCAGTTATTTACTACGGTAGGAAAAATAACGAATGATGGCCACAATTCCACCATATTTTGCTTCTGATAATGTTTAGTTCAAAGATCTGAACCGAATTTATCATTGTCCCATCCCTACTTTTGTTGACCAGGTGACCATACCAGAACTAATTTCACACTCGATGAGTAACTCACCTCGACATTTAATTCTACGTGACCACGGTAATTAATATTTACTAACATGAACTGTCAGACAAATTCACAAAAATATAAGTATGATTGATTATCACTACACAGCTGGTTAAATATTTAGAATGTTTCGTGTTCTTACCTTTGTACCTTTTTGTGTTTTTTTTTTCGGTAGCACCCACATAATCGTAAACTTTTTTTTTTTTTTTTTTGGGGGGGTGGGAAATCATCAAATAACCCCTCCCGCTCTTGGGCAGAGCGAAAGGGAGTGTCAGACTTCTACTGACTAAAAACCACCCATGTTCCTTCTTCGCCCTTCATGTCGAGGCCTCGGTATCCCTTGCGGACAACCCGCAGCCTCGACAGGCGTCGGCCCTTGCGGGCCCCTTCCATGTTGCTGACATCTCTTTGAGGCGCGCGTGGAACACGAACGCGCCGTCGACACGGCCTGTTGTCGTCATAAGACGGACGGACGGCGAGCTTACCCATCACTCACCGTCCACAGGCCCGCGTCTACGGTGGCCGGAAGCCATCACGTGGCCCCCGACGCCCGGAGCGCCTCCCGCGGCGGCTGGGACGAGAGGTTCTCTCCCTCTCACGTTCCGCCACCTCCTTCGCTAGCATCACTGCTTCGCAGAAGGAGGCGACGGCGTCCCATTCCTCCTCGCCCCGGACCATGGCTTGCACCAGGGCCGGACGCGAGAGGTCGCCGCCGCCGATCGCCGCTACGAGACATAATCGTAAACTGAGGAGAAAATCTCAAGCAACTGGTCTATTTGAAGACCAGATTGACAATTTTAAAGTAACTGTCAAAAAAAAAAAAAAAAAAAAAAAAAAAAAAAAAAAAAAAAAAAAAAAAAAAAAAAAAAAAAAAAAAAAAAAACGATGAAGCTACAGGCAAAGTCTAAGAAAACTGTGAAGAACTGTATTAGATAAGGTAAGTATCGACATACATTTCTGCCTGCCTTCCGTTGCACTAGGCTGACACTGCTGCTGAAAGCCACCCGAAACGACCTCCTCATACTCCTTTTGCTCCATCCATGTTCATACATCTCGTTTTACAACAGACCTCCAATAAAAAAGTTTTCGCGGATGACGATTTTCATTCCATACAACAAAAATTAACATAAAAAAATTCAAAAGTAACAGTGATCCAATATCTAGAACATGTAAATCCTCAGCTGACAGGGCTGCCAACATAAAAAGCGTGACGAGACATGTGACGGTTGGCAGTACCGAGCCCAACACTTGACGGCTCAATTGTCTTTGATCACAAATACGTGAATTATTCAACAGTTCCCCTCCCTATGAGAGTTCATAGATCAGGTACGTGAAAAGGCTGGAATCGTCTTTATGTTCATATTGTCGCACTGTAGAACTTTTAAGCGACAATTAGAGGTCGGCAACAACTTACTTAAGTGGAAGTTTCTGGTTGCTTTTCCTGATCAAGAATATTTAAGTAGCCCAGTTCGGGAAATCAGATCCCATAGAAAAATACCAATTACCTACTGCACAATAAGGTATAATTCTCTTGCCCTTATCCAAACTCATTTGGGGTCGCCGCAGTATGTCTTCTTCTTAAACACTTCTCTGTTTCTCCTCATCTCATAATACACCTTCTATCTTGCCATAATTATCATCTTTTACACAGTCCAAACATCGTTTCTTTGACTGCTTGGCAATAATCATAAGATGTAAAAATATTTACTGAAACTTCCAAAAAAATATCATCTAATTGCCATGGGTCATATACACAAACCGTCATAAACGTATGACATTACCAAAAAAGAAAAATTGCGCATAAAACAACGTTCGCTTCTGTAAAACTCAGCCGTCACTTCAATGCCATAGAGATCGCGGTGAAATCGAATTCGCATCATAAGGGCACCGCGACAAGTGAAACTTGGAGCCACTATTTTAAAATTGAAATGGCATGACCCGTCATTTCTAGTTGGCTGAGTGAGTGAAAAGGGCGATCACTTTTGTAAATGTAGGAATAAGTGTGAGGCAGCTGTGTTATGGTTTTCTATTACGAAATTCGCAGTAAAAAACTGTTTTCTCACTTTTGTTTCCCTTTTTCACAGTCGACGTCTTCGTTGGTCGAGTCGTCGCTAACGCGAGCCTGTACAGCATGATGACCTGGTTTCCCAGGGCAAACTGTTATTGGGTTGCTCCTTCAGGAATTTTCTCAAACATTTGTGACTTTAGTAAAAATATAACCGAGAATTATTAAAGTAAAATTTTACAATCAAACTTTTTTTTTTTTTTGGCGGGTGGAAAATCATCAAGTAACCCCTCCCGCTCTTGGGCAGAGCGAAAGGGAGTATCAGACTTCTACTGACTAAAAACCACCCATGTTCCTTCTTAGCCCTTCATGTCGAGGCCGCGGTATTTCTTGCGAAAAACCCGCAGCCCCGACGGGTTCTCAATCAATTAAACTGAAAACCTATTAAAGGAATTTGACAGATTTTAGCTACTTGATATGCTGGCGTCTGCACCAAGAAACAAAACTTCTAAAAATACCTACAATCTACACAAAGAGCCATAAGAAAACAAAATTCCCTATTAAAAAATACATAAGTAAAAGCAACAGGCCCGGAGCGTTACTAAGCTAATCATTATTATCCGTTTGAACTCCTTTAAGAATTCTTAAGGAGATTAAAAGAATCATTATATATTCTCACTTGAGGGACGAACCATTTGAAAGAGACAGGCCAGATTAAAGCCACGCTCCAGGCATTTGGTTTCTTCAGAAAATTCCATGTTTTCAAGCATTTTCCGGATAAATTAATTAGATACACGGAGATGTAACTTTTTGAGATTTTTTTTATGCTTGAAGTTGAATGACTGGGTTGTAGGGAGCAGATATGCAGTCGCTCCTACTAAAATACTGATATTAAGCTGCATTCAGTTAGTCGGAGGAAGTCGACCCCAACATAGTTGGGTCGAGTACTGGGTAATATGATACAACCATGGTAAGACTGTATGGCTGGCTGGACTGGTCACTTTCGAGCCACTGACTATCGTTAACGACTGTCAAAGAATCTACTAATGACGACCGGGACCAAAAGCTTAACATGATTACCGATGTACGGAGGACACACAAGAAGAACGTATACTTAGAGAGAAAACTATAAGAAACATTATAAAAAATAAAATTGCACCTAAGCTTGGTATTGTTAAACATTGCTCTAAATACCAAGCAGTCGAATTATTTAATGGGTTGCCTACTGAATTAAGATCATTGATTTACAAAGGTACTCTTTTCAAAGCTAAACTGAAAGCATTCCTGTTAAATAAATGTTTATATTCTATATCCGAATTGATGACAAATGATGATAAATAGTTTTTTCATCCCACCATCTCGGAAAGAGTATTTTTAATCTTCAATATCTGAGTGGAAAAGCCGTTTTTATTCTCTAGAGGATAAAGTAAATTGAATTTAGAACATCGTGTGCACTAAGTTTGTGAATTAAAAAAAACATTAAACCTATTTACTGCTACCTCTATGGTGCCGAATATATCATACAACTTTTTTTTAATTTGTTAAAAACTCAGACTCGGAACCTTCTTGGTGTTCTTTTTTCAATTTGCTTTGTACGCGGTTCTTTACGCGGCATTTTTTCACGTCATTGTTAAACCTTATATTAAAAACAAGAAACTTGAAAACAAGTGAAAAAACTAAAATGAGTGATTCTAGCGACGAGGAAGTTTGCTTGACGCCAACAGAATTGACTGAAACTGTTAATAATGCGCAAATGAGCTTTCTCCCTCAACAATCACGCGAGAAGTATTTAAAACAGTACGATATGTTCAACACGTGGCGACTAGCAAAAGGAGCCAAAACTTTCTCAGAAAACGTTTTGCTGGCATATTTTATAGAATTATCCGAGAACAAGAAAGCAAGCACTCTATATGGAGTACGTATTCGATGCTAAAAGCAACAATAAAGATGAAAAAAGACAAACATATCGATACCTATCCTAAATTAGTGGCATTTTTAAAAAGAGCCTCATCTGGTCATCAACCAAAAAAATCGAAGGTTTTCACAGTATCTGATATTGAAAAGTTTCTTAACGAAGCACCCGATTCCGTATATTTGGCGGCAAAAGTAAGTCAGTTGCACATTCAGTATCTACTTAAGTATATTAATCTCAATTAAATAGTATACTTAGTAGATGTTGATAGGCATAATTATGCGTTCATATCAATTTTATTCATTTATCTACTACAATACTCTTTACGTTACAGGTTGTTCTTATTATTGGAATAAACGGAGCATGTCGAACTAATGAACTAACACAACTTAATGTCAAAAACATTGAGAAACATTCAGATGACTTACTATTAATTAATTTACCTAATACAAAGACAAAAAGAGACCGCAACTTCGTCATTCGCAAGGAATACGTAACGATTGTTGAGAAATATCAAGCCTTACGCCCGCCTAACACTCCAATCAATCGATTTTTTCTACAGTATCGCAATGGAAAGTGTGTTAGACAGCCTATGGGTACTAATAAAATTGGCAGTATCCCACGAGAAATAGCAACATTTCTTGAACTTCCAGAACCCCTGTTGTACACGGGTCATTGTTTCCGACGAACTTCAGCCACACTTTTGGCTGATTCCGGAGCTGATCTCCTGTCCCTTAAGCGCCACGGAGGCTGGAAGTCCAATGCAGTTGTAGAGGGATACATAGAGGATTCCATCCAAAATAAGTCTAAAATATGTGAAGGCATCGTAGGAGCCATTACACTGAAAGAGCCTCAATCGGATCCTTGGACTGGCCCTTCTACATCAAAAATAAGAAACACCTAACCATCTCCCTCTCTCTCCAACATTCACGCCAAGGGAATCCGATGAATCGGTACAACTATTAAGTATGACAGATAGTTTACCGAAAAACAGTACACAAGTGACTAACACCAATATTACAGTACCAAACAAAAATATTACACTCAATTTAAATAACTGTAGCAACGTTACTTTAAAATTTTCTTAATTATACCTTAGTATTATTTTGTTATAATTTAAAGATTATTCTGTAATACTTACCTGTCATAATGTAGTAATTAATACCTAAACTGAAATAAAAGTGTACCTATCTTGTGATTGTAAACGTTTTTTTTTTGCATTTAGTCATTTCCTCGCTGAGGTGGAATGAAAAGTTACGTGTTGCACTCGAGTGCAAAGATTTTTCACCTCGTGCTCTTTTGATTCCCTCGCTAACGCTCAGGATTCTAATTTTGAATCACTCGCTGCGCTCGTGATTCAATTTTAGAATCCTTCGCTTGCTCGGTCATCAAAATTGAACACGCGGTTAAAAAGCAACTTTGCACTCTTGTATAACAAATAACTATTATATTTTTGTAATTTACCTTTTTATGCCTACCATTACTTTGACATTTTTAAAGATTTTTTTTTTGGACTTTTAGAGAATAGAGTGAAAATAATTTGACATGATAATATTTACAATCGTTGTATAATATAATAACTATTTAATTTCTATTGACATTTTATTAAGTTTTATTGACATAATTATATTCCTGTTTTTATTATTAGTGTAATTTACTGTTTGATTTTGATATTTTATTGATTTTATCATAAATTTATTAGTGTATTAAATATTTCAAACACAGTGTAAATTGTTATGTGAATGAATAAATGAAGGAATCAGAATATAATGGGTTACGCATCACAGACCAACCTAGGCAAGTGCGGCTTTGCCTAAAGATTGATCTGAGCGCTTGTTATTATTTTGCCACCAGCTGCTCAACCTCAACTTACTTTAAAAAAAGCTTTATATTTATACGTCTGGTTTTTCAATGCTTCCAAAAGCAAGTTCCTTCCACCATAATATTTACCCCATCTTCCTAAAAGCACATTTCTCTACCACTTAAAATTACCCTGCACAATTACCCCGCTGCTAATTTTCACCCCTCTTCACCCCGCGCAAATCCCTAAGATCTCTACTTACCCCCAGGCGCGTCTTTGTACATTTTGTCAAAACGTTAATGAAGAAACTGTGTACCTTATACTGTTATCTGCGAATGAGAGATTATCTTTGAAGTTAAGTTGTACTTATACTTAGTTATACTTTGAGAATTTGGTGATTAATAATTTACGTAAACGTGTCTATATTTATCTCAAAAGGTACATCGTGTATGCTTTTCCAGAATAGTCAACTGTAAGTCCAACAATCCTTCACAAAACCATCAACCAAATATTATATACAAAAATAAGTAACTCCGCGCAAAGGTATATTGCATGAAAACGAATTCTAATGACGTTTAAATTACGTTTTACTGAGAACTCAAAGTAACACACTCACTGCCGCACTCAGAGAGCTTTAATGATTACTTAGGCCATCACTTAGTAAAGGTTTTGACAGTTTTGTCATACAAAAGTATGTCAAATCTTTACTAAGTGACGGATTAAGTAATCATTAAATATATCTGAGTACCGCAGTCAGTGCTGATAGACGTATTGATTAGTCAGGGAGTTATAGAGGTATTTAAAGAAAGGAAAGACGTACTCGGTGGACGGTCTCCTTTATGAGCGTCCATGTCTCGACACCGTAAGTTATTGTTGGCAAGACACATTGGTTGAAGAAGAAAGAAGAAGGCGGGACGTTCGACAAATGTCCTAACGGTAAGCAATGTGAGCAACGCATCCCATTCAAGGCGTTTCGTTCGAGAGGACTGACGTCATCACCATCTGCCCAGCCTTCGGTATTTTACATGGAGCGACTTCCTATCTGACCCACACAATCCAGTTAGTACTGGGCTTTACTTACAATACTTACATAATATAAGTTTTTTTTTAAAAGGTGACATGTTCACTATCATTACTGTACTTTACTTTCTCGTTGTTTTCTTTTCTTTTTGTAAACCTGGTATGTAGTAATTTTTAAATTATTCAAATCGCTGATTGGTCAACGCAAGTAACTTGTAACTAGTTAGTTTTATATATGTGGAAGCTTGTAATTAGCAAATATCCCTACTTATGCATGATATTTATAACAGTTATTAGTCTGTAAGCTTTCTTTAAAATAAAATAAATAAATAATACGAAACCCTTTGGTAATACCGGTTGTCAGACTTTGGGGCCACTGACCAAAGTCGAAGTTCTACAATTGACAGCTGGGACCAGCGGGGCATTACTGATGTAAGCTGCTGAATATATTTTTGAGTCGTCAACCATTATCCTTAATAAAGTTTTACTTTGTCTAGGCCTCTAGAACTAAGACTCAATCTAAACCGCAATCACACAAAGTTACCGTACCTAATACCAACAACTTGATCTAAATACAGCAGTTTAAGCAATAGACAGACACCGCCGCGGGCCGACTTAGTTTGTTTGCGCACAGTTAACAGTAGTTTATTAATTAGGGTTTGACAAACTGTGCGGTTTAACCCTCCGTCTAACCTTTGTTTAGTTATGAGCCGGGGAATTTAATATGGTTTGTGTGGGATGACAATTTTGGAAGATTTCACTAATGGAATGTGGTATTGTCGTGGTTGCGGGCATAATGTTCTGTGTCAGTTTTAATTTCAGACAAAATATTTTTTTAACCAAGTAGTTTCTAAGAAATGTATTTTTTTTAAGATTTTTGAGCTTTTTAAGCTCTTAAAAAGACATTTCGTTTCACTCGGTTTATTTTGTTATATAAAATTTCTCATTAGTACCTATCTGTAATCAAAATGCCGATTGGTCTGGAAACTTTGTATGACTAGAAAGAAGAAGTATCATTGCCAACGCTGCCAGTTTTCTTCCCGGATGACAGCGATGCGGATTTCAGGCAATTTAAATTTCAGGAATCAATGCTTTTACTATTATGATTGACGACATGGTTGGCGCAGAAGTTGGGCGATTGGCTGCGGTACTACGTGTCGCCGGTTCGGTTCCCACACGAAATATTTCAATAATTGCAACTTCACTCTACATTTATTTTCAGCATTTAACAAATTTCAGACATGGCCAATATTAGAACCTTATATCAACATTTCTAAAACAAACCGCAAATGGTAGTATTAATTAACATTATCATTTCCAATGTTCGATGTTTCATGTCTAACATGCCCTGTGGCGCTATCTGTTGGCGTTCTCCGAACAATGCTGTTACGGTAACAAGCTCACACTGAATATTTCTAACTTACCATATTTTGAAGTATTAGAACCGAACTATGAAACTGCAATTAATTTTTCCATAGTTAGGTCAGGTTTCTATTCACTTTTTTATTTATTATTAATATTTAAATCTATGTAATAATTTGTACACCTTAAGGTAGACTGTAGCCGATCTCATTAATTTACATATCTTATACCTGTATCTACACTCTTAGCAAATAAAGTTCTGATTCTGAACTATAGATTAAGAATCTTGTAAGCTTAGAGTTTTCGTCCAGAAAATAGTACCTAAATATAACATTTTGGTAATCTTTCTAATCTTTTTTTATCTTGTTTAGTACTTATTCTGGTCTCACTGCGGTACTCAGAGATATCTAATGATTACTTAAGCCATCACTTAGTAAAGATTTGACATTCTTTTGTACTGCGAAACTGTCAAAACCTTTACTAAGTGATGGCCTAAGTAATCATTAAAGCTCTCTGAGTGCGGCAGTCACAGTTTTTATGCCCTATGGGCCTCTGACTTGCTTTTTCATACCGTTGACAATTATATCTCTAAGCTGGTTTCCTCATGTTTTCCTTCACTGGAGCAAGTGTTACCATAGCACTATGCCATACGCACAGGAATCTTAATACTTACAATACGCTAAGAAGAAAAATTTGAGGTGAGTGTCTTCCTGTCGGGACTGCGTGTTGTTCGAAAGAGATACCGCGGCCTCGGACATAAAGGGCTAAGAAGGAACATGGGTGGTTCTTAGTCAGTAGAAGTCCGCCCAGAGCGGGAGGAGTAATTTGATTATTTCCCTACCTCCAAAAAAAAATGGTGTGTGTCTTGGGTTCGACTCGAGATCTGTAACTTGGCTACAATATATTAATCTAATACTGTATCTAACGTACCAATAGTTCTAAACCGTCAAACTAAAACTTTTCCCAACTATTTTCAAAGTAAACCATTAAAATATCATCCAAAACGAAACTTCCATAATTATCAATAACACTTCTATCCTAATTTCCGTTGCATCCATATCACATAACGCGCACGCAAGCTACCCAAATCACGAACCCTTGTTAGGGAACCCTAAAATATTAAATAATGAATATTCGGTGCGTCCACGGCCCTATTATTAAATCATGGAGGCTCGCGCAACAATTAGTGATGTTCTCACACCGATGGACAGGCTGTAGGGTCATTATAATTGTTGGAATAAAGGAATATTTTAAGATAAAAGTTTGAAAATATATTGAAGTATAGTTTGGAAAAAAAAACTATGATTCCATGTTCCACCTTCTAGTTCGGATATATTGGGCGGTTTATCTATTTAACTAATACAAGTTTTTAAAGTTGTCACTTTTACTTGAAATACCTCCAAGACCGTACTATTCAATTCATCCATCAGCACAATGTTTTGAATGCGTTACTTTGATACCTACCGTAGAAGGTTTTTTTTTCCAAAAAAACTCGTTTCCCTGCAATATTTTTCACGTAGAGTTGCTTAATTTGATGTATAGAATGCATGCTTGTCGACTTCGTGTAGGGTTCGTTTACACCTTTGTATGTGACCTGGATGTTACAATATCCGATACACAAAGGCTGAATCTCACGAAAGAAGCTGAACACGATCATCTAATCTAAATCTCGTTCAGAAGCTATCAGATTCAAAATTCCATAACAATGATGGATAGCAGTTTAGATTTTCTGATCGCGTTCGGTTTTATTAGTGAAATTCGCTATTTAAGAGTAAGTACGGATATGCGTTATATTTGGTTTCTGTATGCATTAAGTGTTAGTAGTTATATTGACGGATTCAAGGAGCTCGTGGCTTAATAAGAACTGCCACTCGGATCATCTTTAGGTTAAGTTGCGCTTGCCTAGTTTGGTCTGTGGATGGGTGACCGCCCATTACATACCGAGTTTCCTCCGTGCCTCGGAAAGCACGTTAAGCTGTTGGTCCCGGCTGCCATATATAGATCTTTGTCAGTCGTTACAGGTAGTCAGTGACCTGAAAGCCTGACATCCAGTCTTACCTAAGAGTATCGTATTACCTAGTGTTAACTGGGTCGTGGAGGTCAGATAGGCAGTCGCTCCATGTAAAATACTGGTATTCAGCTGAATCCGGTGACTGGAAGCCGACCCGCCGGGGTCGGCTTCCATAGTTGGGAAAAAGGCTAGGCAGATGATAAGTTATATTGACGACTCGTATTTTTTAGTGTCTACCAATTAAATATCACTAAGTTTTCGTAGCCCAGCTGCATCCCTACCTTTAGTACCCGCACTCCTCAGGTTAGTTGTAGATATAAAATATAATAGTTATTTTAAGGACTACCTATGTCAGATACCTATCATGAAAAAGAACACGTAACATCACGCCTATAATCCCCGAAGATTTAGGCTGAGGTGTACCCATTTGTACTCCTACATTTCGCCAGTTATGTTTCAGTCCCATGTAATAGGAGGCGAGCCTATTTCCATCAACCGGGCATAATTCCAGACTCTGTGGCTGTTACTGATAAATTCCTGATAGAAAAAGCCAGTAACACTTTGCCCGACCCGGGAATCGAACCCAGGACCTCATGCTCTGCAGTCGCGCTTGCGACCACTAGACCAATGAGGCAGTTAGTGATGTAAATACCATTGAGAACCAAGAAAAAGTATTCTTACTTTCATACCTCAGAATCATCAGACACTTTTGTTTTGTCTATAAAGTGATACACAACAACAAAGCTCTCCTCCGCCTAACTTGCATCTGTTTGCTTTCTGTTAGGGTATAAGTAAACGCATCTTGTGACAACATACGTCTGTCAGGAACTTGATCAGATTTTTAGGAAGGTTGATTTGAAAATCCATTTTGTTCACGATTTTTACAAAAAAAAAGAAAAGTAAAACAAAAGAAAAAGAGTCTAGTTTGAATCTCTATTGTAATACCAAAACAAAGTTTTTCATTATTAGAACAAGTTTTAAAAACTGATTTCATATTATTATGATAAAAAGTTTTGTCGACTTTTAGTTTCAAAACTGATTGCAAATCATTAGACACGAAATATTTCTCAGTCCAATAAACTAACTAATAAAATAATAAAAATCTTTCGTCTAATTATTACGAAGTCAGTAACATCATTAAATAATTCTTTCAAATATTTCAAACGGTCACCTAACGATACATAATTACTTTCTCCGTAATTAATAATAACATAAAATAATATTAAAAAACATTAATATATTCATATGGCTACTGTGAATTTATATGTACGCCATTAAACAAACCAGTTTATTGATTTATTCATAGCTACAAATTGAATGCTATCATTATCATATTTTTATTGTATTCGAATTAACGGGTTTCCAAATCACCTTCTATTGAAGTTAAAAGCTCAAGAATTAGTAAAAGCTCCGGTTAGCCAATTATCCAATCGAGCTTCAAAGGTAACTTTTACTTTAAACCCGACCATTGTGAACATGAAAAGGAACAAAAAGTGTGTAGGCAGATGCTTATTATGTTTCCAGTTGAGCAGTTCCCCAATACCCACCAACCGACGCCATTAGCTATTAACAACCGTAACCAGATTATCTCGTCAATAATTCGGCACACTCACCACACAAATAAAAACAATTGTATATTTTTTCCTCAATGAGTTTATTGCGGCAGAACAATAAATGAAGCTGATCATATTACGTTTACTTTCAACATCAATTACGAATACTCTACACGATATCATGTCGTACGCCGAGTCCATTAATATTTATAATATTCGAGTCCGTATTGCACTTTGCTTCACAAACGTCAACTCAACACCCAAGCTGCTATCCCTATTAACTTACAGTTCGTGGGATCGATAATTACGATATATTTGTCTAAATATCACAAGAAAATACAAAAACGAAATACGAAATAGAATTAACACAATTAAAATTATTAACAATTAAATATACAGAGTCTGTGTCGCATCAAGACGTGAGGTATCTATCACCAGGGCGAGCGCGGGTGGCGCGAGCGTCATGACACCGGGACGTGGTGCTGGTATAGTTGCTCCTGACGCTCGCATAGTGAGGTCATCTTCTTGAACGACTCGGAGGTCTCGCGAAAAAGCAAGTTGGCGTCGTCCCGGGGCCGCGCGTGCGCCGCGTCCAGCCGCCCCGGGGAGATCACCGGCGGAGACGACGCCGATAGCGGCGACATCGACTCCCGCACCGATTGCGCGCCCGCCGGTGCCCCGTACGGCCCACCACCTGCCTGCGGCACTCCGTTACCCATCAGGAAAGGGGACGGAAAAAACCCCCGATCACCGAACTGTGGAAACAAGCCTGCTTGCAGAGCAGTCAAGTTCCGACTGTAGAATTTCATAGTTTCAGTCACGTAGCTGGGAAGCTGAGATGCTTCCTCGTTGCCACCGTATCGTAGGCTCTCTAATGTAGATGCGAGCCCTTTTATATCTGCGTACAATTTATTTAAGAGTTCTGCGTTGACTTCAAACGCTGGTTTCTGTTCCGGCGAGCCAGTGGACAGCAGTCGCCGATGCAGGTCAACGTTCGAGCTGTGTCTGTCTCGACTCCGCCGAGAAGGGAAGGCGGCGTCACAACCGTTCACCTCGCACGGGTGAAGCAACTTCAAATGGTCATTTCTGTAATGCATGCGCAGCGTGAAGTGGTTCTGAAATACTTTCCCGCAAGCGGTACATCTGTCGGGGTTCTCGTCATCTATGGGTATTTCTAAGTCGTTGATGTCTGACCTGTCATCTGTCCTATCGCTGCTGGCTGACGGCGAGCGCGCCCTTGCTAAGCGCTCTTCCAATGCATGCAAGTCACTCCCGCTGTCGCTCGGGGTATACAGATCGGAACGTAATCTCAGACCTTCGCGGACAACGCTAGGGGCACTCGACTCGTCGTCCGACTCACTCTCACCCTTCACACGCGTCACCGATTCCGAGTCCACAGTAGCTTCCTCACCGTTCTGAAATGACTCGGTACTTTCAGGCTTCTGTTTTTTGAGCGATAGGGGTTCCTCCTCAGCGCGACTCGAACTTGGAGTTGACAGGTTTCTAAATAAATCCGCTTGATATTCTTCATCGGACACGTTGTATTCATTGTTCTGTGAACACCGGGTGGGGTTGCCGCTCTTCCTCTTACGTTTGTTAGGAACGTGGGACGTCTTATCGTCCGAGGCGGTGGGGTCAGCGCGGCTGTTTACACTATCAGGTTTCACAACAACGGGTTTGGTATCGTCTCTGTTTTTATTCACACTTAAATCTTCAGGTTCATCCTCGTAGTTCAATCGTTCTACAACCGGAGATGTAGTCCGTTCATCAGATCTATCTTTATTGTCATCATCGGAAATATCATCATTAATTTCACTATAATAATTGGACTCTTCTTCGTGCATAATATGAGGTTTGGCAAGATCTAGAGCACTGCGGTGATGATGTTCATCCGAATGTGGAAGCTTTCTGTACATTTTCTCAATTTCACTGAAGTTGCGAAGGTCATCGAGTGGCACACGCGGAGGAAGTGGAGTAGGTCCCGGAGGCCCGCTGAGCTGAGGTGGCAGGCGCGACGCCAGCTCGGGCGGCAGCAGCCCGGGAGGAGGTATGGGCAGCCGCGCCAGTGCAGGCAGCAGCGGGAACGGCTGCGATGACCGACCGTCGTGTGCCGATATTTTGCGTCTCACGTGCGGCGAATGCAGCTTCGGATTCGGGTTAGCACTGTGCCGGTTTCTCGACCGTCGCGAACTGAACATCATGGTGCATCCTTCCACTGTACACTTGTGCATCTCTCGCAAGTGCACCGCCGAAAAATGAATTTTTAACGCGCCTTTATCGCAGAAAGTCTTGAGGCAGACGTTGCACTGAACTCTCTTCTTGCCAGTGGCGGGGTTGACGAACTGGACGCCGAGCCCGAGAGGCCACGGGGCCGGCGGCGGGTCGCGCCTGTCCAGCTGGTACTCGGGCGACCGGCGCTCGTCGCTCTTGTCGTCATCTCGACCGCTGAAGCTGGCGCCGAGCTTGCGGAAATCGAACTGAGGCGCAGGTTGAGTCACTCGAGGCATCATAAAATAGTCCAGACCGGCCGGTAGGCCGGGAACCGCACCGTACTCTTTGGGTTCCATCACGTCACTGTCATAATATGCGCGCGTAGTGCGAAGCGGGTGGCGCGCGTCGCGGCCGCTTTGCGACTGAGGACGTGCGACACAGGTGACCGAGCGCGGGCGGCAAGCGACAAAGGCCAGCGGTGCGGGGGTGTGAGGGCGGTGCGGCGGGCGTGCGCGGTGTGGGGGTGAGGGAGGGGGCGCGGGGGGGCAGGCCGCAGGTGGGAGGAGCGAGCGCTGGGCGGAGCGGATCGATGCGGTGGGGACACGCGACACTCGCGCACTCCGCCACTGTAAACACTGGAGAACTAAAGCATCGCAGGTTACGTAACGACGGCACATACGCCACGGTTGCACATAGCCATACACGAACGATTGCATACCGACTCAGTTCCGTGTTTAATTATAGAGATGTCGACCGCTTTGCTCTTCGTGAAGGAACGAACAAGAAATCTAACTTCATTCCGTTTTGATCTCTGACAAACTTCAAACAAGTCCATAACTCCATAGAGCCGTAACATTACCTACCACACGTTATTTCGCAATTAAAAGCAGAAAAAAATGATCCTATTTTTTGTTTTCAATCTTGAACTTCAATTCACAAAAACCAACTAAGCAGCTTTACTTTTTTCTAGGAAACATAACACGTCTGCCCGGCGCTACTAAAGCGTAAAACGTTTCTTGGAAACTTCAAATTGAACTCTTGAATGAAGTGTTCTTGAGACAGCTGAAACTCTTGTAATACGAAGAAGTGTGTGTAGTCTGGAGGAATACGTAATTATAATATTTTATTTTTTAGCACACATAACATCACGCCTGTAATCCCCGAAGGGTTAGGCAGAGGTGTACCTAATAGTACACCCACATTTCGCCAGTTACGTTTAAGTCCCATGTAACAGGGGGCTACCCTATTGCCATCAACCGGGCACAAATTCAGGAATTGTTAAAAGAAAAACCCAATAACACTTTGTCTTTTTTTCATCAAGTAACCCCTCCCGCTCTTGGGCAGAGTGGAAGGGAGTGTCAGACTTCTACTGGCCAAAAACCACCCATGTTCCTTCTTAGCCCTTGCGCCGAGGCCACGGTATCTCTTTCGAACAACCCGCAGCCCCGATGGGATAACACTTTGCCTGACCTGGGAATCGAACACAGGGCCCCATGCTAAGCAGTTGCGCTCACGTTTTATTTTATAACTCTGAAAAAAAACATTACTTAGGTATTTGATCAAGTTATGGTTATAAGTTACACTTGTGATTTTTTTTTATTTTCGATTTAATATTTTACAAACATTACCTAATTGTTGTCTTTTCTTAGTTGTTGTTGTTGTTGTTGTTGTAGGATCCTACCTAACCAGTCCTGATATTTTCGTTTATCTTAGAGTTGTAAATTGTAGACCTATGACAGTCATAACAGGTAGTCAGTGGCCCAAAACTCTGACAACCAGTTTTAGCAAGTGGTATCGTATAACCCAGTACTACCTGGGTTGTGGAAGTCAGATAGGCAGTCGCTTCATGTAAAATACTGGTATTCAGCTGCATCCGGTTAGACTGGAAGACGACCCCAAAAAAACTAGGCAAATGATTTTTAACCGACTTCAGGAGATTTTCTATTCGTGTGTAGGTATGTATAATGTACCTATATGTATATTTTATTAAATGACTATTTTCCTCTTTTGTTTTTGAAACGCGCTGAGATTGAACTTTTAATTTAACAGATTCGAACCTAATCAGTTCAGCAGGGCTATTGCGTATCTTTTTAAATGTCAGTGGCTATCATAGTGTCCATCGAGTAACTGTCAAACGGTTCCATTTTGTACCAAACCATAACCATTTGACAGTTAATCGATGGACACTATGATAGCCACTGACATTTAAAAAGATATACAATAGCCCTGCTGATCGTTATTATCGTCTTATATTTCCGTGGCTGGCGTGAACACATTGACATGTCGATTTCTATGTCTTTTTTTTTATTGGCTTATTACATCCTACGGATTAAGAATTTATATGAAAAAAATTGACAGTTATAGATATACATAATTTTTGGAGCAATCGACTTTGAGAATATGTTGATATCTCGCATTTTGACGTGTCTAACTTAACAAAACCTCATGTCAAATTAACGATTCACATGTTTTTATGATCGAACATTGATATTTTGTTATATCAACCTATACTCAGTACCCAAAATAATATTCGTAATTTGAAATCTCAACTTATACACTTAAAAGTTTTCTTAAAGTACTAATTTTAAATTGCCAAATTGAGATATCAAGTTATGGCCCACCGAAGTATTTCTGTTTAAATTGCGATATATTGAGATGTCCAGTTACTAACAACGAAGTTCTGAACCCTAAATGTAATAAGTATAGGTATCACTACATGTTGTCCGTTACAAAATCTTTAACGTTAAATAAATATGTTTAGTTGACAACTTATGTACCCAAGTGGTATTAAAAGCCCGTCGGGGCTGCGGGTTGTTCGCAAGAGATACCGCGACCTCGACATGAAGGGCTAAGAAGGAACATGGATGGTTTTTAGTCAGTAGAAGTCTGACACTCCCTTTGGCTCTGCCCAAGAGCGGGAGAGGTTTTTTGATGATTTTCCACCCGCCAAAAAAATAAAATAAAAAAAGTTGTATAAAAAATAATCGAGTTATCAACAAACTTTCGTAAGAAGTAATAATTTTTAAAATAACCTCGGTCGTGTGTTGGTAAAAAAACGTCAGTTTAGAGTTCAGAAGCCACGCGCACGCGAACCGCGAAACGAAAGTACCCTTTACTGTCAAAAACCTGGACGATTCTGGGGACAGATTTCTATGGCAACCTATTAAATGGCTGCAATATAATAAAAACAGGGTAGAATAAATCAATTTCAAGATGACCCTGGATCGCGAACCCTCTTTCAACATACATACATACATACATAAACTCACGCCCTTTTCCCATGGGGGTAGGCAGAAACCACAGAACGCCACTTACTACGATCCTTACATACTCCTTTTGCCTCGTCCACATTCATACATCTGGTCATACACGCACGCCGGTTACGAGTACTACGCACCTGTCCTTTCAGAAGAACGGCACCAATATGATCAGTGTATGTCTTTCTAGGGCGTCCCCTCCCGGCATTACCACTCACATCTGCCTTGTAAATACATTTTGTTAATCGCCTTTCATTCATCCATTCCACATGACCGAACCACCTTAGCATACTCTTTTCAATTTTTGTCACTACATCTTCTTTTAAACCGCAACGTTCTCGTATTACCTCATTCCTCAACTTATCATTCAGAGTTACACCACACATGCTTCGCAAAGAACGCATTTCCACAGTATTAATCCTACTTTCATGCTTCGATTGCCACACCCAACATTCACTGCCATACATAAGAGTAGGCACCAGCACACCATTGTGAACAGCCAGCCGAGCCTCTTTTGACATCGACTGGTTGGTCACCACCGCATGCATAGCACCATTTACTCTATTTCCCGCGTTTACTCTCCTTTCTACATCTGCGTCAATCTTTCCATCTCTTGTAAACATACTGCCCAAATATACAAACTCATTCACTTGTTTCACACTCTTATCATTTATTTCCACATCACACACCGATATATCCTCTTCTCTTTCAAATACCATAACATTCGTCTTGTTTACATTTACATTCATCCCTTTTCTCTTAAATGCTTCATTCATAACAGTTACCATATCTTGCAACTGTTCCGCTGACGATGCAAGAAGAACTTGATCATCTGCGTACAGAAGGCATTTGACAGGCAACTCATTCATCCTTAATCCACAGTCATTCTCTTTCAAATCTGTCAGACAACTATCCATGTATAGGTTGAACAGCCAAGGGGACGCTACACAGCCCTGCCTAACACCTTCTGAGATGATAAACCAGCCAGTGTATGCCCAATTTATCCTAACACAAGCACTAGAATCCTTGTACAAAGATTTTAGTGCTCGTACCAAGCACCTGTCCACACCATACATAGATAGAGTCGACCACAGCTCTTCCCTCCACACACTGTCGTAAGCCTTCTCCAAATCTACGAAGGCACAGTAGACCTTTTTGTGCTTTGCCAGATGTTTGTCAGATGTTGTTGACCCTCTTTCAAGTCAGTAAATTTTCGGAAAAGAGGAAAAACCACCATAGATGTCTTTAGGTTGAGCCAAATCTCCAAGGAAGCTTTGCCAATCAGTGCAGAAAAAAAAGGATTTGATGGACATGATTGACCTGATTGACAGAGTTTTATATTAATATAAAAACTGTCGGTGACGTCTCTGCATCTACTATTCCAGATTTGTACGAAAACAACCCAGATGAAGAGGATTCTGAGGTCCAATAAAACATGAATGGTCTGCGACGAGGTTGAGGAGTTAATGTATGGTTATTTTAGTTGTTTCAATTTTTAGTTGTGTTAGTAACACATTTGTGTCTGTATGATGACGTTGTTTGTGGTCCAATAAAACAATGTTTTTATTACAAAAATACTAGGAAACTGATAGTTTCGTGGTGTTTCAATTAAATATTTGTTCAGTTAGAACAACATTACTTGATTTGAGTGAGTAGTAGGTATTTCAGCAAACTAAACATTTTTTATGTTTGTCATCTGTTTGCTATCCAATTAAAATAATGTGTTTGTCATTAAAATAACATTGTTTACCTAATAATGAGGTGAATAAGTTGAAAACTGTTGGTGAACAAGTTGACAACTCGGTGAATAAGTTGAAAACTGTTGGTGAACAAGTTGACAACTCGGTGAATAAGTTGATAACTTTTCGGTGAACGACTTGACAAGTCTATTATTATGCAATCTATGGGAAATTTTGATTATTTATTGTCGTCATTTAAAAGATGGCATAAAATAACCTTTAAAACAACTAAAACATATATGTTAAACTAATTTACCGATTTACCAGAAGACGCCAAAACTTTAAAATGGCCGCCCTGACAAATTACAATTTTAGACATGTCAACATATTCACGCCAGCCACGGATTTATTCTAGAGGTGACCAGGTGTTTGTGACTGCGACCTAAGAGTCTTAGAACCTGGGTTCGATCCCAAGCAGGCACTATGCTTATAAATTATTTCATCAGCACTTTTCCTCAAAACGGTAAAGAAAAGTATCTTAGAACTATATCTTTGAAGTTAAGACATGCGAAATCCAAGCCCGCGTGGTGGATAACAGCCCACTCCTTTTCAAAAAGAGGAGGGCTGTGTCCCAACAGTGGGAACGGGCGTAGGCTAACCTTATACTTAACTGCTAAGTACCTATAGTATACTCAGTCTATAACATGTCGCTATGATGGATATTCGGAGCTCTATTGGTTTGTGTCGTCAGGCTCTTGAAAACCATTTAACCCTTTGTTATATGACTTTGGTGATCAGTGTAACTAGAGTCTACCTCTACCTACAGAATAGAGTTATTTCCAAGTTAAAGAAAACAGCAACTTCATAACAGGGTAGTTAACAAAAAAAATCTAATAAGTCCGTCAGATAGATTTTTTTTCTTCAAGTAAACAATAAATGAAGACGATACAGTGCTTCGAAAAGTCGCGCGACGTCACAGTTTGGTACATTTCTTACCAGAAAGTGACGTCACCGGCCCCCACTCACGATCTTTGACACGTTTTATTTTCGTATTTTTTTATTAATTTGATAAAACAAAAAACACGTATCCAATATTTTTCGATAATCTATCAGACGGACTAAACAGAATCATATTTTCTTTAGTCAGTCAACTACCTATTATGAAGCATAGAAAACAGTATCAGTAGATAGAGTAATTATTGACGTAAACCTAAGTACTTAATATACTTATGTGTTTTTACGTCGAGTATTATTCTTAATATTAATATTATCGAAGTTTAACATTGTACCTTTGCCCTTAGGGTAAACATGCATCAATTACTAAGTACTACCTATTTACCAAAAACATGAACCAATAACGTTGTAGGAAACACAAATCATTTTCACTGAAAAACTCGCTATAAGTAGGTAGGTACTACCCACCTATAACTAATTAAATCTAGATACTAATTACGTTTTATATAATCTTAATAGCCTTCCTACAAACAAACAAAATACAAAGTTTATTATAATTTTGCAAAAATAACAACATGAACAAGAACCTTAACCTACCTATGGCGCCTGAGCATTCATACAAGTAACGCCATCTATATTTACACCAACCAACTAAACAACACATCAATGAAAACCCTCAACTTCAGATCACGCATGTCAATAAATCATTGTTCTATATTTAAAAACGTTTGGGAACGTGTTAAAAACAAAACATGGCGGTTGTAATAAAATAACGGATTTTCTTTAAGTTTTTTTTTTGTTTGATGTTCATGTCTTCAAGGAGTTTTTATACAAATCAAAAAGTATTGTTTTGAGTTTGACCATCAAACAGGTTGAGCGAACGGTTTTCAGTAGTGTTTTATGATTTTTATAGTCTTGTTCGGAAGGTAAATTAAAAACTTCATTTAGCACGTCTTCTCACCAAGCAGATTCTAATCAGTATTTGTTATCTGCGTTCGAGTTGGACTCGTGTATTATAAACTTGACTATTCTTAATTATGTGAACCATTCAGTCCTATTAGTATCTGATATAGGTAGTTTATACCCCCTAAAATAAGCATGAGGTTATATAGGAATAATGGGATAGTATCTTTTATGTTTCAGGATTTTTTTTTATTTAGCCCTTAGTGTCCCACTCCTGGGTAAAGTCCTCCCCCATTCCTTCCACTTCTAGCGATGGTGGGCTTCTTCTGGCCAATTCACGAAAAAGCCATCCAAGGCGTCGCGACATCTCCCATCGGGGCTGCGGGTTGTTCGCAAGAGATACTGCGGCCTCGACATGAAGGGCTAAGAAGGAACATGGGTGGTTTTTAGTCAGTAGAAGTCTGACACTCCCTTTCGCTCTGCCCAAGAGCGGGAGGGGTTATTTGATAATTTTCCTCCCGCCAAAAAAAAAAAAAAGGCGTCGCGACATCTTAGCCTCGCTCTGCCGCGACACCATCAAGCTGCCAGAAAAAAAACAAGAAACAGATTTTCTCCGTCACGCCACGCCTTGGTCTACTTTCCCAATGTCCTCCCCATTTCTAATTCAAAACATTATTTTAAAAACAAACCAATCGTATTTAAAGCCGGGAGTGGTCCAATCCCGCTCGATCTCGAGATATAACCGTCAGATGCGTTCCATGGTCTGTTAGATGTCGTATCGCGCTTGCCCGATTATTCTTCATCTCGGAAAAAGTTACAATCGAGTATCGTTCCGCGGTTCACGCGTAAACAGAGCTCTTTTATTGTGTGGTCTAAGTCATAGGAGAATAAACATAATATAGCACTTATTTTTTCTTATGAAAGACTAAGACCCAGGTCTTACCTATATTACTAACTTATAGAACCAAATAAGTATCAATAAGACTTCAATTTTGTCGTAGTAAGTACTTTATTAATTGTACCAGGACGGAAAAATTGATAGAATACAACAAGATTACACTATCAATCACACTATACTATCATACAATTTACTACCGGTTATCTTTTTATTTTATACATGAGATTGTTAATAATACTTCCACTTACATCACAATTATTACAGTGCGTTGCCCTAACAATATCTTTTTGGTGACATCTCCGGTATACAATAAAACGGTGGTTGACCATGTAACAACTTACTGCAAAGTCTTATTAGACTTTACCATACATTGACTGTAGTCAGTTAATATACATGAAAAAGACGAGTGTGTTACGTGACTTAAATGATGAGCTGTTTTTGTCGTGCATCAACCCATATTTTCAAACAAATTAGTCTTAGAGTGAATACTTAGGAATAAGACACAAAGAAAAGAACGTCCGCTACGTTCTTTTCAAAAACCGCTATCGCTTATGACATAATCTAATCATTTAATTCTACAACTCGCTGTTTGCTCACAACTTGTCCCGGAGTATAGTCACCCATATTATACTCTCAGTTTCGCGGTACGTAACATAAACAAGATCTCTTTTTGTCCTAAGTGATCCGCCTCTGGTCAACGTTGATTTTTATATCGACTTGAGATGGTTTCACACTTGATTTGATGGTCTTCGGGAAAAAACTTTGGTAAAATATTTTAAGTACGAAAAGATCTTATTAGAAAAAGTATTTGAAAGTTACGTTTCTCACTGTAGAGTTGTTTATTTTACTAATCTGGCAGCTCTGTTATTTTAATAAAATTAAGGAATCGGTTTTTCTTTGCCATAAGGAAAGAAGACTCCAGAAGAAGAGAAAACGATGGATGATAAAGAAATAAGACTCCAAATACCTTAATGACAAAAGCGTATCGTGTTATGTACCTAAAATAAATTATTTAACTTACTAAAGCTAACTTGAAAAGAAAAAAAATGTTTAAAAAAAACTTGATGAGATATTAAAATGGTAAGGTAAATTTTAATCAGACACATGCCCATTAACATGCTAAACGACTGCCACAATTATACAAGATTTTAATTTGTTTTGCACTGAGCATCAAAATAAAAGTGAATCTGCATAATGATTAATTACATCCACGGTGTAGCAAGGTACAGGTAGCGCCATCTCTTATGATCTTTTAGAACTAAACTTTTTTAGTGCGTATCGTAGCGTTAATTTTTCAATGAAACTGTTTTTTTAATAAAAATAATAAATAAGAAGTAAACTTTATGCAAATAAACCGTACAACGGCGGACTTAATGCCAATGGGTAATGCTAATAGTGATGGGTAGGTAAAATCTGGAAAGACATCTTTTTTTTTTTAATTTGATCCATAATTCACTTCTTTACTTTTCATAGATCCTGCAATAGTTAGTTCTGCATAAAAATAATCAGTGTTCTTTTTCCCTAGCTGAACTTGATAAATCGATGGGCTGTGTTCTTAGTTTATGTGTGACGCTGAAAAATGTAAATATATTTAAATTTTTATATATCTATCTCAATTAATTCCACAACAAGATCATCCTAAGTATCCTAAATTCCACGTCGAACCAGAATAATGTACACCCCTCTTAACTCGACCCAACCGACATATTTATTTTGAAGAGCGCCGTATTTTGTTTGGATTAAAAATATTTCTGGCTACACTTGCACACGACACTGTCCGAAGTATCGCCCTGTACACTGGCGAACAAAATTATAGACACGTGCCTCATGCTGTATACTTTTTCGTGGCATGACGCACATAGGTCGAGTGGATTTTTGAGACGATTTTTCTGAATGTCATGAAGAGATTGAAGGTTGATTTTTCAGTGGGTTTTCATTGAAAAGTTCGGTTTGTTTGAATGGCATAATTATGTTTGGCGTATGGATTGACGAGCGTGTACTGTTTATTTTGAGAGGCGTGTGTGTGATGTAATTGTGTGATGACGTTATTAGCCATGTCTTAGGACATTAGTAGGTAAAATTCTTCTAGTTCTGATCGCCATAGTCTGTATTATTTTATATTTTATTTTATTTACTTATTTTAGGAAAGCATAAAGTCTAATAACTATAATTATAACCATAATATATATCTAAATTGCTAATGACATGCTTCCACAGATAACTACAAAAACATATATTATTACGATATGACTAACATATATTACAAACGTATTGCGATATGAGCTGCTCTCACGGCTCTTTTCAAATGGGATGAATAACTAGAGGTTGTGATATTAAAAATAAAAAAATACCAAAATATTTCTAGCAGATCTTAACTCGAAAAATATACTTTGATCACAAGACCAATAATTCTCGTTCCAAAACATTAATCTCCTCTGCCTAACACTTTGGGGATTACAGGCGTGACGTTATGTTATGTGTTACGTTACCTTAGCGCAACGAAAGGTGACTATTCAAATATGAAAGTATATGAATTAGCGATACAATGACAAATTGAGACTTTGACAGGTCAAGACTGAACCAAAAAGACGCAAACGTTCAAAAAAATACGCCAATTTCGATTCTGATCAATTTCTCCTCCACCAACTGCGATCGCTATACTTCAAGGCAACGCTACAGATTTATATTTCCTTTCCTCAGCTGTTCACCAAGCATGGAAGTGTCTTCAGTAAACATGTAAGCAATACCAATACATAACACTTTCGTTGCGCACGCCTGTTGGGCACAGATCGCGTGCTACATCCTCACATCCGGCTGAACAAACGGCCACCGGAAGTTGTTATAAGTATCTGCGTTTTTTTTCATCTATACCTACTATAAAATAATAATCTATATTAATATAATAAAGCTGAAGAGTGTTTGAAAGAAAGAAAGAATGAAAACATTTCTATCTAGATACACAAGCCATAAGTGCACACAACAAACAATAAAAATTTGTTTGTTTGATTGAACTCGCTAATCTCAAGAACTACCGGTTGGAATCCAAAAAATATTTTTGTGTTGGATAGTCCAGTTATCGAGGAAGGTTTTAGGCTGTATATAACATCACGCTACGCCAAAAGGAGCGGAGCATTAATTAAAAATGCTTCTCAAAGTACCCCGTAGTAAATTTCCATGCAGACGAAGTCGCGGTCATAAGCTATAGTCTTCAAATATTACTAGTTTCGTGTTACATGTCATTAAATCGATGTTTCCTCCGATGTGTGTATTAATCTCGTGGAAACTGCGAAGGTTGCATCAAAAACGGTGGAACTGCATGAAAATCATGAAAACATTTGACGTTTCCGCTAGAATAACTGGCAGGTTGCAATTGATTTGGGCGTGTTTGTGTATTTATGAGCAATTTTCTGTCTTTATCTTTGTATTGATTTTAATGTTTTGTTTGGGTAAATTGATGGGCTAATCAATTGTTTGTTTTTTGTGGTATTACCACCATACATATTAATTTTGATTGATTATGTATCAGCGTATGCGAGGCTAAGTTTCACTATTATGATTGTAAGCCCCATTTTGTGTTGTCTGATTGATTTACTTGATAATTTGCTTAAGATAATTTTACCTGATTTTTGAAACATGACAGAAATGTGAATTTTCACTAATCTTTAAAGTATGATTTAAAAGACAATAGAAGATGACGTCTTTTGGAGGAGCTTGTGGCTTAAAAAGAACTGCCACTCGAATCAATCTTTAGGTTAAGCCGCGTTTGCCTAGGTTGGTCTGTGGATGGGTGACCGTCAATTACATACCGAGTTTCCTTCGTGCCTCAGAAAGCACGTTAAGCTGTTGGTCCCGGCTATCATATATAGATCTTTGACAGTCGTCACAGGTAGTTGCAGTGACCTGAAAGTCTGACATCCAGTCTTACAAAATTACCTAGTGTTAACTGGGTTGTGGAGGTCAGATATGCAGTCGCTCCATGTAAAATACTGGTATTCAGCTGCATCCGGTTAGACTGGAAGCCGACCCCGACATAGTTGGGAAAAGGCTAGGCAGATGATGAGAAGATGACGTCTTTTCTTGAAAATGATGCAAATTCCAAATTCATTAGGCAATGAATGAGCTTCAACTGTTTTAGGTTGTGGAGTTCAGACAATAGATGATCTGTAATAAAACTAGAATTTAATCAGATTCTCCTAATTCCAAACATATACATCGTCTGTTATTAACCCACCGCATGCACCCAAATTCGACATTATCATAAATTACCTCTTAAAGAACATCAATTAAAAACACGCATTACGCTAACAGCTTCATAACTCATAATTCTAATGTAAAACACGAATTTACAAGATGGCCGCCGCCGAAATCCGTAACACTTGACAATCAGAGCGTTGTTATCGTGCGAGCTGGCACGCGAGGATATATCCTTGACTTAGTTGTTCGAAACAAAGAATATGAGTAATCGGTGCATCATTGGTACTCACGATATTGGGTGGTTGAAGTTGATTGGCGTGGCACAGGGCTGTATCCTTTTGGCCGTGAGCTACAAGCTCGAATGACACGCGTTGCGATTGCGACAGAGACTGCGGAAAAATCAAATGAAAAAAATTGCTTAACATGCTACGAGAAACTGGGACGCTACTTCATCATCATCATCAGCCTACAGCAATAATTCTAGGCAACTCTCCTCCAGTTGTTACCAGGCACTCTGCAAAGATCGTCGGTCCACCGAACCTTAGGTACCACCTTGCTTGCCGACGCTAATTACCTTGTGGAGTGTCAATACTCAGTAGTTGCATCACGTATTTTTTGAGCCCGAGGCCTAAGTAAACTGCCAATGTTCGCCGTTCACCCCATCAATAGCCAAGAGCTAAAATAAGTATACCTACGCTAAGTAGTCATACTCAAACTGACTAACTTATGCACACAGTATGAATGTGGGACATGGAAGACTGTTCGTTGTGACGCTTGTGTTACGGTCTTAATTTTAAAAACATTAAACCCGAATGAAAAGCTGGCACAGGACGAGAGGACCTCACTGTCTTGGCAACCATAACATAATAAGTTTTTCCTGCAGGACCAGGCACTGGTGTAGCAGCAGAGTCATTCACATTTCCCAAGTTATGTTTAGATATTAGTAATAAGAGTCGAGCCTATTGCAAGGTGATGCAATACTTTTAATACTGCCTACAAGATTATGGATGTCCGAATTAGACCCCATTTACATAATTTAAACCCATCAATATGTATAGAAGTGTTCTGAAACGTAAAACGGGCACAAACTACAAACGTCTTAATTAAATTTTCAACAACAGCACATCTACATAATTGCATTAATTACCAACAATGATTAGCTATACTGGGTCGTCATTCACACAATCCACTACTAGCTGTGTTAAACTCCGTCGACGGAGGAAATAATATATCACCCAGGTATATCAAGACGGTATTACGAAATAATCGAAGGAAAAACGGTGCCAAAGAAATCGTATCCTCAGCCATCAGACCTCCAAATATAATGACAGGACAATCCGCCCAACTTACTTAAAAACTGCATGAAAATATTGAAAACAAAGCGACCTTATTTCTCGAGTGTTAAGGTTGGTTTTAATGTTAGTTAGACGTATAATTTATTAAGTAATTTGGTTTGCTGCGGGGGAGTTGGGCCGTGTAACGCCCGTACGGATGCTACAAGTAAAAGCAATGATACATCGCGGATTTCGTCGCGCTGTTGTTGGGTTCTACTTGGGGCTGTTGGATTGGGACAATTTTTTTTTTTAAATAATTTAACTTTGTGTAATGTTGCTTGGTCGTATTACTAACAAAGTCAGTAAGATACTAGCTTATAGGTATTAACTTACCTCCTTTTTCTAACAGAGGTAGTATAGCTAACCTCTTAGGTATTTCTTTAAAACTGCTCACTAAGCCGGCTCAAGTTCGCTTAGCTGCGCAAATATGCGTTAAAAAATTAATTCTACATGTAAACAAGGGAACAAAATAGTTTCAGTTCTACTAGTATAAAAATTATCTTATTCGTCTCTGCTTAAGAAATCAATGAAAGATTTCGTGAGATAAATTAGACAGCAGTTTGCTATAATTGTGATATTTCTGAGAAGATCATATTATTATGTGTCTGCTCTCAAACCAGTATCGTCAAACTTTTGACAGGTTTAAAAATATATTTTTAAATAAGCATGTAAATGAACTCTTTTTTAAAGTCAATTTATATTAGTAAAAACAAAGCGCCATTTCCTAATGTTCTAGTTGGGAAAAGAAATCGTGTGCATAGCCGTTATGAGGTGAATATTTTTTTTAATATTAATAACTTCATTACAAATCAGATCCCAAGCGGAGTAAACCGTCGGCAAGGCGAGGACGTATGTACACACAGAGGAAGTGATTCAGGCGAGGCCTGCTTGTGCACCGAAGCAGTTCGCCGCTTGCGCAATAACCCCCGCGCATCGCACACGCGATCCACTATGTATGTCCACTTGTCTCGGCGACTTGTGTATAAAAAGTTAAACGTATTATTGGGTTTGGCGACGACGGTACTGATAGTTTTTTTTTTTATACATTTATGTAGATAAATGTCTAAAAAAAAAATGAGGAGCTCGTTACTAGATAATAACAGCCAATCAGATCGTCCTTCAGGTTATTTAGGTAAGCCGCGCTTGCCTATATAGGTCTGTGTATGGGTGACCACTCATTACATACCGAGTTTCCTCTGTGCTTCGGAAAGCACGTTAAGCTGTTGGTCCGGCAGTCATTTGTAGATCTTTGACAGTCGCAACAGGTAGTGACAACCATCATCATCAGCCGTAAGACGTCCACTGCTGGACACAGCCCTACCCCATAGAACGCCATAACGAACGGCAACCTGCTGTTTGCATCCGCCGGTTGCCCGCGACTCTCACGATGTCATCGGTCCACCTGGTGGGAGGCCTACCAACGCTGCGTCTTCCGGTTCCTGGTCGCCACTCGAGAACCTTTCTTCCCCATCGGTTGTCGGTTCTTCGAGCGATGTGGCCTGCCCTTTGCCACTTCAACTTGCATATTCTGAGAGCTATGTCGGTGACCCTGGTTCTTCGGCGAATTTCCTCATTTCGGATTCTGTCGCACAAAGAAACTCTGAGCCTATGCTAAGAGTTTCTTTCTCTCCATGGCTCGTTGCGTGACTCTGAGCTTCTCTAAGAGGCCAGCAGTTAACGACCATGTCTCTGTGCCATAAGTCAGTGACAACCAGTCTAAGTTCAACTGCTAAGACTGGTTCTCACTACCTGTTACGACTGTCCCTGACTGATACCAATGTATCATATTCTTGCCCAGTACCAAATGGGTAATATGTTCAGCTGCATGCGGTTAGACTGAGAACCGATCCCAACATAGTTGGGAATCACTAGGCAGATGATGACATACTGCTTGTCATCTTCTATCTTCCATTTACTTCTTGTTACTGGCTGTGCCTGTGATTCTACTCACAAAACGATCACTAACTTTCTTCTACAGCCATTTCATAACGCAGATATGAAGTGTGCAAAAAACTAAGTGCAAATATCCATTTCACTGAAATCTCTAACATTTTCAAACCCTCTCGCTAAACGCAAGTTTAGCATATAATTCATCTGTAATGCAACAAATTACCACCCTACACAATGACTGTGTTCGATGTGCCGACGGCGTGAAAATTTATGGTTTCTGCTTGTGCGTTTTAAGAGGTTGCGTGTCGTAAATGTTGGAGACGCGAAAATGGGTACGGATCCAGCGGGAGCTATGCCAGCTTCGAAAATGAAAATGAAAAGCAATCACTTACATGGAAAAAACTGCTACAATCTAGAAAAAACTGCGTAACCAAAACCAAGTTAAAGATCTATAACAGAAATCTACCCAATATGACCAGAAATAGTATTTATTTTCTCCCAGACAAACATGTTTCATTGCGACTACAGATAAAAATATATTTTCTAGAGTCTAGTATAATATTAAATTATGAAACTAACTTCAGGTTCTTAGTTTTTTTGTGTGTCAAGCATCATTATCAACATTCTCCTGCCCTCATCTCAATTTATTTGGGGTCAGCGCAGCATGTCTTCTTCGACCATATACTTCTCTACAACTCTTCTCTCAGCAGTCACCTCCTTTGTAGCCATATCATCCTTTACACAGTCAACCCATCGTTCATTTGGTATATCTCTACTCTTATAGCCATCTATCTAAACATTTTCCTACTCCTCCGCACTACATGTCCATAGCACGACAACCGCTTACCACTCAACTTTTCAGTCACCGGCGACACTTTCAGACATACTCATAAGTTATATCATGATAATCACAAAATGGAACACAAAAAAATGTTGACATTGATGAAGAGGGTTTCACTAATGTGGAAAAGAGGAAGAAGAAACCCTGCTTTCGCAACCTCTGCGGTACCGCACCGAGTGGTCATAACATGCTGCTCCACCCTGCTGTGCCTGCGACGCAGCTGTATATTTCACGTCTGCATCACTCCACGGCGATTGAGGAAGTCGTGCAGTATCTGAAAGTGAAGATCAACTGGACTCTGGGGGTCGAAAGGTTGGAATCGCGCCACAACATAAACTTCAAGTCATTTGTGGTACGTGTTCCAACCCAACATCTCCAGACCTGTTTGAAGGAGGGTTTTGGCCGAAAGGTTTTTTCCGGCGTTTCCGAGGACGGTTACGCGACACCTCGCAGCGACACACGACGCCGACGTTACGTGTTTAGTTAAGGTTTTATTTAATGTTTAATATGTATTAGTTTGTTATTTTTGTATATAATAGTGTTTAGTTAAGGTTTTATTTAATGTTTAATATGTATTAGTTTGTTATTTTTGTATAGTATTGTGTGTATTTTACTTATGGGCCTTAGTTGCCTGAAATAAAATGATTATTATTATTATAAACAAATGTATCGCTAATCATAGCATTCACTCCACACAGCTTACCATATCTTGTACTACCCAACTTACCCAAAGTTCATTAAAAGGTTGTCGTTTAGCAAAAGCTCGAGTCACTGTCATCATTTATTTTGTCGCACTTACTCGCGACATTTCGACGTTTCATTTCGCTTCGACACACTCATTAACTGAGTCGTTAGCTCATTCTATTTCGGAAACTTTGTCTTTGACTCAAGTATTCAATCATTGAATGTTATGGGAATGTGAACAGGCTTTTACATAGTTAAATAAAATAGGAAAGTACTTATAGTATTCTTTGGGATATTAAAATTACCTTAGGTAGGTACTTGGAATTTTCAGTTTCACAACCAATTTATTAATACAGCTCCACACGCTCGATCGTCAAGGTTAAGCCGTACTTACCGAGGTTGGACCGTGAATGGGTGACCATCGTAATATATCTGTGGCGACAGCGACATCTATTGCAACACATGCGAACTAAATTGGCAAATCCTACATCGCGCTATCAACTTTATCCGCGACATTAGCGTATTTAGAAAATCCCGACTTACATATGTAGGGCAGTTAGCCCACCAGACACAACACCCGTCTGGTCGGAGGATCCTCCCATTTCTATGGAGGATGAGGAACTTTACACCCTGTTCCTCATACCCCCCAAATATCGAATTTCCTCCGTGCCTCGGAAAGCACTGGGTGTGATTTGTAAATCTGTGACAGTCGATACAGGTAGTTAGTGGCCTAACAACTAGTCTTACCAACGGATATCGTCTAACCAAGTTACTGGGTAGTCGAGGTCAGATTGGCAGTTCCTCCATGTAAAATACTGGTACTCAGCTGCATCAGGTTCAACTGGAAGCGGACCACAACATAGCTGGGAAAAGGCTAGGCAGATGAAGACATTTTTAATACATCGATTTATATGTATATAGTGGAACAGAATCCTAATATAAATTTTATTATGGAGGGTCTACTTTAGCCCCCTTTAGACTTTTAGCCACTTTTTACGCATCGATTTTGTGAAAATCTCCGGAAAATCTTTCACCGTATCCACTATATCAAGAACCTAGCAATTATTGCTTTTCCTAAAACAAAAAGCAAAAAAAAAACTCGTTTAAGGGTGGTATCCACTGACTCGAAATAAATGTTTTAATGACGAACATTATGCAAACACATTAAGGGTATCACCCTCTTTGACTATCGGATTTGAATCTGGTCTAAGTTTTATAAGTGGAGCGGGTCAACAGGTGTCAAAGTGTTATCTATAAATTGCAGAAAAAAAACATCAATAAAAGTTTACAATTATTGTAAACTAACTTTACTGATTATTCCCATATCATAATTCATTCATATTTCATATATCATATCATTCCCATTCTGTAACTACTAAAAAAAAATCGTGATGGAAAAACCCAATAGAATAACAGTTTCTAAAACTTTACAAGCAACGAGAAACCCGCCATCTCCTCCGCTTATAAAATCGCTCCTCTCCTATCACTTGAACCCCCTAAACATTTTTACTTGCCATCTTGCCCACTAATGCATTTGGAACACAGCAGTTATGACGTAATGTCTTCCGAAACGTCGTAATACCGTGACTAAGCCGGATTAAGGGCATCTAGGGACGTTTAAATTAAAACGGCTAATTGATTACGGAAATATGGATATTTTTTGTTTGGTAATGTGGTTTGTTTGAAACTGTTACGACATTTTATCTGAAACTGTCATATCATAGTTCTTAGAATTTTATGTAAATTGCATGTATATTCAACACAATGTAAATTGTTCACGAATAAATGAAATGAAATGAAATGAAATGTTTTCATTTTGAGATTAGCAAGAGAGAAAATAATGTGACACTCTCGAAACTTAATCTAAATCTATAAATTAACTTAAAATAATTTTTATGCTGTCACCTGTGCACTTGACGATCTAATGGTAGCATCATAAGATCAGTCAGTCAGCAGAGTTTGCGCAGCTAAATTTTGGGACACACATATTTACGAGTTTTGCTATCGATTTGTTGCAATTTGTAAGAAATCATAGCGAACTGTAGAATTAGTTGTCTTCCATGTCTAAAAAACCATAAATCATTGCAGAGAAAAAATCATCAATAATTTATTTTTTACTAGCTGATGCCCGCGGCTTCACCAGCGTGGTTGTCGGTAAAATTATATACTAAAACCTTTCTCTTAAATCACTCTATCTATTAAAAAAAACCGCTTCAAAATCCGTTGCGTAGTTTAAAAGATTTAAGCATACATAGGGATATAGGGACAGAGAAAGCGACTTTGTTTTATACTATGTAGTGATTATAATCTAACGTCTTTAAATTAGTGTGTGTTCTTGGTAAGCAAGTCTTAAATAAACTCTATTCTCACCGGATTTATATTTGTTTTCGTTAAACCATTTCCCTAAAAAATCTCCACCATATTAGCCAAACAACCGTTCTCTCTTAGCTATACAACCCTGTCAAAAGCCTAGGCTAAAGCAGGGATATAAAAGACCTTTTCCTGTTTTTATATGAAAAGGTTTTCCTTCAAACATTAAAGGGAAATACAAACGTAACTTTCAACCTTTTTATTAAGCATTTCCTGAAAGGAACAGCGCCCTTTTTCCCCTATATTATGTAACAAAAGTATTGTGACTGAAAGTTACAATTCACTAGCATTGTGACGTGACGTGTCGACAATAGCCGGACTTGTCGCAACAAAAACCGATCAACAAGTTGTTTAAACCCTTGTTATGCTTGTCACCACGTAATACAGAGAAATGTGAGTTCAAAGAATATTAAACCTCATTTTTAAAACGATAAGGTTGATAACAATTTAGCTTACGGAAGAACTGAAGCCACAGACTGAAATAACAGCGCAGTTAAATAGAGGAAAATTTCCAGTAAGTAAATGATACTGTGACAATATTCTTACACTGTGTCGACCCAACCCTCCGCGCGCAAAGGGTCAAACTAGAGGGGAGCCGAAAAAAACTTCGCCGAAAAAAATTATAATAACACAGACTTATCGCCTTTATGCTGCGGTATCCGTACATAAATAATGATAAAAGGAAATTAAATCAAAGTCTTATTAGAATATTAAAAGTTTCGTAGGCGTTTTTTTAATGTCTCTCGCGGCGTTTGGGGATGCATATTTCACTCAATTTGGTAAATGGTGGATGGTGTGTTAGCCATAGCTATTAGAGGGTTCTTTAGTTGGTTTTTATATTTTTTACGGATATTAAAATGCATTTATTAATTAGAAATTATGGCGGTTATGGCTTGTCGTTAATTTTTATAGTTTTTTGTGTTGATTGCGGAGACGTTGAAAGGGAAAGATTCACGAGGAAGAGACAAGAGTATTAACTCTTTCAAAATGTTTGATCACATGATTCAGTAATTATTTATTTATTTTTCTTAGAGAAATCGCATACGGTAGATGCCTTTAAAAAATCAAAATCTATTGCAGAAAAAAGAGGATTAGTGTTATTACTAAGTAAAAAATAAAACAATGTAAAATAATTCCCTCGAAATTTATACATGTAAACATTTTATAGGGGAGTATCACCAAATATTACCAAACCTAATACAATCTGTCAAAGTTCTTTAATATAATATTTTGAACTCTATCGTTAAAGCTCTAGGCTCAAGGTTGATTGAAACAATTTGACAGCTTCGGGAAGCTTGATGTGCTGTCAGCTGTATATTAATATCGTACTCCATATTGCGTTACCAAATATGACATCATCATCCACAACCTAAATTCACCCACTGCTGGGTATCTGGGTATAGGCCTCTCTTTTCTGGTGAAAATCTTCACGTTCCTATGCCAGCCTCATCCAGGTTTTTCCCCAATGGCAACTATATCGTCTGCTCCAACTATGACATCATCATCCTCAGCCTATAATCTTCCCACTGCTGGGACACACAGACCTCCTCGTTGAGGGAATGGGCTATAAAACAACGATGTCACATGATGATGTTAGAAACTTTAGTTATAGGACATCCTACAAACAATTTGGCACATGGTGTGTCATTGTATTCGTTTTCGTATAACTCCAGTCCAGTATTAACACATAAACCTTTAAACGAAATCTAGCACATCTGCTAGCTAGTGGTAGCCGTGTATCCCCGGAGTAAGGTCCGCTGTCTGCCGGCCATGCGTCTTGTCTCTACCGGCGCGCTCCCCGGATGTATCGCGTCGTGTACAACGGACCTTGTGGTCTTGATACTTGCCTTACCTTGATAACAAAATCCAACCGCGACTACTGAGCGTCCAGCGTCCCTTTCTCGGGTCGGGAAAAGTGTTATTGGGTTTTCCCATCAGTAATTTCTCAGTAGCAGTTTCATTACATGCTTCAATTCAGCATAATATTTTTTTTTTTTACAAAAAATAATCAAAAATCATCGGATACTTATAGAAAATAAACCCATTTCTATGAGAACTTAACTACAAGTAGCACAGCGACTATCTAGTGGTAGCATTGATCTCCGGAGTAGGGCCAATGTCTGCCGGCCATGCGTCTTGTCTCTACCGGCGTGCTCCCCGGATGTATCGCGTCGCGTACACTGGCCGTGGTCGATATGGTTTTGATACTTGTTAAGCAAAAAGAGGGGACAGTATGTAGATAACTGAGGGTAAGGAGAAAGTTCATCAGTAGGTAGTGCCTTTTAGACCTAATTTCGGGTTCATAAAAACTGTAATACATATAAACCCCCTTATCGTATACCGCTCTCAAATGTAGACGTAGAACATTTTTTTTTAATTCCAAAACAAAACGTGACCTACGTTTTATTACTTTAATAAAAAAACCACTAATTAATAAACTTAGATGTAACTGTTACAGCTTAGCAGCACTGCACGCGTAGCATGACCACCGTAGAAACGGCTTTTGTCGACGGAAAAATCGACAAAATGATAAATTGTGGCAAAATTTCATGTCAAATTGTATGGAAAAAGCTTTGTCTAGTCTTGGTAGAATAGAGATAAAATCGCCAATCGCATGGATTAACAAAAAGTATCAAGACCTCTAAAGTAAGTACACCACAGTCAACCATTAGGGAAATCTGCGCGGCAGCTAGTACTGTTTAATTTATACGCGGGAATATTCTTAAACTATCGGTTTTGTGGTCACTGTGGCGATTCGGCCTTTATTTATGTTCGGCCTCGGCGTCGGCCGACGCGGAGCCGAATTAGCGGACGCTCTCAAGGGACGGTACCGCTCTATTTTGTATTTGGAATGCTAAGATATAGTTTGGAATAAAAGTAGTTTTATCTAATTTACATAAAGAATTACCCTGAATATAGGGTGTAAAAGTACCCTTAACGCAAACGAAGGGCATTTGTTCTCCCCACCACTGCGATAATTTTTTTGTTCTAGACCATACCTGGGAACCTCCTAGTTACGGAGATATTGGGGTTCAAAGTTCCAAATTTTTCACAGCTGTTTTTGTAAATACTAGTATTTCAGGTTTTAACTTTACTTAAATTACCTCCATGACCCGTTTACTATTCAAAGCATCCACTAGCACAATGTTTTAAGAGTGCTACTTTGAGTTTTACCGTAAAATGTGATTTTTGACCCCAAAAAAAAAAGTCATTTCCCAGCAAAAAATTTTGCGTAGGGGTACTTAGTTTGATGTACAGAATGCTTGATTGACGGACGCGAGAAGGGTTCGTTTACACCCTGTATATTCATTCTACCGATTACTTGAATAAATAGAGAAATAGGTCTTGTTTTATTTTCATAATTATGAAATCGTTAACAAAAGTGGTCACAGTAACATTTATTATGCATTCAAGGTTATATTCTTATGCTCCATTTGACTTAGACCCCCATTAAATGGGACTGAAACGTAAGTAACGAAATAAGGGTACACCTACATAAGTACAGAGGATATCTCTGCCTTACCTCTCGTGGAAAACAGGCTTGATGTTTTACTATGCCATTCTTATTCCGCATAATACTTAAATCCAGAATATCGCATTTTTAATCACTTTGGCACCGTCCAACAACCGAAAAAAGGGTCACCTATGGCTAATTTGCTCCATTAAACTAATCTGCCAAAATTACACACTCACCAACACCTTAGCTATACCAGACACTTCTACCCAAACTCATTACGCGCCCAATTTACACATTTCGGTCACAACTCATATTGGGGGCATAAAAAACCAATTTTGGGCGAAAAAAGGCATAAAAGCCAATGTGTAACATACGAGGCCATAATATCAATTTGCCTCTCATACAATATTCATAACACATCGTACGGAGTCATATAATTTATATGTTAGAAACAAATTCACGAACGATTTGGCTGAGCTGAGGTAAGAAGCGGAATATATTCACGGCGCGCGGTCTGGTGGGCAAGCAGAGGCAGTATTATGCATGCGAGGTGTATGCCACTCTTGGGGGCAGTTACTTATGCCACGCATATCTGAATTTGTGAATATTTTTGGCGGAGGGTTGGTAAAGGATTGTAACTCGTTTTTTTTGGTAAGACTTTTTCTTGAGGAACTTGGTTATGTTTTTTTTGCGGTATTTTTTGAGAGTTGTGATTTATGTTTCATAGAACTTAAATAATTAGTGCATATGTAATAATAATTGATACTAAAATGTATGTAAAGAGCATCATAAATGAAATATAAAACTTACCACATCAATAAGTTGATTTTATGTACGCGGGTGTCAAGACTTTTTCGTTTAAATACAGCTTAATTTGAACTTTCTAAGTTAACATTATCTTCTAAGCATTTCATGATATGCTTCCCACTCCTTTACCTATCGAAAAAGATATACACCGTCAGAAAAAGTTACAACACTTTTCGTACAACCCTATACATTTTCACGTGGATTTTCCTGTTCATTATAATTCGCGACATACATCATTCGTGTCAAGGTGTCATGACTATTCTGTTGTGTGACAACACAGGAAAATATGGAAGCCATTTCTACTTACAAAAGTATGTTGAAATATGTTTTTTTTTTTTTGGGGAACAGTAGCACTACCGCATTTAAAATTTTGACTCAAGCTGCTTGAATGGTTTAGGTTGCTGTGTTATTTTATTTACTTAGTTATCGGATTAGAAGTATTCAAAGGTTAACATACATACATAAACTCACTCCTTTTCACATGGGGGGTAAGCAAAAACCATAGAACGCTGCCTGCTAAGGCCCTTACATGCTTATTTTGCCTCGTCCACGATCATACATCTGGTCACACATCGATTGCGAGTGCTACGCACCTGACCAAAGATTTACTTATTTTTCATGAATCACAGGGGCACACAGAAAAAATACTAGAACATTATTATTGGTAAAGAGAAAAAAATAACTTTAACTTCTGAAGTCGGTGACTTTTGTTTGTTTTATTCAGTTTTTTTGTCACCGACTTCAGAAGCTAAAGTTATTTTTTACTTTTTTGTGTTTTTGAAGTCGGTTTTATTTTTTGCAAAAAAGTTTTTTTATTTTTCCATTTTTAGTTGTAATATCCTTTACAAATATTTTGTTGTTAACAATACATGTCACGGTAATAGGCTTATCCGCAATAAAATGGAACTTAACATACCTAACTCTCGAAATCTGGGCGTCCTGTACACATCTGCGTACCCCGTCAGAGCATACAGGCGTGATGGTAAGTTAAGATGTTGCGTAAACAATAAACATCCAAGCGATTGCAGCAATCACGACAGATTTGCCGTCTATTTTTGAAGAGTTCTATTGTATATCTCCGATGATCAGGATCAGATCTTCACCAAATTTAAATGGGACCACCTCAGGAGTATACTCTTTCAAATAAAAAAAGAATTTTGAGAATCGGTTCACAAATGGAGGAGAAATCAGGTAACATACATAAAAAAAAATAAAAAATCACACGAACATATAACCTCCTCCTTTTTTGAACTCGGTTAAAAAGAGCTCGCCATAATTCGCTAAGACACAATATTTCTGTTTTGTATGACCCGTATCATTTTATTTTTTCGCAATTACTTATTGATAAGTTAATTTATTCGTGAGATAATCTATAACATCAAAGGTTAATAAAAAATAGGTAAATCAAAAAGGTAGTTCCTTCTTAGCCCTTCATGTCAAGGCCGCGGTATCTCTTGCGAACAACCCGCAGCCCCGACGGGGATCAAAAAGGTACCTGCTCCTCATATTTTGGAGGACTTTTAACTTTTCTATCGTGTTCTAACCAATAATAATAACCACAAAATTACCATCACAGTATCAATTCCTAGCTTATAATTAAAATAATAACGTAGTGTAGATCAACGATTGGCTCTGATTGGTCGCCCCGAGGCGAGACGGTGATCAAGCGGCCGCAAACATTGACCGCTCTCATCCTTTGACAAGGTTTGTGTAAACATAAATATCATTTATGCTGGGTAATGGAAATCAGGGAGATTGAATTTTGAAGTCCAATACTGATTGAAGCAAGAGACCAGACAAAAATAGGATAAAAGGTCTAAATAGAAATTGGAGTTGATAATGGCTATTAAAAAAAATAGTCTAAAGAGAATAAAATTAATAAAATGGTATTTTGGTGGATTTGGTCCCCAAGTTTTTATAACACACTAGAGCTGTTGCCCGTGAACATCATCCGTTCGCGTAAAAATTCATCATCATCATCATCATTATCTCGCCCGTATCACAATAGTATACATTAGGAGTTGGCACTGGTCTTCGTCCAATGTCCATGTCGCATGAAATTATTATAAAACATATTACTTCCCTTTTTGAATCGTTTGCTGTTGCCAATTTCAGGGGTATAATTTTTTTGTACATTTGATTTGCACGTAACAACAGGTTTCTGCCAGTAAAAGTCCCGTCAAAATCGATCAAGCAGTTTTTGAGATAAACTGGAACACACAGACAAACTATAAAAATAATACAATTCATACAATATGAAGATAACAAATTCTGAAGACCTATCTGTTAGATGGCCTATTCTAGCTAGACAGCTAGAATACACTAACTTGCTAGCTAGCTGATCTAATTATAAGTTTACCACCTAAAAATTTCTACATGTAGAATGCTATAAAAGTATTGCTTACACACTTTCAACTTCCCATGGAAAAAACCCAAGCACTTCTTCTTCCACCATAAAACACAAAACAAACTACACTCCTAAGTACGTGCTACTAAATTAGCAGTAAAGACTGGCAGGGTCCTCCTGGCGGAGTCTGAATAAACCATGTGAGATATTCCCATGGGGGCCGGGAAGGAATGAGTGTCTAATGGCCGAGCGACAAATACTCATTATAGTTTCGTTGTTAAGGTTCTCGTGGGTATTTACACAGTGGACGGTGATGAACAAAGAAGCTGATTGATTGTTTGAATTGTTTGAATATGAATCCTAAGGATGAGTCCAAAATGATATTATTAAAATTTTCATGAAATCATCATTCTCGTGCCTTTATTCCAATTCATTTTTATATAAATTCTTATTTTATATTTTATTTCCTTTATTCATTTTCTTTCCTTATACTAAATACATTTTTAAATATTTCTTAAAAAAAAAAAAGATATAAAAAACATTTAAAAATATAAAAAGTAGTAGCCCACCGGCATTGGGAACAGGGTCCGAGCTACCGGTGGTCAGGGCTCTTGAGAGAGGAACCTCCTGACAATAATATTTTATTATTATTACTTATTTTAAATTATTATTTTATATAAATTATTTCATTTTTTTTGTATTTTTGTATTCTCTTTTATTTTCAACTGCATACACTGTTTAATGTTAAGAGGAAGTGCGAAGTCACCTAACACAAGCATCTCCTTGCTTAAAAGGTGACCTCCGAAACGTGTTTGCTATAACTCCATTGTAATTGAAATAAACATTTTATTTTTATTTATTTATTTATTTGGGGTCGGCGCAACATGTCATCTTCTTCCATACTTCTCTATTAATTTCAATCACCTCCTTTCTGCCATAAACACTTTACACGGTCCATCCATTGTTTCTTTGGTCTTCCTTCACTCTTTTTACTCAAAACTCTATTCTTTACACTCAAAACTTTCCTTACAACATTTTCCTCATATCTCCGCATCACATGCCCATATCACGACAACCGATTACCACACTAGTTTTCATTCACCGGTCCCACTAATAGGGATGTTTACTGACTAAAAAATACAATTCTAATTAGTCCGTCTGTTAGATTATCAAAAAATATTGAATACGTATTTTTTGTTTTATCAAATCCATAAAAAATTACGAACATAAAACGCGGCAAAGATTTGAGTCGGGGGTTGTGACGTCACTCACCGGTAAAAAATGTCATACTAATGTCTAAGAATATGACGTCACACGAGTTTTCAAAGCACTGTATCGTCTTCATTGTTTGTTCACGTGAAAAAAGAAAAAATACGTGTCCGATATTTTTTGGAAATCTATCTGACGGACCAATTAGATTTTTTTAGTTAACTACCCTGTTGACTATTATTGAGTGATGATTTTAACAGAAGCCCTAGCACGAATTCGCGGTGTAGGTAAACGTAACGTAAATACGTCGAATTAATTATTGAATTCAAAATACATAATTAAACCCGATACATACATTTTTAACGCAAACACGGGCGTCATGAGCATACCTAATAAGCAAAGTCGGTAAACCTAGACTGCCGTCCACTCCGTGGGAACGAACCATATGCCTTATTCAGACTGAAGTTCACACTGCTGTGGTCGTAACCTTAACAAGTTTGAAGTTCAGTGGAATACTATAGTAGTGTTGTGGAACTACTACTGAATACTAGGAAATGATTTCATAGTTGGTAGGTTAGTTGTGTGTGGAGAAGTTTAAGTCAATGAAAACATGCCTTTTAATAGATGTTCTGTTTATGGTTCTGCACCTCAAAAGGACAAAAACTGGCCAAGTGCAAGTCGGACTTGGACCTAAAGGGTTCCATTTTCCCCGTCGGGGCTGCGGGTCCCGTCGGGGCGGCGGGTTGTTCGCAAGAGATACCGCGGCCTCGACATGAAGGGCTAAGAAGGAACATAGGTGGTTTTTAGACAGTAGAAGTCTGACACTCCCTTTCGCTCTGCCCAAGAGCGGGAGGGGTTATTTGATGATTTTCCACCCGCCCAAAACAAAAACAAAAAAAGGGTTCTGCACCTCAAAAGGACAAAATCTGGCCAAATGCAAGTCGGACTTGCACCTGAAGGGTTCCATTTTCCATGATATTTTAGTACCATAGACTTCTTATAGGTTTTCCTGTAATCTATAAGTGTTGAACTAATTTCTGTATTTTTTTCAAAATTTTAGGCTCAGTAGTTTCGGAGTTAACCTTTCGTAAATTAACGAAGATCCACGCGAGACACAATAGCTTTTTAATTGAGTCTAATAACTCGGCATACGAAAGGATAATGGGGGGGAATGGTCGTACAGATAGACAGACACATGAGTGATCCTATAAGCCTTCATTTTGAGGTACGGAACCCTAATAGGATCAAAAACATGTTGCCCCGATCCCAAGTGACATGGGACATCGGTAGGAATATGACAATGTTCTGTAAGACAATGCTTCGTGTCAAATTTTATGATTCTAGGTCAACGGAAACCCTCCCGAGGTCACGGGTCCCTTGTGAAATCGCAAAATAGGCGACAGAAACAGTATGATATCTTGCCATTTTACTTACAAGTTTATTTTTTTCACAGCTGAGAGAGACTGTAGACCCAAGTATTGAATATACATTTCGCGTTACGCGTTCCGATAATAATGGTTCCTTTTTCCTTTTGAGACAATCACTACATAATAAAACAAAGTCCTCCGCCGTGTCTGCATGTCTGTCTGATCGCGATAAACTCAAAAAACTACTGCACCGAATTTCATGCTGTTTTCACCAATGAATAGAGTGGTTCTCGAGGAAGGGTTTAGTATATCGATTTTTTTCGTAATTCAATCCCTAAGGAAGGTAAACATTTGTTGAGATATTTCTCGACATCCAAGCGGGTGAAGCCGCGGGCAAAAGCTAGTAAGCACTAAACTGAAAATGAGTACGTATACAACACGAGCTCAAGCGCTATTAGTCCCCAGTAGTTGCCGCCGTGAAGTTGTGAACAACGCGGGATCACTTTTAACCCCGTGGCAACATGTTTGTAATTATTTCCGGTGAGCGAGCATAATACTCGACTGAACTGACTACCATATTGACGGGGGACGGAGCTATGAAACGTGGAACAATGCTTTTTTTTATTTTTTGGTAACATTTTCCTTTCTTCAATAAACGCATAACGTATTGTTGCCGTTGTGAACTTTGTTGTGTACTTTGCTTTTTCTGGATATTGGTCAGGGTGGAACAATGATGCGAGACAGATTGACTTAAACACGTTAATACGTTTACAATTAGGCTACTTTAATTTCTCAAAGGAGGGACAGGGTCCCGTGCAAAAACTTAAAACCCTCGAAATTGGTAACAAAACACAAGAATAATAGTACATTATGGTACAAGTGTGTAACGTTGGTGATTACCGCTGAGGCGCCATTGAGACCCCAGCCTTTAGGTGAGGGTCTTAAGAGAGCCGAGGACGGTAATCATCAATACACACGTGTATCATACGACATTTTTCAACACACTTGTGAAGAAAATAATACAAAAAAATCGTTTTCAACGAGTTGTGAAAATTTTCACGTAATGGCGGGAAAAATTAATCAGTTTTCCTATGCGCGCGCATCTAACAATCGCGAACGGTCATAGGCTACAAGAATGAGGTGCTTTTTTTTGGCTTTTCGCGGATAGCGTTTTTTTTTAGCCATGTACAAAATGGCGACTTCAAAGTTTTATTTATTATTACAAAGAAATAAAAGTTATATTTGAGTGTAAGTTTTATTTATTAAAAAAGTTGAAATTATCTATTTAAATACGAAGTTGCAATGAGCAAGCAATAGGGCCATTAATTTATTTGTACTATTGAACACGATCTTTTGTATCGAAACTTTTTTAAGAACAAAGCAACTCAACCAATAAAAAAACCTATAACACACTTGTGAATAATAGCAATGAAAAAGTCACAGTTTGATTACAGGTGTCATTATGTGCCTAATTGCAGTAAAATTAGAGCCATTTTATGAGCAAGTGTGTCGAAAAAAATTGAAACAAACAAAGGTTGCGGGAAACAGCTAGTAATTAATAAAACCCTTCAAAATAATAAAAAAATTGTCCATTTTCCTTCGTACCTCGTTGTATTAGTTGGATTACAATTGAAGCGTGTGTTCCAATACATTTCCACGTTAGGGGTAGGAAAGTGCCCTCCGTAGCGTTTTAAACTAAAACTAACACGTTGGCCAAAGCTGTTATGAGCTTTACTTTAGTACTATAGTTTGCCCTACTTTACCGAAACAATGTAATAGTAACTTTTCATGGCTCTAAAGTAGAGTTGAGTAAAGTATAGTTAGAAATAGTACCAGCGCTGTGACATTTTTTCAAGATAAAAGGTAATAAATAAAAGGTATTTTGGCCTTTCTTTTCTTTTATTGAATATGGTTCTGCCTAGTATGTTAGCCATCTTACTTTCGCCAAAGTTTAATCCCATGGAAAATGTTTATCGTCAGTTTACCTACAATTCTTCAGATTAATCCACAGTTAAATTAATAGTACATTATGGTATAAGTGTGTAACGTTGGTGATTACCGCTGAGGCGCCATTGAGACCCGAGCCTTTAGGTGAGGGTCTTAAGAGAGCCGAGGACGGTAATCATCAATACACACGTGTATCATACGACGTTTTTCAACACACTTGTGAAGAAAATAACACAAAAAAATCATTTTCAACAGTTAAAATGAGTTGTGAAAAAAATTTCGCCATGGCGGGAAAAATTAATCAGTTTTCCTGCGCGCGCATCTAACAATGGCAATCGGCCATAGACTAAAAGGATGAGGTTTCTTTTTTTTGCTTTTTGCGGACAGCGTTTCAGCCACGTACAAAATGAGAATTTCAAAGTTTTTTTTATTACAGAGAAAACAAAACTTTTATTTATTGAAAACAATTGTATATACAAGTTGAAATTATCTATTTAAATTAATAAGTTTTCCTGAGCGCGCATCTAACAATGGAGATCGGCTATAGACTAAAAGATTAAGTTTTTTTTTTTTGGCTTTTCGCGGATAGTATTGCAGTCACGTACAAAATGGGGAATTAATTTTTTTATTACTATAGAGAAAACAAAAGTTTTATTTATTAAAAACGTATAAAATACAAGTTAAAATTATCTGTTGAAGAATAGGTACATTAATTTATTTGTAGTATTGAACACAACCTTTTTAGTATAGAAACTTTTTTAAGAACAAAGCAACTCAACCAAAAAATTAAAAAAAACCTATAACTCACTTGTGAATAATGGTAATGAAAAATTCACAGTTTGATTACAGGTGTCATTACATGCCTAATTGCGGTGAAATTAGAGCCACTTTATGAGCAAGTGTGTTGAAAACTCCTTTATCTTTCTTATATTGTCCATTTACAATTTTTTTTCCCACCCAGTTTCTGTAAGACCTCAACATCTGAAAATTAAATGCATAATGTACGTGAAATGGGCTGTCTAGTTATACCCTCAATTTACCTCCAATCCATAACTATATCGTCGAAAAAACTTCTTAAAAACTTTTTAAAAGTTAATTTCGCATCATAATCACCAGACAATACAAATAACTTTAAATAAACTAAATAACCATCTGCGAGTGCTAACAACTCAATCATCCATTCATTCATTCACTCCCTGCCATGTAGAACGTATTGAATGAACGATACTATTTGCGAGCTATCGCCTGTCGATCTTCTGTCGCTGATCTACAATTATTGGCCATTTATGCAAAGTGCATCTACAATGGGCGCAGAACTTTATTGCAAACTACCTTTTACCCGCTGCTTTGATCGTTTTATGGTCGGAAAAGCCATGGGGATGTTTTAAATATAGCCTAAGATACTCGAGGATAATGTAGCACTTTTGGAATAGGATTTGTAGTTCCGAGGGAATATTCGGTTCCTGAGGAATCCTAGGCGACTTTTAACTCTTATAGGTACAGATAAATACATTTAGTAAGTGGAAAATTGGATCAAACATGTAACATTACGTCATGAATACGTTTTGTTCGAGTTTTAATGTATAATACTAAAAGTAACTACAGATCTCTCTTTAAGCGGAGCAGTTGGTGGATATCATTTTAACTTAAAAGGCTAATAAATATTTATTATATCACCAAGTACATCAAATTACATTATCAGGAACTTGTGGCTAAGTAATATCAGGCTCAACCGGTTAGACTGGAAGCCCAACTATGTTGGGAAAAGGCAAATCAAGGTGATGATCAAATTACATTTACAATTCCCATCACACAAACAAGTCACCAGCCACGTCTACCAACCCATATACACCTTTACACGTACCTTTTGCGACCATTACAGAACAGTCTTTGTCAGTAACCCGTAAAACACCCACGCAAGAGATTGAGCCGTCAAGTTAACCTGTGCTGTACAAGTATTGTAATTTGCAAGAACTGTGGTATTGTGTGTAGCCAAATAATTATGAGCTGAGTCAGCGTGAGAACATGATAGCTGATTAAGATAGGGTTTAATAATTTGAGATTTATTTTAAGGCCAAGTTGATATTAAAAATACATACAAATAGGTACCTTTTTTACTAGCCTGCATTGTATCCCACTGCTGGACAAAGGCCTCTCCTTCCGTACCTCTCTAGTCTATGGTTTGATAGATTTCAAAGGGGATTTGGACCGTAGTCCAGCACGCTAGTCCAATACAGGTTGAGGGACGTCGCACCAGAACCTCCGTCGTTGCGCAGCAAGGTGCACCACGGGCATTTGAGGTTGGCTTGTGTCTTTAAAGATGTTAATACCAACCTAACTAAGGACCCCTTACAAATACGTTTATCCAAAATGAATACTGTATTTCCTGAGATACCTTTTTTAGGGCCAACTAAATCTTCGTTTTAAAATGAGGTCATTTAGCTCGTTTACCTTAAACCTTATTCTTATTGAAATACAATCACTTTCCTAAGTGAGATTTCTAATCCAAAATAAAGGACCTAAATTAAGTCTATAATCTAAGTCCTGGATTCAAATATAACTTTCATTTCAAGCTTTGAAATATTTCTATCTCCAAAATAAAGCTATCAGGAAACCTTAACAAAAACAAACAACACTTCATTTGTTTCTAAATCACCTTTACGACAAAACTTCATTCAAGGGAACTCAATATTTATTTAGAACTCGAAAACACTTAACCCTTCCAAACTGCGGGGGTTTTTTCGACCCTCGCGCTCAAATTACCTTTAACCCTTCATGGAGAAAGTTGTAAAATCTCAAAAAACTCCCAAAAGACGTCCCGAAGACAATATCAAGGACATAATTCATAATGAAAAAGTTAATTTTCACGGAGCGAAAACTCATTTACATATTTTTGTGTACAATGTTCAATTATTTGAGTATGCGCTCACTCTTTCGTACTGAGCCTTAATGGTGGTCCTTTGGGCCTCGTTCGGGACAGGGAACCCTTTCGGAGAATTAATTTTTCTTAGCCAATTAGCGAGCGATGTTAAGAGGATGTTTTGCTATCGATCTGCATCTTTAACTCTTTCATTTTGGGAATTGTTTGTCGCAGTATTATTCTAATAACAAAATACATTTTTTTATATAAAATTCATGTAAAAGAGTGGTACCTACATAAGCGGACGTAATGCCCACAGGCGGACTTAATACTTTTCCATGCTAATATTATAAAGAGGTAAACCATTGTAGATTTGTGCGTATTGGGTGATCTTCGGAACTATTTACTGATTCGATTCCAAAAATTCTTTCACTAACGGGAAGCTTCATTATGCTCACGTGTCATAGGCTACATTTAAAACATTCCCGTGGGTTGTTTTCCGTGTATAATGCGAGCAAAAAGTAGTTGTCAATAAAATGATAATGATAAGAGTCCTCACCAATGTCCTCAGACAATAGGGCAGTTGACTGACTAAAAAACGTGATTCTGTTTAGTCCGTCTGTTAGATTATCGAAAAATATTGGATTCGTGTGTTTTGTTTTATCAAATTAATAAAAAACGACGAAATTAAAAGTGTCAAAGATCGTGAGTGGAGGCTGGAGACGTCCCTTTAATTTAAAAATGTACTAAACTACTAATGACGTCATCGTCGCGCAACTTTTCGAAGCACTGTATCGTCTTCATTTATTGTTTACGTCAGAAAAGAAAAAAATTGTGTCCAATATTTTTTGGAAATCTATCTGACGGACAATTTTTTTTTGTCAACTACAAATAACCCTCCCGCTCTTGGGCAGAGCGAAGAGGAGTGTCAGACTTCTACTGACTAAAAACCACCCATGTTTCTTCTTAGCCCTTCATGTCGAGGCCGCGGTATCTTGCGAACAACCCGCAGCCGCGACGGGCGTACTCTATTACCCCTTTAAAATATGATTTAGTATTTCAAATTGGTTTCCTAACCTACATCGACTGCACCTTCTAGAAGATAATTTCCATAACAGACTAAAATAACGATATTTCCCTTCACCGTGTCTATCCATTTGTCACACCCAATCATTTTAATGTAGGCGCGTGCCTCAAGCCATCAGGTCACGATGTCTTCTGAGAATGGGCCAATTGCGACCAGTGTGTAGCTATCATGGGCCATAGGACCAGGCTTTATGACCGTGGATAATGTCTTACTTGTAACCGAAATCAGTAAGTAGGTACTTCATTTCCACGCTGAATTGAAAATGAAAGTTTGTCTGGTTAGAACTGAAAGTGGTGGTCATATTTACTGCAAAATATCGGCATACTTGACTCGTTTCTATCATAATAATTCTACGTCGAGTAGACCATACTACAAACCGATTTAAAAAAACCATAGGTATGCGTTTTCGTCGTTAAAACTTTCTTATTGCAGTCAAGGTGGAAAAAATATTATTTTGGCACTGACTAAAACTATAATTTAATTCGACTTGGGTCTTGTTATAAATGTAGATAAAAAAAATATTTGGTCATAAATACCAGACTTTTTTATTTTACGGTACAGTCTCAAAAACAAATGAATACAGTGCAACATTTCTTTTCACGCACCTTTCCTCTTCAAAATAGGAGGAGACTACACAAAATAGACACGTATTTTTTAAAGCTCAGCAAAAGTAGACACAAGCAACAACATCCGAGACATCGCATACACAAAAAAGCTCTATTCGGCAAACTCTGAAAGGGCTCTTTTGACCCCACCAGCACTCTAATTGAGACCTGTCTACAGCGTCCCACTCAGACTGGTATTCAAGATCCAACACGTATACATTTTAATAAATGTATCGCTAGTGAAAGGATCCTTTTATCAAAAAGGAGCTTGCTCACATAATGTAAAAAATATACAAATTAAGTGTAGGTGGTTCAATGGGCCCCGAGCGAAAATAAATGAATGGTTGTGCCCGAGCAGTTGGAGGGTTAAGTACACAATATTGGCGCATTGAATTGAGACGTTACTTAATAACACTGTAAGTGCTGCCCGTAAAGAGGGTTTAAATATTAATTTTTGGAACTTCTTGATTATGGTCGTTGGAGTTACTTAGCGGGTCGTAAGGTATGCTAAATTAGACCTTGTTTATGAAAGTACCTTTTTCACTTACAACAACCATTTTTTTGTCTTTATCAGGAGTTGTAGTGTTTGAGAATAGTAGGACGGGACTTTTACTTTGATTTTATTTATTTATTTTATTTTATTTTCTTCGGGTGGCTTACAGCTAACAATACATAAATTAATAATGAAATGTTAAAAAATATCATCGCTCTAATTATAGCAGGCAATAAAATATTAAAGTTAATAGTCAGATTTTAGCCAGGATGAAGAAGCAGTGATAGTCTAGTGGTGAAAAGTTTAAACCTAAGACACACGTCTCTGATTTTTTCGGATTCATGTGCTAATTGTCAAATTATCACTGACTTCGATGAAAGAAAACATCGTGAGGAAAGCAAGCCTTTATTTTTTGGAGGGTGGGAAATTGTCAAGTGACTCCTCCCGCTTTGGGCAGAGCGATAGAGAGTGTCAGACTTCTACTGACTAAAAACCACCCACCTTTGTGTCTAGGCCGCGGTATCTCTTTCGAACAACCCGCAGCAAACCAGCATGCCCGAGGGATGTTTCTCGACGGCATGTGAAGTCAAGTCTGTGGCCCATGGGTTGAATAAAGCCCTGTCAGCTCGTGGCTTAATAAGAACTGCCACTCGGGTCGATCTTTAGGTAAAACTGTGCTTGCCTAGGTCGGTCTGTGGATGGGTGACCGCCCGACATACCGAGTTTCCTCCGTGCCTCGGAAAGCACGTTAAGCTGTTGGTCCCGGCTGCCATATATAGATCTTTGGCAGTCGTTACAGGTAGTCGGTGACCTGAAATTCTGACATCCATTATTACCTAGTATTAACTGGGTTGTGGAGGTCAGATAGGCAGTCGCTACATGTAAAATACTGGTATTCAGCTGCATCCGGTTAGACTGGAAGCCGACCCTAACATAGTTGGGAAAAGGCTAGGCAGATGATGACCAGGTCACACGAAAAGAAAGAAGCCTGTACTGTTAAATACCGATCAATAGATGCAAAAGATGGTACGAAAACGTACCATCTTTTGCATATTCCCAAAGAAAAACAGTAACTAAAATTAGCATACCATCCTGTGTATCCCAAAAATATTTTACAGCCTCCGTTTCCCCCTAAGCGGTATATAGCGATATAAAACCATAATGACGTATAAACGACAAGGCAAGGCGCATCTTGACCCCCCACTGGGGGTGAACATGGGGGGAGGGGGTGCCTTCCTTACTAACCTCGCCTTTGTTCACTTCCCTGAAAAAGTATTGAAGCTCAACCTTTTCAGGTCAGGCCTTTTTTTGCGAAGGCGATTTTTTTATGGGAGAAGTTTTAGTGGACTAGCGAGTCCTTGCACTAATATTTTATGTTCTTTGGTAATAACATTTTAAATTGTCTTAATTGTATTGACTGCCTAATTGGTCGAGTGGTCGTAAGGCCTACTGCTCAGCCAACGTCCATACTACGTTGAATACACCGGTTCTCGTCCGATCACCGAAGTTAAGCAACATCGGGCGCGGTCAGTACTTGGATGGGTGACCGCCTGGGAACACCGCGTGACGTTGGCTTTTTTCCGTCGGGGCTGCGGGTGTTCGCAAGAAATACCGCAGCCTCGACATGAAGGGCCAAGAAGGAACATGGGTGGTTTTTAGTCAGTAGAAGTCTGACACTCCCTTCCGCTCTGCCCAAGAGCGGGAGGGGTCATTTGATGATTTTCTACCCACCATAAAAAAAAAAAAAAAAAAAAAGGTGCTACTGCTCAGCATGAGCTCCTGGGTTCAATTCCCTGGTCGACATAGCCTTATTGCCTTTTCCATCAGGAATTTCTCTGTAGCAGTCACGGAGTCAGAATTTGCGCCCAGATCACCCCCTATTACATGGGACTTAAACATAACTGATAAAATGTGTTTACTAATTGATACTGTTCGTACGGTTGTACGGCTGTTTTTTCTTTATGTGAAACAGTTAAGGAAAATAGGTACCTAAATCTTTGAAATATAGATCTATAGTGACCTAATCAGTGATCAGCCTCTTATATATTAAAGTGCACAAGTGTTAACTCTCATAGTCCGATGAGATCCGATGATATGGTGCAGGACCAACGGGTTGCATTATAGAGCAATGAAGTACCAAAGTAGCTTTTCAGCGATAACCAACAAAACTATTCTGAACTATTCTATTATTCTATTTTGTTCTAAATTCTAATAAATTTTTTCCTGTTAGTCTTTTCTACACACTGTGTCTTTATTTCTTATCCAACTCTCCTCTCGCAGGTCTCTGGAAAAAAATTCTTATGAATTAAGCAGTACCTTTGTGCTCTTCTATTTTTTATAATTTGTTTTTTCCTTTTTTTTGTATTTTGTGTGTACATAAATAAATAAATAAATAAAACTATCCTATCAAACTCCACTAAACTAAAACCTATATCCCTTTTTTTGGGGTGTGGGATATCGTCAAATAACCCCTCCCGCTCTTGGGCAGAGCGAAAGGGAATGTCAGACTTCTACTGACTAAAAACCACCGGTGTTCCTTCTTAGCCCTTGCGCCGACGCCGCGGTATCTCTTTCGAACAACCCGCAGTCCCGACGGGAAACCTATATCCCATGAGTCCTCACTATACGAACATACTAAGCCATATACATATACAAGTCTATATTAAACTTACTACGAACTTAGTCCAAGTCACCACGCCTTTCAAAGTTTTTATCACCGCTAAAGCCTCCCACTTACGCAACGTTGACATAAAAAACTTTTCAGTCTATCTCCCGATTGGTGGAAAGTGTCGCCTTGGGCGTGGTCTCAGGTTTTGTCGCCAATGGGCGTGGCAGAGTGAGACAAAGTCGGATTGTCACTGTGGGGCCTTTAAAAAGCCTTCAGAGGGTGGGTATGGGATTATGTACCGAATCTTATGTGGTTGAAGGCTTTTATGGAAGGATTATCTGAGCCATATTGACATAAGGAGACTGAATATGTCCAAAAGTACTTTTTCATAGATTGCTATGGCAATTGTTTTAGTTAAAGCTAGTATAAAAAAATTCATGAAGTATCGCTGATAGACAATCAAAGCATTTTCAAACTTAATTGCCCTTTCAATAAGGTAGCATAGCGTAAGCAGATGATGAGGTACTCAAGTACTCAAAACTGAGATCCAACTAAAACTAACGCGAACTCAAATAACTATCCTTTAACTTGAAAATCTTCAGCTTCACAACAATGAATATTACAATTCCGTTCATTCACGCTTCAAACTATCGAATCCTAACTTCCAACAAACTTTCCTGATTAAAATCCACGACAATCTTCCATAATCAGGCTCCCAACCTAAATAAAAGTGAAATAAACATAAAAATAGCAACATAATATCACCGCCCAAGACCGGGCGGGGTGGCTAGGGCGGGCGGGCGCGGGGGGCGGGCGGGGAGTGGTAGCAAAAAGCTCAAGTGCAGGAGGCTGTATCGATCCACGGACGGCGACCGGCGACATGGCCGGGTCACATCGATGGCCGTGGGACTTGGTGATGAGCGGAGCGGGCGGCGATAAGCGGTAGCGTGGAGCGAGTATTGGGAATGTGAGTATATAAGTATTAAGATTGCATGTGTCTATGGATCGTAGCATTACAAAACATGATTCTATTCTCAACTAATACAAATGCTATTCTCAATAAACAATAGGGATGTTTACTGACTTAAAAAAATATGATTCTAATTAGTCCGTCTGTTAGATTATCGAAAAATATTGTATACGTATTTTTGTTTTATCAAATCATTAAAAATTGACGAAGATAAAACGCGTCAAAGATTTGAGTGGGGCCTCGTGACGTCACTCACCGGTAAAGAATGTCATATTAATGTCTTGGAATATGACGTCACACGAGTTTTCAAAGCACTATAATCGTCTTCATTGTTTGTTTAGGTGAAAAAAGAAAAAATACGTGTTATTAGATTTTTTTGTTAACTATTCATAGAATATGTGTGAGTTCGAAAATGTTATGTACGTAACGACATAATATAACAATCAATAAAGTAGGAAACAAACACTTTATAAAGTTTCTGCGTGTACACATATTAGTACTAGTACTTTCAAGATCACTAACGGTCAACCACTTTTCACCCTAATGTCCTATCTCATAAGGTTGAAAAGTGGTCGAAAAGTAGTACCCTGTTTAATCAAATTTTCTGCGACTGTAGCTTAATTAAACTTATTTCAGTGTGCCCACGATCAACTATTAAAGAGACTTTTCAGAAAATACAAATAAAATAACACCATAAGGAGCTTATTAAAACATCAACGTCTTAATATTCACAAGACAAGACAAGACAAGTCAACAAGCAATAAGACAACAATCCCCAAACAAAGAACAAAGCGTTAATTCATTCAGAACACAGATAAAAGAGCCTGTCACTCTGCAAAATAAAATCCAACGACACCTGGGGGACCAAAGAGAATATTAAACTTAGAATAGCTAATACACGACAGTAGAATGTCTTCTAAATCATTCAGAGCCACCATTTTGTACGGGAATGATATTAATAACTGTTTTCTTCGTCTCTTCGGCAATTACATTGTTGTCCGTATCACTGCGCGCGATTGGCAAAGAGTAGGTGGTGAATTTCGCAGAAGCGACATTAGGTACCCCAAATACCGGATGTAGAAAGAATAACCCACAAACCCTGATTCTTTATGGTAACTTTTCTTCTCCTTCTACTAATTTAACTAGTGTACTATTATGAGTATTTCTCACACTATTGCTTTATTTTAAAAGGCACGATGAGAAAAAAAATCTTTTAATTAGCTCCAAGGTGTCAACTTTATTCATAATTATGGTGTTTTATTTCGTTCTCGTTTCTAGCACATCGCCTATCACATAGTCAATCCATCGTTTCTTAGGTCTTCCTACTATACACACATTCATATGCAAAGCTCTCCTCACGACATTTTCCTCATTCCTACACATTATACATGTAAAGAGAACGTGAATGTCGTTCCCTTTTCTTTATGGATTGATTTATCTACAGATTTATGGTATATGTCATGTAAATGAGACTGACGGTCAATATTGATTTAATTTTTAATGAGTTTAAGTTATGTTAGAAAAATGTGGAACAGTAAATAGTTTCCTGTATAAATAAAGGATTTACATAAACTAAACTAGAAGTAAAAGGCTTTAAATGTTGTTTTTTGTTATTTCAGGTAAGTTACTCTGTTTAGAATGTGTAAATTGTATTAAAACTTTGTATTTGATTGAGAATAAACGTCCTTTTGTTATTTCAGAAAACGCAATTTCGTCTTTATTTCACGAAAGCATATTACTATCATTATATACATATTATGCAAATACTATGAGAACCTATACTTAACTATACAACTTTTTAGTCAAAATAAGTTTCTAAACTGGCATGGTCACTAACATTATAATTAACTCTGAAAACGGGATATTAACCATGTTTACTGTTTGTCTCGTATTACCCAGTATAAACTGGGTTGTGGAGGTCAGATAGGCAATCGCTCCAGGTAAAATACTGGTATTCAGCTGCATCCGGTTAGACGGGAAGCCGACCCCAACATATTTGGAAAAATTCTAAGCAGATTATGTTGATGACTGTTTGTTTCAAGTTCCCGATATTACGGCGCTCGCTGTTGCAAACATCGTAAATATCCCGTTTTCAGTGTTACTGATAATTTCAGTCAATAGTACCACATTCAGAGTTCGAGTCAACTCTGTTAAATGCCAAGAAGATTGTCCAACTGGAACAGCCCTTTCTACCTAGCGTCTTTTCACAGCAGACACCAATCTGCTACTCTATGCCCCTGCCTCAAGAGAGGCTAATTTGACTCGCGACAACCGGGCGATTAAATTTTAATATTTGAGAAGCTAAGTCGAGACGCGTCGGGACTCGGGACCCGATGGGGCTTGTCGCTGTTTTTACGAGTACGACTGTACCAGTACAACTCGCTGTACCCGCCATTACTTTTTATTTTCCTTTTCCATTCAAATTACTATGGAAACAGGTATAATCTTTTTTTGAAATGTTTTTTTTTGTTTTGTTTTGTTGTGGTGGTATTAGGGATTATATAATTATATTAGGCTGTATTTTTCCGAGGTGTACTTAAAGCACCTGCACTTCAACTGTTTTCATTCAGTCTCTCATAATTTATAGGTGTATAATTAAATTATGTAACATGCATTAGTTAAAGGAATAGCCACTTTTATTTTACTGCGTCGGTGGTCCAGTGATCGTAATGGCGACTGTTGTCCTGGGTTCGGTTATTGGTACAAACAGCAATAATATTTTGGGGATTTAAATGGAACTTCTCAGTAACAGTCACGGAGCCTGGATTTGTACCTGGCTGGCGTTAGGTTAAAAAAAAATGTAATTTTAATTTACCGTCAAAGTTAGGAACTTGAGCTCCTTATAACACCATCAATACAAAGACAGGACCCAATCAACAACAAAAAACACGGACACGGAAGACACCCCTAATTCACTCCCAAAACGGTAACGGTTCAGTAACAAATATTTGGTAATATTTCGTCAATTACTCGAGGCGAGAGCCAAACAGGCATGGGGTTCGAGTCTCGTAATAAAGAATACCAATCGGGAGGTCCCTAGGGGAGGCTCTGACCTCCTCAGAAAGGGGTGAGATAAAATACACGTTCGATGGCAACGCTTTAGTATTTTTTCAATTAACTAAATAGGGTTTGCGGTTTTAGTCGATTCCTTTGAATGTGGGGAAGTGGAAAGCTTTGAACTGATTTGTAATAAAAAGAAAAAAGGGATTGGCGGTGGTAAAAGGATTGTAGTGTTTGTATATCTGCTGAAGGCAATAAATCTGAGGTCTCATAATTAAAGATGTCGGCTAATTTGCTTTTGTGATTTTGTTTTCTAGTTTCTTCGTTTATTACAGCATCTGATAAATATTAATTATTCTGGATGTGTCAGGACGCCACTACGTGGTGGTGACATGGCCAACCCAGTCCCACTTCCAGCTTAGACTAGACATATGTGAATAAAACCAAAAATAATAACATTCGAGAACATCCTAAATAATAAATCAATACTTTCACTTTACCATTCACTGGCAACCCAAGAGATGATAGCTAATAACTCTTAAATATAATGTTCAGTACATTTTAGGATGCCCCGGGATGCTTAGTGCGGTTTAGCATGCGATACGCATCCCCGGGCAGACAAAATAAAACATATCCTTGGGCGTAAAACAGGTAGCCGGCAATCATTTAATTTGGTCGCAACCGCACGGACTGAGAAGTTTTGATACTTGTGAGGCAAAATATTGTAGGAAACTTATAGCTTTTTAGTTTTTTTTGGGTTTCGTCTAGTGTATTATATATAGTATTAGGAGACCGAATTTATAATATATAATATATTGTAGTAGAAGGTTTAATAAACGCAAGATCTCTCAGACTGGTGACTCGGACCATGAACTAAAAAAAATTGTTTTATTACTTTTTGAAATTTATAACTTTTTTTAATCAGCTGATTGCGTCAATTCCTACAGAAAGTCCAGTTTTTATTTTGCGAATTTTAAGACTAAATACTCGTTAGAACGTAACAACATCTAAAGTTTTACACAGTTGGTTGTTACTAAGAGACTGCAGAATATAAGCAATCATTACGTATTTTTTTAATACATTTCCCTAGATTTTGATTTAACATACAACTTCATCCGCAAGTATCAACCACATTCACAGTAACCCACCAATACAACGCGAGCAACCAACAAATGGTTGTTTATTGAAATTCGACGATTATTTTAATAGGACATCCGGTTAAAACGCGATGCGTAGAGATCATGCATTAATGGCAATACACAGAAAAACCGCCAAAATCTTCAGTATTAGAATAATAACATGTTTTTTGGAAATCTCGGCTTTGATTCTGCTCTATAATTAAGAAATTTCGATGTTTTGAGCACTAATCTCGTATGCTAATGCACAGGTGGATGTGCGATACGCACTTTTGTTAATGATCAGATGATAGTAAGGTATTGTTTCGCGAACTTGATACGATCGGTAGGTATAGCTTCTGAGTGCAATCGGATGTGGAGAAATTCTCTAAGCGATGATTAGCTTCGATTCATTCAAGGTTTCAATTCGTTTCGCTTTTTGTTTTTTCTACTTGTGTTTTGTTGTTCCCTCTTTCTTAAAAAGAAATATTATACATGTTGGCTTATAAAAGGTGAAAAATACCCTTAACTAAGCCGAAAAGCACTGGTACTTTCCGTCATTGCAATTTTTTTTTGTTGTGAATCGCTTCTAGTTAAGGAGATGTTAGAGGTGAAAATTACAATGTTTTTTTTTTAATTACTTCTATATTAGTTTTGATGTACATAATGCTTGGTTGAAATTTTCTTCTGGATATGCGTACCTGCTTCCAGTTTACACTTCGAATATCTTAGATCTTCTAAAACCTTATTACGGCCATAGAATGACATTGTTCTGAAAGTTTTTGAAGAAAAATATTGAAAGAAAACTAAAAGAAAACCAACCAAAGCCACAACATCCTCATGCTTGAGATCCCGTCCATATTTGCAAAGCGTTGAACCAAGGATTTTTCCCACCGTGCCCAATCTACCCCAACCGGACTAGCTTCGTCCGGAGAATTCCCAAAACGCCCGGACGTGTCCGAGATCCTTGTGAGAGGGTCTTGAGACCCTTTTCTTGTGTGTTACACACGATCAGAGGGACTGGCTAGCTTTCTGTGACTATTTTCAAATACAGTTGAAATAAAAATGTTACTAACGTTTTCGAAAACGGTCGATATTGTGCTGTGTCTTATCTCCAATGTGTTTAGGTTTCATATTTATCTGTTAGTCGATAGCATATAAGAGTCATACAAGTACATTTCGATATTGTGTTAAGAATAACAATGCATCATTTTCAAGACTCTAATTAAGTTTCTGATTCTTCGCAACATGATTTTTGCAGAAGCAAACTTCAACTTAAACTTCTTAAATCCGCATCTAATGCCACATTACTGTAATTTCTGTAATAAAATATTATTTTTCGATATGGCAATAAAATCTTTGGAATGGTACTGGGAGCAACATGCAACAGTACCATTCCAAAAATCTTTGGAAAGGTACTGTTGGTTTGGTCTTGCCATATCAAAAAAAAATATTTTTTTAACAACCTAAAAATTCACAGACGTTTTCCTACAAGACAAGACATCCCTCAAAAACACGTTAGCCATCCCACATGCTCTTGTGTCCCACCCACACAACCCACGTATATGTCACCCGTCATTTAGATTGTCGCTTTTCATCACACGCGAAGGGGACTCACAGAATCCACATTGACCCTCAGAAGTGGCATTTTGTTCCAAGTGCCCATTATTTTTTCTTTACCATAAAGGTTATGGTAATGCCATTTGGATGGGGTTGAGGGTTGAAAGTCGTGTACAACAGATGTTTTGAGCCGTTTGCCAGTTAGCTTGGTCTTAAGATTGGTATTTCAAAGACATGTCGTGAATAGAAATGGTTGTAGTTTTTCGGGTTAGAATTGTTGGAAGTGTTAAATAGATTATTTTGCGTGTGTGGATTTTCTTTTTGGAGTTTTAAAGAATTATAGTTATGTCGTCGGTACTTATAGCTTTTATATTAAGTTGAAAATCCTTGCTAGGCAAGATATCTTGTTTAAATTTTTTGCTTAGATTAAGAATATAATTATTATTATTTGCTTAAAAACACGGTGGCAAAAATGCATTTTGGAGTAACACGTTTCGCTAACTATAAGCTTATAAGTATTTAGATATTTAAATGAACGGTATATGTCAACGAAGTCTTTAATACCACTACATTAGAACTTGTTACATTAGAACTTAGAATGAGGTTTTATTCCTTTCAAACTTCCGGAAAATGTGGCCAACTAGGCCATTTATATACACACAAGAAAGAACATAAGGAAACGTCGTGACAAAACATACAGTACAAAGGCCTAGCTTAAGTATCATCGATTCAAAAAGAAAAACTTCTGTTTTAGTTTCTTTCGAATCAATTTTCCTTAAACTTCCATCATTCCTTATCCATTTACCCAAAAACCGCCAGTATTACGTAATGTCATCATACAATAAGTATATTTTCTCCAAGGGTCTGCAAGTTTTCCACAAGTTATTGTACAAACTTATCTCTTGCATAATGGATATGCCCTGATAGGTTTCCGTAAGTGATTGATAGAGTCCGCCGTTCACTGGGCTCCGGTTTATGTGGCCGGATTGGATGCCGAGTGTGTTTCGTTGAAAGAGGAAGCGAATTGAATTCGGAAATATAAATAATAACATTAATTCTAGAGTTATCCAACAAATGAAGAGTCTCGATTATTAGTAAGTTTGGAACTTTCTCAAAATCAAAGCATTTATTTCAAGTAGACCAGTTAGAGGGACTTTTGAATTGTTTTAAAAATAATACAATAAAATGTGTTTCTCTAACTCTTTTATAGGTTTAATATTTCAGCTAGTCTGAAAATTCATTTCAATTTGGTTTTATTCGCCCTTTGGAAGACAAGAAACAATAAATATAGGTATACACCACCACTGTAATCTACGTAGGGTTAGGCAGAGGTATACACCCACAATAGGGTAGTTAACAAAAAACATCTAACTAGTCCGTCAGATAGATTTCCAAAAAATATTGGGCACAAACCCCCACACAAATCTTTGACGTGTTTTATCTTCGTAATACAATACGTAAGTATCCAATATTTTTCGATAATCTAACAGACCGACTAATTAGAATCATATTTTTTTTAGTCAGGATACATCCCTATTCGCCAGTTAAGTTTAAGTCCAAGGCAAGCTGGTGCTGGACATAATGCTTGCTTTGCTTGCTTGGCTAAATGATAATGACAAATAGGAGGTCAGACTATTCCCATTAAACAGGCAAAAATCCAATAACACTTTGCCGGGCCTAGGAATCGAAATTTAAGATTTTCAGCTGACTCAAAAAGAGTTCTTTTTGAGTCAGCTGAAAATCTTAAATTTCTCCCCGTATCAAATCCCCCAACCACAACAGTGTTACCATCTGATCAAAAGTACATCTCCATTAAAATATATCAGTAGTCATGGCATGACGGATCGGTCCGCTTTGTTGTGCTAATGTAGCCAGTGTTGCCATGTTGCCGCCGAATATATGGAAATAAAGTTTTTAATGTATCGGCTGTTTCGACTCGACGACCAATGGGAGTTCCGATGAGGAAATTGATTGGAATTTACGAAGCATTGTTTTTTTTCAGTTATGGGATTGAGATTTTCAAATAAAATATAACGGGCAGGTCAGTATATAGTTATCAGCATCATCATCGTTGATCATCTTCCCAAAACGACATTTGTTCATTTCGCGAATTCACATTTATTACCAAAGGTTAAGGACAATTCTTTTTACTGTTTTGCGACATAGCTTCACCAGTAAACTTAGCAAGAAGGCACGGAAGGGCCTGTAAACAAAGAAAATTCTGGCGATTTGAGAATTGAGAATACTTATATGGACATAACATTAACGTTGTTGCAAGGCTTTATTCATATCCCGTCGGGGTTGCGGGTTGTTCAAAAGAGATACCGCGGCCTCGAGATGAAGGGCTAAGAAGGAACGGTTTCGGCCGTCTACGAAACCGTAGTTTCGTGGAACATGGGTGGTTTTTAGTTAGTAGAAGTCTGACACTCCCTTTCGCTCTGCCCAAGAGCGGGAGGGGTTATTTGATGATTTCACACCCGCCCAAAAAAAAAAAAGGCTTTATTCATATCTCTATAGATATTATAATAATAAAGCCAATGTTCAACATTGCTATTTTCTGAAAAATCCTTATTTCGAATTTTTTATTCATAAATCGTAACGTTTTTTTTGAAAACCAACTTATAATAATGGGATTACAGTTATGTTACACATACAATAGTCAATAACCGTAATTACACAAGTATTATTTCTTGATAGAAAATGTGAGCAGGAATAATATAATAGAAATCAGTTCCAAAATCAACCCCAACAATTCACCATTCTACTATCACTGCATTACAATTAAAGCTGCCATCTTGCAACGTCACCGCGTCACGATTGTCTATGACAAATGATCTGTCGCCACGACTCCGCGAGGGAGGTCTGTACAAAGATTGTAGACGAAATTAATGTTCTCCCTCACGCCTCGTTACTACTGGCATGATTGAGAAGCGACGAGTTTTGTTTTTCGGAGATTTTAAATTTGGAACAACTAAATTCTAGAACAAGATGGACGAACGTGTTTTGTTGTGTCTAGCAATGATTTGCTGACATTGATTAATTTATAACACCAATTATTAAATACAATCTAAGTATAGACGAGAAGATGTTCATTTTATCCTGATATTCAAGAACAGGCGTTGCTAAAGGAAAAACAGACACAACAAACACAACATAAATGTAAATATGGCCACAAAATTACTTCCAGATGCAAATAAAAACACATAAAAGATCTTGCTGCGTGGCGTCCCAATTCTAATCCGCCAAATAGCAATGCAAATTCGATAGAGGTAAAAAAATGACACCAAATGCTACAAACAAAAAGAATCGAACCGCAACATAAACAGATTCCGAAAGTCAATTTCCAAATTGCACCGAGTCGCGACTATAAAGTCAACCCTCCTTAATCCAATCACACCCCGTCCTTGTCAACGTTTTGTTTCCTCTTTTTGATAACCCACCATCGTAACAAGAACCCTAAACAAACAAACAGGACCCCCTTTACTGAGCTATTAACTTAGGTGAAGAGAATCGGGGTAGGTCGAGACAAAATGGCCGCTGAAATAAAGGAACGCTCAAAAAAGGTTGAAATTGTTTTTGAAAAAAGAACACACGAAGAAAATAATCCATTTAGTCGCGCGGCGTAAATGCCTCCGCCGTTAAGGGGATGCAACACTAAAAAGATCAAAAAAGGCATGTATCGTGTTCGAACCGGGATTCTATTATTTGGGCCAGTCAAAGCCGGGGGTTCGTTTAAAATGTACTTAAATTCAATTCCTATTTCCGTTCCGAAATGTTTTACTTTTTAATTTTTCGCATTCGGACTGGTGGGTTGTTTTGGTTCATTCATAGTTAACGTGAGTGATCTTTTGTAGGGGCTCTCTGCGAAATTGGAGAGGGCTGTGTTCGACCTTTTTGCGAGATCAAAATTGCCTCTCTGTGTCCTAGTGTCTCTGATCGTTGTACTGTGAATACCAGCTTTTTATTTTTAAACCGAAACGTTCGATGCTTTACTCGTATTGATTTTATGAATCGCAAATGGATAATAGCAGATTTGGGCTTGCTTTTCGTGGAAACGTATTTTTTAAAATTGAAATATGCGATTTACATGTGGATTTACATGTATAAATTTTGTGTAATAATAATTGATTACACAAATATAACATAACACCACGCCTGTAATTCTTGAAGAATGAGTCAAAGGTGTGCTTCAAAATAACCGCAAAAAGTACCAGGAAAGAAGAAGTAAAAGACGACAAATCAAAGAAAACACGAAACATTTTCCCGTACTGACTTTCAATTCCCATAACATTTGATTCAGGGTTCGTTTCCTAAGATCCGGTATCAGTGGGAAACACTTTAAAACCCACTCGATGTCCCTCCCCTCGTTGGCGGTGAAATGTGGCTCGTCGACCGCCGTGACATACATTCTAATAGTTTTATTGAGGGTACACCGTCTTGGGGGACTCAGAGGAAACGATTTTAAAGTCTTAGGGAAAAAAATTAAAATTACCTACACCACTGGTTACATTTAATGTTACTAACGATGCTAAGTACATTAAAAACAGCAACTTTACAAAGTAAAGAAACAATATTTTATTAATAATTATTTCAGAATGAATATTGTCTCGGCATGCATATATTATGTATATTGTCCCTATTTATATTGATTTAAAAAATAAGAAGGAGTTTGAAAAAGCTTGACAAACGCTCAGAAGGATCTTTTTAGTGAAATATTGGTTAGATATATATATAGAGTTGGTCTTAAATTTGCCAAGTTGAAAGGATGAAGCCGGACAGATGGGTGAAGATAGTCACACAGTGGGTGCCTATGACGGCCGTCGTAACCGAGGCAGGCCCAAGAAACGCTGGCGTGACGATCTGGACTCATTCTCAACAGATTGGACAGAGAAGGCAATTAGCAAACGAACTTGGAAAGCCATGGGGGAGGTCTTTGCCCAGCAGTGGGACAACGTGGGCTGATAAAATAAAAATTGGTTAGATACATAACAGGACTACTTTTGCATCTATTCCACCCTTTCAAATAATAAGTATTCTGTTTTATCTTAAAACCAGTTCAAAGTTCAGCTAACTTAGAACCACTCATTTAAAATACTCCTATCCAAATGAAAATTCCACCGGCAAGTCTGAGTCAAGTCAACCCCGCGTCTAATCTAACGGAAACCATTCGAAAAACATCACTTAAAGGAATTCCCTGTTCGGGAGAAAATCCGGAAATTTTCAATTGAATTTCTTAGGAACGTCACACACGGTAGATTAGTGGCGGTCCGATCTCGATACACTTGTGCGGCCAACGTTAAATCGTGTGTGAGTTGATAGGGGACAGAGGTCAAACGTCAGATTGAGTAGCGGAGGATTTTCAAGATGGCAGAATGTTGAAATTACTACTACTTTTTTTTACTCTACTCACTACGTTACTTTAGTAACGTAGTGAGTAGTTTTTTGTATGTTTTGTGGTTATAAAATCATCATCATCATCTGCCTATTTTCCTAGCTTTCCCAACTACTTTGGGCTCGACTTCCAGTCTAACTGGATGCAGCTGTACCTATACCAGTATTTACATGGAGCAACTGCCTATCTGACCTCCACAACCCAGTTTGTACCCTTTGGTAAGATTGGTAAATTGGTTGTCAGACTTTCAGGTCACTGCCTACCTGAAATGACTGCCAAAGATTTAAAATCATCATACTATTTGGCGTTTTAAATGGACCCACACATCACTGATTCAAATTCTAAAAAGTATCAACTAACTTATCGTTCTCAATTTCCCGTTCTTTTCTTCAATAAATATTTATTATTTAATAACAAAGGCTAATGAAAAATCCGAAATGTAACATTAATTTCGTGATAACCCGAAAAATTATCCATAAATTTATTAATATGATGACGTCGGCGACGCTACGAAAACAAATTGCCATAAACAGGACTTTGTGTCTGCCACCTATATTAAAAAAACACCAAAATATACAATTTTGCCACAATAACGTTGCAGTTCTACAAGCAACATTAAACTTAATCTCACCCTTATGGAAAATATATAAAGTTCTCTTTTCAAACGCGTCATGTTTATGGAACAGCATCAATAATTTTGCTTACATTTTAGGGTGAATCTCCCAGTTGTAGTCGCACGGGTAAGGATTCATCTTCGCGACAGGAGGCCAAGTTTCCCGCGCCCACCCACGGGAACATGCAGCTAATATCGGGTGTACCCACCTTACACGGAGCTTACTGGTGTTATAAACTGTTGATAAATTAAAATAATTGCGAAATATGTGTTTAATTTCACTTTGAACAGTAATTTTTAGCTTTATATAAATGAGTAATATGAGGAGGAACGTTATCCCGTCGGGGCTGCGGGTTGTTCGCAGATACCGTGGCCTCGACATGAAGGGCTAAGAAGGAACATGGGTGGTTTTTAGTCAGTAGAAGTCTGACACTCCCTTTCGCTCTGCCCAAGAGCGGGAGGGGTCATTTGATGATTTTCCACCCACCATAAAAAAAAAAAGGAGGAACGTTATGAAAGTTTTCAGCATAAATGTGGAGAGAGAGTAGAGGGAGACCAAAGAAACGATGGATGGGCTGTGTAAAGGATGATATGGCTAGAAAGGAGGTGTCTGATGATATGACGAGTAAGTAATACAGAAGTATGGAAGAAGAAGACATGCTGCGCCGTCCTCAAATAAATTGGCATAGGTAAGGTGTAGAGAATGATTATGAGGCAGAAACGATACCTGAATGGATTTCTGTAAAGCCATTATTCTCGTACTAACTTTTATAGGTCCCTCCTAAACAAAGATATAGTTTTAGGAGATATTATGCGCTCTTACTAAAACTACAACATACCTACACCAACAAAATTCGCCAAGATATTCAACAGAAAATTACACAAAAAAACACGCAGTAAAATCTTAAAAATAAATCTAAAACTCTATATTTCTGGTTCCACTCACCATAACAAAAGTACCAGGAAAACAGACAATAAAGGACTTCTTTCTTCCCCTGTCAAACGTTTGTCTGGCATCCCGCAAATGTCGTGGCTTTGCTCCAAAATGTCGAAATTTTCACCACGTAAACTTTTAAACAGATAATATTTCATACTTCATCGAGCTTGTTTACCAGTGGTAGCTAAACTATGGGTACTCATGAACTGGAGTGCTTTATTAATGCAGAAAATACGTGTACCTAAGTATAAGAAGTCATTATTATCATCTTGCTGCTCTGTCCTATATTACGTTAGGTTGACGCCACTGGTTATTTCTTCCGTTGGACAAGGTCGTGGGTAAGTTGTTTAAGTTTCGAAAAGTAGGTATTATGCTATATTCGTATCTCTGTACACCGGTTTAAAAAAAAAAAAAAAACTTTTTTTCTTGTTCCACAGAGAGACAGGGCCAAAACATTCAATCATTTTTTGAGGAAGACTGATCAAGATACAACTCGTCGTAATCCGTCTGGGGTGGAGACAAACCCTTTTAGTGACATTTTTAATTTAAAAACTTATAAATAATAATAAACAAGGATATTTAATTTAAATTCAATAATAGCAAGAAATGTCAGAGCTTCGCTCCCGTTACGCCCTGGAGGTATATCCTAACATTAAAATAACAGAACTTCCCCAGTCTTTTGTTTGTGGCATTCTTTGCCAGCGTTGTGCGCATAAATTAATTTAAATTTTACATCTCTGTCGTAGCCATCTTGTTTTTTGTGTTCTTTGATGAGGAATGTTTTGTCAACTTGGGATTATATCTTCTGATTGTTATTTTGCATTCTTTTGGTTAAATTGTTGAGATGACTAATAACTTGTTCTTGTTTGTGGGACTAAGTTTTGATGAATGTTTGTGAGATTAAAAAAAGGAAGTATTTTTCTTAAAACATACTTATGAATTTATGAAAGTCAGTATCAGATACTACATACATTGTTTGTCCAATTCTTCAAATGAATAATTAATTAGTATTAAATAGGTCATTACCTATCGAAACTATACGAGCATAATGATGCAATTGCAGAAATTAATTATTAATTTGAAGAATTGGACAAACAATGTATGTAGTATCTGATACTGACTTTCATAAATTCATAAGTATGTTTTAAGAAAAATACTTCCTTTTCTTATTTGCTTTTAGTAAATCACAGTCCTGAAACATCCCCACGAAGTCGTACCTACTACTCTACTTACTCAATGAACGGAAAAGCGATGAAAATCATAATATGAAATAATCATAATATGAATATTTAGTTTTAGATTCTTTTTTTATTATTTTTGTAGTTCCTGTGCTTGTCCCAAATAAATATTTTTCTTTCTTTCTTTTTCTTTCAAATTGTGATATTTGATTCACTATCAAGACCTGTGTTTTTCTTGAACCAGCTTAATGGCAATAGGCTCCTATTAGAGAACACATAAACGTAACTAGCGAAATATCGTTGTCCTAACACGTTGAGGATTTCAGACTGTACTTTTAACACCTTTTTTTTCTCTCACGCATTCATATTCACTGTGCCAAAAATCCATCGCAAATTCGACAGCTAGTTCACCATCAACTAATCCGTAGTGGCGCTACGGTGGCGACATCCGGCGGGGATGCGACCGCTCGCGTCATTTCCGCTTCCGGCAGGGAGGATAGAGGATATAAATAAACGGAGCGTACATCACACTTTGCGTGAAATCAATCGGCTGGCTAATATGCAACGCCATTTATTTGTCTTTTATTCGTGCGTGCAGCTGGTGAGATGTGTGAAGTCATCTTTACTTTTGGGAAATAGAGTGAGCTCTCATTTGTTTGGACTGTTGAGTAATTATTTGGATCCTTCATCAATAAAATGTTGGAATTAATTATGATTTCTTGCAAGTTTCAAAATGAGTAAATAATCGATACACAGTCAAACTCAAAGCATTTAGTTGAATTCAAATAAAAAGTTCCAGTTGAAACGTATTAGGTCAATTGGATCCACGGGTCCCACCTTAGTGGGATCACTCAAAAGCCAACTAGGACACTGATAATGGATTTATAGACATCTCTTAACATTGACATCCATCCACTAGCATAATGTTTTAAGACGGCTACATTGAGTTTTACCGTAAAATGTAATTTTTCACCCTAAAAAAAAGTAGTTTCCCAGCAATAATTTTTGCGTAGGGGTACTTCGTTTACACTCTGTATAAGAGTACATATTTTTCAATGCTATTATGTAATAAATACAAGAAACTTTATGTTATACAATTTGAGGGGGCTGTTGCTGTAAGACAAAATACAGGTTCCTGCTAATTTGGCGCCTGATGCTAAAACAATCCTTCTTCAAAACCAAACTTCCTCTAAAACAGAACAGTAAATTATAATCAAAATCTGCATTGTAAGCCCCAGAATACACTTAATCAAAACAAAAGCGACACACTCGGCAAGAAACCTACACCTACAAGAACGCCAGTACAATACCACCTAATCAAGCAAAACGAATTCTCCCAAAACTTACGTCCGCCATTTTATTTCCTCGTTTGGAACAAAATGACAGTCCATTCCATCACCCTGGAACAAAAATACAATAATGTGTAGTTTCCTTGTCCTCTGTACCCGGGTGACCCCGGTGACCCAAGGAGGTCGTTTGGCGGGCTGGCTAATGAAGCTGCCATATTGGCAGGGCGCGACCAATAGGGTTACTGGATGTTGGGTGGCTGGATGTGTCTAGAATAGATTTTTTATTGATTTGTTTTTTATGCTAGAACGAAACCACATTTATCTGGTTAACTTAGGTACTGATTTGGCGAGACAATTAGCGCTCGGTTGCTGCAAGCTTTTTGATCATTGAATAGCATATTTTAATTAACTTTTCTGTAGTAAGTAAGGACTAACACGTGCCAAAAATTTTATCTTTTTTTCACGAATTCGCATGAAAAATTCCATAAACAGCTGAATTCTTGAAGAAGATCCTACAGTAATAAGTCAGTCTCTAGTCACAAAAGTAGTTGTGGAGGCGGTCTAATCAGAACCTACTAAGTTAAAGAACCTTTACAACTCCTAGACATGTCCCATCTAGCCCCCCAACCTCCCTGTACACGGGGACGGTCGGACATTGGTTAATTACGTGCGATAGTCGGCGGCTGCTCACGAGAGAATGATTGCCGCTCTGTAACGACGCTCCTAGCATAGACCAAGACGATTCAGGCTTTGAAAGCAGCGGGGTTAAGAGAATTGTGTGTAGAGTTAACCATTGTTTTGTACAATGGGCTGATGTCCGCAACCCCACGCCCAAAGCGCGAGAACCTTTAAGAAAACGAACTCTGCTGACACTTCGTTCATTTTAATAGTCATTCTCATGGCATTGATATTTAGGAATACTTGCGTTGGTTTATTAGGGACCTAAAGAAAACAGATTACAAAGATTTGAATCAAATTGTACGATCATAAAATAGTTTGGTTTTGTCTACGTTGCGAAACATTCTTCAAACAGTATGCTAGAGAGATATTTTTTGAAGGCATGTAAAGCCAAATCAGAGGCTCATGGACGGCATAAAACCTCTGGCACCATTAGGCACTAACCACACAATGAAGAATAAGGCCCAGATAAACAATATTTATTAGAGATTCCGACCCCCGCCACGGTAATGGCCGCACAAAGAAGGCACGTACGTCGGTAATGTCATTCGGCAGTCGGCACAACAACTAGTTTACGGTCCATTTTGTTGTCCGCCCAACAGCTCACACCACACTCTGTTCCCACATATATTTGTACACACGTACACACATCATCTTCAGCTGATTACATGACAATAAGCTGGCAGTTTCAGTCTGAAATAGAACAGTATTCCGTCGTCTGTAGCGGCCACTCACAGAAATAGACTTCGATGCAGAAGTGTATATGCAAATACAAGTCTTTCATCTCTCTTTTCTCCTTTGAATAGTTAGTAGCGTTATGAATGAATACCATAACAATAAAATAATTAAGGAATATAATCTCAAATTAAATATGCTGAAAAGGGGATAGAACCAATGTGGCATATCAACCTACCGATTTTTACCTTCAAATATCTCGGTAACGTGACACTTTGGGGTACCGTGTTGCTCGACATTTTTTGTTCGTCTATAATATGTCCTGTATCCATACATACCATTCATGGTAGGCAGCGATTTCGAAAAAAAATCAAAATGGCGGTGGGTCGATATGCCAACTCCCATACAAAAAAGTTAAAACCCCTTTCCGGTAGCTACATTATCTGTCGATGAAATAGAACAGCTACATGAAATACTAAATGAGAAAAACGATAGAAAAAGAAACGAGATACAAGATAATCGAGACACGTACTTGAGTTTACTTTGTTAAGAGTATTTAAGTAAATTACCCCAAAAAATAAACTTAATTTAGGCAACTAACGAATTCCCGTAATTTAATTTCTAAAACCGTTCAGGTGACTCATTAACACTCCAACTCCAACAAAATGACAGACGCTTCACCCAAACAATTACGGCATAAACGCAAGTCAAAATTAAATTAAAAACAACTCTGCCATCAATAACATCGAACAATTAACTTGAACAAAATATTCGTACATCAATCTAAAAGATCATTAAACTGAGTTCTACCGAAACTCATATGTATCCCTGGGGCAGGTATGGGGAACGAGGAACCCTCAGTGCAGCTTACAAGTGACAAACTCATAAACATTTGTCACTGAACGGACTGTCCGAGTAATTGCGATCCAGCTACACACCCACCAGATTCACCAGACCCCTGATTTCATACCAATCAACCCTTCTTGCACATTCTAGTTACGTGGCCCGGGGAGGTGGGGAGGTCATCCATACGTGGTGTTCATATTACTTATTGGTGCCCCGAAACGTTTAACCGATCTCGTTCTAAATTTGAACAAATAATTTACGTACGGTCACTCTTGACACCGCTTTAAAATAGGGTTAGCAGTAAAATTGATGGCATGAGAAATGCATTGGCAGTTGTGTTTTAGATAACAAACAGACTTTCGTAAATGATTGTGAATAAATCCTGTTCAATAGTAACTGTACCTTCAATTATTTCGAAAATAAATGAAAGCGTAACTCTAATTCTCTCATATTTGACAAAAAATGTTGTTGCGTGTTGGATTATAGACCATTCCCTCTCATACAGAGGAGGCATATGTCCCAGCAGTGGGAACATTATAGGCTGATAATGCTTACTTTATGCTTATTAAATACAATATACAGATACACCACAGCAAAAACGTGCACAGAATGATTCAAAAATTTAGAAACAGTTTTAATACGCCTGACCTTTATTAAATAAGCAATTTTTATGTTTCAGTATCAGCCCTACAAAGTCGATGAATAATTTCGAGTGTGTCCCGCGAACGTGGGCCTGCGCTCATTATTGATGGGGACCTCGTCACAGCATCCCGTCCATACTGGCTCCAACTAAGAGGTTTGTAGCAGAAGGATCATTTTGCACTTATAACATAATTTGGTATATAGGAGGACTATGCTGGTCATCACTACATCACTACATAGTATTAAACAAAGTCGCTTTCTCTGTCCCTATATCCCTGTGTATGCTTAAATCTTTAAAACTACGCAATGTATTTTAAAGCGGTTTTTTTTAATATATAGAGTGATTCAAGAGGAAGGTTTTAGTATATAATTTGACCGACATCCACGCGGGTGAAGCCGCGGGCATCAGCTAGTACTCGTATAAAACCACGACATTTCTTTGTTTGATTTCGGTTTTTTTGCCACCGACTTCAGAAGCTGATTTTTCTTCTGAAGTTTATTTTTCACTTTTTTGTGTTTTAGTTTTTTCACTTTTTGTCTTTTTGAAGTCGGTTTCTATTTTGAAAAAAGTTTTTTATTTTTTCCTTTTTTAGTTGTAATATCCCATGCAAATATTTACTATGCATTTAACATTCAACCAAGAAACCTAACCCTTAACCTTCAAGATTCCCTTATTTTTGCTTTCAATTCCTAATCGTTGAGGAGTAGTACCTTCCATAATCAGCTCACCTAGATAAACTGAAAGAATACAACCATATTATACGTCCCCATAATATTCTATTAAAGAATTATTCTCCAACTCTTAACCGTTGAGGAATTGTACCTTCCATCATCAGCGCAGCCACATGAGATTATGATTATCAGACGCAAATACTTAAACAGCTTCAGAAAATGTATGAAAAAACGTTATAAGTGCCTATAAAATTTGAGGGTTGCCCTCGATTTCTCAGGGATCCCATCATCAGATCCTGACTTGGTGACAATGGGACCACCTCGGAGGTATACCCTTTCAAACACAAAAAGAATTTTGAAAATCGGTCGACAAATGACGGAGATATCCGTATAAAAAAATCGAATTGAGAAACCTTCTCCTTTTTTGAAGTCGGTTAAAAAACACACGAGAGGCATCAGAGCCGAGGCTGCGGGTTGTCGAGGCTGCGGGTTGTTCGCAAGGGATACCGCGGCCTCGACATGAAGGGCGAAGAAGGAACATGGGTGGTTTTTAGTCAGTAGAAGTCTGACACTCCCTTTCGCTCTGCCCAAGAGCGGGAGGGGTTATTTGATGATTTCCCACCCCCCAAAAAAAAAAAAAAAAAAAAAGGCATCAGAGCAGACTCAACCACATTGACTCCATAAGATGCATTTGCTGTGGCCGAAATCAAGATAGCAATTTCTATGGAGTTTAAATGGGTTATTCGCTCGCTTGTCATACCGACGAGTTATGTTGCCAAGTAATTAAGTTGAGAAGGCGATATAGGCAGTAACTCCTTATTAAATAGGTAACTGGTATTCAGCTGAATCCGATTAGACTAAAAGCCCTCTGTAATATGTATAGTTTGGTAAAGGCCAAGCCGAGGTGATAATGGCTGCAAGTTTGTATCCCGCTCGAAGGACCACTTTTGCATGTACCTACACTAAAAACGTGACAATATGGGAATTGAAATTGTTTTTTTAGTACTAAACCACAAACGTAGTTTGTTTTCATAAAAATGCACATATTACGATAGTTACCGGGGATGCTATAGCATTGTTGATCACTCACTCTATAAGACTTCTGCCCTTCAACTTTTCTGACAACGTTTAAATCGCCTAACGAAACCTAAAAAAAATAATAGCAACATAAGACTTTTGCAACATAATGTGACCGCCATAATCTGATAATACCTATAATTTCCGCTCTTAGGGGTCGTTATGGGTGAATTTGAATAATTTCCCTTAGCATACTACATGAAATGTTTTGTTTCAAAAATCGTAACATGGGTAGCGGACTAGCGATGTAAAAAATACTAAAATTACCATTTTTGAAAGCTCCAATTCGTGCTATAAAGATCTTACTGTCCCACATCGTGTGATATAAACTATGTCCAAGATTTATTAACACTGAAGGTAAGTACGTTACTTTACGTTTTTTTGAAAAAGGGCATGAAATTAGAGTATCAGTTGCAAACAGTCAAATTGACGATTTTTTTTTTATAATTGTTTCACACACATTTCTCTGTCACCAAAACTAGCTTTACTAGCTTAGATATACACTATTTGGGGCTGCGGGTTGTTCGCAAGAGATACCGCGGCCTCGACATGTAGGGCTAAGAAGGAACATGGGTGGCGTTTAGTCAGTAGAAATCAACACTCCCTTTCGCTCTGCCCAAGAGCGGAATTATTTGATGATTTTCCACCCCCCAAAAAAGAAACGATTTTAATTGTGTAATTATGTTGTAGTCTACTGTAAATGAAAGAGTACACTTGTCTTAAGTGATACTATTGTCGTCCATTATTTATTTCGTATGATCTGCGTACCTCTTAAGTTGGAGATCTCAAGCCTAATTATAAACCTTTTTTATACTTTTTTAAGTTATTGCTTAATCAGTTCCTATTACCAAACATTTGAGTCCCAAAAGTTTGGGTACCCACAAGTAATACCATCTCTTAGCAACTAACAACAAATATGATACTCAACAAAAACAAAACAAGCAAAAGATTGCCACGTCCGAATCTCAGCGCGGGTTGCCAAGATAATTAATGTGAAGACGTCGTTACGTGTCTTGTGGACCAGCCCCCCTCACTTCACCCCCTTCAGCCCCCCTGGGAGACCCTAGACGCTGACCACAACGTCGTACTAGGAGTTCATAACATTAACTATGGAGCTAATTACAAATTGTATGGTTTGTTTTGACTGAATTCTGGAAGCAATAGTATTAACTGATATCAAAATTGGATACAATGTTTGGTTCCTTTAAATATTGACATGTATTTCTGTTTTTCTACAGCTTTGTAAATAGAAAACTAAACAATGGTGACAGCCAGCAACTTCATCTGGAAAAGAAACATCATCTGCGTAGCCTTTCCCAACTCTATTTTCACTATTGTATTTTGGGGACGGCTTTCAGTCTTAGAAATGGATGTAGCTAAATACCAGTATGTTGGTTGGACCGACTACAAGAACTGCTACAATAAATTTCCTGTCCTTGTTATTTAAGGAATATTGCAGTATGAAAGCTCTTGAAATGTTCTGTTGGAGACGTAAAAATTTGCCGGATCCCGTCGGGGCTGGGGGTTGTTCGCACGAGATACCACGGCCTCGACATGAAGGGCTAAGAAGGAACATGGGTGGTTTTTAGTCAGTAGAAGTCTGACACTCCCTTTCGCTCTGCCCAAGAGGGGTTATTTGATGATTTTCCACCCGCCAAAAAAAAAAAAATATTTGCCAGATAATTATTTTTCTAGGCACGATCGAGTAAGAAATTCGACTAAAAGGATTTAATTTTTGGAATCTATAGGTATAATAGTTTTGGAATTAATATCCGATTTTTTGTTACCATTCGAGCCATTATAACTTTACTTTCAACGAATTTTCTAAACTAGCCTATAAGCGTCAACACTATAATGCAAAGTTGTTTCTATTTTCCGTGATCAACAAAACTCCCAACAATTCCTCTAATTACTAAACTCTAAACGAAAAAAGATCACACTACACAACACACACATACCTACCTACCCTCTTGCGTGTACGTGGGACCTCTCAGCAGGACCTCCGTCTGTCCTCCCAGTAATTACAAGTACGATTGTCTTGCGTGACCGATAAATAACCGCCATATTTATTTGGGGCTAGTGACAAAATTATTTGCGACTGGCAACATTTGGGGAACCTTTTTTTTCTTAAGTTTTGTTTTGGTAAAGGTTATGAATTTGCGTTTGTGATAATTTTATGATTGATGCAAACACTGATATTATTAGAGGATTTTTTTGGTTTTTAGAGAACACGTGACGCAATTCTTGAGTTTCGAGAGAGTGTAATAGAATTTCTGTAAACTATTGATGAAAAAATTTAAACAACATGCAAACTATATGTATACTGCGAACTCTGAAACACCCGAGTATAGGACCTTTTTTCCTCTTGCAGGAATTGTCACAAGATTTGTTGCTTGGCTCTTAAAAAAAATCGTGCGTCAATTCGTGGTATGGAGTAGTATGTGTCCTGCCCTTAGTCATTAAACAACATAGACATAGGACCTTCCAAAACAAAAATGATGACCATCAACTCCATAAAGCACCTGCAGTAGCCTTAATGTTAAATTAGGTGATCCATCTAAGGGCAAGGGCGCTAAGGGTCCAATAAATTAGTTGGGGACACCGGGATAATAAACACGGCTACGGAATGGCCGTGCCAAATAACTTGTTAGGAGTTGCCCTGTCTCCCCTATTGACTAATTACGACACTTTGTTTTAAGGAAGGTTCCCATTGGTGGGAATGGAAAAGGGAATTAGTTGCTGAAGTTCGCGCAGCTGACGAATTGTGAATACTTTGCTGTGGAGTTCGGATAAAAGTTGGAATGTTTATTTGTTTTAATTGCGTGATAATTTGGGGTGCTGAGGAAGACATCGATCTGCTGAAAGCTTGTTATTTGCTGGTCTTTTTTTTTTATTAAAGGTAAGTCTACATTCTAGACCTACCTTTAATATTTAGAGACTTTAGAACACCTATAAACCCATACATTAATTCCGTACACAATGCACAACTTGCAGTATTGTCACCTCGGCGATAAGATCCGTACTCGCTATCTCGGCTGAGTGGCCATCCTTGTTCGACAAGGTGGTTGCTTTACGCGGCGCCCGCGCCGGTGTGCCCTAAGGATTTATGTGCGCAATGCTGCAAGCTACGTAGATTAGTCTGATAGATGCGAACCTGAGACTTGTTGCGAGATAAGTCTTGAGATATTTTTTTTTAGATGGTAGGATTGTGTTTTATTTAATTTGGGGTTGATTTGATTTGTTTAGTTGTCTGCCATAATGTGATTGCGATATTGCAAGTATTTGGAAAAAAAAGTTATTGGTATGAGGCGTTAGGTGCTTTGCATTCATTGTCATGGCAACAAAATGTTATGCAAAAATATTATTAAGTATTATGTTTTAGATTTTTTGGTATCACCATCATTTCAGTCAAAAGACGTCCATTGCTGGACATAGGCCTCCCCCAGGTGTCGCCACATTGACCGGTCCCGTGCGTCTCGCAACCGGTATAATTTAATAAAACTAAAAATATTTTCATATTATTTCACTGTCCCATTAAAACAAAACCGTATTAACCAAATATGACCGAATTCCACAATAACAAACTATATTAACCAGTTGGGACCAATTCCAATTGCTTTTTATTTACAGCGTTGAACTTAATACCAGAAAGTTTTTGACAAAACGAATAAGATAAATAAAACAAAAATTGTCAAAAGCTCTAAAACAGTGTAAGATTTCAGAAAAAAAAATCTAAAATAAATACATTAGGCCTTTATAATATCCTGCACAAACTTAAATAAACACGCACAATTCAATGTACAACAAACTCATAAAATTATAGTAGGGTGACAACATTGTCTGCATTTCTCGATACAGTCGCGTTATCGAATTACGATTTACGATGTTGACAATATCTGTTGAAGCTCATGTTGTCGCCTTCGCGTATTTTTATCTTTCTCACATTGTCTCATGAAATATCCTTCGTGGATATACGGGTGGACAGTGTGGACACCCCAGGGTTCTGTTACAAGCTTATTTAAGATGTTTAGTTGACATGTTTACTGGGCACAAGTTTAACGCGGGATTATTTAATATTCTGTTGGTTGGAAGTCTTGGGACACGATGAGAAGGTTTATTCGTGTTTGGTGTTTTACTATTTAATGTGTGGCTCAAAAACAGCTGCTCAGGTCGATCTTCAGGTTAAACTGTGCTTGCCTAGGTTAATTCATGGATGGGTGGTCACCGATCCACGAATCAGAGAGACGTCCGTGCCTCGTAAACCATTGGTCGCGGCTGTCATTTATAGTAAGTCGTTATAGGTAGTCAAACGCCCGAAAGTGTGATAACCAGTCTTACTAAGCGGTATTTTTTTTTGGAGGCTTAGAAATCATCAAATGACTCCTCTCGCTCTGACTCTGCCCAGAGCGAGAGGTAGGGAATGTCAGACTTCAATTGACTAAAAACCACCCACCCATTGTGTCTTTATGTATTCATTCAGTAAAAACCACTTATCACTTGCATCTTCACTCTAGTTTTTCGTATTACTGTGTGCATCATAACATAAGACTCGATTACAACCTCGAAGAACAATATTTTCCAGTTTTCCTGTAAACCCAGCAATTAAGAAATTACTTTCCATTTATCAAACAATTTGCTCTCCACTTCAAAAAGATCACAAAGAAAAACAAATGAAAATCGAAATCGAACATTCACATCACATAAAAAACAACACTGCCAGTACTTATCAAAATCCCCTTCAGAGATATCAAAGTTACGGTTTTTCCGAAAAAAACACCGATAACATTTGGTAACTTTAACGGTTGGTCCGTAAAAGGCGGTCCAATCATAACCGTGTTTTAAGCGCAGCGTGTCGTTAGCGTGAATGTTTCAGTAGCTGATGTATGTGGATCATGTCGTGGCACAGAAACTTACTGATATGTCCTGTAATGGAGGGGGACGGACTTGGGACTCGGTGAGAAACATTGAAAGGTAAACTTACAACACACAAAATTAGAGTAGAGTGAAAAACACATTATACATTTCCCAGAGATGAGGCCTTTTTCCCGGCAGTGGGAACATTATAACCCGAATAAACTTATAAATAAAATAAATTGTGTTTTATTTCAGGCCAAAATACATACAGACAGCAAAAATAATAAATTGACACAATTGAAAACAATAGTAAAATATATTTGTTTTATATTGTTTTGGTCAAACGAAAAGATATTAGTTACATATACCTATACCTTTCAGTACTACCAAATTCAACATGAGTAGCATAATAAATTGTACCGTTAAAAGTTTGTATTAACTAGCTAGTCAATGCGCCAATTCATTGCACGAAATCAAACTGTAAATACAAAACTATGAATCTAAAAACAAATTCTATCACATTCATATTTTTACCTCTTCCCAAGTCCGTCTCCGCACCAAACCATCAATACTAACGGTCCCACCCCAAGAGACTCGTAGTCGCAACGAAAAATCATTCCAACGCTAAAATATCAATAAAAAACAAACGCGAAGTACCACGCTAGGGACTCGTTCGCTCCCGGATTACTAACGCTTTCAAGTGCGGCCCTGCCCTTTAGTAGGACACTATATTTTTTTGTAATGGCCATGTTGGTACGTAACGAGACTCATATTCACTCATGTTCTTTTTATTGGCGGGGAGGGAAAATCGGTTTGTGCGTGTGAGAAATCCTTGAAAAGCTGGATTTGTGAGGATTCTGGCTTTTTTGTTTTGATGTCAGCCTGTGAGTCGAATTTTTATTGTCTATCTTAGCCATGTGCGATTTTGTGTGTTTTCAAATTGGTATCAAAGTTGATGGTTGTGGTCTACAGCTGGTATAAAATGCCTGCTTGTCAGGTAATGACACAAATAGAGCTCCATTACAGTAATAAAATGTTAAGATATTTAAGACTGAACAGGTAGCACGCTGTAGTTATTGAATGCCATAGAAAAAAGAGTGAACATAATTGAATCGAGGTCTATTAAAATCCATTAATCATTTTTTATTATTATACGCCTATTGTTCCACTGCAAGGCAAAGGCCTTCTTCACCTCTTTCCACTTTTCGCGATCTAGTGCGAGGATTATTATTTAGGTAGTTATTTAATGGATAAATCCATTAAATAACTACCTAAATAATAATCCTAAACTTAATGAATCACCTTTTCACTATTCTCTAACTGCCGTACTCAGAGATATTTAATGATTACTTAAGCCGTAATTTAGTAAAGGTCTGACACACAAAACCTTCACTAAAGTATGTACACTTTACACAATAAGCAATAAGGCTTAAGCAATCATTAAATACCTCTGAGTGCGGGAGAAAGACTAATTATATATCTAATTTGTTCCATAATTCAGCCACTACCATCCCACGGTACTCCGGAAGCAATAAAACCATCAAATCCATCCCTGTGTTGTAATGGGACACTTTATTTCTGTAACGACCATCGCAACCACATTGGAGTTACATTTACCCGTGTCTTTTATTGCCATAACATTATGGTGGGGCAAAGGAAATCACTCGAATCGTGTGAAAAATTCAGGAAGCGGTTCCAGAATTTAGTAAGGTTTGTTGATATGATGTAAAGTCGAGATGTTATTGGGATTGGCTGCTGTAACTTTGAGATGATTTTATTTTTGTAGAATAAAGTCTTAAATAAGTCAGGAAAATAACCACTTCTGTACCAGCTTTGGTGGTAGGTACACGGTTGACTTTGCTTTTACATTTAAATCCCCCCTGTATTTTTATGACATATAGGAAATGGTTTTAACATAGCAAAATGACACTGTGTGTCGATTTCATAAAGATTTATAATGGGAACGTAACCGGCGTGCGTGTATGACCAGATGTATGAATGTGGACGAGGCAAAAGGAGTATGTAAGGATCGTAGCAAGTGGCGTTCTGTGGTTTCTGCCTACCCCCATGGGAAAAGGGCGTGAGTTTATGTATGTATGTATGTATGTTATAATGGGACCTTCTTTATCAAACGAAGCTAAAAGCATAATTTAGGGACGAACTGCGTTACTGAATTGTTTTTTTTAATTTGTTTGAACGGAAAGCAGTACTGGTACTACAAACAAACACTAGGTACCTCAATATTTATGAAATAGACGCCCACATATTTAGCTACCCAAAACTGTAATTTTTTCCCAATTGCTTATAACTAATGCTTCAGCTATTAAATTGAAAATCTATTAAAGATATTTGACAGATTTTGGTAGCCTGATATCCTGGCGACTGTATATATTTCTATTGTCACTGCAGGTTTCCCGATGCGTGAACCTTTTCTGGAACCACCACAGCATCGCCGAACTTCACTTTTACAAAATACAAAGAACGAAACCTTACCTAACCAGAAAACACAAAAACCCAACAATAAACCTATTGTATACCTTATCAAAAACCCCAGTTTATTTTCCCATCGGCCACTATCATTGTAAATCGAGGCACAGTGTCCGCGAGCGGTGTCCCCCTATCTTAAATAGCGCCGGGCTGCTGAGTGGCTATTTATTGGAGGTAATTAAAAAGAAAACAGACAAAAGGCTCGCAGCTGACTGGTACGTGCTCCGAACACTAAGTAATAATAGTGTGGGGAACATCGATTGGGAAAATTGTGATTTGGTTGTCGATAGTCAAGGCTTGTTGGTTTTACACAAAGACTAAATGATGTGAGTTTTTAAACTGACACGGTCCAACATTATCGTTAAAACTTCAATGGCCGACGGAACACCGCGAATGAATTCATCTTTTGCATTGAGTCAAATCTTAGGCCTTATATTAGGACTATACCAGCAAGCAATGGCAAATATGGCTTTTTGTGCAGCGTGTCAAAAGCAATTATGTTTTGCTTCAAGGCTTCTGCTATGATTTTTTTCTGATAGCCTTTCTACAGCACCTGATTCCCTTTGATTAGAGCGGATAGTCTGGGCTATCATTAAATTGTTATGTAATACGAATACAAACTACATTTTTTCGAGGACTTATAACAAATGTATGTCACTGAGAATGCACACAATCGTATGCCCAGGTAAGCTCGTATAAGTTGGGATTATTATATTTTACAGCAGTTTTTTGTTTGACTCAGTTCCAATCAACTGAATTCTTCCATTCCAAAGGTAAATTTGACTGGTCTAGTAAGCCAAACCCCTATATTGAACCTGACTTCATAAATCAGGTTACATAGCTACCTATTTTAATAATATATTTATTACTATTAATGATAAATTATTTATTAATAATTTTATCGATAATGCCAAATGCACATCACTAACAAAGATCACAAGTCGGTCGTGCGAAAGAGGACTTTTATCAGTCGCGACCGATACCAATACTCCTAGATTCCGACACCTTATTTATTGTCACCCTACCCATCACCACCTTAGTTATACACCCGCTATCGCTCTTATTTTCTAACAGTACGATCTATTTTAGCGTGTTTCAACGCTTGATGAACTTTGTAACAATTCGCAAAGTTTTTTATTGCGTTAAAAGAATTCTTATTCTTAACGTACCAAGGACGATATTGCTCTAGGAGAGTTTCAGTGTTTGTTTGCTAAAAGTGACCCTTAGTTCTGGTGAAAAGTAATTGACAAATAACCCATTTTTCATCGTCAAAGTGCAATAAATGGTCGAGTTTGACCAATGATTGATTATTTTTTTAACACTTGGTTTGCGTTTATCAATGTGTGTAATTCTGTGAATCGACCAATTGCTGGTAGGGGTCAGATAAGAAGTTGCTGTAATAAAAAATACTTAAAGCGTTTAACGTTCTTGTCAATCATCAAATAGCTATTATTTTGCAAGACTATCCAAGTTCAAGGAGTTGAAGTTTTACTCTGGGGTTCTGAACAAATTATAAATCCGATAGAGGTAGAGTTACAAAATCGTGGCTTAGATTGTTTTGTTCAAATGTCTACTAAATATTCATTCCTTCACTATTCTTTTCTGTTGTGAAATAGTTCAGTGTTTCATCATTTTTCCGACGACCTTTTTTTTGTTTCAATTCCCAAACCACTGTAACTCCTGTTAGCCAGAATCAAAAGCTTTCGACGAGCTTCATTGCCATTGTAGATTTTAGTTTTCAGGAGTTTCAGTGGTTAGATATTTCCTATTGGTAGGGGGACCAATGTGCTTGACCTGTTCCCGTTGAGATAGTTGTTGCAAGCAACACAAGTTGTCTATGATGGTGGAATATTAATAGTCTGTATTGAAGAGCTTTTTTTGTCTCTGTCTCGTTCATTCTCTCTTCCTTATACGCTGCGAAGACGAAGACGTTGTGTTGTGTCCGTGTAATCCGTGTATAAAATTCAAAATTTGATATTAAATAGTTTTGACTGTGCCAAGCTTGGACTTCTCATTAAAACCGACCTACAACAGTCCACACAAAACATCGAAGAATCTAACATTGACATACACTGTACTGTCATTGAAAACTGATAATCCAAAGAGGCCATATTATGATAGCTAAATGTCATAATGGTCAACTTTTGCACTTCTAAAGTTGCGTAGATAACGATGTGACTATCGTTTTATCGTACCTACCTTTTTTTTCAAATCAATTTATTGGGGAATATGACAAATATAAATAAACTTGGCCAAGGTGGCCAAGGTTAGGCAATAGAAACCAGAGCCGTCCTAAAGCTCGTTGGGTTGACGACATCGTCAAAGTCGCGGGAAACACCTGGATGAGAGACGCACAGGAAAAAAGAAAGAAAGAAAGGGAACGGGGGGGAGGGGGTGGCGGAAAAAAGGGCAGGCCTATACCCAGCAGTGGGTGATTCCGGGCTGATATGCTGAAATAAACTAATACCCACCCAGTACCCAAACCACTCCAGCAGCAGTACCCAGTCGGAATATAGAGCAGTGAAACATGACGTACAACACATTAGGGAGCTAGCATATATCAATAAGTTTTCTCCCCACACCTGAGGAACTTTGGCTACCGACTCCAAGTTGCCAAACTATTTGACACGCCAACCGAAAGTTGGGAAGTTCTTTTGATTTATGTAGGATTATTTGGCAAAGAAGACCTGAAAATATGGTGATATCCTCGGATTGCTTACAGACTTTCTCAAAATTATCAATAAATCTTGAGATAATTTATTCAATCTTAAGATAATTTATATCTGGTATAGAACTTAACTTTATTCTACACATTCAATTACCTATTTATGCAATAAAGAAGTTTTGTCCAGTTAAGCTTCGAGAAAAAGCCTCTACGACACGCAGTTTTTTTTAAAGATTACAAGAATATCTACGGTTTACCACTCAAGTTGATCAACACTTCAAACGAAATTATGTAGGTACAGATGGCCAGCACAACGAGCTATCTGAAACTGTCAAATTTATCCAATCTACCTTGAGCCTAATGCTCTAGCGATAAAGTTGAAATTCTATTAAAGAAATTTGACAGATTGTAGTAGCTTGCCCCTGAGGGGTTTTTCACTTTTCACCCTTATGTACTCAGTAAAATGGTTGAAAAGTGGTCAACCGGCAGTGAGCTTAATAGTAGTTACATGATTGTGTGGCGACAGCCACATCTATCGCAACACATGCGAACTAATTGGCTGATCCTACTTCGCGCTATCAACTTTTTCCGCGACATATAGCCTATATAGAAAATCCCGACTTACATATGTCGGACAGTTAGCCCACCAGACACAACACCCGTCTGGTCGGAGGATCCTCCCTTTTGTATGGTGTAATGTTTGTGTTTTTCTATATGGGTTTTTATTTTTAATTCGCTGCTGGAGTTAGGAGTAGGTAGTATAGGTAATTGATACCTCATTGTACATCGTTATAAATTGATTTTATTTTTAATATTCTAGAACAAAAGCTCGAAATTTAAAAATGTTAGGATGACTGGGAACCGGGTCGTCAGAATCAGTCTACGCCAGGGCTCAGTACAGAAAACATCTCAACTACGAAGCTTACTAGTTTTTTGAGCAATATATATATCTTCATTACGGTGGTCTGCGTCGTGAAGAAAAGTGCCCAAGTGACGTTCCTCGGCCCTCCTCCTCGATCCTCCTCTTCGGGTCTCCTTTTCGGCACTCCTGACGTCCGCCGGCTGCTGCTATAGCCGGAGGGACGTTTCCTTGATCCTCGCGCCTCTTCTGCGTCTAATGGAAGCTGAAGATCGACTGCAGGCTACAACCGGCCCCTTTGCGAGCTCAACGACTGGAAGGCCTGACTTGAGGCTTTCCATTTGAGAAACCCCCCTGGACTCTTCGTATCTAAGGACCTTCACCCCGGTTTCCCTAATTTTTGTATATTATTTTTAATATGAATTCTCCAGTATCCGGTAGGTAGGGCCTGATAGATATTTTAGGTTTAATTGTTTTTATATTGTCTTAAAATTAAATAACTGTTTACCTTTTCCCTTTTTCTCTTAAACTGTGCTCTCCTCCTAGCTAGGAAAGTGTTTATTGTGGCCTTACATTTATCAGGCTATCCCTGTTAAATGTAACGTTACAATGGGGAATGAGGAACTTTACACCCAGTTCCTCATCTCCCCAAACACGAATTACCCTAAAGATCCTCAATTCAGCCTTCAATCCGAGCTAACCCGCTGCTTTCTTTGCTTTCCAATTCGGCACAGTTTCCTACATCCAAGAACTACTTGATATCAAAACTTATCTATACTTATATCTTGCACAACGTATGAATGAATCAGAAGCTGTCTCTCCTGCTATCTTAGAAATTATTAGACTGACTACTATCTTTAAGATATCGGTAAAATTGAATAGACCGGCAATCGTTGTGTCTGTGATAATGGAATAGGCAAGGCTTAAACTTAGGGAAGCCTCTTTAGCAAATAAGTAAGTAATGACGGCCATTTAGCCACAAGTGTGCTGGAATACTGGACATCTTATGGTAACCTTAAAAGACGGGTATTCGTTACGGGAAAAACTTAGCAAAATTACTTAAAAATAATTATCACGGTATCATACAGCTGCATATACTTCAACCAATATGCAGGCGGGAAAACACAGAACTAAAATAAATGTAGGTACCTACCATGGTTGGTTGACGAGCAGCGTCACCTTTAACTGCAGTGAGCACTCGGCCCCACGGCCCCAGAGTTTCAACCCCAAACTGCTCAAAAATGTAGTTTCCTCAAAGGCAGATGCAGATTTAGACTAAGAATTTATCAAGGAACCGAGAAAATGATCTGTCCTATTAATGAACTTCAATCATCTTTACCATAAGAATCATACCAAGAACACCCTTAGGAGATTTTCTTTTGTTCCGGAGTGGAATATTCTCATGGATGTCCTCCGCTCTGAGGCGAGCAAAGGTCAGACTCAAACTGACCAAAAACCAACCCAGTGTTCCCTTCACACACTTGCACCGGGGATCATGAGAACTACTGCCCCTTCCACGATCTCAGACCCATAGAAGTATCAAGACAATGTCTCCAAGAAAAAAATCGCAACAATCTCAAAAATAACTAGTCCGCACCACCGATAAAATCTTCACACGTGAAATGTTGCACATAAATATTAAAAATTGCCATCATAAAGACAATTGATACGTTATGAGTGGAGCCGTGTTGGCACGACACATATTTATGGTTAGTGGCCCTCATCGACACGGGTTCGATACCCGGTTCACGCAAAAACGCGTCCGACACATCGCGAGCGTAATATAATGTGAAATGATCGTTCGTAATGTGTGTACGGTGCAAAATATTGTAGTGGATCTGAATCACCGGGAATGATGCTCCACTTCATACTATTAGCTGTCCATAATATATTGGCAAAAGAAGTTCAGTTTTTTACAGAAAATCAGTCACTCCTTGACGGTAAAAAGTCACCTCATGTTACCCATGTTTTTTTTTCTTTTTTCAGAGTAAAATTCTGTTAAGAAATTATACGTTCACTCTTTTCTAAATCAAGCCCGGTTGGTTTTTCTCAGTTCTTGAAATCCATAAAGGTAGTAGGTACTTAGGTAGGTAGGTACTCTACTCAATTTATACAAAATTACATATTGAAGGGACTTAAACCTTCGATTTATCATGTCACCACGGTCACCACCCACATCATCCCGCAAGTTTCCTTACCTTACCTTCCTTGATATTATTTTACACAAACTAAAACCCAAACTTAAAGTAGAGCATCCTACCCACCCAGCCGCCGTCATCGTCCCACGGTGAGGTTACTTTATAGTCATGTCATATCAGTTAATGGCGCGCGCCTTTGTCGTAGCGCCGCCGGCTGCCGGTCCCGTACATCAGCCGTATCGCCGCGACATCGGACGACACGGGAAACCGAGTAGAGCAACATTCGTGCCGGTTGATTTTTTGTTCTGTTGTGCGATTTTTGAATTTGGAAGAGATAAGAGGTGTTAAATGATTGGTGGTTGTTGATTGGTAGGATGCATGGAGGTTTAAAGTTCATGAGATTTTTTGGTAATGTCAATTCGTGGAAACAGCATTTCTTTTGGACATTACCAGACTCAGACAAAAAGCGTATACAATATGACATAACATCACGCCTGTAATCCCCTAAAGGTTAGGCAGGTGTAGGTACCCATTAGTACACCCACATTTTGCCATTTTTACTATTACCACTAACTGGGCACAAATCCGGGCTCCGGGCTGTTACTGTGAAATCCCTGATGGAAAAACCCAATAACACTTTGCCCGACCTGGAAATCGAAACCAGGACCTCATGCATAGCAGTCGCGCTTGTGACCACTAAGCCAACGAGGCATCCACTGCTGGACAAATGCCTTTTCACAAGCAGCGCCTGCACGGTCCTATAAAATCCGCAACTAGCGTATTCCTGCAACCTTTTTTTTTTTTTGGGGGGTGGGAAATCATCAAATAACCCCTCCCGCTCTGGGCAGAGCGAAAGGGAGTGTCAGACTTCCACTGACTAAAAACCACCCATGTTCCTTCTTAGCCCTTAATGTCGAGGCCGCGGTATCTCTTGCGAGCAACCCGCAGCCCCGACGGGATTTCAGCAACCTTCATCAAGTAGTCCGTATGCAAAGGTTATCAAAAGACTTAAGTATTAACAGATGTTCTAGGTTACAATATCTCGGCTTGACAATTTTAACGCAATGCAAAAAGTTAATTAAGAATATTTAGCGACTTAATTCTAGACCTTCATCTCATTAAATATTACGTTATATGTACTACCTAATACTGATTTACTGATGCAGATAAGTTTTAGAACAATGATAAAACATGGAAACAAGGTGACAAGGTGTCATCATCATCATCTCATCAACCCAGAATCACCCACAACTGGGTATAAACCTCCCCTATTTCAGCCACACTTCCCGATTCTATTCGTCCCTCAAAATCAAAAGTCACTTATTCAAACTAGGCTGATAATCAGCACTTTTCGAAAGTCAAAATTTACTTTACTTATTTACAAGTGACCGTCCCCCAAAACGCCCACCCTTCGACCCTTCCTAGTGTTTTTGCTGGAAAGAAGAAGTGGCGGAACAAACTCCCTAGCAACCTGTCTGTTTAGTTAGAAGAACCAGACTCGATCCAGGTTTTCCCACGACTTTGACGAACACGGTGTACGAGTATATTTCTTTATCCCTAACGAAACACGTTACAGATCCAAACTTATTCAAATTCCAAACACTAACTCCAGGCCCTAAGTCAATAATTTGAAAGCCTCTTATTTTATCTGTAAATCAAATTTTAATATTTTTAGCCCAGGTAGGTCATAAAACACTAAAATTAATAATAAAAAGCTATAAACATGGGTGTCACCCAATAAATTAGGTGCGACATACGCGACAATGTAAGATCGTGTTCTTAGAACCGGAGACCAACAGGCTATGGGTTAGGGTCATCAGGTTTTAACAACTTAGAGTATTTTATTCGTCATCATCTATGTCTTGATTGAGACTCAAGTTTTTAACATAACATAACAAATAAAACAAAACATAACATTTATTATACCTTTTTTTTTGGCGGTTGGAAAATCATCAAATAACCTCTCCCGCTCTTGGGCAGAGCGAAAGGGAGTGTCAGACTTCTACTGACTAAAAACCACCCATGTTCCTTCTTAGCCCGTCATGTCGAGGCCACGGTATCTCTTGCAAACAACCCGCAGCCCCGACGGGCGTCGGCCCTTGCCTCGGGCCCCTTCCATGTTGCTGACATCTCTTTGAGGCGCGCGTGGAACACAAACGCGCCGTCGACACGGCCTGTCTTCGTCATAAGACGGACGGACGGCGAGCTGGCCCATTACTTACCGTCCACAGGTCCGCGTCTACGGTGGCCGGAAGCCGTCACGTGGCCCCCACACCACGTCGCGTACGTGCACACTCCACGTCGTCCACGTGGCGTCGAAACACCACCCCCTGCGGCCAAAAGTCCTCTTCCAAGACGAGGTGCAGATAGCATGACAAACGCCTTAAAGTTGAAGTTGCGGCGCGACTCAAGCAACTCCACGGCATAGCTTGGTTAAAAAGATACGTACTGTATAAACACAGCATTTCTTTACCTATGTGATTTGTTCAGTAGACTGAAATTTATACGTGTTTATCTTAACTGCTTCTTACCAAATAAACACATGTTTTTTTTCTTTCTTCTACTATTCAATATGCAAACTGTAAATAGACTATGTATTTCACGACCTGCGAAATTTGAAACCAGCATAGCCGAACAATATTTCTGGACATAAAACTCTGACACTAGTTTAGGCCCTAACCACCTGCTAACCACACGATTAAAAATTTTCAAAAACGTAACAGAATTTGTAAATTAGGTATATGCCAAGTAAATTACTATCAAAATGGGAAAAGAATTACAGGGCGTCAAAAAATTATCCGCATCACTGTCACCAGGGATAGTGCCCAGAAAGGTGGCAGCATTGCCAAGTTGGGTGGCAATGCTAAATCAACGGGTTAGGTAATACTTTGGCGCCTGTCGAGGCTGCGGGTTGTTCGCAAGGGATACCGCGGCCTCGATATGAAGGGCGAAGAAGGAACATGGGTGGTTTTTGGTCAGTAGAATTCTGACACTCCCTTTCGCTCTGCCCAAGAGCAGGAGGGGTTATTTGATGATTTCCCACCCCCCAAAAAATAAAAAAAAGAAGGTAATACTTTGGCCTAGAACATCTAATCACTGAATTTTCCAAGATTCTTAGTTTTTCTAGCTAAGTTTGTTACGACTATTCTGTTTTACACAAAATGACTCAGCTGAATTTCAAGTGCAAAATTTTGTATGAAAGAGGAAAATGCTTTGAAACAATTTTCTATATTGCTGTTTAAACATCTGGTATTATTCAGTGTAGGCAGCCGAACATCGATTATAAGGAAATATCGGAAGAGTTGGAATGCCAAGGAATCGGAAGAAATGGAATGCTCTATTCTAAATCCCAACATCTGATAAAAACAAACAATTAGTCCAAACAGATTGCCTAAATAATCAGCTTAGAATCATGTAAAAATTAGCAACTATCTGAAGAAATGTCATGGAAAAATGATGATCCGATTTCTTAACATAACACAACATCACGCCTGTAATCCCTGAAGGTTAAGGCAGAGGTACCAAGTAGTACCCACACATTTTGCCAGTTATATCTAAGTTCCATGTAATAGGGGGCGAGCCTATTGCCATCAACCGGGCACAAATCCAGACTCCGTGACTTCTACTAAGAACTTCTTGATGGAAAACCTCAATAACACTTTGCCCGATCCGGCTGGACACAATAATATAAAATTGTCTTTGAATTCCCTACTGAAAACTCTTCGTTGTCAGCCCTACCCGTATCTTGACACTGGCCAACTTACTCATACAACTTTATGTGACATTTTATTAGAACCTTAAGGACTTACAACAAAGGGAATATTCGGTTTCTTAGAAGAATCTCTGTCGTCGAGTTATATGTACTTACTTGTGTTGTTAAGTTTGCACACTTTGTATTATTTTTATGTTTAGTATTTAGCGGTGACACACCTGGAAAGTCATTGGTGACAAAGTATTTTGAGTGTGACGTCATTAAAAAAATAATAGTGGGTAGAGATAGGTAGTCTTTTGTTATTACGCCAACTACTACGTTCCATAAAAAAATGTGTGTGTGTGTTCCGTTCTATAAAATGTTGAGGAGTTGTCTCGTGAGGAGGGGATTCTGGCTACAGGATCAAATCATGTCTGTCATAAAAATGTTCTGACATCAGAATTGGTTTGAAATTCAGTTAAAATGACCCCCTCCTTTTTGGTGCACCGTAGTCGGGTTATAAAAACTTATAAAAGTCAACCTTAGACTAAACAAGTAGCAATAGAGGATCGGTCAAAAATAAACTAATTAGTCCGTCAGATAGATTTCCAAAACATATTGAGCACATATTTTTTCTTTTTTCACATAAACAAAAAATGAAGACATAGAGAAGATACAGTTCTTCGAAAACTCCTCGAAAACGTCACATGTGAGTACATTTTTTTACCTACAAGTGACGTCACAAATCGCCTCAAAGATCATGAGTGGGGGCACTCATGATCTTTGAGGCGATTTACCTTCTTAATTTTTTTTATTTGTTAGAACAAAAAACACGTACTCAAAATTTTTCGATAATGTAACTGACGGACTAAACAGAATCACATTTTTTTTGACTCAGTCCGAGTCCCTATTAGATTTCATAGCGTTTCATATTACTACAATACTACATTGACATTCATCATCGCTTTTCGATAGCATAAGTCAATCCAAAACATTTTTGACTACTTCATCATCAGTAATAATTAATGTCACCTTGACTTAGCCCTCTGATCGATGAAGGGGGCATGTATGTCTGGGAGCTAAGGTTTTAGAATAAAAAGGAGTAAAGCGTGTAAAACGAGTTTTCTGTTAGCGACTAAACGTAATTGACGGCACGGTTGGTGCAGTGGCTCAAGCAATGGACTGCTGCGCTGCGTGTCGCGGGTTCGATCCCCGCGCGGAACAAATATTTGTATGACCTACAGATAGTTGTTCCGGGTCTGGGTGTTTGTGTATGTGAGTTTAAATGTTTGTGAACGCACCCACAATACAGGAGAAATTCCTAGAGTGGGTCAACCATTTTAAAAAATATTTAGTTAGATTATCGAAAAATATTGGATACGTATTTTTGTTTTATCAAATCAATAAAAATTGACGAAGATAAAACGCGTCGAAGATTTGAGTGGGGGTTTGTCACTCACCGGTAAAAAATGTCATACTAATGTCTTAGAATATGACGTCACACGAGTTTTCAAAGCACTCTATCGTCTTCATTGTTTGTTTACGTGAAAAAAGAAAACAAACAATATTTTTTAGTAATCTATCTGACGGACTAATTAGATTTTTTTTGTTAACTACCCATTCATTTAAGGTCGGCGCAACATGTCTTCTTCTTTTATACTTCTCTATTACTCGTCATCTCGGCAGTCACCTCCTTTGTAGCCATATCATCCTTCACACAGTCCATCCATCGTTCCTTTAATCTTCTTCGACTCTTACATGCAAATGTGTCTTCTATATTAAAGTTAAATACACATACATAAGTATGTAAGTAATAGATATTTAGGCTTACGTTAAATAGCCGACGCAAAACGATATAAGCCTCTCAAAACCGCTCATTCCCGCTAATCCTGAAAGCCAAAACGAGATTAAACATAAGTCAATTCCCAAAACTAATTAAGTAAATAGAACCCAAGAACTCCGAACTATATGGTAATCGCAAACTATCAACCTTCACGTATTACACAATCTAAACAACTTTAGAATTAATTCTCCTGATGGGACATAAAGGGACAATGGCTAATAAATATTAATTTCGGTCAGGATCATACCTCGGACATGAATAAATAATTGTATGACCACCGCCAGTGAAAATTATCAATTTCCCGCGCGGGAATGCGGTCCGGGATCGGGACAGACAACCCTTAACTTTGGGACTGTTTGACTTTGTAGGGTTGTCGCTGTTCATTCAAAAGTGTTTCGATATTTATGTTATGGAGTTCTTTAGTGTTAGTAGATATTAAAATTGTGGAAGTTTTTCGCATGGTTGATTTTTATATGTAGCGCGGAAATTATAATAGATACCTACTACATAATTTATTATAATATTAACGATAGTCTTTCTTATCTGCTTTATGGTGTACAAAGTCGTTTGATGGCCTCCTTGATTAACATCCAGACCTAAATACATCTATATCTACAGGCAGGGCCTATAGTCAGGTAATATCTGGCTGTCCTTTTGCGTTCAAACCACCACCGTTTAGTTGGAAAATCAATAGATTTTTTTTCACTTTTATTGGGGGATGAGAAATCATCAAATGACTCCTCCCGCTCTTGGCAGAGCGGTAGGGACTAAAAACCACCCATGTTCCTTCTTAGCCCTTGTGCCGAGGCTGCGGTATCTCTTTCAAACAACTCGCAGCCCCGACGGGAAATCAATAGACCTTGGGTAACATTAACCTGCACATTACTAATGATTAGGTACGTATTAATCGTTTGCCTAGCCTTTTCCCAACAATCTTGGGGTGGCTTCCAGTCTGATCGGATACAGCTGAATACTAGTATTTTACACGGAGCGACTGTCTGTTTGTGTATAGTAAACGTTAATAACCAGTCTCATCCAACTTCATATTTCAATCACAAAAAATATTCGCAACCCGTGTATCAACCCTATTTCAACCCCTTCCCTTCGGGCCTCATATCAAGCACAACATAAAAGCAATTCAGCAAATTGTTATTGACATGTTAATAGTTTGAACGTCGTGATGTCGCTAGCGTCGCCCCGGAGTTGCAATGTTAAATATTATGACATGTCCCGCGAAGGGTTAATATGAGATATGGCAACACTGAACGTAAGGTTAAGTTGTTCGTAATTATTTTAATTGAATTGAAGGTAATTGTGTGATGTTGTTATGTAGTTTGTGTTTTGTTTGTGCTTAGTTTTAGTAGATTGTGTGGTTATATTATATTTAGATTAGGGTTTACGAAAACTAGAATAAGCATTATCTAACGCTCGAGCAAAAATGTATATTGTGCTTGGTTGTGAAGCACATGATGTTTAAAAACAAAAGTTTGGCAATTTTTTAAACATGTTTCGTGTTTATTGAATTGTTGTAACGCTGATAATCAAAATCACGTGAAACTGTTTCATACCAGTTTACGTCTTCTTCTTTTTTACATAATAAAATTTTGTGAAATTTATTTCATCACCGCTGCTTTCAAAACGATGAAGTAAAACATCGTGAGGAAACGCGGCATGTCTTAGAATCAAAACATTCGAAGACATGTGGCATCTACCAACCCTTAAGCATAGTGCAGTCTGTAATTTGGAGTTTTGGCAATTTTGTAGACTGTGCTCTTCACCTGAGAATACCTACCCTTATACAGGATCTCTTGAAGAGTCGAGTCAACAGCTATTCTAAGTAATTACCTCATCATCTTCCTGCCCGTGAGTTCCTGCGTTATTAATCCTGACACATCCATCGTTTCTAAGTAATTAGCTATAATACATCATTATCTAAATATGAATTGTACATATTGTTATATATTTAGCCTCTGGCTCAACACAAAACCACAAAGCAGGGATAGCTCCGGCACAAATTAACAATATCAAATACATTTTTCGATATAAAATCAAATTATAATGTACCCCTTTATCCGTTTACGTAACAAGCTTCCAATTAGCGACGCAACCCGCAACTCCGTACCTCCCTTTCCTCCGCAAAGCTGAGATCCCGGAATACCGGGATGTTAGACAATTTTGAAGATAATGAATATCGCCTGAGGACATCACTACTGTTTGTGCTACGTGCCATCTGTCACAACCCTTTGATGTAGAGTGGCTGTGAATTGAGATTAGTGTGGATGCTCTAATTTTTTTTTGACTGAGTCCACAGTGTAATGCAAAATGTACACATTTTTACACTAGGTACACTGTACTGGTTTTACTAGAACACACATGAGCGCGTTACCGGTGGCTAATGCCCAATTATATCCGTAATACCTATGAAGAATTAATGGTCATCCTCATTCTCCTGACCTTATCCCAATTTAGTTGGAACCGGCGCACCATGTTAGCTTCTACTTCTCTATTACTCGTTATACCAGCAGCTAAATTACACATCAAATGTCATTACCCCGGTTTACACTTTCATATCTGTCCCCAATCGGAGAAAATTATCCGTAATCAACACAACGCATGGTCAACGTGGCGACTCTGTATAAATAATTCAACTCATCAAGGGTCGATTGTGACCACACTTCGATCTGGGTTACTTTGTGTACTCATAACATCATATTATTATCTTGATATTTTTGATGTTGTACCAACAAATAAAATGTGTAAGTAGTGTTGTGTTGTTATCATTAGAAAAGGGTATAAGAAGAATGGGATACTCCGTCACCTCCGCCTGCCGTTCCTGGCCCCCCTCCCCTACCCGTGCCGTGAGGGTGGGAGGGGTCCGCCTTAATTCAAATTTCCTATAGGTAAATAAATGATTCACTATTAGGGTTTTTAGTGAACAGTTTAAAGAAATAAAAGTTGAATAAAACAGTTAATCAAACATCTCTCAGCGAAATCCAGGATTAGTAAGTCAAAATTGAAATTATCATTATCATCTGCTTGCCTTTCTATGTTGGGGTCGGCTTCCAGTCTCACCGGTTGCAGTTGAATACCAGATTACCAGTATTTGACTAGGACCCACTGCCTATCTGACCTGTAAAAATCAATACAATACTGAAAACCTAATCAATGATTTTGTATTGATTGGACCCGTTACGCAAGCAATTAAAACTCGCCCTAAGATGGAGTTTTAACTCGTCGAGGCTGCAAGTTGTTCGAAAGAGACACAAAAGGCTAAGAAGGAACATGGGTGGTACCACTCTGTCCAGAGCGGGAGGAGTCATTTGATGATTTCCCACCCTCCAAAAAAAAAACAAAAAGGTCGAGTTTTAAACCTACTCGAATGTCCGTCAGTTTTATTAAAATAAATTAGAGAAGGTAAAGCTAAGACGAGATGCAGTATACAACATAATTATGTTATTAGAGCGTTAATAAGTCCCGTTACATCTCGAGGAGAGCCTTAGAGATGATAATAGACTTTCAGTGGTAATCTCCAATTATCCGCCTTTATGCGCGTCCTAGACATTTAACTAAATTACCCATTTCTCTAGGCTGACGTTTACGACTTATTGTCTGGTTTCAGGTCCTCCTTCTAAAAGGAAAGTTACTGCAGAGGATAGTACCTACTATATCCGCTTAATTGAACCTTTTTACCACCAAACTATATGGTGTAAGAGAGCCAATATACTTTATGCTTTTTTAATTGATCGTAAATCATCAAACGACTCCTTCTGCTCTAGGTAGAGCAGAAGGGAGTGTCAGACTCTTACTCACTAAAACCCATCCTTCTAATGGCCTTTGCGTTCCAAGGCCGCGGTAGCTCTTTCAAACAAATTTCGCAACCTTGGCAGGCACTGGCCCTAGTGGGCTCCGTCTACTATGCTGGCAACTCGTTGAGACGCGCGTGAAATACAAAGCGCCGTCGACCCCCGAGCCAATATTTACCTACCGCCAAAATCCCAACAACAGGAAAATCTGTTTAAAAATGATTTACGCATACAAACTGGCGCCTTTCAAAAACCTCAAGCCGTCGTCGTTTAAACCCCAAGACATTTAATTACCAGTAATTTATCGCTGACACTAATCCGCGAACTTCTGGCCAACAAGAAAAAATATAAAAAATCTATCTCCTTGATTACAGGCTGTCACGTCGTTGGATTTTTCCTAAACCCTCATTTTAATTAGTCACGTCGGTTAGTACGCGTTCTCGAGTGGAGAACATCCATTTTCTTAACTACTGTAATTGCCCCCACCTCGCGATGTTGCCAGCCACAAAATTTATTGCTTAATTACCTCAAGAAAACGCGTCGCGCTCAACATCCCCGACAGATGTTTTTTATTCGCCGTGGAAAAACAAGACCGGTTTAAGAATGACATTAATTAATTCTTAATGAAATTCATCTTCACCCTCGGTCTTGTTTTAAATTAAACGCTCGATTTATTACTTGTACAATTTGTCGCGAACACAGCCCTCGTAATTAAAACACGGCCATCAGTTATTACGTTTATTAGCGTCACAAAATAGTTGTAAAATCTCCATTTAATATTACAGGTTGGTTCTAAGAATAAATACTACATCGATATTAAATGCTCTCGAAAAGTTATTAGCTTAAACGTGTAACGTCGTTTGTGGCTATATTTTCAAATTGGTTCGTTTGAAAATCGAGCCAGAAACGACGCTTATCCCATTGATATGTTCAATATTTTCTTTGATACGGTTCATCGACAGGTCCGTGGAAGAGGGCATCATCAAATCGAAGGTATCCATCGTCCGGTCGAACTATGTCAGGATAACTTTTGTGTGTAATAGGCTCATGGTAAGTATCAGCACTTTCATGGTACTGATGACTGTTTATAAGATTTCTGTTAGCGTTCATTGAAGTCTTGAACTTGTCTTCTTTCTGGGGCAGAATCGGGGTAGGTGTAACTTTATCCTCTATTTTCTTATCCTTGGCAATTGTGCCCGCTCCAGCAAGATCTCTATAATTCCTCTCATCTTTTCTTAGAGGAGCGTATGGGTATCTGCTTCGGAATCTATAGTCGTACCTTCCAGTCCTCGCGTTCGCATACATGTCGTCATCATAACGCCTGTAAGGATCTGCAGAGTACCTATACCTTAGATCAACACTAGGAGGAGTGCGTACAACTTCGGGCAAATGTGCGTAATAGATAATTCTTTTCGGCTTCCTAGGTACCATGTTATCGTAGGACTCATCAAATCTATCAACCCTTGGACCGTAGTATGGGTAGTAGCGTCTTCGGTCAATCATATCATAGTAAGGATCTCTTCTGTATAGATCATCTGAACCTGGATAGTACCTATCATCGTAGAAGTATCTTCTAGATTCTTCTGGAATTGGTGAATTATAAACAGCCTGTCGTGGGAACACTGGCTTATACTTTCCTCTGTCTCTATCCTCATCAGGTCTTACAAATTCTGTTCGTAGTTCGTCGGTTCTTGTCGCTCTTTGTACAGATTCTTTGTCATTACGAGATTCTGAAGCTTCTAATGCTTTGTTTTGAGTGACAAAGTTGACTCTTGGCATTCGAGAATTGATTAAGTCACCTGAAGGTTGAGGTGGTGTCAGAATATTGTCTCGTTGATCCCTTTGGTCTCTTTGTTCCCTCTGATCTCTCTGATCCCGTTGGTCTCTTTGATCTCTCTGATCCGGTAAAGGCAGTTTGATCCAGTTCTCATTAGAAGCTCTCGCTCCCCGACCAGTAGGCTTGTCAGTCACTCTCTCTGTAGTCTGATACAGAGGTAAGACTTCCTTAACCTCATTGGTGATCGATATCTTGGTCGTGGGATCTTCGGGTGGCAACGGACCTGGTATCCACGGTTGGTTCAGGTTCATGTTAGTCTCTTGGTGATGGGATTGCATGTTGTAGTATTTTTCTTCTTCAATCACACCTCGTCGTCCTCTTACGGAGTCTGACTCCAGATTGATCTGGAATTATAATAATTGAAATTATTATAGATATAGGAGAGATTTTAAAGTGGACACCTGAGTTACGTCACGCAGTGCTATATCTATCTTTCGAAAGATACTGTTAGTGTGGATTCTGGACCATTAAGTGTTAATTGATTGTAGCTTTCGAAAGATACAAATAACTACTGTTTTGATTCTATTCCTATTTTCGTACCATGTTTATATAGATAAACACCGACATTTTTTGAACCAGCTGCTTTAACAACATCACATTTTTTGCGTTCTTTAGACAAACCCGTGTACTAACTAACCCTCTTCAGTTTTGTGTAGGTTATAAAACAGCTGCATTTAACCAGGTGGGTAGCAAAGAATCTCGTAGGTGGTAACACTGTGACCTGTCTGGGTACACGTAAACACTGAGTCACGAGTTACTACTAAAGTGCAGTGCTATTCTGTATTAACTGAAGCTATTTATTAGTATGTGCGAGGTACTGGGATCGATTCATAAGTCGGACAAAGTGTAATAGGGTTTTTCCATCAGAAGTTTATCAGTAGCAGTCGCGGAGTCTGAATTTGGGTCCGGTTGATGGTAATAAGCTCGCCCCCCTTAATAAGACCCCCTATTACATGGGACTTAAAAAAAACTGACGAAATGTGGGTGAATTAGCGGGTACACCTCTGCCCTTCGGGGATTAGGTGCAGGCGCGATGTTATCATGGACAGTTCTGTCTAAGATTGAAAGCTGCCACCCAGCCTACAATTTCCCTGCTAAAACAGTTTTAATTGCGAAAAAAAACAGTAAATCTGGTAGTAACTTTCAGAATAACACCACAGAACACTTTGTTTATTATCAGAACCCGGGTTAGGTTATGCGGTCGCGACTGACAGAAACAAGACGCAAGCAGGTGTGAAGAGCTGTGTTAGGACGGCTTATTTATCGCTAATCTATTCGATAAAAGCTTTACATTCGTGTCAATTAATACTTTATATTCTCTCGTTTCTGAAGAATTATGAGGTGAGATGTGTATCAAAGGATGTTTGTTGATTTGTTTTGTTTTTCTGCTGGGAGATTTTCTACAGTCCTCTTTTGACTAGCCGATGTTTTTGTCTGATCTCAGTAAATACAGGTAGGTATGGTGGAAGGTAAGTGCATTTCAGGACTAACCGTTTCTTGTGTGTGTTGTACTTTTCAATTGTCTGCACAGGTTTTCTTTTTAAAAACACTTTCACCCTGCGCCATGGTAGGTAAGTGCTTCGATTCTTTGTTCCGTAATACGTAATACCTCCTTAGTTTAATGATTTCAAGCAATACGTTCCAACAGATAATTAGCGGAATTAGATTCCCTCATCGGTCAAATGGTATTAAGATTTCACAACCGCTGTGCGTGTACGACCAGATGTATGAACGTGGAACGTGGAAAAGGCGTAAGTTTATTTACCTATGTATGTAACACGTACTAATCGTGTTGGGTTGATGGCAATACCCCCCCCCCCCGCCCCCTCTACACCATAACTAGCCAAATGATGGTGTCGAACATAACAGGCGTGTCTCTATGACGTCTTGATAACTTACTTCGGAATGTTTCTCGAACTCATGCTGCACCTCCATTGGGAAGACAACGCGGACGAAGATCCCGCACCACAGCAGGATCGCCTTGGAATGTAACATGGTTGATGCTGCGGTTCCTCACTGAAAAGTAATAAATGAGACATGAAAAGTGTGTTACGAGACTTGTTCTCACTCAGAAAGTCAGAATAATCTTCATTAGAAAATCTTTAGTGGTGTTTAGAAGGCAGAAATTAATTTCTGTTTTGCAATGCATTTCAGTGCTGTTCATCTGGTTTAACATAATAGGGCAATTTGTAAGTCTTGTTGTGTTTTACAGATGTTTCGTTTTGCACCGACCCCTAATAGAATGGGCCAGGGCTGGAAGCTGATGATGATTTAGTTGCTGCAGATGACCGGGTAAGTCAGTTTGTATATGTGGATCTTAGAGACATAATACAATATGGAAGTTTATTTCAGTACATCACATTCTACTGAAGACCCCGATTTGTTTAAGGTTTTTCAGTGTGGAAGAAAACTACGTACGTTCGGAATTATGCACTGAATGAGTGGTAAACAAGCACTGATATCCCTTCCACCCTAGATCATGCAGCTTTAGTTCCCATGGCCTATTCATTACCTACCAAAAAACTCTTCATTCTACAGCAAAAAACACATAAAATATAATATAAAGTAAATAGAGTTGGTGCAGTGACCGCGGGCAGTCGGAAGTGTGATGAAATCAGTCGGAAGCGGGTCGGCCAAGCGTGACCCTTATCTGTTCTGCGCCAAACATTCGAGCTGGTTGGACGACCTCGCATTTCACTGGGTTTTCCATTGGAATATGTTGAAAATTGACAAAGGGCATTGCATTTACTGTGATGCTTCTTGTATTTACAGAGATGTTAAGGTATTCCCGAATAAGGTCCCTGAACACCACTATGATAGTAGTAATTATCTAGTGGTGTGACCGTTGCGCACTTCAAATTTTTCGAATTCAGGGGATCGGAATGGATTCTGTTTAGTCCGCCAGTTAGATTATAATTAACGAAAAATATTGGATACGTGTTTTTTGTTTCACCAAATTAATAAATATGACGAAGATAAAATGCGTCATTACACACGATATTATCACTTACCTACTTCAAAAATTTCAAACAAGCATGCCTTTTCTGAACAACCCGCAGCCCCGACGGGGAGGCACTACACTGGGGGGAGGGCTTTGCCCAACAGTCGTACCCAATAGGCTAATAAAAAAATGAAAACTGGCCAAGTGCGAGTCGGACTCGCACATGAAGGGTTCCGTACTAAAACGAAAAATTACGTTTGTTGTATGGGAGCCCCCCCATATTTATTTTATTTTATTTTTAGTATTTGTTGTTAAAATTTCAACTGTCTAGCTATCGCGGTTCTTGAGATAGAGCCTGGTGACAGACAGACGGACAGACGGACGGACAGTAGCGGCAACAGAAATACATAATTTGTGAAATTTTCAACTGTCTAGCTAGCGCGGTTCTTGAGATACAGCCTGGTGACAGACAGACGGACGGAAGTCTTAGTAATAGGGTCCCGTTTTTATCTTTTGGGTACGGAACCCTAAAAACAGGGTACCTAAAGTACCTAAAAATCTGTGATAGTCAAGGGTATATGATATTTCATATGTTTTAAATGGTAAATCATATAGCTTGCACTAACACGTTACAATTCAAAAACAGCTACCTACCTACTGTGCGATGCCAATAGCGTGATGAACAGGTAATGATGACTATCATTTCAAACCAAGGACACAGAAATAAAATAGTTAAACTACTATTATTGCTACATAATACGCATGTAGGCCCAAATAATTGGAGGATAATAACAATCTCGCACTTTTGTATGGAATTTGGACTATATTACTCTTTGCGTCGCATTGGTCAAAGCTTTATGTTTGGAATCACATTAATTTGCAAATATGTATGGCATACCTACATGAGAGGAAATGGCATATCATGATCATGTAGGTATAACAAGGTACTTTCATAATTTTAAAATAACATAACATTACGCACAGGCGTGATGTGAATCCTCGAAGGGTCTAGTGGTTCGATTTCCAGGTCGGGCTAATTTATTTTTACCATACGGAATTTCTCAGTAGTAGCCACAGAGTCTGTTTCTAAAAATGATATGGTAAAAAAGGAGGTGTCACATGAGATGACGAGAAACAGAGAAGTATGGAAGAGGAAGACATGCTGCGCCGACCCCAAATGAATTGGGATAAGGGCAAAAGAATGATGATGAGCCACAGAGTCTGTTTCTCTGCCCGGTTGATGGCAATAGGCTCGCCCCCTATTACATGTGTAGTAGGTATGTGTATAAGGTAAACTTCTGCCTTTGCCTTCGGGGATTACAGGCATGATGCTAGGTTCAGTTATATGGGAGGTCATCATCATCAGCCTGTAATGTTCCCACTGCTGGGGCTCAGGCCTTCTCTCTGGGAGGTTTCCTCACGATGTTTTCCTTCACCGTTTTGAGAGCAGTGGTGATGAAATAAATTACACTAGGTTCGAACCCACGACTCACTGTTCGTAAGTCGGGGCCGCCACCACTGGGCCACCACTGCTCTTGGAGCATAAATGGGAGGTGCACCTACCTATGTACACACATTCGGCGAACCCCGAAAATCGAACACAACTAAAGAAAATCGTCACAATGGCCTCCAACAATAGTGCACTGGGATCCCACGACATGACAATTTGGTGACAGACTGATGTTCCGCTCCACAAAGCTGACAATTGTATCGATGCCGTTATCCTGCCCATTGAAGGCACTGACCTAGTTAAGGGTATGGTCGTTAGAACTGTGTATGATTATCAGATCATGCTATTCGAATTAACACTGGGAACCGTTAGATGTGACGTCTTGGCAGTTTTGATACCTGTAACAAAGGGACCCAGATGGAGGTCTTTGAAAATTATCAAGAACGTTCTTTTTTTTTTTTTTTATTTGCAATGGGCTTGCTCTTGACCTCAATCTTACCCTAAGGGCAAAGATGAGGTCGACGATTGAACGAGCTTACCCAGAAGAAGACTATTTACTCGCGACTTAAATAGATTGGGGTTATATGAACTCGGGAAAACCGACGCAGGCAGGGAGTTCCACTCCTTGGCTGTGCGCATAATAAAGGACTTAGCAAAGCGCTTCGTTCGAATGTGTGGAACATCGACTAGGTATGGGTGATAACCTGCAGTACGTCTAGTCTCCCGATGGAAGAAGGGAGATGGTGGAATCAGCCCGTGGGGTTCCTGCGCACACTCTCCGAAGTACAGTCTGTAGAAGACCAACAGACAAGCGACTTTGCGGCGGTGGGCCAGGCTATGTAGCTTGGCAACCAGCTTAGCGAAAGAAACCTGAAAGATCGAAGTATAGTTTCATTCAAGGATTTTATAGGTTGTATTAGCCCTACCGCGTCAAAAATTTCGCGTAGCTGTTTAAAAAAATATATTTTACAAATAGTATTGACTTCGCTTATTCATACCGAAATTCGTATATCTCGTTGTACGAGCTCATATTTTTTAGTTTTACACCAAAGGTAGCGAATGATTACTTTGGTTCCAAATATTTTTTTTTCCTTAGCAAAATTAGTCAAGGGGTATCGTGCTACCCAGTACTAACTAGGTTGTGGAGTTCAGATAGGCAGTCGCTCCATTTAAAATATAGGTATCCGATTAGGCTAGAAGCCTACCCCAACATAATTGGGGATAGGCTAGGCAGATGATAGTGATTGCCAAAATTTTTCCCATTTCTATACGGTCCTATGAAAACCAAATTCTTTATCTTTATCTTAGACAAGCAATTCAAAAACAGTTCAACATATTATTATTAAGTAGCTCGAGCTATGTTCTAATTAACAAAACGACCATCTACCTACACAAAGGAACAAAACCTAGGTCAGTTATGAGAAACAATGGGGCATCAGTATCACAGAACAGATCCTAACTGAATTGCTAGTAGATAAAGACGATGTATTGAAGGCGAAGAGACATTTCTATCATGCAAAACCCTAGCTAAATCTTGAACTTACGATGATATCTTCCAACCTTTCAAAGAGATAGAGCAGTGGGGGACCAAAGGTTCACAGCTGAGGTGATTGTGGAGAATGCAGTCTTACAGAAATGGTAAGGAGGAACACCGTGTGGTTTAGTCAGCAGGAGTCTGACAGATCCCTCCGCTCGGGCCCATTCATTGATGACTGCCAAACGTATAAAAAAATGTTGGATCAGTCAGGGTAATAGTCACGAATCAGGAGTTTTGTTTTGTGAGTCCAGCACTTTACTTTGAGAAAATTATATTATTATCAATGCTCTCAAGATGATGGAAGAAAACGAGAGAAAACCAAAATGTTCTAGAACTAAAGTTCTAAGACATGTGGCATCTACCAACTCGCACTGAACGTAGTGGAAGTAATACCTAGAAGCTTATTTATTACATGGTGCTTGCAACAGCGCCGAAATATCGGAAACTCAAAACAAATAGTAGGTAAACATGGTAAATGATCCCGCTACAAATGTTAATCATAATGTTAGTGACCATGATAGTTTAAAAATTTATATCCAATATATATTATATAAAATATATATTTATATATGTTAACTTAATGTTGTCCAAGACCACTTATTTTCAACTTGACTTCTCAATACCGCCACCAGTGACCAGTCACCAGTGTCATAGAACGTAGGACACACTGAGAAGCTACTAACGGCCCGTTTCACGAACACTGCGATGTGACATCCATAAAAAATATTATGCAAAAAGGATCAAATAGTACCAAAATCTCGGTCCCAGTTTAAGGGGTTCTGACATCCGAGGTTGCGGGACCCCGGGGCTGCGAAACTGTTCTTAACAGTAGTTCCATCATGGAACTGTTAATGGTACTAGTGACAACGAAGCAGAGATATCGCGGCCCCGGAACATGGGTTTTAGTCAGTACAAGTCTGACACTGCCTCCCGCTCAGATCAGAGCGGGAGGGGGTCATTTTATGGTTTCCCATTCGCAAAAAAGGGTGTTCTATCCAAGGGCGGATCTTGAATTTGTGGGGCCCTGGGCTAATACTGCTTAGAGGCCCTACCTAATTAATCAACTAATTGCCATTTTGACAAGAAACTGTTTTCTGTAGTGATGTAGGTAGGTATATGTAATGTAATGTTAAGTACAGGAAGAAAATAGGAAAAAATAATATTTTATTTATTTATTAAAACATTATTATTGCAAAATAAATTGACAGGTTATAAATGGTTATGTTATACAGGGTGTAAACGAACCCTTCACGCATCCGTCAACCAAGCACTCTGTACATCAAACTAAGTACCCCTACGCAAAATATTTTTGCTGTCAAATGACTTCAGGTATTTTTTTTCAGGTTTTCAAAATCTTGCATATTTTCATCACTTGTATTTTTTCCTGGTTTTGCGATTTTTTGCTTCCTTCGGTTAGATTCTCTTCGCATAAAATACCTTCCTTTACGTTTTTTAATGGATTTATAGCTATTTCATTCGCGTTTATATGTTCTGATTTAAAAAAAGTTTCAATTTTTGCGCATTTATTTCTTTCTTTTTCTCGACCAAACTAATAGACCAAAATAATTTTCTTTTTTCAGCTCCACTTTTATATTTTCTAGCAGACATATTGTAAAATAAGATATTTTTTCTGAAAATAAACAAAGAACTGGATAGAACTTTTAATTTACCTACTTTGTAATTAGTGTAGCAATTCACAAATTATCGTTAAATATCGAACGAGTTCGATTCATTTAGTTTTGAAAACTGAAATAAAAATAAAAAAGTCATGTTTTATAATTCTTTTTACTTACCTACTGCCTATTGAAAGCAGGAAGTCTAGTTATGCTGAATCCTTTCAATTTTAGTAAATTAAAAGAAAGGTCCGGTCCTTATAACTTTTAAGTTATCTATCACTTAGTAAACTAAACACACGCACTAAACAAAGTCAATTCGTTAATATAGTCGACGATAGCAGAAGTGCGGAAAAATAAGAAAATTGCGTCGGGCGATAAGCGGAGGGAAGTCCTCAGTAATAGACAATACACGGAATACACCGACTGAAAACAAGCGACAAGGAATTCCCCGTTCCGTTTGATAGATGCGCACACGGGTTGATTGATCGCAGTGTTGCCATTCTTATGATCGGATTTTTTTAATTCTAGATTTTTTTTATTATTGACAATATCGTCTATTGGTTTCAGTTCGGTTGGGGGCCCTCTGTATTCGTGGGGCCCTGGGCTGCAGCCCAAAAAGCCTTTAAGTAGATCCGCCCCTGGTTCTATCATTTACCAATAGGTAGGTTTTCAGAAATAACATTTACCTCAATTGAGGTAAATGTAATGTAATTGAGGTAAAAGCATGTAATATAATTATATTACATGCTTTTCACTAGTCAACTGTAAAATTGTGTTCAACACGAACGTGAACAAGTATTGTTTTTGTTCACTATGTTGATCATTAGCGATTTCCATTCCATATTGATTAATTATATTATCATAAATCCCCAGATTTTATCGTACGAGTTAATTCATCATAAATATTTATTTAGAAACAGTGTTGTTTTCACCAATACCTAGATGGGTAACAGGTACCTACTTAGCCCTACTTAGTTACAAGCTGTTTCGCAACGCATCTATCTTTAAAACAAAAAGCGCGGTGCAGCCTGTAGTATGACTCATGTAAAATGTACAAAAGTAAGAAGGATTTTGGCAATGCGGTGCGGGGCGTCCGAATGTCGTCGTTTCTAAAGCTCCTAATAAAACAATCCTACCTGCAAATGCAATTTAAAGTTTGAATAATATCATCGAAAATTAGTGCAATGATTGGTCATCCATCCATCCGGCGCGCCGGCTCAATAAGCGTATAGAATAGGCTCCATTCTTGCACAAAAAAAATTAGTGTCCTACATGAATGTATTTTCATCCCGGAAAGCTAAGACCATTTCTGGGATCAATAATAACACAATAATTATAAAAGCTTACCTTATCATAATCCGGTGAGCAGACAGCAACCTCGTCGAAGTTCGGCAGAGTAATGCCGACAGGGTCCGAACGATCAGCGGTCACGGCAGGCGACCGTATTGTTTGTCCACACAATTGGACACCGTTTCCATTGTTACCCACGAAAATCTATGTGATACGGTCCATGGGAAAATCTGGGTATCATTACGGTTTGTTGAATTTGGGAGGCGGCAGAGATCGACACCATTATAGTGGCAGCGTGTCGGCTTGAAGTTGGCTTATACAGTGATCTAAGATTAGTTGTTAACGTTGCTTCCTGGTGGAAACCTTCTTCTAGTGTGTCCATGGCAATCTAAATTTTCGGCCGAAAATTAAGCCTAGGAATCCAAAGGATAAGCATATTGTATTTGCTTGTTTAGTTATACCTAGTACCTGCCTATTTGTCGAAACCCAAAAATCCAAGTCTCGTCACCATAATCATCCGATTCATTACTGAGATAGACATTTTATTCTTGAGCTTTTCTGACTAAAATAAATCTTGTTGCGTGCCATGAGAATTAGGCTAGTAATCGCTGCCCAATGAGCCAAAAAATACGGCTGATCGCGTCAAGATTTGGCTAAATAATTGATCGTAATTTTCTATGTTAACAAAACTACCTTTCAGGCCAAAACCATCAATGGAAACGCATACAAATAACTGTAGATACATTTGAAATGTCCGTAACAATGTGCACGAGGAAGCGTGTCGCCTGTCGCACGGCCGCGCTCTCTGCCGAGCCCCATCTGTGATCAGCGCGTAGATTATCTAACTTTTTGGTCGAAAAACATTCCCTATGCATCGCGGAAGTATTATGTGATAATACTATTGATATTTTAATGTTGCAATCTGATTGTTTTTATTGTTCTCATAGTTGATATGTTTAATTCCGAATTCCGTGTTGGATTAGGAAAGACCCACTCCCTCTGACAGAGGTCTGTTGTCCAACAAAAGGAACATTGTAGGCTGATTATGCTAGGCTGGTAACTCCACAAATACAGACATTGATCGCACAAATGTATCCATAGCACATGCCATGTCCTACAAAGAATTAGCAGTGTCACTTAAATCTCGTACACATGACAGGATTTTTTTTCAATAAATTTCAAGTTAGAAAACAGTTATTTTCATGACATAAAATGAAACGACTTGTAACAAATTATAATGGTTTTTAATAAAGTATAGAAATAGAATCAATATTTGAAGTTGTCTTATTTCTTAGCAGTGCGGTTTCCTTACTTGCGTACCAAAAATATGTTTATTACAGTGCCCTGCTTGAAAATGATAAAATACATAGATAGATATTAAAGAAAAAAAAATAAAAACCAAAACATGAGATATATATAAAACTTTTAATACTATTATTGTTCAGTTTTAAAATAGCAATAATGAACTTAAATGCACTCTTGTGTACAGATGAAAACATGTGATAAATAATAAGAAATACGTAGAGTAGTTATTACATTAGAAATTAATTTATTTTAAAGTGATGGAACGCTATTAAATAAGGCATCGTTAGCACTAGATTATGCGAAAGCTAACTATAACATATATCGCAAAACTGGTCATTTTTAAACTCGTTAAGTTTCACGATAACTAAAAGCTAGTTATTTTTAATACGGTTCCGAATTGTCCAAGAACTAAATCTGTAGAGAATACTTTTGATAAACTCCTTTAGGCCTGTCTTCGTCGTGGTAAGGAATGATCCTTACAAAATAGATTATAAGTAACATTTTTGGATGGATTCGAGTCAACTAGGGCTTGCTAAGGTGCTCCAGGGTGGGCTAGCGTTCTATTCATGCACCTTTAAAGCTAAAACTGGCCTATAAGCAATATCGTCATACCAGCTAACGATACCTGTCTAAAATAAGAAATGTTCACTTAGTGCGAGTATTATAGACGGCAAAACAAGCAACTCCCTGCATACATAAAACTGAGCAAATCTTTGGAAAAATACCGCCAAAGCGAAAAATAGACGGCCTACTTTTATTGAATATCTTCACAACGCAGTCATAGATAGCCTGCTTAGATAGTCACCTCAATTGAGCTGTAAGATTTTGTAAAACACGTATCAGTATCCTGTAGTGTAGTTTTTGAGTTCGTGATAACAAGGAGAATATTTAGTGTTACAGCATCAAGTGACTACTACGTTTAAAGCTTGCCAATTATGTACCATCGTACAATTGATGGACTGCAAAAAGCTGTTTTTTTTAAAATAACCTCAAAATAAAAGCTAACCCCGCCTATTTCCAACTTCGGTGTGTACTACAGATTTAGTCCCTGAGCAAGTGAATTAGAATGTAATAGCTAGTCTAGCGTTACTCCATGCCGGGGCCCATCTGTGAAGGCGTAGGGCCCTCGTTGCCGGCCTTCTTCTTGGACCCGGAGACAATGTCGTCGATTCTGAGGAGCAGGATCGCTGTTTCCACTGCTGTTTTGTAAACCTGAAATAGCGGAAAGGGTTGTTTTACTTCCAGGGAATTGCGTGTCTTGATAATCGGTTACCACGTATTCAATACATCATTCTGAACCCCCGAACACATAATTTTTCAGCGGTCATTAAAAAAAGGCAACTGTTCCATACATTTTGATCGTGTAGGTATAGCAGTTTTGTAGGAAACAGCTTGCCTTCACCGCGTAGATTTTATTGGATCGAAGGACGAAGCAATAGGAGTATGTGAGCATTGTTGCAGATGATGTACTCTGTTTTTAAAAGAATATAGAATATATTTTTTTCCTAACATAATACCAGATGTTGTATTCTTCTGTGATATGTCCTGGTGAAGGTTGCGGAGATCTGCTGGATACGAGACGTATGGGACCGGTCACTTGGGGGAGACATATGCTCCCTTCGTAATATGAAATGCAGTAATCGTAATTTTTTTCGATTTTCCGTTTTTGTTAAAAATTACACCTGGAGATAGTCTCCTAGATACACGCACATTTTTTTGATCATCATCTACCTAGCCTTTTCCCAACTATGTTGGGGTCGGCTTCCAGTCTAACCGGATGCAGCTGAATACCAGTATTTTACATGGAGCGACTGCCTATCTGACCTCCACAACCCAGTTAATACTAGGTAATACGATACCCTTTGGTAAGACTGGTTGTCAGACTTTCAGGTCACTGACTACCTGTAACGACTGCCAAAGATCTATATATGGCAGCCGGGACCAACAGCTTAACGTGCTTTCCGAGGCACAGAGGAAACTCGGTATGTCGGGCGGTCACCCATCCACAGACCGACCTAGGCAAGCACAGCTTTATCTAGAGATCGACCCGAGTGGCAGTTCTTCTTAAGCCACGAGCTCCTTTTTGACTGCTGATACATGATGAAAAAGTAAGAAAAAATGCATTTGGTGTGAAATTATTACTTAGCCGCGTTTTTCTCGTAACCACTATTTTGCAAGTTCTGCAGTTCAGTAGTGGAAGTCCTTCGGCTGAAATGATGATGATAATATATAATAGGTCCATACCTGCAGTTTAACAGCGAGCGGCTCCCAGATGCCCTTGACGGCCATGTCGACGATCTCGCCGCTCTCCCCGTCGATGCCGGCCGAGCTGCTCGCGCCGGCGTGTCGCGCGCGCAGAGCTGTGAGCGTGCGGATGGTGTTCGCGCCGCAGTTCTGTGCCAGCGTGCGTGGGATTATCTCTGAGAACGAGCATCGGGGTGATTAGTTAAGAGCTTTGTAGTGTATTCGGCATATAATTGTAATAGGTGAATCGGACAAGAAAAATCTAATTAGTCCGTCAGATAGATTTCTCTGATCTCTGAGATAGATTTTTCTTTTTTTTTTTTTTTTGATCCAAAAAATATTGAACACATTATTTATTTTTTTCACGTAACCAAAAAATGAAGACGATACAGTGCTTCGAAAACTCACATGTACGTACATTTTTAACCTACAAGTGACGTCACAAGCACCCACTTATGATATTTGACGCGTTTTATCTTCGTCAATTTTTATTAATTTGATAAAACAATAAACACTTTTCCAATATTTTTCGATAATCTGACGGACTAAACTGAATCATATTTTTTTTTTACTCAGACCGATCCCCTAATGTATTAATTAGGTTTGATGTGGTTTTTAAGTCATCATTCTTCTGCCCTTATACTAATTTATTTGAGGTAACCCTTTTTTTTGGAGGTTGGGAAATCATCAAATTACTGCTCCCGCTCTGCAGACTTCTACTGACTAAAAACCAGCCATGTTCGTTTTTAGCCCTTTGTGTCGAGGCCGCGGTACAAACTGCTCTTTGACAAGATCGAAAACCATGTAGTCATATCCACACCCAAAGGCAAGTATTCGGTTATAAAAAGGGATATAGTACTAACTCTTTTATAAAGAGACAAGTAACGAAGGATAACCAACCTCTATGCAGTAGTCATCCATTCAAAGAATTTGATATACAACAAATTTAGGGTTTATTTCACGAAGTCTGAGTAGCCACTATTTACCGAATAAATTAAAAAATAGTACAGAATTTATATGAAATTATCTGCAAAGTAAGTAAACGGGAACTTGCGGTGAGAGAGGTCCTTCATCATCGTCCTGTCCTTGTGTCCATTTTATTTGGGGTCGGCGCAACACGTTTTATTCTTCCATTCTTTCCTATTATTATGTCACAGCATCGATTCCTCCTTTCTCTTTCATATCATTCCTCACACAATCCATACATCTTTTCTTAAGTCTTCCTCTCCCTCTCCATCAAGCAAAATTGATGAAAGAAGTCCTTAATATAGTTAAAATAAAAGAGACAAATTACACTTACCTAGCGCCTGTGCGACCGCGCGGTACGGCGTATTGTGCGCGGCATTAGCGGACAGAGCTTGCGACACCGCCATCTCTACCGAACCACCGCCGGGGACCAGGCGTGGGTTCAACACCTGGAACAGACATGTTTATTTAGACAGCTAATAAATTAAAAAAAGTATTTTTTATAACTATACGGCCTTGTTGGTCTAGTTGGTTGGTTTGTCTCGCTTGGTAGCAAGGGCGACTGCTGAGCATATGTATTATTGGTTTTTTTTATCACATAGTCTGGATTTATGCCTGTTTGATGGCAATAGGCTCGCCCCCTATTGCATGTAACTTAAATATAACTGGTGAAATGTGGGTGTACCAATGGATACACCTCTGCAATACATTTTTTATTCAATATAATTATTAGAAGCACACATATTTCACTACAACAGTAGATAACTGGTAATTTGCCTAGCTTTTTTTCAACTACTTTCGGTTTAGCTACCAGTTTAACCAGATGTTGCTGAATGCCAGTACTTTACTTTGGGCGGCTGCCTATTAGGCCACCATAAACTCAGCTATTGAGTAATATGCTACCTCTGACACATTTGTGAAATTGTATAAAATGCTTACCAAATTCTTCGCAACGTGCAGGGCATCCTGAAGATTCCTCTCAATCTCGTTAAGTACATCCTTTGAAGCGCCACGCAGTAAGATGGTACACGCCTGGAATACACAAATATATGTGTTAAATAATAACTTTTACCCGTTAAACCGTTATTGTAACAAGTAATGTATATATATGTACCCTTTTTTTTTTTTGGGGGGTGGGAAATCATCAAATAACCCCTCCCGCTCTTGGGCAGAGCGAAAGGGAGTGTCAGACTTCTACTGACTAAAAACCACCCACGTTCCTTCTTAGCCCTTCATGTCGAGGCCGCGGTATCCCTTGCGAACAACCCGCAGCCTCGACAGATGTATATGTACCCTGTGTTCACAAAATAAATGAATTTGAATTTGAACTTGACATAGTTTATAAAGAAATGGTCAGCTCGCTAAAGTAGGTAAAGTTTTGAACTTATCAATGTTACCTTTTATCGGATTGCAGTAAACTGGGAAAAAAAAGGAAAAAAAAACTATAATACAGTTCATCATTTTCTGCCTAGCCTTTTCACTTAAACCTAAACCTAAGTTTGGGTCTACTTCCAGTCTAATCGGATACAACAGTATTTTACATGGAGCAACTGCCTATGTGACCTCAACAACTCTGCTAGGTTAAGTATACAATAGGGTAGTTAACTAAAAAAATCTAATTAGTCCGTCAGATAGATTTCCAAAAAATATTCGACACGTATTTTTTCTTTTTTCACGTAAACAAACAATGAAGACGATACAGTGCTTTGAAAACTCGTGTGACGTCATATTCTAAGACATTAGTAGGACATTTTATACCGGTGAGTGACGTCACGACCGGGGGGTCGTATAAAACGCGTCAAAGATTGGAGTGGGAACTCCAATCTTTAACGCGTTTTATCTTCGTCAATTGTTATTGATTTGATAAAACAAAAAATACGTTCCAATATTTTTCGATAACCTAACAGACGGACTAATTAGAATCATATTTTTTTTAGTCAGTAAACATCCCTATTCCCATAATAAAACTGGTTGTCAGACTTCAGCCACTGGCTACCGAAGTCCTGACGTGTGTAACGATAACGATTGTCAAAGATCTACAAATGACAGTAGCAGATGAAAATCTTTTAAAAATGCAGTTCTTTTTGCACTAAATAGGGCCAAATATAGACAAAACCCAAAAAAAAAAACCGCCTACAGAGTTGGTAACCACTCTGTAGTTTAGTTATACATAATAATATATTGAAAAGGCACTACGTCTAGTGAAACAGAGTCCGTTTTGCAACTTCATATCGCACCTTCAGCATGGTATGGACTTAACTAAAACATCTAAAAAATTGAGTTGCGAAATATTATAAAGACGAAAGTTTGTGAGTGTGTATGTTTGTTACTCTTTCACGCAAAACTACTGAACGGATTTGGATAAAATTTGGTACACATATAGTTTATAACCTGGATTAACACAGCAGTTTTTATCCCGATTTTATCTTCCCGTGGGATAATTTTCGAGTTGTAACGGGCAAAGCCGCTGGCAACAGCTAGTTCTACAATAAAAACGTCGTTTCTTTAATATTCACCTAAAAGTGCGTACGTTTTTGAGTTAAGTCCATATCATTCTGAAGGTGCGATATGTATTTCCACCATCAGGACATGCTTACCTTAGGGTTCTTGCACTCAGTAACGAAGGTGAAGTACTCGTCTCCAATCTTCTTGATCTCGAACTTGCCAGCTCCAGTACCCACATCAGATTCCTTCAGCTCCTCGGTACGGTTCACGATGACCGCACCGCAAGCGCGGGCCAGACGGTTGTTGTCGGTTTTACGCAGTCTGATGGAAGAAAAGAGGTTTGTTTAGCAATAAGATGGATGGATGAATTGATTTGTGTCTGTAGTCGTAATATTAACTTACACCTTTCTATTGTATCGAGTCTGGTTCTTCTAACCATACAGACAGATGTGTTGCTGGGGAGTTTGTTCCGCCACTTCTTCTTTCCAGCAAAAACACTAGGAAGTGTCGAAGGGTGGGCGTTTTGGGGGACTGTCTCTTGTAAATAAGTAAAGTAAAGTAAATTTTTACGTTCGAAAAGTGCTGATTATCAGCCTAGTTTGAATAAAATGACTTTTGATTTGAATTGATTTGATTGATTTAATGAATCATTGTGTTATGTTGGTATTTTGGCGCCTGAAAGACGGTAACAAGAATCATTTTTCTTGACGTGACCTGTCACCGTCTTTCGACCTTTACAAATAAATAAAATTAAAGTGTCTTTGTAATTTCAAAATAACAGAGTTTTACTGAATCCAATTTTTTGTCTACCTGTATGTTCCAGCTATCTCCGAAACGGCTGGATAGATTTTGACGGGACTTTTACTGGCTGATAGCTGATGTAATAAGGAGTAACTACAAGGAGCAATGTAGACTACTTGTATTTAAGAAAAGAAGATTATGGTTCTTTGTAAAAAAAACCCTCTGATTCAAATAGGGAAGTAATATTTTTATAATAACTTAACACCGAAGAAGGTCGCAAAGCACAGCTATTGTGAAATGATTTGTTCTTTAAATACACATACAAGAACGCATCGTTAGTTCTGATTTTAGGTCACGCGTCAAACTATAAAACTTATTAGCGACATCTGATAATATTATCACGCACATCTATGCAGCAAGTAAGAGAAAAACTGGTAGTCCTTTGATAGCTTGGGTTGCATGATATAAAGCTAGTATTTCAGAAAGACGCCAGATGGCGCTGTGCTCAATGAAATCTATCTCAAACTAATTCCGTAAGATCTTGGATTCTGATCTTACGAAATATTTTCAAGTTTATCTTTGGCTTTGAAACAACAACTGCAATAATGAGGTCTGTCTCCACAAATAGCGGTGTCAGATTGAATTAGCCACGGATCACGGCGAGTTGTATCTACTGACATCGTGATCTATACTATAAGCCTCAAAATATTAATGTTTTTACCCACAGTCCCCACGGATCACTCACCGCTCAACGTATGTGTAATCCGAACATGTGGTACCCCATTTTTGGTGAGTGTGAAATCACCAAGTGGCTCCTCCCGCTCTGGGCGGAGCGGAAGGAGCCATTTGGTTCAACTGACTAAAACCCACCCATGTTCCTTCTTAGCCCTTTGTGTTCCGGGGCTGCGGTATCTCTTTCGAACAACCCGCAGCCCCGGCAGGATGTTTTGTACCCGTTACAGGCAGAAATCGAGGTGGCGATAGATCCCTTTCTTGTAACGTCGGAACAATCGTTACCTGCGGATAGCAGTAATGCCAGCCTTGACGAGGTAGTGCTGTGCGAGGTCGGACACTCCTTTCTCCGTGAACACGATGTCGGGCTTCAGAGCGATGATGTCTTGGCACTGGCGCTGGACGTGCTCTTCTTCCAATTGGAGCAGCCTAGAGAAGTCCTGGATAGGGGAAGCGACAATTTAGAAACAGTACACCTTATTTTCACTGTAAAGTAGTGATTATATTCTTGGATAACTCACGACATTTATCCAAGAAAAAGTTTTGAAACTGACATGGTCACTAATTTTATCATTAACACTGAAAACGGGATATTTACCATGTTTTACTATTTGTTTTGAATTCCCAATATTTCAATGCTGTTCCATGCACCATAATCACGGATAAACTGAAGTTGTTGCAGGTGTTTTATTTTAATATAATATCCTGGTTTCAGTGTTAATGATAATGTTTATACAAAGTAACTTATGATTCATTAGCATTATGATTGTTCGATCTTATGACGGGCGGAAATAGATTTTTACATTTCAATGCTAGAAATTTTTGTGTAAAGTTTTATTAGAAACTGCCAAATTACATATGGCACGAAAAATGTTAAATATTTTTCACACAGTTCCCTCTTTGAGGTCACAGCTAAGAAAATGCGTTGATGCATACCGCTTCTTCCAAGATCTCAATATTGGTCTGGCTCTCTCCCTTCTTGTATTCCAGAGAGCAGTCAAGCAGTACGATACGCGGGTTCTCGATGTAGCGACGCATCTTAGGGTGGGTCACGTCCTTGTTGAACATGACTCCGTTGAGGACACGCGACTCCTCGATGGTACCGCCCGGAATCTTCTCCACTTTGGCGTAGCTGGAAAATGGGGCAGTGTTAATTAGTTTCATGCTTAATCATCTTTTAATACATTTATGAGAATGTGGAAGTGCCCTATATTGCTTACTAAGAAGAATAACGAACAATGAACAATTGACTACACTACAAGCATAAATAGTAAATATTTTAAACAAGCTAATTTGTTATAATGGATAGGAGTCGTCAAGCAGTGGGTGCCAGAAAACGTTGTCGTTGAAGGAGGCCTAGAAAAGGCTGGTGTGGCGACTAAGAAGCGTTTGGGACAGGTTGGACAGAGAAAAGAGTGGAAGGTTATGGGGGAGGCCTTTGCCCAACAGTGGGACAAGATAGCCTAAGAAAAAAAAAACATGTCACAAAACATTTCTATCCACTTCTTGCTTAGTTCTAGTAAAATATAGTTAGTTAGGCGATCCAAACAAATCTTCAAATGATCCTGCTATAATAGTGGTGCTAGCAAGGACTAGGTATTAACACTACGAATGGGTATAACAAATGAACAGAAACTTACTTTTTGATGTCAACCTCAATGCGCCCATTCTCGTTGACTGTGACAGTGTTGACGGCATCCAGAGAGATGTCTACAGCAAGGTCGGCCCAGCGACCAATGTACTTTGTGCCCACGCATGAACGAATCTGAAGAAAAAAAATTATGCTTAAGTTATTGTTTTCGAAAAACTCTTAATAGGGTTGTTACCAAAAAAATCTAATTAGTCCGTCAGATAGATTTCCAATAAATATTTTATCCTTTTTCACGTAAAGAAAAAATTAAGACGATACAGTGATTCGAAAAGTCGTGTGACGTCAAGCTTGGTAGATTTTTTACCACGAAGTGACGTCACAAGCCCCCACTCATGATCTTTGACACGTTTTATTTTCGTCGAATATTATTAATTTGATTAAACAAAAAACACGTGTCCAATATTTTTCGCTAATCTAACAGACTGACTAAACAGAATCACATTTCTTTTAGTGACGACACGTCCCTTTTATTGTGCTTGCCTTTGTGGAATAGGGCATTGTGGCTTTTAAGATTTTTCCATCAGAAATTTCTCGGTAGCAGCTATAGTCTAGATTTATGCCTGGTTGAATGCAATAGGCTTGGCCTCAATTACAGGGGACTTAAAAATACACCTCTACCTAACCCTTCAGGGTCGACAGGGGTGATATAATGCCATGTACAGTGTAAACTCTTTATAACGTTATCCTTTATAACAATAAACTCCCTGTAACGTTGAAGTGAGCCCAACTTGGTTGGTTTGCGTTAAAACCCACATATTGAAACACTCTTTATAGCGATACGCCATTCTCTATTACGAAGAAATGTGTTCATATTTGTAGACAGTAAATATTTATTATCGGTTGTAACGAGTCTTTTAAGCCTGTTACATACTATTGAATTCTTTGCTTTGATTTGTAGGCTCTGGTTGGTGTTGCCTTATGAAAATTCATTTTTTGTTGACTTGGATTCGTGAAGTGGTCACACTGATTTTTATTTTCGATGCTGTCAAATTGACTTTGACATTTCTTGCTTTTCGACCTACAGCCTGGAATCAATGGAGTGATTTTTGAGCGCTCCAATAAAATCTCAAAATATAACTTGAGATGGGCGGCATCTAGTCCCTAATTATGTGGTAGCCGATTGCCCTTGTCATGATCCTAATTGGATAGCCTTTATTTTTTAAGGTAAGCGAATTCTTTGTGATTTCGGTCCGTTCCGCGTTGTCATGGCTATTTTGATAGCAGACGCTAATAGTTTCCGATATTTAATTGTTTCAGGATCTTTTATCTTCATTTGATAATTATTTGCTTGGATTAATTCATCTACTGATGACCACATTTTGATTTTTGGAAGAAACGGTGAGTTTAATTGTATTTGTTCGTAACGACTCCTGCGTCGAATCGCCATTTTTTATCCGCTAACGATTATTCATGTTTGTTTTCAGCCACAAGGCGTTTTTTTTCCATATTACTTAAATTTTTGAACGCACGCCTACCAAAATGCATATATATCTTGGACCGCCGTTGGCAATCTCGGCGAATATCACCAAGATGCTCTTGGATAATCCATCAGGTTCCTAATTTAGTCGACGGAGTTTGGTATGGTTTATGATACATAACATCAATTTATTTTAAAAAGTGCAATAATGACAGGTCTTATAATAACAACAATTTTCTCTTAATTTTACACATTAGAGTTGTTAATGTTAGAAAGGAATTTTCAAACCAGCAGCCTTCGGGTAATAAAGTCGTTCTTACTTTTCATGATTGATTTTTATTGATGCCTTCCCGCTTGAAGATTAAAGGTCTCAAGCTCCCGCAGGTAAGTCTATCCTTGGCATAGTTTTGTGTGTACTCCAGGCGCCCGAATTTTCACTTTTACTTATTTTTATTTGGAGCACACCACACAGTTTAATTTAATTCATCTCCCACACACAAACTTTTTTTTTATTATTACAATTGTCGCTCAGCGAACAGGGACTTGAAGTAGGTTTGTCTGGTACTTAAATACTGTCATTATTGCACAATTATTAATTAACTTATGAGTCTATTGTTTGCATTAGTTTGTTCTACATTGTTACTTTAATAACTTTGTGTTTATTTTAATTTTTGACTCATAAGTAGTACTTAACCTAATTTGGTGAATCTTTGTAAACAATATTTGGTGTTTACTTATTGATAATTTTGTTTATTGACCTGTTTGTTTTAATAACATGTTTTTTTCTTAGCAAAACCAACAGAAATGTATAGCATTAACCGTGTTTTGTTGTTCTCAACAGTAAAGTTATTTTAAAAACTAAGTTTAACTTTTAAAGAAAATAATTTAATCTAATTGTAAGTACAATATTGTACATTTAATTTATCTAGATTTAAGCTGCTTGTAAGTGATTATTGCACTTTTAAAACGATAAAATTAACTTAGTAATTTTTCATGGGAATACCACATTGACTTCAATACTTAACCTCAAACTTGAGAATTTATTTTCAAACTCTTAACTTTTTGAAATTTAGTTTTTGCTTTTCGTTTGCTATTCGCCTTGCTGTTTGTTAGTCATGGACAAGGGAGTTCAGTCTCCGCCGCTTCAGGATTCGGGTGATGTCGATACCTGTACTGCTGTTGATGCTTATGCTCTCAGTTGATATCATAGGAATTCTACCTAAAACTTATTCTGGTCATAGATACATACTTTCGGTTGTAGACGTTTTTACTAAACATTGCTGGTTCTTTCCAATGATCAATGCTACCACTAGAGTAATTTGTAAACATTTTGAAAAAGAAATATTACTCAAATTTGGTTGTCCAAAAATAGTAGTTTGTGACAATGGAACTCAATTTACTTCAAAACATTTTGTAGATTTTTTGAAAGGTTTTAATATAACCAAAATATTTTATAATACTTTGTATACACCTCAAAATAACCCTGTTGAGAGATATAATAAAACGGTCGAAACCTGCATATCGTGTTTTGTTAAAGATGATCATAGAACTTGGTCAAGTTTTTTGCCCAATGTTCAATTGGCTTTAAATAATAGTGTAAACCTTGCTACTGAGTTTACTCCTAACTTTCTGATGTTTGGTAGGGAGCTTATTCTTGATGCGTCATTACATCACTTTAGTAGTTCTGTTGATAACTTATCTCAACTAGAAATTTCAAATAGGAATGCTTATGCAGTTTCTCTTAATTCACTTAGTGATATTTTTGTTAAAGTTCAAGCTTACTTGTTAAAGGGGTATAAGCGAAATGCCGCTTATTATAATAAAGGTCGGAAAGTCATTTCTTTTGGTGTGGGTGATATGGTGTGGAGAAGAAGTTTTGTTCAATCTCATGCTCCTGCATATTTTTCAGCTAAGCTTGCACCTAAGTTTGTAAAGTGTAAAATAACTGAAAAGGTTTCGGATAACGTTTATGTTTTGAAAGATTTAAATAAAGGTTCAGTGGGACGTTATCATGTTAAAGATATTATTAAATTTTAATTTGGTTTCCAAGTGTTAGTCTTGATTTTGATAAATTCTGTTTGAAGGTCGTTTTTGACAGTGTGATGTACGAGGGGATGGATGATAGGTTATCAACGATTTGAAAGATGTATGTTAGGTAACTTCTTATAAATTTATTGAATTTGAATTCTTAACATTCTAAAAATAAAACTTAGGCCATTCTTGTTAATTAAATACAATTTTTTTTCCACACTAAATGTTTTTCACACCGAAGGATCTTATTTTATGTTTTGTTCGTTTTTGTTGGATTGTATAAGATCTTATTTTTTAAGGGTAACCTTTTACCTGTTTACATTTTATTAGGATCTTATGTAACCCTACACTTCAGGTTATTTTTACCTTGAGATCAAAAACTTGAACTCAATTTCAAGTTTTTGTAATCTTTTTTTTTCATAGTTTGAAATCATTCTATTTTCTCTTCGTCATAAATAGTAATCGATTTTTAAATCTATTTTGTGCTGTTCATTGACAGAATTGTTTCTCATTTTTACTAGAGTTTCATTCTCTTTAATGATCGGATTTGACTTTGTTAGTAACGCGTTCATCCTGGACTTTACTTTTTAGGGTCATTCTGTAACCTTTGTTACAAAATGCCTTATTATTTTTTGAATCTTGGTGTAACTTTTGACCTTGATTTCGACTCTTTTTTCCATTGTGCTCGGAAAGTCGGTGGTGTTGTGCCGATCACGATGTGGGATTTCGGCTCCGGCCATATTTTTTCCTTTTTCCATTGTGTTGGACATTGTTGTTCCAATCACAATGCGGGATTTTTTTTTTGACTTTCGTCATTCTTTTTTCTTTGCGTTCGGAAGTTCGGTGGTGATGTGCCGATCGCATTGTGAAACTTTGGCTTTCGCCTTTTCGTTATTGAGATTTCTCATTGGAGATCTCAATGATTTTTTGTGTTTGTCTGTGTTTGGGAGATTGGTAGTGTTGAGCCAGTCACAGCAACATTCTTTTACAGCTATTGTGCTCGGGAATTCGGTGGTGATGAGCCGATCACAGTACGCTTTCCTTTGTTTCGTTGCAGGTTGTGCCTGTAACAATATTTTAAATAAGGTCTTTCAGCTTTATTTAAAAACTTTTGTTTGGAGTTTCAATTTTTTTTGGATTGTTGGATACGGAGTTAGTCAGTGGCAATAGAGCCTAACTGCACTCATAGAGATGGTAGAGTTGGAAGCAGTTGACATAGTAGTCAGTGGCGATAGTGCCTAACTGCACTCAAAGTTGTACTGTTCCAAGTGGTTTGAAATTTTTAGTCAGTGGCGATGGTGCCTAACTGCACTAAAAATTGTAGTTTGTATTGGTAAATTGTTCGAATTCGTTTGAAATTTTTAGTCAGTGGCTATAGTGCCTAACTGCACTAAAAATTGTAGTTTGTATTGGTAAATTGTTCGAATTCGTTTGAAATTTGTAGTCAGTGGCTATAGTGCCTAACTGCACTGTTTTGGAGTTTAGAAGCGCTAAGAGATTTCTCTCTTCGTTTCATTTAACTAGTTTTTATAACTTATATTTTTTTCTGTTTTTCACAGATTTCATTTTTGACTTTTTGTCATTTGCATGTTTTTACTTTTATTAAATTCTTGAGACCTTGTCGTTTGACATGTTCAGAATTCATTTACACTTCGAATCTTTTATGATTCTTTTCTTTTTTTGGATTTAGAAAGTTGTTAAGACTGGTCTATTGTGTTGAAGATTTCTTTCTAATAAAAGAAAGTTCCTTTCTTTTATTTTCGGGGAGGGATGTAATGTAACGAGTCTTTTAAGCCTGTTACATACTATTGAATTCTTTGCTTTGATTTGTAGGCTCTGGTTGGTGTTGCCTTATGAAAATTCATTTTTTGTTGACTTGGATTCGTGAAGTGGTCACACTGATTTTTATTTTCGATGCTGTCAAATTGACTTTGACATTTCTTGCTTTTCGACCTACAGCCTGGAATCAATGGAGTGATTTTTGAGCGCTCCAATAAAATCTCAAAATATAACTTGAGATGGGCGGCATCTAGTCCCTAATTATGTGGTAGCCGATTGCCCTTGTCATGATCCTAATTGGATAGCCTTTATTTTTTAAGGTAAGCGAATTCTTTGTGATTTCGGTCCGTTCCGCGTTGTCATGGCTATTTTGATAGCAGACGCTAATAGTTTCCGATATTTAATTGTTTCAGGATCTTTTATCTTCATTTGATAATTATTTGCTTGGATTAATTCATCTACTGATGACCACATTTTGATTTTTGGAAGAAACGGTGAGTTTAATTGTATTTGTTCGTAACGACTCCTGCGTCGAATCGCCATTTTTTATCCGCTAACGATTATTCATGTTTGTTTTCAGCCACAAGGCGTTTTTTTTCCATATTACTTAAATTTTTGAACGCACGCCTACCAAAATGCATATATATCTTGGACCGCCGTTGGCAATCTCGGCGAATATCACCAAGATGCTCTTGGATAATCCATCAGGTTCCTAATTTAGTCGACGGAGTTTGGTATGGTTTATGATACATAACATCAATTTATTTTAAAAAGTGCAATAATGACAGGTCTTATAATAACAACAATTTTCTCTTAATTTTACACATTAGAGTTGTTAATGTTAGAAAGGAATTTTCAAACCAGCAGCCTTCGGGTAATAAAGTCGTTCTTACTTTTCATGATTGATTTTTATTGATGCCTTCCCGCTTGAAGATTAAAGGTCTCAAGCTCCCGCAGGTAAGTCTATCCTTGGCATAGTTTTGTGTGTACTCCAGGCGCCCGAATTTTCACTTTTACTTATTTTTATTTGGAGCACACCACACAGTTTAATTTAATTCATCTCCCACACACAAACTTTTTTTTTATTATTACACGGTATTATTGTTTATGTTATGTTATCAGGTAACAAAAGACTTTGAAGCTCCGAAACATCCGAGGTCGGTCTAGCTTTTGTTATCCTTAATTGCCTTGAACACGTGCAGTAAGACGCATTGTTTTCTCGGAAGTGATGGTCTTCGACCAAGCATACTGGGTTTTGGCAATTTGGTTGTTTTTTTGTTCACTCCATATAACGATAACTCTCTATAACTACAAAAATGCTCAGTCCCTTGAGTTTCGTTATAAAGAGTTTACACTGTATTTTATGTATTTTTATCAAATTATTGCTTTTCTATTATGAAATATTACCTAGCATTCGCCCAGCCCAATATTGAGATTATGCTGGCAGGTAGTAACAGTGAGTACACTTCCAATCTAACCTGATGCAGCTGAGTACCAGTATTTTTCATGCCTGCCTTTCCAACCTCAAAATCTAGTTAGTGTTGGGTAATACAATACCTATGGCAAGACTGTTGTCAGACTTTCGGCCACTACACAATGTAATGACTTTCTAAGATCTACAAGTGGTAGCCGGGATCAACAACTTAATCTGTTTTATTGTATGCAGCAGTAAATCCATTAATTAAGGTTCACACTTTACCGTCACCCAATACACCAAAATCTGAAGCTTCTTGATACTAAAGCTGTGTATAAATAGGAAACATATTCAAAACTATACTCACAACATCCTTCAACTTGTCTCTATCATTCAAGTCAATTGGAATGGAGATCTTATCCTGCAGCAGTTTGACAGCATCCTCGAGTGCCTGCCTGTACTGCCTGATGATCACTGTGGGGTGGATGTTCTGGGCTAAGAACTGTTCAGCTACGGCTAACATCTCTCCGGCAAGGACGATGACTGATGTTGTGCCATCACCAACCTAAAAGAAGAAATTATTAGTATTGAAAATGTAGTATAAAATATTGGGTTTTGGGATTTATGAAAATAATGTTTAGTGGTTTTTTTATGACTAGTTGTGCCCTTTTTCAGCTTTTAGCCTGGCCCTAGAAGTATGGAGGACAACTATAAAATTTCACCAAAATCAGTTTAGTACTTGAGGACTATATTTGTAGGACACAAACAGATATAGATACTGTAAGGACTGACAACAGTTTTTAGTAAATTATTTTATACAGAAATTTATAATACTTCAAAATTTTTTCCTATTATCCTAAAACCTAGATAAATATTGCATTTAGTCCAGACATTATAAATACTAGTAGTAGTAATCGGTGTGTGAGTATGACGAGATGTTTGAATGTGGATGAGGCAAAAGGAGTATGTAAGGATCGTAGCAAGTAGTGTTCTGTGGTTTCTGCCTACCCACAAGGGAAAAGGGTGTGAGTTTATGTATGTATGTATTATAAATACAGTTTTTTTGTAACAGGTGCTGTACAAAAACCTACAATAGTTACAGAAATTATTACCAACATGCATTTCTTAATTATCATGTATCTATTTATATTTTAAATTAAGATTTATTTCATAGTTTGCAACTTTTCATGCTTTTAATGAGCTGAACGCAAGTTAACTATCTCAAAGCTCAAGTATAGTAAATAATGGATAGAAGATACTCGGCCATTTAGATGAAATTTACATTTTACTCCCACACAATAAAATACAAAATGACTCACTGAACAAACCTAGATTAATAAAATTAATTAATAAATATCTCAATTCCATTTTCCTACGTTTTAAATCAAGTTCTTCTACAGATTTATACTTCTATAAAGAGAAGACTCAATAGTCTTCTCAATAAGACAAAGACATCAAAACTAATCAATCTTTGAGACAGTCATTTTCTAACCTCTTCATCTTGAGTTCTGGCGATTTCAATCATGAATTTAGCGGCCGGGTGCTGCACGGTGATCTCACGGAGGATAGCATTCCCGTCGTTGGTCATCACGATACCACCCATCGGGTCCATCAACATTTTCAACATAGCCTGAGGCCCGAGGCATGTTCGAATAACGTCGGCTATTGTCTAAAATAAACCCAACAAAATAAGTTTTAGTATTCTATGTGACAGATTTTAGTGAAAATAGTCCATTAAAAGTATCTTTAGCATCAATTCACCTTTCCAGCGTTTATATTTTCCAGTTGAACCTTCCGGCCGGACTCACGTTTTGTGTTTTGGCCTGCAATGGTCACATGAATTAAAACACGGTTTATAACCACTGAAACACAGAAAATAAGTCATTTTACTTACTGAGCACTAATATAGGTTGGTTTCCGTACATTTTGATAGTTCTTTTAATAAACTAAATTCCGTGAAACAAATTATTTCTTCCAGAATATCTAAGAACTTCAAGAGATTCACAAAATCGCGTGGTGAATGAAATGTTGCCAGAAACAAGAATTCAGTTTCATAAAAATGTATCTTTTTTTATTCACCAGATTAATAAAAAAAGAAGAGTATACATAGAAATGAAGAAAAGAATGAACCAACGTCCTCTTTCTTAAATATTTTTATAAATTCTTATCATTTGAACCATTGAACCATCAGAACCATGTTATTTTAACCATTTTTTTTTATTTATCTTCTCCTTTTTGTGTTTGGCAAGTTTAAAACATGGCTGTCAAATCTCATAATTGCCAACGCTCAAATTAGAATATTAAATCCTATTGCTATAATTTTAATTTATTCTGTTTGTTGACATTATTTTGGGAAAGATAAATGTACATGAAAAGAATATTCTATAATAGCTTTTTGACTTTATATCATATGAATAAATTGACTTACCGAGTCAGCATAATATTCGACAAGCATTTATTTCTACTGGCTGCCAATAGATGGCGGTAAAATCGCATTTTTTTATGAAATCTTTGAAGTATAGTAATAACGTCTTGTACTTACTATACTGTATGCACTTACTTAGATGGGTACCCACCAGTCCTCTCAGTAATATTTTTCAGTCTCAGTCTAACAATACTGTTGTGTTATTGTGGTTTTTTATTAGTAATTTCTTAGCAGCAGACCGAAGATACTTAATTAATAACGGCTGGCATGGTTGTCGTGGTGGCTCTAGCAGTTGACTGGTGCTTTACGTGTCGCGGGTTTGACCCCCGCACGGAACAAATATTTATATGGTCAACAGATAGTTGTTCCTGGCCTGGGTATTTGTGTATGTGAGCATAAATTTCTGTGAACACACCCACGAAACAGTAGAAATTCCTAGTGTGGGGCAATGTTTATTAAAAAAAAAGAAGAAAAGAAAGATTAACATCACACCTGTTATCCTCGCAAGTTAAACTGAGGTGTACCCAAGTGTACACCCACATTTCGCCAGTTATGTTCAAGCAGACTGGGACCCGAAATCAGCCCGGGCATTTTAGAGACGATCGGCCCTCCACTAGTCCACTCTCAAGAGAAAGAAAAACAAACAAATTTTGAATCCACTGAAGAAAACATTTAGAATAGAATTTTAGGCTGAAATGCTAGGCTGCGACTTGAAAAGAATCAGGACTACAAGAGCGAGCGAAGCGAGCTCGAGAATCTCGACCCTTACACAAGCGTTACTTGGTCGACAGTCAAAGGCAAGATTCAAGAGGCAGTAGCTAATAAGCCGCAAGAGCGAGCGAAGTGAGCACAAATTTTGTTTTTGACACTGTGCCCTGTACAGGTAAGAATTGCTTCGACCTATTGGAGTTACTTGTTCGACTTTGACAATGTAATTTATTCGAGGCTAGCTGAAAATCTAGCTCTAAAAATAGGCTCTTGCTATTTTTGGAGCTAGATTTTCAGCTAGCCTCGAATAAATTAATAATATGATATTATGTAATTTGAGATCAAAATAACACATGTTCTATTTTTTGCAATCTTGTCTTTGCATGTTAAAATTACCTCTCGGGTAATTAATGGGGCTCCTAATTAGTTCAGCCTCAGTCTATAGGCAGAGGAACACCACTTAGAGAGACGCAGAAAAACAGAGCCTTCATGTTAAAATTTTGTCCATCGGGCATTTGCCCAATTTGCTCTATGGCCAGTCCGGGCCTGTGTTCAAGTCCCATGCACATAGGGGACCTATTGCCACCAACCAGGCACAAATCCAGAATCGTGGCTGCTACTGAGAAGTTTGGAAGATGGTAGTGTGATACCCTCGAACCTCTTACCGAACTGGAAAGCACTAGGTCTCACCCCTGATTTTCTTCTTCTCTGTCGTCACACTCTTGGCAGAGTGGTCGCCATGACTGGGGTTGTGGCAAGCTTCACAATTCGTCGCCATTCCTTTCGTACTGTTGCTTGCTTCGTGCATTCGTGGAGTGGACCATTAGGTGTAGGTTTGATTTGGTCGGTCCAGCGCATTGATGATCTACCGCGCGCCCTCGTACTCTCAGTTTTGCCCTGAACCACTTAAAAAAACGTTGCCCCACACTAAGAATTTCTCCTGTATCGTGGGTGCGTTCACAAACATTTAAACTCACATGCGCAAACACCCAGATCAACAACAACAAAAACAACTGCAGGCCATACAAATATTTTTTCCGTGCGAGGATCGAACCCGCGACACGCACGCAGCGCAGATGTCCAATCGCTCAACCACTACACCAACCGTGTCGTCTAATCTGACGAATTCACAACCTCCTCATTTTGGAAGTCGGTTAAAAAGACTCCTTTTGCTCTGGGGTCTAGGTTTGTTTGGAGCTAGACATTTAAGCGCCGAGACTGGCGCAAATTCAGAAAATCTAATGAGCAAACATTGGGAACTAAATTGAGACTTGGTTTACTTAGGGGGCAGTCAATTGCTTGAGCCACTGCGCCAACCGTGTCGTCATCATCATATTAAATTATAATGATGGCCTTACAATATTATTTCAACACGGCTACCTATCATTATTATAGTACGGAGCTAATGGACACTACTGAAAGTGCCAAACGGAGTAGTAAAGTTTAGTATCAGAAAGAAAGTCTTCTCACACTCCGTAACCAAAAGTACAGTCAAACAAGCTAATAAGTATAGGTACAGGTAGAGTTCTTTATAATTGTAGAACACTGAAAATATTTATTGCAATTTTGTTTTTTTATAGTGTTTCGCATTTTGCGACTGATGTCAAACGCTGTATCGTTTGACATCAGTCTCTAAATGTATCTGTATAATCCTAAAAGTAAATTCAAGTTAGCTGGCTGTATTAACCAATGTAATCGATATAAAAAATCTCAAAAAAACTTACTGCGGTATACCCGCAGTAAGATTTTTTCGCCGTAATAGTTATATCCCACTAGGGAATTAGGGATATAGCTATATTAGAGTCTAGAGAGCGAGCTAAGCGAGCGAACTAGGATCCTCTTTGAACTCAACATGTGCGAGTCGGGAATTGTCAAGTCCCGAGTTCGTTTCACTTATAATTATTTCACTTATTGGTTTAGTAAGATACTTATAAATTGCTTTTATATTATTATCTTACGGAATTTAGCTATATTCCCAGGGATATAACAATATCACTGCTAAAACTATCTTACTGTGACAGATCATCATCTTCCTGCCCTTATCCCATTCTATTAGGGGTCGGCGCAACACGTTTTCTGCCTTCATTCTACCCTGTTAGACATCACGGTGGCATTTATTTCTTTCTCTTTCATAGAATAGGGATGTTTACTGACTAAATAAATATGATTCTAACTAGTCCGTCTGTGAGATTATCGAAACATATTGGATATGTATTTTTTGTTTTATCAAATCAATAAAAATTGACGAAGATAAAACGTGTCAAAGATTTGAGTGGGGGAGTGAGGGGGTGGTGTGGTGGTGGCGTCACTCGCCGCTAAATATTGTCTTAGAATATGACGTTACACGAGTTTTCAAAGCACTGTATCGTCTTCATTGTTTGTTTACGTGAAAAAAGAAAAAACACGTGTCCAATATTTTTTGGAAATCTATCTGACGGACTAATTAGTTTTTTTTATAAACTACCCTATTTCTCACACAATCCTTCCATCTTTTCTTTGGCCTTCCTCTCCAAATAAAAGATGGATGAATTTTGTCCTGTGATTGCTACAGAACAATCACTATATTTTAACTAAGTTTTCTCCTGATTACTCTTTACTCGGAATTAAGGTTTTTCATAGCACTAGTGGTTCTCAATGAAACACAGGGTTGAATACAAGGATCACTTTAATATAATACTCATAAGTAGGTACAACATTTGCATATTTAGGATTAAGTTATATCATAAAACGTTAAAGGTCATTAAATATACAGACTAGACACTGAGATCATTTTGTTACAATTTCTCGCAAAGGAGAGGATAATTCAACATTTATCAAGTAATATTCAAAGCTATACATTTTTAAATTGGTTATAAATAGTTTTAATCTATGATATCATCATCATCAATGTCAGACGATTCAGCTTTGGTATCGTCATCTTTGCTCATCTTAGCATTTTCCTTAACATCCTGCAAGTTGTGAAGATCCTCATATACGCGCTTCAGATTCCTCATTATATATGAAGTCCCGTTAACTTTGCCTGCTGGTTTCGAACCAGAATGATCAAAGTATTTCTCTGATTCAGTAGCCATGTTACCTGAGCGAACAGGTACGGAGAAAGCTGACACATGCCGAGGCCGCTGCCCGAAATCTCTGCCAAGCCTCTTGTCTAACCCCGGATCTTCCCTCGTCTCCTGGTTATTCTCCATACCTTCAGCTAAAGCCCGCTTTCTATCATAAATGTGTCCAGATACACGCAGATCTATGAAGAAATTTAGAGGGTCTACGCCAAAACCTCCAGGGTTGTAAAGAGGCGGATACCACATTGGCGGGGGTGGTGGAAGAATTAAGTTTGATTGTGGAACTGATGAAGCCTCGGGGCCGCGTCCGACGCAAGGGGAAGGTTTTGGCAGTTCTTCTGTTCCAACGTCTACATAAGTAGACTGTCTACCGGGCGGGCCAGGGCTACTACTCGGTTTCACTTGTTCAACCTTAGGCGATAACCTCCTTGGTGACGGCTCACGAACCCTGGAATGTTTGTCCACAGTTAGTTCCAAAGGAACTTCTGGTCGTGTATCTGGTTCTTTCTTCTCTTCCTCGTGTTTGGGCCAGTCACGTCGCCAATCATTTTCGTTTTCAGCGAAGTATTTGTGCGTGCGGCGCTTGAAGCGACGATGGTAATGTGGAGGTCTGCAGCCGTGTCGCGCATTGACAAAAGACCGAAGCATTTCGCTGAAGAAGAACGCATGGGGCTGAAGCGGCAAAGCGCTGAAGAGGTACGGTGGAGTGGCAGCAAGGAGGCGGGAGACCAGTTCTGTATTCCTCAGTTCCCGTACATGAGTTTTGTTCGGTCCCTCGGTAGGAGATTTCTCCTCTTGCACGGAACTCATCCTGTAACAAAAGAATTCGTGTTAGAATTTAAATCAATTCGCAAATGAGCGAGTGAGCCCTGCCGGGGATCGTGATGTGAATGAGATGCGATGCACTTGAATGAGGGTGTTTTGACCACTTTATAATGTACGATTCGACTTGTGTAGATATGCGAGTTGTGTAGGTAGGTATGTGATATTTATGTGAGTTGTGTAGGTATGTATGTGTGTATTTTACTTTTATATTATTGTCTGGATCTAATCTGTCAAAATCAAAATCAAAACTCATTTATTCAAACTAGGCTGATAATCAGCACTTTTCGAACGTCAAAATTTACTTTACTTTACTTATTTACAAGTGACAGTCCCCCAAAACGCCCACCCTTCGACACTTCCTAGTGTTTTTGCTGGAAAGAAGAAGTGGCGGAACAAACTCTCCAGCAACACATCTGTCTGTTTGGTTAGAAGAACCAGACTCGATACAATACTATGGTGTAAGTTAATATTACGATTGACTACAATCAGTAATAAAAGGTATATAATAATAAAACATAAAAAAGACATAACATATTATATCAGTAAACTAATTTTGGAGAAAGAACATAAAATTACAAACATTGTCTTGTGTTCAACTCAACGACCTATTATATTATTACTATAGCTATTCTTATCATTTAAGTAGTCGTTAATGGAATAGTAAGCTTTTGAACAAAGATTAGATTTCACTTTGGCTTTAAATGCATTAAATGGCAAGTCTAAAAAAGAAGATGGCAGTTTGTTATAATGAGTGTAATGTTGCTATAATGAGTGATAAATAAATAAATGCAATAGAATAAGTATTCAACGTCTTGTTATTGCAAGAGCTCTCTCACAGAGCAGAGGGTAAGTAGATTTCATCATAATACCTATGCATCTAAGAAAGAGTCGAGTATTTTTACTTTACCCAAAATATAACATATAAAAACATCACATCGTCCGATGGAACGGACTGGTATTCAGGGGCATCTGACACAAGATTTTTACAGATAGCGTAGGTACCGAAGTATCTGCCAATCTGGTATCCGCAGCAAGTCAAGAGTTCGGTCCGGTTTGACTAAACCTTAACTACTTGTTGTTCAACCATCATACGATGAAAAGACGAAAACAAACCCATTTCTGAACAAAAAACTTACACAATTTCCAGAAACGCAGTTTATCCATATCACGATACGATTTCCCTATCCCAGAGATAAAATCGTACACTCTAAACGCGCCAATCTCAGCTAAGCGTGAGTGCAGAGTGAACGACTGTCTCGTTCACTCGTTCTCTCGTACAGTCGTACAGTCGGCCGGTGATTATCGCGGCTCGTCGTCCGCGAACAATGCGTCCGACGCTATTATGTCTAAGTACTGCATTTGTGTTGATGAGATACCCACTGCGATGTACTTGCAAGTAAAGGATACGCTTTGTCTGCTGCGGAATGGGAGATAGAATTTATATTTGTGAGCGTAGACGCAAGAAAATGGAGTTTCACGCCTAGGAAAACTTCGGTGATGAACATATACATAAAATCTACATAAAAGAGCTCTTATTGACTGATAGACAAAGTAGGAGTCGTGTAGGAAATATTTTTGGAAATGTATTTTTTAAATCACTTCATCAAAAACTGGCTCTTATCACATCTACGATATTTGATATGACCTAATATACTTCGACAGTGTATTGAAAAATGTCGTTTGTTCAAGTGGGTTTTACTGCAGTTTTCGACTCAATGTGACACTAACAAAGTTTCCCTCCCCCCCCCCCCCCCCAATATGTATCAAAATGCACTATTGCTAATCGGGTTAAATAGGGGATGAACATTTGTATGTAAGTTCAACATCGGTTCCATCTAGTTTTAAAATATAATATGATATGACATGATCTGTAAACGTGTCGTATAACCAATTTACAAACGAACATGAGTTTTGAATCATCATCCTTGAAGATAAAAAAATCCATCTCACACATTATAGAAAAGAAAGAAAGAAAAAATATTTATTTATCGCAGAAACATGACGAGCATTTAAAGAGATACAATAAAAAGCAGTAACGCTTATAGCAGCATTGCTTGTAGCTTTATAACTGCATGGACAAAAGCTTTACGCTTGGCCCTATAATCTCATTAGCTTTTTAAAGAATCTATTCCGTCACCAAAATCTCCCATCACAAGTTTATTAGAAAAACAACTGACAAATAAGTTTGTTTGCACTCCTATTAATTACAACGCGGTGACGCATGACGTCACAGCACACCATTCAAAAATAGAACAAAATATTCCAAATTCAAACTGCCTCTACCGTTGCGAGTGATATAGTGACGTTCTACATCCGCGGTGTCGGTTCGTCTGTCCACATCGATTTTTCAGCTCATCGGTGTTTTATTGGCAATATTCGAATGACGATACATCCGCATTCCGATAGCTCGCTGCGGATTTGTTTTTGGTTTCCTTTTTCGATGCGGCGAGCCCGACGGAATATAATTTGAAGTCTCTTTTAAACGGAACGTCGGCATTTTCTTTCAATTTATACACGATATTTCTATCCTGTCGATTTTTGGGTGGTTGTACTGCGTATTGAAATCTAGTCTATGTACCTATTCAGTTCACCCAATAAAACCTCTATACAGACAGTATATTAATTTCCAATCCTTTAATCGTGCACCGCACTATTGGATCAACAACAAAGGACTTCTCTAATAAGGGTGGCATAGGAATTAAATGTCACATTACCATATCACTGAGTTTGAAGTGAAAGCGATATATATCGGATTTGCAACAATACAGGCGTGGGTGGGGAGGCTGGGGAGATGTTCACAATAAATTCAGAGTGGTGTATCTCTATTCAAACAGTTGATACGAAGCGTGAATCTTACGTTCGCGACGATGAGCAAACATGACGGGGGATGCCCCATCTCCCCCTAACGTCCGCGTTTAAAATGTTCGTAACGTTTTTTAATATTGAGGATAAGGGATTTGTTGCTTATTTTTATGTTGGCAGAACGTTGTAGATACTTTTGCGTGGTTGATGGTGTATATAAAATAGCTTGTGGTCATTTAGGCAGAGACGCTACGAGATGCTACGAAAACGCTACGAGACAGCTACGAAAACGCTACGTGGCGCTACTTATAAGAGAAAGAACAATCATTATACAATTTACTTTAGCAATGATTACTTTCGAAGAGGTTGGAAGATTTTTATATAAAACTAGAGCGGCCTAACTTCCCTTTCATTTTATTTTATTTAAAAAAAACTATATTAAGATAGCTCATGAAATCGAAAATTAAATCTAGAAAACTTGACTCTTTAGGACATTTTGTCACAGGCAAACAATATCAATATCTAGGTTTTGTGAGTGACCGCAACTTTGAAAAAAAAAATGTCGGAATAGGCAGGCCAATTAATTCCAACCTCCTTAAAAACAATGCACATTATAGCATAACAATTATTATTTCGGTATATTTAAATCCATATATTTAATAGACTATTTAAGTAAATAAAATTGTAGGTTTGAAAACATAACATTTCAAAAGGTTTCCAAACAAAAAGGTATGCGTAGGCATACGGTAACACGATACGTGGAACAAATGTAGACAGGAATAAAATTGGAATGGTTACATTTCTGTTGCTTATTCTGAATAGGATGAAATTGTACAGCAAACAAAAATAAAACATACTAACATGTAGGTTTACAGTTGTGTGATATAGGTACAAGGTACTGTTAGTCATTTTAATCATCGATATTTTATTTACAGAGGAGCTTTTGTTTTTTTTTTCAATTCAATTCATTTATTTAACTCGGACACAAAGATCCATACATTATGTTAGTAGGCAGTTAATTTATCAAAAACACATACACAATACCAAATTATAACTTTAAAATAAAATTAAAAATGAAATATTAGAAATAAAATTAATAAGTCTTCTTTTTTTTAGGTTTTTTTTTTTGGATGGGTGGAAATCATCAAATGACTCCTCCCGCTCTAGGCGGAGCGGTAGTTAGTGTCAGAGTTCTACCGACTAAAAATCACCCAGGTTAATTCCTTCTTAACCCTTTGTGTCCGAAGCCGCGGTATCTCTTTCGACTTGCCTGGAGCATTTATACGAGTAGAGGAGCTCGTGGTCTAATAATAACAGCCGCGCCGCGCTTGCCTAGGTTACTTCGTGGGTGGGTGCCCACCCATTACATACCGAGTTTCCTCCGTGCCTCTGGTCCCGGCTGTTTTATGTAGATCTTTGCCGGTCGGTACACGTAGTGGTCTGAAAGTCTGACATCCAGTCTTACCAAGGGGTTTATTATAACCCAGTACAAAGTGGGTTGTCGAGGTCAAATAGCCAGTCTCTCCATTTAAAGTACTAGTATTCAGCTGCATAGACTGGAAGCCAACCCCAACATGTTTGGGAAAAGGCTAGGCAGATTATGATGATGACATGTGTAAAACTATGTTGAGAGAATAAAAGGCGATAATGTTTAACTAGGAGCAGTTTGATGCAATCACCAATTTGTCTGCCAACTGAGGTGGTGATAAACGCAAAATTAATCACCATTTTCTATTATGTGAACACTTGAAAAGTTTAACAAAGCAAAGCCAACGAGTAAACCGTCAGCAACGAATTGAAAAAAAAATCACAGCGAGAAAAAAAAATCAAAGCTACTGTAAAAGTACACAAAAAATTCAATTAGGCAGCTCACAGCAACGCGTGGATTTTAGCGACAAATTCGCCCAACGCTGAGCGGCAAAACCACATTTTTAAACAAGATAAATATAAAGGAAATGCCACTTTATGGCTTTGGAATAAGGGTGTGGGTAATGCGGGGGAAGTGGTAAATAATATGGTTGTGGAGGTGTTTCGTCACACGGCAGCGAACGTTAATTTCCATATTAAAACCGTCACAAAGGAAGCAGATTCAAAAACCGCTCCGCGGGCGGTGAAAGAGAAGCTAGGATGTGGTATGAAAATATGAGTTGGAAAATGGATGCGGTAATGTTGATGGGAAGAATGTTTTTAACCAACAGTATTGTAATTGCTATTAGAAAATCATTTGATCAAATGTTTGCTTGGGAAAAGTGTAAAATTGATTATTTTACACTATTACTTATAAAATATTAGTTTATGACTATGCTATTATTTGTGTTGTATTACCTTCTTTTAATCAAAAAATTGTGTTTTTTTAACAAAGTAGGTAGTATAGGTTACATGTACAATTTGCACACGTGTTTGCCCTTGGTAATATGGGACAAGGGCAGGAAAATTAAACGTGCTTGCCATAAAGTGTCGTAAAACTAGAACAAATTTAAATTACCGAGCCATTTCTACAACTGCAAAAAACCTCATCCAAACCATCACACCTCCGCAACGCAAACAATATTGCGCGCAGATACCGGCGGGGTATGATAATCGCGTCAAAACGCACGTGAAGTGCCTCCGACGCTGTGGGGGTGAGGCGAGGGGGTGAAGAGGGGGTGCTAAGCCGATGACGGCTTTAAAACGCAGATTATCCCACAAGTACGCTATCAAAGAGGTATGATTTATTGCTACCTCATTGTGTGCGGATTAATTTCTTTATGACGATTTTGAGGATCTTTGATGTGTTTGAGTTTTTGGTAATTGATTGATGGTTGGTGCTGGGTTTGGACTGGTGTATTACTTCGTTTATTAAAGGGAGAAGCGCCAGAGTATCCCTCGAAATAAAATTTTCTCACGCATTTGCAGTTGTATGTTGGTTAAAACAAGACACGCTGCAGGACACGGATACTTATTATTTAAACTTTTTTGATAAGATCTGAACATTGTGGTTTGTGAACTAGATTATATGACAGAAACTACAATATTGATATTTTAAAATAATTATTCTTAACCAGTTTCATAAAAATATATTATTTGGATAACTTTTCGTAACAAAACTACCTTTCTGTTCCGTGGGAACTACGAAGATATTTGAATTGAAAATACAATAATCCTACTACATTTTAAATTCATCAACTTATGAAAATATGATATGTAAGTAATTTTTTCCATTTTAAAATCGACGCATTTACGCTACAGTCACTCGTGCGAAGGCCTCGGCCTTTATTTCCTATTGAAATACATTGACTTTTGAAAGCTTTTCCGGTTTTCATATCCACACATCAATATTTTTTTCAAAACGGTAGCAAAAATTGTCTCTTTTTCGACGTCCGTCAAAGGTTCCCATTCACGAATAGAACAAAAAGGTGCATGTTAGTCTGGCACTGCTTTTATGCCGTATGTGCACTATAGAACACCGTCAAATGCGGTTCAGGGGATTTAAAAGGCACGCAAAATGGAGATATGTGTGGAGTCTCACAGAATGATTTGGTTTTAAGTAATTTCAGTTTTGTAAAGCAAAATGTTAGCTTTATATGTAGGTATATCAGGAAAGGCCACTGGTGTTTACCCCATACAATTTATGTATCATTTATTCTCTTGTTTAGTCCTTGGAAAATTAAATTAGAGCTGAGAACTGGTAGGGATGGATATAGATTATACTTATTATAATATTGTTATTATTTCAAAAAGTTGTTATTTCAGTTTACAAATCAACTTGATAGACTCTAGAGCGTCTTTGGTTATGTTTTGTTAGTTAATCTGATTTTCAGTAACCGGAGAATCGCAGACATTCTCAACATCATTTCGACCAATGCAATTTTCACGACCCTACCATTTCCAATTTATCGCATCCTCGCTTAAATAACTGCCAAAAAAAGGCCAAAAAGTCCATTAGCCGCTCTGGCATCGAACCCGGAACCACGGTACACTAATCAAGCAGCCCAGTCGACTAGAAACCTGAATGTACCCAATTTCCTAACCAGATCCATCTCCAGATACCAACTGTATTATGACCGAGTGAATGTAATGAACGAATGAATGTAATGACGCTTGAATGAACGATTGCGGATCGTTTTGAGGACGTTTTTTGGTGGTGAGTTGTGACGATGTACGGAATAAATATTGGTGGGTGTTATATATGGTACTTTTTCTTCTTAATCAAAGCTTATTTTGGTGCTTGTTTGTAAAGATTGTTTGTAGTTTCTGATTATTTTAGTTTCTTAGTCTTCTTGTTTATCACACGATAAACCTAACCTAACCAGCCTAACCTGATGTCAGAGTTTTTATGCCACACGTAGACTTCTGACTTTTGCTTTACATACCGTCGAAAATATCTCTCAGACATACTGGTTTCCTCACGATGTTCATATATATCACTGATGGATCTGGATATTGGGTTCGAACTCGACATCGACTTGGCAGTCCGACGGTCACGCCACTAAACTATCACTAAAATAAAAATAAATAAATAATAAATTTATTTCAGTAACTATACAAACTTCTACAATACACACCACCACCACCACTGCCATCACCACCACCACTCCATCACTGCTTTATTATTAGTGTCCAATTTTCACCAATTAATTGTTTCCATTTTTAAATTGGTTTTTTATTCTTTAAACTGTACCTATTTTGTTAATAAATAACTGTATCACCAAGTAAACATTGAAATCTTCATCGACGAACACACGCCCCACACGCGACTACGCGAGTGTGACATCGCTAATTGTGTGTACTTAGTGTAATATTAATGAGTTCGCGACGTCTTCCGCAAGCTTAATCAAAGACGACTTGTTATCGTAGCGTATCGTGTTTGTATGTAATGACAAATTAATTATGTATATTTCATACAGTTCTCGCCAGAATCTGAGTTTAAGAGATAACAATCATGGTGAATGTAATCCCTGAAGGGTGGCGAAATGTAGGTGTACTACTATGTACACATAGTACACCCACATTTCGCCGGTTCTGAGCCACGGCCCAGACTCCGTGGCTACTATTAAGAAATTCCTGATGATCCGATCAGGAATCGAACTCAGGAGCTATGGCTACATTCAGATATTAGCACAAATACATGTTCTTGATGTTTAAGTTATATGTAGGACTCAACCTCCGTTTTCTATCAAAATGTGGCGAAGACCAAAAGAAGGGTTATTACGAACTTTAATGGCTCTCATAACTATTATGATAAATGACCAAACTATGAGCAAGGTGACGTTTATTCAACAAATTCGAAGAATATGTATCGTTCTTAACAATTATGTTTGTCATAAAATCGCCCAATTCATGTCCAAATTGTAGACAATCTCAAAATTATATCACTAAGTTACTTTTGAAACAGTATCTTTCAGAATCTGTTATTAAACTATGTTTTTTTATGATGTGCGGAGTACTGCCAACCCCACGGCGCGCGGCGGCTAATAATAATAAAAGCGTTATCGTATCGCTACACAATGCCACGCCGACGTTTACATTCCGTCAAAGCAAGGGACCAGAAGCTAGGAAGAGATCTTGATAAGTTATCTCAATGTTTAATAAAATAAAATGTTTTGGTTATCTCTGTTCGAAATACGTGTGTACTAACAAAATGGCAATGCAATTAAGTGCAAGACAGAGATTACCACAAAATAACGTTGTTTGAATCTTTAAAATAGAGATTACAAAAATCTAGCAACGCAATATAAGGTCCCATTAAAATAGATGGACAAATTTTTAGTAATCATTCAAACCACCAAAATAAGGGCAATGGTAAAAAACTAAGAAAAACGCGTTAGATACAGTTTACAAAAAAAAACATCAGCTAACGAAAATACACTAAAAATATTTGCAATTTATTATTTCAGGTCAAATAAAATCTCTTTAATCAGTGTTTTTTTTGTTTTGTTATCTTTGCTTAGACGTACTGAATCCTACATTAAAATTTGTCCATCTAATTTAATAGAACCTTATAGAAGAATAAACAGGATTCAAGAAAATCAATGAAAATATAGAATTTTAAGTGGCCTATGATACGTATCTGCATTATATTCTAATTTATTCAAGCTCCATATTCCAAGGTCCATTATTTAAACGCTTTTTCAAACCTTGATTTTGTCACCTCCATTTTCTAACGTGATTCCTACATCCCTGTAGTTTCTATTCAAAGCCACGTAGCGCGGTTTCTTTGTGTCGTCGTCGCGTAGGCAATAAAGGTACGTGCTACGCTGCTACGCCGTAGCGGCGTAGACAACAACGCTCGAATGTATCAACGTTTGTATGAAACTTTTTATGCTTTTTCTTTTGCATACAATAAAATACACGATATACGGAAATGATGTGTTTTTGATGTACATACTAGCTGTTACTAGCGGCTTCGCCCGCTACAACTCGAAAATTATCCCACGGGAAGATAAAATCGGGATAAAACTATTACTATGTGTTAATCCAGGTTATAAAATATATGTGTACAAAATTTTATACAAATCCATTCAGTATTTTTTGCGTGAAAAAGTAACAAACATACACACTCACAAACTTTCGCCTTTATAATATTAGTGTGATATACATACTTGTTTTATAAGACTTTTTAATAACTATTCTTTTAAAATTATTGCCTCGCTTGTTAACAGTGATATATTCTAGACCTTTTTTTGATGGAGGGTGGAAAATCATCAAATAACCCCTCCCGCTCTTGGGCAGAGCGGAAGGGAGTGTCAGACTTCTACTGACTAAAAACCACCCATGTTCCTTTTCAGCCCTTCATGTCGAAGCCGCGGTATCTCTTGCGAACAACCCGCAGCCCCGACGGGCGTATATTCTAGACCTTAATTTAGAAACTCATTACACGTATTGTATTGGACATCTTGGATTTATAGTTATCTATCATCATCATTCTCCCTGCCCTAGTGCCCTTATCCCAATATATTTGGGGTCGGCCCAGCTTGTCTTCTTCTTTCATACTCCTCTATTACTCGTCATCTCAGCAGGTACCTCCGTTCTACCTATTTAATTTTTCACAGAGTCCATCCATATCGAAGTATTTATATTCCACACAGGTTTCCACATTGGTTTCCGATAGCCTAAACTATGTTAGTTATACCAGACATATTTGATTTGCTTAGCTTAGTTATCGCGGATACTACTGCGCGCTACTAGCGTGTGACTACTGTATTTAGTTCTACAACGAAAACCTTTCACATCTAAATCACTGCCGATGTTGCCAACACCAGAATACAATATAATAGCAGCTGCATTTGAAAAAATCCGTAACGAGAAACAAAAATGGCGTTCGCTCCGCCGCGGGAGTATCGCGTTTCGACAGCGTGTCGCTACATCCCGATGAATCTAAAGTGTGTCTACGGTATACATGCAAACTCTCTTTCGTATTTTTAAGAAAAATGTGCAAATGTACCTTATTACAAAGTATGAAGATTGCCCACCTCTATGCTTCGTTTTAAGAAAGACTTTTTGAGATCCATGGAAATAGTCCCGCTGCACTTGCTAGTGTGTTTCTGGTTCTATGATCTTTATATCTGTGATCTGGCACTTTTTCTGGATCTCTTATGCTATTTAAGTCTTCGAGCGTCCTTATGATCACCCGGTGGATCATAAGACATTCAAGCAATGTTAGCGGACGTTCAAGAGGTTAATTACTACAAAACAAATGCCACACAGAACAATTTGTTGCTACAACGCAAACCTTTCACATCCAAATCACCGCCGATGTTACTAAAACAATTTTCAAATCCGTAACGAGAATAAAAATGGCGCCTGTTCCACGCGCGGCGGGAGTATCGCGTTTCGACAACGTGTCACAGCTTCCCGATGGATGTAGGCACAATGTACACGCAAACCCACTCCCGGATTTAAATATTGCAAGTTGTCTGATTCCGTATGCGTATCGTGTACCTATTAGAGGACTTAATACGATCATTTTGATACGAAATCGGAAAGGTACGACTACGTACATAAGCTATCGTTTTGCAATTGCGTCAAATTCAAGGTAGTAATTATACTATGATTCTCGACTCGAATCAATAATAAAAACACGGTGTAATGAAGACACTATTACCATGAATTCATCATAGATTCCCCTTTTTTTTTTTTTTGTCAATTAATAAAAAAACATTTGAATGTTTCATACAAAAGTACAATATTCAAACAAAATGCCCCGATTCCGTAGACTCGTAGTAACAGATGACGCATCATTGTTCCTTACGCCGCATATTTGTTAGTACAAAGCTTTTCAAGCCGCATGCTATCCATTGAAATGTTTGGAATTGGAATTTTCGTCTATTCTAGGACTGCATGACGTACTGTCTAATCTGCCATCCCAAAGCCAGCCTTTGAAACATGTTCGTCCGTCATTCGACTTGTTTGTCAAGGTAGGCACAAAATACGTTTCGATGGCATACGCACGGGTGCCAATCATGCTATACAAAACCAGTTTATGCGGATTACTCATTCTACGGGAAATCAATATAAAGCGAGGCCATGTTATACTGGATATGTATAGCTTGGTGTGTACGTTGGTATCAGAAGCATGTCACGTTAAATATTCGTCATTGTGAGAGACATGTTCCATTTCGAGTCGATTGGAGATCGGAGATATTTACTCGAATGCGTATTTGATTCGTATCGAGAAAGCGATATTCGGTGCAAACAAATGAAAGTGAAAAATACAAAATATTTCACGTACGAAATTGGAAGGATTATTTTGTTTTGACAACATTTACCTACTATGTTTATTTACACTTAAATAAACATAGTATTGTCAACGAATGTATTGTCATTTCATAAATGTTTTTACATAACATATCATGACGGCTGTGATCCCCGCAGGGGTAGGCAAAGGTGTACCTAATAGGACACCCTCATTTCGCTAGTTATGTTTAAGTCGCATGTAATTAGGGGCGAGCCTTTGTCATCAACCGGGAACCAATCTAGACTCCGTGTCTGCTACATGAGAAATTTCGGAAACACCGAATTACACCTTTCTCGACCCGGGAATCGAACCTCACGCTCCGCAGTGGCGCTTGCGACCACTGGACCAACGAGGTAACAAAACACTGATATTTTCTTTTTTCTATTTATTTTCCAGACGAAAACAACAAACATCTATCAAGTTCCCTATATAAACTATGTTTATTTTGCAAATAGGTTATTACAAATACTTTTACAAGACACTTTTTTATTTTAAACTAGCTGTACCCGCATGCGTTGCTATGGCCTTTTTCCTACACACTACCTGCCTACTTACTAACTATCTACCCTACCTACTACCCTACCCACTACCCTTCCTACTACCCTACCTACTACCCTACCTACTACCCTACCTACTACCCTACCTACTACCCTACCTACTACCCTACCTAGTATCCTATGTCCTTCTCCTGGTTCTTAGCCACCAAATATAATAACAGTGCCTGAACTTTCGAGACATAGACAATAGCTCAAAGAGTATATAACCACTACGTATGAATAGCTTATCAAGAAAAATCATAGACAACCTATAAAAAGACATTTACACTTTTGTTAACCTGTAGAATAAATCTTAGGTATTATTTTCGGAAATTAAAAATTAAATATTTAATAAATAATTTACACAAATTAATGTCTAAAACAAACAAATATAACAGTACCTGAACTTTCGAGACATTTTACAAAAAATAAATTTCTGAACGCACACATGAATAGTTGTTACAGTATTTGACAGGATTGGACAACAAATGTTTGACATGTAATAAACAAATCAGCATTTAATGAAATGATTAAGTATTCATTACACATATCGAGTTTTCATTGTTTTTAAGATGTATTATGCTATTCGAGGCGGAGACAAATCCAACGAATCAATAACCATGAAAATTGGTTCAGCAGATCTCGAGTTATAAGTGTTGTAACAAACCCGTCTTTGTTTTATATATATAGACTTACTGCTCTTCATCTGTCTTTCTAAAGCTTCACTCACACACGCACACACATTCATGAGCTAGACATTTAAGCGCCGAGACTGGCTCAAATTCGGAAAATCTAATGAGCAAACATCGGGAACGAAATTGAGACTTAGTTTACTTAGGGGGACTTTACCTGTCTACGAATTTGACTTGATTAAAAAAAAGGAATGATTTATGAAATCCTTGGTTGGTCATGTCATAATATTTCTTCTAATACTTGTCAGTTTGTTGAATGTTAGGTAGGTACTGAGTTGGCAAAAATGGTGAATGCTTCAGGGTAGGCCGCGAAATTCGAATTTTCTTACGTTTTTAGCAACTGCGGTCTGTGTCAGATTGTATGTTAAATATAATAAGATTCGCGACCGTAAAAATGTCACTTTACAGAGTAATAGTGATTAAAATCAATAATACAACCCTCTTAGTTCATATAACTTCCTTGAGTGACTACTTGATGAAAAAGGTATTCATGGAATGTTCCACAGCAAGCTATTCCTGCGAGAGATACCCACGTCTGAGCTACGCAAATTGTTTTAACGCATTCAAATTCCTGCTAAAGGTTCCGTATGGATTTGTTTTTGCAGTACCTCACTAACGGTACCTACTGAATGTGAATTTATTCGAGTTTTCATGGAGGTATCATTTTATCATGCATTAAAGTGTTGTATCAATAAACAGTTTTCGCAATTGGAATTAACAATGAAACAAGAAGATAGCACATTTTTAGAGCGATTAGTTTGTGTGTCTGTGGAGTTTCTTACCCATTCTTTTCCATGCAGATCTACACTTTGAAATGGGCAGCAACAGCACTTTCACAAGTTATTTGACTTGGTGAAAATTTATCTTAATCCAGCCTCCAGTTTTTTCGGAAAAAGACAGACAGTCAAAGTTACTACACCAGCTTTAAGTATGGAAGTACAATTGTACACACAAAATAATTGTAAAACAATCAACGATCACATACCAACAAACTCAACAAAACAATTCAACGTTTTTATCTCCATCATCCCACATCCCAGAGCCGTCAGTCAGCATCCCTAAACCCCGGGTACACGGTCCCTAGCGGATGACGCGACGCGACGCGGCGACTACGCGACAATGGCGGCGCCGACGCGCGGGAAACAGTTGAAGCACGCATTGTTCGCGCGATGTGGAAATAGACACACATTTCACCACGACTTGAAAAGAATAGAGGCTGTAATGATTTTTACTTTTAGATTGCAGAATGATGTAGGTGTGTTTGTGTTCGTATGTAGACGTATGTTGTTTGTTTTGAAGGAATCAATTAATGGTTGGTTAGTTTTAATCTAACACTCCTTTATTTGGGCAAAGCGCGTTAAGCTGTTCGTCCCGGCTGCCATATGCAAAACTTTAGCAGTCGTTACAGGTAATCAGTGACCTGAAAGTCTGACAACCAGTCTTACCAAAGAGTACCTTATTACCCAGTATTAACTGGGTTGTGGAGATCAGATAGCAGTCGCTCCATGTAAAATACTGGTATTCAGCTGCATTCGGTAAGTCTGGAAGCCGATCCTAATATAGTTGGGAAAAGGCTAGGCTGATGATGAGTGTATAAAATATCGTAGAAGACGCTGGCACAAGAACGTAGAGCTTGGTACAAGGAATGAGCTATACCCAGAAGTGGGTGAAGTAGGGTAGAGGATTGGATTCTTCAAAAAAAAAAACTATCGAATTGAGAACCTCCCTCTTTTTGGGAAGTCGGTTAATAACGTTACGTTTACTCCGCTCATTGACGATAGACCTCTTTTTTTGTTGGAGGGAGTGAAATCATCAAACGACTCCTACCGCTCTGGGCGGAGTGGAAGGGAGTGTCAGACTTCTACTGACTAAAAACCACCCATGATCCTTCTTAACCCTTCTTTGTGTCCGGGGCCGCGGTATCTCTTTGGCTAGGCTGATGATAGACCGTTTAAAAACGATTTCTTATTGTCTATCCGTCAAACCACAGTCTACAGTGTATTTATTCGGCTGGTTCTCTCTCAAGTGCAGCAACAAAAGCGCGGCAACACGTCACAGAAAGCGGTAGACGCATTGTTTTGGCGCGCAGTGATGCGTGTGCGGTGTGCGAGTGCCTCTATTTGTGACGTGGGTACTGTTTACCTGGTTTTAGTATACACTAGCTGATACCCGTGGCTTCGTCCGCGTAGATGTCGGTAATCTATTTCCTTTCAAACCCTTACAACCTTTTTTTCGCATTAAATAGTACCCTATGTCCTTTATCAGGCTCTAGACTATCTGTGTACCCAATTTAATTTAAATCGGTTGAGTAGTTTTGACGTGAAAGCGCGACAGACAGACAGACACACAGAGTTACTTTCGCATTTATAATATTAAGTAAGGATATTAGTAAGGATTAGAACTGTGGAACGGGCTTAAGTTTTTTTTTAGAAGCCTAAGTACGCTGTTTCACATTGCAGCTATGGGTACTTTCCTGACTAAAAAAATATGATTCTGTTTAGTCCGCCAGTTAGATTATCGAAAGATATTGAATACGTGTTTTTTGTTTTATCAAATTAATAAAAATTGACGAAGATAAAACACGTCAAAGACCATGGGTGGGGGCTTGTGACGTCACTTTTCAGTAAAAAATGTACTGAAATGTGACGTCACACGAGTTTTCGGAGCACCGTATCCTCTTTATTTTTTGTTATGGCCGACTTACTGTTTATTATTAAAGAGTTTTATTTTATATCTCCGTAAATCAGAATCAGATCTTCGACTTTAAACAGGGCTACCGCAATAAACAACAATGAAAATGGTTCAATATTGGCGAAGATATCGATAACGTTCTTTCTCCTTTTGTGAAGTCAAAAAAAAAGGGAAAAAAAGTACAGAACATTGCCACCCCATAGCGAAAAACACAATATTGACAGTAGAAAGCCTGCTTTATGCACCAGGGGGCGCCACACACATACGGAATAAAAGATTGTCATAATGCCGCTTTAAAATGGTTGCGAGGATTTTAAAATTGCATAGTCAACCAACTTCTTATGGTGAAAAGGGAAGATATAGTAGTAAAATTCCTGTTTTAATTTTCCTATTTTAAAAATAAGAACCAACCTTCACCGTACAGTATACAAATACATAAGTTTCAAAAGATTATTTTTTGTTTTTACTCAAATACAACAAAACGTTTTTGATGAATTAATCTTTGAACATAATTTTATATTAGCCTGTTCTGCCTGAATGCTGGGCAAAAGCCCCGAGACCAGGTATTTTAGTATTATTTTCATATTTCCAGATATACTACATTTTTGAGATAAACCCAAATAAATGGATAAATACGTCGTCTTTACTGCTACGAAAGAGCTGTGACAAGACAACGACAGTGCTACGTGATGCTACGATTATATAATATTACTTCCTCTTCTTAACTGCTACGAAAGAGCTACGATACGGCTACGACAAGAATACGACAGTCCTACGCGACGCTACGATTATATTACTTGCTCGTAGCACTAGTCTGCGAGTGTCATCGTTTGAAGTATCATACAGACAAGGGTTTATAATGGAAACTTGGGACATAATTGTTATTACGTAATGGATTCTGTTCTGTGTTCTATATGGAGCTTGAATGCGTCGTACAAGTACGTATGCTTTTTATCAAACAAAGGGGGTGCGGGTTGTTCGCAAGAGATACTGCGGCCTCGACATGAAGGGCTAAGAAGGGACATGGGTTGTTTTTAGTTAGTAGAAGTCTGACACTCCCTTTCGCTCTGCCCAAGAGCGGGAGGGGTTATTTGATGATTTTCCAACCGCCAAAAAAAAGGGGTTGGGTTTTTGAGACTTTTGTATGAATGTGGTCGACCTAACTCCACCTATTTATTTTATTTTAAAAATAGCGGCCAGTCATAGAACCTCCATTAATCGATAACTATTCAAGACGGAGAGCAGTAGTTCGAACCCAGGCATTACTTTGTGTAATTTATTTCATCACCATTGCTCTCATAACAATGAAGGAAACCATCGTGAGAAAATTCGAAGACATGTGACATCTACCAACCCGCAGTGTCCAGTTCGGGTTGGTGTGTTGGATTATAGCTCATCCCTCTCCTAGAGATTAAGGCTTAGTCCCTGCAGTGGGAACATTATAGGCTGATGATGATAATTTAAAACAAACTGTTCTAAAGTGTCACGTTTCCGAGATATTAGTTATCACAGAATCACAGTTGTACTGAAGATTTGGTCAAAGAATAGAACTTGAACACAAAAAAATGGCAGAATTGAGGCAGGCCATTTCATTCAAACCCTTTTGTGTTTTCTGGTACCCTTTTTTCTTTAATATCCTATGATATTTCTACCTTTAAATAATTGAAACAAACGAAGCCAACCGTAGCAATATTCCCCTACATTTAATTCATAAAATACCAATCAGTCTTTGGGCAAAATTAGCGTCGCTCGCTGACAATAGGGATGGCACGAATGCGACAATTCTGAATACCTTTCAAATCTCATCTGCAAATATCTGGAGTAAATCTTAATCCGCACCCGTTCACTCCCCCTCCCCCCCCCCATCTACACCCCCGTCGTCGAGGACACCCCTCCCGGCTTTTGCCTAGCGTTAATAGCGTGATTTTAATCACTATGGAGTTAAGTTATAGTAGGATTGCGAATGGTAACAACTGATTTTTGTGCTTGGTGTAATATTGCAGGTGCAAGAAATATCAGTCAAGTGGGGAATGTTCACTAAATCCTGAGCACATTTTTACAGAGTTTTAACAAACGGGCCCTCACACCACACGCACATCAAGAAATATCTATTGTGCCTAACAGTAAAAAGTACAAGATTTGAAAGGCTAAGGCAAAGCTTAGTTTGAATGACTTTTGAACCGTGAAATAGTCATCGAATGGAATTAAATATGTAACTACATACGACACTGACCTGCGAATTCCAAAAAACCGTAAGAAATTTAAGTTCTGCTATCATAAAATCGATAAAAAATATAACTGAAACATGGTGAAGTTACTGAGAATCTGGAACTGTTTCTTCTAAACACAGGTTGTTTTGTAAGTAATCTAGGAGAGCAGTATAGCACCCACCTAGTTTAGAAATCTTTATGATTGTGCTTTGTCTTATACTTTGCCATGTAAACTAGTCCTAGTTGAACAATAAAACTTTATTATTATGAAATCTTTATTATGTTCATGCTTTTCAACTACATAACCAAGCTTCAAATCTACTTGCCTACAAACCTAACCTTCTGCATCCTATCCTCCGAACATCAAGCGACATCTTCAGATATTAATTTAATGTAATGGTCCCACAATCCGTTCTTAAGACAGACACAAGTGCCCGCGGCCGCTGACGTATGCTGTTGATTTATCTTTCATTGTCTCTGCTCATAGGAGCGGAGCCATAGTCACTACCTCACTCACTGCTCCAGTTTTCAATATGATTTAATAGTTTGACAGATGAGACAAGGGCAGATGGAGGTGTAGATCTTTGGTATTTCGTTGTTATTTTAAGTTAAACTATAAAGTATTTTTTTGAGAAATGGCTATGTCCAATATGGACCACGATAGCTTGAGTTGATCGATTGACTAACATGCCTAAATAAAATGTGTAAATATAGTAGTTACCCAGAGATCTTTTCTTTTTTTACTAACTTCATACACAAATACCCAGACCCGAAACAACTATCTGTAGGCAATGCAAATATTTGTTCCGTGCGGGGATCAAATCCGCGACACATAGCGCAGCAGTCAACTGCTTGATCCTTGAGAGTTAAATAAAAGTTGGATGCCAATTTAATTGCAAGCATAGTCCACCATTTTGCTAGTCATTATATTTTATTTACGAAAATCAAAAGCTCTTCTTTAAACTCAACTTTCTTGTAATAATCGTAAGAAAATAACAACGTTCACTTGTTGATCCTCCCCTACCGAGAAAATAATCAACCCTATCCCCCGAAACTCGTCGCCAACAATTTATTGCCAAGCCATAAATATTAAAAAGTTGGCGCATAAATCTCTGGTTTTATTAATAAAGGTTCTGTGCAAAGAGGTAAGTCTGCGGTGACGTATGCTTAGGCAATATTCTTGGTTTCTTGCTGCCGCCATCTTAGAAATAAATCAAAGATTTCATAATTCATGCGCTGCAGGTGTTTACAAACTGTTTGCGTAAAATATTGTTTGGTTAGTGTTTGATATTTTCATTGGAAAACTTTGCGTGGGAAAAGCGAAATGTGGAACGTCAGGCACTGAGCGTTTTTAACGTCTAATTAGAAGGTATCGTGGGTTCTGTTACCAAAACAACATTGAAAAAAAAAATTGATCATCGTTACCTAGGACTCAATGCACATCTATCTACTAACTTCATGACTTACCTACCGAAAACCATCAAATTACCTACAGAACGACAAAAACCACATCTAAACCTCCCTAAAAATCCATGTCAATACCTACCAAAGTAAACGTAATAAACAACGGATTAAAACTTTAAGGGAGGCCCACAATAGAATCGTCGAGACGCAAAAACAAAAATTCAATCCCAAACTGCTTTACAAAGGAGACCATTAGCAGATAAACTTCGCGGGAGGTAATAAGTCTATGGAAAAATTCTCTATGGAAATCAAGGGAAGGCGACTTTTGATTAATTAGCGGTATTCTTTTCGCTAGACCGTTGAGACGGCGGCGCGTCGGCGCTCCCGCCATTAATCCGCGGAAAACAATATGGCCGCTTTATTGGGCCATATCCTGTTGCAAGAAGTTTTGGTTGTTCAGTTTATTAGAGGGTTTTCTTATTGGTTGGGTTGAGGAGAATTTAAATGTGGTATGATATTGTGCTTTTGTTTTGAGAATCTTTTAATGAAATAGGTAATCCAGTAGCCTTTCTTTTGTTTTTGACATCCGAAAATGTCACATACCTTTCTTTCCAAAACTTGCCTAGTGCTTGATCAAAACAGTCTCTATTTGCGACGTAAATATCAAAGCAATTCACCCCACAGTCGGTTGTTTTATTAATTTTATAACCTCAGTAAATACATTTGGCTCTGACATCTTTCGATTAAAGATAAGAATGACAGAATGATGTTATAAAAAGACGGACAACAATTTGTGGTACAAATGAGTGTCAACCAAAACGATTTGTTCATCAACTGGCGAACATGAAACTAACGACAAAAAAAAAGGTACAATCAGAATGTCTCAACTTTTGAATTTCACACTAGCCAGTTGATGAACAACCAAACTAAATCTGTCAAAATCCGACAGAATTGTCTCTTATATTGATCTAATTTCCATAAATAATCTCTAGTACCTACTTGAACACGGCTTGTCGAAGTCGTGAAAACCAAAGCGCTGTCGAAAGTTTTATTTGCTCAAAAGAACATTACACCACCGCCCGGCTGAGGTAATCAAAGAAGGGGAGGAATTAATATCAGTCACCGTTGGCTCAATGCTAATTAATGGCAGAGAACAGTCCGGATCCCTTTCATTACGTTATAATTGTTTTTAAAAGATTTTCAGCGAGATTGGACCGTTTGTTTTCAAGTTTTGTTAAAAGGAGGTTGCTTGAAAATATTTGCTTGGCGTTTAAAACACAAAACAGCAACTGAAACAAATGAATATTCACGACTAAGAAAAAGTTGGTTAGATTCAATGTCAGTAACTGCATAGGTGCTCTCTGATAGTAGATAATGCTTTTTTTTAACTATTATGCAAAATGATCCGTCTCAATCAACTAAGGAATATTCTACAGAAATAATTTTAGGAAAAATAATTTGATTTCTACTCAGTGTGCAGTATGTAGAGATTGTTAGAGGTTAAAAAACAAATAAAAACAGAGTTAAAAAAAGACGTGTGGCACTGGAGACTGCCGCGGTAAAGCTATTGCATAGCATTTTTTATCAACTTATGCAATTATAATTATTTATTTATTTTATTAATGCAGTATTTAAATATAGTATTTATACTTACACTTTTACTAATCATCCTCATCTTTTATAAAATGTCCTTTTACGTCTCATGTCGCGCCTTGGCGACAACTATTTTTGTTGGCAGCCTTATAATCGATCTTATTCGATTTATTAACTTTGATTTTGCTGTTTTAAAATATTAAATCTAATAATTTTTCAATGTTTACTTTTCATCTGACATTACGTCAGTTGTCAAGATGTCATTTACTTTTTCTTTTATTTTGTGTCATAGTTTTTCTTAGTGGTTAGAGCTATGAAGGTTACATTTGATTTATATAATTTAATTTATTTTTATTAATATGTTAGCTCAAATAATGTAATTTATTGATAATTTCTATTAATAGTATCTTATCTTACGCTTATAAAATTAATTAACACGCTCACAGAAATTCTTTGAGGAAGTTTTTGACTGAATAACACAGGCCGTTTTAAATACAGGCAACTCACAATTTTTGATTTCAAGAAATTGTCAAGTGTCAGTTCGTTAGGTTTTTATTTTCGTTACGGAATTTCTGGATTCGGTCCCCACGCTCAAGGCCCGCGATAGAAGCTATACAATAGCTTAAAATAATTTTATCGTAAAACATAACATGTAATACCTAACCCTCTGCTACGTGTTTTTGTTTTACACCCGATATTTAAACTCCAAGCGCCAAAACCGGAATCCTATAACATTTTTTTTAAACAACTGACCATCACAACATCTGTGGCAGTAACACGACTCTTGCATACAAATGTGGCACAATGATTATTACATTATTTATTATTATATTCGTCAAAACGTCAACCTTCATCGAACGTAATTATTTGGTGCAGACTGACTGGGCGTAACTGTAAAGGACTATTCACATTACACAACCGCAATAAAATAGTGCGCAGTGTTAAAACAGTTCTTACACACGGAATAGGTATGTTTTTTTATTTAATAATAAAAAAATCGTGCGGGATCTAAGATAATTAAATTGTTTATCTGGGACTTCATCGAGTTTCATTGTCTCGGCGCTTTTCTTGTGGTCGCCACTGTTGATTCTGGCTAACAGGAGTTACAGTAGCTTGGGAATAGAGTGACGGGCTTGTCCCAAAAAAAAATACGAAGATCATTTTGTAAATTCAGACTGATTTTAAGCAATTCTAGACCCTTAGAGAAAACTCTATTACAGCCATTGATATAAAAACTAAAGATACGGTCGTCTAAGCATTTGCTCGACGCGTTCGCCATACAGAGAATCGGTGTAGTCTGCTCGTGAACGTAACCTTGTATAAGCGGCGTGGTATTTTCGAGGTATAAAGAACATAAATAAAGCTTTTAATGAAATTTACGACCGCACACGAAGAGAGCCGATTGTGGACTAGTTCACTTCGGCTTAGGAAAGACCGTTTTAGGACCAAGTTTGAGGTGTCATTGTAACAGGCGGTCCGCCCAGTCCTTACGCAGTAATATATAAGTCAATGATTACAGCACTGACGTAAAGTTTCAGTTTACGTTTAGTTTCATCAGTTTACGTTTTGGTTAACCAACCATGAAACACTGTAACTATTGTCCTCAACATTCTTGTAAAACACAATAACATCACCATTCTCTTGCCCTTATTGCAATTCACTTGTAGTCGGCGCAGTATTTCTTCTTCTTCCATTCTTCTCTGTTTCTCGTCATCTCATGAGACACCTCCTCTCTTGCCATATCATTCTTAACACAGTCCAGCCATCGTTTATTTGGTCTTCGTCTTCATCATCACAATAACTATTTTCTTAATTACCACTTTGACGTCAATCTAATTCGCACTTTCCACAGACAATCAGTTTGTGACTGCAGTAGCTGTCGCAGTTTTAGTCTGAACTGGCCTTAACACACGAGGGGTGAATGGTGAATGATTTCAACCCCACAGTAATAATTATATTAGTAGTAACCCCGTATTTAGCAAGGAAGGGGGGGTAGTCCCCGGGAATTTTATTAGGAAACTAGGCAGTGTGGGATTTTAGACATGTGCTCTTTGTTACTGTTGTAATGCAATTTTAATGTGGTTGGCGAACCGTCGGGTCGCAGAACACGTAAACTGTCGGTCATGGTATTCTATTTACACCTACTTAATAATAATTACAGCCGTCAGAAGAACTACATCCATCCATCCTCCTACCCTTATCCCAATTTATTTAGCAGCATGTCTTCTTCTTCCATACTTCTCTATTACTTGCGTCTTACTCTTTACATTTTACACAGTCCATCGGTCGTTGTTTTTGTCTTCCTCTACTTAGAGGAAAGCAATCTACTTACTTCACCTTCCTTCCTCCTCCTTTTTCTTCCTTTTCTTCTTGTACTTTCTTTTAGAACAGTCGTGAAATGGACTCATGCGTAACAAAATATTGTTTTCAAGAAAAAGCTTAATTGTGAAAATAGACACACAAAGTTTCGTGGCCACACATTTTTTTGGTATTCTGTTGGATAACACCTATAGAGCAGAAAGCGGTTACCAATGCACACACAATCAAAAGTTGGAATGTTTTTTTTTTTAAAAAGGCTTGTAATTTCAGCGACGACGGTAGAGTAAAACTCTATCCGGCTCACAGCACATTGTCTTTTATAACCTCCTAAACCGAACTTTGCTATTATACTTCTACGAGTTTTTTTTATAAGAAACTCTAATAAACTCTAGACTCTCTAATATAATGACAATCAAATGACCAAGGTTTATAGGAGAAGGAGTGATAGTAGGTGAAATAGGTGCCAAGACAGGCACCTATTTTTCGGATTCAGTTGCGTAGGTATTGTTTAATTATTACTTGCTTCGGTAAAGGAAAACAACATGAGGAAACCAGCATATCTGAGCGATATTTCTTGACGCCATGTAAAGCCAAATCAGAGGTCTGTATAAAAACACAGACACCAGGTCAGGCCCTAACCACATAATAAAGAAACAATCTAAAGCATTTTCAAAAATCAAAATCAAAATCAAAACTCATTTATTCAAACTAGGCTGATAATCAGCACTTTTCGAACGTCAAAATTTACTTTACTTTACTTATTTACAAGTGACAGTCCCCCAAAACGCCCACCCTTCGACACTTCCTAGTGTTTTTGCTGGAAAGAAGAAGTGGCGGAACAAACTCTCCAGCAACACATCTGTCTGTTTGGTTAGAAGAACCAGACTCGATACAATACTATGTGTAAGTTAATATTACGATTGACTACAATCAATAATAAAAGGTATATAATAATAAAACATAAATTATATCAGTAAACTAATTTTGGAGAAAGAACATAAATTACAAACATTGTCTTGTGTTCAACTCAACGACCAGCTATTCTTATCATTTAAGTAGTCGTTAATGGAATAGTAAGCTTTTGAACAAAGATTAGATTTCACTTTGGCTTTAAATGCATTAAATGGCAAGTCTAAAAACGAAGATGGCAGTTTGTTATAAAATGTTATACCGAGCCCTACGAATGAATTATGAACTTTGTGAAGCCGGTGAAAAGGAGCGCGTAGTTTATGCTTATTTCTGGTGTTAAAGTTGTGAATATCACTGTTTTTAGTGTACAGGTGAATATTTTGTCTAATATATAAAATGTTGGCAAAGATGAACTGAGAAGCAACCGTGAGAATACCAATCTCCTTAAAAATATCTCTAAGAGAAACTCGGGCACCCAGCTGATAAATTGCACGAACGGCTCGCTTCTGCAGAACAAATATATTTTGAATATCAGCAGCTTTGCCCCACAGCAGAATACCGTAGGACATAACGCTGTGAAAATAACTAAAGTAGACTAACCGTGCTGTATCAACGTCAGTGAATTGTCTTACTTTTCTGACGGCGTATGCGGCCGAACTTAGCCTTCCCGCTAGGCTTGATATGTGTAATCCCCATTGTAATTTTGAATCTACTGTTATGCCCAGAAATACAGCAGAGTCGGCAGTTTCCAGCTCTTGATTGGCGAGGATAATATTGGGACCTAGATTTCTGACATTGGGTAAAGCGAACTTAATTATTTTAGTTTTCTTGGCATTAAGAACAAGGTTGTTTGTTGTGAACCAATCCGTGACCATTGATAGCGTGCTATTTACGTCGTCAAAATTGTGTCTATTCCTATCTACTTTAAAGATAAGAGAGGTATCATCTGCAAATAGTACAACGTCACAAAAACCTTTTAAATAATATGGTAGATCATTAATATAAACCAAGAATAAAAATGGACCCAGTATTGAACCTTGAGGTACACCAAGCCGAACCGGTAGTCTGGAAGATTTCGCGCCATTTACGTCTACACATTGGAATCTATTTTGTAAATACGAATCTATCACATTTAGGGCCTCGTTTTGAACACCGTAATGACGCAGTTTCCGTAAAAGCGTATCGTGATGTACGCAATCAAAAGCTTTAGAGAGATCGCAGAAAACACCGATTGCATTTTGCGCGTTCTCCCATGCGTTAAATATGTGTTTTAGCAAAGCAACACCTGCATCCGTAGTCGAACGACCCTTTGTAAAGCCATATTGATCATTATGAAGGAGATTATTTAAATTAAAATGTACTAACAACTGTTTGAGAATTAATTTTTCAAAAATTTTGCTAAATGCAGGTAAAATAGAAATTGGTCTAAAATTGCCAATATCATTTTTACTACCAGATTTAAATAGAGGGATGACTTTACTGCTCTTCATAAGATCAGGGAAAGTCCCCAAATCAACGCATTTATTGAAAGTAACAGCAAGACAGGGGGCTACAATGTCGATTATGTTACTTAATAGTTTAATAGAAATGCCCCAAAAATCACCTGTGTTTTTAGACTTAAGTGAATTAAAAACGTTAACCACATCACGAGGCGTTACATGTTCGAAACTAAATACGTTACCACATTTAGACACGCTGCTATGCAAAAGATCTTCGGCTTTAGACGGCGACGAACTTAGGGAACGAGTCGTCGCTATAGGTATGCTGGCAAAATACTCATTAAAAGCCTCGGCTACGTCGGCTGCTTTATTAACTAATTTGTTACCCACCATGATCTCAAGGTGATTATCTTGTGTAACAGATTTACCCGTTTCATTGTTAATGATTTTCCAAGTGGCTTTAACTTTATTATTAGAATTTTTAATGGTCTCGCTTAAGAATTTTGATTTTGCAATAATACAAATCTTTTTAAATAATTTGGAATAATTTTTAACATACTCTAGAAAAATTGTATCAAACCTGTATTGTTTAAGACCATACAACTCGTATAATCGGGCTCGACTTTTGTAAATACCTGGTGTGGCCCATTGGTTGAAGCCCACAGAAGGTCCCTTAATGTTAATAGTTTTAGACTTAAAAATAGATTGGTATTCATTTTGCACAACATCAAAAAGGGCTTTATAAATTTCATTAGGAGTTTCGTGCTCTACTATTGACGGTGTTACTTTAAGTGCTACATTATTTTTAAATTTATTGCAACGACTAGCTGTATGAGGCCTGCATTCTATTTTCTGCGGCTTTTTATTTAATGGCATAGGGAAGCTAGCTTTTAAGCCACAGTGATCAGAGGATAAGTCACTTAACACTAATTTGTCCTCGGCAACACAATCACTAAACATATTATCAAGACAAGTTGATGAAGAAGCCGTGATCCTTGTTGGTTCAAAAAACAGGTTAACTAAATTAAACGATCTAAACAGATTGAGAAATCTGATACTTAATGGAGTAACATCTAAGATATTAACATTAAAATCTCCACATAAAATTATAGATTTATTACTAGATTTTAACTTATTAAGTGAATCCTCCATTACAGATTCAAAACGAGTAAAGTCCCCAGAAGGGGGTCTATAAACACAAATTATTAAGTATCGCTCGAGTTCAACGCAAGACAACTCAATAGTGCGCTCAATGGAAAGATTAACTAAGTCTAAACGTTGTTTACATTTTAATTTGTTTGATACAAGAATTAAAGATCCACCGCGAATAGCATTTTTTCTCACAAAGGCACTCTGTACGGTATAGAAATCATCATTGATAAATGCTACTTCATGTTCCTTCAACCAATGTTCAGTTAGACATAAAACCTGAACATCATAATTCTCCATAAACAAACTTAACTCTAATTCTTTGCCAGATAACCCCTGCATATTTTGATGAACAACATTCAACACATGCAGCCTACCTGTTGTCGCACCTAACAGTTTAAACTACAAGGTGTATCAATAAAAGTGTTAGTATCTGTATAAGTGTTAGTTACAAAAGCAGTATTAGTATCACTACTAACAGAAAACGTTGGTAAACACATACCAGTGTCGCTGTGTATATTGTATGCTAAAAGGTTAGCAATACGTCGCTTAGAACTAGGTGGTAAAAACATTGTAAAGTTAGTCAGTCTGTAATCAGAGATAAATTGATTACAATCAAAATATAAAATAGCGTCACTGTGACGACATGTCCTATTATAAATTAACAAGTTTAAATCATATATGTACCTATTTTGCTCAATGGACAAATATTGAGAATAAGGCAAAGCACAGAAAATGAATTTACAATTAATGGTCTTGTTGAGATGTAACATCAAATGAACACATTCAATGATGTCCTTTTTACTTACATTTAAACTATTCCCATATAATAAAATAACAGTAGAATTGGGATTTATTTTAGTCAGTTTAATCTTACTAATTAATTGGCTAATACTGGCACTGGGTAAACAATTATTTATTACATAGTGTGGTGAACATTGATTAAATAAGGTACCAAAACCTTGACCAAACTTATCAGAAAATAAGTAAGTAGTATCTGTTAAAATATTATTATTCTTACTTCTATCATCAATACTACCAGCTGGCTGAGCCACTAAGGGAGTAGGTGATTGGTGCTGAGGCTGTGGAATAACAGTGCAGGCACAGCTACAAGAAAGGTTATTCGTCAGAGACTCATACCTCTCCGCATTGTACGTGACCAGGTCCACCAGCTCATTGGCCTCCTGCATACGCTTACTCAGGTCTTGTTGAGAAGCCTCATATTTACTAAAGATATCCTTTAGTGCATATTCCCTAACAAACAGCTCATCCTGAAGGTTTTGAGTGTCGGTCTCATACATTGACCTACATAATTGTAATTCACTGTCACACTTCTTTAGATCTAGAATTAAATTTAAATTTTTTTGCCTTAGTTTTGTGTTTTCTTTATTAACTTTTAGGCGTTTCAAGGATTTTTTAATATTTCGAATTCGCTTATTAATTTTAATGTATTTTTTAATCTTATTATGACTAGTGAATATATTATTTTTACAGATAGTATCATTAGTTAAGTCTATGGTCACAATTGGCTCAACACATACAGGTCCTGACCGGCTTCCGACCAACTCATCATAAAGACTGCAGGTGTTGGCAGACTCTTCACGGTCCCTAAGCGATTCTAAGTGAATTATTGAGTGTTGGGCCCTACTTAGTTCTTGTTCCAGTTCAGATATGCGACTCAAAGCCTGATCGTAGGTGTCGCTACAATGCTGGAAGTTTGCAACAAGTTCACGGAGGTGCTTATGCTGGTCAAGTATGTCCATATGCTGTGTGTGTAGTTCTGCAAGCTCGTTCTTGAGTTGAGTATTTTTGTTCACCATCAACTCAATTTCCACCTCACTATCTTCTCTTTCCCTCAGCAGTTTGCTGCACTCATTTCTAGAAGCATCCAGCTCCCTCAGCGCTGCTTTCAGTTTGTCACTCATGTCACGAATGGTAGCTCCACGCGTCATCATATTGACTGATATTTACAAGCCAGACCTGAAATGTGACAGGAAACAGCTGAGTATATGAAGTGAATAAGTAATAATGTCAGTTGAGACTTGAGAAAGATAAAGGGGTTTTGAATTTAGAAAGAAGTAAAATAATTAAAACAATAGAAAAGTTTTAGAAAAGATTATAAAAATATGGAGGTATATGAGAAAAGAAAAAATAAAAACAAAACTGAGAATTATAGAAAAGCTATTTGAATTTATATTCTCCAACTTAAATACTACAGTTATTACTATAAGGACAAGCTATTTCAACATTGTTTTGATTCTAGAATGACTAAGGATGCAAATAATATGCGTTTTAGAGGGAATTTCTGAATTATTTATGTAACAAGAGGTTTACTTATAATACAAATTATAATATTTAAGTACAGCCAATTTCAGACACATTTTGTGTGTAGTATGGTTTGCAGTGTATGTTTTGTATGAGGCAAGTGTTTTCGTCCTCGATTTTGCTTCCACAAATCGTCAAGCAAAATGAGACATAAACGTAGCCGGTGTGTACTGGACGTCGCTCAGAGCCCTGAGCAGTGTTTGTGTGGTGTTTAGTATATTAATAACACAACAATTAGGTAAATCAAAACAAAATACTCCCCCGGTTCGAAGAATTCAAATCCACAGTTCAAACGTTGACAGGCCGGCGGGCTTATTACGTATGAAATAGCGATCAGCAAAAATTGCGCAGCTATCGCGCAATCATCGCGCGATCAATTGCTGATTGCTTAAAAAATCGGTATTATCTAAAAACTGATTGCTAATCGCTCGCTGTTTGCTAGTATGCATTTATCGCAATGATACTAGCGCCACAAACGTTTTAGTAGCAATCACGGTACTAATCATGTGTCAAACAGATGTGACGAAAGTTTTGTTTACTACGTTGAAAAAACTTATTATCCACTTGAAATTTACCAAAAATAGCTTGGCGTCGGTTTTAAGATGGTTTCAAGTGCACGAAATCAGTGTTTCGTTGGATTCCAAGCGATATTCGGCTGTTCTCATCTCAACAATTAGTAAGTTTAAATGTTTTATACTTAATGCATCTATGTAAAAGTTTTGCAGTAGCAGTCCATAATAAAACATTCTCTTTCAGTATAAAATGGCAAATAGAGTCTCCAATGAGCAACTGGAAGAACTCCTCGAGTTTCTGGCCGGGCATAAGACTTTAGCCAAAGGCGTTGGTCTTGGAGCAAGATCAAAAGAAACTTGTGACAAGCTGTGGAATGACCTTGCCTTGAGGCTCAATTCTTTTGGCTCTGGATCGACGAAGACTGGTCAAAGGTGGAAAAAGGTAAATAGAGCGTTTAATGTGTATGATTTCAAACGATTTCCAATAACTTTAATTGATAGATGTACTAAATGTATTTTTTAATTTTCCAGTACTGGTTTGATTTAAAATTCAAGTCCAAGAACAGACTAGTTACACGGAGAAAGGAGGCTCTAGCCACGGGTGGTGGTCCAAGTAGCCAAGAGGATCTGTCAGATTTGGACAAAAAAGTCTTGGATATCATCGGGGAGCAAGCAATTTATGGTGACATTGAACATAGAGTTCCTGTATTTGTAAGTTACTTATTAAAATGTAAAAATATAATTATATAGTCTGAATGAATATGCACATATTAACAATGATTGTTTTTTAGAACATTCAACCTGAAGTGGCAGTTAGTGCTCCAGTGCCACTAGCAGACATTGTGGTGTCAGAAGAAGTTATCATATCAGGTAAGTTATTAAAAGCTATTTTATCATTTAAATGCATAATTTTATTTCTAGCACTAGTTATAATGCACAAATAGCACTTCTAACAATATACTTGTGTACATAGATTAGATTAATATGTTAACCATACCATACTTAACTTTGGTTTTTACTTACTTACAGACACTGCAGAACTTCCTGTGCCTGTTGACAGCCAGCCTATAAGCACCAGCCCAGAAGTACCACATATACCAGAGATAGCACAACAAGTGCCCGAGAGAAATCAGATAGGTAATAATAGTTAGAATACCTCAATGAATAAGTGTACATTATATTAGATTTATTTTATTGTTGATTGTGTTAGTTTCATTATTTAATTAATGTGATTTTATTATTTCAAATACAATGTAGATTGTTCTGAATTGTAAGTAAGATTTTTATTAACCAAAACATATTTTTCAGGAGTAGAGGATCCTGCGAGTCAGCCTCTCAGACGCCTGCACGATCACCCTCGTCAACAAAATAGACCCAGTCTAACAAATAGTATGTATATATTAGGGATTCTATTAAATTTCTGTAAATCAATGATCTACAAATCCATCAGTTTCAAAGTACTTAATGATGAATTATTATAATTATGTTTATTGCCTCATTGGTCATCTATATCAATCAATCTCAAGAGGTCCTTGGACAGAATGTTTTTGGGATATTTAGCCAGGGAATTTAAGTTGCAGCCCAGAGTAGTTCGTAGCTCTACAGTTATGACCAGTCAATGGTAATAAGTTCGCCTTATTATAGGGGAACTATAAACATATCTATGCAAATGTACAACTCTGCTATCTATTTGATATTGTTATGATAATATTTATTACAGGATCACAAACCAGAATCGACCCAGAGTGGGTCATGGAATTAGAGAGGAATAGAGTGCAGGCAGAGAATAAGATGGCGGATGCTGCCCTGATAATAGCAGAGGCTGCGAAAAATATTGCAGAGGCGTCTCTTTTAAATGCTGAGACGTCTCGAAGGCAGTTAGAGGTGCTCAATACCATGGTGGAGGTTGTGCGTCAGCTGAGCAGTAGACCAGCAGCTAGGCCAAACTGAAAGCTCCAAATTCAATAAAAAATATTTAATTTTTTAAGTTACTTTTATTTTTGTTGTAAACAACCTTCATTTTAGAATATTAATAAAACACTTATCATCAAAACATATGTACAATATTATATACTTATTTGCTAACTTATTGTCTATCACTTCATTTACACACACAGAGTCAAGCACATATAAAATAATTGTTTATGACACACCCAACTTAATAAATACTTCAATATTAAAGCCTAGCTGACCACAATCTTTGGACAATGCGATCTCTTTGTTGTCGGCCTCTAGCTAGGAGCTGTAGCTCAACACCAGCACCTACTTCCCGCTGTGGTTGTGGTGTGACTTGGTTGCTGAGATCTCCTTCAGTATCCGCATTTGGCAACTGTGGTACTGGCAGCCGATGTTTGTTGCAGATGTTATGCAATACACAACAGGCATTTATGATCATAGCCACCATATGATGATCATAATGCAAAACTCTATGTGCCAGTAAACATCGCCAACGTGCTTTTAAAACCCCTATGCAGCGTTCTACAGTATTTCTGGTGAGACAATGAACATTTGTATAATGCTCATTTGCACTACCAGGTTCAGCACGAACAATTGGAGTTAAAAGCCATGGTCTCAGCGGATATCCAGAATCACCTGAAATATTAAAATTGCACTGTAAAGACCATAAATTGAATGTAGTAAATATAAAATTAACTTAGTTTGATTATATTATAGCTAAGATCTTTATTCAAAAACAACATTGAATAAAAACTGTACTCAAATTCTCGTGAACACTTTAAATAAAAAATGCAAATAAAGTAAGTTTAGATATTGAACAAGTAAAAAAATTACTTTATGATGGGTTACCTAGCAACCAGATAGTCTCTCCTCTATTTTGTAGCTGTTGAAGATACTCCTGTATCTCACAGTTTCTCCAAATATAGGCATCATGTGTAGCTCCACCAAATGACGCATCAATATTGATTATATTCAAATCACTGTCACATATCTAAAAATATAAACATTATGGTTTTTATGTTGCACTGGGTATAACTTTTCAAATGATATATATTTTACTGAGATTTCAGAATTTTTGTTGGACTTACTATTTGTACATTCCTGGAATGGTAATGTTTTCTATTAAAAAACCTTTCTGCATGTTCTGTGGGCTGAATTAAAGCTACATGCGTGCAATCAATGCAACCTATGCAACCAGGAAATCCAAATTTGTTTGAAAACCTAAAAAAGATTAAGTAAACATTACCTCCTCTATACATTAACTAGTTTTATTTAAATAAGTAGGTATCATCTCTTACCCATTTATGATAGTGTTTCTTTCTTGTTGTGTTTGAGGGAACCTTATGTACTTTTTTAAAATACTAAGTGTATTCAGAGCAATGGTCACCTCTTTTACAGCTTTGGATACACTGGCTTGGCTGAGCCCATGCATATAACTCATGCCCACAGGTTTTTGATATGACCCCGTAGCATAAAATGAAAGTGCTGTTAGAACCTGTAATATCACAATATTCTTAATATATGTACATTACTAGTTAAGGTACAGGGGTACAGTAAAAACAATGTTTATTTATGTAAGTACTTACTTTACATTCTACAGTAACTTTTGTTCTCCTCCTCGTTTGCGCCATTAATGGTCTTATCTCATTGCACAAACACTGAAATAGCTCTTTCGTGAGTCGGTAGTGAGCTTTGAACTCAAAATCAGATAAGTTCAAAGCATTGGCTTCATCTCGAAGGCTTCGCCGCAACCGTGCTGTGTTACGGCTTTCAATTCTTCTGGCTTCAACCTCAAGTGCTTCAAGTAAGAGAACAGCACGAGCCATCCTTCATCAATCGTCACAATCACAATGAAAACACAGTATTTTAGTGTAAATTAACACACGACACACGACGGAGATATTAGATTTAAGTAAATGTTTGGTGAAATACTAATTTATTGGACTAATGTGTAAAACTAAATGTCTGAAGCAATTAGAGTGCGATCGGCAATCGATCTGCATGTAGGGAAAAGATCATCGCAATCTGACAGTTAATTTTGTCTGTCGGTCGCAATCGCTTTGCTGTCAAAAACCATACGTAATACGAAGTAATCGCTTGTCAGTAGAAATCCATGCACTTTTAGTTTACCTATTGCTCCATAGAGGCAGCACCATCGCTGGATTGCTAACGTGTTGCTACCGCTGGTACATAATACGGATTTGCGATTATTGTGCAATTATTGCGCAATTTTTGCTATCGCTACGCTTCTGCAAGATACGTAATAAGCCCGCGGTACATGAATTATTGAAATATCAATTGTTTTTGAGTTTTCACAATAAAACTGGTCACAAACACTACGTGTGTCACTAAATACATCGATTCTAATATAAATAATTGAATTTAAATAAACTAAACACAATAAAACAATAATTTTAAAATAAATTAGTTACGAGGCCGTTTTTTCACGACCTGTCGCCAGTGTTGCCAGCGCTAAAAACCGCTGTAACTGTAAAAAATTACAGTCACGGCCTTACCCTGTTTGAGTATATTTTTCCATATGCATATTTATACTGTTTTTCTGCATTTATACAAGTATGCTGTCGGAAAGGGTCGGTAATGTCAGCAATATCAGAAGTCCCCAAGCCACACAAATGTCAGTGTCGTGATAATTGGCGTAACGAGCGCGATCCGTCGCGGTGTGTCGCGCCCGACGAAATGTCACACGGACGACAATTTGCACGTTCACCCTATTTATAAGCCGCGTAATATTTTGATTATTGAAATATGAAGGAGACGACGATTTGCACGTTCGCCCTATCATAAAACCACGTTGTTTCGATAATTGAATTTAGAACGACAGAAAAAGATGATTCTGAGACTATACTTTCTAGGAAACGATTCGGAACCGAAACACTAACATAAAAAAAAATAACTGGCGCACAAATCCATAGAGAAAAATCCGAAATAATTTCTTTGAAAAACTGTTGGAGTTGGCACCACATTATCAAAGAGATGCTTGACAAGAGTTCAGATTGCGGAGATTCTTTGTTTAATCTTACCATTGGGCTACGCTGGCCATATCTTTGATGATCTTATCTAACTTTTCAATAAGTTAATTTTGACTAGCATGAGCAAGTTAACTATTGTTAGGGACATAAATTGATGAATAGATCGTCACATCAACTATGTTGGTGCAGCAGCTGAATAGCTGAGTACCAGCCACTGACAATCGTCTGTTACCTAGTTACTGGGTGATATTATACACCGTGGTAGGACTGCATTACAAAAGGACGAACACATAATTTCTGCATCAAACTAAATCAAAATGAAATTCTCATCTATGAGAAACAGGGTATAAAGTTACACGAGACGTCATACTGCAATACATGAATGGATATCTGTGCTAAACATTGTACGAGAGGACAGGTCACAACCATAGACAATACCCTTTACACAATGGACGCCACTGACATCTGTATCAGATAATATGACACGCGATACGCAACTAATAATACATTATACAACACATTTACTACCACTACAACCTTAATAAACTCCGTGATAAGGTTTAAATTACAATGTGCCAAATGAATTATTTTTTTGGTAATGGTAACATTGACAGGGTCGTGATATGCGTCAAGGGGGAACTGCATATACGCTGATTCTGGGCATTCATTCCGCTCGGTTGACAATGATTGGATTAAAGGTTTTTTTTTCGTGAACAGGTATCAAATGAGTAGTTAATACTAGTATAATAATAAATAATGATCGTAGAAGAAATACGGTTGACAAATCCATGCAAGACATTTAGGTTAGTATTTAGGTAAGTACCTATATAAGAACTAGGAGAATAATTGAAATGTTTGTTAAAATATCTTTATCGCAACGGACGCCACGCTTCTCTTGTTCTTTCAGACGCGTAGTTTGCAAACAGCGTGACATATTGAAACCCATCTTGCAACGTATAAACACGGAGATGACAATTACCAAATAGACACAAAAAAAGCAAAGTTCGGTTAAACCACTCGAGAAAATGGGAAAAATTAAAAAGTAATAAAAACACAAATGAGGTGCTTTCAATCATCCCTCTGACAACATTGTCGTGTGAAGGCGGTAGGGAGGGAGGGCTTGGGAGGGGGGGGGGTGACGTCACATGAGATTAAAAAGTTTGACGGGCTCTCCCACGGAAATTAGCATTTTGCCCGTGGGCTTCATTTGCATACTGTCCGATCTAATTTTTATCTTTTGTTGTTATTAATACCGAAGGGAATATACGCATGTGAAGAGCTTCACTAATTGAGTTTTGGCTTTGACAGTTTTTAGTTGGTTAATATCAGTTTTACTCCCGGCTTTATAATTGGAACCGCAGGTACAACTCTATAATTACATTCCTTTTACCTCTTATTAGACGGAGAAAATGTGCGTTGGTAAAACATTTCAAAAAAAATATTTTCTAGTTTTAAAATACCATATAGGTACCTACTAATATTTTTTTTATTATTATGGTAAAAAGCGACGACATACAAATCAATGAAAATCACCTTTGTAAGAGCAAAATACGCATCGATTTTTCCCGTATCAAAGTCTTTTCAAATTCCCGTTACATTATACAGACAAAAATTGAAAAGCCTAATTGTAAAATGAGAAGCAGCGTCGGAACCATTGTCGACGAGGACAAAAAATATGGAAAAACTTCCCCGGAGACTTCAGAAAATAAGTAGAAAAGTCGCCGCTTCATTTTAAACGTAACTTCACTTTTTCCCCTTCTGTCTTTGACAAAATAATTTATAAAAAAGATATCGAGTTTCCTGGATCAGTTAGTCGAACACATTGATATAATTTTAAAAGTTAACGTAACAACAATAAAAATAATATTTTCACCTTTATAGACGCCATTTTGCAAATCTAATTTTATGACGATCAGTCTAAATACTTACTATTAGAAAAAAATCAACATCAAACAGTCAAATACTTTACTAAGAAAAATATGAACTTGTTAAAATTTTACGGAAGGCAAGTGATCTAATTGGCTGTTGATAATTCAACATACCAGTCACAGCATCAGTTGATGGGCACTTGACAATTAAGATAATTTCTGTGTTAATGTTCATTCACAAAACCACCAACTAATGCCAACTAATTGACAGAACGGTCAACCCATTTTTTTACCACATTGCAATAGACATACACCAGCACCACACACCAGTAACAATTTACATCACTCAAAATATTACAAACAAAGACAGTCGCGAAAAACATTACTATTTCCTTGCAGTCGGGTAAAAAATACCTTAACACACAAAAACTCACACTTTTCAATTCCCCGACCCTGTAATCGAACCTCGACCGACCGCTGTCTAACCGCGAGACCGCGGGGCTCGCCACAGCTGTCACTTAATAATTTAATTGTGCATTTCCCCCCTTTTTCACGGCGGGCGCTTGCCAGCGCTGTTCAATTCTGCTCTTCTATTATTATGCTATGTGTAGGTGGTAATTTTTTTGCTGCGTGAATATTTGATAGCGGAGTACTGATTTTTTTCTTTGAGTTTCGATTTACTTTTTTATTTTACGACTGCAACATTTAACGGTATAAGTAGTGGTATCCTGCCTTTTCGCCGAAAATTGTTTGGCAGATTGCCATGATTGATTGTTTGTTTTGTTTGTCTGTTTGTTTGCCAACCAACGTTACGCCGATGTTTCACTTTGACAACTAACGATTAGCAAATTTTTATATGACAACGTTTCATTTGGTAGAATTATTGTTAAGCTAATTATTATAATGACACAAAACGTTTGGGACATTTATCATGTGTCAAACATTTCACTAGGCCACACAACTATTAGACGAATGACGTTTTGTCAGTGCAACAGTTCCCTTTTCATACATTAAAATAATGATAAAAAATAAACTAATTTAGGTATAATACATTTTTAATTTAAGAATCTCAAAAATAACATTAACCCTTTAAATTAGCAGCAATGCAGAGCAATAATTTTTCCTCTCAGTATGTCATGTACCGAGACCCCGACATACCCAGCGAACCCGCTACTAGGAAAACTTGGATGCAAGAGCGAGCGAAGCGAGCTCGGGACTTGGGGCACCCCGACTCAGACAGGTTAGGTTAGGAGTGAATAGACCCCGCCATCCCCTTCGTGGTTAGTTTTTTTTTAAATCAGCCAGAAGTAGCTGGGCCTAGAGGGTTTAGGTTCCAATAATTTGATTTGGTAAACAATAAACAACTAAATGAATATTACGCAAACTAAAACATTCTGCTACTTGAAAGTTGGCATTTTAAAAAGTGTCATTATGAGAAGCAGACCAAACATACAGTTGGTAAAAATTGGTAAAAAAAAAAATGGGAAACGTTAGTTGGCAAGTCTGTCAAACAATTTTCGGCGAAAGGGCAGAGAACCATAAGTAGTAGATGATGGATGTTGGAGAACGCTTTTATGCACTGAAAAGGAACTAGCTTTTGTGGTCGTGATTACACATCGTAGTTAAACATCGTCATTCGTCTACCTGTGGTTGGATCCGTTCAGGTGTTAACATAGAGTTATTCCTTTCTTATAATATTTATCTTTTCCCTAAAAGAATTAGTACCCAAAGTGGGCTTTTTTTTCTTCGTTTTGTTAACTTTGCTTTTTGCTCTAAAATATTATGATTTACATCCACGGGCCTCTATCTAATTCCAAGCACCAAGGCTTTAAATTACTTTTATAATATTTTAATTAAAAGCCATTACATGCCGTCGAGAAATATTTCTCAGGCGTAACCTGTTTCATCAAGATGTTTTCCTTCACCGAAGCAAGTGATAAATAATCAGAAGTGTGTGTCCTGGGTTCGAACCTGAGACACAGAATCTATCACTTGGCAGTCCGACGGCCACGCCACTCGGCTATCACTGCTGGACACCTGTGTGGTGTGCCAATATAATCACTAATCTGTCTGGTCTGGGTAACGTTACAAGTTTACAACTGTTGACGTTACTGGAAGATTTTCATAAGTTATAACCACTGTAGGTTTCAGAACGCATACTGCATGATTTTATTGATATCCTAAACCAACTTTGATAACCGTCAAGCTTTTAATGGGAACTTCTCAATTAATTAACCGACTTAATTTTAAAAGAAATCACAACTAAGCTGATAAAGACGATCAAAAAAGTGGGAAAACCGGAACTGATTTAATAATGAAACATAATGTATAATATCTTTAAATTCATCTTCAGTTCTTCTTTTTCTTTATTCTTTAAAAAGTTTGAACTCTTGACAATTGCTGGTGTTCGCTTACCACAACTTTTCTGCAAGTTGTCGGAATTTGTGCCAAATATCAACTAAATAAAATATTTGTGAGAGTAGAAAAAGTCCAATTTGTAGGTACTTACCAGATAGTGGACTTATAAGTGCCTAATTATTTCAGGAAAGTTAGTAAATAAGCATATTTCCTACTACTTTCACGAAATGATTACGCTTTCCACATACGAACTCGTACTCGTTTGTTTTGGGGAATATTTATTTTCCCTATTATTAATGAAACAGCATGAAAAGTTAAGAAAAAGAAAAAAGAACTACACCTGAATATTTTAACACTAAAACAAACAAATAACAACAAACATACGCACCTGTTTTCAGTTCCACCACCACAGCAAACACTCGTAAACTAAAATACAATAACTGACAACTCAACGGTGTGCTCTCTTCGACGGCTCAGAGCATACTGGCATCAAATCCAGGGTTTCGCGACAGCCGCCCAGCAGTGTAGGCGGGGCCACGGCTGGGCGGGACTGGAAACCCGCAAATCAGCTTCGTTTTAACTTCTTTTCTTCCCACGCCAAGAAGCTTTGGTCAGCTGTAAGTGGGCAATACAGATGGTAGTTACCGCGTTCTTAAGTTGCTGAGTTGGTACGTAGATACTTACTATGGTTGTTCGGTATGTAAAATGGGATGATAGAATGAAATAAGTTGATATCTTTACTTTTATTTTAGTGGGATTTATTTGTGGTTTGGAGTTGTGGCAGGAGGAACTGTCATTTAAAACCAAATACGATTTAAATAACAGTTAAGTCAAAAGACTGCCAGAGTCTCCTAGTTTTTCTTGTGATGATTGTGATTGATTGATTGTGATTTTATTGTGAATGTGGGTCCAATTAGTTATTTACTAACAATAGCTTAATTTTATTCCAACACTTTTAGAGATCTACTTTCTGGTTTAAATAAATACGTTAAAATAACTGGGTTAGTCATTCGGAGATCATTGTCGTGATTACCATCACGATTGTACCTAGATAGTCTCCGTGTTACCTATGTATATTTTTGTATGCACTCGACTAGATATATCTGGGGAAACCTTCTGATTATGGACGTATTGAAGATAAGAGTTAGTTTGTATTTTTACCTTTATTAAAATAAGTTTTTGGGATAACTTTTTCACATACAAATTGTTGCAGGCACAATGTTTTGTGAGCGTAACACTGATCGATGCTTTCTGGTAGTAAACAGCAAAATAAAGTTAATTTTTCATCAAATATCCATTATACTTAGCTAAAAAAAACAAGTAAATTGGAGCATGTTACTAATGGCGGCCGGTATTTTAATTATTAGAATAGGAACATGTCCAAGGGTAAGAACATGTTCCTCTTCTAAAACTTGACTCGTGCCTTAAAACTATGGGTCAAAAAAACTTAAAAAAAAACTTGTAAATAACCTACCTAGCTTTGTCCGGCTGCTAGTCTAACCGAATATAGCTGCATATCAGACTTTGCATGGACTTCTGACCTCCACAACCCAGTTACTGGGTAATACGATACCCCTTACCTCCCTTGGTAAGACTGGTTGCACACTGGGTTGTAAAATTATTGGTTTTACAAAACACTTAATATACACGTCTCATCATGTTTAGTTTTAAAAGTATGTGGGCCCGGTGTTTTATACCGGACTTCTCTGAGAAGAAGAAGAAACAGCCGAAACAAACTCGCAGAGTTCATTGTAGCTATAATAAGTCATATTATTACGAGGCCCATGTAGATTAGTGTCTGGGTCTTTTTTTTTGGCAGGTGAAAAATCATCGAATGACCCCTCCCGCTCTTTGGCAGAGCGAAAGGGAGTGTCAGACTTCTACTGACTAAAAACCACCCATGTCCCTTCTTAGCCCTTCATGTCGAGGCCGCGGTATCTCTTGCGAACAACCCGCAGCCCCGACGGGACCCGCAGCCCCGATAGTGTCTGTGTCTGAGATGGTCTTTTAACAACCACAAACCACAAAAAAAAACACACAACTACCTACACAGATTTGAGTGATCGTGTAGCTCGACGGCTCGATCCAAGGAGCTCAACGATACGACCACAGAACAGATAAAAGAGGTTAGAAGGGCCTTGTGGGCGGGGTAGGCGCGCCGCTCATATGTCGAAAATTTGATTTACCGGCCAACAATCGCGCTCATATTGTGACAGCGTACGAAGCTCCGCGAAAAAAAAGAATTATGCCATCTTGCGCTATTATAGTGTGTCGGAAAAGAAGCCAGGGTGTGTAGTGTGCCTCGAGAAAGGATTTCTTATCATCGGTAAGTCCAAATACCTTAAAATACAAGTAATATTTGTAATTATTACAATAGTATTATGTAGTTGGTAGAAAAAATGATACTGTCGCATGCAGATAAAAAAATATGTAAATTGCTTGCAATACGTGGGTACCATCTTGTACCGCGTGGGCGATTGCGCGATGTATTTCGCTCACTGCGAACGTCGCGTACGACGAGCCAAAGCTTGAGTTCTGCGAAATCTATGCGTTTCGAGAGTGTTGTACCAAGTTGTAAACAATGTCGATATTTATTATGTGTGAATGTATTCAAATGATATTATTATGAATATGATTAAATAACTTTGTTTATTACTGTCAATTATTGTTTATTGTGGGTTATTAAATTAGGTTTTCGTCTAAAATTTGTTTTGAGGTTAGCCATTTATAATGGAAACATAACACAACTAAATTTGGTTTTTAGGTTTCCAACAGATCCAGATACAAGAACACTATGGCTAGAGGCAACCGGTAGAATTGAATGGATACCTTCTAAATGTAGCTGTACTAAATGTAGTAATTAATTGAATGTATGTCTTATTTTTAAGTGTTTCTCGTATGTTTACTTTTGATTTTACTTTTTTTATCTTTAATTTTTTATCTGTGTGAGACAAATAAATACCTTTTCTTTCTTTCTATCCCGTTCCGAAATTAAAGCAAAATATTGCAAAACTTAAAGTTACAAAACTAAAGTAATTTTATCGACATAAATTATCGACCTTTTGGTCGCCGTAACATGTATGAGAAATAGACGCGTGTGTGAGTGTACGTTAAACACAGTGTTTGCGCTAGTGTGACAACCAGTAACAAACTCGCGATTTATGTAAGTGTGGTTTATTTGTGTGCGTAATGCGCGTATGTATTAGCCGCTTGCTTGTAGTAGATTTAGAGAGTGGGAGACAAGCGGCGACACCCGTTCTAATACAAATCAGGAACTATTTCCTTTCTAACCTCTTTTATCTGTTCTGTGGATACGACGAACAATACCAATTAAAGGACATTTGGGTAGGCCGCCTAAACTACTCGAACTGCCAGATAGTCCACTAATTAAGCTAAATCGTAATAAATATTATACAGTTACGGGAAGTCTGAAAGTCTGTCCAAAGTGTATCGTGTAAGCGTAGGGGGCGTAGTGATGACTTCCGGGCTGGCTTACCGTCCGTCCGTCTTATGACGACGACAGGCTGTGTCGACGGCCTTGTCGCATCGCGTTCGTGTCCTATGCGCGCCTCAAAGAGATGTCAGTAACATTGCAAGGGCCGACGCCTGCGGGGGCTGTAAGTTGTTCGATAGAGATACCGCGGCTCCGGACACAAAGGGCTTAGAAGGAACATGGGTGGTTTTGACTCAGTAGAAGTCTGACACTCCCTTACGCTTTGCCCAGAGCGGGAGGAGACATTCGATGATTTCCCACCCACCAAAAAAAAGCGTTCAGTCGCAGAATGTACCTACCTTTCGCAAAATGCACCTTTCTCAAAATGCACCTTTCTCATATAATAATGCACCTATCGCATAACGTAGGACCTTTTTTTCTACATTAACTCTTTTACAGTGCTACAGGTAATGAAAATGGAAATTAGGGATTGATAATATCTTTCGTGCGACACAAATAGATTTAGCGGGCTGTTTGACGTCTAATATTTAGTTAGGACAAGAGTTCAACTCCCCTCACAATTAAACTCATCAAAAAGTTTTTATTATTTTCATTCCATAAACAAAAGATACACATGACTGTCAATGTAGATGACAGTCATGAACTACTGTCGTGACATCGAAAGGCTTAAATATCGAAGTTCAGAATATCTAATGACCTAAATATCGAAGTGCAGAGTATCTAATGACCTAAATATCGAAGTTCAGAGTATCTAAATTAATGACCTAAATATCGAAGATCAAAGTATCGAATGTCCTAAAGATCGATATATAATTACATTTTGTGCTACAAAAATTATCGACAGAATTGCTGCAAAACTTTATTTTTATCGGATAATTAGACAATGGTGAAAACATTTCTGCGAGCAATTCGGAAGTAGCGCTCGCCGGCCGCTGCCGCGGCACCGCTCGCTTCGCTCGCTCGGCTTGCGCGCGTTTGGTCACAGTTTTAACCTAATCTAACCTATTTCCCTCAGTTTACAATGACGAATCAAACAATCTGCCTGTGACTAATCAATTAGACAATGGTAAAAACATTTCTGTAACTAGTAAGTATTTTTAACGTAAATATAATAAACTAAAGTGTATTAAAAGTTGACATTTTGAACTTGGGTATAACAGTTTTCGATACTACGATACAATCGGTATTGATATAATCAATTTTTTTTAACGTTGACGTTTTACGCGTAGGTTTTTTCCTGCTAGACATTCAAATATTATTATGTACCCGAAACGATTTTATTGCAATACGATCGTGCAAACGACAAAAACAAACACTAACTCGTCAGTACATGAATCGAATGGTGCTCTCTGATTGGTAAAAAAGGTACGTTATGCGATAGGTGCATTATGAGAAAAGGTGCATTTTGAGAATGGTACGTTTTGCGTATGGGGTGCATTTTGCGAAAGGTACATTCTGCGACTGAACCAAAAAAAGGTGTATCGTGTAATTCACATAATGGCTTGTTTTGATCAGATAGGTTGTTGACGTTATTGTGCCATATATATATAACATACAAACATACACATAGGTATTGGTATTCAGCTGCATCTAGTTAGCCTGAAACCGACCCCAACATTGTTGAGAAAAAGCTTGGCAGATGATGATGACGTAAGTAGATATTAGGAGTTTTTTACAAACAAAGGTACAAGGATGGTAAGGGGGCATTCATTAATTACGCGAGGCGTTTAGGGGGGATGGGGTCAAGCTAATTTTCACATGTAAATTGAGAGAAAACTGGGTTGAATTGATTGTGTAAAAGGTGTAAAAAACGAAAAAAAAGTAATTGTTTGTTTTTTTACTTATTTATTCAACGTAATGAAGCATAGATTAACGTAATTAAACTGAAACACGCATTTTGAACAATCTGAAATAAGAGGTGGGAGGAGGGTGGGGATCGAGCCAAATCTCACGATATCTCACTAAGTGAGGAGGGGGGTCCAAAATTCACATCACTTAATGGACGCCCCCATCTAAAATGTTGATAAAATAACCAACCTCTTCCTTACTTAAATAGTTGGTTCAGATTGAGAATATCATCATCAACTCACTCGAGCCAGCCCGCGATGCTGAGTCAGTAGAGTTTAACCAAACGCCCCTAATTAATAATACCTACCGCTCAGATCCAGCCTGTCCCCTTGCTGTCCTCTGAATTTCGGCCTTTCTTTCTTTTTTCTGAGGCTCGTACCCCACAGAAGGTGGGCCTCAGCGTGTAGCCGCTTAGTTTTTAAGTTTATTTGCCCTGGCTAGAGGCCTTAATTTTAAGGCATCCACAGGAAAGTCCATCCTCTCTAGGATGAACAGCGAGACCCCAGTTTCCAAAAAAATAAAAGCGGGGGGGGGGGTGTTTGCGCATGGGTACACTCGCGCACGAAACTACTATACTCCATCGGTCTAAGTACCTAGTTAACTAAAGGTAAACAAATCATAAAAAGGGTTGTTTATAGATGACACTTCCATGAAACACGAAACAACCAAATTAAGGACGTATTTACAAATCTGACGAAAATAAGCAGTTTTTCGGTAGATTATGTGGCCAAATGAAACTAAACCAAGTGAAACCAATAATTCACACATATAGATTACTCTTTAATCTTCAATTACTATTACTTTTTATGCTAAAATGTTGGTTAATAATATTGTAAAAAAATATTTTCGGTGCCTCTCCGCACAACATTTGCGATATCGTGTTGACTTTGGGTACATTACTCTCTCTTTTATGACATTAATTTATCTATTTAAAAATATTTTATAGACCTAGATATGTTCAACTCAAATTATTATTATTAAAACTATCAAAATATTACAAGCAGAGCCTGAAAAAAAATAACAATCAAACCTAATTTTTCGGCATATTTATCGTAATTGCGTGGACCTTAAGCGCCTGACTTAAGGCCGTTGCAATGGTCAAATCCCAAAAACGACGTATGTTTAAAGAAATTTGTTGAGGAATCCTTCCGTACGATTTCCATATAAAAAATATATGTTATACTTAAAGTCATCACAAATAATTCGTATTGTTTAAAATTTTAATAAACCTTCACATTATTTAATAAAAAATCGTAGTATGTCTTAACCTAAATCGAATTTTGTCTCTGTAACGGCTGAATAGTTCGGTATGAATTTTATACCCAAAAATACGCAGTGATGTATTTAACAATCGGTATTGTTTATTTTCTCTGATTTGTAATAAAATTTTAAAATAATAAATTAAATCCCGACATTTTGAGGCAAATGCGGCGCAAGACCCGTCGCGCATACTTGGAACGCGCTGCGCCAGTGTCTCGATGACTGTTGTCACGGGTGGACTGCACGCATGTCATTACTTCACAAATAAAATTCAAAAGTTCACGTTTTTTATGTTTTCTGAATTAAAACATATTGTAAATTGTATAGTTATCAATATTTCGTAAAATAAGAACAGAAAATAAGTTTGTAAATATATTTAAAGTAGTTTGTAATTTCGTTTTGTTGTTTGCACCTATCATAGACTAAGCTGACTATGCCTAATAAACGTAAAGTGACGCGTGGCCGAGCTCTCCAAAACTATTGGTAAATTATCTACGTTTCTTAGTAGATATTTTGGTATATAGATATATCTATGATATTATTTTAATTTTGGACTGCCTCGTTGGTCTAGTGGTCGTAAGCATGATGCCGGTCCTGGGTTCGATTCCCGGGTCGGGCAAAGTGTTATTGGGTTTTTCCATCAGGATATTATATATAAGTAACAGTCACGGAGTCTGGATTTGTGCCCGGTCGATAGCAATAGGCTCGCCCCTATTATATGGGACTTAAAGATAACTGGCGAAATGTGGGTGTACTATTAGGTACACCTCTGCCTAACCCTTCGGGGATTACAGGCGTGATGTTATGTTATCTAACTATTTTGTCTTGAGATTTTCGTTTAATGGAAGATGGAGATCTAGATGACTGATGATGTCTCGTACCTAATGATAGTCTCTCATACTACATGATACATTTTGAAGGTCTGATGAAGACCAGGTAACTGCTTATCGGTTCTCAGTCACGGAAATAGTCAGAATGCTCCAACTTTCAGCTTTTATCTCATTGAGCACGGATGCTACTACATGATACATTTTGAAGGTCTGATGATGATCAGCTAAGTGCTTATCGGTTCTCAGTGACGGATGTAGTTAGAATGACCTAGCTTTCAGATTTTATCTTATTGAGCACGGATGCTACTACATGATACATTTTGAAGGTCTGATGATGACCAGCTAAGTGCTAATTGGTTCTCATTGACGGATATAGCTAGAATGACCTAGCTTTCAAATTTTATCGATCTGAGCACGGATGCTACTACATGATACATTTTGAAGGTCTGGAGATGATCAGCTAAGTGCTTATCGGTTCTCAGTGACGGATACAGTTATGATGCTACAGCTTTCTGCTTTTATCTTATTAAGCACGGATGCTACTACATGATACATTTTGAAGGTCTGATGATGACCAGCTAAGTGCTAATTGGTTCTCAGTGATGGATATAGCTAGAATGACCCAGCTTTCAAATTTTATCGATCTGAGCACGGATGCTACTACATGATACATTTTGAAGGTCTTATGATGACCAGCTAAGTGCTAATTGGTTCTCAGTGATGGATATAGCTAGAATGACCTAGCTTTCAAATTTTATCGATCTAAGCACGGATGCTACTACATGATACATTTTGAAGGTCTGATGATGACCAGCTAAGTGCTAATTGGTTCTCAGTGATGGATATAGCTAGAATGACCTAGCTTTCAAATTTTATCGATCTGAGCTCGGATGCTACTACATGATACATTTTGAAGGTCTGATGATGATCAGCTAAGTGCTTATCGGTTCTCAGTGACGGATGTAGTTAGAATGACTTAGTTTTCAGATTTTATCTTATTGAGCACGGATGCTACTACATGATACATTTTGAAGGTCTGACAATGATCAGCTAAGTGCTTATCGGTTCTCAGTGACGGATGTAGATAGAATGACTTAGCTTTCAGATTTTATCTTATTGAGCACGGATGCTACTACATGATTCATTTTGAAGGTATGATGATGATCAGCCAAGTGCTTATCGGTTCTCAGTGACGGATGTAGTTAGAATGACCTAGCTTTCAGATTTTATCTTATTGAGCACGAATGCTACTACATGATACATTTTGAAGGTCTGATGATGACCAGCTAAGTGCTTATCGGTTCACAGTGACGGATATAGCTAGAATGACCACCATCAGGTAAATGGCACCATCAGTCTCCAAGGCCTCTTCGAGCTCTTTCAAATGAGTCCACACACGACGGTTCTACGTGGTGCCATCAATGAGATCCTATACTTACCTTCGGAGTCTACCACCAGGTAGCTGGTATCATCAGTCTCCAAGGCCCCCTCGAGCTCTTTCAAATGAGTCCAAACACGATGGTTCTACTCAGTGCCGTCAATGAGATCCTATACCCACCTTCGGAGTCCACCATTAGGTACGAGACATCATCAGTCATCCAGATCTTCATCTTCCATCAAACGAAATTCTCAAGACAAAATAATTAAAACGATAAAACAATTAACACCATTAAAACAATAACATACATTACATAACATCACGCCTGTAATCCCCAAAGGGTTAGGCAGAGGTGTACCTAATAGTAGGCGTGATGTTATGTTATGTATGTTATTATTTTAATGATTTTAATTGTTTTATCGCTTTTAGCGATAAAACAATTGTAGCAAAAAACCGACTTCAAAAACACAAAAAAGTGAAAAATAACTTTAGCTTCTGAAGTCGGTGACTTTTGTTTGTTTTATTCAGTTTTTTTGTCACCGACTTCAGAAGCTAAAGTTATTTTTCACTTTTTTGTGTTTTTGAAGTCGGTTTTATTTTTGCAAAAAAGTTTTTTATATTTTTCCATTTTTAGTTGTAATATCCTTTACAAATATTTGATATTCATTAATTTTACGTTGTTAACAATACATGTCACGGTAATCGGCTTATCCGCAATAAAATGGAACTTAACATACCTAACTCTCGAAATCTGGGCGTCCTGTACACAGCTGCGTACCCCGTCAGAGCATACAGGCGTGATGATAAGTTAAGATGTTGCGTAAACAATAAACATCCAAGCGATTGCAGCAATCACGACAGATTTGCCGTCTATTTTTGAAGAGTTCTATTGTATATCTCCGATGATCAGGATCAGATCTTCACCAAATTTAAATGGGACCACCTCAGGAGTATACTCTTTCAAATAAAAAAATAATTTTGAGAATCGGTTTACAAATGGAGGAGAAATCAGGTAACATACATAAAAAAAAAAAAATACATACACACGAACATATAACCTCCTCCTTTTTTGAAGTCGGTTAAAAACAATTGTAGTCGTTCTTGTAGCACGGATGCTACTACATTTTGAAGGTCTGATGATAACCAGCTAAGTGGTTTTCGGTTCTCAGTGACGAACGTAGTTAGCATGACCTAGCTTTAAAATTTTATCGATCTGAGCACGGATGCTACTACATAATACATTCTGAAGGTCTGATGATGACCAGCTAAGTGCTAATTGGTTCTCAGTGACGGATATAGCTAGAACGATCTAGCTTTCAAATTTTATCGATCTGAGCACGGATGCTACTACATGATACATTTTGAAGGTCTAATGATGATCAGCTAAGTGCTTATCGGTTCTCAGTGACAGATACAGTTATGATGCTACAGCTTTCTGCTTTTATCTTATTGAGCACGGATGCTACTACATGATACATTTTGAAGGTCTGATGATGACCAGCTAAGTGCTAATTGGTTCTCAGTGATGGATATAACTAGAATGACCTAGCTTTCAAATTTTATCGATCTGAGCACGGATGAAATGAAATGAAATGAATTTATTTGCCAGAATAATAGGTACATACATAATAAGACGGTAAAATAATTTTAGTCTCACTATATTCGACTCATCAGTCGTGCAAATGTTTCTGGTAGATGCTACTACATGATACATTTTGAAGGTCTGATGATGACCAGCTAAGTGCTTATCGGTTCACAGTGACGGATATAGCTAGAATAACCACCATCAGGTAAATGGCACCATCAGTCTCCAAGGCCTCTTCGAGCTCTTTCAAATGAGTCCACAAACGACGGTTCTACTCAGTGCCGTCAATGAGATCCTATACCCACCTTCGGAGTCTACCATCAGGTAGCTGGTATCATCAGTCTCCAAGGCCCCTCGAGCTCTTTCAAATGAGTCCAAACACGATGGTTCCACTCAGTGCCGTCAATGAGATCCTATACCCACCTTCGGAGTTTACCATCAGGTACGAGACATCATCAGTCATCCAGATCTTCATCTTCCATCAAACGAAATTCTCAAGACAAAATAATTAAAAGCGATAAAACAATTAACACCATTAAAATAATAACATACATTACATAACATCACGCCTGTAATCCCCGAAGGGTTAGGCAGAGGTGTACCTAATAGTAGGCGTGATGTTATGTTATGTATCTTATTATTTTAATGGTGTTGAGACCTCGAGGACGCCTTGGAGACTGATAATGTAATTTACCTGATGGTGGACTCAAAAGGTAAGTAAAGGATCTCATTGACGGCACCGCGTAGAATCATCGTGTTTGGACTCATTTGAAAGAGCTCGAGGAGGCCTTAGAGACTGATGATGCCATTTACTTGACGGTGGACTTCGAAGATGGGTACAGGATCTCATTGACAGCGCTGCGTAGAACCATCGTGTTTGGACTCATTTGAAAGAGCTCGAGGAGGCCTTGGAGACTGATGGTGCCATTTACCTGATGGTGGTCATTCTAGCTATATCCGTCACTGTGAACCGATAAGCACTTAGCTGGTCATCATCAGACCTTCAAAATGTATCATGTAGTAGCATCCGTGCTCAGATCGATAAAATTTGAAAGCTAGGTCATTCTAGTTATATCCATCACTGAGAACCAATTAGCACTTAGCTGGTCATCATCAGACCTTCAAAATGTATCATGTAGTAGCATCCGTGCTCAATAAGATAAAAGCAGAAAGCTGTAGCATCATAACTGTATCCGTCACTGAGAACCGATAAGCACTTAGCTGATCATCTCCAGACCTTCAAAATGTATCATGTAGTAGCATCCGTGCTCAGATCGATAAAATTTGAAAGCTAGGTCATTCTAGCTATATCCGTCAATGAGAACCAATTAGCACTTAGCTGGTCATCATCAGACCTTCAAAATGTATCATGTAGTAGCATCCGTGCTCAATAAGATAAAATCTGAAAGCTAGGTCATTCTAACTACATCCGTCACTGAGAACCGATAAGCACTTAGCTGATCATCATCAGACCTTCAAAATGTATCATGTAGTAGCATCCGTGCTCAGATCGATAAAATTTGAAAGCTAGGTCATTCTAGCTATATCGTCACTGAGAACCAATTACCACTTAGCTGGTCATCATCAGACTTTCAAATTGTATCATGTAGTAGCATCCGTGCTCAATAAGATAAAAGCAGAAAGCTGTAGCATCATAACTGTATCCGTCACTGAGAACCGATAAGCACTTAGCTGGTCATCATCAGACCTTCAGAATGTATTTTGTAGTAGCATCCGTGCTCAGATCGATAAAATTTTAAAGCTAGGTCATGCTAACTACGTTCGTCACTGAGAACCGATAAGCACTTAGCTGGTTATCATCAGACCTTCAAAATGTAGTAGCATCCGTGCTACAAAAACGACTACAATTGTTTTTTGCTACAATTGTTTTATCGCTAAAAGCGATAAAACAATTAAAATCATTAAAATAATAACATACATAACATCACGCCTACTATTAGGTACACCTCTGCCTAACCCTTTGGGGATTACAGGCGCGATGTTATGTAATGTATGTTATTGTTTTAATGGTGTTAATTGTTTTATCGTTTTAATTATTTTGTCTTGAGAATTTCGTTTGATGGAAGATGGAGATCTGGATTACTGATGATGTCTCGTACCTAATGGTGGACTCCGAAGGTAGGTATAGGATCTCATTGACGGCACTGAGTAGAACCATCGTGTTTGGACTCATTTGAAAGAGCTCGAGGAGGCCTTGGAGACTGATGATACTAGCTACCTGATGGTAGACTCCGAAGGTAAGTATAGGATCTCATTGATGGCACCACGTAGAACCGTCGTGTGTGGACTCATTTGAAAGAGCTCGAAGAGGCCTTGGATACTGATGGTGCCATTTACCTGATGGTGATCATTCTAGCTATATCCGTCACTGTGAACCGATAAGCACTTAGCTGGTCATCATCAGACCTTCAAAATGTATCATGTAGTAGCATCCGTGCTCAATAAGATAAAATCTGAAAGCTAGGTCATTCTAGCTATATCCGTCACTGAGAACCGATAAGCACTTAGCTGGTCATCATGAGACCTTCAAAATGTATCATGTAGTAGCATCCGTGCTCAATAAGATAAAAGCTGACAGCTGGAGCATTCTAAGTATATCTGTCACTGAGAACCGATAATCACTTAGCTGGTCATCATCAGACCTTCATAATGTATCATGTAGTAGAATACGCGCTCAGATAGATAAAATTTGAAAGCTAGGTCATTCTAACTACATCCGTCACTGAGAACCGATAAGCACTTAGCTGGTCATCATCAGACCTTCAAAATGTATTAAGTAGTAGCATCCGTGCTCAGACAGATAAAATTTGAAAGCTAGGTCATTCTAACTACATCCGTCACTGAGAACCGATAAGCAGTTACCTGGTCTTTATCAGACCTTAAGAATGTATCGTAGGAGTACCTGTGCTCAGGGAAATAACTAATGAAAGCTAGGTTATTACTTCATTAGTCAAAGTGTATAATTTATAATTAAATATTTTATTCATACATTGTACTCCAAGAGAAACAAAATATGTTAGGCAAATACGATGACCACTCTGCGACACGTTTCTGTTCTTTGGTACGTTTTTCTGTAGTACAGTCGTTTGCCGGTAGGGGCCGAAAAATAAACAAAAGCCAGTACAGAGGTCAAATCGTCAAAGTCATCCACTGCTGTGTTCCCCTTAAGGTTTATTTTAGTGGTCACGGTCATGATAAATTACGCAAAAATTTGAAATGCAAGACTTATTTTGCGCTCGACCATCGTCGTGGGTGGACTCTGTGTCGTTTATTAGCTGGAACTCGTGTTGAAAAAGATAGCTCTACGAGCACAAAATATTTGTAGTAGTAAGACTCAAAAATTAAAATTGAACCGCGAGAATTCGTAAACGCGCCCTTAAATTTATATACGATTTTTTTTTTATTAATGTATGTTAAACTTTTTCATTTATTCCTGAACTAACACTCTGTAGGTAATTTTTGCACGAGAGATGACAGATCGAAAACAAGAGAGCGCTCCTGACACTCTTGGCAAGTTAGACGACTATTTGTGTGAGGTTGCTTTAAGCATTGGTGCAGGCGTCTGTGCAGGGGCAGTGTTACGTCGATCGTCTGGAACATTCTAGCAACCCCGCATCTATGTACTTATTTGTTTATTTATTTCGAGTTCCTTCTAGTGTGGAAGTACGTAGGTACCTACTTCTATTGTATTCCCAAGGTCAGCTTGCGCGCGGCGTCGCGTCGGTGGCGTAACTGTCATTGCCATTTTGACTGTATGCCAGCCAAGGGCGTAAAGTAACTTCTACCTTGTTGATTCTTTTATCTTAAAGTTTAAATTTTTGTTAATGTTTTTTTGTGAATGCTTTAAACATTGCTAGATAACAATAGGGAATTTTCTGGAATATCCTTTGTGTGTTATGGGTATAAAAGGACTGGCGGAGGTCGGAGCAAGTCAGTCTACTTTTAAGCGAGACAACGAAAGGCTCGAAGAGATATCTAGTGCGATAAAGTGTTCAGTAGTGTTTTGCGATTGTGAATAAGTGTTTTATGATTAATAATAACTTCGTGTGTTTAATTGGTAGAGTTTTTATTTATCCCATACCCAGCTCGTAACAATTTGGTGTCAGAAGTGTGGGATAAATAATGCCGATTCTACCCAAGGACGACACGGATAGTATCCGTACGAGTATTCAGTGACACTGACAACAGGGTATGGACCGAAGGCGATTTGGTGATTCTCCGACACAGACACCAGGCGGTGTCCAGCCTACGTCAGAGCCAGTCGCTGGCTCATCCGGAGTTACTCCATCTTTAGCGGCGCCTGACTTGTCTGCTTTAATGACGCTGCTGCAAGACCAGATCCGTCGTCAGGAAGAGCAGGCTCGACAGTTGCAGGAGCAGTTGCAACGAGACAAGGAGGAGCAAGAGGAGCAGGCTCGTCGTCAAGAGGAGCAGGCTTGCCGTCAAGAGGAGCAGGCTTGTCGTCAAGAGGAGCAGGCTCGCCAGTTACAGAAACAGTTGCAACGAGACAAGGAGGAGCAAGCTTACCGTCAAGAAGAACAGATGCTCCTGATAAAGGATCTTCAAGCATCAATTGGCAAAGAGCTGAATGTGATGAAGGAGCAGGTACAGCAGCACAACAATCGTATCTCAAAGGCCGAAATTCAGATTGCTGATGTGAAGAAGGCTTTGAGTGAAATTAAGGTTGGAGACGGGACTGTGGCTTCAGTGATTGCTGCACCTTCGATACTCGTGTTTAAAGTGTCGCTATTCGACGGAGCATCTTCGTGGTCGGCCTATAAAATCCAATTTGAGGCATTTATGAAGGCGAATGGGTGGACCAAAGCGCAAGCCATGACAGCGCTCACCTTGGATCTCCAAGACCAGGGCCTTACCACACATCCTTATGTGACCTACGAGCAGCTGCTGGAGGCGTTAGAGTTCAGATACGGTGACGCGCACCTGGAGCACGTCTTTTGTGACAAATTAAAGGATCGTGTTCAACGTAGTGCCGAGAACTTACACCTACAGCAGTGGGTAGCTGGTTCGGAAAGCATACCAGTCCACCCCTGCACTTATTGATGGAAATCTGGTACCTGTCAGGCGTTCGTTTCGTAGACGGAATACGAGACTTGGGCATCACAAGACGCTGAATGACGCCTTGGCTCATGCCTTAGAAGTAGAGGCAGTAAGGCAGGACCACCGTACGCACCGGGTCAGGGAGGTTGTAGCGTCACCTGGACGCGACCGCCCGCAAGGATACAGCCCTAGGTGCTACACTTGTGGAGAAAGGAGTCATCTTCGACCAAGCTGTCCAAAGCGCAGCTCACCGAGAGAAGATCAACCCCAGCAAGGAAGGGTGGCTGAAGTGACTGCCCAGCCACAGCAGGGAAACGAGTAAATGCCAGGACTGGAGGGCAGGTGCTGGCTGGTTTTGAAAGCGCCCCGAGGATCTCGATCTCACAAGCACATGCCAGGAACAGCCTGACTATCAGCGGCGAAGTCAACGGAACTCCATGCAAACTGACGTTGAATACTGGAGCTACTACTCTACTATACCATCTCAACATGAATGATATAATGTACCAAGATTTTGTAACAATATTCTGATTTAAAAGAGTGTCCATGGAGTTTCTTGCCCGTTCTTCTCCATAGAGATCTACGCTAGGGAATGGGCAACTACAGTACTTTCACAAGTTATTATGCCTTGTGACTGTGACTGTAGCTTAGGAGTGCAATATTTCGTCCCGGGGGTTGCTGCGTCGAGTTGCGCGTCGCCGGATGTCTGCGGCGGCGAGTGCTGTGGGTGCGGGGGCGCGCGGCGGCGCGTGCCGTGGCAGTGGGTGCGCGGGGCTCCGGGTCGCGGGGCGGTGGTTGCGCGTTGCGGCGTGCATTCGTTGTTCCGTGATTTGGAGTCTCGTACATTCGTTGTTGCGGTGTGCGTCGCTGCGTGCTTTCGTGCTCGCAGTGTTCGTTGTTGCGGGCATTCGGCGGCGTGTGATTCGGCGTGGTGGCTTTCGGGATGACGTATTGCACTCGTAGTTTAGTTTTATGAATTGTTCTTCTGACATTCAAAAGTACCTGGTAATGGTTTAATTGAAATAAATGCTTTGACTTTGACTCACACGGTCATCAATTCACACCTAGCAAATCGGTTTCAAGGGGACTACTTCAATAAACACGACCGTATACATTTACTAACAGCTAATGGTCAGCACATAACCGTCCCAAGTAAGAAGGAGGTGGAGTTAAAATTGGGTGGCCGACATAGTGGATGATTGCATTTTGGGCTTGGACTTCATGCGGAAATATCGTTGAGAGATCGACATTGACCAAGGAGTGCTGAAATGTGGTTCAGAGGAAGTCTTCATGGAAGGAGCGCCATCAGGGAAAGTTTACTGCTTGAAGGAAATTATTCTTCCTCGCAGATCAGTAACGATCGTGCCAGTCAAGTTACCACAGAATTCTGGACACAAAGATCGAAGTGTTCTGATAGAAAGGATGACCAATGAGTTTTCATGGAAGATGGCATGAACTCTGATAAAGGCCAATAATATCTCAGCTGTACGCATCCTGAATCAATGTGACAAGGAGCAAGTGATTAAGAAGGGCACCTTGTTCGGCGCTTGCGAGGAAGTAGCTTGGATGCGTCAATTGCAAGATCTACCTACCGGAAATCAAATTTGTAGTGCAAAATATGACGTGTCAACGCTTTTAGAAAACTGTCATTTAACTGAAGGAGAAATGGACAAGGCTAAGAAGATGTTACTTCAGTACTCCGATATTTTCTCCACGAATAATGCTGACATAGGGAGAACTGGACTGGTTCAGCACAGGATTAATACAGGCAACGAGTTACCTATCCGTCAGCGACCAAGGACAGTCAGTTGCACGGGAAAAAGAAGTGGAAACCATGATTGAGGTAATGGTGAAGGACGGTGTTATAGAGCCTTCATCCAGTCCATGGTGATGCTGTTCCGTTGTGATCCTGGTAAAGAAAAAGGACGGCAGTATGCGCTTCTGTGTGGACTATCGACGACTGAATGACGTTACGAAAAAGGAAAAAGTGCTCGTTTTTCAAAAAACGAGTGAACTTTTTAGGACACATAGTTTCGGGGGAAGATGCTTATACAGACTCAGAAAAAGTAGTTGACGTCAAGGATTGGCCAGTGATTACGCGAACAACCTGCGTAACAAGTTAAATGATCTGTATGAGCATACCATATCAGACAATCTGGATAACAGATGTCTGAGATGATGTAGACTCGTTATGACTGGAAGGCAAACAGTAGTAGTTTCGATGAAAATTCGCAGGTGGTTGCATAACCCAGGGCGGAACAAGGGAAAGTCCCCGAAATTGCAAGTCGAGTTGTGACTAGGATCAACGATGTCACCTATCGAATACAGAAAGGTCCGCGAGGTGCGCCTAAGATTGTGCATACATCATTGGCGCGATACTACGGGACTAATGATGCTCGGGACGAGCATGTATAGGGGAGGGGGCAGTGTTACGCCGATCGTCTGGAACATTCAAGCAACCCCGCAACTATGTACTTATTTGTTTATTTATTTCGAGTTCCTTTTAGTGTGGTACGTAGGTAGGTACCTACTTCTATTGTATTCCCAAGGTCAGCTTGCGCGCGGCGTCGGTGGCATAATTGTCATTGCCATTTCGACTGTATGCCAAGGGCGTAAAGTAACATGTTCCTTGTTGTTTCTTTTATCTTAAAGTTTATATTTTTGTTAATGTTTTTTTGTGAATGCTTTATACATTGCTAGGGAACAATAGGGAATTTTCTGGAATATCTTTTGTGTGTCATGGGTATAAAAGGACTGGCGGAGGTCGGAGCGAGTCAGTCAGTGTTGCACCCAGTTGTGTTTTTGCACCCAGTTGTGTGCCGTGTTCTAAGTTAATATAGGCATGGCACACAACTAACACAGACAGACACCTCTCTACACTCATGGAGACTCACGCGTGGGTCGCGACTACTCGCGGCGGCACGCCACACTGGGCGGTGTTACACAGTACAATACCGCCCACACACACACACGACGCGACGGCCCCTTAGTCCGGACCGCAACCGGCTAGCTCTGGAAACGGGACGGACGGGAGCCACACATCCACTGTAGGTGCGTCGTAAGTCGGCATCTCCGTCGCTGGTCGTCCTCCGCTGGGCCTCCTCCGGGAAACCGGGGGTCTCACCTGGTGGGGATGGACCGCCGGGGTGCTGTGAAGAAAGCAGCGCCGTGAAACCGGCGCTGTGGCGCGCTTACAGATACACTCACTGCAACCACTCACATGGGCACGCACTGTTGTCACGTGCCCACAAGGCCCAGCCTAAACTGGCACTACAATGACGGGCCCGTCGTCACGGGCCGAGGTATGGCCTCCGCGGCAAAGGGGCGAAGCCCCGTGACCGCCTGCCGCGTCCCCTGACGGGGACGCAGCGAACGTATCTAGTACGAGCGAGTCAGTCTACTTTTAAGCGAGACAACGAAAGGCTCAAAGATATATCTAGTGCGATAAAGTGTTCAGTAGTGTTTTGCGATTGTGTTTATGTGTTTTGAGATTAAAAGTTAAGTTTAATTGGTAGTGTTTTCATTTATTCCATACCCAGCTCGTAACAATAGGAAACCTCGTTTAAGTTTTCTTAAATATATTTTTATTTTCTTCTGCATAGATATTCCATAATATGACTTGTCCGTCTATCTCTATGTTGCTCAATATGATTTTTTTCCTCTTTGAGTCGCTGACACTACAGTACTTTCAAAAGCTTCGCCAGTGAGTGCATGTTACTCGGACCACATTGAAATATCTAGGAGCATTAACGAATACATTCCGTCTCGACAGCTATTCAAGCGGCAATTATTTTAGCTTTTTTAGAATGGGCTTTACAATAAAATAAATGATAATAAATGGCCATATCGATTATTCGATCTGCCTTTACTGATATCGTTTAAACAATCAGCTCTTGGCTCATCACATCATCAGCCTATAATGTCCCCACTGCAGGGAGTCAGGCCTCCTCTTTAGGAGAGGGATGGGCCCACATGCGATGATCAACCGATGAAAATGCGGGCCCAGTGCGGGTAGGTAGATGTCACATGTCTTCGAATTTTAGTTTAGTTCTAAGACGTGCCGGTTTCCTCACGATGTTTTCCTTCATCGTTTTGAAAGCAGCGATGATGAAATAAATTACACAAATTAATGCGCCTACCTGTGTTCGACTCCGAACCCACGACTTATCTACTACAACTACTGTTCGTAAGTGTGCCAATATGATATCAATAAATTGATTTATTTTTATATTATATTATAGTTAAGTGCCATACCATTATTAAAAGTTTGAAATGAACTATGTCTTCCTGTTTTTTCATGAAGTGTGAAGTGGTTGAATGGATTTCGATGAAATTTTATTTTGCGTACAGGTAGACCTATGACTTAGATTAGGACATACAATAGGTATTTATTTTTTATACAGTTAGATAGAACAGTACCAGAACGCGATAACGTTGCCGTGGGATATCCCAACAACCACAGAGTACATTATACTATATTGAAACCAACAACACTCGCCGCTCAAAAATTAATACCTAATGCAGGAGGTAATACCAAGGGCCCAGCAGGGCTACTTAAATAAAATAACTAATAGCCGTAAGTTCGTTGCAGTTAGAATGTATGAAAAGCCAGTGAATAAAAATAACATAGGTACTGAAAAAAAAACAGAGAATAATCACAATGCTGTAGTCAGAGCCCTCTATTGTCCTATTATAGTTACCTTATGTAATAATAGACAACCAATGAGGGTTTCGTCTCGATGCGTCACATTCATTTCCCGCTGTGTGAACACCGCTGTGTAATATTAGAACGCGCGACGCGCGTAATCAATATGTTCGTGAAAGATTCCGTTCGTCGCAGATGGCGACACTATGCAAGTCTGCGCAGCCATGTCAAGCACATTTAATGAAATAAAATATATTAAGCCACAAAATAACAACATAATATTTTTCGTATGGCTAATTCATATGTAGCTATAAGTTACATCGCGAGAATATTTTTTTTGTGCAAAAAAATATATGATGGTAATCATAATGACTACATAACAGTACTCGACCAAAGCGTCAAACATGCTTGGTGTTTCGTATTGAGGCCGCCGCTGTACACCGCCATCTTACGTCCACCGTGTCAACTTGTGTTGAATTTGGTGCAGTAATTTTGTGTTTGATTGTGACGAGAGCAAGTTAACGAAATACGAACTATTCTGTTTAGCCGATATCGGTAAGTTCCATGAATAAAACACTTCAATATGTGGCGGAAAATTCAAGTGAAATGCTAAATGTGAAACGCGATTGTACAACTGGGTGTAAAACATCATTCGAATCAAACTAACAATGCTAATATGATGTCAAACTTTTTGTGGATCAATAGTTACCGCATTTAACCGCCCGTTAGTTTGTTGATGCTTATTTCTAATGGCGATGAACTTCTGTTTCAGCGCCCGGTATGCTGCTTACATAGTCGGTATTATGGCCAGATAAACCGCAAAAATGTCCGACGTAAGGCAAGTGAAAGTTGACAACTGGGGAATATATTTCCTCCAAAGGCTGAAGCACTTTTTCAACCGGACGGACTACTGTGACCTGACGCTGCAATTTCAAGATAATGCTCAGCTGAAAGTACACCGGCTAGTGCTCAGTGCGTGCACTGAGTACTTCGAACTCCTGGAGCGAACATGTGAAATGTATGAAGACTGTCTCGTGATGCCGGACGACTTGCAGGCGGATGTTGTCGTGCCGATTGTGAACTTCATGTACACGGGACATTTAGAATTCAAGATGGATTTACTAGAACGATTGTATCAAACATCTCAAATTCTCAATATGCCAGTGTTAACTAAACTCCTCGAGTCACATCGCAACTTGGCGCCAAAAGCACCTGTGCAAAGTTATAGCGGTACCAAAAAGGTTACTAATACAAAACCAAGTGTCCAAAGTGAACCCAAAACTGTGAAGCCGATCACACCTTCTCCAGGCTCCAGTAATAAACGCTCCTACAGCAAAGCGTTTGACAATAATATACTATACAGAGATAAAAAGACTTATCAAACGGGTTCGAAAACTGAAAATGTAAATAACAGTGCATATCGTCCTCCATCTCCAATATCAAAAGATCCTTTTACTTCTCAAAAACTGGCAATAGGTGAACCACGTCCAACAAGATATGAAGTACCAGAAGAGCTAGACACTGAAAATATCTTTGACAACTCATTCTGTAGTATATCATATACTTCGCAACCTTTAATGGTCCATCCTGACACGGTCAAACGTTATAAAGCTAAACGAAGCAATGTATTTAATGAAGCATCAAGCTCAAAGAAAAGGTCTGGTTTGTCAACAATTGGTATTGTTGAATGTAAGAAGATATCACCTAAGACAGATCATTTATTTGATGATAACAATGCTGACCATCATTTCCATGAAGACACTGATTTGTTTAATACATCCTTCAACAATGACAAGGATAGAGACCACATTTTTGACCAGATCTTGGATGCTGATGATGGAAATGGTGGCCCGAAAGTCACAATAGAAACTAAGGATAGTAAAGCGGCTTCTAACCTAGACCATGCAAGGATAATAAGTGAAGTCTTAAAGAAATATCCTCATTTAGTTAAAAGCAATAAAAACATAAAATTGAAGATTCTGGATCCTGCACCTAGTAAAGGCAGAAAGCAAAAACCTGCTGCACCTCCTGCATACACAGAGGATAAAACACCGTTAAAGTTAAAAACAGAAGAAGATGATTTTACTTATGAAACAGATGTTATAGATTCAAAGCAAGCAGCAAAACTTATTGCTATGGGTGCGGATAATACTAAAGGTCCTTGGATATGTTTAATATGTGGCACACCAGGAAAAGCTCTTCATTTCAATTCATATTATAAATTCCGCCGTCATTTAGTTGAAGTACACAATGAGAAACCAGTGGCTAACATTTGTGAATACTGTGGCCTCAGATCTTTGAAGAGAAACTATCTTATGCACCACCTTTATTCACAACATGGTGTTGAACCACCATCACAGTTTCACTTCCCAAAATGTAACAGGTGTCCTTATATTGCATTAACTGATGCGCTGCTTACAAAACACAAATTGTCCCATAAAGATTTTAAGAACTTCCGCTGTAATGTATGTTCTTCATCATTTGTTACCTCTACTCAACTACTTCAACACATACAAAGCACAGGACACAAGTACAGTGCTGAGAAGAAAAATAATTTGCAATGCCCCTATTGCATGAAAGTGTTCTTGCGAGAGATAAACCTTTATTCGCACATAAAAACTCATCACAAACAAGAAGCAAAGACTGACTGCGTTATTGAAGATTCCGATGATGAAAAGGAAGCTGAAGTTATAAGACATAAACCAACTACTGCTGCTGCTAGAGCTGCTGTCAAGTTTGAACCTAGTACAAGCTATGACAATGAGTATGTAGGGAATGATTCACACTATGATTCAATCTTGCAAAGATCATCGGTTGAAAAAAAAAATCCAGCTAGAAGACAACATAATGCTATCTCCAATGCGAAGCAAAAGATTTTAAATCCTGGCTTTGGTACTCCAAAACCAGCACTGCAGGCCAAGCCCAGTAAAAATATCAAACAGACTCAATCTGTACACAATGATTTTTTCCAGGATGTGAAAATGCCAATGGAACCATTACCTAATAATCAGGAAGAAATTGTATTAATAGACAACAATGAGTATCTCATGAAAGATGATCAACTTATTCTTAGAAAGGGTAAGCCAAATATCAGAAACTATGTGATTCCAGATATGGTTGAACCTAGTTCCGTAGAGACAATTCAACCTACTACATCTGTGGAATACACTCATGTTCAAAATACAATTATTGAAGAAAATGTGCAGCAACAATCCAGTATGGTTATAAAGAAGTCAGGAAACCTAAATCAACCAATACAAATTGTGGTATCAAATGAAGAAGAATACAAAGCTTTGATGGCTTCTAACCATCCTATTATATTTGATGATGGTGGCACAAACAAGACCTTGACTGTATTGAGTGCACCACACCACAGTCAGACATTAGAGACAACTGCTATTGACCTAGATCATACTCAAGGTAATGAGATGATGATTCTACCAAATGAATATCCTATAAATGTCTCTGAAGGTGTAACTACTGAAAATTCTAACATTGTTGTTGTATACAGTCACCCTGTAGATGATCAAAACAAGCAATTCCAAATTATAACTACAGGAGGTATAGGAGCACAATTTGTGCAGTCTTCTGCAATTATAACTCAAAATTATGAAACCGTGACTACCTCAACATCTAGAATTACACATAACACAGGGGAACAAACTTGGCAAAATAATATCCAAAATTTAAATGGTCAGCAAATACAGTTACCAACACACACCGTTATGCTGGATTCTAATCAAATAGTAACTGGGCCAATTTATAGTGCAACAGGTAATATAGATGACCTTCAAGAGGTGCATTTGATACCTGAATCTCAGAGCCAACTATTGCCAGTTACAATGAAACAACAAGATGCAACAATTGAACAAATAAATCAACCGGTTGACCAAGAGACTGCAGAAGATAATATCTCAGGCATGAATTTGATTGAAAAGAAAACAACTACTTTAATTGTAAATGCAACTGTTGAAAGTCATGCTCGAGATAAATCAATGCCTGATATCCAATCTAACCATGAAAACATTGATGAACAAATGGAAAATATGCTAGAGCAACCACTAGCATCAGAACATGTAATGGAACAACCATTGAGAGCAGAAAATGAACAGCCAATGGAATCAAAAATCCAAACACAAAGTGCAATAGAACAACCAATAAGAGAAACAGAAAATGTAATAGGCCAACCAATTGAAACACAATATGTGGTAGAACAACCTTTCGCAACGGAAAATGTTATGGGACAACCAATAGAAAATGGATCAGACGAAACTACTATTAATATGATGGAACAATCAGTAGAAACAAGAAATATACCCGTGCAAACAGAAAACATGATGCAACAAAATCTGGAAACTAGAAATGTACTGGAACAACCAATCCAAACTGAAGGTCCTATGGAGCAACCAGAGGAGTTGGAAAATATTATTGAACAACCAGCAGAATTCGAAAATGTAAGTGGACAATCAGTTGAAACGGAAAATGTAACAGATCAACCAATTCAAACAGAATGTTTAATAGAAACATCTCTTGGCCAAAACATAGAAAACCAGCAAGAACACACTGTTGACTCTGTGACTATTAGCAGATTCTCTGAATTTGATAAACCCGACAATGACATATCAGAAGGCCAACAACCGGAACTCATACAATCACAAGCTTATGATGATATAGTTGAAATAAACCAAACCAATAGTGGTGAACCTGTATGTCCTAAAGAATCGGAAAAAAAGCTGAAACATTTAACTTTAGATTGGTCTGATGATGAATATGATATTACAGAGGGCAGTGATAGAATTACTAATTCCGTTCCAAATGAAGGTTCCCAAAATCAACCTTTGGTTGAAGATATACCAATAGTAGAAGAATCAATAGAAAATATTCAACAAGAAATGCAAAAACAAATGGCTGCTCAACTTGAAGAAGCAGATGCACAGGCAGCAGCTGAAGCACAGGCGGCAGCGGCAGTACAGGCAGCAGCAGAAACACAGGCGGTAACGGAAGAAGAGGCCGCTGCTGATTTTGAAACCGAAGAAAGCGTTATTTCTTCACAAGAAGACTCGAGCCAGGAACTGCAACTGCCTCCATTAATAGATTCACCCATACATACTGCTGTACCAAATCCAATTGTACAACAGAAATTATCATCATTACTGAATGATTGGGAGGATAATGATTCCCAGGAGGAAATGATTTCTGTCACTACTGGAAATGCTGTGCCCTCAGGAGAGTCAATGAAAGATTTAATTTCAGAAAAAGTCCCAAAAAACGAAAATATCAAAAGCTTAGTTAGTGACTGGGATGATGATGAGGAAGAAACTAAAGAATGAATAGCAAACACATTCTAATCACGATAATCATGAGATGCTATGGTGACATCTTCCAGCTATATATACTAATAGCTAGCTATATAACCTGCAATGGTTAATATTTAAATTACTTAATTATAAGTAGTACTATTAGACTTATAAGTATATAGTATAAGTAACTGTAGTTACTTTTTTTTAAATATAGTTCTATTATATATCATGTAAAGATCAATTAATACTTGGTGGTGTGCATTGTAAAAGTAAATTCTCTTTTTTATATGAATTGCTTTATAAAACAACAGATGACACCATACATGTACTCCTTAATAATTATGGTAATAGTTGGAGCAGACTCAGGTCTGTTTAAGTTGTGCTGTGGTGCCTGCCTTTGTACTATAACTTAACAAATCATTGTATCCAACAATAATACAGAATTCCATCTTCCATACATTTTCATACAATTACTGTAACATTAAATTATGGAAATGATACTGATTATGTATATACCTATTGAAAATAATGAAATAAATGGGTTTTAAAATAAGAAATATTTTTAATTTGATGTCCTTTAAATAAAACAACATTTCATAGAAAAATATTATTTTACTAGATTTTAATCAAATTGCAATTGCTGAAATCAACAGTAGAATGATTAAAAATATAATCACATTTGTAGTGTGCAACATCACATGGCAAAAGTATATATTGGCCTTACCCATACTGTATTCCTGACTCAAGTTAAAAACGTGAGCTAAATATATAAAGAAGTAATAAGAAAAAGTAAAGGCAATATAGGAAAATTAGAGGTTCAACTTAAGTACTTTTGATTATATAGACATAAGATCAAGAAATAAAATATTAGAGAAAAATTGAGTAAAAACAAATAAAATATAGATATTATGGTTAGCAGCAAGCATTCCTATAATGAAATGAGTTTTATATTTCCAATCACTTTATTTCTGTAATTATACATTATGTAACATAGTAATACAGAAATGTTAAACTGCCTTCATGGCTTAACATAACAAAAGCCACTATACACATCTTAAAAATTAACACTAAGTGTTGGAAGGTAAACAATTTTATTTCTAACATATTCCAGTTGAAATATATTAAATAGAACAGCTACACGGGACAACACAATTTAAATGCAGTAGTAGGCTCAATATAAACATTGAAAAATTACACATTTCTAATGGCGATACATGATTATCATTGTCAAATTAACGCTAGTTATGATTTGTTAAGACATGAAATACTTTTACGATCATAATATTTTGGAATAGTCATATTGACTTAACAAATAACTGGCATACACTCAAACATTCAGTACAAGCAGAACTACATCGATGTTTGTTGAGATTAATACATTTACTTGTTATTACAAAACTTGACAAATTGATTTTACATTAAAAGCTATTTGCAATCTTGATACACTACTTGCAAGAGTGAAAAACATATATCACAATAAACTACATTCTTTCACTAATATGAAACACTATCTAGCTATTCATTACAAAGAATATCTAAAAACTCTGATTTTGTGTATGTTTTGATACAGTTAATAATTAAAGTGCTTGAACATTAACCACTCAGCAGGTACCTAGTATAAATGAATTGAGGCTACAATAATTTCATTTCATTTCATTTAAACAGCAAACAATTGCACAAACAAAATCAAACTGTGCCTTCCTAATAAGAGCTGGTAATTATGCACATGCAACATACCTATATTGATTAGAAATTATCAACTTAAAAAAATAATAACACAAACATTTTGTAGCTAAGAAATAGAAAAAAAAACCTTGTTAGAACACCTGTTCCCCTTGCTTCTCCAGTCACTAAAGGAATCACTAATTGAGAACGTAAATAATTTCATGTTGCAATGCATGTAATGATTGAGTTTAATTTATCATCAATTCTGTATGCTTAGCACAATGTCAAATTAACTTCAAAATTTGCCTCTAATGGAATAAATGTATTTACAAAATAAATTACAATATTTACAATAAAATAAAGCATTTAAACTATTTGCCTAATCATTGGATATTGAGACTAACACATATTTGACCATATAGGCAAGGCAAACGAAGCCTACCAACACAAATAAATTAGTCATAATATAGTACATGTTGGACTGTTGGTCTGTAATCACTTCACTGTCGGTTGTGTTGCTGTTCTCTGCTTGCAGTAATGCCTCATTCCGCTGCAGCAGCTGCACCTCAATCTCATCAACATAATCCGGGAACAACTCACAAAACATTTTGTTTTTAAGATTTGTCTCCAAAGATTCCGCAGCCAGGCAACGCTTCTGGTAATCTGAAGTTTCAACAGATCCCAATGTCGGTGTCTTCTCTAACATGAAACTGAGTAGACCAGTGAGTATCGTCGATATTGACCATGCCGGATTCCATGTATCAGGATGGAAGTCCGTAATGCTAAGGCACAGTCGAGTGTTTGTCTTGAAACGACCATTTGGTGTGATCATGTAAATAGATGGTGGTTTGAATGGAAACTCCCTTGGAAACATGATTTTTCCATGATAGTATCCGCCCTCGTACGGACTCTTTTCTGGTCCTTTGACCACGTAATGCCATTCTAAAATATTAGACGGCACTGGTTCCGCCGTTACATATGGAATGGGGTCATTTTTAAGTCTAAGGTAGTCTTGTTTTAGTCTGCTCGTAGCTCCTGTTACTTTGCTTTTTGCCATGACTTAGCACAAAACAACGATCATTAAAAACTTGAGTATGCAATTGAAATGAGTTTCACTGCAGTCATACACTATTAATTCTTCATTAAAGTCCGCAATTTTTATTTTTGGTCAAACGAGAATCAATCGCGAATAAATAAAATAATACGTCAAATGATTTCAATCATACCATACGTCATTCGAATAGAGGTGTGTCAAATAGTAACAGATAATGAAAAATCGACTAAGAACTTCAATAAACACTAATCAGTCTAAAACATTCCAACGGCACAGCTGGGAACAAGCTTTGTCTTGTAATATAATTATGTCATAATCGAACGCAGACCCAGTTAAAGTATATTTATCTATGGACCCAGTCAGTACGAGTTAGTTTTTGACTTATATCTTCAATTATTTTAAGAGGTCAACTATTCTGTACCTACTGTAAAATATACCCCCTCAAGGAATAAAATATTGAGAATTTGAGACGTATCCATCAGTCAACATCAATCTAGAAATTCCCCAACTTTCATTACAACTGCCTGACCCATCGTAAATCCTAAGTTCTATGAATTAGAATGAAAACACGCAGTATCATCCTGAGCTAACTTGTTAGCCCCGAACCGGTAGATCTTGCGGTTAATGACCATTATGAATCGGGTAATTATTTTATAGGTGTGTAATTAAAATCACATCAACAGTTCCTATTTTTTTTATTAAATAACGTATCTTTTTATTTTACATCATCAGAGTCATATTTTAACAAATCCAGTATCAATACCTAATAAACGAAACATGATAATAAATAACGACAACCAATGGTTCTAACATTGGATTCTAATTAAACTAAGCAAATTAATAAGGGTGCAAGCAATTTAACATGTACAGTCAACCGAAACAATGAAAATCATCCTTACCTACTGATACAAAATAAAGATGCTGTACCTCAAATAATACGTGTGTCGGTTCAAAGTATGAAAATACACTGCTCAATCGGACATCACCAATACCACCTTATGCCCCTAAGCATAAGAACTTAAGGGCAAGGGTAAGGGCCCAAGGGTTGACTTGGGGTACTGGGCCCCTGATACGGGGGGCCCAGTACCCCCTAAGTCAACTATCATCATCATGTGCCTAGCCTTTACCCAACTATGTTGCGGTTGGCTTCCAGTCTAGCAAAGTACAACTCAATACCAGTATATTCTTTCTTGTAACAAAAACGTTGCCCCACACTAGTAATTTCTCTTCAGTGCAAATATACGGAACGAATATTTGCATGACCTACAGATAGTTCTTCCGGGTCTGTTTGTGTAAACGTGTGCGGGGATCGAACTCACACCCGCACCACAGCAGTCAATCGCTCAACCACTGCGTCAAGCGAGTCGTCAAACAAAAAAAAACTGTTTTTTTTTTTAAATATGTGTTTTTTTTTAGATAATGCGAATACTTTTACTCGAGGATCATGTAGGTAGCGAATTCATAGAAACAGATTGTGCATCTATTACTCTTACACAATGGAATCGATAACGCAAGTCGATTTTCAGTTTCCTCCTTAGACCAGAGATCATGCCTCTTGCATTATATACTAGTACATACGTTACAATATAACGTATGTACTAGTTGCAAGGATTACTCGGAATCGATTGATTGAATCTGGCCTAGCTTATGACGTCAATATTGACACTTCGGGGTTTATTTCTAAACAGTGCTAAAAGTTCATTTATGTTTAGACAATACATTTTTTCATGATTAGCGACATCATAAATTTTTTATGTTTCAACGTCTTTTATTAATAAACGGCGCGTCGTTATTGAAACATCTCGACTTTGACGGCACGGTTGACGTAGTGGCTGAGCGATTGGACTGCTGCGCTGAGTGTCGCGGGTTCGATTCCCGCACGGAACAAATATTTGTATGGCCTACAAAAAGTTATTTCGGGTCTGGGTGTGTTTGTGAGTTTAAATGTTTGTAAACGCACCCACGATACAGGAGAAATTCCTAGTGTGGTGCAACATGCAAAAAAAAAACTCAAAAACTCATAATTTTTTACTTCGGTATATTGTTGAACGTAAAATGCATGTACTGTTGTAGGCGTGCCTACTTTAAATAAATAAATACCTCCATGACTTTTTACTTTTCAAAACATTCATCAGCGCAGTGTTTTGAGTGTGCTACATGAGTTTTAACGTAAGAAATTATTTTTCACTACAAAAAAAGTCGTATCCCAGTCATATTTTTTGCGTATGGTAACTTAGTTTGATGTACATAATGCTTAGTTAACGGCATCGTGAAGGATCCTAAATAGGTGCAAAGGTTGACTATGATTTCCCTAAAATTCTGACAACCAGTCTTACCATGAGTTATCGTATTACCCAGTAGTAACTGGGTTGTGGAGGCCAGGCAGTGGCTTCATGTAAAATACTGGTATTCAGCTGCACCCTGTTAAACTGGAAGCTAACCCAAACTTGGGAAAGGCTGGGCAGATGATGAAAAGTTGACTATAAGGCTGCTTTCACAATAGGACGTCAGCAGCACGACAGCCGCGCGGCAGAAGCACATTCCTTCAGAACAGTCGTAACAACCAGTTAGTGTTTGTTAATAGTCGCGCGAATGTCGCGTGAAAGCGGTTTATGGAGAGTTACAAGTCTGTGTGGTCATGACGTCATGTACCACAGTTCAGCAGCAAGTTTCGTATCTCATGGTTCAATTGTTTGAGTAACTCTTCGTCCGGGCTATCTTCTTTGACGAGACGATCGCGTTGAGATATTAGCTCGTTGATTTTCTCGTTCATTGGGTTTTTTGGGGCGTTCCTGTAAGCGTTAGAGGTTGTGTTAGAACTGTATTTCCAGTAAGTCAAATTTATTAGTCTTGGCGCGGGATAAAACAAAAAATGCTTAAATTAACATTATGAAACAATTATATCAAAAGCGTATTTAAAATGTTATAGCACCATTACTGCAACATAAAAAAGAGACACGGCGTTGGTATGCTGATAGGGCCCAAACTGATGCCACAGATTGCAGTTTTATGTGTTCACCCGACTGCGGTAGAACCCAAAGGGAGTGAAATATCGGGAGGCGCTCCGGGCGTCGGAGGCCACGTGATGGCTTCCGGCCACCGTAGACGCGGGCCTGTGGACGGTGAGTGATGGGTAAGCTCGCCGTCCGTCCGTCTTATGACGACGACAGGCCGTGTCGACGGCGCGTTTGTGTTCCACACGCGCCTCAAAGAGATGTCAGCAACATGGAAGGGGCCCGCAAGGGCCGACGCCCGTCGGGGCTGCGGGTTGTTCGCAAGAGATACCGCGGCCTCGACATGAAGGGCTAAGAAGGAACATGGGTGGTTTTTAGTCAGTAGAAGTCTGACACTCCCTTTCGCTCTGCCCAAGAGCGGGACCGTTATTTGATGATTTTCCACCCGCCAAAAAAAAAAGTGTGTGTAATATTGAACAAATTATTAATTAAGAGTGTTTGCATAAGTTCGCAAAATAACTAAGTACGTCAAGTGCGCACTAGTTGAGTTGATTGGCTCTTAAAGGTCGCCAATAGGAGAAGACCACCGAATGTATTTTTTTTGCTCTCAAAAAGTTGGTTTTACTCACTTTAGTTCATGAAACATGTCTAATTCGTCGCGAGCAGAAGGATCTGAAACAAAGAGCACAAACAAACTTGCTATTAGGTACTGTTGTTGGATACTCAAAGACCAACCTAGGCAACCGCGGGTTAACCTAAAGATCGCCCCTAGCGGGTGTTAATTTAGCCGCGAGGTCCCCCGACCAAAAATCTTCGTTTTAACAAAAATCCCCAGTGCGTACGACAAGAGGTAAGACTTTTTTGTCTCTGCGTCACAATTGTGTGTTGAGTGGATAGCACTATGAAGTAGATGGTTTCAAGGATTTCTCAGTAGTAACCACAGAGTCTGGATTTGTACCCGGTTGATAGCAATAAGCCCCCCCTATTACATGGGACTTAAACCTAACTGGCGAAATGTGGGTGTTGTGAACTATTACTTACACCTCTGCCTAGCCCTTCGGGGATTAAAGGCGTGGTGTTATGTAGTTATAAAGTAGTTTATAAGGAGACTGACTTATCATAGAATGTGTGTTGAGTGCAGGTGTGTTCGCAAGTATATCGACATAGAAATCATCTTTCAACTTTTCTAAATCAACTGGAATTTGATTCACGTTGTTTTCTTCTTGTTCGTCGAATGGGTCCAGTCTGGAAACAAATAAAACGGTTCAGTTAACAAGCAGATGATGAAATAATATTATTATTGCACTTCAGTATACTGTTCTCATCCCACGACGGAGACTTTATATTTTTTCGGGACCACAGCTAAGCCATTTTGCGGCAAATACCATGATGGCAGTATTACATTGCGTCAGCTCTTTTTTTTTGGGACAAGCCTCACAATCAAGGGCGGATAAAGGATCTTTTACTGGGGGGGGGGGGGGGCACATGGGGCAGGCCGCCAAATATAAGCAACAGTATCTGTTAAAAAAAAAAGTTGCAAAAAAAAAACAACCGACTTTAATAAAAAAATAAAATAACGTCTAGAATAACGTCTATACTTTCCGAAGTCGGGGGCAAAAAAGTCATTGAAACAAACAAAGTCACTGACATTTGATTTGCAAGTATGTACTGTGATGGGAACTCTATAACCGTCTGGGGGGGGGGGGGCACGTGCCCCCGTGCCCCCCCCCCCCTGGATCCGCCCTTGCTCACAATTCCCTGCCCACTATAACTCGTGTGCGCCAGAATCAACAGTGGCGACCACCAGAAGAGCGCCGAGACAATGAAGCTGGACGAAGTCCCAGAGAAAGGATTTGACTGTCTTGGATCCCGCAACGAAATTAATTAGAAAATAATAGCAGCGGAGCAGGAAAAACATAATTTCCACTTTTTTAGCTAGTAATAAAATTATCTTACAAGAAACTAGCGCTCAGCCTGTCCTCGACAGGGGTGCAATCTATTCATGTAACGACATGTCAAGATACCGAGATTTCTAAGTTACATATAACATAACATCACGCCTGTAATCCCCGAAGGGTTAGGCAGAGGTGTACCTAATAGTACACCCACATTTCGCCAGTTATGTTTAAGTCCCATGTAATAGGAGGCGAGCCTATTGCCATCAACCGGGCACAAATCCAGCCTCCGTGGCTGTTACTGATAAATTCCTGATGGAAAAAGCCAATAACACTTTGCCCGACCCGGGAATCGAACCCAGGACCTCATGCTCAGCAGTCGCGCTTGCGACCACTAGACCAACGAGGCAGTTTTCTAAGTTATAAATATGAAATAACCATAAGGTACGAGTACTGAGTATGAGGTCCTAGGTGCGATTCCCGGTTCAGGGAAACTTGGGTCCTATTGACAGTCAGAGACTGGATTTGTGCCCCAGCCGGGCACAAATCCAGTCTGTGACTGTTGGTGTGCGATTAGTTACACCTCTGCCTAATCCTGTGGGGGTTATAAGCATGATGTTGTGTATTCGGAATTAATTTTCAAAATTTTGGAAGAAACCGCATCAACCATTGTCTAGTTTATAAGAACAACGCGATCACACAAACATGCACGACAAGCAAGTTCTACTATATGTATAGGGTGTAAAAGTACCCTTAACGCAAACGAAAGGCACTTGTTTTCCCCACCACATCGACCATTCTTTTGTTCTAGACCATACCTGGGAACCTCCTAGTTACGGAGATATTGGGGGTCAAAGTTCCAAATTTTTCACAGCTGTTTTTGTAAATACTAGTTTTTCAGGTTATAACTTTACCTTTAAATGACCTCCATGACCCGTTTACTATTCAAAGCATCTACAAGCACAATGTTTTAAGAGTGCTGTATTGAGTTTTACCGAAAAACATGATTTTTGACCCCAAAAAAAAAGTAGTTTCCCAGCAAAAATTTTTGCGTAGGGGGTACTTAGTGTGATGTACAGAATGCTTGGTTAACTTGGCTGTGTGAGGGGTTAATTTACACCCTGTATATATTGGTATATTATAGTTCTAACCCCATCTCGCCGAGTTCTCTCCGGTCGTGCTGAAGCTGCGTCAGCATCTGTTTCCGTGTGTGCAACTTCACGAGATGTAACTCCCGTACAGCGCGGCCCCACTGCTCTTTGAAGAATGCCTTCGACTGCACCGCACTGTCTAACTTCTCTTCTAGGTAACGCTGGGGGTTGCAAAGGTGAGTATTGGGTAGAAATGTGGACGGCAATAGGAATAGGGACCGGTCATAATTATCTAAGCTGCCGAGACCTATTTTATTTTTCAATTGTTGATTATAGCTTTTTATTCTTGACGCTTTTAACTTGTACTTCTTTCTACATCCTTCTCATAATTATGATGTATAATCTCAACATGAACCAAGATTTTTATTTAAATTAGTGTTCATGGTTCTTCTTGCACATTCTTCTGATACAGATCAACTTTGGAATGGGCAACTACAGTACTTTCACAAGTTATTATGTCTTATGACTGTAGCTTCGGTTCGCTGTTTTTTTGACTATAAATGATAAATTAAATAATTATTTCATTATTATTATTATTTCATAAAATAAAATACCAACGAAACGATCGATGGACTGCGTGAAATCAATATGATATGGGTGGTATGGCGACTCTGAGTTGACGAGTAATACATATATGGGAGGAGAAGACATACCGACCCCCAATATTTTGAGAGAGCGGATGAAGTGTTATTATTAATAACTAGCGGACGTCACGCGGTTTCACCCGCGTAGTTCCCGTTCCCTTGGGAATACAGGGACAAAAAGTAGCCTATGTCACCCGGGAATAGTGTAGCTTCCCAACGGTGAAAGAATTTTTTAAATCGGTTCAGTAGTTTTTAAATTTATTCATTACAAACATACACACAAAAATACAAATCTTTCCTCTTTATAATATTAGTGTAGATTGATATGGTAATGTATTTAGGGTAAACTAATTGCTTTTATAGTTTTTATAAGTAAGATAACTTTTAGCCGAAGAGCACATATTAAGGTGGTCTGGGATTGGTGATTAATAAACCGTCTCTAAAGAAATAAAAGCACCATAATAGTTCGCTAACGAGTTAAATATTCAACTTACTAGTTCCTGTATTAGGCTTGCAGTTTGATCTTTGGTCAAGCCAGAATATCGACTATCTGATTCCTTTTCAGTGTTCTTTATATTGTTCTGAAATAAATAGAAATAAATCAATTATTAAAAACGTCATCTACGTAAGCAGAGTGTTGTAGGATGTGAGTGAGTCCATGATTATTAATTGTTTTTCCTTTATTTCTTCTACAAAATGTATACATTAAATATTCCATACAAAAACAATATTAAGTAATGTAGCCCATCGGTATCAAGTCCAGGCTACCGGTCAGGGCTCCAGAGAAAGAATCCTCCTAACAATACGAGCTATGTCCAGGAGTCACGCTTTATGTATCAAGTCCTATGATTATTATGACTTGAACGACAGATTTTCTTGTCGTATGGATACGACAATAGCTCGTGTTATTGAAAATGTATTTCATTAATTTAAACGGTTTATTTTAAATTGACCTGTAAATATTATATATATTTTGGTCATTCTCACCTTAAGCAATTCGACTTGTTTCTGCAGCTGCTGTATCTTGGCTTCCAACTCTTCGACCTTCATATCTTTCAGCTTGAGTTGATGGTTCATGTCATCCTCCATTTTCTGTGAGGCTTCCCTCAACTCCTGGTATTTGGCAGTGTAGTGGGATTCTAAGGCTTTCTTCGCATCCAGTAACTAAAATATAACATTCACGAATCGATGAGTTCTATTTTATTAGTCGAACAGAAGTCCAAACTCAAGATTTACCAGCAAGCAATGGAGCGCAGCATAATAAGTGTTAAGCGAAAAGGTCGCGTTTGAAACACAAAATAAAACACCTTCCTGCGTTCTACAACTCAACGCACAGGATAAAGAGGTATAGAAAAGAATATAGGAGAAAAAGGTGGTCAACAGTGGGACACAAATGGCTAGCGGGCCGCGCCTGCTACACCGTGGGCTGCGGCCGATCCGTGCGACTTCTCCCGCCTGTGCAGGTACCTCCCGAAACATCCGTGTCCGGTGAGTACCTGCGTCAGGCGGAAGGTGAGGGCGCCGTGGCGCCTTTCAAGCTACTCCTCAAAGAGTGGACTTACCGCCACTATTGTGGCGTGCCCTGTCCAGTACCAGCCTCGTCCAGGTTTTTCCTCCGATACCAACTATGTCGCCTACCCATCTCGTACCCGGACGACCCATATTTCTTTTGCCAATTCTAAGACCATTCGGTTACACCCTTTTTTTTTTGGCGTGTGGAAAATCATCAAATAACGCCTCCCGCTCTTGGGCAGTGCGAAAGGGAGTGTCAGACTTCTACTGACTAAAAACCACCCATGTTCCTTCTTAGCCCTCCATGTCGAGGCCGCGGTATTTCTTGCGAACAACCCGCAGCCCCGACGGGTTCAGTTACACCCTTAGTCCATCTATCATCACTGCGTCTTGCTAGGCTACTCACACATACCTTTTTCTCCCTCTCCGTATTCCGGTAGCCCCTCAACCGGAAGTCTTCAGTGGCGCGACTGAGATCTGCTGCCAGGCCGCGACACTGCTCTATGCCTTTACTCAGCTTGCACTCCAGCTCCACTTGCTTCTTCGCCCACTCTTTAGCTAGGAGTTTCAGGTGATATTCTTCTTTGCGTTTCAACTAGAATTATGAAAAGGATACAATATGTGGATAAGTTATCATGAGAGGACACTGTAGTTTAATTTGGACTAGTTTCACACTACTCCCAAGCAACACTGTTGATTCTGGCTTTCAGAAGTTGCAGCCCTGAAAGCCAGAAATACTGGTGACCACCAGAAAAGCGACGAATATTTTTATAATAATAATTTCACGCGACCTCTTACCTTCGCGTATGAATAGTATAATCTATGGAATATAATTATTTAAAAAGTAATGTGACACTTCTAGAAGGAGATTGTACACACCGGTATGAACCACAAATTACAACATTTAAAACCCAAGTTTTTGTAAACTTACTTGACATTTGAACATTTCTTGCTGTTTTTCTTTCCAGTCCTCGAGCTCGTTGACAAACCTCTGCATTATGGAGTCGCGTTCTGCCGCCGGGATAACTGTATTCACCATTTCTGTAAAAAAATACAATAAATTAGCGTGGACGCAAAATATATAGTAGGTAAGGATCGCAGCAGGTAACATTCTATAGTTTATGCCTACCCATAAGGGTAAAGAGCATAATATGTTTTCACCATCTCTATTAATTGTAATGGTTTTTTTTTTTGTAGAAAACTACAATAAACAACAAATTAACGTGGACGCAAAAAGGATCTTAGCAAGTGGCAATCTATAGTTTATGCCTGCCCCTATGGATAAAAAGTGTGAGTTTATGTATTAATTTAACACTTTAAGCATAAAGTACAGAGGCGGCCTTAATACCGTAGGTATTTACTACCAGTCAACCTTTGGGTGATGCAAAGACAAACACGTATCATGTATGTACTCCAACATCACCAACAAACAAAGACATCATCATCCGCTTAACGTGTTCCTAACTATAATGGTTTCGGTTCCAGTCTTACCGGATGCACCTGAACACCAGTATTTTACATAGAGCAACTGCCTATTTGACCTCCACAACCCAGTTAGTACGGGCTAATACGATACCCCTTGGTAAAATTGGTTGTTGGACTGTTGGGCCACTACCTGTCTATATAAGACATCCCTGTGACGGAGGAGCGCGGCGGAGCGGCGCGCGGACGCAACCTCGCCCGCACCGCGGCCACTTCACATTTTACTCCGGCGGAGATACCGCGGTTTTCTTTTTTATTATTTAATTATATTGTTTAACGTACTTAATACACTATTGTAATCAGTCTATGAGTTTCATTAGACTGCTCCCGCTTAGCTATCGAATATCACTACATAGTATAAAACAAAGTCGCTTTCTCTGTCCCTATATCCCTATGTATGCTTAAATCTTTAAAACTACGCAACGGATTTTGATGCGGTTTTTTTTAATAGAGATAGAGTGATTCAAGAGGAAGGTTTTAGTATATAATTTGACCGACATCCAAGCGAGTGAAGCCGCGGGCATCAGCTAGTATCTTCATAAACACTACCTGTAACGACTGTCATAGATCTACAAGTGATAACCGGAACCAACGGCTTAACGTTCTTTCCGAGGCACGGAGGAAACTTGGAATGTTATGGGTGCCCTTCCACATACCAACCGTGGCAAACGCCGCTTAACATGACACGAGCTTCTCCATAACCATAATGATAAATAAAATAAAATAATCTCCGGGTGTTCTTGTCTGGCTAACGGAGAATACTTGCATAGACACAACCTTGTAGCCAGGATTATCCCAGGTATGTGCCCGACCCAGTTGTCTAAAATGGCATGGATATCACACTGTACTGGGATCAATCCATCATCACTGACAGGACTATTATAGCTAATAAGCCTGATATAGTGGTGGTGGATCGATCAGAGCGGCGCGCAATGATTGTTGACATAACCGTCCCGCATGACGAGAATCTCGTGAAAGCCGAGAAAGATAAGCAAATCAAATATCTTGACTTGGCTCGCGAGGTTGTCGACATGTGGGGTGCGAACTCAGCGATCATTGTGCCGATAGTCGTTACAGCCAATGGCTTAATTGCCAAGAGCCTCGCCCAACACCTGAGGAGGCTCTCGTTAGGCGGCTGGATCAAGGGCTTGATGCAGAAAGCGGTACTCCTGGACACGGCTCGTATTGTTAGGAGGTTCCTTTTTTCTGGAGCCCTGACCGCCGGTAGCTTGGACCCTGTTCCCGATACCGGTGGGCTACAATTTTTATATTTTTAAATGTTTTTTTATATTATTTTATATAGGAATGTTTAAAAATGTACAAAATTTGTTAAAAAATTAATAAAGGGAATAAAATAATATAGAAGAACGTATTAACCTCTTTCCTTGTAATCTTTTCTTTCGGCGTGTGCGATGTAGGTATCACTTTTGCTGGTCTCTCTGTCTTGTAGTGGTATTGGTCTGAAACGCAGAGAAAAAAAATTGTTTGGATCGAAATAAAGGTTCATCATCATCATTTCAGCCATAAAACGTCCACTGCTGGACATAGGCCTCCTCCAGAAAGGGGGGGATTTGCCATAATCGCCACGCTTGGCAGGCGGGTTGGCGATCGCAGTATGGTTGTTACGAAGGCACAGAGAACGCTGCTGCCCATTCTCTGACAAGTCCGTTAGTCGCCTCTTACGACACCCACGGGAAGATATGAGATGGTGCTATTCTTTACGTCCGACACCATACGGAACTAACTAATAAAGACTAAACCAGTAAAACTAAAATTCAGTATGACCTCTTTTAAATCACAAAATTAAATAAAAACCCAGTTTTTTTTTTTTTTTTTAGAAAACGTTGCCCCACACTAGGAATTTGTCTTGTATCGTGGGTGCGTTCACAAACATTTAAAGTCACATACACAAATACCCAGACCCGGAACAACTATCTGTAGGTCATACAAATATTTCTTCCGTGCGGGGATCGAACCCGCGACACGCAGCGCAGCAGTCCATTGCTTGAGCCACTGCGCCAACCGTGTCACAGTTATATTCACCTGTTCTCCGTCTCCCTCTCACACTGCAGTGCCGTCTCGCTCCTGCCAGCTGCCGGCGCGACCTCGCACTGCACCTGCATGTCGGCCATTGCCGGACGTATGCGAGACGCGAGCAACTTCTCCTGGCTCAAGGTGAACGAGTCGCACATCCTCTTTATAAGTTCTGTAATCTCGTTGGATTGGAGTACCGAGTCGCCGGACGCTGTTTTGTATCTAAAAGATTAATTTATGACGCATTAAATTAGAAGGTTGGAAACGGATGAAAATTATAAGAAACAATCAAGTTTCCTCCAGAAATCACTTTCTTTTATTTCGCTACCTTCCATTTTTTTTTTTTAACTTAAGGAAACCTTTGCGTTTCAGGGAACAAATTCCGCAACCCTGGCAGACAGGTCAAATGTGCAGGTGTCAGGGCATGCAGCGCAAGGTAACGCGGTGGGCCATTGTCTGTGGAGACACGCCGCGTACACACTTGAGGTCTGAACCATCCATGAACCCCCATCTGACGATTTCCGGCCAGTCTGTCTTTGCGGCCGACTTAGGTTCGGAGTCTATTTAGAGATTTGCAAGTCGGCCACGGCAAAGCAAATCGTTGGAAGGCTTTTAGACGGCTCGATGAAGCCTTGTGTAAATAACCTACTTGATCTAAATGCTTTGATTTTGATGATTCCAAAATCGACTCACCTAGCAGTATTACTAGCTGCCATATTAGTATAGGCCACCCTCCCTACATCCTGCGGCAGGTTGGTGCAGCTACCCGCGCGGTAGTCCAGGGTCTGCTCCTGCGGGACTGCGCCGTGACGGTCTGCGCTCTCCAGGTGAGTCGCGCTGCGGGCTGTCAGGTTCTTGGGCTTCTGGAGAATGGTTTATTACGACTGAGCATTATGCAAAGGTTTGAGGATAAGTAGGAAGCAACGATGGCCCAGTGGTGCGAACTCCGACTGGCGAGCAGTAGGTCGTAGGGTCAAACTCAGACAGGCGCATTCCTTTGTATGATTTATTTCATCACATTTCTCACAATCCTAATCCTAATACTTGACGACACGTTCGGCGCAGTGGCTGAGCGATTAGACTGCTGCGTGTCGCGGGTCCGAACCAGCACGGAACAAACATTTGTATGGCCTACAGATAGTTGTTCCGCGTCTGGGTGTTTGTGTATGTGAGTTTAAATATTTGTAAACGCACCCACGATACAGGAGAAATTCCAAGTTTGCAACGTTTTTAAAAAAGAAAGTCAGAATAGAATACCCTAGAGCTAAAAATTCGAAAACATGTGACATCTACCAACCCGCACCCGATATCATAGAGAGGACGGACGCCTGTGTTTCAGCCAAACATAATACGTTGATTATGCTTACGGCTTAGATATAACAGCTAGCGTAGATCTACAAGACAAGTAACGTTTGCCAAGGTCGGTTCATGGATGGGACCATACATTACGTTGAGCCGTTTGTCCCGGTTGTCATAGCAGGTAGTCACATCAAAATTTCTAGCATTTTCCGAAGCAATTGTAATGATTTGTATAAATCCCACGGCGTAACTAGCATTTTAAATCTGTTTTAAGCAAATTTTTTGGATGTATACGAGGCTGATTTTGACATTGTGATCTGGCTTATTTAGGCAAAACTTAAGACCATCTACACATAACATAACATCACGCCTGTAATCCCTTAAGGGTTAGGCAGAGGTGTACCTACCTAATAGTACACCCACATTTCGATAGTTATGTTTAAGTCCCATGTAATAGAAGGCGAGCCTATTGCCATCAACCGGGCACAAATCCAGACTCCGTGGCTGTTACTGATAAATTCCTGATGGAAAAAGCCAATAACACTTTGCTTGACCCGGGAATCGAACCCAAGACCTCATGATCAGCAGTCGCGCTTGCGACCACTAGACCAACGAGGCAGTCCATCGAAGAGAGACCATTTATTATGGTGGAAAGTCGAACGCCGAAGGCCAGAAAACGTCGAGTTTTCTGGCCTTCGGCGTTCGACTTTCTGTGGCTTCAATGGTCTCGGATATTGGAATTACAACATGAAATAAATCGTACCTGTGTCTCATTCTTCACGCCAACATACTTCAGACTCATCTCGACGTCCACGAAGGGTCGTCTCCCATACTGCCCCGCTTGTGTATCGTCACATCGCAATATGAAACATCGCTCGTGTATCGTCAACGCTCCGGCAGAGTTACAGAATTTGTCGATAAATTGATTGATGTCGTCCGTCGGGATTATCTTGCGGAGATCCATGCTGCAGATTCCTGTAAAGTAAGTTTATAAAGTCGTGTGACAGCAGTACCTACTTAATTTTATTATTCAGTAATTACTACATGCTCAGAATGATGATAAGAACAAGTGCTCTTCGGCTTTAGATATCGTGGTCTACATACCGACATCCTTCTCCCCGGCACAGATCCTGGTGACAAGATGCGGGCACTCGGTGAAGTACCTCCCCAGTGACGCCAGGTCGGAGACCAGTCGTAAGGACGTGCGTTGATTGAACTGCACGTTATAGCCGCCATTACTGCTTGTGGTTGCAGTCATTCTGAAACGCAGATTTCATAGATCTTTATTGTGTGGCTAAAGTGTTGACCTTGCTTCTGCCCGTGGCTTTGCCTACATGGAGGTCGGAAATTATCCCAAGGGAACGTCTGTACCGGATAAAGAGTCTAACTGCCGCACTCAGAGAGCTTTAATGATTACTTAGGCCATCACTTAGTAAAGGTTTTGACAGTTTTGTCATACAAAAGTATGTCAAATATTTACTAACTGACGGTTTAAGTAATCATTAAATATCTCTGAGTACCGCAGTTATTCACTAACTATTTCTAAATAGATTTTATTATACACGATAGGCCGGTTAAGCAGAAACAAACCTCTTAGTGCGACATGCCATTTAAAAATATTATACCTTTATTAGCGTTATCAAAGGCACGTACACAGTAAGTAGTTTTGTACATACATACCTGTCTGTCATAATTTCGTGCGTGAAAACAGAATAGCTGACGAAGCAATCCACATCTTTTGCAGCATTTGGGTCTGGTAACAACTGGAAAATATATGGGAATGAATTAATTTCAACATAACATGAGCGATAGAAAAGTGCCTAAAACTCGTGAACGTGTATAAAGCTGGCCAAAAAATCAGTTACAAGTTTCGCATCTTCAGTAGCGTCTACCACCATCCGTAACACCTCGTAATTTGCAAACCACAAGGCGCGCAGGACACGATAACGAAATGTCCCATCCTTGATGGTACACGAATAACACCACATTCATACTTCTGTGATCACTAGATCAAGCAAGCAGAAAAAACCGCTGAATGCAGCCATATTGCCACTAGGCAATATGGCTAAATTCAGCGGCTTTTTTTTACAAAATGCATAATTTAAAGCAGTGTGAAAATATGAATATCCAAGACTATTTACAGTATAATCCTTATTCATTTTGTATATTTAGTAAAGCTTTTAAATTTATATTTTTGTTTGTATAAGATCATTTAAGATAGTTTTTCATTTGAATTGAATACAATAAAATTATAATTTAAGCTCTTACCAAGTCGACATTCTCAACAGCGCCAATAACGAAGCTAAGCACAAACAGGTGCTTTCCTCTGCCAATTTGTATGAGACCCTCATCACATAGCAGTTTCGGCAGAATATCGGGCGACGACACCGACTTCTTACTTTCTGTCATGTATTCCTCTGCAATAAGGATTAGGAAATAGTGAAACATAAAAGTCGGCAGCGAGAAGGGCAGACGTCATTGTTGCCATTGATGGAGTATCCTAGCTGGGTCTGGCACAGGAGAGTGAGGCCCGATATCCACCAAAGCGGAGAGGAGCGGAGACAAGAGGAGATGTGCGGAAAACGTTCAATCACATTAATTAAAATTTACATCTGGTCTTTCGCCTTTCCTGTGATTGGTCGAATTAGGCACATGTCGTAGACTGGAAGCCGACCCCAACATGGTTGGGAAAAGGCAAGGCAGAAGATAATGAACCTCGCCCCCTATTACATGAGCCCTAAAGGTAACTAGCGAAAAGTAGGTCTATTGAGGTATATCATTATCCCGTCGGGGCTGCGGGTGATTCGAAAGAGATACCGCGGCCTCGGCACAAGGGCTAAGAAGGAACATGGGTGGTTTTTAGTCAGTAGAAGTCTGACACTCCCTTCCGCTCCCCCACCCCCAAAAAAAAAAGGTATATCATTATACCCTATCCACCCCAGTTCCTTGAGAAAAGCCAGAAACGTATTGGTGTTATGTTCCCGTCTTTTATTATATTATAACTTTTGTCCTAATACTAAAATGTAGTAGACAAATTATACATACTTAAAGTCATCAACATAGTTTTGGCAGAGGGCAGATTTGACGCTGAGGCAGAAGGGTAAGCTATCTCATTGCTGTGGAACATACGGAGCTCATTCCTCTGTAATCATAAGGTAATTTCATGATGATAATCCTATAAGTCAATATGGAACTTCTTTTCTCGATTTTATTAGCATCAAAAGTGGATAGGAGAACAAAGCCACCCAGATTTTCTATGGTACTTTAAATCTACTGTAATAATCGAATTATAAATAAGACACAAACAATAGGGTATTTCATCAAAACAATCTAATTAGTCCGTCAGATAGATTTCCAAAAAATAATGGACACATATTTTTTCTTTTTTCACGTAAACAAAAGATGAAGACGATACAGTCCTTCGAAAAGTCGTGTCTAGTCATGTGACGTCACAGATTAGTACGTTTTTTACACAGAAAGTGACGTCACAAGCCCCACTCGTAGTCTTTGACACGTTTTATTTTCGTCAATTTTTATTAAGTTGATAAAACAAAAAACACGTATCTAATATTTTTCGATAATCTTAACAGGCAGACTAATTACATTTTTTTTTGTAAAATACCATATTCAATTTAAATGGCGGTTTACACCAAACTGTTCAGTAAGACAATCTATGCCAGTTTGTACAATAAAAATGATTTTAAACCAGGTATATACATAACGAAACCACCAATAAATCACAATCTTCCACATTCCAATGTACGTAATTAGCAAATTAACTTACCTAGCAGTAAATGCAGCATTTTTACATAAACAATATTTATTTGGCAAGTTAACAAGTGTTCATAGACATGCAATACCAAATTACATATGAATAAAGATGAGGGGTTTTTGCTAGTTTTTTCTGTTTCCCGATGTAGTATCAAAATATGTATTGAAAATTTGATAATTATAATTATCCAACATGACAAAGGAAATTATGTCTTAATCCATGAGGTACCTACTGAATAGACAAGTTAGATTTGTCAAGTTACAACTCTATAATATTATAACTGCATATTTATTCTCTCAAATGAAGCTATATTGAATACACAAAACTAGCTAACAATAATGAATTGGGATAAGGGCTCTTACCCTTCTTCTTATCCCAATTCATTTGGGGTTGGGGCAGCATGTCTTCTTCCATACTTCTCTATTACTCATCTCATCAGACACCTCATTTCTAGCCATATCATCCTTTACACAAAATTAGCTATTTTGAAACAAAATAAAATAGGAGTAATTGTCTCTCTGACCACAAAACATCAGGCTAGCAATGCCAAATGTTTTTGTTACAGAAATGCTGCAGTTGTCTCAAAGAAGAATCAAAACCTGTTAATTAAAGATTGTTTGCTTACAGGGGTTGGAGTGCTGGTTCTGTCTTCAATTGTAAGACTCATCATCAATTGTGGATGACAACATTTTCCTTCCGACTTCACTCCAAGCAGTCTATGCCATAAGTTTTTGACCTGGTAACATGAAAATCAGATAATGGTATTGAGGTATTTCAGTGTTAGAACATCCATCTTTAGCCATTTATCGTCATTTGACAACCACCTGATGATGCTGCTAGGTAAATTATTAGTTCTGAAGATTTCATTAAAATTACTGTCACCAAGGCTCTCGGATTAGCAACAAAGCATGCCTGTTGTTAGGGATATACTGAATTTAAGTTATAATACCAAGACAATAATTGTGACTGACACAAACAGGGATAGAAATGAATAAAGCACCCAATGAGTAAAATGCAGTATTAATTAGTATTTAAATAAAGTGCTAAATTTGAGAGAAATGAACACTTAAAGAAGAAGAAAAACATACTTCTACAATCTTATTAGAAGGGCAGGGCTGGGCTCCAAGTAAGCTCAGGAGTAAGTATCCCACTTTGTCCTTTCGCCCCTGCGTGCTAGTTGTGTAAACCTCCACTTTGACCGGCACATTCTGAACTCGTAAACTGCAATTTTGAGAAATAAAGTTTGTAGCTCCACATGCTTATGATTATAAATTAAGTATGAGGGAAGTACTGTAAAAGATGCTCAATTAATTTTAAAGCAATATTTGACTGGAGGTTCTTGTGATTAATGGTAGCGTTTACTATTTTAACTAGCTTAGTATTGAAGAGGGTTTTAATGATTATTACATATTTTTATTACACATGATACAATTATTCTTAGTCCAAAGTGGCTGTTTTTTATGCTGTAATCTCAGGAAAGTAATGAATATGCATGAAAAACAAAAGTTTATTTACCTTCGAAACCTTCTTTTGTCTGCTTCCCAAACAAGCTCAGCATCAAAAATAGGAGCATGTGAAGGTACAACAGGGTCTGTCTCTAACATATACCCATTCAGAGACCCACTTACAATAAACGGGGCACGTAAAAATCCAAATCCAAGTCCTAGAAACATTCGAAAATTAGAACTATGTTCATTCAAATAATGCTTAATGCTGCCTTATGTGATACTTGAAATCAGATATACCCTCTTTCACGTGCAGGACTACTTGAATATTTGGTCCTCGTAACTCGTCCATCAATATTTTATTTGAAATATATCAAAAAATTGTAAAAATTGAAATCAAACTCAACTGTAAACATTGCTTTCCAAAATCAAAGAAGACAGCTATGACATAATAACATCGGTGTTGCAAGTGCATGATAAAAAAAAATTGCCAGTTCTAAAAAAAAAACTACAAAATTTTGTCGAAATAAAATCCTGTAAACTAGGTATTTTAGAGAATCACACAATTTGTTGATTTGTTCATACATTTCTTTTCTTTGAATGTTTCAAAATTCAGTAAACAACATAAGCAACACTGTCGTCACATAGAAGTTGAAACCATCATGATACCGGAAGTAAAGTACATGAAAATAAAAGAGATTCCTATTACATTTATTGTCCAGGTGTTACGCATTTCAGGAATACAATATTAACGATAAAGAAAATTGAAGTATTTATTTACTTTTCAAAATGCAAACGGTGTATTTCTATGAAGAAATTAATTTTAAGTTATTGCATTGAATTTGTTTTGTTTCCGTAAACATGACAGTACTTTGAACTTGTCTTCTTGCTTGGTTAAATTGTTATGAATGTCGTTACTGAATTAAATAAATAAACCTATTGAAAATGTGCCATTAATTTTATGTGTCATATAAAATTAGATTTACACTAAATAATCACAATGAAGAAGTTTCTATTTGAGTACAAAGCGAAAACTACAAAAGATCGGAGTCAGTCAGAAACAAACACTGCAATAAGGTAAACAATCGTTGGCAGACTTTTTATTTGATTATATTTCTAACTACCCTAGAAGTATTACATAAATTCGTATCTGGTATTGTACGGTAGTAAATGCACAATGTACGGTTGACGAGCCGTCTGTGACCGCAGTAGACTACGAGCTGACGAGGGCCGACGCTCGACGACGCGCATGAAGTGGATCACCGGAGCGCAACGAAAAGTAATTTGTACAAAAAACCAAATTCAACTCATTGCGAATGCCGCCTTGTTCGTGATGTTTTGTCTGACCGCACAATATATCGGCGGTCATTGTTGCTAGTCGTTTTTTGTAACGATCGGACTTCTAATGCGCCGGTAATGTTCCGCGTGTTCCTCGCGTTGTCGACGGACTTTCCGTTTTAGTTTATAAACTTATTTAAATTCGATAAAAGTTAGGTATTTATCTGCTAATTGCAGACAGCTTGTTAACTGTGCTACTGTTTTTGAACAAAAAGTGGATTCTTTGCAAGACATGGGAGTTTTTAAGTGGTTGCGCCGGTAAGTACGTAAACTTTGTTGTTTTTTATAATCAGTACCTGCCTAGTATACGTAATTTTTTGTTGAGTTTATTTTGTTTCTATTTAAGCTACAATAAGTTTTTTATAGACAGAACTAATAAAATATTAAACTTGTAGACAACTGTCTTGAGTTGGCGCTATTATGTATCTACAAAAACAAATCGATGTATTTTCTTACAGTCGTTCGTAATACCTATTTAAAAGTCAGTTCAATCGTACATCCGATTTCCGTATCAGATGATTGCACGAACAGTTACTTTTGGACCGTAAAACTCAACATAATGTCGATCACAATAGAACTGGTATGCACAATGTCCCAGGATGATGTAAGTGGTCCACCTAACGTTGAATCATCGGAACTGTATCCACAATAGATTTCATTCCTATCTATAGAGGCCAAAAGCTTTGTGTACTATTGCCAATACAAATTACAGGTGAATGCAGTTAATTATTGCTGCAAAATCTAGTTCAACCATCATGACTGACTAGTTTAGTCCTTTTCTGTACTTCAGAACAGGTGTATCTTGGTGTTGACTGGTGAATATTCATTCTATAATTCCTAAATATTTTCTAATCAAAGTTTTCACTAAGACACCTAGTGCCTAAATTAGGTCGATAGCTAAAGTTCATTGACTTTTCGAAATAGGTTCGTTAGCAGTTAGTCACCTCTATGCCTAAAGTTTGGGAAAGAAAGAAAACTTAGCTAAACGTATAACGGTTCGTGGTCTCAAACTTTATAATTGATAACTTTATCATCATGTGTGTGATTTCAATTATTAATTCATTAGGAGTTGTTGTCCCGTTAGTCTATTATGATTCTGATAAGAAAAAATGTGTACCTAACTCTCTTCATATTGGAATGTTTTGCTAGCCTGTGCTCCTGATCTAGATCTTCAGGTCCTGTAGGGACTGCAATCTCATCTTAAGTCTTAGGTCGAGCGTGGCCATTTGAGATCTGAACCAGCTACTTGGGTAAGTTCAGATTTCGAGCCACTTTTCGTCATTTTAACCTAACCTCGTTCGAAGTCTCGATCGTATTGATCGGGATTTGGGATTGCAATCTATGTAAGAAGCACGCACAGCCAGGATTACGTGTTAGCCTACTGAAAACTAAAATCGGCGTTGGCTGAATAAACTCATCGTCATAATTCGTAGTATCCTCTTTTGTATCCATTGGGTGAACGAACAACAAACGGAGGGTAGTCGGTAATTTGAAATAGTCTTCGCCTTGTCCACCTCGCTGGCGGCATACCTATTATGTCGCTTTATCCTTGAATTTATACGGGTTTCTTTTATCAGCCAATAAAGACAAAACTGTTATTTCCATTTAGTACAAAATTCCTCAATTTTGGTCTTCTACAAGACAGTTCAGAATAAACCTCTGATGGTAATATTTCGTGGATTACTGCGGGTTGATGACTTTACGAAATTTCTTTTAGTTTCAAGAATATTAAGATTTCGTGGGAAAAAATAAGCCTCGTAAAAGCTTGCTCAATAAGACTAGGCTTTTGTAGATGATGTAATTCGATCTTAAGGGTCAAAGTCATCCCAGTCAGGGCTGCGGGTTGTTCGAAAGAGATACCGCAGCCTCGGCACAAAGGGCTCAGAAGGAACATGGGTGGTTTTTAGTCAGTAGAAGTCTGACACTCCCTACCGCTCTGCCCAGAGCGGGAGGAGTCATTTGATGATTTCACACCCAAAAAAAAAAGGATCGAAGTCGTGAACCATTGAAAGCACGAAAGGGAAAGTACACCACTTTCAGTCCTGCAAGTAGTACCTACCTATTAAGAATAGGGAAATAATAAATCGAGCAACAGATTTTTTTAATGGCCACGTGATCAAACTTCTAATTTTATGACTAAGCCACGGGAAAATAAGATAGCCTCTAAAAAGCTAATTCGTCTTTTTACAATGCCAACTAAATATCTTACAGAAAGCGTCAAATAAAGATCATCAATTATCGTAACTTGTACTTATTACATAGACACCTAATTTACTAACGCAGCCACGGAATTTATATCTCATAACCATTTTACATTTTATAGCTTTAACATTAGTTAATTAGCACCCTAATGGGTGGCATGGGCACCGGGCCGTAGGCCGACGAAGGAGGCCGGCGGAGGCCCGGCACTTCGGGGACAGAAGATATTAGTGTTATGCGAGCGAAGAGAGCGCGCGTCACTTCGCCGTTATCGGGTAAAAAATAACCACCATGCTGAGTTATATTTAGAGTGGCTCAGATAGAACTTAACTAGTGGCTAAGATAGGAATACTTAGATGCTCGTTAATTGTGGCTTACTTAGTAATTTAGAAGGCAATGTAGATTTTTAGAGGCGAAAAATGCTATTAAAAAGAAGCCGGTTTAATTAGCACCCTTAAGAATATAATATCATCCGAACCTAAAACCTTTTCTGTCCGTTATCTGTTGAATCAGCAACTGTTTTGCATGAAACAAGATGGTCTTACGATAAGAGGAAAGTTTGTTGTGACCGGTGCTTATAAACGTGGCCAAAACATACAATCGATACGACGACACATTATGTGTCTATATAAGCTGAAAATACGTAGCCAAATTTCCAATCCCAAAGGGGTAACTGAAATCTGAATGTTGAAACATCTACTGGTTTCCTGTACCTCCAGTTTCTTCTTGTCATGATACTTATCAGTTATCATCCACATCTAGACAGTCTGAATTCAACATACCAACCAGAACTGCAACCACTTTGAATGCGCGACACAGTAAGCTACATTATCTTTTAACGAGATCATTAATCTTAACTTTTGCTAACCCGAAAGATCCGTTCAAGCAAATAAATATAAAATAAAGTGCTTTCTTTCAAGTACTAATTGCCATATTAAGGCTCACAATACTTTCGTTTATTCAAATCAAACACATTGGAACTTCAAAAAAGTTGTGTCCATGTTTTTACATTGCTTCATTTCATTCATTGCGCACGACTGAGTAATTTCGAAAAAGTAACAACAAAAGAATACCTTCTGGTACCCAATCGTGATTGATGCTTCCATTAATTACTGGTTCGATTCAATCTGAAGCCTTTCAATGGCTCTAAAACAGTGTTATTGAAATTTCACTTTCACCAAACTTATTTGTAGCCAAGCGGTGTTCTCTTATTGCTTTGCAAATAACCAAAATTGTTGGTTAGATAGCTTCATATTTATGTAAGCATTATTTATCATCGTGATAGGTACTAGGTATGGGCTACTGGGACGTGCTTTCTAGCTTAATTACAATATTACGTAATGTATTGTTTGTATCGAGATTATAAAATAAAGCTTTGTTATAACTTCCGGCGTATCGGAGATTACAATGGATGACTTTAAATTTTCTGGGTGTAACAAAGACTTTGAAAACAAAGCAGAAATGTTGCTGCGTTGCTGAAACTGTTTTGTATGGTAGAGGCCACGAACTGGAAAGTACTGTTAAAGTGTTAAGTGGTGTCCAATAGGTCACACGAGACTTAAGTGCCTAAATTAATGAAGCACTTTTACTTTTGGGTAAAAACTGATGGATTAATTAGTCTAAAAAATGGACGCTGTCCAACACTTGGTAAACTTCCGAAGCTGTCTTTCTAGATGCATAAGAAGTTATCAATAGTATCTTGGAAATCTTGCCATTGTAGGTATAACACTAATTGGCATATGCCTCCTTTTGGGCTTCGCCGCAGTCGGGTAAAAAAATAACTATTTGATGGAGCCTTAAAAAGCTTATTACACTTTTAAAAGGAAATAAACTTCCTTTCTCCATTCGCTTTCGTCGATAAAAAACTAGAAGCGTGACAAAATAGAGTATCAAAGTGCCAATATCTAGAATGTCCGAATTTTCTCTTTCAAAATTTGAGTACTAGACATTTCAATGATATAACTACGCTTTGTCGGACACAATCTATCAGTTTATTGGATCTAGGAGCTGTTTCTCAAGAGATCAAATTGATGTCAGGTGTACAATGCCTGGGAACAAATTTGCTAGCCTGATCAAATTGTTAATCGGTAAAAGTGTATCGTTCGTCCCGCGTTGTTTGGTACCCGTGATTATGATCGCCTCTTACTTTGCTCTCTTATCTGTAGAGTTCATTGTTTTTTTGCTTCCAGGTGTTATTTAATCGAGGCTTTGTTGCTAGGGCTGGGCTGGTAGGAACGGATTTACAAGACACTGGTCAAAATAATTCAAACTCTCAGATAAAAAAACCGGCCAAGTGCGAGTCAGACTCGCCCACCGAGGGTTCCGTACAAACCTGTAGGTATATAAGTAAAAGTTATGGTATTTTGGTATTTTTATATGATATAACTAAAAATGTATACTTTTCGCAATTTTTCCTATATCTCTGCTATAAGACGTTGCTTCATACCAAATTTCAAGATTCTGAGTTCACGGGAAGTACCCTGTAGGTTTTGATTCCCTTGCGAGTGTCGAAAATTTGCGGCATAAACGGGAGTATCTTTTGATCGCGTTGACTTAGAAGTTTGATTTTTTCACAGCTCCAAGAGACCATAGACTTGAGTATTTGATATGAATTTCAGCTTGATACCTCCACGCGTTCCTGAGAAAAAAGGTCTTGACAGACAGACAGACAGACAGACAGACAGACGGACAACAAAGTGATCCTATAAGGGTTCCGTTTTTACCTTTTGAGGTACGGAACCCTAAAAACAACAATTTCAGTACAGGACCTACTTGTAGATGTAAGCTAGAGCGTTATATTTATTTAAAATTGATTTTTTTTCAGCTTTGTGAATGCTTTGCTCCTCTAAAAGCGTTGCATTCAAATTCAATACGAAATTCCACTTATTTCAAGTAGATCTCGTCGTCGCGTCGCGCCACCGCGCCGGTGACCCGCGACTGTCCCACGCTTTTGCTGCCTCAATGACGTCCGAACTACCATTAGTTGCTGTTATTTGTACTTTATATTGTTAAGATTTTTTCTCAGACCATTGTTGCCTGTTGGTTTTAGCGCCTTACATAAAAAAGATTCGGTGTATGGGCCTCATTGAGAGACAACCGTAAAAGATTAAGTTGTAATGATTGTAGGATAATTTTGTAGTTATATTCGATGACAGCTTGAGAGGTTTTTGGTAATCAAATGACCACTTTCCTCTTGGCAGCATGCAGTTTCGAGATGGGTGCTTCCACACACTTTTTTTACTTGTTGAAAGAAGAAACTTGTTCCATTGGCGAAGTCTACTTGTTGATGTGATTTTTTGATGTTTGTTGACAGGGAGCGCGTGACTGTAACGACTCACCACAGCGCGAACACAAGCCCCACAACCTCCGAAGCACAGGTCCCCCAAAACACTACTCAAATCGGCACTATTCGCACAGAGGAGTACAAACGAGATTTAGCCGAGTTTCAAGCGAGAAGATCCTCGCTAAACAAAGAACTACAAGACACGCCCGTAAAGAAAAAATGCGGCAGACATTCTTTACCCGTCTCTTGTACCGACTGCACCGCAGACCACGATAACACTTTCAATTATGAGAAGAAATCAGCCGTTAAATACAAAAAGAAATCGCATAACCGCGCTCGAAGTACGACCCCTGAACGAACAGTTTACGGAGGTGTTCCGAACATACAGTTTTTATTCCAAAATCAGGTGTTCATGCCTGGGAATCTGTACCCAACGACTTCGTCATTTTCTGAACCGCAGAAATACAAACGTCTTTCACGCCATAGAATAAATAGGTCTCCAGACATGGACATCTTGGTTCAACAGCAAATTGATTTTAAAGATGAAGATCAGGCGAGTTCTCCTCCAGCGTTCTTTAAGAATAACTCTCTTCCTTTTGATGTGAAAAACTTCTTGGAACGTCAGAAGAGTGAGGAAGATGAAGTCGATGGTTTAAAAGCAGCGGGAGACATTAATTTATCTAGTCAAAATAACTCGAGTCCTGGAAAGGATGAATCCGATGATAAGTTGTGGGAAGTGATGAGTGAGTTGAAAAACTTGGATCAGTGGGCCGACGAGCAACTGCAGGTGCGGTCGCCGAACACAAGCAAGTCTGATGACTGTAAGGTATGTTTGTTGGGGCAACGCCCCGCTGAATCCATTTATTTCTTACTTTTGTTTGCATGATTGACTTCAACAAAATGGAATCAATTGCACTAGCTAGCTGCACGTTTTAGATAGTAATAGACTTACTGATGAGCAATTGCGATTGATTTGGTATTGTGAACTTAAAATAAAACCTCTGACTGCCGTACTCAGAGACGTTTAATGATTACTTAAGCCTTCACAAAGGTTTTGTATGTCAAGCTAACTTTACTAAGCGACGGCTTAAGTAATCATTAAGCATCTCTGAGTGCGGCAGTAAGATTTATAAAAAAAAGTTATGTTTGAGTCATTCACTTAGTCTCAAATCGGAAATGAGATCACCACGATTTCCTGTCTTAATACCTACTTTGGTGCTTAATTCTAGAGCGATACGAGTGCTTATGGTTTGCCGATAGCAAGTGCAAGCGACGTCGATGTGACAGTAGAAAGGAACAAAGCTTGGAACCTGGGCAAATGGGGCGTAGTTCCCGTTCAGATAAAGAAACTAATTTCTGTCACCATAGAACATGTTAGGAAGAAACGGAACACGGAGATAAATATATTGAGGTGAGGCTCTGACATCATTTGGTATCGTAAAGCCTTTTTAGTGATTCTAGAATGGTGTTTTGAATGTCATTGTCCTTTTAATGGAAGGAGGTGAGACTTAGATGTCTCATAAATACTCGAGTTTGAATAAGTTATAACATAACATTACGCTTGTAATCCCCGAAGTGTTAGGCAGAAGTGTACACATTATAGTATACCCACATTTCGCTAATTATGTTAAGTCCCATGTAATAGGGGGCGAGCGCATTGCCGTCAACCGGGCACAAATCCAGCCTCTGTGGCTGCTACTGAGAAATTCTTGATGGAAAACCCAATAGCACATTGCCTGATTTGGGAATCGATCCCAGGAACTCATGCTCAGCAGTCGCGCATTTTGTTTAAATAAAAATATTTTTCATTTATTTAATTTTTAGGCCAAGGAGGCAGAATAAGTTATAGTGCCCCCAAAATCACAAAGCAAGTTGATACCTCAGTTTTTTAGTTTTTCTTTTATTTCAGAAAGTGTCGCCATCCTAATATAATACTTCTAATGGGAATCTATCCGGACATTCACGGCAATGTGCACTTGATTTGCGAAAGATGCGTTGATTCACTCTTCGGCATACTACATGTGCAGGTAATATTTCAATTATTTGTGTTAACATAACATCACGCCTGTAATCCGCGAAGGGTTAGGCGGAAGTTTACCTAATAATACACCCACATTTCGCCAGTTATGTTAAGTCCCATGTAACAGGGGACGACCCTATTGCAATAAACTGGACATAAATCCAGACTCCACAGCTGCTACTGAGAAACTCTATATCAATTTGCCCGACCCGAAAATCGAACTCAGGACCTCGTTTACAGCAGGCAGGATTGCGACCACTAGACCAACGAGGCAATCTAGTTATTTGGGTAATATATTATGACTAATCATTACCCCTCCTTTTGGCTTCGCCGTAGTCGGGTAAAAACAGGTCACAATACTTTAATGCATGCACATATCACCAATTTGTTCTCCTGCCCTATGATAACCCACTTCTAATAAAATATACTGAACTGATAACATTTCAATACAGTTTGCAAGGATTATATCTTGGTAAGTCAGCCTGTACAACATTAAAATTAAAGATTCTTTCGTCCTGATTGTATCTCCATCTTTTTTTCTGTTACGTTTAGTTATTTAGTGGCGACTGCTACTAATATAAATTAACTTAGTTATACACCTCTTAGTGGGGAGGAGATGGCGCGACGAGCTAGACAGAACCATAGGCTAACAATAACAGTGGTTATACACATAATCATACTTGTAACTAAAAAAACACTTTTTGGTGTTTTTGAAGTCGGTTGTTTTTTTTGCAAAAAAGTTTTTTATTTTTTCATTTTTAGTTGTAGTCCTATACAAATATTTTCTATGATCCCATCACCAGGTCCCGGTTTCTATATCATGGTGCCACCCTTCAAATATCTTCTTTTTTATAATAAAAAAGAATCATCAAAATTGGTTCATAAACGACGAAGTTATTAGCGGACACATAAACGAAATATGTTCAAAAATTCCAAAAATGTTCATAAAATGAAAAGTACTGGGTCAAACAATGTCAAATTTTTATGGGACCAAATGGCAACTATTATGCATCAAACTAAAAAAGAATCACGTAAATCGTATCATAAAAAAAAAACACCGATCGAATTGAGAACCTCCTCCTTTTTGGGAAGTCGGTTAAAAATAAATACCTGTAGATAAACATTATTATTAAATTGATTGATCTTAAGTCAAGTTTTGAATGGTAGTAGCAAATAAAGGCTATTTTTATTTTATCGTCCTTATTATAAAACGCAACGACTTTACAGATTTTTAGTATTTACACCTTTAATATGATGCGTTCACCTTATTAAACCGATTTCGAAACGACTTTTTTACAGGGTCGCATTCTAAGTGCGCAAACAGCAGTGCAATATGCCCTCGACATAGCGAACGCTCTCGTGTTCCTGCGAATGCAAGGTTTCCTTCACACAGACCTGTGCAGTACCAGTGTGATGATCACAAGCCATGATGCTGCGAAGCTGGCTGATGTAGCCTCCTGTGCCAAGCTGGAGAAACCGGTGAAAAGGGTCCTGAAGGCCTATGATATGTATTCGCCGGAGCCGCAGTATGTTAATATTGAAGGTGAGTAAAACATCTGGTTTACCTATTGAAAATTTTTTGAACTTGTCTGTCGTGGAAAATTCTCCGAAGGTCGCAACCTGTGTGCGTGTGCGCATTCTGTAGTTTTTGCTTCCCCTATGTGAAAAGGACGCAAGTTTTGAACGTAATTTCAATTATAATTATATAGCACGTTGATTTTTCATTCTACACAACAGGTGTAAGTATTGGTGAAAATATATTCTTCTGCCATTAAGCATTATGGTGGTGTTCCGGTTCGGTAAAATGCACATAAAATATTTCAACTTGGCCTATAATAAGTACGTAACGCATCAGCAAACCTCTTTGGTGTTGCAGCTGTCTAAAAGGTCGGCAACCATTTTACGTCGAGTATTGTAAAGTACAATTTGCAATCTCATTACAAATATAATTAGGTCTAGTTCAATGTTCGCCGAGTTCTAAGTTGAATGTTCTTGCAAGGTACACTGCCTTCACAAACTAACAATGAAAGCGAGTTTTATTACAATTCAGAGAGTATGTAAGTACAATAAACTTTATATGCACTACACATTAGGCATAAACTACAGCTGGTTAACACATCCAAGTTGAAAAAGGCTTAGATCAACATTGTTACAAAACATAGGTATCCAACCATAACATCACGCATTCATTCATCATTCATTCATTTTTTTTTTTTTTTTTTTTCATTCTGCTAGTTTTGTTCAAGTCTCATTTAATAGGGGGCGAGCCGATTGTCATCAACCGTTCCCAAATCCAGACTCCGTAGCTACTACTGAGACATGACATTCCTGATCGAAAAACCCAATAGCACTGCGCAAACCGGGCATCAAACCCAGGACCTCATGCTCAGCAGTTGCTCTTGCGACCACTAGATCAACGAGTCAGTCAACACATGAACCTAACTGAAAAAAAGCTTAGACTAACATTATTGTATCTAAGAAAAGATTAAAAAGACGCATCCATGCGTAATTGCCGTACATTTTCATTGTTCTATGTAATTTCAAGGCTAAGCATTTATTTTTGCTACAATTATATCTCACATATGACAAAGCAGTCATTATAACAGACATAATAAAAATAATCAAAGTGCTGAAAAACGTAGAAAAAGAAACACGTTAGTTCCAAGCAATCACATTAATTCAAATGACTACGTACAATTGTCTTGATAAAAGTAACCATATCAGAACATAGTATGTCGTAAAAATAATATTAATTGTAATAGAAACGCGTGTAATGTGATGAAACGGCCGTAAAGATATATGGCATATAGCCGTATAATGGATATTACAAGTTACATTACATTAACTATCCATAGTCGTAATTTCATCCCGGAATTATTAACCTGTCGACATCTTTGATAGATGGAGAAGGAAAGGAAAAACCAAAAACAAGATGGATGCAATTCATCAGAATCATTCTCTTGCCCTTATCCCAATTAATGTGGGGTCGGCACAGCATGTCTTCTTCTTCCATATTTCTCTATCACTCGTCATCTCATTCCTCCGCATCACATGCCCTTTTTTTTTGGCGGGTGGAAAATCATCAAATAACCCCCGCTCTTGGGCAGAGCGAAAGGGAGTGTCGGACTTCTACTGACTAAAAACCACCCATGTTCCTTCTTAGCCCTTCATGTCGAGGCCGCGGTATCTCTTGCGAACAACCCGCAGCCCCGCATCACATGCCCTTACCACGACAACCGATCACCACCGGCGCCACTCTAAAGAAATTATATGAAAGAGAACGGTGTGGAATACTAAAGTTACGGTTGACAGGGAAGAATGGGAGAACAAACAGGTGTTCCGACATCGACCCAAAGTAACATGGCAAGGACAGGGGGTGATTCACCTCTTTCCTTTTTGTCATTGTCTACTGTTTTGTACGCCTTTTTTTTTTTTTTTTTTTTGGGGTGGGAAATCATCAAATAACCCCTCCCGCTCTTGGGCAGAGCGAAAGGGAGTGTCAGACTTCTACTGACTAAAAACCACCCATGTTCCTTCTTCGCCCTTCATGTCGAGGCCGCGGTAGCCCTTGCGGACAACCCGCAGCCTCGACAGGCGTCGGCCCTTGCGGGCCCCTTCCATGTTGCTGACATATTCTCTTTGAGGCGCGCGTGGAACACGAACGCGCCGTCGACACGGCCTGTCGTCGTCATAAGACGGACGGACGGCGAGCTTACCCATCACTCACCGTCCACAGGCTGTTTTGTACGCCTTTCGTCCAATTGCTACCGAACTTTATGGTGCTGACAAACCTTAACCTTATTAGTTCACAACTTAGTCCCCATTAATATTAACTCGTGGTGCTAGATAATGGGGTAGTTAACAAAAAAAAACTAATTAGTCCGTCAGATTGATTTCCAAAAAATATTGGACACATATTTTTTCTTTTTTCACGTAAACAAGCAATGAAGACGATACAGTGCTTTGAAAACTCTTGTGACGTCATATTCTAAGACATTAGTATGACATTTTTTACCGGTAACTGACGTCACAAGCCCCCACTCAAATCTTTGACGCGTTTTATCTTCGTCGATTTTTATTGATTTGATAAAAATAAAAAATACGTATCCAATATTTTTAGATAATCTAACAGACGGACTATTTAGAATCATATTTTTTTTGTCGGGAAACATCCCTATTGGGCTTCTTTCTTAGCGTGTCGATGGCAATCTAAATTGTTTCAACCGAGAACTGAGCTACTAGATTGGGCTTATCCCATTTTTATACGTTCCTTTGTGCCTATACTCCTCCGTTATTCTTTTCTGATTAATTTCGTTGCGGGATCCAAGACAGTTAAACTGTTTTTCTGGGACTTCGTCCAGCATCATTGTGTCGGCGCTTTTCTGGTGGTCGCCACCCACTGTTGATTAACACTGGCTTTCAGGAGTTGTAGTGGTTTGGGAATAGTGTGGCGGGCTTGTCCCAATAAAAAACAAACCTCTGCCTTGCCTACTTATTGGGAAAAGCTTTTCGCCATCGGCCATTTCCGCGTCTATCTAGATGTCCTACAAATAGTCCGAGTAACAGTCTATTGAAAGCATAAAATGAACGAACAGTTAGATTTTTTTAGCACCTTGCAGCTGATTTCATTTGGCACCTACTTTGTAAACCGTTTGTTCAAAATACCCGCATTTGATCAATGTATAGTACCTACATAATGTGATGACATTATCATTTATTGGTGATAGCGTTCTGGCGACATATTTATTATCAGTGTCTGTCTGAAAGCTTTCTCCAGCTACAACTACATAGAAAATAATTGTTGTTTTTATTGCTTCAGCATCGATTCATTTTCATAGTCTAGTTAACCAGAACGGTAAAGTAACTGCAAAAGTAATGTTAGATTCAAATACATATTGCAGTTCTCATTACCAATATTTGTATTAAATTGAATATACAGGTGTATCAGAAAGGTGAGGTGTGACCGATACATAACGTCATAGTGTATGGAGTACATTAAGTAGATTTATTTTCATAAGAAATTCGTTTATTCTTATTATACAGGGTGTAAATTAACCCTTCACACACCCGTCAACCAAGCATTCTGTACATCAAACTAAGTACCCCTACGCATTTTTTTTTGGTGGGTAACGACTTTTTTTTTGGGGTAAAAAACACATTTTACGGTAAAACTCAATGTAGCACTGTTAAACACTGTGCTAGTGGATGCTTTGAATAGTAAACGGGTCATGGAGGTAATTTAAGTAAAGTTATAACCTGAAAAACTAGTATTTACAAAAACAGCTGTGAAGAATTTGTAAATTTGACCCCCAAAATCTCCGTAACTAGAGGGTTCCCAGGTATGGTCTAGATTTCTAGAACAAAAAAATGATCGCAGTGGTGGTAAGGGTACACACCCTTTATAGTAATTATCCGTGTTCTTTTTTTATCGTGTGGTACATGGTGTAGTACTCGTAATAGTGTCTATCTGTGCAGAAATAAAATTTTTATACAAATAAATCTAGGTACTGAAAGAGCCAAGGGATGGCCTACCGCTGCGCGGGCGCGCGGGGCGAGAGAGGTGAGGGACGGCGTCGCTGCGAGCGCGCCGTCTTGTCTCCCGCGCAACCCCTTCCGCAGTCAGGAAAAGCTATTGAATCGGGAGCACGTCCGTTTCGATTTTCGCGAGTGCAATACTTAACTTTAATTTGATGCATCCTGATTAAATACGCGATATCTATTAATGTGACTTTAATTACTGAGTCCCCCCTTTCAGTACGTACAATCACAATCATAAAATATTCAGTAACTATATATTACTCATTTCATGTTTGGACTAACGCTTCAACGCCGAATGAACAGCGTTTGTATTTGGTTCAAAGTACGCTGATTTACTGTACAAAACCAACAAGATAACTGATACCGTTTTTACATAATGACGTCATTAAATTGCTACTCTACATACATTTCAGTGTATATATCGCCAACGTCCATACTACGTTGAATACACCGGTTCTCGTCCGATCACCGAAGTTAAGCAACATCGGGCGCGGTCAGTACTTGGATGGGTGACCGCCTGGGAACACCGCGTGACGTTGGCTTTTTGCGTTTTGAGCCTTTTGTTATTTTAACTAATAACATAAAAATAGTTCTTGTTGTTGTTTTCTCATCTGGAAGACTAATATCAAGCATTGACCATTTTATTTCAATAAATTAACAATGACTCATTCTCACGAGTGTACGACGAGGTTCCGTTTTACATTACCATGTGCCTCAACTGAATGACGTCATACATTTTCATGAAACTAAACCCAAAATTCGGCATTGCATTCGCCAACGTCCATACTACGTTGAATACACCGGTTCTCGTCCGATCACCGAAGTTAAGCAACATCGGGCGCGGTCAGTACTTGGATGGGTGACCGCCTGGGAACACCGCGTGACGTTGGCTTTTTGTCATATATTTTTGGAACATAAAACAGAAAAACATATATTTCTGAAACTATTCATTGTCATTTGCATAATGATCCGTTATGTGATCCACGTATTTACAATATTAAATCAGAATATGATTAGTAACGACTTTCAGACTCCGCTTCCATTAAATAAGTTTGCTTACGGTTTTAAAAATAGAATAAGTTTAGTTGTGTGTGTTAGATTTTGTAATTTATACTAAAGGGGCGACATCTTCAAATTAAACTAGCACCTTTAAATAATAAAAAGAAACTAATCATAAGTAATCATAATACTACACCGCGAAAATGAACCGTTTTATTGCTCCAGGAAACTATACAGGGTGTAAATCAACCCATCACACAGCCATCAACCAAGCATTCTGTACATCAAACTAAGTACCCCTACGCATTTTTTTTTTGGTGGGTAACGACTTTTTTATTGGGTCAACTAACACATTTTACGGTAAAACTCAATGTAGCACTCTTAAAACATTGTGTTAGTGGATGTTTTAAATAGTAAACGGGTCATGGAGGTAATTTAAGTAAAGTTATAACCTGAATAACTAGTATTTACAAAAACAGCTGTGAAAAATTTGGAACTTTGAACCCCAATATCTCCGTAAATAGGAGGTTCCCAGGTATGGTCTATAACAAAAAAATGATCGCAGTGATGGGGAGAACAAGTGCCCTTCGCTTGCGTTAAGGGTACTTTTACACCCTATATTTTGACAAATTGTTTGATTGAATGACGTCACAAAATTGATAGTTAAATCAAAATTCGGCTTAGTAATCGCCAACGTCCATACTACGTTGAATACACCGGTTCTCGTCCGATCACCGAAGTTAAGCAACATCGGGCGCGGTCAGTACTTGGATGGGTGACCGCCTGGGAACACCGCGTGATGTTGGCTTTTTGTAGTTCCTTTTATGTATAGCTGGTACTTACCGCTAATGCTATCTTAAACTGATCTACATTACTTTATTAATCTAATCTACATAAAAATGATAGGAAACGCAAAATTCGGTGTAGCGTATGCCAACGTCCATACTACGTTGAATACACCGGTTCTCGTCCGATCACCGAAGTTAAGCAACATCGGGCGCGGTCAGTACTTGGATGGGTGACCGCCTGGGAACACCGCGTGACGTTGGCTTTTTGCTACATGTACTTTTTACAGAAGTTTTTTTCTTTACATATAAAATATCTCTGCCTATCGCTTCGGGAATTACATGAGTGATGTTGTTATGTGTAATAAACTTAATACATTAAAATACGCCACTTGCACCAAAAGTTATTTTCTTACTAACTCGGCTGCAACACGTGCAAAAAAGGGGCAGAAACGGAGGGTTAATTTATGTCATTGAAAAATCCACCTTATTTCATTGTTATAAAGTGGAAACCAGGGACTTCGTAGCATAGCTCACCGATGACCGTTTTTGTTGCTACCGTTGATGTTCTACTGTTTAAACAACTTGCCACTTTGTGTGCCTGAAAATAAAGCTGCTTTTCATTTGTATTTCCTTACTTTTAACTCAAACTCTATTTTTTCTCTCTCTCCTTTCATGGGACTTAAACATATGTGGCGAAATGTGGGTGTACTATTTAGGATACACCTCTGTCCAACTCGTCGGGGATTACAGGCGTGATGTCATGTTATGTTCTTTCTTTAAAATACTGGTAATTGAATGAATGCTGAAATTTCCACCTTTTTTTACAGATTCTCGCGAGCAAGAAGTCACTGAATGCGAGCCCCTACTATCAACTCATCCATCGGAGACTTACATGTCATCCAATGCTACTGCAAAAGACTATAAAATGTATCAGAACTGCGAACGGTACATGTGGCAAGCTCCTGAGTTGTTTGTGCCTGATGAGGAACGTTTGGTGTATCCGTGCTCGAAGAGTGACGTGTACTCTCTGTGTCTGGTATTGTGGGAGAGTTGTAATGGTAAGTCAACTTGTATTCTATAACTTAGGATATAGACCGAGTTGTTTGTACCGGATGAGGAAGGGTTGGTGTATCCGTGCTCGTAGAGTGACGTGTATTCTCTGTGTCTGGTATTGTGGGAGAGTTGTAATGGTAAGTCAACTTGTATTCTATAACTTAGGATATAGGCCGAGTTGTTTCTACCAGATGAGGAACGCTTGGTGTATCCGTGCTCGAAGAGTGACGTGTACTCTCTGTGTATGGTACTGTGGGAGAGTTGTAATGGTAAGTCAACTTGTATTCTATAACTTAGGATATAGGCCGAGTTGTTTGTACCAGATGAGGAACGCTTGGTGTATCCGTGCTCGAAGAGTGACGTGTACTCTCTGTGTATGGTACTGTGGGAGAGTTGTAATGGTAAGTCAACTTGTATTCTAGAACTTAGGATATACACCGAGTTGTTTGTACCGGATGAGGAAGGCTTGGTGTATCCGTGCTCGAAGAGTGACGTGTACTCTCTGTGTATGGTACTGTGGGAGAGTTGTAATGGTAAGTCAACTTGTATTCTAGAACTTAGGATATACACCGAGTTGTTTGTACCGGATGAGGAAGGCTTGGTGTATCCGTGCTCGAAGAGTGACGTGTATTCTATGTGTCTGGTACTGTGGGAGAGTTGTAATGGTAAGTTACGACACAACACCCATCTGTTGAAAGAGGTTCCTTCCTTCTCTATCAGGAATGAAGATACCCTGTTTTTCATAACCTGTACAGATACACAATACGTTCCAAGACAGGCATCGCCGATGGTGGTGATAAGTCTGCGAGGTTGAAATGGGATTGGGCGGGTCACATTTGCAGGATGAGTTAAGACAGGTGGGCCAGAACCGTCACACAGTGGGTGCCTGAACACGGTATTCGTCACCGAGACAAGCCTAAGAAACATCTGGCGTGACGATTTAGACTCGTTCCCGACTGATTGGTCAGGAAAGGTAACACACCAGGAGAGTTGGAAAGGAATGGGGGAGGCCTTTGCCTAGCCTGCAGTAAGACAGAATAGGATTACAAAAAAAAAAAAATATGTTACGCTTTTTCACTTGAACGAAGTGGCGATGATAAAAAAATCACGTGAAATAATGTGCCTGCTTGGGTTCAAACGCATGACCTACAGACAGTAGTGACTTAAGTGTACCCACCACTACTTTTTGGTCATTCCTATTGAAGTTATAAAAAAAATAGTAGTACTGTGTCCTCTCAACTCCTTTCTTATGTTCAACCGAGTTTCCCGAGTGTTGAAACTGATATTTAAACTAACACAAAATAAAGTAATTATTTTTATCCTAAACAATCATTATAAAACGTTATCTCTCAAAAATCACCCTTAATAACATTATTTTTATTCATTTTCACCAGCCGCCATGCCATGGAAGAATTTCACCTACGAAAAACTAAAAGAACAGTACACGCTATGGAAAACAGGCGTTCCACTGCCAAAAGATGGCACCTATCCAGGATGCTTACTGTCCTTACTGGAATCTGGACTAACACTTCACAGGCATGAAAGGATAGATCTGGAAACGCTGCAGAATACACTACAAAATGTTAAGGTAAATATTTCATATTAGATAACCTATTCTAGTTGGAAAAAAACTTAATACATTGAGTGTGAAACTGAAATTCGGAAAGGCAATCGCCAACGTCCATACTACGTTGAATACACCGGTTCTCGTCCGATCACCGAAGTTAAGCAACATCGGGCGCGGTCAGTACTTGGATGGGTGACCGCCTGGGAACACCGCGTGACGTTGGCTTTTTGCTATTGCTACTATTTTATCACGCTACAATACAGTTAAAAAAAAAGGAAATCTGTAACTTATCTATTTGCTTGAATAGATATAGATGTACTGACGATTTTTTTACAAATAAACTATAACCAGGCAGACGTCGTCCTGCCCGGACAGCAGCGCTACCTACCGGGTCCAATTGTAAATCTAAAGATTCTCGAATCGACTTGAACACATACAAAAAATTTCATTACAATCGGTCCAGCCGTTTAGGAGGAGTTTAGTGACATACACACGTACAGAAGAATTAAATAATAAAGATATTATGGAGCGACTTGCTCTCACGATCAAGTTCTATTTTTATAAAACGCGTGCCTCTAAAATAAATAGAATGACGTCATACAGTTTTATTATAGGAAACACAAAATTCGGCTTAGCAATCGCCAACGTCCATACTACGTTGAATACACCGGTTCTCGTCCGATCACCGAAGTTAAGCAACATCGGGCGCGGTCAGTACTTGGATGGGTGACCGCCTGGGAACACCGCGTGACGTTGGCTTTTTGCTAATAATTTTAATTGCTCATAATCATAATTAATAGACTTATGTAGATTCCTTTTTTTTGTTACAATGAAAGTATTTTTCATAAACTTTTTTTGACGTTTTGTCGAAGTGCGGAGTGCAGAATGCGCAATCTACATCTAACTTAATATAATTCAAATTCAATTAATTGATTTTTTATTTTGTCAACTATTTTAAATGACAAAATAAATCGATTAACGACGAACATAATGTTTGAGTTAACTAAAACATATAATTATGTATAAATAAATAGTCAATTTCTAAGCTCGGCACAGGATGATCCCATGGAAGAATGACCATTATTGTCAAACACATACGGTACAAAGTTCTCCTTCTGCTCTGCGTTAAGCCTTACTAACTTTTAAATGTTAGATAGACGCGGCTTTGTAAGCAGCAGCTGTCCGGTCTGGCACATGCATTTTATGGGGGATGGGGGGCTATACGACGTTTTTTAACTAACGTTGCGTTTCCACTGGCAAACCATTCACATAAAACGTTGTCTCGACTTTCGGGATAAAAAACGATAAAAGAGAGTTAGAGATTTCAATTTGCTTTTTGTAAATGATCCGCCGCATCAGTGGGAACTGGGAATAAGTGCATGAAACAAAAGGTGTGTTCGATTAGTTGATTCCAGTATTTTCATTGCCAACTAGATAACTTTATTACGATTTACGTACTATGCAGGACTGTAGGTACATATTTATGTCTTTAGAACGCGCTAAAATTAACAGACAGTAAGTGGCATTCCTAGGGGCCAAGGAGACTGTTCTGAAACCTTAGCTTCATGATACGGAACCCAAAATTCGGCTTTGCATTCGCCAACGTCCATACTACGTTGAATACACCGGTTCTCGTCCGATCACCGAAGTTAAGCAACATCGGGCGCGGTCAGTACTTGGATGGGTGACCGCCTGGGAACACCGCGTGACGTTGGCTTTTTGCGTTTTGAGCCTTTTGTTATTTTAACTAATAACATAAAATTAATAGTTCTTGTTAACCGACTTCAAAAAAGGAGGAGGTTCTATGTTGTGTAAATAAATTAACAATGAGTCATTCTTACGAGTGTACGACAAGGTTCCGTTTTACATTACCATGTGCCTCAACTGAATGACGTCATACATTTTCATGAAAGGAAACCCAAAATTCGGATCTGATTTCGCCAACGTCCATACTACGTTGAATACACCGGTTCTCGTCCGATCACCGAAGTTAAGCAACATCGGGCGCGGTCAGTACTTGGATGGGTGACCGCCTGGGAACACCGCGTGACGTTGGCTTTTTGCTCTTTGTATTTTCTATATTTTTTTCTAGTTAGTTCGAGACCCACATAATTAAGCTTTTATTTAACTTGCATTGTTAGTTAGACAAACAAACAAACTCTTCAGCTTTATAATATTAAGTATAGATTAAAGGCACACTTGTACCACAAATCACTAAAATTCGCTATGTCTGTTCAAATCTTGGAACCGAATTCCATACCAGGTTCACCCCAATCGATTGATTTTAATTTTTTTACACACCTTCGGTTTTGGTGACAATACATTTCATGACAGACATGACTTATTCTCCTGCAGCCAGGATCGTCTTCTCACGAGAGAACTCTTTTAAACGCGTTCTCTTCTTTTTTAGACGTTTTTAATGCGTTTGTTATTAAAAGGTTGTAGATATATATGTATATGTATTAATATCCACCAATTAATTAACTTTAAGTGTCAAGATGATTGCTCGTTATTTGTTGTGTTTGAAAGTATCTATAGGCAGTTGTGTAGGGAACAGGGTTTTTATAAAGTAAAAGCACAAAAGACAAGACTATTCATTTTATTTCTTTTGGTCTTGTCAACAAATCAACTCGATTCCATTCACTAGGTCCCTAGGTCTTCGTGGAGAAGAATGGACAAGAAACTCCACGGGAACATCTTTTAAAGTATTATGCAAGGACAACCTGACATTGTTCTGGACTGTCTCTCAAGTTATAGCAATTTATCAGTGTACATAAACAACAAGCAATATAAACCATATCATAGTACATATTTCTAACACATAGTAATCAGTAATAATCGTAGCATAATATCAAATAACTTACATCAACATTGTGGATCCTTAGAGTAACACAAATAGGTTTCAGCTTTTAAACATTTGATAAATATCTTCACAACTAGGTTACATGTAAACTTAATTCTTTCTATCTTTCTATACACAATAATACACAAATGGAATACACAATATACTACTCTGGGTCTGTCCTAATCCTTTAACAGTTGCAGCGTAACTGACTCTGAATTGGCGGTACTTCTACTTTTATAACCGTCAAATCTTATGAAGTAAATCAACGATTGCCGCCATAATAAACCAATGGCAAATGGACATACATTATTGCTAAATAACTAATAACACAACCATTTTAAAACTTCATTAGATAATTTAGCAATCCAGTATGTATTTATTTGTAATCTTTACGTTTAATCGGATAAAATATGAACATCAATAGATAGTTTCGGTACTGATAGAAACAACTTAATACATTGAAATTGCAAGATAAAATCTAAGAAACATTATAAGTATCATTTAATAATTACTAATTAATTTACAACGCAACGTTTTTTTCAAAAAAAAAAAAAAAAATTATGCCATATAATTTATACAAACACGTTTTCTTGTTTTTTTTTCTATTGAGATAGACTAATCCACAGTATTAAAAACAAAATAATAAAGTCGTTAAATAAAAGAGTAACAATGATTCACGCTCATGAATGTTTTTACTTTTTGATTACATAACACGTGCTTCTGATCTGAATATATTATTATTGGAATGACGTCATACATTTCTATGAAAGTAAACACAAAATTCAGTGCAGCATTCGCCAACGTCCATACTACGTTGAATACACCGGTTCTCGTCCGATCACCGAAGTTAAGTAACATCGGGCGCGGTCAGTACTTGGATGGGTGACCGCCTGGGAACACCGCGTGACGTTGGCTTTTTGCATCTTTGATAACAAAACTCCTCGTTACATTATTTTTGTTAATTTTTTTATTAACTTTAAAGAAATATTATTATTATTAGGTAAATTTGTATTCCACCGTGCTTACTCCCACGGTTACACGTTATCGAGGAAACGAGCTATTTTAGCAAACTTATTATATTTTAATTTAATTAAACAAGTTTGATTTTTAATTGAATGACGTCATAAAATTGATAATAAACACCAATTTCGGCTTTGCATTCGCCAACGTCCATACTACGTTGAATACACCGGTTCTCGTCCGATCACCGAAGTTAAGCAACATCGGGCGCGGTCAGTACTTGGATGGGTGACCGCCTGGGAACACCGCGTGACGTTGGCTTTTTGCATTTATTTATTTTAAAATATATACTTTTTAATATTTAATTCTGTTATTATTTCATGTCACAGCGTAATCTGGATGAAATTGGATACATAATAATCCCAGCGCGTCTACAAACCAAAGTGTCCACATTCAGCTCTACAGCCTGGGACACCACATCCCCAACCGACTCCGAGTGTCTGAGCCCTCAAAACGTTGAACACAAAGCCGTTATCCACAACGTTCGAGAAAGTTCCACAGAAAGCGAGAAAGAATGCAGCAAGAGCGACACGAGCCCTCTGTACGAAACTATAAGAAATTCTCGAGTCGACTCCATGGCTGTCGCAGAAAAGTGCTTTATTTCCGACGAAGACCAAAACGATCATACACCGATAATACGATTTGAACATTTACCTGAAAAGGACTTTTCCAGTGCCTGTTCGACCCCTATAGCCAAACTAAAAGCTAGGATCAAAGATATGGATACTCCAGGCAGTTTACACAGGAGTGATTCTACTGAATATTGTAGCATTTTTAGTCCAAATCGCACCGTTAACTTCACAAACGACAGTACGAATGACCAAAGCGTTGAACGCCCGAACACAAAACTCAGTAGAAGTTTCACTCCTAAATCTTATAAACCGCTACACATAAAAGTTCCTGAATTCAACTTTGATTCTCTCAAACCTTTACTGAAAGACAGAAACAGTAATGAAAAGTCTTCTTACAATTTTGATATAAGGAACTACAGTTTACCTACCACGCCGATTGCACGTAGTAATAAGCTTCGAAAGAATGCCTGGCTGTCCGGAGATTTTAATGCCACAGAAAAAATCAAAAATGATTCTGTGACGCCTGAAAAAGGATGTATGGATTTGTCGCTGGAAAAAGAAGGTAATGAATCTTCATAATTCTATTAAAATCTACTTTTTATATTATAAAGAGGTATTTTTTTGCATGTAGTGGGTAATCTCTGGAACTAATGATCCATTTCTAAAACTTTTTCTCTGATAGAAAGATACATGTATTCTTGGGTGCTATAGGCTTTAAATTGCATTTATATCATAGACTAGCTGTTCCCGGCATGCGTTGCAATGCCCTTTTTCCTACCTACTACCTGCCTGTGTACCAACTACCTACCTACCTACTACCTCCTACCCTACCTACTACCTCCTACCCTACCTACCTACTACCCTACCTACCTACCTACTACCCTACCTACCTACTACCCTAACTACTTACTACCCTACCTACTACTCTACCGACTACCCTACCTACCTACTACCCTAACTACTTACTACCCTACCTACTACTCTACCGACTACCCTACCTACTCTACTATCTTACTTACTACCCTACCTACTACTCTACCTACTACCCTGCCTACTTACCTACCACTTTTTCAAACCTTCCCTGGACTTCCACGAATAATTCAACACTATAATTAGCCAAATTGGTCCAGCCGTTCTCGAGTTTTAGCGAGACTAACGAACAGCTATTCATTTTTATATAATATAGCTATACCCAGCGTGCGTTGTGCGAACTACCTACCACCTACCTATTACCTACCTACCTACATACTACTAATTTCTCACCTTCTCTGGACTGCCACAAATGTTTCAAAACCAAAATTAGACAAATCGGTCTAGCCGTTCTCTAGTTTTAGCGCGACTAACTAACAGCAATTAATTTTTATATGATACGCAAACACCATTTGAAAAATCGTTTTTCTATTGGGAAAGAAACAGTAATTATTTGTGATTATTGTGATAATGTCGTATGGTCTGTTTGAAGTTGTCATCCGTTGACTGAACAACTGAACGTCACTCAATTGTTTTGCCTTCCCGGAACCTCTCCACTAACACTTGAACTTTATAGTACGGTATTAAAGCTCAAATTGATTTGACGTTTTAGTTAGAAAACGTTTGTATGGGAAAAAGAAAAGGGCTGTTTTTAGGGCTTTTCCGGCCATTATTTGAATTTTTCTCGCCGTAAAAACCATCCTTGAACTTCAACGAACATTTAAAAAAAAAATCAGCCAAATCGGTCAAGCCGTTTTCATGCCAAGTCGTGACAACGAAAAACGGGTTTCATTTTTATATATATAGATATTAGCCGATGTATCACATTTTGAATCGAATGAAGTGCTAGTAAAAAATAATCAAACGCAACGGTATGTGAGTGTGCCCGCACTCGCACTGGAGTTATGTTTGTAAAAACCACAGTATAAGTGTCTTCCTGCAACCGAATATAGAAACATAGCTAGCGCGTAAACACGCACTAACGTAACGCTCGTCAGTCGTGCGTCACACGTGTTGCGTGTTCGACCGCACGGTGGTCTAAAGTCTCGTTTATAAAAATGCTCTTCGGTTGTGCTGCGAACACACCATGTGTTTAGGTTGCCTTGCAGTTCTAACAAGCGCAGCGCTAGTTTGCTAGCAGTGAAGGTGTTAGAGTCTATTGGCTCCAAATTTCATGAAATTCTTGTTTTTTCTCATGGCTTCATCTTGAATTATGATCGGAAATTATCCCATAGGAATGTTTGAAATATAACCGATGATTCTCTGAGATAAAGTTGCTTCTCAAAAAGAAAACATTTTCGGAATCAAAAAGTTTTCCGGAGATAAGCCCCTCCAAACTTATAAATTTTACCTCTATATAAGATTTGTATAGAAGTGTCTCTTCACAACGGTTCACATAATCTTGTGTGACGGATCACTAGGCTCTCATCTCGAATTAAATGTAGCTTAGATAAGGGTACTATAATATAGGTAATCGTTTACCATTTTACTTCTAGCTCATAAAAACATGACAAACTCATCACTCGACGTGACTCCCACTACGCCGATGACCACGTCGTGTGACAACACTGCCCACAATCTAGATAACAACAATTACACGCAACATCCAACAAGTCCAGTCAACGGTTCCCCAGAGAGTATCGACACTGTTCGAGACAGCGTTACTGGATTGCGGAGGTAATTTTATTATTAACTAGCTTTATTCGTGTGAAAATAGTATAAAAATATGACAAAATCATCACTCGACGAGACTCCCTCCACGCCGATAACCACGTCGTGTGACAACACTGCCCACAATTTAGATAACAACAATTACTTTAGCATTACTGGATTGCGGTGGTAATTATTATTATTAGCTGTTGCCCGCGACCTTCCATCATCATCATCATCAACAGCCTATAATGTTCCCACTCACGCAGCGACTCAGGCCTCCTCTCTAGGAGAGGGATGGTCTATAATCAACCACGCGGGCCCAGTGCGGGTTGGTAGATGTCACATGTTTTCGAATTATTTGGTTCTAATGCATGTCCTAGAATTGGACCCGCGTGGTTCATTATAACCCATTCCCTCTCATAGAAAGGAGGCCTGTGTCCCAGCAGTTGGAACCTTTACAAGCTATCACCTTTTCATCACTGATAATGATGAATTCTCTATTTGAATCGGCTTTTAAGGAATGTAATTTTTCTGTACGGAATCCTAATATAATAAAAGCCTAATGTACGCCTTAGAACTTAAGCTTTCTACCGGTAAAAGTCCCGTCAAAATCGGTCCAGCGGTTTCGAAGATCATCCGGAATAAAAAGACCGACAAATATTAAATAAAAATGTGTTTATAATAAAAGTACTGAATATTCTTTTAACCTCCGCGGCCCCGGCAAAACGACGGAATGTTATAAGTTTGACGTGGGCGGTCTGTCTGTGTGTGTGTCTGTCTGTCTGTGGCATCGTAGCTCCCGAACTCACGAACCGATGTTGATTTTGTTTGGAGGGTGACTTAGTCGGGGGTGTTCTTCGCTATGTTTGGAGAAAATCGATTTAGCCGTTTAATAGTTATGGAGGGTGGAAGAGGGGATGAATAAATAGTAGTAAACGAATAAATCGAGTGGGGTATCAAATGAGAGAATTTGGTTTGTTTAATGAAATAAAAGTATCTTCTACCTAAATCTTAGTTTAAAAAGCGTAAAATATTTTTTTTATTTAAAATTTAAAAAACCCCTGACTCAAAAATAATAAAAAAATTGAATGGATAAAAAAATATACACTACATGATACCTACCTACATAATATGTAATCAATCCGAGTAATCCGTTAATCCGAGTTTATTCAAAGATATATCGTATCTTTGAACCAACTCTGATTACCTACTACAACTTAAATATGGAGTGGTCCCCCGACATGACAAAGTTTTAATTTAAATAATTATAATTATCTTGTATGTTGTAATATTATTTATTACTTTTTAAAGTTTTATTTTAATTTTTTTTACTGTGTAACCACCCATTCTGAATTTTATTTTGTTTTTTTTTTTAAATATTATTTCTGTTGGAATCTGTTGTTTTGATATTATACTAGCGTCCCGCCTGCTTCACAAGGGTACGATCTGGTGAGGTCTCGAAACTTCAATACAAAATATCAATGAATATAATGTTCTGTTGTACTGATATTATTTATCGATTCAAAATTTAAATCAACTGTTGCGTAGTCGGTTCACTTATTAAACACACCGTTGCAGGCCCCTTTCAACAATACAAACGTCATACATAACCATCTGTGGGTTTCGTAAACACACATAAGGGCTCGTTTACGGAGACGCGGGGCGTCGCGCGGCGCGTGCAGATGGCTCGTCTCGAGCTTTTTTATTCATTGACTGAGAGGCGCGTCCACCGCAACGAACGCTGCATTTTAAACTAACGAGCGAAAAATCGCTTCTCGTAAAATTGACGTTTGAAATCGTTAGTACGTTTTCATACATCGCCATGTGTTTGAATTAAAAACGCACAACGCGCCGCGCGGCGACGCTCCGCGTGTCCGTAAATGAGGCCTAATGGTTATAGTTTGCTGTGTTTTGCGATAAAAATACAAATCGTTTTGTTTTTAATTATTTATCTAGAGACGAACATAACTCATTCCGTTATAATAATTATGTAATCTAGTAGTTATATACCGCGACTTGAATGAAATTCAGTGATTTGTTTGGTAAATGACGTCAATTACAGATAGCAGTCAGCAAATTCAACCTTGAGTTTGTCAACGTCCATACCATGTTGAAAACACCGGTTCTCGTCCGATCACCGAAGTTTAAGCAACATCGGGCGCGGTCAGTACTTGGATGGGTGACCGCCTGGGAACACCGCGTGACGTTGACTTTTTGCTTTTTAATTTATTTATTAGGATTATCGAAGTAACTTAATATAAGGCCAGAAATACAATAAAAAAAAAATTGTATCTTAAATTTTTTTTACCCATATTTTCATTAAAAAGCATTCGATCCAACCAATCGATCGAATCGATTCGTTCTCTTGGTTCCTTTCATTCTTCAATGTATTTAAGAAAAACAGTCCAAAATGATTAATCCAGAGTCAGGAACAAAAAGCCAACGTCACGCGGTGTTCCCAGGCGGTCACCCATCCAAGTACTGACCGCGCCCGATGTTGCTTAACTTCGGTGATCGGACGAGAACCGGTGTATTCAACGTAGTATGGACGTTGGCGTTTGAAAATTCGAAGTTCAAGTACTCTTTCAGCCTTTGAGATTCAGTTGAAGCAAATTTAGAAAGAGTTAATTAGCCCAGCGGGAAACAGCTAAACCAACAATAATTACTCGGTGTTATGTTTTTTTTTCTCCCAATTTGTTTTAAATATAAAGTGTGAGCACAGATTATTTAATTTTGTGCTTTGCATACATTTTTGGCATTTTATATTCAGCCCCACGTAGTCTCTGAAATAAATGAAACAACAATAATGATGATAACGGCTCATAAAACAAACACGGTGACTTATTAAACGGTTCGTTTTGATTACGGAAGTCCTGTTAAGCAGTAGCCATCCTCTCTTGGGTGAACTGCGAGATGCCATTCACAAAAAGTTTTGATTACGGGTAGAAGTGTTGTCTCCGAGGCGTATGCCTACCTCCGTTCCACACGACTACGACCGACGTTGACTCGTTTCCAGAGTTCTGAGTACTAGGATTGCAGAAAATATGAAGAGGTAAACAAGAAACCGTTCGTTTTGCACACGGGTAGAATTGTTGTCTACGAGGTGTGTGTCAAAAACAACCTCCCGGGTTAACCGTTCCACACGGATTCGACCGACGACGCGTTTCCCGAGTTCGAAGTACTAAGGCTGCAGAAAATATGAAGGGATATTAAACAAGAGATAGTACAATTTTTGCCAACGGATGGTAGTGTTGTCTACGAGGCGTATGTCGAAAACAACCTCCCGGGTTCACCGTTCCACATGGCGACGACCGACGACGCTTTTTCTGAGTTCGAAGTACTAGGGCTACAGAAAATATGAAGGGATATAAATAAGAAACAGTTCCTTTTGCCTACGGATGGCAGTGTTGTCTACGAGGCGTATGTGAAAAAGAACCTCTCGTTCCACACGGCAACGTCCAGCGACGCGTTTCGCGAGTTCGATGTACTTGGGCTGCAGAAAATATAAAGAGGTATAACATGAAACGGTTCGCTTTGCTTACGGACAGAGGAGTGTTGCCTACGAGGCGTATGTCAAACAAAACCTCCTACCGGGTTCACCGTTCCACACGGCAACGACCGACGACTCGTTTCCCCAGCTCTGAGTACTAGGACCGCAGATTGTATGAGGAGATAGTTTTGCCGGGACATTGTCGATAGCGCGCGCCACTTGAATCTGACGGTCGAATTTAGAACGAGCGAGCGACCCATATTGCTTCGTCTCCTACGTGATTCGTGTCAACACCGATAGATGGCGCGAATTTACATTATTTTTGTTCACAAAATAATGCGTAAAATACGCGTTTTAAACGTAAAGTGGCGGACCCGTGCCAGATATACAATACAATAATAGATATAATCGATTGGTTTTAATATCATATTATATTTATTATCCAAAGCATTGAGGCATAAATCCGCCTTTTTACTGTGTTTGTGTTTTACTTTTTACAGGATAAATCCTCCTCAAGATTTCCTCTCTCTGGAATGTGAAGATGTGAGAGACCGCATTAGTACTTGCTCTCTGAAGTCAAACAACCAAGATCGGAACATCCTCAAGTATAAAGTCGAAGAAGATATCCTTGCCAACGTTAATGTGAAGCCATTAGTCGCGATACACGAGAAGTGGATCTACGAAGCGAATAGAAAAACCTGCCGGTCTATGTCCTTACCTGAAGATAACAGGTTAGTAGTGACGTCATAACAACTATTAAAACAGATCTACTTTTTGAGCATGTTTGTCGCCAACGTCCATACTACGTTGAATACACCGGTTCTCGTCCGATCACCGAAGTTAAGCAACATCGGGCGCGGTCAGTACTTGGATGGGTGACCGCCTGGGAACACCGCGTGACGTTGGCTTTTTGTTTTTTTTTTGCTGTTATCGAAACGACTTACAATTTATTTTATTTTGTGCTTTGGTACGATTGGACAACTTTTTGTGAGCATTGTTTTGAGGTGTACAATAAAAAGTAATTTTGTCGGATAAAACTCAAACTCTCAAGTTTGTTAAAAATAGCCGTTTGAAGACTAATAATAATATAAAACATAATAATACTCGCTTATAAGGATTCAAACGAGCTATGAGGGGGCGTAGCGTCCCGTCGGGGCTGCGGGTTGTTCGAAAGAGATACCGCGGCCTCGACACAAAGGCTAAGAAGGAACATGGGTGGTTTTTAGTCAATAGAAGTCTGACTCTCCCTTCCGCTCTGCCCAAGAGCGGGAGGGGTTATTTGATGATTTCACACCCCACAAAAATAAAAAGGTGGCGTAGCGTAGCGCAATGCTTTGTGATTTTGTAAAATAATACACTTTATTGCTGATAATATCATAACTTCATAAGGTGTCAATTCTTCAAACTTTGGGATCATGATTTCAATCGGCATCAAATGGGGCCCCTTTCCGTCCTCCAAAAATGGCTCATGCGGGAGTATGTTGGCTTTAATTCTCTTGTAATAAAGTGTATATTTCAATGACATACCCAAAACTCCCTGTCCTGCTTTAGATATTTAACGCAAAATTCGGTTTAGCATTCGCCAACGTCCATACTACGTTGAATACACCGGTTCTCGTCCGATCACCGAAGTTAAGCAACATCGGGCGTGGTCAGTACTTGGATGGGTGACCGCCTGGGAACACCGCGTGACGTTGGCTTTTTGTTTTTTTTTGCTCTTATCGAAACGGCCTACAATTTATTTTAATTCGTATTTTGTTTTGTGCTTTGGTACGATTGGACAACTTTTTGTGAGCATTGTTTTGAGGTGTACAGTAAAAATTAATTTTGTCGGATAAAACTCAAACTCTCAAGTTTGTTAAAAATAGCCGTTTGAAGACTAATAATAATGTAAAACATAATAATACTTGTTGACGCTCGTGTTTTGTGTTATTGTGGAGCAGGTTCGCTGGCGGGATGTCGACTGGAGAGTGAACGATGGTAGCAGGAGAAGTGAATAACAACGCTTGTTCTTCAGAGTTTTCTTCTTGTTTATTTCCTTGATGTTTCTGCTTACACTGCTGGATTTGGAATGCCTGACCACAGAAAATTCCCCATCTTTATAGGCAGCTCTGACCAATCACGGCCTTTCGGTTTTGCACACGGCACTAACGCCACGCCCCTTGACCAATCAGAGCGCAGGTGGCCTTTTCTATGGGAAACTTAGCTTATGTGTTTTCTGTGGTAAAACACACCTTACAATATTTCCTTACATCTCTAGCCTTAGTATAAACTTATCTTAATTATTTACGTAGAGGAACAGTCTTGAAATCTTTAATTTACACCTTAAAATAATAGAAATACTGAAACGGTTCTCGTTACGGTAAAGTTCCCCAGTACTTGGGCTCGCGTATTGAATATGGTACAAGTGGCGCCTCTAGTGGCTGGAATGTACAACACTTTAGCATAAGACTAGAAAACTAATTATACCGTTAAAAACAGACAGTAAAATAAAATTAGAAATTAAAAAGACACTTAAAATGGTAAACTACATATCGTCGCTAACATTCTCCCCCACGGTGCGCAGCACTGCATCCTCTGGAGGCGACGATGCCGCAGGAACCAGCACGATGATCCGTCGAGTTGGGCGGCGAAGTATTCCTCCCGATGTCCGCACGTCCAGTACTCTCGTTCTTCCGTCTGGTCCAGGATATGTCTTGACAACTTCTCCACGAGGCCATGAATTTCGTGGCAATGTGGCGTCCACTATTAGCACGATGTCTCCTTCTTTTGGATCTTTGGTTTCTTTGCCTTCAAGTTTCCTTGGCATTAAGAGCGGTAGGTACTCTTTGATCCACCTTTTCCAGAAGTGGTCCGCGAGTCTTTGTGTGGTTCTCCAATTCGCCTTCCCGATTAGTTCTGTGTCGTTGAATTCTCCCGGTGCCATTGCTCCGCACGATCTCCCCAGTAGGAAATGGTTCGGTGTTAGAGCCTCTTCGTCTTCTGGATCCATGCTGACTGAGGTGAGAGGTCTGGAATTGACGATGTGTTCGACCTCGGTCATTAGCGTATGGAGTACTTCTTCGGGTGGGCTTCTTTCGTTGAGAACCACTGCCAACGCCGTCTTGACTGTTCGCACAAGTCTCTCCCAGGCGCCTCCCATGTTCGGGGTCCCTGGGGGAATAAATTTCCACTTGATCCCCTTCTCTTGTGCGGCCTCTTCTAGTTCTCTTTTTGCCCCGACAAAGTTGGTCCCGTTGTCGCTGAATATAGTTTTTGGAGTTCCTCTTCTGGCTGCCATTCGTCGAAGTGCCATGATCATCGAGCTAGTGCTAAGAGAGGGCACTAACTCTAGATGTACGGCTCTAGTGGTGAGACAGGTAAATAATGCCCCCCAGCGCTTCTCGGTTCTTCTCCCGATGGTGACTTGCATTGGCCCGAAGTAGTCTACGGCCGCGCAAGAGAACGGGAATTGGTGATGCTGTAGTCTCTCGCTCGGTAGGTCTCCCGTCGGGGGTATCTCTGGTAAGCTCTTCTTTGTCTTGCACCATTGACAGCTGTGTGCGACTGCCTTTAGAGTTGCTCTTAAGCCCAGGATCCAATACTTTTGTCGAATCTCGTTCATTACTGTGGCTGTATTTCCGTGAAGGAACTTCTTGTGGTAGTGTTGTATAATGAGACGCGTTATCTTCTGTTTTCCATCTAGGATGATGGGATTCATTTTCCTTTCGTTCTTGTCGTGGAACTTCATCGTCCTGCTTCTTAGTTTGATAGTTCCGTCGTCTCCTATATAAACGTCGATCTTCTTGAGCCGACTTGCGCTTTCTAAGGGTTTTTCTGCCCTCAGATTCTTTATATCTGACGCGAAACTATCGTTTTGGCTCATCTTCATTAATAACTCTTCGGCCCTCTTTAAGTGTTCTTTTTCCAGGGGTAGGTACTGCCGCTTGTTTATGTTGGCTGATTGAGTCGATGTTCGTGTGTCTTTCTTCTGGGTTTTTCTCTGAGGTTTCCAGGACTCGTCCCTCTGGCGCGTGGCGGTGATGGTTGCTTTACGAGCTTTCAATAAATGACATGTGAAAGCAACCACTCTGGCTGTAGTGCGTAGTAGTCGCTCCCAGCTCGAGAACCTCTCTGGGTCCAGAAGAATCTCTTCTGCAGCTTTTATCGCCATCACCTTTTGCTTGTTCTTCTCTTCTGGCATGATACCCTCTGGTTTGAAGTCGTGAAACGGCCACTCTTCTTCTGGTTGACGGAGAAATGATGGACCTTTAAACCACCTGGCGTTGTGGTCGAATTCGATCGGTGTTCCCCTCGTGGCGTCGTCTGCTGGGTTTTCTTTAGTTGGTACCCATCTCCAGTCGTTTGGCTTGGACTTCTCTTCTATTTCTGCGAGTCGATTGGCTACAAAGGTTTTGAACTTCCTTGGTTCCGCCTTTATCCACTGCAGCACTGTGCTAGAGTCGGTCCAGTAGATCTTCTTTGTTATTTCGAGCTCCGACTCTTCTTCGACCGTAGCAGCTAGTCTGCTGCCAAGCAAGGCCGCTTGTAGCTCCAGCCTCGGAATCGATACTGGTTTCGTTGGCGTTACTCTTGCTTTGCCGGCGATCATGGAGATATGGACTTGACCTCCAACCTCGACTGTCCTCCAGTAGACTACCGCTGCGTAGGCTTCTTCACTTGCGTCGGTAAACGTGTGCAGCTGTCCTTTTCTGCCGCGGGGTGAGACGCACCTTGGAATTTTCAATCTTGCTAACGCCGATACTTCTTCTAAGTAGTTCATCCAGGCCGCTTTTTGTGGTTCGTTAATTACTTCGTCCCAGTCTATTTTCGTTCGCCAAATGTCTTGAATTAACTTCTTTCCTTGTATTAAGACTGGTGTTGCAAAACCCATAGGATCAAAGGTTGACATCACCGCACTCGTGACTTCTCTCTTCGTTGGAGTTCTTCTACCTTCTTGTAGGTCTTTTGACGTGTTGCGCAGACCAATATTGAAGGCCAGTGTATCTTCTTTTACCAGCCATCTTAGCCCCAGAGTCTTCTCTTCCTTCGTCAGTTGCAGAGAATCTTCTTTATTGGTGTCTTCTACTTCTGGTAGTACTCCCGAATTGTTACTGGCCCAACCCTTCAGATGAAAGTTTGCTCTTGCGTGAATATCTTTAACTTCTTTTGTTATCTTCTTTGCTTCGGCTGTAGATGTGAAGCTCTGTAGATAGTCGTCCATATAATGGTTTTTGTTTATCGCTTTCACTGCTTCGGGATGAGTCTTCTTGAATTCTTCTGCGTTCTTGTTCATTACATATATCGCCGTTGCTGGTGATGACGCTGCTCCAAAGATGATTGACGACATTCTATACTCTTCAGGCTTGCCTGTTCTTCGGCTTCCGCGCCATAAGAACCTGAGACTGTCTCGGTCATCTTCTCTGACCTTGACTCGAAGAAACATGTCCTGGATGTCGGCCATGACAGCCACGGGTCCTTCCCTGAAGCGGAGTAGCACGCCAAATAGTGATTGCAATAGGTCAGGGCCTGAGAGCAAGGCGTCGTTGAGGCTCTTCCCTTCGAACTTGGCAGCTGCGTCGAATACTATTCTCAGCTTCTTTTTAATTGGATGCACGACGGCGAAGTGGGGTAAGTAGAATATTCTTCCTTTGTTTGAAGTTTTCGGAGCTTTCTCTGCATATCCCTTTTTAATCAGACTCTGGATCTGTGTCTCGTAGTGCTCTTTAGCTTCTTGGTCTTGATCCAATTTCTTTTCGATGTTGACTAGGCGTCGGATTGCTTGATTGTAGTTGTTGGGTAGGGTTTCGTCTTCTTTCTTCCACAGGAGTCCAGTTTCATATTGACCGCTCGATAGTTTCTTCGTAGTTTTTTCGAGGGTTTCTAGTGCTCTTCTATCGCTGTCATTGGTTGGCGATCGATTTTGGATCCCAAGAGATTCCAACTGAAAGTGTTCTCGGACGATGTCTTCTACGCTTTCTTCGTCGGTGGTCAATCTGCCATAGTGAATGAAGTTTACTAATGCAGTTGCTCCTGTTTCGCATCCGTGTAGCACCCACCCTAGATTGGTGAGTGAGGCTACAGGATCGGATGGTTTGCCCTTCTTCAGTCTTCTTGTTACTATCAGTCCCCAGTTGTCTTGGCCTATCAGCAGCTTGGGCCTTTCGGTGACGTAGAGGAGTTGACTTTCGATTGCCCTTAGATGCTGACAATTCTGCACGGTGTCCTTATTGATGCATTGTTCGGATAGCTTCAGGTCGTCGATGGTTCTTGCAGAGATAGTTCTTTTTTCTCTTCTATGAGCCCCTTTTATTTTGAACTCTATCTTCTGTGAACTATCTTTTCTTAACACCTTCCCGCCGACTGTTTCGATTGTGAGTTTTTCTTGCTTCCCTTCGACTCCAATCTTCTCAGCAACTGATGCATCTAAGAGTGTGACTGTTGACCCCTCGTCTAACAATGCTAGTACGCGAACTTGGCCTTTTGGACCATAAAGGTCCACTGGGATTATCTTCAGGTATGCCTTCTCTTCTCCTTTCGCGTTGTGGATTGAGGCGACTTTCTCTTCTGATGTGCTTCCCTGGTCTTCTTTGTTCGCTTCTTTTTCTACTGCTACTGGCGGCTTGTCAGAATGTAGGATGGTATGATGCCATCTCTTACACTGCTTGCAGACTGGAGCTTTACAGTTGATTCTTGAGTGTTTGAATCGAAGGCACTTGAAGCATATTTTTGCCTTCTTGATCATATCCCATTTTTCATTTATGTTAGCTTCTTTGAACTTCTTGCATTCTATTGCGAAATGCTCTTCTTCGCACAACGGACATGACTTCTTGTATTTTTCTTGTGGCGCTTCTTGTACCGTATGTATGGGTCTTCTTGTTGCTTTCTTTTGCTCCAAGGACACTTCAGGTGGAGCAAAGTCCCCGCACATATCGGCTTCTGTTTCTAAGAACGCTTCGACGAGTAGTAGTTCTTGAATTTCTTCATCTCTTCTGCTTCTGTGGTAAGCGAACCAACGAAACTTCATGGATGTTGGCATTTTGTCGACTATGATTCTCAGTGTTTCAGGAGAGCTGAGGTACTGTGGTTTCTTCAGGGCCTTGATTGTTTCGACAGCGTTCTTCACTTTGCTTGCGAACACGCAAATGTCGCTCGGGTTCTCGCCGACTTTCGACAGGTTCTTCATTTTTTCTAGTTCTGCTAATGCGAGCGCTCCAGGTCTTCCAAATCTTGATTCCAGTCCCTTTATTACTTCGCGTGGGTCTTCAGTGGTGAACAGCAGGCTTTGGACGGCTTCTCTAGCTTTTCCTTGGATTGCTATTCTAAGGCGCGCTAGGTTCTGATTGTTACTGAAGGAAGCGGCCATATCTTCGTATGATCTCTTGAAGGCTAACCATTCTTCGCAGGACCCGTTGAAGTGAGGGAGTTCGAGATGCTTCGATGAAACGTTGTCACGTGACTTCTCGGATAACTTGAGTATGACTGAAGCCAACTCCTGGATGTCGCTCTTCTTTTCTTCTGTCTCGGTCGGCCTCCGTTCTTTAGGCCTTTCTCCGGATTGGATGAACCACTGTTCGACTTCTTGAGTTTGTTCGTACAGCTCTTCTTCTTCTTCTGACCCCGCGGCAAGAAGCTCTAGTTCCGCTCGAGCGACTTTTGATCGTGCTTCAGCTAGTTCTAAGTCCCTTAGTGCTACTGTCATTCTCGCTTGCGCTTCTGCTCTCTTCCTATGCGACGAGCGAACAGAATGTGTGTCTGGATCGCGGGTCGTCTTTTTAGGGTGAGGCCGTTGCAGACTCTCTTCTCTGGACGTTGGTGTACTTCCATCGTTCAGACGAGTTTTCACTGCGATACTTCTTTCTTGAATCTGCGGCGGTGGATGACTCTCTTCTTGACGAGCGGGATTAGACGCTTCGATAGTGCGGGTCGGGGGGGTGGTATGAGTCACTTCCCCCGGTGTTGATTCCTCTCCAGCGATGTCCTTGGGATGTACGGGTTGCTGACTTCCGTGTACGCTGCTCGGCGGTGATCTTCTTGTACGTGTCGATCGATTTGAAATCGACTCGTTCGTTGCGCTTGTAGATTCACTCGGCGTATTCATACTCCAATCCGTCGTACCGGAACCCGTTGTACCGGTGCCCGTAGTATCTGTGGCCGCGTTGCTATCGCTCCTGGTTGTAGACTTCGACTGTACCGATCTTGATCTCGTATTCGCAGGCATCTTTCCAGTTTTCTTGAACCCGATCCGGCTTTCGAAGGACCAATGTTGACGCTCGTGTTTTGTGTTATTGTGGAGCAGGTTCGCTGGCGGGATGTCGACTGGAGAGTGAACGATGGTAGCAGGAGAAGTGAATAACAACGCTTGTTCTTCAGAGTTTTCTTCTTGTTTATTTCCTTGATGTTTCTGCTTACACTGCTGGATTTGGAATGCCTGACCACAGAAAATTCCCCATCTTTATAGGCAGCTCTGACCAATCACGGCCTTTCGGTTTTGCACACGGCACTAACGCCACGCCCCTTGACCAATCAGAGCGCAGGTGGCCTTTTCTATGGGAAACTTAGCTTATGTGTTTTCTGTGGTAAAACACACCTTACAATATTTCCTTACATCTCTAGCCTTAGTATAAACTTATCTTAATTATTTACGTAGAGGAACAGTCTTGAAATCTTTAATTTACACCTTAAAATAATAGAAATACTGAAACGGTTCTCGTTACGGTAAAGTTCCCCAGTACTTGGGCTCGCGTATTGAATATGGTACAAGTGGCGCCTCTAGTGGCTGGAATGTACAACACTTTAGCATAAGACTAGAAAACTAATTATACCGTTAAAAACAGACAGTAAAATAAAATTAGAAATTAAAAAGACACTTAAAATGGTAAACTACATATCGTCGCTAACAATACTCGCTTATAAGGATTCGAACGAGCTATGAGGGGGCGTAGCGTCCCGTAGGGGCTGCGGGTTGTTCGAAAGAGATAACGCAGCCTCGACACAAGGGCTAAGAAGGAACATGAGTGGATTTAGTCAGTAGAAGTCTGACACTCCCTTCCGCTCTGCCCAAGAGCGGGAGGGGGTTACTTGATGATTTCCCACCCCACAAAAATAAAAAGGTGGCGTAGCGTAACGCAATGCTTTGTGATTTTGTAAAATAATACACTTTATTGCTGATAATATCATAACTTCATAAGGTGTCAATTCTTCAAACTTTAGGATCATGGTTTCAATCGGCATCAAATGGGGCCCCTTTCCGTCCTCCAAAAATGGCTCATGCGGGAGTATGTTGGCTTTAATTCTCTTGTAATAAAGTGTATATTTCAATGACATACCCAAAACTCCCTGTCCTGCTTTAGATATTTAACGCAAAATTTGGTTTAGCATTCGCCAACGTCCATACTACGTTGAATACACCGGTTCTCGTCCGATCACCGAAGTTAAGCAACATCGGGCGCGGTCAGTACTTGGATGGGTGACCGCCTGGGAACACCGCGTGACGTTGGCTTTTTTGCATTTTGTTGTTCTTATTATTTTGTCTAGCTGCACGCGTAGTATGGCGATTCTATCTCTATTCTACCAAGAATATACAAAGCTTTTTTCATACAATTTGACATGAAATTTTGCTACAATCTGTCATTTTGTCGATTCTTCCGTCGACAAAACCCGTTTCTACGGTGGTCATACTACGCGTGTTGGTACTTACTGATATCTTAAACTTACCTACAGAACGAATAAATATACAATGTATTTTATCAACGTTAAAAAAAAGGTTTTTGTTTATAAAAGTAGTAATGACTCCCATTCACGACAAACTTATTCTACCTATCACACCGTGCGTATTTTCAAATTAAATGACGTCATACATTTTTATGATATGATAGGAATCGCAAAATTCAGCTTAGTATTCGCCAACGTCCATACTACGTTGAATACACCGGTTCTCGTCCGATCACCGAAGTAAAGCAACATCGGGCGCGGTCAGTACTTGGATGGGTGACCGCCTGGGAACACCGCGTGACGTTGGCTTTTTACATTTATTTATGAAAAAAAATTGTATTCCTATTTTGCATAACTCTTATTCCCTCTATTTTTGTCTTTAGATGTTTAGTATATCACCAAAATAAAATAAGTCGTATACTCCTGATAAAATTATTTATTTCTAGCAAAACTCTGGAGTACTCTCAAGTCTAGAGTTAAAAGTCAATTTATTCCCAGACTAAGACTTACTGAGTTAGACCGAAATACCGAATTCACCCATTGAAGACAAACACTGCTGAAAAGAATTAACACTGGTTTCTATGCTTCGGTTTGCATATTAATAATATATTGTGGTTTTATTTTATAACGTGCGAGTATAATGTTTTTAATTTTTTATACAGATTATAATCTGTATACTTGTTTGTACAGGCATTTAGGAGCATACACGAAGGATATCGTGGTGATTTTCTGAACTAAACTTTTATGTAACTGCCACAAAAAACAAAGTTGAACGACCAGATATCAAACAACCCCTTTGCGTTGCGAGAGAGGTTCATGTGGGATTGTTTGCACTTTAACACATTGACAATAAAGAGTATATTTCAGTGACATACACAAAACTCCCTGTCCTGCTTTAGATATTTAACGCAAAATTTGGTTTAGCATTCGCCAACGTCCATACTACGTTGAATACACCGGTTCTCGTCCGATCACCGAAGTTAAGCAACATCGGGCGCGGTCAGTACTTGGATGGGTGACCGCCTGGGAACACCGCGTGACGTTGGCTTTTTACTTTTTGTTTCAGGAGCCAGATAGCAGCGGTGAAGCCGGCTTCACACTGCGTGGATACGCTACAGAAATCTTTACCTCAGTTGAATATGAAGAAACCAGGAACTAAAATTTATCGTACACGGCCCGCTTCGCCTAGCAACGGAAAAAATGGTCAGTCGAAACAAAATCATACCTTCTAAAGTACTAATTATAGGTTTAAGCTGTCTCATAAGTTGTTTGAAATAAAAATATTATTTTAACTAAGCATCTGCTGCTAACAAACTTATATCTGCTTTATTTCTATTGTATTTTAGTAGGTATGTTCACACATTCGTGATTGTATGTTAACTCAAATGATAGCAGTTTACCTTGTTTATAGATACGCGTGTTACAATTTGGCACACCTTATTGAGGGTCGTAAATTGAACACATGGGTTTGCAAACCCTCAATTATTATTGTTCCCTTTTGGTGAATACCAAAAAGAGGGTGATGTTTAAAACTCTTATTGTTACGAATACGCTTGCATGGTGTTGGTAATACAATAAAAAGTTATAAATAATTGCATGGGGCTTTTATTTCTAAATTGTAGACTAACTTTACTATTTTTATTTTACTAACATGTGCAGGTTTTTTTTAAAGTAAGTACATTTTGTCTGAGTTATTTTTCGCCTTCTCCTATTCATAATTTATTGTGCAGGATTGATCATTTAAAAGGGAATCGACTGTCGCGGTATGGACAATATGGAGATGCGATGAGGAGGGACGAATCACGTTTGATTTATAGAGTGATGACTATAAATGTTAATGGATGGAGGGGGAGAGGAAGACCAAAGTAATAATGGATGTATTGTGTGAGGAATGAAAAAAAAAAAATAAAAAAAAACGTGTTGCGATGATGAGGATTGATCATTTTTGGCCCATTTAGATAACTGTTTTATTTCTGTCGTTTTAAATACGAACAATAATAATTGAACAAAATGAAGGAGTTTTATACCCCATTTCTGCTTCTATCACTAGTGACACTTCTAGCTATACCAAATTTATATGTTTCTGATTACCAATACCTATTATATTATACTGAATTGATGCTGTACGATAAAATGTTTTCCAGGGAACCAATGGGAGCAGTTTTGTCAAGCGCGGGACACGATCGCTAAGAGCGTCAACTTTTCTCGAAGCCCTGAACTCCGATACCGAAGCCCTGAACTACCCCGGCGATCTGAGTCGGAACGAGGGTAATTATTTTATACATCATCACTTCAGCCAAAAGACGTCCATTGACGGACATAGGCCTCCCCAAGTGTCGCCTTATTGACCGGTCCCGTCGTCAACCAGGTCTTCGGTCCACCTAGTGGGAGGCCTAACGCAATTTCTTTCGGTTTTATTATTGATAATAAATAGGTCATCATTCGGTTTAAAGGAACATGTGTTTCGGTATAGTAATCGCCAACGTCCATACTACGTTGAATACACCGGTTCTCGTCCGATCACCGAAGTTAAGCAACATCGGGCGCGGTCAGTACTTGGATGGGTGACCGCCTGGGAACACCGCGTGACGTTGGCTTTTTGATCTTAATTTTTTTCTTGTTTCTTTAAAAGACTGGTTTACTTTTAAACTAATTATTTTAATGATTGTGTTGTTGAATTACAGAACATTAACCGAAAGCCAACAACCCGAGCTAATGATCGACCAGTCAACTGACACGAGAAGCATCGAAGAGTACATCAGAGACATGATACGTAAAGAGTTCCAACACTTACTGCAAGAAATATCCGACGATGCTTCAACCACCACGTCTAAAAACGAAGACATCGTGAACAAAGGAGTCGCGAATATCATGGAATCTTTAACCAATAACGAAGATACAAGATCCACGAAAAAAGAACCAATGAAATCGTTCTCCCGAGTGAAAATCAACGGGAACAACAAACCTCTCTTACAAATCACTTTCACCCGTTGTGGGGAGAACAGTCTCCAGGTCCTGGACAACTGTGTGAATGTTACTATCTGTGATGGTAGCAACAATAATGTTAGTACGAACACTGTGACTTGTTCTAAGGATAAGATGAACCAGTCGGTGGAGGATACGCTGACTGAGGATGGTCATGTTAACGCTTTGAAGAGGTGCCAGGCTTTCAATGCTTTACAGGTGGGTGGAGATGCCTTAGTTATTGTATGTGGAAACGATACACGAGTTTTAGAAATAGATATACACAGGCATTGAACTTCAGAGATGGCCCAACTTTTTCTAAAACTTTGTGTACCATACTAGCACTTTGCAAAACCTGCTCGGCAAATTAATTATAATTTATAGCCTATAGAACCCACGAATAATGTACCTATCTTTCTATCACTGAATCTCTTTTTTAGAATTTGGTCATTAGTTTCGGAGATTTTTTTTGTTGCCACTAAAAATTAACACACACACAACACTAAGAATTTCTCCCGTATCGTGGGTGCGTTCACAAACATTTAAACTCACATACACAAATACCCAGACCCGAAACAATTATCTGTAGGCCATCTGGCCATACAAATATTTGTTCCATGCGGGGATCGAACCCGCGACACGTAGCGCAGCAGTCAACGGCCATACAAACTTAAGCTGTACAGATATACACTCAAAAATGATCTTGCTTTTTAATTGAGAAATGATGTGTTTCTAATTTTACATTTTCGTTGTCAACAGGAAGCTAGAAGTACCGAGGACTTATACATAGACGACGACCTATCGACGATGCAAGAGAACTTCGGGGGTAAAGTGAAATTGATACCGCTGCACGGATCCTTGCACGAGATCCTCTGCGAGAAGGAGGACGACTGCTGCCTCATCAAGGTGAAGCAGGAGAACGGCTGCGACACTATCTACTTCCGCTGCGACAACTCTGACGCAGAGTCGCGCGATGCCATCGACGGCTGCGTGCACGACTCGCACCCGCAAGACACCGTCGTCTTCAAACGAAGCATATCACTCGTCGAAGAGAGAATCCAGCGCATATTCCCAAAAGAAAAACGCACGCAAAGCCCCCTACCACGCAAACTGAAACCTGCTAACATCAGAATTCGACCAAAATCTGAAGTATTCACACCTTCAGCACTGGGATTAAGCAGATTAACGCGAACTCTTAGCAATAGTAGCCCATCCTTGCCTACGTGCGACAGAAATGATGAAGTCGAGGTGAACATTGAGAACGTGCTGAGCTACCAGGACTCTTCATCCGATGAATGTCTCAAGTGCCAGGCGGAGAATGACGACTTTGAGTTACTGGAGAGAAAGATAGAAGAAGACCTCGCGAACAGCTGCAAGAATGCGAGATCTCCGATGGCGAGCGGCTGCTTGTCCAAGATATCCGAAGAAAACCTCTTGAATCTGAACGAGGAAAAGGACTGATTAATTCTGTTGATCCAGAATTAAGATTTTGTTTAGTTGTTAACACTAAAATTGAAGCCATAAGTACAAATTACGATACTGCACGATGAGAAGACGGAAGAACAGAATGTTTCTTCACCGATATTGTATTCGAAATGTCCAATTTGACAAGTACAAAGTTGTTACATTTTTATATGTCAATTTTATTGTGAATCGTAATTGTGTCTACTTTTGTTATTATCACATTATTATGTAACTCATCCGTCCAATTTGTACTCGCATTTAGAAAACCCAAAGATATTTTCATAGGTTTTCTTGTATTTTTTTTATATTGTTTCAGTGTTTTAATTTGTATCGTTTTTAGTGATTATAGTGCAAGGCTATGTGATTTAGAGTAAGTGGCACCAATACATTCCACTGATGTGATTTTTAGAATAGATGCACCTTATGAAGGTTCTACCTTGTTATACTTAAATATTAGCACTTTTAAATTAATCTACCTAAAATATTTTAATCTTCGTTTCTATATTTTTAAATTGTATTGAATACACCAAAGGTTAATTAGATGCCTGCCTGGTTTGGAACTTTTCTATGATCATTTGAATTTCTAAAGAGTAAGTCGATTTATAAAATGAGTATTATGTGATTTCTAAACTTTCCATTTTAAATGCTATTGTTACTCAGATGTGTGGTTGATTTTAGATTTAATTGTTAAAAATAAAACTTTGTACTTAAAATGCAGTTTTTTATTTTACAAAAAAATAAAAGTAAAATAGAAAAGGAGCAACAATAAATGGCACTATACAATAGTATGGACATATACATTGTGCTTATTATAATAGATACGTGTTACGCATACTGGAAGACATTCTGGAATATAATTTCTTGGTTCTATTTTTAGTCCTACATACATAGTAATTGTATATAAATGCACAACATTCAATGATTTCTCACCGTCTAACGTAATCTTAAACGTTAACTATATTAACGCGATACATTAGAACTTAAAATATGAAATGAGTAACAAATACAGGGTATTTCCTTATCCTGTACAGTTGCTATTAATCTCTAAATAATATGGCAAAACTGATCTCAAGAAATAAAATTAAAATAGTCTACAAAACGATTGTGCGAATTTACATCACTATAGCGCGAGCGACAAAGTTCTTTAATTTCTTAATCTAATTTATAATGGAAAACAAATTCAGACAGTATTTAGTTTTAACACCGAGTAGTAAGAGATGGAGTACTCATATGATTTGTCCGAAAAATAATAGCGCAGAGCAGAAGATACTATTATTGAAAAATAAACTTTAGTGACATAATTATAGTGCTAACAAGCTTGCTTGTCCGTCCAAACAAACTTTCACTTTATGACACTGAAAATACAGTTCCAATTCAATATCATCAGAAATCTACTTTTACAAAATCCCGCTTCATGTCCTAATATCCATATTTATTTAGTTATTTTATTTATTTATTTAGGACAACCAACAAAGCATACACTAAAAATACATGTTAAGCTATTCATATTTTCATACTTATTATAGTGTAGCCTTAATTAAAGGCTGCCACGGCATGCGATATATCATAGGAGCCAGAAATGTAATACAAATTGTTTGGTACACATACACAGTTAATTGTTACATAAATCAGACGTACAATAAAATTATAAAATAAAAAGTTATTAAAATTTGATTAATGCTGGATTTGCTTGCCAGCCAATGGAAAATACAGCAAAAAAAAAAAAAGACAGATCTGCTTATTAGGATAACATTTACGAGGTCTTATCCGTAAGTTTGGTGATGACTGCCTTGACTTCAGTGTAGTTCTTGATGCCGTAGGGTCCGTTCTCGCGGCCGATGCCCGACTGTTTGTACCCGCCGAAGGGAACTTGGTTGCTAAGGACGTTGTAGTCGTTCACCCAAACTGTGCCGGCGCGGAGTCTCTGTGAATTAAACAATGGTTTTATAATTTTCGCAATACATACATAAACTCACGTCCTTTACCCATGGGGATAGGCAGAAACCACAGAACGTCAACTGCTACGATCTGATTTTCGTAATAGAGTAGTGAAAAAACCATAGTTCGGTCTATCTTCGGTATAGTATTTGTTCTAGCTGATTGTCGATATTCACAAACAAATCGATAGTTGATTTGGTAGACGCTTGTTGATTAACTGATCAGAGATTTAATCAAGGTTTTATTAACCGGGGGGTTAGTGAGCTAAGGGGCCAATTAAAATTATCCATTTCTATGCCGTGTGAGCACAAGTCTTCTATAGCGACGCCTCGGAGGCGGGTTGAGGGCACACAAACGAATTTGTGTTCGACCTTTAGGCTGGGTATTGGAACAAAAATTTTTTACTACTACATTTTTGTAAATATCTTCTAAAATAAGAACAATGCTGTTATTTTCGCCACATTAATTCAAACTAGGTTTTGTTACCTGTCGATCCGTACTTAAACTAAGCTTGAACCTACTTTTAATAACGAAATAAACGCCATTGTATTTTAGGCATATTGCCGTTCGCGCGGCCAACTAAAATCGACTCTCAACAAATGATTGAAACTGTTCTCCAGTATTTTTCTGATTTATCCGCTGCAACAAATTAGCAACTAATTGTCCATACACATCAGCCTTTATTAATTTGATATTTAAGGTAAGATACCTACCTACCCATAACCTGGAAACTAAATATAACATATCTATTTGTTTATTTACTTTTTGACGTTTTTTGTTTTAGCAACAAATACAAAAAATAAAGACCTTTCTTTTGGTGCATCATTCGCTTTTCTGCATTATAAAGTTTCTGTGTAATCACTGGCGATCATTACGAGTGGCCAACTATTTCCAGTCTAGCGTCTTAGTTTTTTTTTTAAACAAATTCAGGAAAAGAGGTGTATATAGTAACAAATTACAACTAATTCCTGGCAAAGTTTCATCTTTATGAGGTGGCCGCGCGGTTGAAATGGACATATATAACCTATGTATCATTTAGGTTTAACCTAAGTCTGACTACTGCTTATGACACAATTTGAGTGGCATAAAGAGCAAAAGACAAATAAAAAAAATGTTTATCCACACCTGCACAACATAGTTAGCCTTGTCGATGTCCTGCGTGAAGACAGCGGAGGCGAGACCGTACTCCGAGTTGTTGGCGCGTTCTATCACCTCGTCCACCTGCGAGAACTTCAGGATCTGCTGCACTGGACCGAAGATCTGGAAGGGAAGACAATGATATAACGCATTTATGCCGTACGTGTAATGGTTTGTGCAGTGCAAGTGTTTACCACTGACAATGACGCTGTTGACAGCGTTCTAATAACGCCATGCGTGAAGGTTTTTATTTTATTCTTCTTTAATTATAGAGGGTTTAATCACAAACTGATTATGCCACCCTCATCGGTTCAAACAAATATGTCTTACGATGCGTGAAGGTTATTAATGTAACTATTACAGCGTCCGAGTGACCAACTTAACCGCTAATAGCATTTATGTTTATACTTATAAAATATTAAAGTACATTGCTACGCATTTCACACTCTTGGTAATTTGTTTAGGAATTAGAATACACCCGCCATTTCGACATCACGTTGGCACCTCACATTATTTTTTCTAATAACTGTGGTTTTTAAATAGTAAATTGCTTTAAACTATGTAAATTCGCTACATTGCTCTTACGCATATTATTATAGCATGACCATTTGTAGTCATACGACCCGTCATTCTGATGCACAAGATAAAATAGGTAGATACGCTAGATAAGTTTTTCCATGCATATTTGAGAAATCAGATTTCGGGAAACAACTATCTGTTGTGATACACTCTAAATTACTAAAACAAGATTAGTTAGATACCTCAGTGGTAGCGATATCCATGTCATCCTTAACGTTACTGAACACGGTGGGCTCCACGAAGTAGCCGGCATCAGACGCACGGTTCCCTCCCGCGACCAGTGTGGCGCCTTGCTTCTTGCCTGACTCGATGAGACTCAGGATACGGGTCTGCTGCTCCAAGTCGATCTGGAAACAGTCAAAGTATAGGTTATGTGGTAAATATCAGATTGAGTTGGGCATGATGGGACTAGTGGTCGCATGCGCGACTGCTGAGCATGAGGTCCTGGGTTTGATACCCGGGTCGGGCAAAGTGTTATTGGGTTTTTCCATCAGTAATTTGTAAGTTGGGATTTTCTATACGTGATAATGTCGCGGATAACTTTGATTGCGCGATGTAGGACATGTCACTTAGTTCATATGTGTTTCGATTGCGATAGATGTCGCTGTCGCCACAAATTCATACAAAGAAACTATCCGAAAATCTCCCAAGCCTATCGTATCAGCCAATCATCACCAAGATACGAATAAATAAACAAATGTTACCTGTGGTCCCTGCTCAGTGTCAGGTTTGAAGGGGTCTCCAACGACGCGTCTCTTGGCGCGCGCCGCAGACATCTCCACGAACTTGTCGTAGATCTTGTCTTCTACGAATGTGCGGGAACCTGTAGGACGAGTAAAGTGCTATGAATAGGGTAGTTGACAAAAAAAAATTAATTAGTCCGTCAGATAGATTTCCAAAAAATATTGGATAAGTATTTTTTTTTATTTTTGCACGTAAACAATAAATGAAGACGATACAGTGCTTCGAAAAGTCGCGCGACGTCACAGTTTGGTACATTTTTTACCAGAAAGTGACGTCACCAACCCCCACTCTTTGACACGTTTTAATTTCTTCAATTTTTATTAATTTGATAAAACAAAAAACACGTATCCAATATTTTTCGATAATCTAACAGACGGGCTAAACAAAATCATACATATTTTTGTTAGTCAGTCAACTACCCTATTTTGTTTTAATTTTATGAAATATCGGTTACGGAATGCATGCAGAATAGGAAACTGGAGATAGGTTTCTCAGGAGATTATGAAATCTCTGCTTTATCGTGTGGTAAGTGCCTAAACCCAGTGTCAGAGTTTAACACCGCTTAGGGACCTCGATATATGGACTCAGGCATGCTGGATTCCTCACGATGTTTTCGTTCACCGAAGCTTGTACTTGACAATCATTATAGAAAACGCACATGAATAAGAAAAATCAAAGGTCTTGGGTTCGAACTCGAGCTCATGACTTGGCAGTCCGAAGGTCACACCACTAAACTATCACTAAATGCTTGCGAAATAAGAACATTATCTTTCGCGTCGCTCTTTTAAACCATGCATCATCATCATTTCATCCGAAAGACGTCCACAGCTGAACATAGGCCTCCCCTATGTGTCGTCACATTGACCGGTCCCGTGCGTCTCGCATCCAGTGGCTTCCCGCAACCTTCACTACGTCATCGGTCCACCTAGTGGAGGCCATGACATGCATAAAGTATAATTATGGTTGAAGGGAGGGACAGCGACGCTAAGCGCATATGACCAGTTAATTTTACTCACCAGCACAGCAGCACTGCCCCATATTAAAGAACAGCGCGAAGTGAGCCGCTTCCACCGCTCGCTCCAGGTCGGTGTCGGCGAAGATAATGTTGGGAGACTTGCCGCCCAGCTCCAACGTAATGCGCTTCACTGTACCCGCTGAGTTGCGCTGGATTATCTTGCCTACTTCTGTTGAACCTGGGAACGAGAAAAGCTTGTTAAAATTGTTTTTATGGTGTAGTTAACTACAGATCGAAGGAATACACTTACTTATTTTCACGCATTTTTCCTAAGGTGGTTGGCGGAACCTATAGAACGTTAGACGCTCATAACATACTTCTTTGTATCAAAATAACATAATAATTGGTGTCCATAGTTCACACACATGACAAAAGCTAATTCTAAGGCCAACTGTGGACTACAATATACTTTAGCTGCCCAAAATACATTGCTATGACTAAAGACTTATAAGAAATATTTTTTGGATTATGTTTTATGGAAAGTGCCAAAATTAAAAAAATAGTCTCAAAGTTAGTCTCAAGACATAGTCATACATATTTTGAGGCAGCCTCAGGAATTTACAATACTCGTAGTACTTGTGATGGGGCTGTCTCACTCTTTCCTTAGGTGGTATCTTAGGGAAGATTGAGACAGACTCGATTATTATACCCATCTATACTAATATTATAAAGCTGAAGAGTTTGTTTGTTTGTTTGTTTGAACGGGGTAAACTCTGGAACTACTGGTTGGAATTGAAAAACTCTTTTAGTGTTGGATAGTCCATTTATCGAGGAAGGCTTTAGGCTATATAACATCACGCTAAGTCTAATAGGAGCGGAGCATAAATGAAAAATGTTGCAAAAACGGGAAAAGGTATTCCTTTTTGAGAGCTTCCGTTGCGTGCGCTGCGAAAACGGTTTAAGTTAGGAAAATATCATGTATGAAAGAATTGTTCCTCTTTAAATGTTCTAAAAAAAAGTCCGCGACAGCATATATATATCTTTTAAGATTGACTCACTGTAACCATTTTTTACTATTAAAATGTTAGATTAAAAAGAATGATATTTTGCGATGCTTATTTAACCCATATGATATTAATCTATATCTAAATAAATATGTTTGTTAGCACGGAAATTTAATATAGAATATTTGGGCCCTTTACTCTATACAGTTTAAACAATTATCTTAGAAGATATCGCAATATCAAAGTATCCGCGCGACAAAATAATTACGCGCGCGGCAGTCATTCGGTCCGGTGCGGTAGGTAAGTGGGGATTCTGGTCTCCGGGGGCTCCGGAGAAATTCAAATTCAAAATATTTACTGCACCATAATGTTTACAAGTACAATGGATTACTGTATATTTAACAGTAAGAGATACCTATAGTGATTGTCACTTTAATAATATATATTTATATTATAAAGAGGAAAGGTAAAATTTTTTGTTTGATACGAGTATGATTTAATTCAAGTTAATATGTTGAATAGTCGGTTTATCGAGAAAGGCTAAAAGCTATATTATGTGATGCAGACGAAGTTGCATGGGTCAGCTAGTAGTTAATAAAATAAAACAGGAAACCTTTGTCCTTTAACTTTGGCTACTTAATTTTGTCGAAATATAGCACAGTCTAAATATTTGATACTGATAATGCAAATAACACTGATATCCTTCATTGTATCAGATTATGTAACAAGTACACAAACATGCTAACTCGATCATAAACTGATAATACTTGAACAGTCAATAGACTTATCCGCAATGTAAATTATGATTACATAGATAAAAATAAATCGGTTGCAGTTCCAGCTAGCGATACCAATATTTGGCAAAGTGAACATGTGAGCACTTCGCTTGCATTTTGAGCCATAAGAAGCTACTTTTTTCAACCGACTTCCAAAATGGAGCAGGTTCTCAATTCGTCTGTATGTTTTTTTATCTAGCAAAGTTTTGAGTATGAATGTGGATAGGTATAAGAACAGAGGAAGACCAAAGAAACGATGGATGGACTGTGTAAACGATGATATGACAAGAAAGGAGATGTCTGATGAGGTGACGAGTTTTGAATTGGTATAATAAAGAGCTTAGGGCAGGGTCCCGTCGGGGCTGCGGGTTGTTCGCAAGAGATACCGAGGCCTCGACATGAAGGGCTAAGAAGCAACATGGGTGGTTTTTAGTCAGTAGAAGTCTGACACTCCCTTTCGCTCTGCCCAAGAGCGGGAGGGGTTATTTGATGAATTTCCACCCGCCATATAAAAAAAGGGGCAAGGTGATAATGCTAGTTTCCCTCTAAACCATGGTGACACCTAATATATTAACGGATAGTGAAAACAGGAATAATATTGTTTCAGGCATAAGATACAATGACATAACGATTTCAACATATCAAATGACAACTGCAAGTTAGAATAATGTATTTTGTTGTTTGCATTATTGGCATCCTGATTTCTTAGCAAGTTTCAAAGGTAACATTTTTGATGATCATTGTTAATGTGAAAATAATTGTTATAATGCTTTTTCATTAAATAATTACCCTGATTAAGTTAGGTGTTCGATTTGCATATAAATACCTTTTTTTTTTTTTGGGGGTGGGAAATCATCAAATAACCCCTCCCGCTCTTGGGCAGAGCGAAAGGGAGTGTCAGACTTCTACTGACTAAAAACCACCCATGTTCCTTCTTAGCCCTTCATGTCGAAGCCGCGGTATCCCTTGCGAACAACCCGCAGCCTCTGCATATAAATACCTAACAATTCAAGTATAAATATAGCTTAATTGTTGATATTCTTTTAGACAGGTCTGATACCTCGTACACAGGGTGTGTGTATGACCAGATTTATAAACGTGGAAGAAATAATAGGATTAGGCAACGATCGCAAGTCGCACTTTGTAGTTTCTACTAACCCCAATGGGAAAAATATCTAAGTTTCTGTATGGTGTTTTCTACATATTTATATTTACCGGTGAAGGCGATCTTGTCGATGTTAGGATGGTCCACCAGAGCGGCGCCTGCGTCTCCAAATCCGGGCAACATGTTCACTACGCCAGGCGGGAAACCGGCCTCCTGTAGATTGATACAGTTTATTAGAAAATAGTTTTATGCTATCCAGGTTATATTATATTCTATTGAATAGAATACTCTGGACATACCTTTACTGATATTTAAAATATTTGAATTTTTGAATAAATTCAATAAAATTGATTATTAGAATAGAATGATGTTTATCATGTTTATGTTCTAATTACTTTTACTTATCAAAAATTAGGATGCACCTTACAGGGTTTTACATTTTTAATTTAATGTTATTTCAACTATTGTACCTACAACCTGTTAGCAATAAACTGATTTTATTTGAAGCCTAACCTTGACGAGCTGAGCGAGGTAGAGCGCGGTGAGCGGGGTCTGTTCTGCGGGCTTCATGATTACAGTACAGCCGGCAGCTAAGGCAGGGCCCAGCTTCCACGCCGCCATCAGTAGCGGGAAGTTCCAAGGAATGATCTGACCGCATACTCCTGAGAATTAAACGTAACATTTTAAGCACGTCATTAAAATCTGCACAAAGCTCCTTAGCTGTGGGACTCGATGGAATTTCCCATCGAAAACCATGAGATACTTTCATAAAAGCTATTCCAAAGTTATGGATTTTTTTGTGCAAAATTGCTTGCTTCTGGAACCCCCCCTGAGTTCAAAGGCAGTGCGGTAATGACTATTTTTTTATACAAAACGTTGCCCCACTTTAGGAATTCCTCCTGTATAGTGGGTGCGTTTACAACAGTGTTGCCGTTTTAGTGACTTTGTCACTAGATCTAGTGAGTTTTTGAGGTTTATGGTGACTTTTTTTCACGATTTAGTGACAAAAAAAAGTCTGGTGACTTCTAGCGACTTTTTCATGATCGACACAACATTACATAATTATTTATCCTGTTGATGCAATCCATATTTAATTAGCCAGAAAATTGTGTAAACTTACTAGTACTAATACAAAAATGCTGCAAGTATTACTATTAACGAGATTTAGCCATTGCAGTTTTGTCGCTGCCACACTCGAACGCAGAATTAGAGGGGACGTTCAGTATAATGAACATTGATAAATCGAAACTACGAAATAGATTAGCAACAACAACTCTGAATTCAAAACTGATGATACGGAATCAGCTAAAATGTTTAAAAGAAACCTGCAAAAGTTATGTTTTACCAAGTGAAGTCTTGTCCCAAATGACGAAAACCGTTTAAAACATAAATAAGAATGTACTGTGCCATCTACTTCCATATTACAACCGCAAGCTTCGACTTCCACGGCAACTACAGAGCCGTCCACTTCCACCATGCTGGACGAAGATAATAGATGAAGATTGAATGCAGTGTTAATAGATGAAGATTTAATGCAACTAAATAATTTTTAAACAGTGTTTTTGGTTAATTCAAATTATTGTTCGTTGATTTTTCATGTTTTTTAAGTTCTGATCAGAAAATTTAGTGACTTCTAGTGACTTTTTGAATTTAATTTTTCACCCAATCTAGTGACATTTTAGTAGGAGTTTGGTGACTTTATTTATCCCTAAGCGGCAACACTGGTTTACAAACATTTAAACGCACATACCCAAACAGCCAGACCTGGGACAACTATCTGTGGGCCACACAAATATTTTTTCCATGCGGGGATCGAAACCGCGAATTAGATTATTACGAAGTAGATTGTTAAGAAAATGGGTAGATATGCATGACTGCCGCACTCGGAGAGCTTTAATGATTACTTAGGCCATTACTTAGTAAAGGTTTTGACAGTTTTGTCATGCAAAGGTATGTCAAATCTTTACTAGGTGACGGCTTAAGTAATCATTATATCCTTCTTATCAGAAGTGGGCTTGGGAAGGAGTTATGCTAAAACTATTCTGCATAATTATAAAAACAGCCACGACAATGACAAATACCCTATCTTTTAGAAAATATCAATGATGCCTATCTGGATCTTATAAGGTAGATAACCTAATTTATAACAGCATCTGATAAAAATTATCATGATTATGATGATTGATTACAATATCTGTTTTACATGCACACGAAGCTAATATAAAACACACGGCAAAAGCAATTTGCGCTCAGCGTGAGTGTCGATGATAATTTAAATTGTTCTGTGCCTAGTGCAGAACATTACATCAAGCCTGTGTTCTGCGATGGGAAGCAAAAAAGGTTATTTACAATACAAAAAAGCAGTTTATCACTACAGCTTCTTTTAAAATCTAACGTTCTCGTATAACCTCATTCCTCAATTGATTATTTAGAATTACACCACACATGCTTCGCAAGGAATGCATATTGTAATTCCATAGCATTACTTTTAATTTAATGCTTCGTTTACCACACCCAACTTTGCCATAATTATATAAATGTAGACACAAGCCCACCATAATTATGTATGACATACGTAATTATGGTGTGCTGGTGTACAAAACGCCTTAGCTCAAACTCGATTCTAGAAAGTAGTAGCGTAGTCATGAATGTCATGATTAGTGATACTTAATACTATTAAAAATCCCTTGGTTATCTTGTAAACCGCAATAATAAGTATTTATGGTGACACGATTATGGTTTTAAATGGGACTGTATTTGCTTTATCCATAACCTTGAGACATGTAGGGAAAAGATAACATCAAGCATGACTGTGGGCGAAACTAAGTTGCTGTAAACAAATAATGTAGAGCTAAGTGTTTTATTGAACGATACAATTAGTAACATTTGCTTGTTTTTGAACAAAATCGAATGTTGGATTGTTACATTAGGTATGTTTTTATCAAGTTTATTAATAATGATACCTAAGTAGGTACCTACTTTCATACTTCATCCTTACTAATATTATAAATGCGAAAGTAACTCTGTCTGTCGCGCTTTCACGCCAGAACTACTTGATCGATTTTAATAAAATTTGGTAGAGTTTAGTTAAGTTTATTTATTAATAATTAAAAAAAAAAATACATGTCAGGTTTTGAATAAAAAATAAGAACACAAATCATTATCCATTTCAACAAGCATACACAAAATAATCATACATTAAAGATCATCATCTGCCTAGCCTTTTCCCAACTATGTTGGGGTCGGCTTCCAGTCTAACCGGATGCAGCTGAATACCAGTATTTTACATGGAGCGACTGCCTATCTGACCTCCACAACCCAGTTAATACTAGGTAATACGATACCCTTTGATAAGACTGGTTGTCAGACTTTCAGGTCACTGACTACCTGTAACGACTGCCAAAGATCTATATATGGCAGCCGGGACCAACAGCTTAACGTGCTTTCCGAGGCACGGAGGAAACTCGGTATGTCGGGCGGTCACCCATCCACAGACCGACCTAGGCAAGCACAGCTTTACCTAAAGATCGACCCGAGTGGCAGTTCTTTTTAAGCCACGAGCTCCTCATACATTAAAGATAAACAATAATAATAAACACACACAGGTAGTCTAGAGCCTGAGAAAGTACACAGGCTACTTTTTAATGCGAAAAAAGAGTTGAAAGGGGGGATGAAAAGATTACTTTTGGTCTCGATAACCGACATCCACGCGGACAAAGCCGCGGGCATCAACTAGTACTACATAGTTATGTATGTAGGTGGCATATATTTAGTTTAGTTTTTCTAGTGATGTGAGGAAAAGTACCTACATGGTTTATGTTTTACAAACTGAAGAAGAACTTGTTTATTACTTGCTAACCATGAACCATAATTAATGTAAGATAATTAATTATAAATAGATACTTTCTCGAAAGCATAAACAATATGTGATACAAACTCACATGTCAACATGCAATCATACCATAACCATACAGGGTGTAAACGAACCCTTCACGCATACGCCAACCAGGCATTCTGTACATCCCACTAAGTAGCACTGCGCAAAAATAATTGCTGGGAAACGAAATTTTTTTTTTGACTTCAAAAATATTCTGATTTTTGTCGCGCGCAATAGTGTCGGAAGCAATCGGCTATTCATGTGTGCGTGCGTCTTCACGGACACGCTACACGGCCATGGCACACAGCTGGAGGCGCGACGCCACGCCCCTCGGTCAAGCGTGTAGCGGTGTAGTACGCTACTCAGAGTACTTACCTAGCTAAAATTATTAGGTAAATTAAATTTGATTCATCTACTTGCAAGAAAAGATACTTGTTTAAAACTAGTTATGTACCTACCTACTGTCTATCGCTTTGCTGTCATCTAGCTGATCTAGCATCGATGGCCACTGCACGTGAAAACAGACTTAAAATTTCTCTTGTCAGCATAGGCCTCGAATGGTATTTCCATAGCCCATACCGCAACAGTAAAACATGAACTAGTATTCCCACGATGACTTCTAATAACCGGCATTGTTCAAGAACGAGACCAACCAGCTAAAACACACTCGATCACAAACACAATGTACTATCGGAGCATCACTGATCTACCTACCATTTCGCTAACATAACACGACTGAGTCTGATCATACGCATTGGGATCATAAATACCCCTAAATAAATAAAGCAAAAAAAGAAACACGAAGGTAATAACGCGATGGTATTTCCAGAGGCCATACCGCTACCTACAGTTAAACATGTAGGTACTTACGTATTTCTGCGATGAGTACTGATAACAGCTGGCATCGTTCAAGAACGACACCACAATATAAATATGGACAGTACGGAAACTACCTACAAACGCTCGAAACCGCACACTCACACAAACATGCGCATCGACGGGGCACTTGGCAAGTCTTCGCAGTGCGCTCAGTTGTGCGTGCCGCGCCGAGACGAGTGGTCAGTTGGTCACGTATAAGTTCATATCTCCGTATATTTTTTTAAATGCAACGAACGTATTGCGCGGTATACGGCTGTGTCAACTCGGCTTCATCAGCAGAAGAAAGTATTTTTAATCGACTTCCAAAAAGAGGGAGGTTCTGAATTCGTCGGTTTGGTTTTGTTTTTGTATCATATTTGTTTCCGCATAACTCCCTCATTTATGAACCGAATTGAAAAAAAAAAAAAATAATCGAAAAAGTATACTCCCGAGATGGTCCCACTGTTACCATGTCTGGAACTGATGATGGAATCTTAACGAAATCGAGGGCAACCATCAAATTTTATAGGCACGTATTACGTGTTTCGTATTTTTTCTAATGCTATTTAAGTATTTACATCTGGCAGTCATTACCTCATGTTGATGAGCTGATGATGGAAGGAATAACTCCTTAACGGTTAGGAGTTGGAGGATAATTCTTAAATAAAATCTTATGGGGTTGTATTCTTTCAGGTTATCTTGGTGAGCTGATTGTGGAAGGTACAAATGTTATGTTGACAGAATAAAAATGTTATGTTGAGAAGTTATCTAGGGACTTCAGCAACCGTGCATAAAAGGGACAACCCTATGGCTTCAATGGAGCGTAGGTAGTTATCGCATCAACTAGGCTTAGTTTCGCTACTGTCCATATTTATACTGTGACGACACCAACCAGGCCAGCCAAAACACACTCGCTCACAACACAAACACCATGGATTGTCAGTAGCAACATTGGTCTACCTACCATTTCTCTCACATTATCACTATCACTCAACACAACACAACCGCGATAATTATTCATTAGTCTAACAACGTGTAACAATGTCTAACAATGCAATGCGTATTGCGATCACAAATGTCCCTAAACTAAAGCAAAAATAAAAAGAAACAGGAAGGTAAATAAAAAAGTGCGTATTAAAAATGCACATGCAAACCCGATGACGTATGAAACCGAACTAAATTCTTAAAATTTATTTAGTTACAATTTTCTTTGAAGACACGCCGCCGCCGCGCCGCACGTAGGGTGGCCATCTCAAAAGTTTGGCAACCAGGACAAGACCCCGGCCCAGAACCCGGACATGTCAACAGATTTTTTAAAACTTAGTCAGAGTAAAAAAACTGCTGAAGATGTTATGGAAAACCTTTTTATTTATTTTCAGATATTAAAATTTAATTTAGTTATCTTATTTAATTTTGAATGTAGGTACCTAACAAAACAAGTCTTATCTTAACAGTTTGTTACAAATTGTTTTATTTTTCAATTGTAATTGTTAAATTTTTAAACCTGGACTACAAATGAAACCCCGCCCGGACACTCCCCGAATGTCCTCTAAGCTAGGACAAATCCGGGGAAACCCGGACGGATGGCATCCCTAGCCGCACGCGCCGTGTCGGTATGCGGCGGCCGCTTTGAAGTCCTCACATCTAACGATAAACGCCTGCTATTTTTTACCAATTCACAAACATGCCTGATGACCAATTTTCAACTTTATTACAAAAGTTATAAGGGTTAAAAGTGGAATAGAATGTAGATGTCTTTAGAGTTCGATTTATCATTACAATTTTGTGAATAAAATTTTGTTATCGCTATGGCGCGTAGCGCGCGGTAGAAGCGCGTAAGCGGCGAGAAGGTAAGTAGATATTGCAGTACATGTACAATATCCGTTGCTTTGAGATGACTAAATTGCTAAAGATTTTCACTAAGGCGTTAACTGTTTGGTTGAATTACTAAAGTTTAGTTTATTTCATTTAAATACCTGCTTCAAAAATTAATTTCAAGACTTCATCTTGGGATGGGTTATGATGACTTTTAATTACAATTATTAATCTTTTGGCAGAATTCAATGATAACATAACATCACCCCTGTAATCCCCGAAGCGTTAGGCAGGGATGTACTGAATGGTACACCCACCTTTCGCAAGTAATAGTGTCAATGTGAAGTCCCAAATAATTACAAAAATAATTTGTCAAACATTTTAACTTTAACTTCTTCTTAGCGTGTCAATGGGAAATTTTCATTCCATAAATTTGGCCCACAATTCAGTTATGTGAACTCCGTTTGCTAATCCAGTCATTAAAAGAAACATTTTAAATTGAATCTGCAAGAAGCTACTTATTAATTTTTTAAACGGTTTGTTGTGTGTTCTTCGTTAAGGGGATCGCAGCACTAGATGACTTTGACGATTTGACCTCTGTACTGGCTTTTGTTTATTTTTCGGCCCCTACCGGCAAACGACTGTACTACAGAAAAACGTACCAAAGAACAGAAATGTGTCGCAGAGCGGTCATCGTATTTCCTAACATATTTTGTATCTCTTGGAGTACCGACATCATAATGTATGAATAAAATATTTAATAATAAATTATACACTTTGACTAATGATGTAATAACCTAGCTTTCATTATTTTATTTATTAGTTATTTCACTGAGCACGGGTACTCCTACTACGATACATTCTTAAGGTCTGATAAAGACCAGATAACTGCTTATCGCTTCTCAGTCACGGAAATAGTCAGAATGCTCCAGCTTTCAGCTAACTGAGCACGAATGCTACTACATGATACATTTAGAAGGTCTGATGATGACCAGCTAAGTGCTTATCGGTTCTCAGTGACGGATGTAGTTAGAATAACCTAGCTTTCAAATTTTATCTGTCTGAGCACGGATGCTACTACATGATACATTTTGAAGGTCTGATGATGACCAGCTAAGTGCTAATTGGTTCTCAGTGACGGATCTAGCTAGAATGACCTAGCTTTCAAATTTTATCGATCTGAGCACGGATGCTACTACATGATACATTTTGAAGGTCTGATGATGATCAGCTAAGTGCTCATCGGTTCTCAGTGACGGATGTAGTTAGAATGACCTAGCTTTCAGATTTTATTTTATTGAGCACGGATGCTACTACATGATACATTTTGAAGGTCTGATGATGACCAGCTAAGTGCTAATTGGTTTTCAGTGACGGATATAGCTAGAATGACCTAGCTTTCAAATTTTATCGATCTGAGCACGGATGCTACTACATGATACCTTTTGAAGGTCTGATGATGATCAGCTAAGTGCTTATCGGTTCTCAGTGACGGATGTAGTTAGAATGACCTAGCTTTCAGATTTTATCTTATTGAGCACGGATGCTACTACATGATACATTTTGAAGGTCTGATGATGCCATTTACCTGATGGTGGTCATTCTAGCTATATCCGTCACTGTAAACCGATAAGCACTTAGCTGGTCACCATCAGACCTTCAAAATGTATCATGTAGTAGCATCCGTGCTCAATAAAATAAAATCTGAAAGCTAGGTCATTCTAACTACATCCGTCACTGAGAACCGATAAGCACTTAGCTGATCATCATCAGACCTTCAAAATGTATCATGTAGTAGCATCCGTGCTTAATAAAATAAAATCTGAAAGCTAAGTCATTCTAACTACATCCGTCACTGAGAACCGATAAGCACTTAGCTGATCATCATCAGACCTTCAAAATGTATCATGTAGTAGCATCCGTGCTCACATCGATAAAATCTGAAAGCTAGGTCATTCTAGCTATATCCGTCACTGAGAACCAATTAGCACTTATCTGGTCATCATCAAACCTTTAAAATGTATCATGTAGTAGCATCCGTGCTCAATAAGATAAAAGCAGAAAGCTGTAGCATCATAACTGTATCCGTCAGTGAGAACCGATAAGCACTTAGCTGATCATCATCAGACCTTCAGAATGTATCATGTAGTAGCATCCGTGCTCGGATCGATAAAATTTGAAAGCTAGGTCATTCTAGCTATATCCGTCACTGAGAACCAATTAGCACTTAGCTGGTCATCATCAGACCTTCAGAATGTATTATGTAGTAGCATCCGTGCTCAGATCGATAAAAATTTAAAGCTAGGTCATGCTAACTACATCCGTCACTGAGAACCGATAAGCACTTAGCTGGTTATCATCAGACCTTCAAAATGTATCATGTAGTAGCATCCGTGCTACAAGAACGACTACAATTGTTTTTTGCTACAATTGTTTTATCGCTAAAAGCGATAAAATAAATTAAAATCATTAAAATAATAACATACATAACATCACGCCTACTATTAGGTACACCTCTGCCTAACCCTTTGGGGATTACAGGCGCGATGTTATGTAATGTATGTTATTATTTTAATGGTGTTAATTGTTTTATCGTTTTAATTGGCAACACGGTTTGCGCAGTGGCTGAGCAATTGGACTGCTGCGCTGTGTGTCGCGGGTTCGATCCCCGCACGGAACAAATATTTGTATGATCTACAGATAATTGTTTCGGGTCTGGGTGTTTGGTTGTGTATGTGAGTTTAAATGTTTGTGAACGCACCCACGATACAGGAGAAATTCAAAAACAATTATTTTGTCTTGAGAATTTCGTTTGATGGAAGATGAAGATCTGGATGACTGATGATGTCTCGTACCTGATGGTGGACTCCGAAGGTGGGTATTGGATCTCATTGATGGCACCACGTAGAACCGTCGTGTGTGGACTCATTCGAAAGAGCTCGAAGAGGCCTTGGAGACTGATGGTGCCATTTACCTGATGGTGGTCATTCTAGCTATATCCGTCACTGTGAACCGATAAGCACTTAGCTGGTCATCATCAGACCTTCAAAATATATCATGTAGTAGCATCCGTGCTCAATAAGATAAAATCTGAAAGCTAGGTCATTCTAACTACATCCGTCACTGAAAACCGATAAGCACTTAGGGAATCATCATCAGACCTTCAAAATGTATGATGTAGTAGCATCCGTGCTCAGATCGATAAAATTTGAAAGCTAGGTCATTCTAGCTATATCCGTCACTGAGAACCAATTAGCACTTAGCTGGTCATCATCAGACCTTCAAAATGTATCATGTAGTAGCATCCGTGCTCAATAAGATAAAATCTGAAAGCTAGGTCATTCTACCTACATCTGTCACTGAGAACCGATAAGCACTTAGCTGATCATCATCAGACCTTCAAAATGTATCATGTAGTAGCATCCGTGCTCAATGAGATAAAAGCTGAAAGTTGGAGCATTCTGACTATTTCCGTGACTGAGAACCGATAAGCAGTTACCTGGTCTTCATCAGACCTTCAAAATGTATCATGTAGTATGAGAGTCCATCATTAGGTACGAGACATCATCAGTCATCTAGATCTCCATCTTCCATCAAACGAAAATCTCAAGACAAAATGGTTAGATAACATAACATCACGCCTGGAATCCCCGAAGGGTTAGGCAGAGGTGTACCTAATAGTACGGGGCGGACAGAGGTGTACCTAATAGTATAGGGGCGAGCCTATTGCCATCAACCGGGCACAAATCCAGACTCCGTGGCTGTTACTTATAATTTCCTGATGGAAAAACCCAATAACACTTTGCCGACCCGGGAATCGAACCCAGGACCTCATGCTCAGCATCATGCTTACGACCACTAGACCAACGAGGCAGTCCAAAATTAAAATAATATCATACATATTCTATATACCAAAATATCTACTAAGAAACGTAGGTAATTTACCAACAGTTTTGGAGAGCTCGGCCACGCGTCACTTTACGTTTATTAGGCATAGTCAGCTTAGTCTATGATAGGTGCAAACAACAAAATGAAATTACAAACTACTTTAAATATATTTACAAACTTATTTTCTGTTTTTATTTTACGAAATATTGATAACTATACAATTTACAATATGTTTTAATTCAGAAAACATTAAAAACGTGAACTTTTGAATTTTATTTGTGAAGTAATGACATGCGTGCAGTCCACCCGTGACAACAGTCATCGAGACACTGGCGCAGCGCGTTCCAAGTATGCGCGACGGGTCTTGCGCCGCATTTGCCTCAAAATGTCGGGTATTAATTTATTATTTCAAAATTTTATTACAAATCAGAGAAAATAAACAATACGGATTGATAAATACATCACTACGTATTTTTGGGTATAAAATTCATACCGAACTATTCAGCCGTTTCAGAGACAAAATTCGATTTAGGTTAAGACATACTACGATTTTTTATTAAATAATGTGAAGGTTTATTAAAATTTTAAACAATACGAATTATTTGTGATGACTTTAAGTATAACATATATTTTTTATATGGAAATCGTACGGAAGGATTCCTCAACAAATTTCTTTAAACATACGTCGTTTTTGGGATTTTAGCGACGCAACGGCCTTAATACACAAACCAACTTGCAGTAGGTATCACAAAAATCAGCAGACCAATCTCATGTGTGTAATATCGCAGAGCAAATAAACCTTTTTTTTTTCATTGTTGCAAATAAATAAATGTCCTTCAACCGATCAGCTGAGTCCCACTGCTCCTACAAGGCTGCTCGCATTCGTACTGTGTTCATACGTTGAACTCGAATGACCCGAGGTTACGCGCACAGCGGGCTCAGCTGATACGGCGCGCTTGTGTGCGTGTACGACTTCGCTGCGTGTGTGCGCGCGTTTAATATCCAAGACTATTTTGTAACTTCAAACTCGTAATTTGTTAAGAAAATTAAAAAAAAATGATAATGTTTGTTTGGATGAAAAATTTGTAATATTGCTTGGTATTCGATAGTGTAAAAAAGTAGAAAAAAAAGTTGACACTTTGACCTTCAATATCTCCAGAATCTGTGGTTTCCCAGGTATAGTCTAGAAGCGAAAAAGTATCCTAATGATGGGCAGAATATGAGGTTTTCGTTTGCGTTAAGGGTACTTTTACACCCTTTATGTTTTCAAACTATCTAAGATGAAATGGCAGAATGCAGTTTATCAGAATGTGGTATCAGTAAACAGCAATATGTTTATTTGCTTCTTAGAGGACATTGCTATCTGAAATCGTCATTTGCACACAGATGGTAGTAGTTTTCACACGACTCATATAATTTAATTTGCACTAAACACATGTATGGAGATAAGATATTCGAATTGCTAGATCAATAATGATACAGCAATTTTGATCGTAGATATAATAAAGTCGATTGATATAGGTACTCACGTAGTTCCCTATTATAACATCACGCCTGTAAGCAACCAGGGGATAGGCAGAGGTTTGCCAATTAGTGCACCCACATTTCGCCAGTTATGTTTAAGTCCCATGTAATATCGGGCGAGCCTATTGCCATCAACCGGGCACAAACCCAGACTCCGTGGCTGCTCCTGAGAAATTCCTGATGGAAACACTTTGCCCGACACGGGAATCGAACCTAGGACCTCATACAGGCGTGGTTGCGACCACAAAACCAACAATGTTACCTATTATTTAGGTACCTACATTGTCATGCAAATGACACAAATATTGAACACTGCACTTATTCAGCTGACGAATGCGTGGTTTGTTTGTTATTATGATATTTTTATCACGTTGTAGTATAAATGTGATAATAATTTAACAAATTGATATACCTAAACCTTTTATTAAAACTTACGATGGTCAAGTTCATGCGTAACATATTTCATAAAACGTTTTAAAATATGTCTGATGTTTTAAAGATGAGGGTAAAACCAGCGGTAGTCCGCTCCTATAGTATTATAAGTTTGTTTACAAATTAGAAAACAATAATACCTCACTATCATCATCTGCTTAGCCATTTCCCAACTATGTTGGGGTCGGCTTCCAGTCTAACCGTATGCAGCTGAATAACGTATTTTACATTAAGGGACTGCCTATCGGGTCTTCACAACCCAGTTAGCTCTGGATAATATGAGTGAGGTTGTCTAGACTTTGGGGCCACTGACTACGACTATCAAAGATCTACTAATAACAGTTGTGACTAATGGCTTAACGTGTTTTTCGACGCACAGAGTAAACTCGGATGTAATGGGAGGTCACCCATCTTCAGACCAACCTAGGTAAGCGCGGCTTAACCTGAAGATTGATCGGACCAGCTGGTATTATTAATCCACGATGTCCTGTACAATAGTAAGTAGGTATAATATACTTCACTATGAGCGCCTATATCGTCACGCTTAGGTTAGTGTGAATGACATCATTCCATTGGGTCAATGGGTTTACCTTCCTAATCACAATAGTAGATTAAGAATGGTAAACGAGTAAACGTACTCGTTGTATAATATTAGTCGTGTAACAAATGTCGTCTTACTGTTGCGACAATAACTAATCAATAATATAGATCAGCAGCTTGAAAATTCTATAATCCGGACTCGGTTGCTTACCTTGTTTACGGTTTTCTTTTAAATATATTTTACTAGCTGATGCCCGCGGCTTCACCCGCGTGGATGTCGGTCAAATTATATACTAAAACCTTCCACTTGAATCACTCTATCTATTAAAATAAACCGCTTCAAAATCCGTTGCGTAGTTTTAAAGATTTAAGCATACATAGGGATATAGGGACAGAGAAAGCGCCTTTGTTTTATACTATGTAGTGATTAAAACAAAATTTAGTAAGGTCGTTCAAAATTTAGGAAGGAGCTTAAAATTCCTCCTAAAGAGAACATAATTGGTTTGTTGGACTAGTGGTCGCAAGCGCTACTGCTTAGCACGAGTGCCTGGGTTCGATGTACAGGTCCAAAGTGTTTTTGAGTTATTTTGTAAGGAATTTTGGACAATAGACTCTAGGGGGCGAGTCTATTGCCCAAAATTCCTTGGATTACATGGGACTTAAACATAACTAGCGAAGTATGGATAGACCCACTATAGAGTACACCTCTTAGCCCAGCCAAGACAAAGAGTTAGAAGTAAATCAGTGTGACATACCGACAGGCTCATGGCGAGTATAGGCGAAGTATTTCCCATCAGTGGGTAGCACCAGACCGTGGCTCTTGTCAGCCCAGCCGGCGTAGTAGCGCAGGTTCTTGATAACAGCTTGAACGTCGCCGTAGTAAGCCGCTGTGAACGGCTTGCCGTTGTCCAGGGTTTCCAAACTCTAAGGAAAGATAAGAATTTGTTTAGATTTGGGAAGAAAAAAGTTAAGAGTACCTACAAATGTGGATAGTTGTAAGAATAGTGGGATAGTTAAGAAACCATGGATGAATTTTCGTGTTATCCTCTGCATCTCCTGAAAGCCAGAATCAACAGTGACGATCGCCAGAAAACTGGAACTGTGTGATACTCTCCGTCGGCATCATGTGCTATCCCAGATTTAACCCATCTGCCTTCAATAAAGCAAGACTGAACAGGCATCTGCAGGCAACTTGCAAACTTGCAACTGCGGCAACTTCTGGGCACGCTCGTTCCATCATAGACTTCATCCATCGCTTTCCATCAGGCAGGATCGAGGTCAAGAGTAGACCCATTTAGCAATTAATAAAGAAGCTGTCTTAGATTTCGCCACGAAATTATTTAGAAAAGAGCAACGAGGTAGTAGGTTCGTATGAGCTGTATGAAAGTGGCTAGAAATTCATTTGGATGCTGATTATGTTAACCTATTGCAATCCTCACCAACCTGACTCATCACTTAGTATTGCACGGATTGAAGTAGCTATGAATGGTGGTATAATATCTAAGAATCGTCAATTCTAATCTTAGATCAAAATCTGCCTGCCAAATCAGTTTACGATCGTTTAAGTACATCTTGCACCCGACGCATGCGATTAGTAGAGGGTTTTATCTACTATCCTGTCTTCGTGGGAATCATGCACATTGCACATGATCGGAATTCTAATGCATAACCTGCTAGGCTGCTAGGTTCGAATCTTTACTGCAAAATTGCAAACGAGTTGGCCGCAACAAACTGGTATAACTACATAACCCACCCAACTATGATGCATCTTGGTAGTAATGAACTTTGTGGTTAATACAGACGCCAGTCAAACTGCTATAAATCTGTCAATTTTATTTAAAAGATTTTCAACTTTAACGCCAAAGGATTATTCTATATTTTCATCAATTCTTAATGAAGTTTCCATTTACCGGGATTGGGAGATTTTTGCTAGGACTTGCGAGGTTGACTATAGTACTCTATATTTTACTGCTTGCAATGAGAGGTTGAATGAACGGGCAACGGACGCTTGGCGCTGGTTTGTCAATACACATAACACGCTAAGTATATGTCTATTGACCAGATATCACCGAGAGTAAGTATAGGTGTACAGAACACCTAGAATACAGGGTGGATTCATCGACATTTTGTATGAGTCAGCTGATTATTCTGTACGACGGGCAAGACAAGAGGTGTGGCCAAAGACTATATAGCCACTTGACTGCGCATACAGTGCCCCGATGCTCGAAAAATATTAGTATTTTGTCGCCTATGCATAGGCTACGGTATGAGTAACCGTTTTAGTTGTGACCAAGTGTTAGACCTGTGTGCACGCAAAATAATTACCAATTGTTATAATTTTTTATGCAATTTATAACGTGTAAAAATGCCTTTATGCGCGGTTAAGTGGTGTGGGAAACATTCCAAGACATCGAGTTACAAAAAGGATGGCACAACTTTTCATCAATAAGTAAATATTACGAAAATTATTTTTGTTTTAATCAAATTATGAGCCACCGCAGGGGTCTATTTAAAATGGTAGTTTGGGTAAACGAGCACAAAGATGAGTCTCGCGTTGATGTCTTTTGGAAAAGTCCCTTTCTTTTATTAGGCAATTCTAATATGTTTGTCCCTTTCTTTCCCTTTGTATTTTTATCGTAAAAATCTGTGCTGTTACCTTTTATGGCAGAATTCTATATCGATAAAAATAAAATTAAACTTAATATAATTTTTATTTAATTCAGATACTGTCATTATCTACTTTTAACCGACTTTAAAAAATGGCGGTAGTTCTCAGTTTTTACATTCTTCTCAACTAAATATTTCTGTTAAATTAAATGTTAATGTTTCATAAAACCTCGCATCATTTTTATTTTCTTCTTTATAACACTTAAAATACTTATATTTTTCCGAGTTCAACAATAAGGAAGAAAGAAGTAGTAGACCCGGAAATTGTAGACCTAACTCCACGTAAACGCAAAATGAAACGACACATAGATCATCTTCTAATAATTATATTCTCTTAGTAAAAAGAAGAAAGACGACGACGAGACGAGACGAGACGTCTTGACGTCTTTCTTCTGTGAAGCCTCTTGAGGCGTCAAGATAATACTGGCGGTAAGTCCCCTCTTTGAGGAGTGGCTGGAGAGGCGTCACGGCGCCCTCACCTTCCGTCTGACGAGGGTACTCACCGGACACGGTTGTTTTGGGAGGTACCTGCACCGAATCAGGCGGGAGGAAACGCCCGGATGTCACCATTGTGAGGATCGGCCGGAGGACACGGTGGAGCACACCGTGGAGGTCTGCCCCGCTTGGGCGGAACCCCGCCGTGTTCTCGTAGCGGCGATCGGCGGCGGCGACCTCTCGCGTCCGGCCCTGGTGCAAGCCATGGTCCGGAGCGAGGGGGAATGGGACGCCGTCGCCTCCTTCTGCTAAGCAGTGATGCTAGCGAAGGAGGTGGCGGAACGTGAGAGGGAAAGAACCTCTCGTCCCAGCCGCCGCGGGAGGCGCTCCGGGCGTCGGGGGCCAAGTGATGGCTTCCGGCCACCGTAGACGCGGGCCTGTGGACGGTGAGTGATGGGCTAGCTCGCCGTCCGTCCGTCTTGTGACGACAACAGGCCGTGTCGACGGCGCGTTCGTGTTCCACGCGCGCCTCATAGAGATGTCAGCAACATAGAAGGGGCTCGCATGTGCTGACGCCCGTCGGGGCTGCGGGTTGTTCGAAAGAGATACCGCAGCCTCAAGAAGGAACATGGGTGGTTTTTAGTCAGTAGAAGTCTGACACTCCCTTTCGCTCTGCCCAGAGCGGGAGGGGTTATTTGATGATTTCCCACACCTCAAAAAAAAAATTGATTATTGGTTAAAAAAAAAGGCGAGCCTGAAGATAATAACAGGATACTTGTTCTTATTTTTGTAATTGACTGATTTAAATTAAATATTATTTTGTCGTTTTTATTGAGTATTTTTATAATATTAAAATCCATTTTATCGATATCGACTATTTTCCCATAATCAAGTAAGGGAATCCCTACCTAGGCATACCTACGCAACTTAACCTTAAACTGACCAATTGCAGCCGCGTATTCTTCCTCATCCCCCGACCCGCGGTAGTGAGTTGTGTACTTAGAAGAAATCGGCTTACACGCTCTCTAGTGGTTTAATACTCTATGGGTGTGGCATATCCCGTGTTGGGGCTCCACACTTGAATTGCTTCATCAGAGATGGGTCTATTATACCCCATCCAGCCAAATTGGATCGCCAGCGGCCAACTTGAGCACGCAGTCTGTTGAAAGATTTCCATATCGGCCACTGCAGTAATGGATCCAACGTTGTTGATACCATGCAGAAACTTGTTCAGTTTCATGATCTGTTCTACACCTTTAGATATTACCACACCTTTTGTGTGAGTTAAGATATGCGCTCCGTCTCCGTACAACATCGTTAAAAAGAGCAAAATCTTTGTGTTCTGACTTAAGAAACCATTGTCCAGCTGACGATCAAAGACAGGCCTGGGCAGTATTCATAGGTCTATGTTTGCTGCAAACTAGTTTCATAAGTACCTATAGAAGGCAGCATGTAGTTTGCTCAGTTGTGGTGAATTCCGGCCTGGTCTCTCTCACAGAGAGGAGGCCTGACCAGGGGCGGATCTTGAATTTGTGGGGCCCTGGGCTAATACTGCTTAGGGGCCCTACCTAATTACTCAAGTAATTGCCATTTTGACAAGAAACTGTTTTCTGTAGTGATGTAGGTACTTAACATAATTATGTAATGTATGTTAAGTACAGGAAGAAAATAGGAAAAAATAATATTTTATTTATTTATTAAAATATTATTTATTGCAAAATAAATTGACAGGTTGTAAAAGTTATTGTTATATAAATTATAAAGCAACCTTTCTGCATTTTTGTGCTGCAAATTCTTTTATTTGGTTATCGCACTGTAGGTCCTTTGTTAAATCGCAATTTATCGAAAGAACTGATAAATGATTTAGTCGATAGTTCGACATTGTTGTCCTGTATTTGTTTTCTATATACGACATCCTGGAGAAAGAACGCTCCGCTTCACAGCTAGTGATCGGCATCGTTAAAAAAATCTTTAAGATGGTATAGCAGTTTGGGAAAACATCAACAAGTTTTTACCTTTTTGAATAACATAACCAAGATCTTTCCAGTAATTGGCCATTTTTAATTTTTCTAGTAAAATACCTATTTGAAAAAGATCTGTTTTGTTCTATATATTTCTTCATTCTTCAATTCTAGATAATTTTTATTATTGACAATATCGTCTATTGGTTTCAGTTCGGTTGGGGGCCCTCTGTATTCGCGGGGCCCTGGGCTGCAGCCCAAAAAGCCTTTAAGTAGATCCGCCCCTGGGCCTGACGGCCTGTGTCCCAGCTGTGGGAACATGATATAAGCCAAAGATATTAATGTTTGGAAGCGTCTCTTAGGTCACGCCTTATCAAGGGTTACGTACGATACACACAGATAATATAGATACGTTTGTTGGCTTTCGCATAATTATGTAAGTAGACGCTTGTACAGAATTTTATCTGGAACAGCAATAATATTTGAATCCCTGTGCGGAAAAACGACTCACGGAATACTACTAAAATCTACGTGTAATTAGGAAAGGATTACACTTTCCTGTAGGTAATTCTAACGGGCAATTGGTATTTTTAACCGACTTCCGAAAAGGAGGAGGTTATCAATTCGTCTGTTTCTTTTTTTTTTGTATGTTTGTTATCGCTTATCTACGTCATTTATCAACCGATTTTCAAAATTCTTTTTGTGTTCGAAAAGGTAAAGGATCTGATGATGGGATCCCAGGGAAATCGAGGGAAACCCTCAAACTTTATAGGCACTTATGACGTTTTCCATATATTTTTTATGTGATGGATAATTATGGGCAGGCCACATCTGCCGCATGTTGCATAGAAATTGGGCAAAAGTGGCAATAGATTGGGTTCCGAACAACAGATCCCGGCGACGTGGTAGGGCCTGACGGAGATGGCGTGAAGAGCTGGACTGTTACCAAAACTATTGAGCCCAAATAGCCAAAGATAAATGGATAGAGGGAAGGAATGCATTTGCCCTGCGGGACACATCAAGCGACGTCGACCGATAACAATATGATGTAGGTAGTAAGAGACACGGCACGATACCGAGCTTCCTATAATATCTGATCTACAATTTAGTATGTGGTAACTCATGCATGGAAGTAGAACAGTGTGTGAAAGATATTTTCTCTAATGCCCGTAATTTCACCTGCAATTCTTGAGTCTGTACAGACAGCATCGTCTCGGTCACTTATCCTGTGTCTCTGTCTAATACTCGATGTGATTTAGAAGATCAAATTAGATTAGCTACCTATAGAAACTGCTACCTTCCTATATGGAACAATGTCAAGAAATTATATCCCTGGGCAAGCCCTTTGTTTTGTTAACTAAGTAAACGAAGGAAGTAAGGCGTACCTCGGGGTTAGGGCTTTCAATACCGGTATTACGGGATCCCGTAATACCGTGATCCCGGATTAAATATAGGCCTTTTTCAATACCGGTATTGACGCCTCAATACCGTGATCACGGTATTGCAAACATTACATGTATTATCGTAAAAAATGCATTTTGTTATACAAAAGACCGAAGAGTATAATCTGCCTCTCTGTTTAGCGTTTGTGGACTACGCGAAACCCTTTGATTCGATCCAGACTTGGGCTGTACTGCAGTGTCTCCAACGGTCCCAAATCGACTGCAGGTACATCGAGGCGTTGAAGTGTTTGTACATAAACGCACCATGTCAGTTTGACTTCAAGACCAGAACCACCTATTTTTGTGTGACAGGGAGACGTCATATCTCCGAAACTGTTCACACCTGCACTGGAGGATGTCTTCAAGGTTCTGGATTGGAGAGGACTTGGCATCAACGTAAATGGCGAGTACATCCCCCACCTTCGGTTTGCCGATGATATAGTGGTTATGGCTGAGACCATGGAGTACCTCAGTAAAATGCTCGATGACCTCAGTAGGTCTTAAAATAAACATGGACAAAACCAAAACAATGTTGAATCTCCACATAACACCCACACCTTTCAAAATCGGAGACCCTACAGGCCTATACACACGAAGTTGTGGACGATTATGTCTACCTGAGACAAATGGTGTAAATGGTCCATTTAGGTAGGTGTAACTTCGAGGAAGAGTGGTAATCGTCGAATCCGACTCGGCTGGGCAGCATTCGAGCAGTAGCGCGATATCTTCTCGTCCAACTTACCGCAGTGTCTCAAGACGAAAGTCTATAACACTGGTCATAGACTTTCGTCTTCAACAGACACTGGTCTGTTGCCAATGAATAAATACGGGACCGAAACGTGGTCGCTCACACACAGTGGGCTTCATCAGAAAGCTCGAAGTCACCCAAAGGGTAATGAAGAGGGCTATTTTCAGAGTTTTCTTGCGGGATTAGAAATAAAGACATCCAGCAAGAGCATCAAGGTTACCGACATAGCCAGAAAAAAATCCAAACTTATGTAGCAGTGGGCAGGGCACATTGCTTGCAGAACAGATGGCCGATGGTGCCGAAAGTTGTGGCGACCGCGAACCGAAAGACGTGTTGGAAGGCCTCCCACAAGGTGGACCGATGACCTGGTGAAGGTTGTGGGGACCCGATGGATGCGCGCATGGAACCAGTCAATGTAGCAACACCTGAGGGAGGCCTATGTCCAGCAGTGGACGTCTTTTGGCTGAAATGATCATTAATGATGATGAGTGACAAATGCAGACACATCCATTCCTATCGGCAGCTTAGAGATATTTACTGTCTGTGGTACCCTACCTACGACTATTGAAGCAGAGCGTGCTTTTTTCAGTAGGCTCTTGTGAATGATGGCTAATTAAGCTATACTAACATTTCTACAAATATTGATACCTCTGTTGATTACGTGAGACATTTCAATAAAAATAAAAACGTATGCTTTTTTGTTATTTGTACTTTTCAAACTCTATGTGAAATGCCTTCCTACAAAAAGACTTGATGAAGTTTAAGTTTTGAGTATGTTCCCAAATCTTAGTCCTTTCTAATTAAATATACAACCAATACCAAATTGTTATAACCGAGAGCTATTTATAAAAGGTATTTATAATAAATAAGAACAATAAAGACTGTTTTAAAAAAAAAAACACGTACTTTAAAGGTTAGTAGGTAATACCGGTATTAATACCGTGATCACGGTATTGACCTCCAATACCGGTATTGATACCGGTATTGAAAACATCCGGTATTTGAAAGCCCTACTCGGGGTCAAGTTACGCGTAGCAGCTATTTTATGGCGATAGGTACTCAATCAATAGTAAGAACAAACAACACTCCAAAGAGCTAATATTTCGCTTTGCAATAAAACTTCCGAGGAGTTACCTTTTATCCAGATTTATACGGACATGAATGACTTTTCGGAAAAATCAACTGAGTACAGAAAAAAAATATTAAGTAAAATGTCCGAATTTTCTTCCCAAACGTCCGCTTTGTGTTGTATTAAGTCAAGCTCAGAACTAAATACTTACAGCCAGGTATGTCCTGTCTCTCTCGACCAGATCCGCTAGTCTGCTAAGGAGATACCCTCGTTGTGAGGCGTCCATTGTCCGCCATGGTGAACCCAACCTGTTGAAAATATGTTTTATATTTACATTTTCGTGAAAAGAGGCAGCTGAAGTGTTGGGCTTTCAGAACTAATATAAAAAAGACGAGGCCTATTTCCCAGCTGTGGGAACGTTATAGTCTGATGATTATGCATACGCAAAGGAGTAATACTAGGCGTAGGTACCTACTATACCTACGCCTTTTTTTTTTTTTTGGGGGGTGGGAAATCATCAAATAACCCCTCCCGCTCTTGGGCAGAGCGAGAGGGAGTGTCAGACTTCTACTGACTAAAAACCACCCATGTTCCTTCTTCGCCCTTCATGTCGAGGCCGCGGTATCCCTTGCGGACAACCCGCAGCCTCGACAGGCGTCGGCCCTTGCGGGCCCCTTCCATGTTGCTGACTTCTCTTTGAGGCGCGCGTGGAACACGAACGCGCCGTCGACACGGCCTGTCGTCGTCATAAGACGGACGGACGGCGAGCTTACCCATCACTCACCGTCCACAGGCCCGCGTCTACGGTGGCCGGAAGCCATCACGTGGCCCCCGACGCCCGGAGCGCCTCCCGCGGCGGCTGGGACGAGAGGTTCTCTCCCTCTCACGTTCCGCCACCTCCTTCGCTAGCATCACTGCTTCGCAGAAGGAGGCGACGGCGTCCCATTCCTCCTCGCCCCGGACCATGGCTTGCACCAGGGCCGGACGCGAGAGGTCACCGCCGCCGATCGCCGCTACGAGAACACGGCGGAGCTCCGCCCAAGCGGGACACACCTCCACAGTGTGCTCCACCGTGGCTATACCTACGCGTAAAGTGTACAATCGTACCACGTCTTACCAAAGAGGTATTGTATTACCTAGTATTAACTGGGTTGTGGAGGTCAGATAGGCAGTCGCTCCATGTAAAATACTGGTATTCAGCTGCATCCGGTTAGACTGGAAGCCGACCCTAACATAGTTGGGAAAAGGCTAGGCAGATGATGATACCTGAAGGCTTCATTGGCGGCTTTGACAGCTTTATCCACATCAGTGTTGTTAGCCTGCTGGACCTCAGCAGTAACCTGGCCGTTGGAGGGGTTCTCAGTCTTGAAGGTCTTGCCGTCTGATGACTTCACCCATTCATTGTTGATGAACAGCTGCAATGGAACAGATAGTTTAGTATACAAAATAAGTGTTGAAGACATACACTGATCTTATTGGTGACGTACTTCAGAAAGGACAGGTGCATATTACTCGTAACCGGCGTGCTTTAATAACCAGATGTATAAACGTGGACGTGGCAAAAGGAGTATGTAAAGATTGTAGCAGGTGGCGTTCTGTGGTTTCTCCCTACCCCCATGGGAAAAAGGCGTGACTGCGTGAGGTTATGTATGTATGTAAAAGTGTGTTACAATAATTTGAACTCAACTCTAAAGGATTATTTTGCCAGCCTATATTGTGTCCAGCTTCTAAGTAAATACCTCTTCTTTCTACTTCCAAACCCCTGTTGTTAAACTTAAAAAAATATTATCAATTTTCTCAAGCTCGTGGTTTAATAAGAACTGCCACTCGAGTCGATCTTTAGGTAAAGCTGTGCTTGCCTAGGTTGGTCTGTGGATGGGTGACCGCCCGACATACCGAGTTTCCTCCGTGCCTCGGAGAGCACGTTAAGCTGTTGGTCCCGGCTGCCATATATAGATCTTTGGCAGTCGTTACAGGTAGTCAGTGACCTGAAATTCTGACATCCAGTCTTACCAAAGAGTATCGTATTACCTAGTATTAACTGGGTTGTGGAGGTCAGATAGGCAGTCGCTCCATGTAAAATACTGGTATTTAGCTGCATCCGGTTAGACTGGAAGCCGACCCTAACATGGTTGGGAAAAGGCTAGGCAGATGATGATCAATTTTATTTATACCTACTCAATTTGAAATTATATGCTTTTTTCTTAAAACTTATTTTTTTTACATTTTCTTTTCCAAAAAAGGCCTGTATCAAACATCACTCTTGCAAAGCTTAAAATTAAGTTATTGAATTAACTAAACTTCAAATTGTTAAAATATTTAGGTATGTATAATGAAGAATATTGAATAGAGTAGCAATGTCACTTGTATCACTTTTCAAATTATTGTTTATTGACCAGCCATCAAGTTGATAAACAACTTGTGTTTAATGTGTCAATCATGAAAGCTGAGTCTTGTCAACATAGTCATATGCACAGTGTGGATAAAAATATTAGAATTATAGTTATAGTTTAAAACATCCCTAAGTACACTCTTATTATGTTTTATAAACAAATTCTGTGCTAAAAGACATAGAGTAAAACATATTTTATCTTCCTGCTTCTTCAAATTTTATAATCTGAATATGTAGGTACTCTATTTTTATTATCAACTTACATAAAAATAAGTTATCTTGTAATTTTCTATTTAATCCAGAATATAATTTAGAGGAACTAGTAATATAGTAGTAGTATAAATGTAAATGTTATGTATATAAGTAATTGAAACTACTATGAGGAAAATGTATGCAAATATCAAGTCAAGAATAATTTTTATTTATTGAACTTGATAATGTTTCATTTTGGAGAAATAAATATTATTCTACTAAGATAATAAGTCATTATTTTGTTGGGTCAGTGGGTCGTCTTAGGGGCGGATTTTTGTAATTTATTGTACACAACAATTATATCTAGTCGAACAGTTATTTATCTTTGCCATGAACAAATTAAGTGTTGTTGTTTTATTTATTTTTTGCGAAGGTAGATAAAGCTTCATACATAGGTACATAATTTAATTTATCAATAGTAGGTACCAACGGATTCTGAATTAAATTAAATCACTATAACTGCACTGGTTAATAGCCTTGAACGTCAAGCCGCTATAGGTGCCGATGCCGGTTAGCTGACCTTGAAAACTGATAATAAAATAATGTACCTTCCTAATAATTCTTCTCACATCGCACCACAATCATTAACAGATTAGCATATTATATCATCGTATTAAAAATGGTACGTATATTATATTTTTTAGTAGGTACGTACGATGCTCTAAAATAATGTTTACATTAATTTGTTATCTCGTACATACCCCTGTATATAAAATCTCAGGCTTCGTTTGAGGTGCAGGAGCAGCAGCAGCTGAGAATCTCGCCTTTTGCTGAACCGCTCTGCTTAATTGTCGTAACATCTCGATAAATACGTGTAAATTCTACTGTTACGGACAACAGACTGTAAAATTGGCAGTATTCCAAGTTCCCGCGCGACGCGTCCTATGCCTAACTCTCAAGCTTTCCTATAGTTTATTATTTTTCACTGACAGTGACAGTTTGAGTGTCTGACAGCGACAGATAAAAAAACTGTTTTCAATGAGTGTTATTTCTTTTATGCCAACTACACTCAATTCTAGAAAGGATTATTCAAACTACAAATCTGTAGCAAAATGTAACGTAAGCACCTGCAAGCTGCGGTGCGTGTACTATCGAGGACACTCCCGCCTGACCACCACTAAGCTCATATTTGCTTGCACTTACAACATGAAGCGCTCTCTAGCTCCGCCCCGCCTTTGTATAGAAATAATGAATGAAATACAATACCGTTCCACCGCACTGACGAGTCCGACGCACGCCGAACGAGAGTTATTGTTATTTTCAAACTGCCATTATTAGAAAAAAAACTTAAACTGAATTTGACTTTCGTTACTAATGGTGCGTGTGTGTTGGTTTGGTAATTGTAAATTAAAAACTCAATGATTTCTGTGAGTAATTTTAAATTTATTATAAGAATCTTATGAAATCCCATGCTATTTAACAGGCAATTGTAAGCGTGTTCTCTAAATCGGCTTTAACGATTTCGATAAAATTTGAAATAATGGGGCTTTAGGGGGGTGAAACGTTGATCTAGCCAGCGGGCCTAAAATAGCCGCTTTTGGAGAACATAATATGAATCACGTTAAAAATTTAAAATTCTTTAAATGGACTTTATGTTTATGACTATAAAGTCCATTTTAAGAATTTAAACATTTTAACGTGATTCATATTGTTTTTTTTATTTTGGGACTCAGCTCAGCGATTTGACTGATGTTAAATCCCTGTCCATGCAAAATTATAATTTAATTTTGTTCTTCGTGTATGAGATTTCTGGAAGACATTATGCACAAAATGTTCTAACACAGGTTCTCAGGAGTCCAATATTATTGCACAGGTTAACGTTTAGTCAATCAAAGGTCAGGTAAGCAGAGCAATGGTCAATAGTCTAGTCGACAAGTTGAAAATGGTACAAAATAGAGATACTGCTCTTAAAATTATGTGCGATAGCTCATTGGATCCGGAATGACGTCTAGAAAAATGTGCCAAAAGCGTGTATTAGCACATAAAAAATTGCAAAAGTTATAAACAATTAAAGATGAAAAGAAAATGGCATTTCGTTTTTTGCCAATATTTAATAAACTATTAATATTTAAGAAATTTCAAAAAAGATTCTGAAAGAGGAGGAAATTTCCAATAAAAAACTCCTAACTCCTGGAACTCTATCTCCATTATTTATAATTTTAATTTAACGCTGAAAATAGGTCTGCGCGTGACTTTTTAGGATGCGCGCGTAGCGTCAAAAGCGAGTACGGCACATTAATTAATTTATTTAAGGTATTGAATTTTTTTTTTAAATTTGAAAAAATTATGGTGTGTTTTGAACACTATAATTAATTTATTCCCGTTGGAAATTTTACTTAAAGTTAATTTTTCAACAAGTTAAACAATTGTTAACTAACGAAATTTTCTCGAACGACCGTCTTAATTGTAAGTGAAAAAAAATGTTTAAATAATACATACTTAACAAGATCGTGCCATAAAAGTTAAAAAAATATTTATACTTTGTTTATAACAATTTTTTTACTTAAACAAAAACTTAAAAATCCAAGTAATGTTGTTTAAGTAAAAAAATTGTTATAAACAAAGTATAAATATTTTTTTAACTTTTATGGCACGATCTTGTTAAGTATGTATGTAAGAAAGGCTCTACGAAGCGAAAAATTTTTTACGACCATTATTTAAACAATTTTTTATGCGCTAATACACGCTTTTGGCACATTTTTCTAGACGTCATTCCGGATCCAATGAGCTATCGCACATAATTTTAAGAGCAGTATCTCTATTTTGTACCATTTTCAACTTGTCGACTAGACTACAATGTTCAAAAGGTCCGGTAAGCGCGCCAAAGTTCGTCCGTAAAATTCGCAAAAGGTGTACAGAGGATACGTCACTAAGCTGCGCAGTGCAGATTGCAACTAAATACGTTGACGCTTCTCTAATAGGCCTAAACTTTGAGGGGGCGGGGTTTGGCGCCTACGCATGATTTATGCGAAAAAAATTTTAACTGGGCAGGCGGAAAAGACCGCGACTGTACATATCTCACAGAGTCACTGGTGCAGGCATACAATTTACACCAAATCACGCCAACTGTCATGGTAACACTGTGTTAATGTCATTTTATTTTGAGTCTGTGTCAATGTCATTGTCAATCTACTCTGTCAATCAGACAGAATTCAGACGACGAAAAACTTGTGTTGTGCTTGCTTGTGACTTGTGTTTCAAAATATTAGTATTTTTTACTTTTAATTTATTCATTTACTGAGCAAATGGATAAACAAATTGCTGAATCCACTCTTTTTAGAAACATATATAATTCACAACCAATACAAGTACTCAGATCTGTTGATAAACAAATAACGAAAAATTTAATAACTGCTCAAATTGCCACAAGGTATGTTGAACTTTGAACATTGTATTAAATCCGGGTTGTTTAACTTGTATCTCCATATCTATATTATTTAATTCATCATTAAAAACTTGATCCTTTATTTTTTTCAGACCATCAGGTTCAAACGGATTATGGTGTTGTGTACTTCTGCCAACAGTGCTTGTGGTTTATTCAATCTTGCACCAAGTCTCAGAACTATACACCTTTCTGGCGTACATATCTGTTGGATTACTGTCATATTGCTTTTTATTTACTGTCTTTTTGTCTATATCAAACTTGGTTCTGAAGGAGCATATTTTTGGTGGATGTGCAGCATCAAGTCTTGTGGCTACATTGTTCATATATGCGAGTCAAGGATATGGTAATATATCAGACAGAAACTGAAGTAATTTTTGTGTAAAAGTTTGTGCATTTTGTTTATGATCCTTTTATTAATTTCCAGGTTTAGTATTCTCTCTTGTGTACTCCGCAATAGCCGTTTACTCATTTAGTATACTGTTAAGAGAGGTCCTTTCAAAATGTCCGCACACCTTCACCTTAGGGGAGGCAATGCTTGTTACACAGAGCTTAGTGCTGTTCTGTGTCATGACCATCTGCATGATTTTCTATAATATGGGTGAACAGGCAGATAATGAAACAAAATTAATAAACGCTGTTATGATAGTAAGTATTCTGAACAAATGATTAAGACTTTGTTGTTAAAATAATCAGTTTTTAGAAATAACTTGATTTATTCTTGTGTCTTTTTTGTTTAATTTTATAAATTTCTTTAACTTTTTTGATTGTTTAACTTTTATCCAATTAGGGCAATCCATCAGTGGTGATTTTTACCACTAATCATAATACCTACTTACATTTTCTATCACAAAAAAATATTCCCTATTTTCAGACCGTATTATCATCAGTGGGAATTATTGTTACAGCGTTATCTGTTATGGAAGAAAGATTTAAAACCCTTGCAACTCTTGGGTTCATAACAAGTGTTGCCGGGACATATGCACTAGTGATCTTACATCTTTTACTTGGGTTTGGTTGTACATTTCAATTATTCTGTTATATCTTCCTGGATTTGAGAAAAGTGAGTAATTTGATCATTAATCAATTAAAATAACAGCACCCGAATTTTGTATTTTGGCAGACCTCCCAACCTAAACACACAAATCTCATTCATACAACAGATAAAGAACTCTACCGGATCCTATGTTTCTCAAAACCCACCTTGATGCCATTGAATTTGATTAAAAGCCTTGTTGTCAAGTGGTTACTACTACTTCTGCTGAGCAGAAGTTTTGGTTAAGGTTTGATTCCAAAGTGACATTGGGTTTTTCCGTTACAATTTCTGATTAGCAACCTGGAGTCTGAAGTCTGCACTGCACATACAACGTGTGAGTGGATTAAGTGGACTAAGTGAAAGTGGATTAGTGCCCAGTATATGGTTAAAGACTTTTGAAACATAACTGGCCAACTGTGGCTGTAATGCAACTGTGAATCTGTGAATAGGTTTATTTTCTATAGTCGTTAAATCACTACATAATATTATGAAACAAAGTCCTCTGCCGCTTCTGGCTGTCTGTCTGTTCGCATTAAACTCAAAAACGCCTGCACCAATAAATAGAGTGGTTCTCCAGGAAGGTTTTAGTATATAATTTATACGTGGACGAAGTCGCGGGCGAAGTGCTAAAGTGCACTATTTTATGGCTGATGATGATTTGCTATAAACTTGACAATTTCTTATTTCCAGTTGAAACTTGTCTTCCTGTGGCTCTTCTTGGTGATTTTAGCAGTTTTTGTTGCACATGGCAGCACTAAACTAAACATCAAAGCAAGCACTGTTACCCGCAAAATATTTCATATACTTGCTTCAATAGTATTCCTTACTGGCATTGTATATGACGTCCACTTGATAACCCTTGCGTCAGGAGTCGGGTTTAGTCTAATGATATTAGTGGAGGTGAGTAAAATTGTATTGTATGATTATAACTTGTTTTGGTGAAAGAAATCATTGTGGGAGGAGTCATTTGGTGATTTCCCACCAAACAAACAAAAAAAAAAGGGTAAAAATTGCCTAGCAAAACTTTTAACTTGAAATCTGAGTACCTACAATAAGCAGGCGTTCATAGCTTTAAAACCGCCAAATCTATCTATTTTAAGTGAAAGATCGGTTTATGAAATAATATTTTGTTTTTCAGGCAATTAGGAAATGTGGAATAGATAAAATATCACCAGCGCTCCAGGCTGCCTTTGAAGTGTATAGTGATGAAAAGGTATGTTTAGTTGGTGTTGCGTAATTAGGGTTCCGTACCTCAAAAGGAAAACACGGAACCCTTATAGAATCACTTGTGTGTATGTCTGTCTGTACGACCATTACCCCCCTTACCCCTTTATTTCCGAAACTACAGAGTCTAAAATTGGTATTTGTGTATGTGAGTTTAAATGTCTGTGAATGCACCCACGATACAGAAGAAATTCCTAGTTTGAGGAAACTTTAAACAAAAAAACTAGAACTGTTGACTTAGTAGGCATTCCTTGCCTACTAAGTCACCAGTTCTACTTTTTTTTTTGTCTGGAATGGAGTCAGTCCTAACTCCTATCGCATTATATTTTCCATATTAACATTATAAATGCGAAACTGATCTCTTCACGCCTGAACGTTATCGACGAAATTTGTCATACTGATAGAACATGCCTTGTTCGAGTGGACGCAAACGCCACGGCTGAGCCTGAGGGTAAATTATTATTGGGTTTTTACATAAGGAATTTCTCAGTAGCAGCCACGGAGGCTGTATTTGTGCCCGGTTGGTGACAATATGCTCGCCCCCTATTACAAGGGACTTAAACATAACTGGCGAAATGTGGGTGTATTTATTTCGTACAGCTGTACTTCTGCCTCACTCTTCGTAGATTCCAGGCGGTGCACTTCATCATCACTACATAGTATAAAACAAAGTCGCTGTCTATCCGTCCCTATGTATGCTTAAATCTTTAAAACTACGCAACGGATTTTGAAGCGGTTTTTTTAATAGATAGAGTGATTCAAGAGGAAGGTTTTAGTATATAATTTGACCGACATCCACGCGGGTGAAGCCGCGGGCATCAGCTAGTCAAAGCTATATCTAATGGTTGTAGCGATTTTTGGAGATACAGTACTTATTTTACAAATGTTGATGATAGATATTATAACTTTTCAGGATGTGGGTTCTTTCGCAATGACGCCGATATACCTGTTCGTAGGACTGGCTTGCCCGCTTATATTGGTGCCGGTACACCCAGGGTACGAGCTGGAGTTACTTAGCGGAGTCCTGTCCATAGGAATAGGAGACACTGCCGCCAGTTGGTTCGGGTCCAAATATGGAGCCCACAAGTGGGCAGGTGGGTTTAATATACCTAATTATAGAGCTACGGTACTGCCAAGAGTACCATCAATACTCATCAGTGTCGTGCCCTTATCCCAATTTATTTCGGGTTGGCGCAGCATGTCTTCTATACTCAATAATATGTTATACATAAAAACAACAACACAGTACACAGCATATTCTATTCACACCGAAATTTTTCATCTGTATGTAAAGGGTGTAAAACTACCCTTAACGAAACCGAAAGTCATTTGTTCTCCCCGTCACTGCAATCATTGTTTTGTATTAGACCATACCTGGGCACCCCTTAGTTGCAGAGATATTGGGGTTCAAAGTTCCAAATTTTTCACAGCAGTTTTTTTTAATACTAGTTTTTCACTTTACAACTGTACTTAAATTACCTCTATGACCCGTTTACTATTCAAAGCATCCACTAGCACAGTGTTTTAAAAGTGCTACGTCGAGTTTTACCCTAAAATGTGATTTTTCACCCCAAGAAAGTCGTTTCCCAGCAATAATTTTTGCGTAGGGTACCTACTTCGTTTCATCATATGCCTAGCCTTTTCCCAACTATGTTGGGGTCGACTTCCAGTCTAACCGGATGCAGCTGAATACCAGTATTTTACATGGAGCGACTGCCTATCTGACCTCCACAATCCAGTTAATACGATACCCTTTGGTAAGACTGGTTGTCAGACTTTCAGGCCACTGACTACCTGTAACGACTGCCAAAGGTCTATATGTGGCAGCCGGGACCAATAGCTTAACGTGGTTTCCGAGACACGGAGGAAACTCGGTATGTAATGGGTGGTCATGATCACCTATCCACAGACCAACCTAGGCAAGCGCGGCTTAAACATTACAGAATTAGGGTATTGAAATTTTGTTTTTTTTTCTTTTTCAGATGGACAGAAATCGGTAGAAGGCACAGTCTTCAACATTTTGTCACAAGTCAGTGTGATGTACACGCTACAGTTTTTTGGTAAGGAAATCCTTGAGGCTTATTTAAATTTCTGAATTTGTTTATTTTGTATCTCAATACCAGTATTTTCATGGAGCGGCTGCGCGTCTGATCTCCACGAACCAATTACTGGGTGTCTATACCTTTGGAAGGATTGTCTGTCAGACTTTCGGGGCCAGCAATCGAGCTGTTCTCAGTATATTATGGTCACCCATCCTCAAACCGACCTCGGCAAGCGTGGCTTGACTATTATTATTTAACCATGCGGTCGAGCCTCTCAGTTCTTGAATGACATTGATCTTATCAGGACTATGATAAGATCAATGTCATCATCTTCAACTCAATTTCACCCACTGCTGGGTATTTAAAGCCTCTTTGTTTGTCCCAATCTCGCGATAAAATGTCTACCGGGTATGTGGGGCTCGCATCTACTAAAAACGCCGCCGTCTTTGCCAAGTTACCGCTTTTTAATCTCGCGGCGACACAATACATCAAGCTATACATTTCCAATATACCTATATATATATATAGGATAAGCCCGCCACACTATTTCCAAACCACTGTAAGCCAGAATTAACAGTTCAAAAGCGCCGAGACAGTGAAGCTCGACGAAGTCCCAGAGAAACGATTTCACTGTCTTGGATCCCGCAACGAAATTAATCAGAAAAGAATAGCGGAGGAGTATGAAAAACATAATTTCCACTTCCCTCCATATCAGCAGGAGACAGAACAGAACAAGGCCAATAGGCACACAGGGACGTATACAACTGGGATAAGCCCAGTTGCCTAGCACCACGGATATAATTGTCATTAATATTACTGGGTCGTAGGTTGTGAGCTGTTATATTTGATTCCAATAATAGGTATGACAAAAATGCTTGAACGCACGGAAAATTTGTTCTATTTTCTACAAGGTCCAAATAGTACATTTCCAATATAGCGTGGCCTCGCTTTGGATAGATTTTTCGTACAATGACAGATCCGCATAAAGTGTATAGCTTGACTATTGGTCGTGTGTACCAACTGCAATAGTAGCAAAGCGAGTGGTTTAGGTGTTTGCCTTGTGACCCGGTTGTCGTGGGTTCGATTCCCACGGGAAGCATTGTTTCCAGTTTGGCTTGGCTAGGACATTGCAGGCTTGAATCACCTGATTGTCTGACAAAAAAGATAAATCCGTGCTTCGGAAGTCACGTATAAGCCGGTGGTCCCGGTCGCCAAATGCTGGTCGTCAAACCATGTCAGAGGCCCTGGAGGCGGTTTAGAAACTCTGACACCAGGGTGTGTGGGGTCGTTAGACCTTACTGCCCACACGATAAGAAGAGCAGTAGCAAAGTCATCTGCCGAATAATCAATCTAATTTTGTATTATATAATTATTACAGATGTGATGACAGGGATTTGCGGTTTGTTTCGGGTCGCAGTCACAGCAGCCATCTCGGGCCTAGTCGAGGCGAAAACCGATCAAGTGGACAATTTGGTACTACCCTTAGTTAGCATCATTGCATTTCAATTAACTACGGTACTTTATTTTTTGTTTGGTTTAGTTTTTGGGCAGATATAAAAAAACATTGTTTAGGGCATTTTGCTATTAACTTGTCAACAGTTTTGAAATCATTTTTGAGCTGTTTGTGATAAAAAAAGTGAGTTTAGCTAGGACATTATATTTAAAAATAAGTGTATCATTTGTTTGGTTGGTGGAAAATTGGGTAGGTACCTACTTAGATACATTTATATTTTTGTACTATTTTTACACAATAAAATGAGATTTTAAAGACATTCCAATGTTACCAAAGAGTAGCCATAACATTTTGTAAATAAGATGAAATTTTTATATAAATAAATTATTTATTTTACTGTATTAAAGTGTTTTATTTATCAAAACATAATATCATTGATCTCACATTATATTTGTTCTGTTGTAATGGAAGTACATTATCTAGTGTGGAATGATTTATGGGTCATACACTCTCCTCATAAAATAAACATTTTCATGTAACATGATGTGGAAGAGCCAGTTAACATTATCATCAACAGACTAATATTGAAGTATTTCTGTTGATTTTTTTAATGACTTTGTTGTCACACTACTAGGCAAAGGCCTCCTCCAATACCTTCTATGTGCTCTTTTCTCGTGCCGTCTCTCAACCCTCGCGTCCAGATCGTCTCGCCACCTCTTTCTGTGCCGGCATCGGCAGCGCCGTCCACCTTCCAGTAACTATTGTGTGGAGAATTTTACCCAGCGGTCATCGTGCATATAAAAAAATATCTTCTAATTAAATCATAATTTGCATATAAAATACGCCATTAATACTAGGGCAAACTTGCTGCTCCTTCTGAGTCAAAGAACATTCATACTATCTACAATCTCAGGTTTGACTTCTACACAATCATCGTCTTGCTCATCCTTAATTTCTATGCAATCACCATTTTGTTCCTCCTTAACTTCTAATTTGATTATCTTCGCTTTATCGTCAGCAACACCATTCACTGAGGTAATATCAGTACTATTTCGTTTACTCTTTACCAACAGCCTTTTCTTCTTAACACCTTTGCATTTGGCTTTGAAAGTTTTTTCTAATAGTAGAACGTCGCGCCTGTCTATGGTCCATTCTAGAGGTCGATGCAGTGCTTCTAGTGTGGGGCTCTCGTCTTTACAATATGTCGGTATTTCTAAGCAAAGAATGTCCATTACTTTTTCTAGTACCTCGTCTACATAGTAGTTTATTACTAAATCTGCTTTGTTGTCCTGGAAAGAAAGTTGGTATTTTAACGCTTAATTTTTTAGACTGCCACGTTAGTCCAGTGTTCGAAACGCGAGTGCTGAGCATGAGGTCTTAGGTTCGACTGCCGGGTCTGGTATGTGTTATTGGGATTTCCATCATGATTTTTTCAATAGTAGGCCCGGAATCTGGATTTGTGCCCTGTTGATAGGCATAAGCATGCCTTATATTACATTGGACTTAAACATATACCTCACTTAAACACACTTTACACCTCTGCCTAATCCTTCGGGAATGATGTGATGTTATGATCGTATTTAAGGTGAATGCTCCAACTAGCCCGCGAAATTCAATTTTTTTTACGTTTTTTGCAATTTGCAGGTCAGTGTTAGTTTGTATGTTGATTAGAATATTAATTGCGGCTGTAAGACGTATGTAGTTACAGAAATATAATCATCAAAATCATCAATACAAGCCTCCAAGTTCATAAAGGTGCAGGAACTTGAAAAAGTCATTTTTGCACCTTTATGAACTTGGAAGCTTGTATTGATGATTTTGATGATTATAATTCTGTAAGTACATACGTCTTACAGCCGCAATTAATATTCTAATCAAAATACAAACTAACACTGACCTGCAAATTACAAAAAACGTAAGAAAATTTGAATTTCGCGGGGTGGTTGGAGCATTCACCTTAAGGATCACCATCATGCTCCTGTCTTTTTCCATACACCTTTAACTGTCACCACATTAGTTAAATAATTGTACAATATTAACTTACGTGTTTGGTAGGTTGTAAGTTGCAAATGACTAGTTTTCCACCATACTTGACAGTCTCTATAGGTAGGTTTCCACTTGGCACAATTTGAAGGGTTGTTCCTAAGCAGATGCTTAGATCTGCGATACTGAAACAGAAACGGAGCATAATCGTGAATTTTCAAAAAACTTTTTCATTTGTCGTAAACAAAATACACGAGTACAAAAAAAAAATTTTTCTTCTTAAAAATGCCTTTTATTGGCCAAGACAAATATTGTGATTTTGTGATGCACTTGTTTAATTTTCTAATACATTACTTTTTTTGCAATATATTATTTTTTTGTTGCGTGATATACAAAAACCGGCCAAGTGCGAGTCGGACTCGCGCACGAAGGGTTCCGCACCATTATCTATAAAAATCGCGTTTGTTGGGAGCCCCCCTTAAATATTGATTTTATTTTGTTTTTAGTATTTGTTGTTATAGCGGCAACAGAAATACATAATTTGTGATAATTTTAACAGTCTAGCTATCGCAGTTCCTGAGATACAGCCTGGTGACAGACTGACGGACGGATGGCAAAGTCTTAGTAATATGGTCCCGTTTTTACCCATTGGGTATAGAACCCTAAAAATGAACTACTATAACTGAAAGAAGAAAGGACAGGTCATGTAGTATGTGAGGGTCAAAATCAATAGTTACCTGGAATGTAACTCGGCCATGGTCAGATCATTCTCAGGCAGGCTGTGCTCCCAGTCCAGCACTCCATCATAAAGCTTGCCCCTGCATGGTCTAGATGAAGTGTATTCAGCAGGACATGGATTGCCACTGCACTTCTTGCCCACTGTTTCTACTGGGAAACCTCGAATAAATTGCCTGCAAGTGATTTATAGATTTTTGTCATGAGGTATTTATACAAAGAATGCTAATAATTATTTGGTACTTAGCAAGAGAATATAATTATGGTTCTTCATAGTTACTGAGGTGTATACAATTGTATACAGATTTTATAGACAGCATTTAAAAAAATTGGTATCCTCCTGGAAGAGTTGAACAGTTTTCTCAGTAACAGGCATAGTGATAAATGGTTTTGATAATGAGACAGGCTTATGAAAGAATTATAAGAGAGTGTTGCTGCAAGAACAACAGTTTTATCAAATTCAAGTCACCATTATTTGGACTAAAGTCAAGTTTTCAAGAAAACATACCTACCTTTTACACAAGTTGCACTCATCAACAAACATGTTCCCATGTAACTCAGACAGGTACTTCCTAGGCAGGCCAGATTTCAAGTGCAGACCATCAATGTTCTGGCTGACGATGTAGTGGATTTTGTTGCATTCTATCAACTTCTTCAGTATCATGTGAGTCTTTGTAGGTTCTGCATCATCAAAGGAGATGTTTATGTTTGGTTTCTGGCCTTTTTTCTCTAAAGTCCACACTCCATTGGGGCCTCTGGAATGTTAATTTGCTTTTTATAGGATTGTTTGGTATAATTTAGGGGAGGATGTATCTACATATAAAGATGGGTGAATTGTCTGCAGAAGATGAAAAGACTGAATAATCAGCCAGTAATATTTCCACTGTTCTTGAAAATTGGCCAAATACAGGTCAGAGGGAAAACGTAAAATGATGTGACCTCAATAAATAAAACTTTGATTGACATTGTCTCACTCTTTTGTTTTTTAACCTCGGAGATCAATAAATTATCGGCATCATTATATTATTACTAGGCACATTCTTCAGCTTCCTAGCTGAATATGCAAAATCTCTTGAATAAAACTATGCTTTAAATTCCGAAGAGGATTAATTTACCTGAAGTCTGGTATTCCAGCTGAAGTACTAATGCCTGCACCAGTGTGAACCACCACATGCTTAGCTTCGATTATCAGCTGAGCCAACAGCTGACACTTCTTGTCAAACTTCTCCAAAGAGTCGAATTTCTAAAATCATAAATCGCAAGAAAATAACACAAAGTAAGACTTTTCTTCGTTTATCTGAAAAAAAACGTGAGCAAACTTAATGAATTTATTTTGGCTTAGTAAACCTCTGGCACTCCTAGTATCCCTTTATTTTCATACGCGGATAATCCTTCAGCGTAATTGCAAGACATTCTGATGTGAACATAGAAATTTTGCGAGTCTATTCATTTAAATTTAATTATTTTGGTACACAAACAATTTATCACACAAGAAATTAAGTTTATTTACTTTGACAAATTGACATTAATGACAGTTGATACTATAGACAATTATGTTGATAGGCAAAAGAATTCAACGATCGATTGTTTAGTTAGGTTCAGAAATACTTGGTACAGAAAACTTCTATCTTCTTAATTAATTTACTCATAATTTTATTTAATTCTGATGCCATCGTTACATTTGATTTAAATAATCTTTTGATATTCTTTCCACAAATTCGCAGTTCAAACAAAAACAATCAGATGATTATAGGCCATCTTATTTTATAAGGACCCATCACCCTATCGACTATTATGGCATTTGAAGTTTGAAGGCAACAACACTAGTGTCAACTTCGATTTTGTTCGTCGTTCATTGACTTGTTTGTTGGCGTTTTTAGAATTTTTTATTGAATTACTGTATTCCCACAGTGTTTGAAATACGTTTCGTGCTCCCTAATTTCTACAATGAATCGCAGAAGGGCTCATGATGATGAAGATGGTTACGGTGAGTTAAAAACAGTTTTCGTCTCTATTTTGTAGGTTAGATTCTGTTTTCGTTTGATGACCCTTTAACTTTTGTTTCAGAGCGTCTCAACCGCAAAAGGCGTCGTGTATCCGAGAACCAGGAGATTGAGGATAGGTTGGAGTCGCTGATACTGAGGGTCGGAGAGAAAAGTAGCTCGAGTTTAGAGAGTAACTTGGAAGGTTTAGCTAGCGTATTGGAAGCCGATTTGAGTACGTTTCGTGTAAAGATTTTACGTATTCTCACTGACTGTGCTATTCGTATGCCGGAGAAATGCACTATATATGCTACGTTAGTGGGTCTGCTGAACGCAAAGAACTACAACTTTGGTGGTGAATTCGTAGACTACATTGTTAAGACTTTTAAAGAAAACTTGAAGATTGGCAAATGGAACGCGGCCAGGTACTGTCTCAGGTTCATAGCCGACTTGGTGAACTGCCATGTACTGGCTGCTTCCTCCTTGTTGACTCTGTTGGAGACTCTGGTGGATTGTGCCAATGAGGATGGAGTACCTCAAGTTAGAAGGGATTGGTTTGTGTTTGCTGTGTTATCAGCATTGCCATGGGTGGGCAGAGAGCTCTATGAGAAGAAGGAATCTCAACTAGACCATTTGTTAACTACAGTTGACATATTTTTAAACAAACGCAGTAAGAAACACTGGCCGGCACTGAAAGTGTGGTCTTCAGATACCCCACATCTTCAAGAGGAGTATCTAGATTGTCTATGGGCTCAAATTAAAAAATTGAAGCAGGATAACTGGTCTGAGAAGCACATCCCTCGGCCCTATCTTGCTTTTGACTCTATTCTGTGTGAAGCTTTGCAACATCAACTTCCCACTATACAGGTGAGATTGATATATTTTATTAGTATATGGTCACTGTGGCAGTGTTTTATTGTCACATACTGCCACACTCAGAGAGCTTTAATGATTACTTAGGCCATCACTTAGCAAAGGTTTTGTCATACAAAAGTATGTCAAATCTTTACTAAGTTACGGCTTAAGTAATCATTTAATATCTGAGTACCGCAGTAAGTTGGATAAATAAAATCCCATACACAAAAGCAATTTCTTATAAGAAAATTTTACTGTATTTTGTGATGTAATAATATGTGTAGATCCTGATCATTTATTCACTTCTTTTAAGTTTATTTTGGACAAAATTATGTGTCTTTTGATCCATGTTAAACTAGTGTATTTTCTTTTTCAGCCAGCGCCCCACAATGACACTGACACCTACCCTATGCCAAGGGTCATATTCCGCATGTTTGACTACACGGACTGTCCCGATGGTCCTGTACTACCAGGAGCCCATTCCATCGAGAGGTTCCTCATTGAAGAGCACCTCCACAACATTCTAGAAGCATACCATGCTGAACGTAAAGAATGTGCCGCACAGTTACTCTGCTTTCCTTACAAAGCGAAGATCCCGTTAGAATACTGTATTGTAGAAATGATATTTGCTGAATTGTTCAACTTACCGAGACCCAGATACTTGGAGATTTGTTATGGGTCTATTTTGATTGAGTTGTGTAAGCTCCAGCCTTCGACGATGCCGCAAGTGTTGGCTCAAGCTACGGAGATATTGTTCATGAGGATTGATACTATGAATGTGGCCTCCTTTGATAGGTAAGGTGGTAGCCTAAGTTTTTTCAAATAAAATATTTAGAATGAAGATTGCAATTGATGTTGCCTTGTAATAATATTATATCAGGGTATAAAAAAAGAAAGTGAAGTTAGAAGAAGAAGTGAAGTGAAGTGAAGTTTAAGGTCAATGAATACTTCATTTATAATGTCAGATAATTTGCATTCCATAAAGCTATATAGGTTGTGGAGAACTTCAAATGTCATGTCAACCTTGTTCGTAAATTGTTCATGGTGAAAGGGAGACAGTTTTTTTTTTTAAACCTGCAAAAAATTCTATAGATATCAGAATGATGTACTGAATATGTGATAATTGTTTGTGCCTTGGTGTCCTTTCGACCCTGTATTTTCCAGCCCTTTGGTGATCCAATTCTAGGACTGTGTGGTACAAGTGCTTCAAACTTTATTTTATACATAACTCTGACTTTGTTGTTTCAAATCTAAATAAATAATCTCAGATTCTGAATACTTATCTAACTGCGGTACTCAGATTAATATTAAATTAATATTTAATGATTACTTAAGCCGTCACTTAGTAAAGATTTGACATAATAAAAAACCTTCACTAAACTGTCAAAATTAGGTGTACTTATTGATATTTACTTGACCATATATTTTCTTAATTTCAGGTTTGTCAATTGGTTCTCATATCATCTCAGCAACTTCCAGTACCGCTGGTCTTGGGAAGATTGGGAAGCATGTACCCAGTTAGATATTGATCATCCTAAACCACGGTTTGTTAGGGAGGTGCTTGGAAAATGTCTGAGGTAAGAACTCAAATAATATTTATCAAACAATAGACCCCTCGCCCCCGGCGACTTTTTGTAACCCCGCGATGCTGTCGCGAGTTTGCTTCCATACAGTCGCGATGTGGTGGCTAGCTGTTTGCCCTCACCCACAAAACTAACGCGCGTCAGTAGCGATGCTGCCGCTACAAAAAGTCGCCGTGGAAGCGGCGCCATGGAATCAGTAAATTCTTTGTGAATAAGGAAATCGACATTTTACACTCACTTGTTCACATTATTCGGGTGAATGATACTTTAAAAATTTGAAACTCGACGTTTTGGGCAAGTGGACGAAATGGGAAATAGACATTTAGGGAATTACCATTTTGGGAAGTGGACGTTTTGAGAAGTGGTCGTTTTGAACCTAAAGCACACTTCTAACACTCCATACAACGCTCGCAAAATAATTGCCTATTACTACTACGTAATCAAAAAACGTGTGTGCACACTGTGCCTGTGCAAATGTGTGCGTAAACTCTAGTAGGGTTGTCGTAGCGTAAAAAATGGCGCGGAAAGTGCAACGGTTTGCGTCGCGAAAACCAAATGAGTTCTTACGATTGCGAGCGCCCTTGCTCAAGAGTCGGCGACGAATACCTCGAAGTGCGGGGTGAGGTGCGGTATTTAATATGAGTGCGGGGAAGGGAGTGTCCCTTCTGTACGTAGTACTATTATGTATTCTGTGCATAAAGGATATTAAGCAATGTATTGCGTCTCTAATATTTCTCTGTTATTCTCAGGTTGTCATACCAACAGAGGATAAAAGAAATGGTACCAGAATCTTTTGGAGTTTTTGTGCCTTTGAAACCAGAACCTATCTACAAGTATTCCATGGAAGGGGCAGGTGAGAACAAACTATTAAATAACCATTTTTATAATAATTTATTATACAAAAATCTTATTAAACTTAATTTTAACTTAATTAACCTTAAATATTTACATTCCGGTAACACAGAAAATAGGATCTATGCAAGTTTTAGTACTTTGAGATTCTAGGCGTCACAAAGCCTAAAGGCGCACTCAAAACTCTTGTTTTCGGAAACAGTTTGATTTTTGATTCCTTCGTGACATTACATTCGAGTTGAGTAACTAATTCGCGAAAGCATTAAGGTTTCACAAATAAATTTCCAGTGTATTTCGGCGCTAAATGCTTCTAAATTATTTGTATCAAAACACTCCACTTTTAATAAATAGCTCTCATTGGTCACTGCCAGTGCTTAGAGATCAATGACTGACACTGCATTTAAAGCTACAACACTGAGTACGAGTATTAGGTTAAGACACATTCAGTCTATTCCATATCATCCATTAATTCTAGTAAACTAAAAGGCTCGTCTTGATTTTCATGAATTTCTTCGTAGTAATCGTCAACAAATTGTTTACTATCTTCACGAATATTATACGGAGAACCTTCTGTTTCATCTTCATATTCTTCGTCTTGCTTATCATCATTTGGGTGATTATTACTTTTCTTATCGAGGGAATGCAGGAAGTCTTCCAGGTCGTCGGCGTCGTCAAGGTGTAAGTAACGTTCGTGATTCTCGCTCTCGCTTGGATCTTGTTCTGGCGCTGGTGTTGAGTGTTCCACCGTTAGTGTATCTGTAGTATCGTCCATTGTGAACCCTGAGAATAGTTCGTTGAATATGTCGGGTGTCACTGGGCGGGCTGTAGTCGAAGTGGTGCTAGAAGTCTCAGGTAGTACAGTATGTTCAGGCTCAGATTCAGATTTTAACGCTCCTTCAGAAGTCGTGAGGTTGTTATGTTTCTTCTTTTTACACTTAGTCTTATTCTTTGTAGCTGAATATGGGGATGCAACAACTGTCACTTCGGTGGTCGATATCTGATCTTCTAGACCGATATATTCTTTGACCTCTTGAATTACAGATGCAGTGGGAAATATGTATTCATGGTCGTCTTTGGATTCCTGAACGGCCATTGTGGTACCTTTATGTTCTGGCTCCGCTTCAGTTATGTCTTCTTCTTGTTCAGATTCATCATCATCGTGCGACCATTCTGACGGTTGCTCGACCACTTCCTCCTTTTCATAAGTTGGTAAAGTAGTTTTTATTAGAATGTCTTGTTCTGCTTTTTCTGTTGTGCTGCTACTAGCACTTGCCTTATTAAAATTATGAGCATGATCTCTATGATCCTCTCTATCCCTCTGAACTTCTGGACTTCTAGGAGTACTTGCAGGTAAATATCCTACGAATTTGGACGCTTTTCTTCTTAGTGGGTAAACATGTGATGATGCTGTATTCGTTCGGTTCTTGTCGTGTGTACTTGTTGACCATTTGTCGTGATTCACCGATGTGCCTTTTTGCATTAATGTGGATTGTCTGAAACGGTTTTTACTCTTCGGTTGCGTGGTCACAACCGGCTGTTCGGTGTCCACGGTGGTGCTCGATGGACTGGTTGTGCTATAAGTACTCGTTGTTGTTAGTTTAATGGTCGTCGTAGGTCGTGGAGTGGTACTACTTGTAGTAGTAGTAGTACTTGCAGGCGCCTTGTGTGTCTTTGTTTCCCAGATAGAGTTAGTTGCGCTGGTTGCAGCAGAGCTCGCTTGAGGCGTCAAGTCGTCAGTTGGTCTCTTTGAAGGATATGTGCGCGTTGGTTTGTGTGTCGTTGTTGTTGTTGTTGACGTTACGCGTTTATGTTTTTTGATCTTTTCAGTTTTGTTGAACTTTGGTGGCGGACGTGTTCGCTTTTTAGGTTTAGGTGTGGTAGTCGACGTAGTGCTAGTGGTAGTACTCGTTGATCGAATCTCCTCATAAGAATCTGCGTACTCGATACTCGTAGATTCTTCTGTTGTTGTTGTTGATAAAGGCGTTGTGGATGTAATAGGCTCAATGTTTTCTTTTGTACTCGGTTCTTTGTGTGATGCCATCGGAGTAGTTTTTGTAAAAGCTCCTAAAATATTAGCCCATTCCAACTCATTATCATCATTGTTTTCAAATATTAGACTCTCAGCTGTTATTATTTCGGGTTTTACTGTAGTGAGACGCGTAGATTTTATATTTTCATGCTTTTTAGCCGGTTTCTTAGTTTCACCGGGCTTTCGAGCGTTCTTATTATTCTTTTTACTTCTAATATCGTCGTCTTTTAAGTCGGAAATTTCGTCGAAATTCATGGATATGGGTCTAAAGGCAGTGTCCACCGACGAATCTAGTTCTGAGGATTGAGTGTCAAGTACTTGTGGGCTCGGTCGGAAATCTAGAAGCACAGTTTTCTGTGGTTTGTTCAAGTTAGAATACTTCAGCGGAGGCATCGGTTTGAAAGGTTTCTTATCCATAGTAGCGAATATTCCTGGCGGGGCGTTATACACTGGCGGTCTGATGTGATCGCTCACGTAGCTGATCTTCATTGGTTGTTTCTGATGATGATAGAGTTTATAAGTAGTTGCGACATCCGGTTCTTTCGTTGTATATTCTGTGGCGTTCAGTTTAGTCTTGACAGGAACCTCGATAGTCGACTCCTTGAGAAGTGGATGATTTGTAAAGGGGGTTGGCAAAACAGCCGGCCTTGTTGTCTTTATTACGTTCGACGGCAAATATCTGTTGTCCGAGTACGGTTGTACGAATGGGCCGTTCCCAACCGTATCTACATTAAAGTATGGTTGCCGTACGTAGGGCGCGGGTGGAGGGTACGTGTATCTATGCGGTTGGGGCTTCGCCATCGGGTAAGGCAGCAGTTTCTTCTGAAAGTATGGGTCTCTGTCGTCAACCTGTGTTACTTTAGCATGCTGAGGGTACCCGTTAGGGTAGTAAGGCTTTGGTTTATGTCTGTACCCATCCTCGTAGCTATCTTCATCAGAGAATAATGACGAGAATATTCTGTCTAAGCCACGTGTGCTCGATGCTGGACGCTTTGGATAATTCAGGATCGGATTGATATTCTTATGAACCCAAATGGCCCTTTGAGGTAGGTAAGAGCCCTTATCCTGGTGGAGGATTGTCTTTCCATGTGGACTTGCTATTTGGCGCTCAGTGGGTGGTATGCTCTCTTTAATAGTGAAAGTTCTGGCAGGGTTTTCGTAAGGCTTTTTCAATTTCTTCGTGGTTTGCGATGTCACTGAAAATGTTAACTCGTAATGGTATTTCCCGGTCGACGTTTCTTCTTGCCTCATACGTTTTACTGACCAAAACGCTTTAACTCCTTTCGCGCAATTACTGTCACTACAGTTGTTCTGCGTCGCATCATCTTCAAGGAATCGATACCCCTGTTCATCTTCGAGCAGTCTACCTTTTGCTAGTATAGTAACATCGCCCGGTGGAATCGGCTGTTCCTTCAACCTGTCAAAGTGAGCTGTTTTAATTTTATCCCACAGGTCGTGATCGTCGATTTCTTTCGCGGCCTGGTTTTCTGGTTTCCTGGCCGACGATATGTAAACTCCTTGGGCAATCAACTGATCTATTTTGTCTCTGACCAGAGTTAGATACACACTATGCCTGAGCGCGTCTTCCCAGTAATGTGCTGGCACCGCAGCGGTCGTCGGAGGTGCCTCACTCTTGATAATCTCCTGTAAAGTTCCTGCTGCCTCTAGTCTCTCGCGTGGCCATATGCTGAGTGGAATCGGCGTAGGTTGGAAATCTTCGTCATGTTCAGCGTTTACAGTAGTACTTCCGCCTCTCTGCACCTGTAATGCAAGCAACGGTCTTTTAATAATCATGAAGCGACAATAAAACGAACGTTAATTAAGTGTCTGGCGACGACTATCATTAGAATTGTATTTAACGAAAAAAAAATGTGGATATTTCAGTATGCGTTTGAAAGTAAAATGGCGGTGGGCGGGAAAGTGCGCCGGAGACGTTGGCGTGTTACAAATCGGTTGCGTGCCGGACGATCCAACCCCTCCGCGATGAGTTTCCAATTGAATAATTCCACTACAATCCGACTTATTTGGCGCGGATCTTTGTTCTTTCTATTCCAAACTACTGGTATTTTCTTAAAATAGTTTCAGAATATTTTATAAATATTTTTACAAAAATTAAAAGTCAATAAAACAAGAAAGGAAGGGGTTCAATATTTGGGTAGAAAAGTGGTTATTCAGATTGAAAAATAAATCAATGAGATCAACTAGCTGATTGAATGACCTGAGGGTCTAAAATGGCCATGACATTTTACGAACTTTAGCGCAATTCATATTATTTTCCTATTATGATTTATTTACCTAAATGGTAAAAGACGCAGTTACTATTATGAAAGGCTCATTTTACGCTTTTTACCGCAACTCATAATTATTTTAATCTGCTTAAGTGGCCATTTTAGAAGCCCTGGTTGTCTGAGTTCTTGACTGTTGTCTTTTTGGTCATTGAAATAAATGCTTTGATTTTGAGATTGTCTCACCTCATTGTTTACCATCTAAGATCCATGACACACAATTCTAAACACACCCAAGAATCAAATAAACCTTAAATTATTTTCAAAAAAGGTTATATTTCTAACTTCACAATAGAACAATCAATTCGAGTTCAAAGGGCAGATAGTAGAATGCATTATTAGCGAGCATATTCGTTAAACAATCGTTTATCATACAATCATATTGTGCGTACGGTCGAACAAGCTATTAGGTATACACGCAGAAATATTTATAAGTCTAGTACACTGATCATATTTATTTCAATTTTGTTTTAATAGCGTTTGGCATTAAGAGACTGATGTCAAACGATACAGCGTTTAAAAGACTAACGCCAAACGCTGTATCGTTTGACATCAGTCTCTTAATGTATGTATTTGTGTAATCTTAACCTTTTGAACGATGAAAAGACGACAAGCAAACTTCATTGGGCACGTTTCCATTTGTCGGCTATACCCGACCCATTGTTCAATCGTGGCATACCCAACCATGTTGTTCAAAAGGTTTAAAGTAAATCCAAGTTAGCTGGTTTAATATCTCCGTAACTAGGAGGTTCCCAGGTATGGCGTAGAACAAAAAAATGATCGCAGTGGTGGGGAGAACAAGTGCCCTTCGTTTGCGTTAAGGGTACTTTTACACCCTATATACCAAACACCTTGTTCGACTGTACGAGTGTACGAGATTTCATAACGTTACAAGGCGATCTTTATCATACGTTTAGCAATTTCTTTGTATCTCTTAACAATATACGTACGAACGGATTATAAATGGCTTCTGTGGCTGATCTAGACCTAAATATGCAGTCACCGTGGCGATATGGATATTTAACTTTATCTAATTCTTGATGGTTTAAAGAGTTTGCGATATTGTACTGTTTATTGAGTTATGTTATGCTTTTCACTTTTATGGTACCTAATGAAGATAAAAACATTTTCCTGGAAGATGGAGTATTGTAGACTACTGACGGGGGGCGTTAGTGAGACCTTTAGGTTTATTTTAATATTTCCTTTTGTATAATTATGTCCGTTTCTTTATTTTGGTGTTGCGTTATACGTTTTTTTTTGGCGGGTGGAAAATCATCAAATAACCCCTCCCGCTCTTGGGCAGAGCGAATGGGAGTGTCAGACTTTTACTGACTAAAAACCACCCATGTTCCTTCTTAGCCCTTTTATGTCGCGGCCGCGGTATCTCTTGAGAAGCTTCATATTATTATTGTAATGTATCACTGTTTTTTTGTGCTAAATAAATAAAACAACTGCCTCGTTGGTCTAGTAGTGCTGGGTTAGATTCCAAGGTCGGGCTAAGTGTTATTGGGTTTTTCCATCGGAAATTGCTCAGTACTAGCCACGAAGACTGGATTTACGCCCGGTTGATGGCAATAGGCTCGCGACGTAAACATAACTGGCGAAATGTGGGACAGCTCTGCCTAGCCCTTCGAGGATTACTGGCCTTTTTTTTTTGGCGGGTAGGAAAATCATCAAATAACCCCTCCCGCTTTTGGGCAGAGCGAAAGGGAGTGTCAGACTTCTACTGACTAAAAACCACCCATGTTCCTTCTTAGCCCTTCATGTCGAGGCCGCGGTATCTCTTGCGAACAACCCGCAGCCCCGACGGGAGGATTACAGGCCTGATATTATGTTATGTAAATAAAATATTCTTATTTAAAACTCTAGGTAAGCCTTATAAATAAATATATAGTGTAAAACAATACAAATACATCATTAATGTTTGGTACTCGGCTTAATTCACATGGCTAACCATTGAGACGATTTGACTACTGATAGTGTGGGACTAAGGTAACTAGCTTATCATTAACTGCATAGTTTTATAGACGGTCTCTGTTTAGCGCATGTTATTATAATATGTTTTTTTTATACACATTGAGCCTAGTTTTCTCAAGGAAGGTCGTACGCTAGGTGTTCTATTCCTCCCGTCGGGGCTGCGGGATGTTTGAAAGAGATACCGCGGCCTCGGCACAAGGGCTAAGAAGGAACATGGGTGGTTTTTAGTTAGTAGAAGTCTGACGCTCCCGTCCGCTCTGCCCAAGAGCGGGAGGGGTTATTTGATGATTTCCCACTCCCCAAAAAAAAAAAAAAACCTATTCCTACCCAACGCGGTCTCTAAATCAATTTGGGATTGACAACGATTATTTACTCTCACTATCAGCCGTCATCTCAATAATATATTTCTAATCATATATTATTTCTTCATCTTTCACACAATTCATCAATATTTGCCTTAGTCTGCCTATAGACTACCATTCATAGACACTTGGTGTAATAAGAGCAAGCAGTTCAACGGACACATGTCATTTGTTTTTTTTTTTTATAAAATGTCGTCACCTCATCTCACCCATTCATGATTGCCTGATGACCATGTAAATGCAAATTAAAAGAGTTTTAATACAATTCAGTATCCTTTTAGCATCGAAAAGTATATCACAACGTAACGGCTCTATAGATGCGTCACGAACTGGTGTATTAAATAATCTGCATACATAATAGATTAGCTAAGTAGGTATATGGTAATGTGTTTGAAGAAAGTTTACATAATACCTGCAGGGCTGTTGCGTATCTTTTTAAATGTCAGTGGCTATCATAGTGTCCATCGATTAACTGTCAAATTGTTATGGTTTGGTACAAAATGGAACCATTTGACAGTTAATCGATGGACACTATGATAGCCAATGTCATTTAAAAAGATACGCAATAGCCCTGCTGATCTTTCATTATCGTGTGGTTAGCGACTAACTTGGTGTCAGGGTTTTTTTCCGCCTATCTCTCAGGCATGCTGTTTTGGCTGGTGGTGGTGCGGCCTCGACATAAGGGGCTAAGAAGGAACATGGGTGGTTTTTAGTCAGTAGAAGTCTGACACTCCCTTTCGCTCTGCCCAAGAGCGGGAGGGGTTATTCGATGATTTTCCACCCACCAAAAAAAAAAAGACCTATGACTTGACAGTGCAACGATCACACCACTAGGTTATCACTGCTTTTATAATACTTGATGATATGACATAATAACGAAAATTATGTTCAAAAATCTTTTCAATATTAGACTATGGATTTGGTACCCAAATTTTAATAGCATCTCAGATCCTGACTTAATTAGCATTCCGCGTCGCCATAAAAATTGTTATGAATGAACCGTACCTAATAATGTCAATAAAAGTTTTTTGATTACCTATTTATGGAAAGGAACGCAGTTTTTTTGAACTAATTAAAATAATTACTTTTTGCACGACATATTTCCAATTGTCCATGTTCAAGCTGGCAAAAAAGGTGGCAAAAACCTCTAGAAACACATTCCTGTCTGTTGTTGGTTTGTGAGTGAGTGAGGTCATCGGAAAACTAATCCCATTGTCTGCACCACATATTTAATTAAAACCTTACGAGACTTGTAATGTCAATCAACACTTAAAGCAACACAAGTGTCAAAAAACTCCCATTAACATTCTCAGGCCGATATCGCCTTTAAAGTAGCTATTTTGTGTATTTTAATTGAACATTATTGCGTGTACTGGTATGGTTTTCCACGCAGAAATCACTCATAGTGTTAGATATTGTTGATCGCTCCACTTACATGAGAAAATCTCATCTAGTAACAATAGATTAACTCTAGGTCATTGTTCATGACGTTGTATAATTTGTTTAATAATATTATAAACCGCACAGAGGGAGGAGTGGAAGGCTATGGGGGAGGGAGGCTTGCCCAGCATTGGGAAAATTATGCGAGTTATAATGTTGATCGACAATAGTTAATGGGCTGGGAAATTAGTTTTACGTGACTATGAATGAATGTTTTATTTTTGTGAAGGAGTATTACAACTTACTTCTATGTTGTTCTCGTAAATGAAAACACAGTTACTAAAGTAATGGTCGCAAATCCTATTTTATTTAACATACGACCCGACACTGACCGGAAAATTGCAAATAAACGTAAGAAAATTCGAATTTCGCGGGCTACCTTGTCGCATTCACCTTATGTGATAAATAAAAACACAGTAGTTTGCTAAAAATCAAACCATTTTTAACAAAAAACACAGTGCGCCAGAATTTATAGGTTTGATCATAGTAAATTATTATTTACTGTGCTGTAATATGTGTTCATGTATTTTTTTAAATATGTTACTCGGTTATTTTTTGGTATTCTAATATTCGAATGCATTTTCAGCCTTATTCGAATAATATTCGAATATTTCAGAAAAATAAAGAATTTGTATAAGTTCTCACATTTATTGTTTTCTGTATGGAACCTTAATAATGTACATTGTATGTAAAACTTACCAATAACGTTGTTAAACCTAACTTAGCTTAAATTGTTTAGATGATCAGATCTTATATTTCTAAGCTCCACAGCAAAATGGAATAATTTCACATTACTGAATCCTAATAAGTAATAATTAACACAATTATATATTTAAATAGATGGGCCGAAACCGATCGCACTATTAAAAAATATAATTTATATAACACAGTCTTGCATTCTTCAGCAATTCGCTAGCAAGATACCACTTATCAGAATGAATAAGAAATGCTGCAATTACGGAGTGGACCGAGAAAATCAGTCACATCACATAAGTCGCACGTTTTGGTCAATTAATTCTTTGGATCGCCGGCCGGTTTCTAATCTAAAATATTTTATTTAGGTGTTACCGAACTATCCTTTTGGCTAAACTTTCATTTTTGGAAATTTTATTTAAACTTTATAAACAAGAGTGGTACATAAGCGGATTTAATGCCACAAGGAATTCTCTACTATACAATATTTGGGTTAAATAGGACAGCATTGTAATAGAGTACAAAAAATAAATAAAAAAATACTCTTTTGATAACATAAAGTCAAATATGTACATACTAACATATATTTATATACAGATAGAACAAACTAATCCAAAATACTAAAAACCTTATAATAATTACTATAACTACTCATGAGTAGATTACGAACAATTCAGTCTGACTATAAATTACGATGTTCAAGCAAAATCACGCCTATAATGTTCCCACTGCTGGGACGGTAGTAGCTCTACGAGAACGAATGTTCTGTCTACAGTCTACCTAACTTAGTTTGATAATAAATAACGTCTGGTTTCAAGTATCACGGACACGGTGTTTTGTTAATTAAGTAACAACTTTTAAATACTCACAACAAGCGTAAAGAAAACGCATATCAATGCGGATCTCATGATTCACTGTGTCACGGCACTGCACGTTAGTTTCCCACTGTTTTAGTATACTGGTGCGTCGCGGGCGCACTGGCGGCGCTTACTGGCGTCTGCCGTTCGAACGCTCCTCGTACCACCCACCCTTACCACGACACATCTGTTTCACGGATAACTGAAATCAACATTCTTTATTTAGTTACAATTCGGTGAATTATTGTTGTCCTACTTTTTTTTGTGTGTAAATATTGATAGAATACTAACACAATTTATTCTTATTTGTGTTCTGAAGTCAAACTAATTAGACAAATTAATTAGTTTACTACCAATTGTGACTTTCTGGGTAAAATAAGCCAAATGTTGCAGTCGGAGCAGTCGCCATTATTGAAGAATGAAAGGTTGCTAAAAAGGATTGGTAAATAGGGAAATAAATGTTTTCAATGCGAATATTTATCGAAGTTTTAAAGTATAGAAGAGATTTTTTTTGCATACGTTTCGCCTTGAGTTATCAATTTATGTATGCCTTACCTAGCAAACACTATTTAGCATCCAGTGCAGTCCTAACCATAGAATATCGAACTTCACACCCACTAAATACACTCAACACACACTATGTACACCATAAATCAATTTCTGTAGATAATATTCACTTTGCACTATTTTCCCCTAGATAAAAAAAAAAAAAAAAAAATATTGTTATTTTTAGGCGTCGACGCCACTACTACTACTGGCATTATAGTATTAAAAATATTTTTATCAATTGAAAGCAATTCACTCTCGTTATTCACTGATGTTTGTGGTTCAACGAAACCGGCCAGATCCGATCAATGGTCTCTGTACTGTGAACTGAAAGTAATTTTCAGACAATAATACAATAGACTTGTCACTGAATACACAATCATTATGAGTTGGTACTTGAATGATATTGACAAGAGGGCGCTCTTGACAAAACGTTTGTTTTTGTTTTGGGAAATTGTTTTGATAAACAAAATGGTGGGGCTAGTTCCGATTTCAACTTCGCGCCAAAAGTAGGTACGTCGCAAACTTATAATAGTTACACCAATTTATTGTTCTTGTTTTTTTAGTATCCATAAACATTTTAGCATAATAATATGGACAGTAACACGTTAAATTACGTGTAAGTTACGCGATCAATATGAATTACTGGCCGGCAGTAATTATGGAACGCATTCGAAAGTGTCGCATTGAAAAAATATAACATTTCCATTTCAATGTTGCGTTATTGCATAGCTTAACACGACTATTCGACGTCATGTTATACTGAAATGAGAACTTGCTAACTTGCTATAATGGTTCCTCCTTGTGTGTTGTGTCAAATAATTATAGACTTTAAAAGTATATTATTATTTGACACACCGCAAAGCTTGGAGTCCCAGCAGATTTAGCGCACTCATATGCTTTCTGCATGCCGTATCATTATCATCATCATCATAATCAGCCTATTATGTTGCCCACTGCTGAGACTCAGGCAATAATCCACCATGTGGGCCCAGTGCGGGTTGATAGATATCACCATGTCTTCACCGTTTTGAGAGCAGTGGCTTAGAAATAAATGACACAAAGTGAAGCGCCTGCCTTAGTTAGAATCTACGACTTATTGCTCGTAATTCGTGGCCACTACCACTAAGCCACCGCTGCTCTCATTCCGTAATGCTGCTCGGATTCCGTATACATTGGTTAAAACTTGAGGGGTGCTTCGTACTATTGATGTTATTATTTATATCGACCCGTATACATGTATGTGTGCCTCTACCAGAGCATTGACATAACTAAAAGTAGTATAATATATTGTAACAAATCTTTACGTTATCTACCTTTTGTCGGAAAACGGGGAAACTGACGTAACATTAGCACAACGTCCGCGCGTTAACGAGTTTTTAAATACGACATTTTTATAATAAAGTTTCGATATACATCGAAATTGTGTGCTGTGCCGGAACTTGGCAGAAGCTTATGTAGAAGTACATTACGATAAAATTAAGATTGATTGAATCTTCTTCTTATATCATTAAGAACTTATCATATTCCTGCCCTTGTCCCATTCTATTTGGGGTCGGCGCAACACGGTTTCTCCTTTCATTCTCCCCTGTCAGACGTCACTGCATCATTTACTTCTTTCTCTTTCATATTATTCCTCACACAATCCATCCATCTTTTCTTTGGTCTCCCTTCTCATAAAGAACTAAACGAAGCTCATTTGTTAGACAGTTTTGTTTGTCTCTTAAGCCCGTCACAGACGTAGCTATAATATATATTAATATGAATCATAGCATATTTCGACATATTTTCTATAAACTTTCGAGTGACCGCAGACGCAGCTATAATATATATTTCTATGACGTCACCAAGATATGTCGACAAGTATATCTCGGTATATTTTGGCACATTGATATATATTTTGGTATATTAATATATATTTTGATATATTAATATATATTTTGATATATTAATATATATTTTGAGGATACGGGTGTTCCATTTATTCACCGAACGGACTGAACGCTTGCTGAACTAATTCTTCTGCACATAACCGTACCTATCGCGTTTTATAAAATATTTTTTTATCAATTCACGAAGCTTCTAAAATACTGTGCTTTATTCGATGATAAATCATAATACAAATTAATTTCGCCACGAGATCTCCTTTGTTTTATATGCGACTCTACCGAAATGGTTCTATTTTTCGTTCCTGGCAAGGCAACATGCATATACCAAATTCAGCATCGGAATCATTCTCTGCGGAACTTTCAATTAGATCTAAAAGTCGTGCTCTTGTCGAATTCGTTGTACCTACAATGATTATAGAGTTATTTCAAAATATAAACTTCTTGTACATAAAATAAACTTTAAAACCGTGCGCTTGCAGACCGAGTGAGAGTAAATAAATATTATTTACTATAAACGAAAAAACGACAAAATATATATTATTTATAGTATAGCTCCCGTGTGTGTTAGCTGTAATATATATCTCGATATTATTATATTAGTATATATTATAGCTACGTCTGTGGCGGGCTTTAATAGTCAGTTAGTCAAAAATGCATAAATTAACGAATTTGAATTTTGTTTTTCGTATTCAAAAAACTAGTTGTAACTTATTAAAGAATTAAAATATTCTCATAAACGTACCCTATTAGCATAATTAAAGGAGAGAGAGGGCAAAAATAGTTGTGTATTAATAATATTGCTGAGTAATAATTAACATATCGCTATCCTAAACTACTTACGTCCCCACTTTTCCAATCAACAACATATCTCATGATAGTTTTTATAAACGACGACGTCCGTTGAAAAACTAATATCTTCCACGCGAGGAGTGGTTGAGTGAAATTCCTACTTTGCGTGCACACTTTCCATCTCGTGGACATTTCGCCGTTTTTTATAAACGACTCGCGATCGCACACGGAACGCTAGTCTGGACTCAACCTTCTAAAGAGTTCTCTTAATTAGAAAACCTTTGTTGGAATGAAACCTTAATTTATCCACAAATAGGGTTGTAAATCCTTTGTCGATTTCTTGAAATCAAGCGCACATATTACTTTGTAAATCATTCTTATTATTAGTTCGCGACGAATAAACGAAGAACATGAGATGTTATGCATGAACGAATAGGGAATCCGACTGCTTTCCTTGTTGACTGTGTAATTTATGTTTATTTGACGAAATATCACTTATTATTCTTCAATTTATGATCGCTTGATTTGTGTGTAGATTCTTTTCGATTCTTCGGTTTAAAAAAAATACACGCTCGGTGACGAAATAAATGTATGTATGCAACGAAATCACCGGTATACGGTTGAGGCGTTATCGTAAGAATAACGATATACGACTGATATCTATTTAAAATTTTAAGGGGCAGGTATCTGTTTATCTACCAGTTAAGGTTACTGACATTTAAATAGTTAATTAAATCTTTGATATTGAGTAAAATGAGCAGAGTTCACGTTGCTGTTTTGGGCCGAACACATTTGAACTTTTGCCATCGTTTCATTTAGAAGAAGAAGAAGTATGATCTTGCGAAAGCCGTCTCTTTTTTTTCATTTAAATTAAAAAATAATAAACAAACTTAACATAAACACAACATATATAATAGCAAGACCGCTGACTTGCTTATTGATCTGGTAACGATCGTTTCCAAAACCAAAACTCGAACTTTGCTCTTGGATACAATCATTGGCAAAAAATATTTTTTATTAAAAGACTCTGAACTCTATATTAAAGACTGTAAAGTCCTTTTAAAACGTCTTTAAACCATAATCTAATAGATTATACCATAGCTTTTAAATAAAATAACAAAGTTAAATACAATATCAAAACGCTGCACTGACACACTGGCACCTAATCCCATCCAGTTCTCATGAACTCCGTAGGCGCGATAACTGTGCGTTTGCGCAACACCCCGGTATTGTTCGTTCGCTATCTCACACCGAATCTACGTTTAATTATTGCCATATTGCTCTTAGCGCGCCCCCTTATTATATCGCGGGATCGCTCGAACTAGTGACGAATTGCATGGTGTCGTTGGGCAATTTTTGTAGTATGGCGGAATATGGTGGATTTTAAAATAAAGTACTTACTGATGCTTTTGCCCTCGTGAAGTAGGCAGAGGTTTCAGAATTTCAAAAGCTATGCAATTAAAACTCATTGGGTTAGTTTCGTTTATAGTTTGGGTAATATTGGTAATCAGTTTTCGAGAACTAGCTGCATCATTGGTATAGTGGTCGCAAGCGCGATTGCTGAGGATGAGGTTCTGGGTTCGATTCCCGGTTCGGGAAAATTGTTATTGGGTTTTTCTGTCGGTGAATTCACAAGCAGCCACGTAGTTTGAGCCCGGTTGATGGTAGTAGGGTCGCCCCCCTTCACCGCCCCCGCACCAGTTTACAGGGCCCAGGAGACTAAACCGTAACTGGCGAAATGTGGGCATACTAAAAGGTACACCTTTGACAGGCGTGTTGTTATGCAATGTTTTCGCGAACTTCGCATTTTGTTTATGTTTTTTTAGATAATTAAATTTTTCCTGATTCTCTAATAGATTTTTCTACTCTACCGGGTATTAAAATAGACAAAGACAGGCTTAAACTGTGTCATTATAACATGCGCGAGTTAAAAACTGCAGTAAATATGGATTACCCGATGCATTATTTATCAAATAGATGCATTACATTACAATTCGTTTTAATGTCGGGTTTTTTTTGTCATCGTTTTCAAATGACGTATCTAAGCATTGCCACATCGACCGGTCCTGAACTTCCCTCATCCAACGTTTTCCCGCAGCCCGTCACTATATCAATATATTATTATTGTAAGCCTCTATTCGCCTCCTTCCACTTTTCACGACCTAGTGTTATTGTAGGCCAATCCTTTGAAAAAGAGTCCAGCTCTTCCCACTGAATCGTTCATTTCAACCTAGAAGCTCTTAATCACTCTAGATCATTAGCCAGACAAATCCTTCTTCGTATAACCTAAAATTATAGTTATTTTCTTCTCTTCACAGCTGCTCTTCCCGGCACCGAAGCCGCTCATCAGTTAGTAGTATGCGTCCGCAACAAATGCACTCCCGAAGAAGCATTGAACGTTCTCCGAGACCTGCCGAATCCACTTCGGGAAGGCGAACCGGCGGCGGCCGCGCAAGCAGCCGCGTACAACCCGCTAAAGATCGATGTCTTTGTGCAGACGCTGTTGAATCTTGGGAGCAAGAGCATATCTCATAGTTTTGCTGCTATTTCCAAGTTTCATTATGTTTTTAAGGTGAGTTACAGTTTGATTTATGTTAATTAATTGCTCACACTGTGTAAATGCTGCTACCCGTTTTCTGGTCAATGTGGCGTACTTGGGGGAGGCCTACTCGTATGTCTAGCAGTGAATGTATTTCGGCTGAAATGATGATGATGATGATTACTCATACTTAACAACGAAAAAATGTATAGAGCAGTCGTATGTCGTGACTATTCTGTACCTTGAGAAGATTTACATTTTTGCAATGGTTCAGTAATAAAAATGCCCACGGACCCTGTGCTTTTGTTCAGTTTATTTTATTTAAGTTGGACTCGGAACCGTCACGATTGAAACATCAAAAGTTTCAATAGATAGACCCTTTCCTAGGTAGACTAGGTACTCTTTAAATAAGTAACGATTGGCCTCCGAAGGCTCCACTCTTTGCGATTAGATTATCAATAACTCAAACAAACGTTTGAAAAATACTGTTATTATAAACATTTTCAGATCCTAGCAGAATCCGAAGAAGCCCAGATCTGCATCCTGCGCAACGTGTGGGAACTCTGGCAGCGCCACCCGCAGATGGTTTGCGTGCTGGTGGACAAGATGCTGAAGACGCAGATAGTGGAGTGCAACGCGGTGGCCACGTGGCTGTTCTCCAAGGAGATGGCGCCGTTCTTCACACACAACTACCTGTGGGAAGTTTTGCATCTCACTATTGATAAGATGAACAAGCATGTCTCCAAATTGAGTGAGTATAAGTTTATTTAAAAATTATCATTGTATGGACATGTGATGAACTGATGAGGAAGGATGTTGAAATTTCGTGAGAAATGTTTTGAATGGCGATGGAATATTGTAAGGTTATTTCTTTGTGTTTATTAGCAAGTTTAACTAAGTAGTAATAGCTTACTGCCGTACTCAGAGATATTTAATGATTGCTTAAGCCGTCATTTAGTAAAGATTTGACATACTTTTGTATGACAAAACTGTCAAAACCTTTAATAAGTGATGGCCTAAGTAATCATTAAAGCTCTGAGTGCGGCAGTTAGTGTTGTGATCGTTGGTCTGCCAAATTTTAGGTATCTTGTTTCTTGTTTTTTCGAATTCTATCACTTGCTTCGGTGAAGGAAAACTTTGTGAAGAAACCAAACCAAAATCGAGATAGTTCAAGACTGCTTGGAAAGCCAAGTCAAAAGCCCATAATGTGGCATAAAAAACTCTAACACTAGGTTAGCGGCTGACCACACGAAAAAGAAGAAAGATTTTTTTTTAATTATAAGTGTTTATTTATTTTAAATATAATTTTTAGGTGGTGAGCTTCAAGAAGCGAGGGAAGCCTTAGCCCGAGCTGATTCCAGCAGTTCAGATTCAGAAGACGAAAACAACACCAAAAAGAAGAAGGATCAAGACAAACCAACTGAAGAGGTAACATCATCTTTTCTATTAGCCTTTTAGTATTGACTAATGAACCTTTTAGTATTGAGTAGTAAACCTTTAAATTATCAATTTATCAACGAAAATAATGCATCGTATATCATTGATGGGAGTCATTGAGGAGCTCGTGGCTTAATAAGAACTGCCACTCGGGTCGATCTTTAGGTAAAGCTGTGCTTGCCTAGGTCGGTCTGTGGATGGGTGACCGCCCGACATACCGAGTTTCCTCCGTGCCATGGAAAGCACGTTAAGCTGTTGGTCCCGGCTGCCATATATAGATCTTTAGCCTTTGTTACAGGTAGTCAGTGACCTGAAATTCTGACATCCAGTCTTACCAAAGAGTATCGTATTACCTAGTATTAACTGGGTTGTGGAGGTCAGATAGGCAGTCGCTCCATGTAAAATACTGGTATTCAGCTGCATCCGGTTAGACTGGAAGCCGACCCTAACATAGTTGGGAAAAGGCTAGGCAGATGATGATATCATTGATGGGAGTCCCCAATGTCCGCATTTAGACTCCCAGCTGATCTAGTAGTGCGTGAGAAAAAAAAGGCCTTAAATTACTAAAGGGCTTATTTATTATAGCTATTGATTCCCCAGCATGAATATGATGGGATTAGTTCGCTCAATTTTAAACGCTAAGGCCCGTCCTGCTCCAAAGCGGATACGGGCGGAGCGGTGAGAAGACGTGTGGAAATTGGGTAATCACATTGATTAAAATGGACCGGTCGATGTGGCGACACTTGGGGAGGCCTAAGTCGAGCAGTGGACGTCTTTTGGCTGAAATGATAATGATGATGGTTGATTGAAATAGACATAGCGTCTCTCGTCTCTCCTGCGATTGGTCGAATCTTGCATTTCTCATCCACCCCGCTACTCTTCTCTCCGCTTTAGTGGAGTGGCCTTCGTCTTCTATTCGCATTGGGTATATGACATCAGAATTAATAAATCTATCAGACTCACAAAAATTAGATACAAATATACTTCTTGTTAGCGTGTCAATAACAATAATTTAAATTGAGTCGGCTCAAGATTTGGCAACGGATTATAATAATCTTTATTATTACACAAGAATGGTTACAGAATTGTGTGGAGTCCCTGACTCCTGTGCTAGGTGATAGACCTGTGTTACAGGAGCCAGTGCCCTTTCCCAAGCGGAGATATTACAGAATCTTATGCAATAATAACATTAACATAAAATTAAAATACTACTATAATAATAACAAAAGAAAAGAAAATAATTTAAAAGCGTTTAAAGAGGCCTTTTTTTATGGTGGGTGGAAAATCATCAAATAACTCCTCTCGCTCTTGGGCAGAGCGAAAGGGAGTGTCAGACTTCTACTGACTAATAACCACCCATATTCCTTCTTAGCCCTTCATGCCGAGGCCGCGGTTTAAAGAAGCCTGTATTGGATATGAGTGTCTTTGAATGTGTGTTCATTCCATTTCAATTCCATTGTTTTTGGGGCAACACCACATTAATACCGAATAATTATCTTCCAGGCCGTAGAACGTATGGAAGAACGTCTAGAAGCAGCCCACATGGATCAGAAGCGTCTGTTCCTCATCGTGTTCCAGCGGTTCATCATGATACTGTCGGAGCACCTCGTGCGCTGCGACACGGACGCGCGCGACGCCGACACGCACTGGTATCGCAGCACTGTTGGCAGGTTGCGACAGGTGTTTTTGATTGTGAGTACCTACATTATACACCCTTTTTTTTGGGACAATACTACTATTCCTTGCCCACTGTAACTCCTGTGCGCCACAATCAACAGTGGCGACCACCAGAAAAGCGCCGAGACAATGAAGCTGGAACAGTTTAACGGTGTTGTATCCCGCAACGAAATTAATCAGAAAAGAAAAGCAAAGGAGTAGGAAAAAACATTATACACTTAGCATAATCAAACAGGTGGGTTCGATTACCGGTTCGGGCATAAAGTGCTGTTGAGTTCTTCCATTAGAAATTTCTTAGTAGTAGTCTAGAGTTTGAAAGTTGATGGTATGATATAGGGATAGGGGGGCCCGATTTTTTGCTTTGAATCGATATTTTAGATCGTAAAGTCGTGAATCGATTCACGATTTTAATCGTATTGCATTGAATCGATCTTACTCGATCTCGGAAAATCGTATCGTAATTTTATGAAAATAATGATGCATGCATGCAAAATTATGAATTTTAACTTAATCTACTTGCCTAATAGATCTATAACAAAGTACGCTACGTGCGCAGTCGTGACAGGTAGCCGTAATAGGCCATTCAGTGAATGAAAGACAATAAAATAAACAAAATATTATCATTACAGTACCGCTTTTGATTATTGTAACTCGAAACTAATCTCTTTCAATGTTGATACAGGTAATCTTACATTGTTATAGTTCATACAATACGTTTCGGTTGACGTTTGGGTGTTAGTTGATACGATTTTTTCATGATACGATCTTATAGGTGCATACGATTCGATCTGGATCGAAGATTGCACCCTGTTGAATCGATTAAAAAAATCGGTAGATAGTATGGCCGTGAATCGATCTTCTGAAAGATCGATTCAGAGCGGGCATCCTACCCCCGTCCCTCGAAAATCACGTTGATCCGTTGGTATTGGCCTTTGGATTTCCGACCCATCGGACAATGAGAGTAAAGGAACAGAATGCACACGTGCTTGCGCACCCACTTGTGCACTATAATACTATTATCAGCCGCGCCGATCGACATCTGTTTTTGTTTGTAATAACAACTTAGGTGGCCATCCTATATTATGCGGGCCAGGTGGGCTTTTTCAGGGCCTCCACAGCTCTGCTTTCATGCGACCACCAATTAGCGTAGTAAAGCCAGTAAAGTGACGATACTTTTTTCGTCCAAATACAATCTGCATGATACTCAAACGAAAGCAGATCCAGACCCATACATACCAGAAAACACATTCTAAAATGAACATTATTCCTTTCAGCACCACGAACAAGTCCAGAAGTACAGCAGCACGCTGGAAACGCTCCTGTTCACACAAGACCTGGATCCTCACATCTTGGACGTGTTCCATCAATTCATCGCTCTCACCGCTTAGATGTACTGTATAAGATCAAAATTAGTTTCTAATAGGTATAATATGACCAGGCGTTGTCCAGTATCACTAAGATGGGGTTGGTGAAACTGCTTGCTACGACCGTTTAATATACGAAACTAGTACCCGACGTTCGTCGTCGTCGCTTCCTATAATCGTAGTAGAATGTTCACGTTTTGAACGCCAGAGCGTACACGCGCACACGCCAAAAAAAAACGAAAAAAGAAAAAAAAAGGCACAAAAATCTACAAAATCATTATTTCATATTATTTGACACTATTTTGTATTAAACAGCAGTTACAAAGTTTTTAAAAATGCGGTTTTTGTCGGCTAAAGACGTTGGTGGCATGTTGAGCACTTTTTCATTTCATGAAAAAGCGAATAATTTCAAGGAAGACTTAGCAGATGATTGTGCGTGATAAGATGAAATTATTGAGCCTAAGCAGAAACATCAAAGTAACCTAGAACTAGAATATCTAGACGTAGAATATCTAAGAGTATCTAGATAGCAATAGCGTTCAAGAAGTTTAGATGTGTTGATCGCGTTCTAATTCATTGATATTTTCCGCCTTTTTTTTAAAAAAAAAAAGCTCGCTCTAGGTGGAGCTGAAGGTAGTGTCACTATTACTTCCTAAAACGATATGTCATATCCGTGTTCCTTCTTATGCCCTTTGCATTCCAGGGTCGCGGCCCTAGTGGGCCCCGTTTATGAAGTTTGGCCTAAGATTATGGCATGAACTTATAATCAAAATCAAAAGTCATTTATTCAAACTAGGCTGATAATCAGCACTTTTCGAACGTCAAATTGTCCCCCAAAACGCCCACCCTTCGACACTTCCTAGTGTTTTTGCTGGAAAGAAGAAATGGCGGAACAAACTCCCCAGCAACACATCTGTCTGTTTGGTTAGAAGACCGAGACTCGAAACAATAGTAAGGTGTAAGTTAATATTACGATTGACTGCAGACACAAATCAATAATAAAAAAGTATATTATAATAATAAAAACATAAAAAAGACATAATATATCAGTAAAGTAATTTTGGAGAAAGAACATAAATAACAAACATTGTCTTTTGTTCAACTCAGCAACCAATTATTCTTATCATTTAAGTAGTCGTTAATGGAATAGTAAGTTTTAAAACAAATATTAGAGTTTACTTTGGCTTTAAATGCATTAAATGGCAAGTCTACAAAAGAAGATGGCAGTTTGTTATAAAATGTTATACCGAGCCCTACGAATGAATTATGAACTTTGTGAAGCCAGTGAAAAGGAGCGCGTAGTTTATGCTTATTTCTAGTGTTCAAGTTGTGAATATCACTGTTTTAAGTTTACAGGTGAATATTTTGTCTAATATATATAATTTTGGCAAAGATCAACTGAGAAGCAACCGTGAGAATACCAATCTCCTTAAAAATATCTCTAAGAGAAACTCGGGCACCCAGCTGATAAATTGCACGAATTGGTCGCTTCTGCAGAACAAATATATTTTGAAAATCAGCAGCTTTGCCCCATAGCAGAATACCGTACGACATAACGCTGTGAAAATAACTAAAGTAGACTAACCATGCTGTATCAACGTCAGTGTATTGTCTTACTTTTCTGCCTTAGCCTTCCCGGTAGGCTTGAATGCTTGATGTGTAAGGTATAGTACTCGATTAATTATAGCAGTTTCGCCATCCCCTAATATCTCAGGACATGCCGCCCCTATAAAGGAATATAGATTAAAATATAGCTAAATAAATATAAGGTCATCATCATCTGCCTAGCCTTTTCCCAACTATGTTAGGGTCGGCTTCCAGTCTAACCGGATGCAGCTGAATACCAGTATTTTACATGAAACAACTGCCTATCTGACCACCACAACCCAGTTAATACTAGGTAATACGATACTCTTTGGTAAGACTGGATGTCAGAATTTCAGGTCACTGACTACCTGTAACGACTGCCAAAGATCTATATATGGCAGCCGGGACCAACAGCTTAACGTGCTTTCCGAGGCACGGGGGAAACTAAATAAATATAAGGTGTGAATAATATTTATAAACTTGCTACAAAGTAATGGTGCGTTAACAGTTATGTGATAAGTGTTACGTGGTTTAAGGCTACTTCGCCAGTTCTCAGGAATACTAAGTGATGCCTGGATGAATTCTATTGGATTTTAAACCGTTATGTCAGTGCTGGGAGTTGAAATTCTTTCAGTGTAATTCAATTTGCGTGTTCGTTTAGGTGTTGCTTAGTGTAAGTGACAACGGGCTTTATTATTAATATCTACTCTTACCAACGGAGACCATGTATTCAGGTTATTATTCTGAACATCTGCGACATAGAAAATCTCATTTGTAAAAAAAATCTACTAAAAAAAGGAAAGTGCAATATCTACACGGTCAAAATGTATGGAACAGCTGGTTTTTTTATTGCGTCGGTGGCCCTTCCACCCTGTATTTAAAACCATACTCTGTCAGTTATTAAGTTGGAAAACACTCAATGTAATACACGACTAACTTCAAATTTCATTGCTACGAAACTTACGATGTTTTTTTTTATAATTAATGGCCACTACACGCCTCATTAAAAATGGAACAGAATTTGTATGAAATAATCTCCTTTTTCACCCGACTGCGGCGAAGCCCATAAGGATTATAATGTGTTTGACCTGTATGTATGCAGTACGTCCGTTTCTTCGTTTATTCTTACATTCTGTACTGTACTGAAAATCTATTTTCATTGATCAATTTCGACGATATTAGAATATTGAGTAAAGACTGGATGTAGAACCTTTTGAGACAACTGCACTAGGCGAAGTGTATAAGAATGTATTATTATTCTGATGTAAATAAATAATAGTTAAGTTTAATAAAGTTCTGTGTTTTAATTTTCATCCTCTAGTCATGTAAGTTATAGAAAATGAAATAATACTTCGTCAAGAACCAAAACTGGGTGTTTTGAAGGCCGATAGACTGACTTACAGCGAATTTTTTTTGTTTTTGGATAGAGCCAATTGCACCTATATCATCCTAATGCCAGCCTTTCCCCAACTATGTTGGGGTCGACTTCCAATCTCACCGGCTTTAGCTGTATACCAGAATTTTACATGGAACCACTAGGTACCTATCGGACCACCACCCAAAAGTATTCCTAATTATCCGAAAACAATAATGCCAACAAGTAAAAAAAAAGCCGTTGTTATTAACAAAAACACAACGTATCAGTCTTCTTACATATAATAGAATAATCATAACAAAATAGTTAACATCTTATAAAACATTTATACACAAATTATTTCCAAGTATCGACTTTGAAATCCACAAAACATTGACCGTTCTGTTACAGTTTCGACTTTCGCCTCTACAACCGAACGTCGGAATTTCAAACAGTAATTTCCATCGTCGGTATCTCTAGAATACTCTAGATTATCTTCTACTGCAAATAAGTGAGTAGTTCTTCGACATCCTTCTTAGAGCCGAGGTAGCACGGCGCCCTCTGGTGGATGGCCGTGGGTACGATATCCAGAATGGGGATGCGACCATTGCTGGCCAACCCACCGGCTTCCGTCACGATGAACGACATTGGGTTGCATTCGTAGAGTAGACGTAGCTGGAAAGAGGATTTACATATTGTGTTATTATTTGGTGTTCGCTTCGCAGATTTGTTACATTTTCATAATTCAGTTACAGGAGGCTATTCTAAAATGGGCCTCATAATTTTGAACACATTTATTCAAACTAGGTACATTGGGAGTCCTCCAAAACGCCTTCAGATTTCCTAGTGATCCGTGAAGAAGAGGCAGAAAATAACTCCCTAGTAAGACATCAGCCTGTTCAGTTAAAATAACTTGATTCTATGTATTAAATAGTGAAAATCATGAACCCGCTTTGTGTGTCATAAAACGTGCCGATTTTGTTACAATAACCTTACTATACTCGTATTAAATTTCTCATACGAGAAGACCATGTTTCCTTTTAGGATGGTTAAAAGCAAATTTCCTTAGCTCGATAATAAGTTACACATTTTTGTATCAAGAAACGTGTCGTAATTGTTTACAATAGCTACACTAATGAAACGGTGCCCTGTGAGATAGCCTGCCGACACGCGGTCACGATTATATTGTGTCTGATGCAAAGTTATCTCTTTCGCTGCATTACTAATATAGAATCAAAGTTCACAGCTTGGTTTGGATCCTGTTTTGCAGAATAAAAGCCTGTCTGACACTGTCTAAGGATAGATGATCATGATTCGTTGTTACTTGCTAACCTACAGGGGGACTAAAAGTGTCACCGAATGGTGTCCAAGAATGGTGAAAAGAAATTTGATCTATTGGAGCGAAAACCTGGATGATGCTGGCACAGGAACATGGAGATAGATAGAAGAAAAGAGAGGCCTAAACCCAGCAGTGGGTGAATTCGGGCTGTAGATGTTACTAATGTTATCCTACAGTTAGTCTAGATACCTCGGGGACAACAATATTTTTGTACACCACAGTCACAAATTAAAGTTGAATACTCACTTTTCCGCCAGGCGCACTCTTGGTAGCGGGGTACATGAAGATGCCTCCATACTTGATGGTCCTGTGCACATCAGCTACCATAGATCCCACGTAACGCGCGCCGTATGCCTTGCCAGTCTTAGGGTTCTTCTTATCTTCTATGTATTTGCGAAGACCATCCTCCCATTCAGCGGCGTAACCTGAAAAATTATACTTTTAAAATATGCCCGGTAAAACAATACATTTAATGGGATTTTACACTCTTTAATTTCTTGGTAACAGTGGGGTTGATTCGTACCTTAAGTATCTGTATAGCAACAAACGAATAATTATCATCAAACATTTAGTAGAGATAACGTGTTATGAGTACAAAATACACATGTTTTTCAAGTCCATTAAAAACGAATTCAAAGGTCAGCTGTTGAACTTCACAAACTCGTTTTGACACACCCACAGTGTTTTAAAGTGCTTTTACATTATCATTTTACGAAATCATATCCTGAACAACATAGATTAGATTATAAATAGAATACTCATCGATGTTCCGCATCAAAGCATTTTGTACAGTCAGCAACATAACTTATTCAGCATCGTTACTGAACTGAACACAGTGTTCAATAATAATTCTAAAATAGTTTAAGATTCGTAAACCGTATTCATTACAATAACTTTAGGACAGTCGGTACATGTATAAAATGTAATATAGAAATAACAAAATTTTTGACTCAGGGTTAAATCTAATCGCAATAACTACCTCGTCTTCTAGAATTTTTTTTTTGTATTTGATAGCCTCGACGGGCGCGGCGGCGGGTGAACCCGCATGTTGGACAGCTTATAGTAAACAAATAAATCGGTAATAATAATATGTTAACCAACTTTAGTCGCTGACCATACTATGAAAATGCAAAATGTATTTGTGATAAAGTGAGTTTGATCTACCTATTATCGTGGAGTGCCTTTAAAAGCATGACAAAGAGTGATAGAATCAGAACAAGATACGTTCATATTAATGACTTTACATTCCACGATCGATTTTGATAATTGGGGACTTAGGTATACGGCGACTCATCGGGCCTCTGACATGGTTTGACGGCCGGGACCACCGGCTTATACTTGCCCTGCGAAGCACAGAATCATCTTTTTGAGAGACAATCAGGTGATTCAAGCCTGCAATGTCCTTGCCAAACTGGAAACAACTTTACAAAGTATGCTTCCCGTGGGCATCGCGTGGTCGAGTGCCTGAACCACTCGACCACGGATTATAGATATAGTATAGCTTCCGCTTGATTGGTCGTCGTGCCAGGCGCCTCCGTCGGACCTCATTACGGTATGCTAAAGAGATGATAAAAAAATGAAATCTTATAGCACGCGCTGATAGCTTGGAGTTTTGTTACTACGTACATAGCGCGTGTATTTCAGCTGCTTGTTTCATCCCAGACAAATAGCTTTCAAAACGTTTCTTATGTCTAGACTAGACATACAACACGCTCTAGCTAGACTCTAGAGCGTGTTCCAGGACGGTGTGCTACAGCAGACCATCAACCTGATCAACTTGCTCTATGGGGCTATAGAATGGCTAAATACTCGATTAGAAGGCTTTAAAATGTCACTTGGTTAATGATCTCAGTGAAATACTAAGTATGTGCTATGAACTGATGATGTTCATGGCTCGTTGGTTTTACAAACTTCTCTATAAAACTTATCTAAGTACTACTCGACTGAAACTAACTGTAAAACTGTGTAGTAATCATTATTTAATCAATCTCTGCATCTTAGGATGTTTAGCAGTTATGGTCCATTGTGATAACCACCCATTGTTATAGTATATATGTTTTTATATGTGTCTCGACACCTTGATTGGTCTACAATAAAGACTTATCTTTACAGCTATGTACTCATCAATTTCAATTAATCCTAGTGTTTGTTCAACAGACTCCCTAGCAACGTGTTTGACTGCGTACGCTAAAAAATCTTGTGGTATCGCAAACGCAAAGTGTTATTGAGTATATATCCATCAGTAAGTTACCACAGTAAAGGGCAATAAGATCGCCTATAGACACAACTTTACCCGCCTAACTCACCGCAGAGATGACAGCCGTTTTTGATTTTTGTCGAAATGTGGATGTAGCTCTCTGCCTTACCCTACGAGGACCACAAGCTTGATATAATGTAATTTTATGTAATACTAGCTGTGCCCGCGACTTCGTTCGCGTGCTTGTCGGAAACTAAAATGCGTCGCTTAGATAAAAGTACATTAAATCATTGCCCTGCGTTAACTTACTGACGCCTGTAGAAAATAAGAAGAGAGTAATGCAAAGTATTGACTATGTCTAATACTAAAGTTTAGATGGATGGGTGTTTGTTAATCAACCACGTCAGAACGGCCGAATGGATCTTGAAGAAATTTGGTACATTATAGTCGACAGGCACTGTCGTTGGCGCGTTCGTGTTCCACGCGCGCCTCAAAGATATGTCAGCAACAATTAAGGGGCCCCAAAGGGACGTCTGCCGGGGCTGAGGGTTGTCCGCAAGAGATACTATACGGCCCGGAAACACAAAGGGCTAAAAAGGAACGTGGGTGGTTTTTAGTCAGTAAAAGTCTGACACTTTCTTCCGCTCCGCCCAGAGCGGGATGAGTCATTTGATAATTTACGAATCACAAAAAAAGGGGGGTTAGAGGCTGTTTCGAGAGGTACCTGTACCGAATCTGGGACATCGAATCTGAAATGGGACGCCGTCACCTCCTGCGAAGCAGTAATGCTAGCAAAAGAGGTGGCGGAACGTAAGAGGGAGACAACCTCTCGTCCCAGCCGCCGCGGGAGACGCTCCGGGCATCGGGGGCCACGTGATGGCTTCCGGCCACCGTAGGTGCGAGCCTGTGAACGGTGAGTAACGGGCTAGTTAATCGTTCGTCCGTCCTACGATGATGGAGGCGCGTTCGTGTTCCACGCGCGTCTCAGAGATGTCAGCAATATTGAAGGGGCCCCCAAGGACTGACGCCCGTCGGGGCTGCGGGTTGTTCGAAAGAGATACCGCGGCTTCGACACATAGGGCTTACAACACACCATATTTATATGACGACATGGTTGGCGCAGTGGCTGGACGATTAATAGTAGCACTGCGTGTCGCAGGTTCGATTCCCACACGGTACAAAAAAAATATGTCGTGGGTTTTATCTAATTTTAATTTAGTTTAAAAAAAATAGTATTTGAAAACTGTATTTGAAATTTTTATTTGTTGACTATTCACGAAACATAATGTGTGTATGTTTACTATCATCGCGGTTCAGAAAATGAAATCAAATGAATAACGCCATCTGTCGAAGACGGAGATAAACTGCTAAAAAAGAGCGATCAAACACTATAAGGTTTAGGCTATGTAGATTTTGAAAGCAGCGTCATTTAGACTTATATCTACGTACCTTTTGCTATCATAACTTTTTTAAAGTTATCTTGTGAAGGCATTTAGTAATAAGTACCATATTCGTTCAATAGATGTCGTTGCTTGTCTCATTCTTGACCATAACGATAAGTTCTTCTTGAAATCTATAAATTCATATATCTTTTGATAGAGAGCACCGATTACGATGAAACAAAGACTAAGTAATAGCCCAAGTTACGCACAATATTTATGTATAAAAGTTACCTACATTCGTTTCGTAAATTTGACGTGATGCTTAGTCATCGAAACAGACAAACAGACAAAAATTCCAAAAATGCTGGAAATGTGTTCTGTTGGTTATACTTTAATACCCCGACAATTTTTTTTTTAAATATTTTCGATGTACAAAAACGATTTCTCTACAGATTTATTATATGTATAGATATATGTTAAGTAAAAATCTCACCTTCATTGATAGAATAAATGTTCCCCTTCTCAGGTATCCTCATATTAGGGTCCGTGAGGATGAATTCTCCCAGTGAAGGATCGTACATGAAGCCGTTGACGCCCTTTCCTTTCCCGAGTGACAGGACCAACATGGTTGCGGAGCCGTAGAGGGCATAGCCAGCGGCCACCAGCTCGCTACCTGGTTGTAGGGCGTCGCCTAGCAAGGGGTCGCCTTTGGATTTCTTTCTGGAAGGAAAATGTGAATGTTCTTAGTCTTAGTAGACTGATAAGATCCTAAAACACTAGGAAGTGTCGAAGGGTAGGCGTTTTTCCGTCGGGGCTGCGGGTTGTTCGAAAGTGATACCGCGGCCTCGGCGCAAGGGCTAAGAAGGAACATGGGTGGTTTTTAGTCAGTAGAAGTCTGACACTCCCTTCCGCTGCGGGTAGTAAGTAGCTTGATGTGCCTACCTAAATTCTTCGGTGAGGTGTTGCTACCTCACCGAAGAATCCAGACCAGGAAAAAAATAACGAATATTCCATTTCCTGGCGTAAAAGTCTTTAGGTATTTCTCCGTTTTCCTCTAAGTGCGGATAGAAATTTCGGTATTTTAATTACCTACGAAGGGAAGTTTATGACGCTACATATTAATATTTATCGTAAGTTGTAACATTACAAAAGATAGCTCAAGAGTTATAAATATTTATGGTTTTTATTATGGTGTTAAGCTGCAATTACTCTTATCTAATCTATATTTATAAACTTTAGAAATCAGAGTACATATATTAAAATTTAATTATTATTGTATTGACTGCCAGGTATTAGACTTATTTACGGCTAAGCGTCATGAGGTCCTATATGGGTTCAATTCCCGGGTCGGTCATGGTCTTATTGAATTTTTTCATCAGTAATTTTATTACTCATGTGAAGCCACGGAGTCTAAATCTGTGCCCGGTTTATGACAATACCTGACATGGGATTACGGACTTCAACATAACCAGCGAAATTGTTTGTAATGGCGTGATGTAATGGTACCTATTGTATTGTTCGTTTGTACTTACTTGAAAATAGCGAAGATTGATCCAACGGACACTAAACAATCGATGTTGGAGGAACCGTCGAGTGGGTCGAAGCACACCACGTATTTACCACGCCTCTCACTTTCAACCTGAGGAAAAAATTAAGTGTTATTTTTAGATTAGGTCTAGCCAGATGGCTTCTGGACTGATTTCATACCTATAGGAGGATTAGGAGGGGAGGAAGACTAGTGGCCAGTGAGTGGGATGATATAGGCCAAATAATAATACAAACAAGATTTCTATTACAAGGTCTTGAAAGAAAACGTCAGCTAAATTAAATCCTTTTATACGACACTAGTTCAGCTAGGCGGTATTGAAATTCAACTGGATTCTGGTTAGACAATACATATTTATTTTTCTATAAAAGTCAAGGTGGCGACCTTGACATTTGTAGGAACATACTAATTAAGCAAAAGAGTCGTAGACGCAGATTATTATCTGTCGTTAGATCTAGCGTAAAACTCTCACATTTTAGTCTAATGGGAAGGCTTCAATTAGATACAATTACTATTGTTTTCGATTCATTATTAAATTCTTGGCAGTTCAAAAATAAAACCTTGTTTATACTCAAGGCAGCGGCATATCTGTATTATTCATTACGCTACATTTGACCCTGACTGATAAGTTGATAACTCAAACAAAAAAATATCGAGAGAATTTTTATAACAGAATTATTACAACGAAGAATTTATAGAAATGCTAGTTCGCTTGAATAACCCACGGATGTTTATGGAGTTGGTGCAAAGGGCAAGAAATAAAGAGGTCAACATGAGGTAACCAGTACCTATACTGTCTATATATCTGTAAGGTAACTAGACTTATGTCTTGCAGCCTGCACAACTGTCTCGTTATCTACACCTCTGTTGATTAAAGCGGTAGTTAATTAAAGTCCTGTAATAGTTCTCGTTAATTGCTACCTCATTATAATTTTATCAAAGTAGGCACTTTGCACGCCTTTCATTTACCGACCTAAGTAAAAACTCTGGGCACTCTGGTTTCTGCCAGGGTTTTGGAATCCTGCAGAAAAAGTTACCGCGGTCCTGGAACGCAAAGGACATTAGAACGAACACGGACGGGTTTTAGTCAGTTATGGGTCTGAGTCTGACACTCCCTTCTGCTCCGCCCAGAGCGAGAAGAAGTCATTTAATGATTCCCATCCTTAAAAAAAAAGAAGCACTCTGGTTTCATTTCATACTTACTTCTATAACAGTAGGATTCTCCTCTGAGACCAGCAGGGCAGCGGTGAAAGAAGACTTCAACATATTGATGAACAGGTCATTGGACAACACGTCCAACTTCTTCACCTGTTCGCCTTGGACGTTTGTGTCGCCTGATATGCCATGGCTGGTGATAAAAAAGAAAGTAATTTAGTCCTGCGAGAGTTCTGGAGCAAGTCCTAGGACAAACATCAAAGAAAAATATCCAGCTGTCGATCCAGTCAAGCTTTAACTCCTACTGTATGGTCACAAGACTCACTGGTTACAGGTATAGCTAAGCTAATGGACATCGCCATGTAGGTTTCGCAAACCTTGCTCAGTTATGGGCACTGGGTTGAAGACAATTTAGACTAGGTTTACTTGAACTGGTTTAGTAACACGCGTCAGAAGGGAAAGCCATGCGTCAGAAGGGATACGCTAAAAAAAAGAAGAAAATGCAGTGAGATAGCGCATGGGACGTAGGATTAAGTATTACTATATCACGCTACAGCAATAGCAGCAGAAAAAAATTGGATTACATTGAACGTAGACTGAATCTGACTGAAAAGAGGCGTCCGGCGGTGAAGTAGGCAGACAACATAGTTGCCATTGGGGGAAAAACCAGGATAAGGCTGGCACAGGACCGTGGAGATTGGCACAAGAAAAAAGAGGCCTATTCCCAGCAGTGAGTGAATTCAGGCTATGGATGATGAGACTGAACCCGGAACTTAACTTGCTAGTTTTTAGTTAACGGTTGTTGAGTTATTTCCTTGTCTAAAGATAACATTCGATATGAACAACTAGTTTCGATTATAACTCGTTTGTCCGGTCGTGGGTGTGTCTATTACGTATTGGCTTTTGGAGGTGTGGCAAATTCAGTTACTAAACTTCGTTGAGCAATATCAATGAGAAACACTATTCGAATGATTCTGCAATACTTTTTAAATGTCTCGGCGTTATGCCCAAGTGTTTATTTTCAGAGGCATCGGATCGTTAATTTAAATGTCATTATTTGCATTTTAGTTGTTTGAATACAGCCCAAGTGACAAGGTCAGGATCTTAACATTTGCATTGATATCGTCAAAAACTCAAAATACATATAATATCTATCTATATGAATGATAAACTTTGTGTTCGCTTAAACGTATAGCACGAACGTGGTTGATATCGAACCAATAGCAAATACTAATCTGATAGATTAGTAGATACTTCGGAAGACCGGCTTTACCGGGAAAGTTTTATAACAAGTGTACGAAGTCTACTACTCTCACACAGTTTATCAGTTCGTAATTAATTTTACATTATGATTTGTTAAATTAAATCATCATGTTTAATAGCAAATTATTTGCATTAGTTTCTTCAAGATATATATTGTGCTGAATGTTGATGCCAATGTGAAAAAGTAACAGTAATTAAAAAATACGAACAGTTTAGCGATGCCGGCTTTCCTCACGGCCGACTGAATAGCCTTGACAGCCGTCTGGATGGAGTTCAGGAGTTGAGTCAAGTCACCAGTAGCCGTCGGAGCCGTCCTCTGTTGGTGAAGCACCCATCGGGTCAACGTCATCGCGTTGACGTCAAAGGCCGGGCCTTGCTCAGACATTGTTGACGTGGGAATGTAGAACAGATAAACAAACAAAATACGCGAGTTGCTTTGCCAACTGCCGGCAACCGACTGAAGCTTGTCGCTGGCAGTCGCTGGTCGCTGGCCGTGCCTCCCAAGAAGGTTGCTAGTTTTCGTAGTCCGAAGTAATGATGTAATAACCAGCTAGTTTTGTGATATTATTTTGTTTACGAACTTGTTATCAGACGTCGAATTGGGGGCGTGTACTCGACGATGAGTGATTGTGAATGTCCGATAGACTTCGAGGCCGAACAAAGTGCTATTTGAGCATGAGTTTAGAATTTTTGGGCTCTAAAACAATTTGGGGAAATACATTTTTTTAATTGAAGAGTCATAATTAGGTAGGCAGGCATAGATATTAGATATTGGTTTATTGAAAAGAACTTTTTATAGGGAACTTCTAGCCTAGCGACTATTTTTAAGTTTTGCTTCTGGTTTAATAAAGTATCTAAGACCGACACCATCGTGTAATTTAATCCAGATTTTACGAGAAGCTAACCAACTGAATATTTGCAGTAGGTAGGTATAACAAAGAACAATTGGGAAATTGTTTTTGGAACCTATTAATTTGAACGAATTTCTGTCTTCGTGTTATGTTACAATAAATTATTGAGAAACTCGTATTGCTCACTCACCGTAGTGACACTCAGCAGTCACACTTGCTCTTGCTACACTTCTTTTTCGCAGCAGTTAAATCCAATCATAATAAATTAACAATATTTGTAAATTCGTAACCACGTTCTCGAAACACAACAAACGCCGACTGCGACTGCAGAACATGCGATCTTGGGTTCGATTCCTGGGTCGAGCAAAGTGTTATTGGGTTTGTCCATTAAGAATCTCTCAGTAGCAAATCCTAAGCCTGGATTTGTGCCCGGTTGATGGCAATAGGCTCGCCACATAAGGCTTAAAACATAACTGGTGAAATGTGGGAGTACTACTGGGTACACTTCTGCGGTCTGCCTAACCCTATTTTTTTTTTTGGTGGTGGGAAATCATCAAATAACCCCTCCCACTCTGGGCAGAGCGAAAGGGAGTGTCAGACTTCTACTGACTAAAAAACACCCATGTTCCTTCTTAGCCCGGCCGCGGTATCTCTTTCGAACAACCAGCAGCCCCGACGGGGTCTGCCTACCCTTCGGGGATTACAGACGTGACGTGATTTTATGTTAGTATGTTACCTATGTTCTCGAAAATAGCTCTAGTGATTTCGATGAACGTTGTCAAATTAATAACGGGGGCCAAAAATCTCTGTCTAATCTAACTTTTAAAGTTTTCCACCTCTCCACCGTAAAAAGTGCTGATTGTGAGAAATCAGCCCAAATTTCGAATCAGCAGAAAAAACGCCGTTTAGGATATTTAACTGATACTCTTTCGATAGGTCATGAAAAAATTGGTTTTCGATGGAAAAACCAATTTTTTTCAAAAAAATACATCTACCTTTGGTAATTAAGTGCCACAAAGGTCATGTTCTGATATTTTCTAGAAACTTCCCTTATCTTTCGCGGCAATTTTCTCAACATAAATTAAAAACACACGCACGTTACAGACGTACACTTTCGCTGTGTCATTAGCTTTCTAAAAAAAACCGACTTCAGAAGCTGCTTTTCTTGTGAAGTTTATTTTTAATTTGTTTGTGTTTTTCGTTTTTTGGTGTTTTTGAAGTCGGTATTTTTTGCAAAAATGTTTTTTATTTTACAATTTTTTTTTGTAATATCCTATACAAATATTTACTATGCATTTAACATTCAACCAAGAACCCTAACCTTTAACCTTCAAGATTTCCTTATTATTGCTTTCAACGGTTAGGAGTTATACCTTCCATCATCAACTCATCAACATGTTAAGTGATGACTGCTAAATGCAAATACTTAAAAAACTTTAGAAAAAGCACGAAACACGTACCTCATACGTGCCTATACAATTTGAGGGTTGCCCTCAATTTCTCTGGCATCCCATCATCAGATCCTGATTTTATTATCATGGTACCACCCTTGGGATATTTCCTTTTCAACAAAACGCAGAAGGATGCAACCGCGTCCCATTCCCTCTCGCCCCAGACCATGACTTGAACCAGGGCCTCTCATTTTATATATATTAGTCTATGCCAGGGCCTGGATACAATCTGACACTGACCGGCAAATTGCAAAAAACGTTAGAAAATTTGACTTTCGCGGGTTACATTGTCGGATTAATTATTCTACCTTATCTGTTGCCCGCGACCTTCATCCGCACGTTAATATTATATACTTCCCTATTCAAATCTGATAATGATGATGGTGATGAAATGGTGTTAACAATTTCAAGGGTTTAATATTCTTTGCACGGAACCTTAAATACCTTAATCCTGTTGTTAAAATAAAAGTAGCCTTCGTTAGTTACCCCATAAAACATTAGCTGTCTGCCAATAAAAGTCACGTCGAACTTGGTCCATCCGGTGCAGATATCTACATAGCCTATCGCCTTGTAGAAGCATCTTAGATTGGCTCATCATTGGAAAAGTAATACAATAGTACACACAAAATAGGTACCTAATAAAAATATTTACTACTTCGGTCAACTCAATTTATTCTATTCTATTTTTGTTTAATGGCAATTTTATTAGAGCCGGTGTCGACTATTCTGCCAATGTCCAGTAAATTGGAAAAGCAAAACTCAATTTATTGAATTGCATTTTCATTTTGTTGACGATGTCGGTGACAATTTGAAATGTTTGAATTCCGCCGTCATTTTTAGGCCACAGTTTCAACTTGGTATCGACTAAAATTATTAGGAAACCGACTAATGTTGTAAACGAAGCTACCACAGATAAGTAAAATTAGTATGACAGTCCGACCCGCAGCCCTCCCACCCCCCGCCCGCTGCCACTGTGTCTGTTTTGGTGTCTGTGACTCTGTGTCTACACTGTCTTGATGTTTTTTGGTTTTTTGGTAAATAAATAAAATATGGCACCGAAGCCCAAGTTCTCCGACGGTATTATAAAGATTATTATTTTTCATAGCTAGAAAATTCTACTAAAGTGCAGTGTTAATTAAATAATGTATCGTATAATAGATTATATTTGTTGTAATATTCTTTTAAAATTTTAGGTGAAAAAGTGTTATGTTTCCATGGTCCTCTCATTTACGAGGCAAAATGCCTTAAAAGTTCTGTGACAAAGGAAAAGCATGTAAGATATCTAATACATTACGCCGGTTGGAACAAAAAGTAAGTTGTTTCTAGTGTTTTGCTGTTTGTCTTCCTCTTCTTCCAGTTATAACCTTCTTCAAGTAAAAAGATGCTATGATGTAATTTCAGTTGGGACGAGTGGGTTCCTGAAAGCCGTGTGCTGAAATACAATGAGGCGAACGTACAGCGGCAGAAGGAGGTCCAGAAAGCACACTCAGCTCAACCTGCTAAGACTAAAAAAAGTAAGTTGATTAGGTACAAGTAGTCTGTGTCTAACCTTCTTGCTTGCCGCGGTTACTGGGTCAAAAACGACCGCCCCTAAGACGACCCGCTGACCCGAATTTCAATTAACGAAAGCCCATTTGTACTTAATTTCCAAACCATAAGATAAATGACTATGAAAAACACAAAGTTGTGTTGTTGTTCTGTTTTAAATTTGTTCAGTTTTAAATGTATTTAGTGAAAACACAAACGATGCGGCACTTAATATTGTGTCCTGCATGTCTTGTTGTTTGTTTGGATGCTACTAAAAGTGCCAAATTAGGTGCTCTGTTTTGGACCCTCACAATTTACATTGCCATCATTGCTATGAGTATATTATTATAAAATGTTTTAAATCCGCTAACTTAATCTCAATATAATTGGGAAAGACTAAAATAAATATGATGATGTTATGTAACATTCCATTTTCGAATTATGCTAAACAACAACCTGCCAGTCCCTGTTAAGACTGGCAGTCAGATACAGTATGAACCCTTGGTCTGCCTGAACATATTATCTGTACAAGGCAATAGATCTTTTGTCTACGACTACAGCATCATCATCAGTACATTATTAACTTACTTGCTGCTCCTTTTATCATCACTAATGAATGACAAAATTTATGAATGTTACATACTGCACTTTGTACTAATTTGTCTACCTATTTCTTTTTATAATGGCTGTTTCTTATCTTTACAGCTCCTGCTAAAGGTCGCAAGTCTGAGACTGCAGCTGGTGGTACACCAGCGAGGGAGGAGTCCAGGGCATCCACACCTGCTGGTATTATATAGTTATAGTTTTGATTGTGTTATTTTTCAATATGTCTTATGTGCCAAATATAGACTTATGTGCCAGACATAAGTCTATATTTTTCAATATAGACTTAAGTCTGGCACTGAGAGTGAGAGCAGTGTTGTCCCGTTGGCTCCAGGAGCCCCAGTTTGTGTTACCTAAGATGGTGTTCTGCACAGTTTTAAGTTAGATGTTTTGAGCCGCCATATGTGGATTATGTTATGACCCATGCCATCTCACAGCAGGAATGCAAGTGATGCAACAGGTGCTAACAGTGGAAATACTCTAGGCTGGTTGTGTATGTTTGGCAGTGAAGATTTTTTTCGTTTTTTTAATGTTGCCCCCACACTAGGTATTTCTCCTATATTGTGGGTTCGTTTACGAACATTTATACAGCCAGACCCAAAACAACACAAATAAATATTAATTCCGTGCAGGTTCAATCATTTGTGTTTCATCATTCTTATTTGTGTGGTGTAGGATCAGCTAATCTCTAAACAAAACAATTATGTTATTGCAGTAGAAAACCTGTTGTTTGTGATGCAACTATGAAGTGAATAAATGGACAAAAAACTATGTTTCTTACTATTCTATAATCAAATGTTCTCTTTGTAACGAAACTGTTTCAGGTAAGGAAGCAGAGCCCACTCCAGCACCAGCGAAAGCCACCAAGACTCAGAGTAAAGATACAACAGCTGACTCGGGATCTGACCAGCCCAAGTAAGATTTTTGTTATAGCTGCATGGCTTGTATGGGACGCAAGGTTGAAATGGATCAGCTGTTTGTGATTGTGACTAACAACACGGATAAGGGGTGCTAAACACTTTTGGGTTGGCACATTTGATTCAGCAGTTTTGTTTTAATGCTTGCGTTTGACTACAACTCCCCTGATTTGTTTCAATGGCACAGCTTAGGGTCGAGCACACTTGCCTTGAAGAAGTCAATACAATTGAAATTTAAAGAGATCAATATTATAATGATCGGGAAACAAAGAAGCCGGTAGTGAATGCCTACTAACTATTGGTATTTGTTGAACGACAAGGTCTACTATATAAATAAGGTTTGTGCCAAATGACAACCTCCTTTATCAACTGTCATGTACATGATTGTAGTTTCTTAGTATGGATATGTGTTTAGACTGTGAGGGTACTTGTTTCTCTTGTTGACATATAAGATGAACTAAGTTGGGGGTAGGTTTGAATCTACACATTGTGTCAGGCTACCTAGCTGAATAAACATGCAGTTACCTAATTTCGTGTTTTAATGATATCTTTGGACATAATAGTGGCGACGACGGAGTAAAATAAGTGAAAATGGATCGTAAATGTGTGAAGTTTAGTGAGTTCAACCCACATACGGACAATTGGGACATTTACATAGACAGACTTAAGTTTTGTTTCGAGGCGAACGGAATCGTGATAGACAATGTAAAACGGGCAAATTTCTTTACTGTGTGTGGTTCGCAAGTGTTTGAAACTTTATTAGCACTAAGTACACCACGAAAAGCCACCGAAGTGACGTTCAATGAGATCATAGAAATTCTAACCAAACATTACAGTCCGAAACCGAATGAGATATCCATTTCATACAAATTCTATAAACGTGATCAAAATCGTGGTGAATCGGCTGCCGAATACATAGCTCAACTTCGGAAAATCAGCGCTAGTTGCAATTTTACTGATTTGCAGCGCATGCTACGTGACAGACTTGTGTGTGGAATGAGGGACGATAGATTGCAGTACGAGCTACTTAAAAGGGATAATTTAACATATCACAATGTAGTCGATGCTATGTTGTCATCTGAAAGTGCGGGTATCGACGTGCGCATGATGCGCGCCGCGGAAAGCGCCAGCTGCAGCGCCACGCAACCGCCGACACACGCCGCGCCGGCCGCGACGCCGCCGCCGGAGCCCATGGATATAAACGCGTTGCGCCCGCGGCCCGCGCCGCGCGCCGCTGTGCCGCGCCCTACCCCGCGACCCGCGCTTCGTGTTTGCTACCGCTGTGGAGATCGACACGATGGCGAGTGTCGGTTCATTAACGTTACGTGTCGATATTGTAATAAAAAGGGACATATCGAAAAAGTGTGTATTTCTAAAAAGAACGCTAATAAAATGAACTTTACGGAGGGGGATGCAGACGCGAATTTGAACGGCATATATGTCGTCCAATGTACGACTCGAGTAGCGCCATTTGTCATTCGTGTGCTGCTGGCGGGTGAGCCCGTCACACTGCAGGTGGACACGGGTGCCTGCTACACTCTGGTGAACGAGCACACATGGCGCCTGCTGCGGCCGCGCCTGCCGCCACCGCGCAGGCTGGACGCGGCGCCGCTGGCTCTGCGCACCTGGACCAACGCGCCCGTGCACCTGCTTGGCCAGACAGTGCTGCCTGTGCGCTATAAGGACATTGAGTATCATCTTCCGTTACTAGTGGCTAAGGGTAATGGACCGAATCTCTTGGGAAGAGACTGGCTTATGCATCTAGGCATTACTATGAATATTAATTTCGTATCAAACGGAGATTATACTGAACTGGAGAAAATAATCACAAAACATGGTGATGTATTTAAGGATGGTCTCGGTACGTACCGTGGAGATCCAGTGGCAATACATTTAAAACCGGGCGCCACCCCGAAATTCCTAAAAGCTCGTCCTGTTCCTTACGCTATTAAGTCTTCGAGCGTCCTTATGATCACCCGGTGGATCATAAGACATTCAAGCAATGTTAGCGGACGTTCAAGAGGTTAAGGACAGAATGGGGAACGAAATCGACCGTCTCGTATCCGAGGGCGTGCTTCAGCCAGTAGCGTACTCTGAGTGGGCCACGCCGGTAGTGCCGGTTGTCAAAAAATCAGGCGAGATTAGGCTATGTGGTGACTACCGTTGTACAGTCAATCAAGCAACGGAATCGGACACCTACCCCATGCCTACGGCGAATGAAGTATTTGCAGCTGTAGCAGGCGGAAAATTCTACACAACATTGGACTTGGATCGTGCTTACACTCAAGTGACTATCAACGACGAAACATCTAAACTTTTAACTCTCAACACCTGCAAAGGATTGTATACCGTACATAGACTTGCATTTGGTGTGAAGGCCTGCCCCGGTATTTTCCAGAGGCTGATGACAGCGTTACTAGCGGGCATCGGAGGAGTCGCAGTGCTGATTGATGACATCATAATCGCGGGACGTACGATGCCAAAGATGCTGCAGCGCTTAGACATGGTCCTGCAGCGCATAAAAGAAGCGGGATTACGCCTTAACAAAAATAAATGTAAGTTCGCTAAAGAGAGAGTCGAATTTTTGGGATTCATCATCGATGCTGATGGCATTCATCCGTCGCCGAGCAAGGTCGAATCGATAATGAACACACCGGAGCCCCAGAACGTTCAAGAATTACAAGCGTTCCTCGGGTTGTACAATTTTTACGAAAGGTTTATAACACACAAAGCTACCATACTTGAACCTTTGCATCGTCTGCTAGACAAAACGCAAATATGGCGCTGGACCGAACGGGAACAACATGCTTTCAACACTGCCAAACAGGCCCTGACTTTTGATATGACTTTAGTGCATTACGATTTAAATAAACCTCTGATTCTGACATGCGACAGCTCAGAATATGGCGTCGGAGCCGTGTTATCACACGTGATGGAAGATGGCAAAGAAAGTCCCGTGGCCATGAGTTCCCGAACATTAAGCTCCACCGAAAGGCGCTATTCGCAATTAGACAAAGAGGCAACGGCGATTTTGTTTGGGATACAGAAATTCCACAACTACTTGGCAGGAAGATCATTCACTGTAGTCACAGATCATAAGCCTTTGCTGGGTATATTCAACCCAAGAAAACCGACACCTAACATACTGTCACCCCGTTTGACAAGAATAGCAATCGCGCTCACCTCACACGATTATGATATCCGTTACAAGCCTGGAAGACAGATAGGCAGTGCAGACAATTTGAGTAGATGGCCACAACCAGTTCCGGAGCGACCTGAAACAGAACTGAGTGAAATACTACTGATGGCTGAAAAACCTGAAGATTTCCCATTCGATGCAGAGCGCATTGCGACTGAAACACTAAAAGACAAAACGCTATCAAAGATAGTGCATTACGTTCAAAGGGGATGGCCGGCCAAGGTTAAGGAGGTGGATCTGCATACTTACTGGCTACATCGCACCGAACTGTCCTTGCAAGACGGCTGTCTGTTGCTGGGTAACCGCGTAGTTGTGCCTCCGCCTCTGCGCGCGGCCACTTTACGGGCATTACACAAGACACACAATGGAATCGTACAAACGAAAGCGCTGGCAAGAAGCTACATTTGGTGGCCACACTTAAATGAAGACATAGAAGCACTCGTCGGCCAATGCAACAAGTGTCTTGAACACCGGCACATGCCTATCCGATCTCAACATGAGTGGATCACGCCCACCAGACCATGGTCTAGAATACACGTCGACTTCGCCGGGCCTTTTCGAAACAAGAACTTTTTAATCATCGTCGATGCGTACTCAAGATGGCCCGAGGTGTTTATAGTAAACAATATGACCAGTGCGACAGTAATCCGATACCTTCGGGTGGTATTTGCGACTCACGGTTTATGTGAGATATTAGTTTCTGACAATGGGGCAGCTTTTGTGTCCGAAGAAATGAAACAATTCCTTGACTCAAATAAAATAAGGCACATCACGACAGCACCGTATCACCCTGCCACCAATGGTTTAGCAGAGCGGATGGTCCAGACGGTGAAAGACAAGATACGGAAAATGGATGACATGGCTTGGGATATAAAAATTCCAAATTTGCTATTAAGCCTCCGCTCGACACCGTGTGCTGGAACTCAAAAGAGTCCTGCTGAACTCCTGATGAATCGAAAACTGCGCACTCTACTGGACACGATACACCCCGACTATATACAAAGAAAAAAGACCGAACAGCAAGTTTTTGACAATAATAAAAGGCAAAACAGAGAATCTGAAGTTGGCTGTAGAATTAGATACAGAAATTACAGCAACGGTCCGAAGTGGTTGCCGGGCAGAATAGTAGATAAAACTGGTCCATCCAGTTACAAAGTGCAGACGGATGATGGTCACGTTATCAACAGACATATTGATCAACTTATCAAAGTTGCATCACAGGTAGAGAGCCCACAAAACGAGAGGAGAGAGATAAGTGAGGAAGCTCGGGACCAAATCAGCGAAGAACCTGAACAGATGATAGAAATTCCCAGTGAAGAGTCTTGGGCGGATATACTAGGAATACCTAGATAGTGGCAGAAATAAAAGTTATAATTAAACTGATTCTGTAAAAATAATTAAAATTGTATAAGTTATATGATTTTGTTCTAATTTGTAGAATGTTATATTTCTTATTTCATTGTTCTTATTCTTCATGTAAATGTTAATTTCTAATGTACTATTTTGTGTGTTTACTTGGGGGAAAGGTATGTCATGTACATGATTGTAGTTTCTTAGTATGGATATGTGTTTAGACTGTGAGGGTACTTGTTTCTCTTGTTGACATATAAGATGAACTAAGTTGGGGGTAGGTTTGAATCTACACATTGTGTCAGGCTACCTAGCTGAATAAACATGCAGTTACCTAATTTCGTGTTTTAATGATATCTTTGGACATAATATCAACCACCACTGAATTATGTTTGGGTCTGCTTGGCACAATTCGAGCTAAACTGAACAACGTTTTCACGAACACATACTTGATTTTGTCACCCGGCTGTGCCAATTCATGCTGATCAGAACATGTATGTGTGATACTCATAACATTATTGTCTTTTTTCGCATGTTTTTTTAAGCTTGTTTGCATTTTTGTTTACATTACAATCCTGAATGGCATTCACGTTATGGCCAGTGGGCCATAACGTGAATGCCTTTCAGGCTAAGATCGTATCCTACAAAGGCTGATGAAAAACTCCTCATTAATGTATACATGCAGCATACTCGTGAGTTTATTATCATCAAGATAATTTTCTTTTTTGCTAGTTTTACCTTTTCAAGTTTTAATACTTTTGCTAGTTGAGAACGATTTTTGAATAAGCAGCAATGGTTCTAAAAACGGGGATGGAAAACATTGTGAAAAAACCGGCATGTCCTAGAACCAAAAATTCGAAGGCATGTGATGTGACATTTACCAATCCGCACTGGGCCCGCGTGGTGGATTATAGTCTACTAGCTGTTGCCAGCGGCTTCACCAGCGACAACTCGAAAATTATCCCAAAGGGAAGATAAAATCGGGATAAAAACTATGTGTTAATCCAGGTTATAAACTATCTGTATACCAAATTTTATCCAAATCCGTTCAGTAGTTTTTGCATGAAAGAGTAAGAACATCCATCCATACTTACAAATTTTCGCGTTTATAATATTAGTAGGAAGTAGGATTCCCTTTCATAGAGAGGAGGCTTCTGTCCCAGTGGTGAGAGCATTATAATTAGTACATAAAGTGTACAGCTCGCAAATTAAGGCTCCCGCGTATACCGCGCCGTTAGAAAGTTGTTCCAGGTTTGGCTTTTTATGCATGGGGGGGACCAAATGCATCCATATTCCTTTAGAAATATCCCTTGTAAAAAATATAATAAATGCCCGAATATTATGTAGTTCATCAACACGGAAACACTCATAACAACTTTGTGTACTAACTTCCAAAAAGTACTAACAGGTGGCGCTAGTGGTCTCATTTTAACAGCACGATGTTCACGCCAAGGCTCTGAAGGCTCGCAAAAGGTCGAATGCAGTTTCTTCTGGCGGACGACGAACTTATTTGCATGCTTGCTTTCCTGCTACATTGCTTGTTTGCATACTTTAAAGGTTTTGCATGTTTGCGTGCTTTTTCACATGGCAGCATCTATTTTGTCTGTGTGCTAATCTGCATGTGTGATGATTGATTTCTTACTTGCATGTTTCTTAGATATAAACCACAACATAAATAGATAATTTTTAATTTATTTCGTTTCACTTCATTGAGACGGATTTCGTTTTTTCAATCTAATATTTTTTATTATCGTGATTAATTTCACTGCGGATAAAATCGCATATATTTTCATTTTTACACTGAAACAGCGAAGTTTATTATTATAATACTATTTTTTTACCAGGAAAAAGCGCGGCCGCTTGGATTTATCAATCGAGTCTGAAGAGCAATACCTAGCAAAGGTAGAAGTGAAGATCAAAATACCCGAAGAATTAAAAGTGTGGCTCGTGGACGACTGGGATGTTATCACGAGGCAGCAGAAGCTGGCCATTCTGCCTGCCAAGCTCACTGTCTCACAAATTGTCGACAACTACCTAGCTTTTAAGAAATCCAGCAAATCGCACAACCAAGCGAAAGAATCAGTATTACTTGACATCACAGAAGGTATCAAAGAATACTTCAATTCGACGTTAGGGTCCCAACTGTTATACAAGTTTGAGAGACCTCAATATAGCGAGATATTATCAGAATATCTTGATACACCAATGGGCCAAATATATGGCTCCATACATTTGTTAAGATTGTTCGCTAAAATGGGATCCATGCTCGCCTATACAGCGTTAGACGAGAAATCTCTGCAGCATGTTTTGACTCATATACAAGACTTTCTCAAGTATATGGTGACTAATAGATCTACATTGTTTAATTTACAAGACTACGGTAATGCGACGCCTGAATATCATAGGAAAATTCAGTAGCTATCTATGGAGTTTTATTATTCTTAGTAATTTTAAGTTGACTGTTTGAAAAAAAAATAAATGACTGCTATTATCATATTTTGTTTTATTATTTGTGCTTGCTTAACTTGATTAAATGCCTGTATTAGGCAAGTATAATTATACCACTTAGTTATCTGTTAAAAATGTACGAAGCAAAAACATAAATTCATTTTAATGAGAAAGTAACCGATACCAAACATCAACCTTTATAACAAGATCAATTTAGTAAACGTGTAGTAATAATATTTATAGGTGTTTATTACAAAAACAACATATAAATAATCACCTCTACAGACTTTTAATATTACGTTTTAATTGCTACAAGTTTGTAAATGCCATACAAGACTGGTAGCTGGTCGTGAGTCAGCGCGGGAAAAACTCGATCGCGTCAAACATGGCCGCTCGACCCTTGACCATAAACAGCAGTTTATAAGTTTTGATGACATCGTAACCGTTTAATTGGAAATAAAACAATTTTGTGGCTTATTAAGCTGTTGTTATGATATTTCGCTTGTATAAAAAACTAATGAAGTATTTATTAAAGTAATTTACGAAACCGCCCTTCCGACTTATGTTACGAGACAGAATTTTTGCTAGGGAGTTTGTTACGCCACTTTTCCTCAGCTAAAACACTAATAACGGCGGCCAAACGTATTGAGGGACTGTCTTATTCCGTCGGGGCTGCGGGTTGTTCGAAACAGATACTGCGGCCTCGACACGGCTAAGAAGGAACATGCCGAACATGGGTGGTTTTTAGTCGGTAGAAGTCTGACACTCCCTACCGCTTTACCCAGAGCGGGACAAGTCATTTGATGATTTCCCACCCCCTCCAAAAAAAAGGGACTGTCTTATGTACCTATGTGTTAAAAAAAGGCGTTTTTGAGCTTAATTGGCTTTCTAACATATCCTATATCGTGGGTGCATTTACAAATATTTGAACTCACATACACAAACAGCCAGACCCGGAACAACTGCTTTGATTTCTAGATAGAGTGCTATTCTGTCCCATGTCTTGGGCGAGATAACACTAGGCGCGATTATTTGTACCCTAAGATAATATTTTACCAAGATGTGCTTTACGTAGACTTAAATATTACCTACATCAGATTCAAAGACTCAACCAATCAAAGCATCTATAGGCTTACCGAAGGATAATAGAAACAAAATATTTTCTTCGCTTAGTCACCAACTTGTCTATTGATTGGCAACTGGACGCGCCACATGCCTAGTTGACCATACCCGTACAATAATACTAAATTAACTTTATAAAGCATTACAAGGCTCTAGAACATATGGCTGCAATGTATAATGTGTTGCAAGCGACGTCGAGATGTTAACAATATATGCTTGAGTAAACAGGATACGAATTACTATTATGTGTAATTATGTAAGTGCGAGACAACAAAATGGTAATTATATTGGCGCCATATTAAAATATGGGCAATTGATTGATTGCGTAGGTAATGCTTGCTTGATCTAGATAACTTTTGTTTCTGTTGTCTGAATCTAGGTCATTTAAATAACTATTGGTAGGTCCAAGTTTCGGCCATACTAAGTAAGTCTAAAACCAAAATCAGGCCCTAAGAGACCAGAACCTCTTTCCAATCAGACTTCACGATACCTCTTGAGTCGGTCGAGTAGTCTATCGTATGCGTCTACCAAGAGGAAAGCTATCAGCTCTCAAAACTGAAAATATACCTCTACTATGCTACGTGCTAGTTCGCTCGAATACAGCTACAGCAATGAGATAATAATTTTGATTAAAACGCAACCCGACAGCCGTTAACACTCCGTACATACTTGTGAAAACGTTATCAGGGTCTGCGAGTACCATAAATGGTAGAAAACTCAGCGTCGAGTTCGCGCCAGCCGGTCGGAGGTCGGCGCCGCCGCGGCCGCCATTCTGCCATTAATTGTCACTTGCAATGCAACATTATGCATTGCCCACTGCACTTTTATAGCACTGCCAGTATCGTGGCAAAGTCTGGATGAATTATTTATGATAATACAGGTGTTATTTTTATGTTTGCCTTTTTAGGAATGGTTCCGGGAGTTGTTTGTTGAATGATATCAATCTATTATATTCAATCGTCAGATCGCTAGACTAATATACCTACCTCAAGCTACGTTGAATTGGCGTGCTAGGAATTCGACACGAAATCTTAATGATGCGGCAGTTGTCTCTTGTGTGTTGATATCATTATCACAGCATTTAGTTACGCTTGGCTAAAGAATTGCGGCCAAAGCTTATATGCTCATCTCGCGTTAGTAATCGGATATCGTAAAACACGACTACTGAACGATGGCGATGCGATGGTACCAAGTAAGTAGATACTTTCCAGATTGTTGCAGGGATGTGTTAATGGACTTGTGTAGATAATAAAGCCATCACATTATAGATGCAAGAGTGATGTATACCGAACTCATGTCTCATCTACGAGTGCTACTAGCCTAGACTATCCAAGTGTTGATGGACGAGAATGCGAATCCTTCTAGACTCGTTGAGATCAAAACAACGTCGCTTCCTAAACAAATTCGTCTCTAGCTAGACTCAAGTCTTTTCCACCCTTTATAAGTTTTGTTAGTGTTGAGCCTCGGTTAATTTTTACTTCATCAACAAAAATTCTCCCCTCTAAAACAGGTCCTACGCTAAACATGTCTTCATTCACCAAGCTTCAAATGTTACCCTGCTCGTTTTTTAAACCGCCAGAACGTATGGTATGAAAATAAAAGCTGTAGGCAAGTCGATTGTGTGTTATGATGAAACCGAGTTATTTCAGGCATGCGACCGAGCACGTTCGCGGACAGAAATAGTTGTGTGTTACACGTGTGATGTGCTGCATTGCTTTCTCTATTGATGAGCTGCGATTTGATAACGTTTTTGAAACTTGATTTATATGAGGGTTAAGTCAAGGTTGGGTCTCCTAGAATATCTATAGATTTGTTCCGATTTAGATTTTTTTGACCCTAGAGTACCTACCAGTATTTCCTGCAACAGCTTCGAAAAATTGTCTGAGCTGGTTTTGGTATATGAGCACCACTTCTCAGTACGAGGTCCTGGGTTCGTTTCCCGAATTGGTCAAACTGAGGGTTTTTTAAACAAGAATTTCTCAGTAGTAACCCAGAGTGTAGATTTGTGTGCAATCGGGTCCACCTGTATTGTATCTTATGCTTCAGGCATTGCAATCGTGATGTTCTGATGAAAATATTACCAAGAAATCTGGCAGAGACTTATTATCCTGAGGAAGTAACATACCTATCCTGTAATGCCGACATATTTTATGTTCATACCGCTTCATACATTGTCTGTCTAAAAGACGTCAATGTTCTCCTATTATACGTATTTCTACTCCGGGTGTACAGTAACAAAGCGAAGATTTATGAATGTATTCCGGTCGATGGTTTCTTGTAAAGACGTAATGCTTCTAGCTGCTCTATGTAGATTCTATACCTACATTAAACATACTATTTGCCTGCAATGCTGTTATGTTTGCTAGCTATGTACCTACGTTGTACGTCTATGTTTAGATTTAGGTACTCGTATTTTCAGATGTTTTTATTATTCTATATGGTAGGTATTTCTTTTGTTATTTGCCGAAAGTAATCCACATTATCTATTCTTCCGCAAAACACCACGGGTTCCATTAATCTCAATCTATTTGAGTTTGGTGTAGAAATTTCAAACAGTTTACATCTAAATAGCCGTGCCGTAATCACTCCGTTTTCACTTCACTATTTTTCGTGCTTGGGTATCATTTTTCACCATTATCCATCCATCTTCTTATTTGTCTCTTTTCTGACCATCCACATTCATACTTGCCTTTCTTTTTGGCACAGTGTTATATTACCAAATCTCCTAGCGTCATATCATGAGCCCTATTGCCTTGAACATAATGATACTGTCAGCCACTCCCACTGCTGGACAAAGACCTTTCTCTCGTCTCCTAACTCGTCCCGCCATCTTCTACGAGGTCTGCCGCGACGCGTTCTGAGTCTGACTGTGCCTTGAGCATTCATTAACTTATTCCTTTGCCTACTAAACAGTATTGGAACCGGAAGAAAAGTTGATTACGTTAAAAAAATTGTTCTACGAAGTGAAGGATGAGGTAGTGCGTGTGAAATACAATGTTTGTGTAATTGGAATCAATGCCTAATCAAATAGTTATGGTTTTGAATACCTATTTACTGCTTTTACGATTACTACTGCTACTATTATTCTTTATTAGTACTGGACCTACTTTCGCACTGCTGGCTAGCCAGAAGCCAAATGGTCCAGTTTTTTTTTTTGGCCGGTGAAAAATCATCAAATAACTCCTCCCGCTCTTAGGCAGAGCGGAAGGCAGTGTCAGACTTCTACTGACTAAAAACCACCCATGTTCCTTCTTAGCCCTTGCGCCGAGGCCGCGGTATCTCTTTTCGAACAACCTGCAGCACCGACGGGGTGCAACAGTCTTTAATCAAGCATAGTGTATACTTATTAAGCAGTCTTACCAAGGTGTATCATATAACACAATACTTTCTAATTGGGTTATGGAGGTCAGATACGCAGTCGCTCCATGTAAAATACTGGTATTCAGTTGCATCCGGTTAGACTGCAAGCCGACCCCAACGTAGTTGGAAAAAGGCTAGGCAGATGATGTTTTAATAGGTCAACAGTGTGGTTGTGTGTTGCGATAGATGTCGTTGCCACAAGTTTTTAAATGACATAATAAAGAAGCTCAAAATTAAAATACCGAAGCCCCGTCTTGTAAACTGGAACTTCGAAATACCAAGTCGATGCGTCTGCGGCGAGTTGAGTAACTTCTTTCCAAAATGACTTCCTATTGTGAGTCAAAATGTTCTTCATTAACCCTCTTATGATTCATCACCTTTTGGTAATGTATTGAGGTAGAAGCCGCCATATGTCCACTACGTATGGTAGACATATTGCGTAAATAGGTAGTATGTAGGTACAGACGCCACTACATTAAGCTAAATAACATAATATCACGCCTGTTATCCGAAAAAGTTTACGCAGAGGTGTACCTAACATGTGACTGTTTCTAAATTACCCCAAGCTGATAAAAATTTCGTTTTTAAGGTTCCGTACCTCAAATGGAAATCCTTATAGGATCACTCGTGTGTCTGTCTGTCCGAACTTAACCTTACCTCCGAAACTACTGAGCCTAAAATTTTGAAAAAAATACAGAAATTAGTTCAACACTTATAGATTACAGGAAAACCTATAAGAAGTCTATAGTGCTAAAATTACATGGAAAATCTCAATATCTACTACAATGGTACGGACACCTTCATGTGCAAGTCCGACTTGCACTTGGCCAGTTTTCCTAAACCGTTTGTAATACTGTAGTATAGTACACCCAAATTTCGCCAGTTATGTTTAAGTCCCATCCCATGTAATTGGGTGCGAGCTTATTGCCATCAACCGGGCACAAATCAAGACTCCGTGGCTGCTACTGAGAAATTCCTGATAGAGAAATTTAATAAGAATAACACTGAACGACCCGGTAATTGACCACGGACCTCAAGCTACTTACTACAATCTATTAAATTTCAACTCTATCGCTAAAGCATTAGGTTCAAGGTTGATTGAGACAATATGACGGTTTCGGTAACTTGTTGGTGTGGTCTGTACTTCTTGGTAGTATATTATGTATGTTTAACCGCTTTCAGAATAGGTACCTAATTAGGTGTAAGTGTATAACACATGTTTAACAAAATGTTAGTAATATTATTTATTTAGTTTTGTTTACTTTGAATATTGTGGTTAATTACGCAGTTGTTGTATGCCACATGGTAGGTATCCACTTGTTTATAGTAGATATGTAAAGGTCTGTCCTAATACTGACGTCATAAAAAAATATTCGTCATTCCCAGGGATATCCGAAAATACCTCATGTATGTTCCGCAATTCTTGATAGTTTTTGAGCTATAGTTTCTTCAAAATGTAATGGCCTGGTTTGAAAAATCTTATCTTTATTTTTACACACCTCCCACAAATTTTTAACATTAGCTAAAGCCATTTTCTAATGTCAGCATCAAGAGTAACAAAAATAATCAAAATTACATGATTTCGAATAAATAAATTGAATGATTTTGAATGGGCCTTTTTTATAAGGCCGATGTACGAATTACCATAGAAAAGCTATAAAGAATCCCGGATAAACACTATTTGTTTATGACATCTCTATTTGGACCACCCTGTATGTCCAAGACTACGCCTAATTTCTCGTGGGGTGGCATCAATGAATACCTAGTGCTACTATTGTGTGTAACATACTTCATCTATTTCCACCCGGGAAAAGCCTAAATACTTAGATTATCTGTTAGTCCATAAAAGTCAGTGTAGTGAATTATGGTTCCCGCCATAGAAGAGCATTATGCTGAGTGGAAAGCTTCTTCTCACGAATGTGCACTTGCCTTAAATTAAGAACAATAGCGTTATTATATGGAATTACATTATTCCATGCTATAACTCTATTGTTTTTGATGTTATGAACTTAATAAACTTACATTCCAAAATATTTAATGTCTCTGTGCACGTGTTAGTGACTAACAAACGAACCTTTCTCTTCTACATATTTATTCAGCAGTGGATTCCTATTGAAAATAACTTTAATCGACAAGATAAACTCGCAAATTATGCAAAAATGCATATTTCGTATCGATGCAAGTTTTTAATTTATGCTTGCATTGCATAATTCACCTCAAAAGAAAATTAATATTGATGTAATGAAATATTTCTCATATTTATACAGATGTTGCATGTTGCTATGTCGGCCATACCTGGTAGTAGGTCACAGACTCATACTACGAAATACGTTTTAAGTCTTACAGTTTAATATCTGTACAGAAAATACTTAATGAACCTACATTGTTTTTTTTATTTTTTGATGCGTAAGTTAGGTTGGCCGTGTTTTAAAATATCATCCATCATTTATCTTACATCTCTTTTTTTCTCCCCGTTTTTTTTCTGGGAAGGATTCGTCTTTCTTATCTTTGTATTTCTCTTTGTCCTGTCTGCTCTGTACGTATCTGTTTTATATATTTTTCCTATAGATCTTCAGGGGCTAATTAATTAGTAATGAAAATGATCTGAGGTACTTGACCGGAGAGATGGAAACTTTTAATTGGAAGCACTAACTCTAGAAGCGGTTATATCTTTTAGCCTTTGGCAAATAAACAGTTGAACTGTTGAAGGGCCCTGAATATAAATAGGATGTCTACAGCAAGCTGATAACTCCAACCTTGTAGAATCGATAGAAAAAGCGGTAGCTTATGAATCTACGACAGCGACTCTCAACTTGCGGGCTGCTTGACTTTCTTGTACTAGGTAGGTAGTTTGAAATTACGTACCTACTCAGGACTACAATTTTATTTTTGGTATGAGTATGACTTATGCCCAGTTCTATTTTTGGACATTACTCTCTCGCCCAAAAATACCAGTCACCCCATGTAAAATAGGTACTACTGGTATTCAGCTGCATCCGGTTAGACTGGAAGCCGACCCCAACATACACTCGGTTCCAAAAATAACGGGTCAGTCACATTAACCCGAATATCTCCCGAACTACGGTCGTATGCCATCCTAATGAAACGAAAACTGTTCAATTGAGAATTTAATTATACAGATAAAAAATAAAATAAAACTTAGTTGCACCCACAATATTAATCTCTAAATTAAAAAAAAAACTAAAGTAGTCATATTTTTCTTAAGATTACATTTTTGTTATGATTGTTTTTTTGCTGTTTTTCATCACTTTCTTCATTTAATACTTTGTATTGCCTCCACGAGCTCTTCTGACAGCTTCCAGGCGATTAGGCATGCTGTACACCAAATTTCGGAGTCGGTGCTGAGGAATACCTTCCCATTCCTCCACCAGTGCTTGTTTGAGCTCGGGAAGCGTGATTGGTGGGGGGTTTCGACCTTTCACGCATCTCTGAAGCTCGTCCCAGGCGTGCTCGATGGGGTTTCGGTTCAACCGTGTCGTCATAGTATATGCGGCCCGTGTAAGAAATAAGTTGACAATCGCTAACGCGTGTCGGGTCGCGTTGGCGAACATGTGCTGTTGTCGAGCCAACTGCTGACTCTTCAGACTAGCCTGATAGATAGCCTACTTACTAACTGGTTCTAGGTTTAATGGAGCGAAAAAAACTATTGATAGTAGCAAATGATCGAACAAATATTTACATAAAAGTAAAAAAAACAACAACAGTGGTGAATGCTGGGTTGATTAGACATAACTATGGCAGATATTTTAACATTAACCTTAATATTTAGGACTTCATACCCTAGAAATTGTATTAGGTTTTTCAATATAAAACAAAGTTTATGGTTTGGCTTTGTCTTTGTAGCTGAAATCATTACAGTTTCAGATAAAAGCAATATTGGTGCGACACGTAGGACAGTGAATTAAATTATGACGCCTTTGTGTCTCCTAGAAATAACCTTTAAACATAATTCTATATTAAACTCACGATACACTTATTCTCTGAAGTCCTGAATAGACGTTCAGTGGTTTAGTAGAGTATTAGACATACCTTTACGATGTGCTCACTAAGGTAGCTTATAGTATTTCGTCATCTTGTAGGTACCACAGCAGGAATCCCGTTTACACAAGCTTTCATAAAAAAATCTGACGGCATAACCAATCCTACTTTACGCCAAACCAAATTCGACTTATTGTGAATGCGCAGCTAAACCCTGGAAGTTGTCGGCTACTATGCTGTGGGTGCCTTGAGTGTACTTTAGACAGGGCACAAAAGCTGAGGAGTACGACTTTCAGCTTAGGACGTTGTTAGGGTAGGACAGCAAAGGATGAGCTGGATCGGAGTAAATGTCCACGACGAAAGTTTAACTTCCTTAAATATGAAGGAAGGTCTGTTACCTGTCAGTGGCTCTCAGGTACAAAGTATAACGAACTACCAAAAACGGACCGTATTGAGAGACCTCCAAAAATTAACCTCACCAAAACAAAACAAACAGATTTAGAGAATAATGGTCCCCGATGTGTAGATAAGCAAGTAACAGCCTATGACCACAACGAAGGTCAGTTTATTGTGGTAGGTACACAGGTACAGTCACAAGCACCAATATGTATTCATACTTAGCATACTTCTAAAAGTGATTAGGTATCTCATAATGTATTGATTGCAATTTCATGTTGTACATGGTAGGTAAAAAATAAAAGAAATACCTATACGTAATGTAGGACATTACGTAAATTTCATTAGGTCTGCTGAAATGTCTTGTCGAACTTGCAATAAAATTGGTACCTATTCCGAAAATGAAATAAATCGTTTTTTTGTAAATGTCTTGTATCCAGTTGGCAGTGGCAATAGGCTCGCCCCCTATTCCATGGGACTTAAACATAACTGGCGAAATGTGGGTATGCCACTGCTAGGTACACCTCTGCCTGACCCTTCGGGGATAACAGGCGAGATGTTATGTTATGTTCGGTAAATGTATACATATTTATGCTCTTTGCTGTACCGTGATCTATGGTCAGTAGTAATAGGCTATGTAACACTTCTTTGAAGCCATCTGGGTCAACAGTTTACATAAAGTGACACGTACGCGTTGACTCATCGACACACGGTGAATTATTTCGAAATGAATTATCATTGAGGAGGTTTCTTTATAATTTAGTAATTCAATGACGTCCACCTGGACGTCATTGAATTACTTGGATTTCATTTTGATTGGGTGTTTGTTTTGGAATTGAACTTTGTTTCGGTAGGTGCCTAAGCTCATCAACTGTTCCATAAAAGGTCAAGGGCATCTAAATGGACAGCTGATAATAATAAATGTCGAAAGCTCTTAGGGGGCGTCCATTAATTACGTGAGGCATTTTTGAGAATTTTCCGACCCCCCCTCCCCCCTTGGTAAGATTTCGTAAGATTTTCCTCAACTCCCTCCCCCCTCTCTTAATCTCACGTGAGATTCTTCAAAATTTATGTTTTGGCTGTAAACGTGTTGGATTATTGAAAAAAAAAAAACAAAAACAACTTGTTTTATTACTTATATTGAAGATTAGCAAAGACTAGTATTTGTGAATATTACCGTAATTTAAAATCTTTCTTTTCGCTACTTTGTTGGTCTGCGGGGTTCAGTCGAATACGACGAACACTGTTGTGTCAGATTTGGCCATATTTTACTCTTGAAATAATTTGTCACGCAATTTTACACCGTTTTCTGCTAGGAAAAAAATTACGTGATATTTGCTAAGACCCCCCCTCGCCGCTAAGTGAGATTTGAAAAGATTTCGCTTGACCCCCTCCCCCCCTAGAACAACTCACGTAATTAATGGACGCCCCCTTAGTTATTAAAATATTTTATGGCTGACCTGGAACTCCTTGAATAGACTACGGACAGGCTGGCCAAAGCAAGAAAAACCTGTGGAGATTCATAGATGAGTCTGCCCTAGAGTGTACCTAAATGTGATGCTGCGCCACATACGATGGGACACCTGTTATCGTGTCTGTCCTATTGCTTGCACATCACAAGAGCTGAAGAGCCGAAGCCGTCGTCAAATTATGGACTAACTCAATTTAAATTGTCATCTAGACGCTAAGAAGAAGATTTCAAAAGCAACCCACGATTAAAGAGTTGTGGGACAATTCAGTATAACACTTTAGTCTCCTTGCATTTTCTTTCTTTTGTTTCCTGCCAGTCTTTTACCAAAGATTCAAAGAATAAATGAAGACTAAACAAAAAAGCTGTACAGAACGTATTTACAGAATTCGGGCTAATACTATAAAGATGTTATCAGTTCCCGGCATGACGAATTTGGAGTTGGACCAAGGTATTGTTGTGGTTACAATTAACGTAAAATAGTTATCTACTACGTAGGTGCTGCCAGGGACTGCACAATATAGTAGCTGTAGTTGTAGGTACCAGAGTATTAATGTCATGTTCGTATTGTGAATTCAGTTTTGAATTGGTCCAAGGCCTCATAACCGCAACTAAATTAATATGAATCATAATCATCTTCCTGCCCTTATCCCATTCTGTTTGGAGTCGGCGCAACGTTTTCTTTTCTTTATCGTTTTCTTGTCCTCTGCCAGACGAACGAATAGCCCTAAAATGCAATTCTTACAAAAATAGCTATGTTGCAGAAACACCCATGTTCCATACTTTTAGCTGTATCTGTTCGAAGCTACCACCAATGTCGTTGAGGTGGCAGATCTCCGTTCGATACCAATTTGACTCTAATAAAAGCAATCATTTACACGACGAAGAAGAAGAATATATATATTAGTTATAAGGTCGAGCCATCCATAGATTAGGCTATAGCAATTACAAATCCGGCAAAATCAAGTCCATTGCTGTTGACAACTATATTTAAGTAAACAATGGAATCTCTCAATCTTTCTTCTATTTGGGGCTGGGCTAATTGATTGGCGGACGAGAGTGCTTTCGGATTTCGCCAAAACGGTTGTAAACTGTATCCCTGGAAATTGCTGTCCTTAATTAAACGCGCTGCCCGGAATCTCAAAAACATATTACATTATCTTTTATTTCCCATTAGTATTTTCACCCTTTCATGACTTGAAATTTTCTTATGAAAATGGCCCATAATTTTCTTTTTCCTCTTTACTTTTTTTATGCCAACCATGGCGATAGCTTTACCACTTAAATATTAGAAATCTAACGACACGAATAAGTACCCAAGTAATTCAGCCATAAACTCGTGAAACTGAAGAACAATAATGTTTAGCTATCCCACAAATGCTTCTCACCAAACTTACACCTTATTTATCTACATTATAAATAAATATACGATTTAATGAGGAAATGCGCGTTTTTATATTGCAAATCATGGATATGCCAATATTTGTCTTCTTCTGCATGTCTGTTTAGTTTCTAAACTGCTGAAATCGTGAGGAATCTAAAAACGATACTGCAGAACTACTCATAGAACAGATTATTCTAATAAATCAGTCCAGCATCACCACCTAACTGACTGACTTCATGAAATTGACAAGCTCCTCTGGAAGCTAGAGTAATCCTTCTAGAAACAACGGCTGTAGCATTCGTATTGCATCTTAAAACAGGTCAATTTCTTCGTGTATGCATATTGCATGACCCCGTCAACTGAAATCGGGCACGGCCTTGGAAACATCCTTTAATCATGTTCGAAAATTGAAGTTTTCGAAGGCTTTTCCCCATCAGCTGTATTCTCGGAGCGGGGTGAGACGGCTGCGCCTCATCTCCTTTCGCGGCGGTAAGGCGACACCGCGAGAACTCCCGCGTCTCTCGCCAGTCGCACCACAGCACGCGTCGACTCGACATGTAAGTACGACTACGCTCTGTCAGTGCCCCATAGTGTTCAAAGTGAAAAAAATTACAAGTGTTTTTTTTTATAAAGCCAAGGTGCATTGATCTTGCCTCATCCTTTAATCGGTTGTCCGTCCTGGTAAGTAGGGTGGTAGTGCAGTGCTTATCGATGCTATGGTGCATTTATCGGTAATTTATAATTATGTGCTCGTAATTCTTCCAAGTCAATTCTGCTGAACATGTTTAATGATTAAACGCTAAGATAAAATATTTTTAAATATAATTATGGATAATATGGAGCTTTTGATTAAAGCCTTGTGATTATTTATAGAATTTTTGTTCAAAATTGTTGCTGTTAAAGTATTTATATACTTTTTACTTCGACCTACGATACGTGCCCTAACATGCCAGCAGTTTTGTAATAATGTTCCATTTCTATTTTTGAATAACGCGGTGCTCGGTTTCATTTTCGGTTAGCCAATAGGAGCGGGCTACGCTGAAGTTTTCCCGCGCTTTTGGCTAGTTGCCAGTTGCCGACCAATAGCATGGAAGCGCGGGATGTGTGGGCGGCTGACGAGCATGCGCGGTTACAAGCGGGCTGTCAAACTTCTAGCTCGCCTATTTTATTTTTCTACTTTATATTTAGACCAGATATAAATTTCTAGCCAGCTGCTGCTCTACATATTTTTATGAAAAGAGAGCGCATACCGGAGCTTCCTCTTTCAATAAATGTATGAACTGTAGAAACTGAAATATGTCGCAGACTACTTCTATCTTACAGTGTCTTGTTAATTCCGTATAAAATTATTAAATTGATTTCAATTCATAACATTTTATTAAAACAAGTCGTCCTGCAGTAGGGAACAGTTACGGCAATAATTTCACAATAAACAGTGAAACACTTGAAATACCGGAAAATTGATGTCCGCCTTGAGACCGAGTCGATTGTAAAGAAAGCCAAGGTCATGACGAATTGTAATTATCGGCACCATAAGTTGGGAACTGTGTAAATCTACCAATTAAAATCAATTTATTTTGTTTACTATATTAGTTTACGAAAAAGGAATACAATGTTGTTGATCCTAGGCTTTCCTACACTCCCACCACAACTCATGGGTGCGTCCACTATCCCGTCAAAAAATATTTGCAAGTAAAATTAGGCAGATGGCCCCAAAGTTCCCAATTTTCGAAAGGAGAATATCCTTCCTCAAGAACAGATTTTTTGGAGCGTAAAATTCGTTTGCCAATATGTATTTAATTGTGTACCATCACCTGTTTAGTCTACATCTAAAAAGTTGGCATTGGACATGGAATTTGACCCCTGTGTCATCAAATAACAGCTTTGGAAGTTTGTGAAACAGTTTATTTTTACTTCTTTTAAAGTTTTTGCTTCTTCAAATCTTTCCACGATCGTATTAAATAGGCTAAGTTCCTTGGTCTCATTTAAGTCGAAAAAAGTCACTCATCAATGTTACTCAAAATTTTTTCGTTATAAAACTTGGTTGGTCGTATACCGATTCCCCAAAATCTGATACTATGTTCGCCAAACATGATGGTGTATCAACGTGATTTGGGGGCAAGTCGGCCGACATACTTTATTTCTAATGTTCTTGGCCTGGCGCCAAAATCTGTTTTCTGACGTCACCGACACTTCTAAACAATAGCACACATAACCTTAATATTCAAATTAAATTGTATAGTGTATACAATGAGCTAAATATTATAATCGCTCAATGCTACCGAAGACATGCTTCTAATCCTTAATCTTGTTAATTTGTAAGGTTGTCTGTGGTGTTGTAGGTAATTGACAGTGTTTTTTACCCCACATTTGCATAATCAGCCTCCACTTCTGGGACACAGGCCATATGTATGGGTATGAGGTAGGTAGGTATGACAGGGAGTGGGCTATAATCCATCACGCAAGTCTAGTCCGGGTTGGTAGATGTCACGTCTTCGCTTTCTTTATGTGGCGCCGTTACTCCTGGGCCTCCAAAAAATTACATTTAAAAAGACCATTCGTCTGAAAGTTCTGACAAGTCTTTCGAGACCAATCACTCTTTATTACTTGCCCTTTTAAATGAAGCTGAACTTGTATGGAATGTGAACACAAACATAAACAATATAAACTTACAACGTTTATAATGAAGGAAACACAATAAATGTCTGCTTTGTCTTGGGAATGCAAATATGGCGAGAATGCGTTTATTTGTTTGGCGCGTGCGCTGGATATCGTGACAACTAGTCCGATAGATCCATTATAAAATACTTTTTATTGTAGGTGTCTATTTTGTAGAATCAAGTGTATTCACGATTTGGATTCAATCGTTTTCTGAGAATCAAATCACTAATAACCCCTTCATTCCATAAAGTATCCAAGATCTGATAATATTTATTGAAAGCTCTTCATCCATCTAGCTTAGAAAGCTTTAATTTGTGATTTAACTACGTAAAAAACAAATTACAATCCTCATGGCCCTGCATAAACTTGACATGGCATTTAAATATGGTCATCAAATAAAAGAAGATTTGCCGGAATTCAATCAAAAGATAGATCCTACTGATGCCAAAAAGACCCGCGGACTATTATCATAATATCTTAGTATATATTTACCGGACTACCACCGGTCTGAAGGAAGTAGGTCCAACGTTCCCAAAGATTATAGTGGCGTAAAGAATTCCATTAATGTCGCTGGTCCATTGACCGCTGACTGGACCCTTTGAAATGTATCGCGAACTGTGACTCACACGCGAATGCTTTTCTTTTGAATCATACACGGCGCAGGATTTGTGAGATGATGTTGATTTAGGTGCGCGAATGAGTAAAACAAAAGAATGTTTGTTGAGTAAGGATGATTGTCGTTTGCATAATTATTATGTTATAGGTAGGTGGTGCCTATTGCCATTTGAAATATTTATAATCGAACTGGTTGTCGTGGGTGCTTTCTAAAGAAAAAGAAAAGAAAGAAAGAAAACATATTTATTCAGCACATGCCAGAAGTGCACACAACAAGCAATAAAAATAAAAAGAACCTAAAAAATAACAGAAAAAAAGGAGTGTGCATCTCACGGCATCTTTCTAGAAATATAATGGTTCGATTGACTTCTAAGGGACTACCCACTGCAGGACCAAGGCTAGGCGTCTCACCTCTCTTTCCATATCTCTCTTTCTAGGAAAAGATTAGTCATTTAAGTTCTACATTTAAAAATTGACCACCAAGACACGTGTACATAGTAATCGATCAAATGCCATCATGTTACTAGTCCAAAGGTTTTACTGAATCCGAATTATCCTCAAAGAAGGAATATTCCATGTAAGGAGAACGATGACCTCGTAATGAAGATTTGGAACACATAGACAATGGGATCTATCGGTACTTTTTTAAATTGCTGTTCGTGGACATGGGACATGCGTGTACGATGCCGTTTGAATTTTAAATACTATCCCAAAAAAATATTTGCGATGCCAGCTTTTAGTCTAATATGCTGGCAGGGCGTAATTATGTTTTATCATGATTCGACTAAATGTAGATATCTGGTGACAGGAAAGATTATGAAAATTGAAACATAATAGATAACACACGTTCTAGTGTAGGACGCATTTTTGCATGTTCAGCATTTAATAATACGTGACGGAATTCATGACCTGCAGGGCTATTGCGTATCTTTTTAAATGTCAGTGGCTATCATAGTGTCCATCGATTAACTGTCAAATGGTTCAATTTTGTATCAATTTACCAAACCATAACCATTTGATAGTTAATCGATGGACACTATGATAGCCACTGATATTTAAAAAGATATGCAATAGCCCTGATGCCCAACAATATTAGAATGTGTCATCCATAAAAACTTTATTCGTATAAAATGCATCATAACAACAAAATATTTCGCAGTGATCCAACTCATCGGTTCTTCCTTCCATCGGTTTATATTTTTAATCGGCGTGAAGCATTACCGTTCATCGGTTGCCGGTAATATAGTTAGTGGAAGAGGTTCTTAACCTTTGTCTGTGGTAATGACTAGAAAAAAGTTAATGACTAGTTAAGTCATTCTGATAATCGGTACACTTATTTCAGACTATCGGAATAACTCAATAGATAGTTACTGTTGTTTACTGGCGGAGTTTTAAACTTTTTGTGATGGATATAGATTAGTTAGTTAAGAGTTTTGTAATCGTTCAGTTGCTATTACCTATGTATTTAGCATTTCGTGTTACTTAGTCAGTTTTCGATTTCAGCAGACACATTATAACACGTGCATTGACTTATATATTTATCAATGAACACGTGATCATTTGTGTACGTAAACTATCTAAGATGAAGTTGATACAGATAAACCCCAAAAGTAAATGCAATACAAAGATTTTCTTTGAAATGCATGAGCATCAAAGCAAGAATGAAACGGTACCAAACAAAACTAAACCAAAAGTAAATCCCTGCACTCCAGATCAATGCACCCCCGGTTCCATAAATAGCTAGCGCTGTTCTACAAATATATTAACATATAGGCACGCACGAGTGTATATAAATTAATATGCCTTTACTTTTTTAATTTCCTCAATGAGGAACAAAACAGGCAGGGCGCATAGTCGCAAAACTTGACTTATTCGTGATTTAACACGTTCCAATCCAATGAAGGTTATTTATTTTTGTGGTAAATCCACTGCGCTGAGGTTTTTGTATTGATTTTGTAGAAAAAGAGTCGTGTTTTTAGAATACCAATATAAATGAGAACTGTTGCGATTAGTCATAGGTCAATAATGCTCTTTTTTAAGCATTTGTGGCGTTTACTTTAAACGTAAATTCGTGAAATAATTAAAGTTACGACGTCAATGTGCCTGAAAATGTACACTACAAGAACGATTAAGAATTCATACTGCCTACCACCCTCATAAATAAAAGGACCAGCAAACACAACACAACAAGCCAATATTCATCAAATTATTTTCTTACAGCTTTTGCATCTAGAGGAGTAAACAAACACAAACCGCCAAAATGGACGCGATCAAAAAGAAGATGCAGGCGATGAAGCTGGAGAAGGACAACGCGCTTGACCGCGCCGCCATGTGCGAGCAGCAGGCCAAGGACGCCAACCTCCGTGCTGAGAAGGTACGCGACGCGACACACTTCACCGTTTATGGTTAAAGGGCATCGTGTGCACATTGCTTTATGTGCAGTTTTAATAGTCGATTATTGGCAACCCAGTTACATACATCACTATCAAGTTATTACAAAATTAAATAACACCAGGAGCTGTGTTCCAAATTCAAATTGACGCAAAGACCTTCGGGGTCGGGATGAAACAATCATTTGTTTTGCAATTTGATTTGATTGTCTAGAAACTAATAACTTTCAAAATCGATGCAAGAATAAGATAACATAATGGGTCTGATATTCATACAACATTATTTACATATTAATTATGAAATACATAAGTTATAGCAAACAAATTAAGTAAGTTTTAATGGCAGATCTATAATCGCGTTTTTTCTGTAAAACTTTTTCAACGAGTTTTTATTACTTTGTTTCAAGCGTGAAAAGTCTTTTGTTTTTACAAGTGCAATGCAGGACACTGAACTTTACAAAAACACATTCAATACTAATTAATTGCAAATACAATATCACGTTGAAATCTAATTTCTAAGTAGTTTGAACACATATCCATTACAACTTACATTTTCTTGACTTACGATACAGGGTAGGCTCACCGTGGATATGTTTGAGACAATACCTACTGGCTGCATAAAAAAAAAATATCTGTACCTATCTTAAAAAAAAACAGATTCGTAAACAGCAGTAAATTAAGAAATTCCTTACTTACTGATTATTTAATTGCAAGGCCAGTAAATGTAATTATTTAGCTTAATAATTTAATTTAAAAAATATGCGTACGATAATATTTCTCTTTTCGTTTCGCTGTGTGACAGGCGAAGCCTTGACTACGGTCGATGTGTCAGGGCTAAGGACACCAACCTCTGACAACTTAGATATATCTGTCTGTTTGTATGTATGTTGCTTATTGCATTATGTGCTTATTCTTGCAGTTGTATAAATATAAGAAGGTATAATTATCTGCATAGGTAATGTAGGCACAGATGCACATTGCCAGTCTGTATGTCCTGTGATATGCTTATGAATATGATTTTACTTAAAAGATGCAACAAAATAAAGTAATGTTTGAATATCCTCGAATACTTTCTGTAATATGAGCTTGCTTTTCTATGAACAAAATAATTTGAAAGTTACATATTCAACATAAAAACTAATATGAGTGAATTTAGTAAAGAAAAGAGATTTTGAAAAAAAATATGTAAGAATCGTAAAATATATACCTACCTACGTTCGAAAACTCGAACTCAAAGCATTTATTTCAATTAGACCATTACGGGCGCCATTGACTTATATATTACTGCGTAAGGACTGGGCGGACGGCATGTTAAAATGACGCCACAAACGTGGTCCCAATAAGGTCTTTCCTAAGCCGAAGTGAACTAGTCCACGATCGGCTCTCTTCGGGTGCGGTCGTAAATTTTATTAAAAGCTTTATTTATGTTCTTTAAACCTCGAAAATGCCACGCCGCTTATACAAGGTTACGTTAACGAGCAGACTACACCAATTCTCTGTATGGCGAACGCGTCGAGCAAATGTTCGGACGACCGTATCTTTAGTTTTTATATCAATGACGGGCGCTTTTGAATGACAGAAAACGAAGCTACAGTCACAAAGTATAATAACTTGTGAAAGTACTGTAGTTGCCCATTCCTCAGCGTCCGATTTCTGTGAAACATACATGCAATAAAAAAAAAATTAGGAGCGTCCAGAGTAAAACGATACATAAATAAACTATACCATTCACATTCAAACACATTCCAGAGTTATGTCAAAGATCTGGTTTGCTATTCACGTAGAACAATACAAACAGGTAGTCAATAATAGAAACACTTTACAATGAGCCGTTGATCGCATATCTTTGGCTTACAATGCCATTAAAAAGGTAGTTCATAGAAAAACACAACGAAAATCTTCCTTTGACTTATAATGCCTTTTGTTATGAAAAGTAATAACGACTTGAAAGGGAAAAAATACAAAAATAACACGGATAAGAGATAAGTAGGAAAGCCAACATGCTGCGTGATCCCCTAAGAAATGGAATACAAGCAGAACGATGGTGATATCGTCATTCTCCTGCCCTTATCCCAATTTATTTGAGGTCGGTGCAGCATGTCTTCTTCTTCCATACTTCTCTATTACTCGTGATCTCTGCAGTCACCTCCTTTCTCGTCATATCAGCATTTTTTTTTTTGGCGGGTGTAAAATCATCAAATAACCCCTCCCGCTCTTGGGCAGAGCGAAAGGGAGTATCAGACTTCTACTTACTTATAACCACCCATGGTCCTTCTTAGCCCTTCATGTCGAGGCCGCGGTATCTCCTGCGAACAACCCGCAGCCCCGACGGGAGTCATATCAGCCTTAACATAGTTCATCCATCATTTCTTTGGTCTCACTCTTATAGCCTATCTACATTCATACTCAAATTAATAATAACCATGAAACCTTTGATCAACCAGCAAACTCTGGTATACAGTATTGATAATAATGTGCTTCTAACCTTCTCCTAGGCCGAGGAAGAGGCAAGGCAGCTCCAGAAGAAGATCCAGACCATTGAGAACGACCTGGATCAGACCCAGGAGGCTCTCATGCAGGTCAACGCCAAGCTTGAGGAGAAGGAGAAGGCTCTTCAGAACGTGAGTACTTTATATTGTCTTGTTATTGAGTTAGGAGCCTGATGTTGGAGTCCATTGGTTTTAATGTCTTCAGTTTATGGTAGCAGTAATTGCAAATGAAAATCGGGATTTTATAAAGAATTGTAGGGTTTATTCGTAATGAGCGAATTTTAATACCTATGGAAACTGAACGGGATTACTACATCTTAATCGTGTTCATTTGTTGATGTCAACATTTTCAAACAGCGATGGTGATTGGTTGTGACACCAATAGTTTTTGAACTACGCCTTAAATAGTTAAGGCGTCTATCAGCACAATATTTTGCGTGCATCGAAATTGTCTACTGCAGATTTAAAACGATTAATATTATTATGATCGTGGAGGAATTTAAAGTAAAGTTATGACATAAAACATAATTATGTTATAAAAAAAAACTTGTGAAAAAGTTGAAACTTCTCCCACAATATAAGGCGAGGCCAGATAGTACCACCCCAATATATTGGTTGTCCTAAGAATCAAGGAATAAACCTTGATTCTTGATCCTTACTTGGCAGTGGTTAAAGTTATTGTTCTGATCTTCATTGAAAAGTATATCTGTCAGAGGATCATCGTTTGATCTACAAGTGTATTCATCCAAATCATGGACACACTTGCTAATCAAATAGGATACGACTTCGTTCCACTTCATTACTTAGTATCGTGACCGCGACCCACAATGTCAGGTGATGTTTTAGCATAAAACGTGTCGATTTCACCTTCATTGACCATTGTGTGCACAAATAAAGAAAATAAAATACTGATGTATAAAGCCAAACTTAGAAGGTAATCGGAAACGTTGAAATCTATCTAACTAAGTATATATAATATGGATCTTTTCTGTCAAGTCCCATTAACGTGAAATAAACATGTCAATGAAGATTACTCGTTTCTGGTGGATAAAATCTTTAAGATCAATTTCAACAGAATTGTCTTATTCTTGACTACCTTGTTGGTCTTGTGGTCGCAAGTGCGACTGCTGTCCATAGACTGGGGTTCGATTCCCAGGGCGGGCAATGTGTTAATGGTTTTTTTTCCGTCAGGAATTTCTCAGTGCCAGCCACGGAGATTAGTTTTGTGCAAATGTGGGTATTCTAATACTAATATGGGTACACTTCTAACTAGCTCTTCGGGGATTACAGGCGTGATGTTATGTTATGTCTTATTCTTTTCGTTTCCAGCTGTCGAATGTTTTAGATCAAAGATTTGAATGTTTTACGTCATTGGATATAAATTTATTGATGTTCCTAATTCAAGAAAAGTAAAACCTAAGAACAAAGCAGAACCCTGCTAATTAATTTCCAGCAAAAAAAAATGCCATACCGACTATAAACAATAAAATGATCTCACCACAATAATTAAACAAAGATAAATTAATTTAGATCACGCATGTGTCAATAATGAAACAAATGAATATAAAGATCATGAGTTGAGCCAAAAACCTTGTCCTATTGGCAGAGACAACAAGTGACAATACAATCAAATATCTGAGTGATGAACATGCCGATCAGTTGAATGGTCGACGATGAAAATAATCATCGATATTAAGAAGATATAATAATATTGATACGTCGCTTCTCTACCGAAATAAACGAGGAAGGAGAACATGCGCCATTTTGTAGTAGTCATGAATTATGATTACTTATCAATTACTTTGGAGATGATACGGATTAAATTAGGAACCGACTCTACCTAATTAATATATTTGATTGTCTATTCTAATGACCAGTCAATCTACTAATTCAATAAAATATATTATGTGATGCATATTATCTCTTACACCCGTGTTTGCAAAGCAGTAAATGATTTATTGTGGCTTAACCTAAAAATATGATGCAGGCGTGCATTTGAAACGAAAGCAAAAGTCATAGTTAATTTGATTTATTGCGTTTTCTTCAGCCATCACCATTACTTGGCAACCGTCAAGATTTAGACAAAATAAAAATGACGTCTTAGTATTTTAATAGAGTTCCAATAAACACGTGTAATAACAGATGCCCTGTATCCCGGAATGCGCGCTGTAGGGGGCTGCGTTCAGTGCGCACCGAGTTATTTTCAGCGCACGCCGCCTAATATGGGCCCGCTGCCCGGTGTTTCAGTAAAAATAGCCGCTGGACTCACCCGATACGTCAGCCACCTACATTAGCTAAACTATGGAATTTTACGAAGTGTTAGAAACAATTAAATGTCGATATACGAATTCATTAGAGAATTTATTAAGTTTGCACTAGGAACATTGAATAAAAATATCTTTAAGCTGTTTCAATTAAATTAAATTGATCTCCGGAGTTCAAAACAAATAAAAGCTAACAAATTGAAATACCAAAACGTTTAGGAAACATTTGAAGTTCCCGCGTCTAACGATAAACAAATGAGTACAGCTCGGTGAGTAAAACAGTGCTACGAAAACAAAAGATGGCAGCAAGTTAGGTGCGACTACAGCGCCCCGGTGGTTCATTTGGCGAGTCAGTCAGTCAACATGGCCGCCGGCGCTGCGCGGCCGGACGGACCGCGCCGAGCGTAGTAATGTCCGCGTCCGCGCCCCACGCCCACGGGCGCACCCCCGTGCGGCGCAGGGGGCACCAACACCACCCGCGCCTGCGGGGCGACCGCGCACCCGCCCCCAGTGCGCCCGCAAACACTGATCCGTCCAAACAAGTGACCTTACAAACAGACTATGTTGTGCCTTGTGTCAATAGTGTTAGTGAATCTCAAGCAGTGACAAGGACGAATAGTGACGATGCACTTTCGAATCAGAATAATATAATCGAGGACTATACGATTCTTGACGATGAAATTGATTTTGAACCTAGAATAAAAGACCCAGAGTCTCTTGATACCTCGGACGATGAATTTTCGTTCCGGGAAGAGCGAACCGCGGGAGACGGCGCTGAATTTATTACGGCTGTCACCTCAGATATCTCAGATGATGACCCTGAGACGGCAGAGCTTGCAAAGCTCAGGTGTACCAGTGAGTGCACGGAGGTTCTGGCAGAGAGGGAGAACAGGCGGAGGCGAAGATGCGCCGACTATCCTGGTTTGGCGTTCGGCAGTTCCATATTCTCTTCGGATACTATGATGAAATTTTCAATCATCAAGAATGAGTTGCAGAATATCAAAAACACTGCACTGAAAAGGGTAATGTCCTATGTTATTTAAGCTTCTGTTCGGTTGTGTGAGTGAGGCAGGCGTGGGCCAAATGCGCACAAAACTATTTTTAATCGCGTACCGTCGGGAAAGCGTTGAATCTGCTCCACGAAGCGAGTCAGAGGCAGCACATCTCGCGCGTGGCGATCAGCTGAGCCACTGACATTCCTTTTGACATGTTTACTCGGACGATTACACATGCCGCCGCTAGATGTCGTTGCTGTCGAAAGCCGCACGTGGCTTTTATCTGCTAGCCCTTGCCCTTATTTTCGAAACAAATTATTATTTTTTCATTGAGTTATCGCCTCTGACAATTTTTTTTTTCTGGCTTGGCTATGTGTAGATAACTGAACTTCTTCATGTGATTATGATTACACAGATATTATGTGGATTATCATTTTTTTCTTACCTATATTATCGTTATTTTACAAAAATCTAACTAGAATCGTTAGACGATAAGCTCGAATGTACAAAGTAGTAGCAAAAACTATTTTAGGACGACACAGACAGAACCGTCATTATCATTTTTATCAAAACTCTTTAAGAAGAAGATAGGTCCAGTCAATTAGATAATAGACTCGTTAGTGTTTACTCAATAAAAGTATATTTATCACGTTTCTACATTCCGCATTACATTCTGTTCTTTACAACTTTCTAAATTATTCATGAACAATACGCGCGATGGGCAATCGTATTTACAAGGCGTAAAATTTCGAATTGATACTGGAACATAATTATTGAGTCAATGATTTACACGAACGGATATGAAATTGTCTGAAGCCTATTACTATCTGGAATCCAATTACCTATAAATTATAATTACATATCTTGTTGGAATATTTCTAATGATAATAAAACTTAGGAAGACAACCTGTGCAGTATGAATAATGTTATAGCATGGAAAAACATTATCAGCATCAGAATATGTCCAATGGCTTATAAAGACCCAGTCAAGCCTGAAACACAAGACAATTGTAAAGAAAAGAAATCTTGATTTAAATAATACAAGTCTGTAACTCTGCACAACCAATTACCACGATGAATATTCTAATGAATGTGGAGTACAAACGAAAATGAAAATAGAAAGTAAGCATACACTCATACTGAGACGAAAAACGCTTGAAATGGCTACATAAACATTAGCAATTACTGCCATTTTAACGAACAGACACAATCATGTCTGTTATTTAACCACGCTTTTTTGTGATACAACTGACTTGGTAACACATTAACTTCGAAAAATTGTAATGGTAATGTATTACTTGTAGAATAATGTATATTTACACCTAAATTGAGCACTTTATAAAAGTCAAGAAATTACTTTACTTACTTTAATTTGTTATTTTCATGCAATGATAGAACATCATCTGTCTATCTCCATTGCCATAATATGCTGTGAATCAACGACGATTTCTTAAATTACGATGCTCTAGAATCTGTCGTCTTCATATTTTTTTAAACGGTCTCTTATTTTTCAATGACTATACTTTACCACTCCTTGTGTTGGGGACACTGCATAGTTTATTTGAAAAACTGGCGTTTGTTCAATGGAACCCTTAAAAGTATTATTCGTGTTCAATGCGCATTTGGCCAATTTTTCATTACTCATCAATATCGTTGCGTGTTTACTCAAGATTAGGATGCAAATGGTGCGATTCACATCCGATACTGAAACTCATATCCCGTTATGCTCAAAACAGCGGTATATTTGACCACACCAAATACCTAAATTGAGAAGTTTATACTATTGTTCAATTGTTAACAAACTGCAGACGGATACTTTCACCCTGAATGTTCGTCAGTGGATCGTTCTTGTGGTATCTAGTTGTTCACTTAAGTTTTAAAGAAATATGTAGAAATTGAAGTCTTTAAAGTAGGAGTATTATCTGAGGTTACGTAACACGTCCACTATAATGACTTTAATTGTATAGTAGGGGTGACCCAGTCAACACTTCCTATTCCTAAGTGTTGCTCAAATGGTTCTGTATCAAAAGATACGGGTACTGGGAGCTAGGAAGTCATCGGGACAAATCTCGGTTGATGGTGTGTAAAAAGAAGAGTATTTTTGAAAATGCGGTTTGCATTTACCAAGACCTTTAATGTGATACTAATTGAATTAAATTAACAAACGGCATTCTATTAATAAATGATTGAAGCCGTTTCGCTCATCGTGTTCCGCCTACTGTACCCAATTGTTCCACAATTATTATACTTACTGCCAAATTATATGATTTAGCATGTTCTGTTACAGTACATTGTGCCAAAAAACCACAAAGATTGTTGTAATTCACAGAAATTTTATGATTAGCTCGATGTTTTATGTTTTCGCGAAATGTGATCTCATTTGCACTTTTGGGTTTGGTCAACATTCCGAAAGCATCAATTAGTCGTATAACTCCATAAAGAACTCAGTCATTTGTAAAATAACGTGATTTATGTAATTCAATTAATGGTTCACGTGGCGTAATCTCTCAATAGTCTACATATGTCCATGTACGTCACACAGCTATTCAGAGTGCCTGAGTGGCTATGTATCATAACAGGAGTATGTAATTACATTGCGTTCGACCGTATGGCCATGCCCATGTATGTAATATGTATGCTATAGCCTTCAGGTACTTCAATAAGTTATTACTGACCATATGGCAGTGACGGTGGGTGACCAACTTTCTACCAACTATGAATAAGGAAGTATCTCATATTGGGGAAAAGAGGAATCACAATAATCTGAGGATGTATTGATTACTACTGATATTACAAAAGCTTTAAAAAGTTTACCAAGAATGGCTAATGATGTCATTTCTCTCGAATTTCCTCAAATATTTTTTGTAGAATAAGAATTGGTTGGTGTGACCATTTTTTATCTCATCTGAATCGGAGCAGTTGAGCTAGAGATTATTTCGACATTCAGTAAAAAAAGACAGATTCCACTGAGTACAAGATACCGTATACCGTGTAGCTCAAAACAGGCAAGGTCAATAAAATTAGTGCACATGTTTTGCGCTTGTTTTCTGATAAAAAATGAGTCACCTTTGCAGAGGTTATTGCTCAGTTAATGTCGCATAAAATTAAAATAACAATCGAGTATTAGAATCATCTATTCATATCCATTGTATTCAAAAAGCATAACGACTGGTAAGTATGAAATGTCGGTCGGTTATTGCTTCTGCTAGAAGTAGACCTAAGACAAGAAAAAATAGGCCCCACACTATCGAAAACATTTCAAATACTGCAAAAAAAAAATGTCTACCTGTGTAGTGTAAAAGTTAAATTCGACCGTATTTATTACCTGAATTTCACTTTAGTTATCATTGGCCTCGTGGGAGTACAGTTTAGCTGCTTTACCGACTGATTTTTTGTTGCAATCGCTCGGTTACTTAACGGAATTTAAAACAGGCACATACTTTCCAAATGACGTCATTTAATTTTGGCAGTCTTGTGTAAATTGCTGTTCACTCGTCTGTTCTATCATTGGCTGCAGACAACTTCCTTTAGTTGCGAAACATCAAACTAGATGGCGCTGTTTATTTCATTTCAATCCGAGAATGCTACTGTATATCGTAGTTTATAGTTTAAATTATTTTATTTATTAAAAGGAATTAGAGCGCTCATGTTGTTATCCTTTCCTCTAACTATTTCGAAATGACCGAGTTCATCCTATTCATGGTAGTCTTCGTAATTCCCATGAATCGAATACAAAAGCGGTAATAGCCCTCCACTAAATCTAAAAAATTCCACTTCCGTAGTGTTTATTGTAAAAGGTCAGTCTACCGTTTCGCCCATCCCACAGTTTTGGGTTTTCTTCCCAAACACCGCTTGTGACCCTACGGATGTAGTTTCCGACAAATTCAAACAGGTGGAGCTAGTGTCCCTGCAGGCAGTACGGTCGATTGTGCTTATCGCGATCGTCGTGGCCGGGTGACGTTTCTGTCCATGTTTCGCTGTCAAAGTCATTTTGAGAATGTCTAATTGAGTGAAATATTAGTTGCTAGAATTCCAATTAATTCCTCGTGATCGTTTACTGATTATTTAGTCAGTGGTATAAGTTAGAAACGACGTTAATTAGCGCAGTTCCGATAAAGTTGCAGCGTCTAGGTTCCGTGGCGGCCATTTTATTCGCCGGCTGTGTTCATTCGTGCCGTGCCCATCTCGACGATACGGGGCAATAACGAGCGGGGCCAGTCAGTTGGCATTTTCGCGAGTAGAGCGGAGGTGTTTCTAGTTTTTAGCATTTAAGCATTCCATTTAAACATAAAAGTGCATAAAAATGACGACAAACATGCAGCAAGGAACGATCCTGGACGTTCTGAAAAGAAAAATGCGTCAAACGAAAGAAGAAATGGAGAAATATAAGGACGAGTGCGAGGAGTATCACAAACGTTTACAAGTGGAAATAATGCGGAGAGAAGAAGTAAGAAAACGTGTTTTTAGTTTGTGATGTGAATTTTGTGAAATGTTGGTTACTATGTGTACCTGTGTTGAGTTCATATTGGGTCATAATATGAGAGTTATCAGTCTTGTACTATCTACCTATAGTGAGTAATGTCCGGCCATACTTAGGTGTGCAAGCAACGTACGCATATTGACCTCTCTTTCGGATTCATCTCAGCTTAATCTCTCAGAAAGAGAAGGCGAATAATTATTCTTTTCGTTGAACACGATTCCTTTCGTCGACTTGAGTGTAGTTCCCAAAAAGTGTTGCTTCTCAGATCTATGCAGGGACGTGAAGGTTTTCTTGAAATGTGTCTTTACATAATTTTATTGGTGCTTGGTTAAGCGCCGGTTTCTGTTACACGTAACAGGTTTCGTTGCGTTGGAGGTCGTATACCGGTCTTTTGTGGCACATGTAGAGCGAGCCGGCTGGATTCGTGAAGCTTAACACCCTTTAGTACATTCCTGTTGTTCGGACGTCCTCGAAGGACCGCGGGCGCCGTGAAGGCGTGTCCGACTTGTTCGCCGTTATCGTTGTATGACGTAACTCCTCAAGCCAGTAATGCTCCTATAGATCATAAACACTTGCAAATAGACAATATTTGACAATTGAACATTTTAGTCCTTGTACAATCCGAAATAGTTGATGACACGCTTGGTGACGTTCCTTGATGAGTAGCCCATAATCTATGCTAGGCTATGTTAGTGATATCTCGTAGAACATTACATGTCTTATCGTCTTAAGTGTATCAAAACGATGATAAGAAAATGTTAAATTGAGATAGCGTGAAAGAGTAATTACTAATCGAGGAAAAAAGTGAACATAACAAATAATGTTTTTTCTAAAGAGTTGTAAATGGAAAACGTTTAGTCAAAGTAGGTACTAGATAGACAATTTTAGTGACACGACGTGGGCGTGTACTAACATTGAGAGCTGACGCTGTTCAAACATTGATTGTTGAGGTCAATATAAAATACTGCTCATAGGAAACAGTTGGAGGAAATAACACTGTTCCTAAACAACAAAAGACAGCAAACCTGCTGATATAAACATAACAATCGTAATAAGGAAATTAGAACAGTCAAAACTTTATACAAGTTCATCATTTTGTACTTCTTCAAACAGCGTGAAGTATTAAACAGTTATCAAATTAGAACTCATTAATTTCCACAAGGCATTGAAATTACACACAAGAACCTTGTACTAAATCTTACTAATTTTGAAAATGTAACAATGTAAAAACGAAAAATGTATGATATGATGCCAGATAAGTGCAACGGAACTAACAACGATAATGATTTCGTTTCATTGCACCCAACATGGCATCCGAAATTAGGGGCCCTTCGCGTGACGGTGTTGTGTTACGATTTATTGAGCTTGCAAGGGCTAGCCTTTTGTGTTCGATGTTCAATAGACACAATGCCACCGCCCTAACCGATCCCACAGAATTTAAACAATGTTATTAGAATATTGGTGAAAGTAAACCATGCAGTGTTTGTGCACCTGTAGAGTTCAAAGTCCAGAAGCACCCAGTAATTGATTAAGTACACGAAAATGATGTCCAACGCTGTCCGAATTCCATTGATCAAAAGGTAAAGGTCGACGAACTTTCCATAAGAGGCTTAACTCATCAATTTTAAAATAGACTCAAGTAAACGTCAATTTGAATTATACTCGAAGTTCAAGGTGAGGCTTGGCTACTGATCTCTAAAACACAGCCTCGACTACGACTAGACACCTATCTATCTTGTGTTCTTTAAACAAAAAATATTTAAGTATCGATCTTTATACTTTTCTTGTCGACTGATTCGCTAGAAATGGAAGTCTTTTTTGTAAAGACTTGGTTAATTGGTGCTAAAATCGCGTGCGAAGAAAAGTATTAGAATAAACCTGATTTAGTTGGCTAGTCCCGTCACGACTATTATTAGCAACCACGCACTGATGACGACACAGGATAAAAGGAGGAGAAACTGGGACTCGTGTGTGCTTCCTCGCGGCAAGGACGCGTGATGTCATCAGCATGCAGTGGCTGAATATAAATAACGTAACGCAAAATGTCCCATGTCTTATGGTTAATTCTTGACACGTATAGTGTTCCAACGTTTAACAATGTCTATTGTACATTGACATTCTTACGACCAAAAGTACCTGTGTATCGGTCGCCAACTATGGAAGCCGAAAATTCCAGTATATTCAACCTGGCTGTGTTGTTTGCACAAGCTTGAAATATGTCGGCATTAACACATTTAGAATTTCCTTATTCAATTATAAAATACTCGTTATTTTGTATCTTAGCAGTACTTTTGGTATTCCAAAACTGTCGGAACTTTAATATAGTAACTACAAATGTTTTTATAACTGATAATTTCAATGTAAACTAATCCAGTTACGGATTAATTCTACATCAAACGTAATGAGCCGACATTTCAGTTACATAAGAATCCGTAGAATAAGTGCATCACTATAAATAGCAGTGAACATAGGTTTACTGAGATTTGTAACCTTATCTGCATTGCTAAGTTAAGGGTTGAAAATTCTTGGAATTTGGGAGACCCACGGCTTTGCCACCAAGCATTATTGGAACCGAAAGAGCAGAAGTACCTTTTTTAGGTTGAAACGTAGCTGTTATTTTAAAATTACCATGTGCGTAAAATGTTTTCATATAGAAAATGTGTGTTATTTTAAGCATTTTGACACCATTGGACTCCAACATAGGGTTTTACTATAAGATATTTTGATTGATAAAGATAAAGATAAAGCCAAGTTTCATCAAATTAATCTTGGTACTTATGAAGATATTATCTTTTCAAACAACTTCTAACCATCTTTTTCCTCAATCCAGGCCGAATCTGAAGTGGCTGCCCTCAACCGACGCATCCAACTGCTGGAGGAGGACCTCGAGAGGTCCGAGGAGCGTCTCGCCACAGCCACCGCCAAGCTGTCAGAGGCTAGCCAGGCCGCCGACGAGTCGGAACGGTGAGTCCGCACCGTAACAGACGACCACTTAGCTTAATGGAGGATAGAGGATGTTACGCTCACTCCATATAAACATACAAGTCCATAAACAAATATAAATAATGCTAGGTTCGAATCCTAGGTTTCAATAGCCACGATTTGTAGTTTTAAAGTACTTAGAAGTAGAAGATGAGTTCTATATTGCAAGTTACTGATCGTAAAGAGTTCAATCTTGTTTTGAGATTACATGAATTTGAAGAGACCATTTTGAATCTTTCATATTTAACGACAAAAGCAAAACTATCGGAAGTACATACAATCTCTTACAGATCTAAACGTTATCTTGTGTCGCGTAAGGTACTGATAAATTCAAGTGAGGAGGATATAACTATGCGTCCGTAGTAACACAAGACAACGACATTGAACCCACATACATACATACCAACCTATTGAGTGGCTTCTTCAAATTCAAAGCTAAATTAAATTACCAATAGAGTATTCAGTTCTATTTTTATATATTGTTGTAAATATTTATCCTTTTATATAACTGTGTGCATGATTGTTTCTATTGTTTTTATTTTTATGCCCATAACCACCATATTCTTGATTATTACAACTGTTTCCACGATTTCTGTCTTTCCTAATCTGTTTTCTGTTTAAATCCATGACCCTGTTTTTTCGATATAATTTTGGGAGTCGTTTATTCGCCACTGAAAATAAATGATTTTCAAAACGGTTTATTTAAGTCATAATAGCCACATACCACATAACGAGTGTTTTATCGATGTTATAACACGCATGTGTTTGACCCCGCACTAACCAGAATACGGAAGGCGTTGGAGAATCGAACCAATATGGAGGACGACCGCGTCGCCATCTTGGAGGCACAGCTGTCGCAGGCCAAGCTCATCGCCGAAGAGTCCGACAAGAAATACGAAGAGGTGAATGCTTGTCCAACGTCCAACTCGTTATACAAACCGCCAATCAAAGTTCCTTTAAAATTTCTCGTTCCGTTACGGTATTTCAGTGATGTCACATTATAAATATACCTACCACGCGTAACTACGATGGAATGTGAAACTGAAAAAGAAACTTCTGTTGGTACCAGTGACGTGTTATTACGAGCATTGTCCCCCGTACCACCGAAATTAGCATATTTTAGCACCACAGTCGTGCCGTGACAATTAAATTAAAAGTTATCTGTGGAGAGGGGGATGTGTTCCATATTCAAATTACTGTGACACCACGACTTATGAACCGTTAAATGCTAGGTTCCATTAAAAAGATAGCTGTGGTTTTCAAGTTTATCTATAACATCATTAATCGCTGTCGAAAAACAAAATGAATACGAAATTGATTTATAATAAACTTCGGTGAATAAATTGAAGAGTTTTGGTGTCAAGTCGATAAGAATATTAGTAATAACACAAACTGCATTAGATTTATGGCATTCTAAAACTTGATAATCTAGTTTTGAATTAGTAATTATTATAAATGCAATAATATATTGAAATTAGTCATCTAAGAGAGACCTAGATTATTGGTTTTAAATGTTAATATTCCGAATATTACAGAAAGCGACGTTGTGAATAAGGTGAAAGTCATAAAGTTAGTTGCAATAATTTTTAAAAGTTTAAAGTATGTAAAATTCTAATAAGATTTTCATTCAGTATGAAAATAAGAGAATAAGGACGAACCAGTACGTAATATTCGGAATTCTCAAAGTTACGTTTGCGTTTTAAAGCAAATTAAAATCCTACCACGGGTTTTTATTTGCAAGTTTATATTGAAACGGGCAATAAACCAACCATCGCACACACACGGCGATGAGCTCACTATTGCTCGGTTCACTTTATATTTCAGCTGTCCGGTTCCAGGTTGTTTGTCGCTTTATATGTTCCTCTCTAGCGTGTTCGTTACTTGCATGTCTTCTAACAAATGGGTTACCCTTGACTACGCCCCCCACCTACAAATAGCACTCGATCATCTACTAAAGTTGTGTTTCGTGGTCCAGCGCCCGTAAGGTCCTCGAGAACAGGTCGTTGGCCGATGAGGAGCGCATGGACGCCCTGGAGAACCAGCTCAAGGAAGCCAGGTTCCTCGCCGAGGAAGCCGACAAGAAATACGATGAGGTCTTTATATGGGAGTTTAGATGTCGTTTGGTTTGGCTTGTCTTGCTTGCAATACGCATGTAATGAATATTTCATAAAGATGCCATCTGTTGCATCGTCTTGAATAATCACATCGCTATCTTTCCATATTTGGTCAATGTGTTTCAGTGTTTACCGAAAGGCTGCTGTTCATTTGAACGAGTCGCGTTTCCAGTGTTGAATTTGTTTTCCTACTTACTGACATTGTTTTCGCCTTCAAAATAACTACATTGATGTTTTTCAACATGCCCCGAAGTGATCCCTTTGTAAAATTCAAAATCTTCCCTACTAAACATTGAGGTGTGAATTTCGAAGTGATATTAACCAAACCCCGCAAATTAACTCGTGTGAGCTTGATTTCGAGTTCGTTACGTCATTGAGCAAATAGTCACGAAATAAAGAACGATGATTCTCGAAAGCGACGTATTATCGCATCATGATTAGATACTGCTATCCATCTACGACGTGTTTTCTTTGAAGAAGTAGTCACCGTGCTTCGATCCCAGATGGTGAGCAGAGCTATAATACGTCCTAATTCCCCTGACATATGACCCTGCGTGGTAAAGTGAAGGCAGTCATAAAAGTCAGCGTCCCAAGAAGGAATCGTATCGCGCCTGATCTTGCTCCGTTCGCCTTATATGGTGGACTAGCCTCCTACGTCGCACATGTTCTTACATAAGCATTACTTCCATATATGTAGGGTGTACTTGCTCAAGACTACGCCGTGACAGACATTAAACCTTAACGAATGACATGTTTGATGGTGTCAATAAAGTTGTGATTACTGGTTGTATAACGTAGTGTGGTATCTCCAGGTTGCTCGTAAGCTGGCCATGGTTGAGGCTGACTTGGAACGCGCCGAGGAGCGTGCTGAGTCCGGCGAATCGTAGGTTTCCAATCCAAAGCGCTAACGGACCACTGCCGCGTTGCGATGCTGACTTTACGCCGAAATAAGAATGACACGAAGTAGTTTCCCTTGCGCGTCTCAGTCGACATTGTTATTTGGGCGTGTCACGCGATACTGGTCGTTAGCGCGGTGGTCCGGACGCGTTGTTTTGCAAGTTTTCGCCTCTGTTCTGCATGGTTGTTCATTTGCATTCTTAACATTCCGCACAGTAACCCGATTTACCTCCATAGGTATTTCTAACATCGGCTCTCACTGTTATTCTTATTGCATGCTCCATTCTAGGTCGCGTTCCAGACGGAAGCTGCACAACAGGACATTAAATTAATTTGCATTGTCATGACATTAATACGGTGCTGCCGGCTCACGCTGTTGATTGAACCGACAGCACTGCTTAATTATAAGGACACGGTGCAGATCAGTGACCCTCGACGTCGCACTCGAGCGTCGCTGCTCTCTATCAGACTAAAACAAGGGTTGCCCCATTTCATGGATATTTCTTATTTATGCAAATGTTAACTATCATGTCCATGTGTCGACTAAACTTCTGTCTTCAGTGTGTGTATAAATCTTAAACGTGGCTATAGGTTAGGATGTCAGGAAATATGTGTGGTATAGGGCAATTTTCGTTTTCAGATATGCACCGCATTACACCAGAATTACTGGCCGTATGCGTGCCGCACATATGCAAGCGCACACATCACCTAACGAATACGATAATGCACTAGATAGCACTTAGATAATTAATAATGTTTTATTGAAAAAAGTAATATTTAGAACTAAATGTTTTGGGACAACCCTCGTTTATTTTTTAATTATGTGAGTTCTGACACCGCTCTCGACTCCCCCATGCTTTGTGTGATCCTTTCTGACTTTGTTGTTTGTGTTTTTGCTCAAGTACCACTGCTTTGCTTTTAGTTTTAGCAGGACATCACCAGGATATTCATTTCTGCACTTAACTTACAAATGTCTGCACTTGATAAATACGTGCACCTGCTACGGACGAAAGTCCATTAACATAAAGTACAAGCCTCGAAAGAGCTCGGTACACAGTAAACACTGGTAGTAAGGTTTCATTTTCTCGAGTACTTTCTACTGTCACTTAGTAATTTGTTGTAAGCCACCTGGCATCTTAAAAACATGTAGCTGAAACATGAAAGAATCATGTGTGCACTTCACCTGCATTTAAACACAAACGTTGTCGCAAAGTTGGACACTTGTACGTAGTGCTGCACTGCGAAGCGCGTCGAGAGCGGTGCCCGGCTCGGTAGAGTAGTATTGTGTGTGTGTGCGTTGGCGTGTACTAACGCTCGGCTGGTAGGTGGCGCGCAAACTTGTGCTGATGGAGCAGGACCTCGAGCGGGCCGAGGAGCGCGCTGAGCAGAGCGACTGGTGAGTACTGCTTGAAGACTGCCGGAGAGTGGATCATGTGATCACTGTTAGCTACCATGCGTGTATTCTGCTCCAGATTGCGATACTAATAAACTTGATGAATATCTGAACACAAACTCAAGTTCTTAGCATTATTTCAAATACATGAGTTACATGCACTTTAAATTGCCTAAAGTAAAAAAGATGAAGCTAAGGTCCAGCCATAAGGCATAATAAGTAACTGTGAAAGGGCTGTAGTTGCCCATCTCAAAGCGTAGACTTCTTGGAAAAGAATAGACAAAAACTCCAGGTGACGAAAACTTAAAAAAATTAAGGTCGTTAACGGTTGCTTGTAATAAATAAGTGCAAAGATAACAATTTGGAGCCGACTGCACGAGTACCTTAACACAATAAAGAAACAGAACACGTTGTCGACTCTCCAGCTACTGCCCTAAGGTTTACTCTTGTTTATGATTGACGATGGTCGAGTTAATGTTTCTAAAGTTATTGGAGCTAAACGAAAACTAAATGTTTTAGAACCTCAAACTTTCGGGTTTCATAGAACAAGAGAACACCTCTGTCGTTGGCAGATTAGAACTGTAGGCATCCACAGGAGACCTGTAGATGTCGATAGTTCTACACGATATTGTTGAATTCATTAATGAATTTGACGAAAACATCGATGCACGAGATCATGCTATAGTAACAGTACGAGTCAGTGAAAACGAGAAAGTCTTAGCTCGATGTGAAGTAATTAAATTGCAAATTAAACTCTTATCTGTATGCGTTTGAATTTTCACTGATACATGCTGATAAATTGTACAATATATCGTTAGTTGCTGAGGCGATGATAATTGTATCGCGCGCCACTCAAGGCTTGCCCACTTCAGATTTGTGATTAAAAGTTGGGTACACCTAAATTCATCGTCTTTGCAACATTGCATGATTATGTTGTTTGATAGCTGCTCGAGTTTCTTATCATTACTGTTGTGATGACAAATAACCCATTTTTAGAAATTCAAGCAACTACCCAAATAGCAAAGTTCATTTAATTTACTAACCTTAATCAGCACGCTTATTTTTTGTTTATTACACTTATAAATAAGTATAATGTAAGACGACATGTTTTAAATTGTCAAATATGTCGGTCACTGATCAAGTAGCCGGTTGTTAATTGACATTGATTAGAAGCTGTTAAAGTTTCGAGTTAAATAGAGCAAATACTTAAATATAATTAGTGTATTTATCTTGTCGAAATATTAAATTGGCGTTTGGAAAAAAAACTGAATTGCAATTTGCCAAATTAGTACATCAGAGAATTACAAAATTTTGCTCTAGAAATTTCAATACTTACTAATGTTTTATTTGGCTTTTTGAGTACAGTAGAAGTTGATTGTTTCACTTTCTGTTCCCCAGCAAAATCGTCGAGCTTGAGGAGGAGCTCCGTGTCGTTGGTAACAACCTGAAGTCCCTGGAAGTCTCCGAGGAGAAGGTATATTTCTGTGATTTTATACTTTTAGACTTATTTAAGCTAGAAAACATGAAGCTAAAAATCCAATCAAAGGGATGATATCGAAATTCCTAGAAATCAAGAAATTTATGATTATTTTAATGATGATATTAATAATGATGGATGAAATACTCCGAATGATGCACCAACCTTTGAAATCATAAGTCAGTAAGTTCCCTAAATAGTCTCGAACTTCATTTAATGGATAAGGCTAGGACGAAGCAGTTGAACTTTCAAGTAATGCTAATTGTATGTATGATGCAAATGAACTCGTGTATGAAGTGTGTGACTGTGATTGTTGTATCCGACACCCGACATAATGTACGCCAAGAGTAACCAAGTGACATTCTATACAGGCCAACCAACGCGAAGAGGAGTACAAAAATCAGATCAAAACCCTCACCACCCGCCTAAAGGAGGTGTGATATCGAACGAGACCCGTTCATATAGCGAGTGTTTATGTTAGCTTGCCTAACTGCATTCTGCTGCATACCTAGTCTAATCTCTGTCTGATTTACCATTCAATGTACCTACCAGTCTTCCGACTTTGGTGATGGTAAATAGGACTTAGAGAATAGTGCGTCCGTAATAACTCGTGTTCAGTTTTCCTCCAAATTGATTCCTCCCTCCTGTTTGCTGTTTGAATGTTTTCTTTCTTTAACAGTTATGTCGCTGTAATATAGTTTTAGCGTACTTATCCGTTTATTTTTACTTTAGTATCGTGCAGCGTTGTAAGTAGCAACTGCAACTCTGCGCGATGCAGCATGACTCAGTTTTCGCTGTTTTGTGTTTTTTTTCGTTAACAAATAATACTCGCAGGCTACGCAAAGAGAAGAGACATACGAGGGTCAAGTCAAAGTGCTGGACGCTCAACTCAAAGAGGTAAAAGGATAGCCGGACCGGAGGATTTACGTAGATAGACGGTTTCGGTTGTAGTTTCGTTTCATGTTCATTGCCATTCAGTGTTTGGGATAGTACGAGTACGTTGGGCCGTGGGCTACAAAAATTACAACTTGACCATGAACCATTTTGAACTAAACATCTAATCATTTTCAATTGTTAAGTTGTCATTTTTGTGTTCATGGTTCAGCTTCGTAAAGGCTACGTTCGTTGGTGTAGGTTCTAGTGTCGAGTGGCTGATGGCGGTTGGTGCTTCATCTATGTATCTATGTACAAGGCTCTCTCCTATATCTGTACCTACCTGTGTATTAATTACTTCTATATTAGCTGTAAGAACTATGCCTGTGTTGTGATTGTACGCTTTATTAGTATGGGGTTGTATATTTGTATGTGATGGAAATACTTCTGCTAATTTTATCCCTGCTTTATTTTAGTCCGTTTCTTTGAGAGACGCTTCAATATTTAGGTTCTTAGAATACTTCGATATTACACAGGACTTAATGAGACTTCTTTTTCCTGTAGTTAAATTTACAAATAATAAGTACTTCTGATGCACATTGTTAATTTGTTAATGCATCGTTTTTCCTGGTATTACAAAGATTTATCTGCCAAAAAATGGACACCGGTTTCCAAGAATTGTTATCCAGTTTCACCAAATGAAGAGGAAAAGAAAGAAAAGAAAAAGAAACTATATTTATTTAGCACATGCCACGAGTGCACACAACAAACAATAAAAAATAAACTAAACTGAAAAATACAGTGTGTGAAAACGGCTGCGCCAAATGCGTTTCAACTAGCCCTGAGGTGGTGAAGTGTCAATCATATTTTCGGGGATTAACTAAGCTCATACCACCTTCAATTCCACAATAATCAGGCGTGTTAGGGGTTCTACCATTACATTGGGTAAAGAGTACATTCACAACATGGCAGCGGCATGTCGGAGGCTTGCCGTTAGTAATCCATCCTGTGTGGCTAGGCTATGGCGACTCGTGACCACGTGGAGGATAAGATACACAACCTCTCGCAGAAACTCTCGCAAGTAAGTTGTGCTCGATACAGAGGGTTCTGGTCGTCCTTACAATCAACTAGAGGATAAATAAAACAGGGAAAAAAAGGGAAGGAAAAGAAAAAACTAATGCAAATTGGGAAAGATTAATAAAATAAAATAGTAAGAACAAAACAACAGGGAAAACGCAAATAAACAAGATCTTTGTAAAGAATGGCAAACATAAATAGGGAAAGAACAAAAAAAGATTTTTGAAACGGAAAATCAAAAATAACTTGAATGCCAATGACACACAACTTGTCCGTGAGTTATATTTTCAATAAAGGTGATTGTATTAATATTGCTCACAAAACTAAAGGACAATTTTATCAATTCAGATTAATATTAGTCATGATTCTGTTATTTGCTATGTATACACATATAATACTAGGTGTTTCCAATTCTAAATAAGTACTTGAAAATATAGATTCTATATCTCTATGGACGACCAGAGCATTTTGTTGGTAATGTGTTTTATATTTATTTTCACAATCATTTATTTTCTATACTTTGGGTAAAATGGTATTTTCGTATCTAGTGTTGTAGTTTCACCACTCAGCACATAGCCGCTTTCGGTAAAGGTAAAATGCATGGTGATTGTGAGGCTTAAATTGTTCATAACATAGTTGTTTTTTACTACTAATTTTTTTGTAAATATATTTTTTTTGTTAAAAAAATTAAGATTTTGAATAAATAAAATTGGAAGTAATCAAAAAGTAAATTCATTGCATGTCTAATTGTCTAGTAAAACAGTCTATTTTCTGATGATTTGACATATTTGACACACATGAAGTAATATTGTGAAATAGCGTTGCAACAATTTAAAATGATATTTATTTTTAAAGATAACGAATTTTTCATTAATCTTAAATGAAAGTTTGTAAAAAAAAAAACACAGAAAATGGGCTGTTTGCTTCAAGATCAGAAGTTAAAATAGACATAAAATGATTTCAGGCTGAGGCGCGCGCTGAGTTTGCTGAGCGCTCCGTGCAGAAACTCCAGAAGGAGGTCGACAGGCTTGAAGGTAATCTATCATTTCGTATATTTACAAAAATATACTGTATGATATTATATTTGTCTCAAGAGACACTATATATAAGTAATATGAGAATCAATTGTAGCCAAATTATATTCAGTGTTTTTTAGAGCAAGGACACAAAAGTCAAAATTATCTGTTTTATGACATTTATTGATGCTAGTTTTCCAAGTTTTCAAGGGTCTCCAGATATATTACAGAATATACAACGTACAGCAGTTTGGTTAAGTTTTAAATTCAAATATTTCACAAGTCAAGTTAAAATAATATGTTTGAATATAACAATGCTTTGAACATTACGCACTTAAACGTTACCATCTCGGCCGTCATTAGATCTGGCTTAACGAGTTATAATGCTGTACAATAGATTTGAAAGCTTTTTTTCTGTCATTTCTGCTACAATCTCAAGCTTATTTTTATATTAATTTCATAGTAACAGTGTTAGAGTTTTATTTTTTTGACTGTGCACAGAATTGTTTTTGGTGAATTCACAAACAATACACCAAATTATATTTTTGTTAAAAGAAAAAACTTTTTGTTAAAAGTTCTTTAATCTTTCTTTTTTTGGTGTTTGTGGCTCAAATTCAATTCTGTGCAATATTTTGTTGTTAGCATGACTTTTAAGTGTCTCCTACTAGACTGCTCGATCCTTTAATGTGTTTTTTTTTTCCGTAATTTTGGCATGGTTTTATATTGATGTTGTTTTTTTGCCTGTGCTGTTTGGTGCAAATGTCAAAATCGGATTTCCTCACAAAAAAACGTAGTTGTCATCTGTCACTTATACCGCTCTTTTGAATAGTTTATCAACAATCTGATTTGCAGTCAATGACAAATATCACGAAAACAAGCGGTGATTTATAGATGGACCCAGTCAATGTAATTGAGAGATTTGACAAAATGGGAAAGTTTCTCTAGAAACTGGGGTAAATGTTGTATCCGATGATTGTACGTTTGGACCAAACAGTTGTTTGTTGTGTGTCCTACTGACCGTGGCCACGTCGCCCTTGCAGACGATCTGGTGTCCGAGCGTGAAAAGAGCAAACTCCTGCAGGAGGAGATGGAGGCCACGCTGCACGACATACAGAACATGTGAACACACCCGCACGCGCCCTTTCCGCTCACTCCCGTCACTTCACTAGCTTACTCGCACTGACAGTGACAACATTAACATCTGTCACTTTAGAGTTGCCACCGCGAAAATTATGAGGCACCAAAATTTAAGCAGTGCAGTGACCTAGAATGAAAGAAGTTTTATTTAATTGACACATTTTCGAACTTCTTTTTTTATTTCAAGACTACGTTAAGTGAGCCGAGCGGGCGCCTAGATGTTATTAGTTATAGAGTAATTGCCAGCCGCTTTTTAATGTAACTTCAAAATCGAGTGTTTGCTACGAAAGCACTGCCATGTGCAATTTTTTTATTTCATCCACAAATTACTAATATTTATGTCCGTATAGTTGAAACGTGTAATTTGTTTTATAGTCATTACTTTACGAGCGTGCCTGATATGTCAATGATCGATATTTATATGACGTATGCAGTCGCTTTTATAGCACTCTAGTGTAAGGTATAAAATGATAGTATCGACATTCCAAAAGGGGTCCAAAAATGTTATGCATTTTACACTCAACATAAAAAGACATTATTTGCATTATTTATAAAGAAATGCACATAGTTTTTGTACAATATTTAAATTGTCTATGGATTTTTACAACAAATTAGTCGCTGTATTCTGTTTCGATAATTTAATAGTTCACTCGAGGGGATAGTGCATACAATACGTCGTATGCTATATTTTTCATATGCACTGTTTGCAATTTATTATGAACTTAATTTACTTAATGTTAGTGAAGAGATTAGATATTTTTATTCAAGAGTGACGGTAATACAATAAATAATGATATTTATAGGAATATTCTTGCTAAATTGGAAATAATTGATATTCTATTATGTTTGAAGTATGATTTTCTCGTGTCATAATTGAGTTTGTTGTTATTTATTTAAATTAATCGATGAATAAATGGCGACTATTCCAAGTTGTAATGTTTGCGCGTTTTCGCTCGCGCTGGCAACACCGCGATGATGCATGCTCACTCGTTTGACGTGTGACGTGCACGCTCGCGGTACATACGTCCGTACGAACGATACAGTAACGTAGGGAATCCGTCTTATTAATATTATCGATTAATGAATTGATAGATAAGTTCGTGAAAAATAATTTAATGATTTTTAAGAGTATTCTAATAAAAGTGTTTATGAATATATATTATTATTTTTAACCCGTTGTATTTTTTTACTAACTCGTGTGTTACCCTGTGGTTTCCCTTCGACTAATGCCCCGACGACGATTCTATCAGCTATAACGTCGATCATTAATGTAATATAAAGTCATCTTCATCATCATTGAAATATAATCCGGTAAACACTGCGGGAAGTTCGGGGCGAACCAAAATTATTGGCACAAAACGAAGAAATGCTCAGTGGCGAGCGGGGTCATAAGTCACGAAGCATTGTACATTACCATGTCCGCGGCACGGGGCATGAGAGGAGCCTGCGCCCTGCACGTCCCCGTAGAGTAGCGCCGTGCTAACGAACGCATGCGAACACAACGCTCTCACGCGTCGCCTGATGCAGATGACCTCATCAACGAGATCGAGCGGTACAACGATATCGGCGACGACATCGACGACTCCTTCGTGGAGCTCATCCCCGGCGTCGACCCCAACGACCGGCAGATGGTCGCCATCCGCGAGGCCGCGCGCAAGGAGTACGAGAGACTGCATCCCAAGCCACCGCCCAAAGAACCCACCCCGCCACCGGCAGAAGTTGCCGCGCCACCGCCAGAGGGCGCCCCACCCGCAGACGGAGCCGCGCCTCCCGCTGACGGAGCACCCGCCGCTCCCCCAGCTGACGGCGCAGCCCCTCCGGCTGAAGGTGCCGCTCCGCCTGCTGACGGTGCAGCTCCTCCTGCCGATGGCGCAGCTCCACCCGCTGACGGCGCAGCCCCACCCGCTGACGGAGCAGCCCCACCGGCGGAAGGAGCACCCGCAGCTCCTCCCGCCGATGGAGCTGCTCCCCCGGCGGAGGGAGCCGCTCCTCCTGCTGACGGCGCTGCCCCGGCGGCCCCACCAGCAGAAGGAGCCGCTCCTCCCGCAGAAGGGGCCGCCCCACCCGCTGAGGGTGCAGCTCCCGCTCCTCCCACTGACGGAGCCGCACCTGCTGCTGCTCCGCCAGCGGAGGGAGCTGCCCCGGTGCCCCCTGCAGAGGGCGCCCCGGCAGCAGCACCCCCAGCGGAAGGAGCCCCCGCTGCGCCCGCGGCAGAAGGAGCACCCGCGGCAGCGCCGGCACCTGACGCCGCTGCAGCACCCGCGCCGGCCGCTGACGCTGCTCCCGCCGCAGCACCGGCCGAGGCCGCGCCCGCACCCGCAGAAGCCGCTCCCGCGGCGCCAGCGGCCGAGGCTGCCCCGGCCGCACCTCCGACAGAAGCCCCCCCAGCGGAAGCCGCGCCGCCCTCTTAAATACGTCGACCTTCTGCTCGTTACTTTCGGACTCTCTATTACTCTGTTACCGCGTCCCGGGTCGTGGTCCCGGTGGAATCTAGTGCGACATCCCCCCGGAGATTTATTTTTTATCTTGGCAATAAACGTCTGAAACTATAGCTGATGGAATTTCTGTCCCCCGTTGTGCCCCCGCCGGGCCCGCGTGCATGCGTGTGAGTGTGGCGACTAACTCCGAGCCGCTGCAAGTGACCGCGCCGCTGTCCGCAGACGATCTAATCGCCAGCAAGGAGGTGTTCCACGAGATCGGCGGCGAGCTGGACTGCGCCTTCGACGACCTCGGGCTGCGCACGCCGGCAATCACACCCGGCCGCGCCTGCGAGCGCTGCACGTGCTGCCACTGAAGTCCCATGGCTCTCCACGCTCATATGCATTTACGTTACACGACAAACGCGTCTTGATATTCTAGTCAATCATTAAACCATAACAAAACTACTACCGAAAGCTTTCTAACTGAGTTTGCATGCTAGACTTCGACGAATCGGATCCTTACACTGTCGACGCAAAAACAAACAAGCTTTATAACCCAGCGAGACCGACGCATGGCTTCAGAATAACAAGGATCTAAACATGTAAGCATTTAATTTTTATTACTACCGCTGCGCTACTGTTAGTGCGCTTACAGACGGATGAGCAGTCAGTAATACATAATGGCACATCATGTTTTAAGCTGCACACAGATACTCAGATCAGATCATCGCCTTACAATCATCAAGCATGAGGCTTTGAGAGAATGCCCTTGCGCAGCACAGTTGCGAGTCGCGACCATACAACACGTCGCACCGTCTGTAACCGCCATTACGCTGACACTAATTTTCCTTACGACTTGACTTAGGAAAGAGAAATATCTACATAAATAAAATGAAATCTAAGACAGGATGTTATATAATTTGAGATTATATGGTGTTATAATGTTTGGGCAAATGCTATAATGTTGTGTCCAATACGCAGACGAACTTGTCGCCGAGAAGGAGAAGTACAAGGACATCGGAGACGACTTGGACACCGCTTTCGTGGAGCTCATCCTCAAGGAATAAACTGGCACCTTCGGCTAGGTTCGGTTATGTTCGGGTCCAACCACGCGGCTATTACCACCTCCCGCCATTTAAATATCCGAATACATCTATTTTACTTTATAATTTTATACTCCTAATTTAAAGTATTAAAATCCATAGCTTTATGGCGGTATTTATTTTCGAGTAATATAATAAATTAATTTATTACTTATGACTGGTTTTATTTGAATTCCTGTAGATAGCACCTTCACTGCTTTATGTTCGAGTGTATTGTAGATTTGAGTAGAATAGAACCTGGTGCGGCTGATGATGTAGAAACGATGTGACTGCAAAATAGACTGCTTTGGCTTCAAACGGCTGTATTTTACTTGCAATCAAAACCTCGCTGTATACAACACTAGTGATACTATTTTTGATTAAAAATAACTTCTATTGTTGGGTAATTGACCTGATTCAACTCATTTGTTTTATCCCCAATTTCAAAGCCTGCCTGCATTGTAGTTTCATTCTGGTAAACAAGTTGTTATAAGCAACTGCAAAACTAACTTCAAGTATGACCAACATGCAACCTTACACATTTATTTGATACAATGCGTTTACTGGGGCAGGCCTTTGCCCAGCATTGGGACAATATAGGCTACAACAAAATGCATTCACTACGATAAATAGGTAGTTATTTGAGGATCGCAGATAACAATGAAATTGAGTCCTTTTCTAATCTAAGAAATTAAATCAAAGGTAGAATAAGTACAGCGTCTGTTGCCAAACCATGCTTGAAAACCGGTCACCCTACTTTAGCCGACTAGATTTCAGTAGATAGAACTGTGACGCTGCTTTTATTGGTTAAGTAAGTAGCAAGCTTCTGTTTGAAGTAGATAAAAGAGTCATTAGAAATCTATTTTATTTTTTATTAAATATATTAAGTTGCACGCAATAAAAGACTATTCAAAAGAGTTATTGGTTAAGTAAGTAGCAAGCTTCTGTTTGAAGTAGATAAAAGAGTCGTCAGAAATCTATTTTATTTTTCATTAAATATATTAAGTTGCACGCAATAAAAGACTATTCAAAAGAGATATAGTCATCATAAGATTACAAAAAAAAATAAAGTAAAAGGCTAAAAGCTGATCTATTGCAAAAGAAAATCTATTTCGTCCTGGATTGTACCCTTTAAAACAATAAACCAAATAATTACTAACTTTCTGTTCTCACCCTGAATGTGTAACTAACCAACTAACATTACTAACAGACGAGGTGATCGAAGAGCGCAGTAAATACAAGGCTATAGCTGAAGAAGTGGACCAGACATTTGCTGATCTGTCAGGATACTAACGCGGCCATGTTGACGCGGGCGCCATCTTGAAAATAATGGCGGGAAAACTGCGAGCGCACTCGGTGGATGTTGCTTCGAAAACATGCCTATTATAAAAGAACAACACATGAAACCTCACAAAATAATACTCAATTAATTAAAATATAAAACAAAGGACAGTTTTCATGTATTGTATTTTATAATGGACTTCATATTCTTTGCACAGAGCTCACGTTGAGAGATAGACAAATTACTTCAACGATAGTTCGCTTTGGATTGGTTGCATATATCTGATATTTTTTAGGAATGAACGATTGATATGTAAACTACTTAGCTAGACGCTATGAAAATATGTGAATTCTATTGGTAGAAAAGAATGTCATAAATCGATGGTCATAACTGTAGGTACCCCGTACCAGTCACATCCAGTAGTATCCAGTTTGCATTAAAAACCTAAGCTCGAACGAATTTAGGGCGCAAAATAATTAATGTGTTAAAGTTAAGTATGACTGTTCTCTGACTAAAGAGAGTTTACGCTTAGGTACTTATGAGACTTTCTTGCCAACTGTTTTCTGCCTTACTTTTTAGACTTCTGGGAAATACATTTCTTTCTAAGATGTAAAAAATTTTAGTGTAAGTATTTACATTCAGACGCCTCTTTGCTATAACTGCGATCAGGAGCAACAAACATTCAGAAATGTAACAAAATGTTCAAGTTTAAAAAGCCACGTTGCTTTTTGTTAAAATTATAGAGAGAAACATTTGCATAATTCAAAATAAGGATGTCCAGAATTATCGTTGTTATCAAGATGTCTATTTGTATAAATATTTTTGAGAATTATACAATATCTAGTGTAGTGGTGATTAAAAACTACCCATCATTCAAAATAATCATGTGTACCTAAAGTCATTTAATCAAAATTTTTAAAATAGGTCAGATTAATTTTAAATGGGATGTCCCGAAACATTTTTGGGCTTATTTAATCTAGTTAGGAACTACAGTATCTTGTCTATGATGGAATGCGAAGTCTTAGCTAAACAGTTTCATGTTATTCATTATTTTAGATCATCCGATTGCTGTCCAAATATAAGCAGTGGAATCAATGTTATAGAGTTGAATATAGCATACCAAACCATGAGTCAGTGTTAATTAAGTAGCGATACACTTAAGCTTACTCGAAATATCTTACTAAGCATTGCAAACTGCTTCATCTGAGGTTGTAATAAACAAGTGTATATCGGGTTGACAAAAATGGATAAGAATACACATTCGTCTTCATTCTATTCTTAAAATAAAATAGAAAATGTCACATGAAAATAATATAACATGTAACGTGAAACTATCGCTTCCGTTCCTTGATAGGCATTTTCGGAGTAACGCGCTCTAACGCCCTCGTAAACTGAGTTTGTGCAAAGAAAATTATATGTAATAGATACAGCTATTTTATTACTTCAAAGCTCACTTTCATGTAGCATTGAATGCGCCTTAAACACTGCCGAAGTTTTGTGTATCTCCGCCGCGAGTTTTTACGAGAATCGTTTTTTATGATGTGTAAAACATAATCTTATGAAATATGTAACGAGTTTTTGTTTGTGTTAGGCACTATTAATGTCTTGATCACACTTTGAGATACATCGAAGATAGAATTTTATCTGCTATCCATAAATTATATTTTGGTTTGCAATTAACAAAGCTATTGCCTGAGTATGCTATCACAATAGGTTAAGGTTTTACCAGTTTTTGATCTAGAAAATAGTGTTATCCATCCAATCAAAGTGTGATTAAGACAGCGAATTACACACAGTCTTATGATCATTAATAAGTTTGAAAATTTTGTACTTGTTTGTACTCATTTAGCTTAGATTTTGTACGGCAATATTATTGTACAGACGCCAGCATATCAAGGTACTACAATCTGACAAACTTCTTTAATAGATTTTCAACTTTATTGCTAAAGTATTAGGACCAAGGTTTTTGGGTCGTTTGATGTGCTGGTCTTTGGCTTTCAATTATAATTGTATCTTCTATATGCTTCATACTTTCCGTAAGTCCCTTCTTCATACCAGTAAGTCTTTCTATGACAGCTTCTGAGGAAGTATAACTGCGCTTAAAACTGTTCACTCTTGTAAAATAAATTTATATTAAATCTATTTGGTGTTTTATTTTCGCTAGCAGAGAGTCGGTATTCCAATGTAGCAGCAGCACCAATATGCATAGGTACACTTAGAAAGGTTTAGAAGCAATTTTTATTTACTGCATTGATTTCATTTTCATGTTATGTCATCATCATCATCTTCCTGCCTTTATCCCATTCTATTTGGGGTCGGCGCAACACGTTTATTTTCATGTTATGTAACGAAATTAATATATTGGAACTCATATCATCATAAATTAGGTCATACCTCAAAGTTGCTGAGAAACTGGCTTTCAATAGAAAAATTTAAATGATAGGTACCAACACCTGCACATTGGGGGAAATATTTAAACGACATTTGGTGAAGATTTAGAAATCAATGGTGTCTCAATCAAATTGTGTGTGTATGTATGTAGGCCCATAATATCTTTCAACAACTAGTAATAGCTAGGGACCTGGCGAGCAAGAAATCTATATGATTTGCTCATGTGGCAGACTATATAATAGCGATCATTATACGATAAGTAATATTAAGTACCGCGTCTGCCCCCATGGTAGCGCTGTGTTGTCAATTGACATCCCCTTAAAAAAGCTAAAAAAAAAACGCGTCCGCCTTAAGAAACCTTGTCAAAATGAAAAAAATCGAAAAGGTAGACATATATATACAATTAAAAAATATATATATATGAAATGCACGCTTGGCAGACCTGCAGTGTTCGTTTAAAAACCATGTGCTGTATCATTTGCTCGTGTCTGCCTCTTTGGCCGTTGTTCATATTGCTTATAAAAAAAGAACATAAATGAGGCAGACACTGATATTCCAAAAGCAGACCATTTGAATTTTTTTTTAATCGACGCTTGAGTCAAGCATTCAATCAACAGCTCTGTGTTTACAAAATATTAATCGAAGTAAATAATGTACACACGCACTCACACACACACACACGCTATCGTTATTTCCCTTTCTGGCACGTTTTCTCGTACGAAAAAGGACGAGCTGTAATGGTTAAAGTCAGTAAGTTAAATGCCTGCCAATTTTTTTTTTAATTCAGTGGTTCTAATAAATCGAATGGACCTAATTAGAGCTACGAGCTAATGATTTAGTAGAGCTTTTTTTACATTTATACATCTACCTCCTGTGATAATGCAGAGTCCTGGATGTCTGCCTCATAAATTTTATTCGTTATTAAAATTGTATTGACCATTAACCCCAGAGGCAGACACGAGCAAATGATTTAGTGCCGACTTTTTTTAGATTTACAGCCCTGTAGCTAAAAAACGCAGCAACATACGACCTTTTATTAATTAAGAATATTTTTTCGTATTAATCCAAACTTTAATGCCTATCAATACGAAGTACGAGCAAATATACTTAAATGCTCGCCAGCAGCACCCTAGCTATTACAAATATGGCAAACAGTTCATAAGAAGACAATGGGTCTAGGTTAGCGCGATAAGGGTCTGTGCTACGTGCTACGCCACGCTACGAAAATGCTACGAAACTTCGTAGCAGTAATATACGTAACGTAGCATCTTACTGCCGCACTCAGAGAGCTTTAATGGTTACTTAGGCCATCACTTAGTAAAGGTTTTGACAGTTTTGTCATACAAAAGTATGTAAAATCTTTACTAAGTGACGGCTTAAGTACCTAATCATTAAATATCTTTGAGTACCGCAGTTAGACACTAATCTGCATAGCCCTCATGTGAGTTGACCAAGATTATGTCTGGACCTTAAAAGAGACTGTTTCTTCTCAGAGCAGTCAGGTACGAAACAGAGCGGCCCCATCTTGTTTAAAAAAGGCATGAAGCTCTATAATCTTAGAATATACAATTTATGTAGCTATTTAGTTACTGTTCCAGTTTTGCTATCGACAATAAAGTAAATACATTGCATTAGCCTCATGTGAGTGTATTAATAGAACTCTAAACATACATCTTGAAATATGTAATAGAATGGATTGTGAGAAACACATCATTATGTTTTGATGTTCCGTTTAAAGAATCTTCATCCATATTTTGTTAGTTTAGTCGTTAGTCTGGTGGTCTCAAGCGGGACTGCTCAGTAAGAGATCCTGGGTTTGATTCCCGGGTCGGCCAAAGTGTTACTGGGTTTTACCATCAGGAGTTTTTTAATAGCAGCCTTTGGGTCTGGATTTGTGCCCGGTTGATTGAAATAGTCTCGCACCTGTTACATGGGACTTATTTAATTAAATATTTGTATTCTTTGTATAAAATACACCAATTTCAAAACAGTCGATGTGCAATATTTATCGCCGGGTACTGTACTTAGTTTGAAGTGCAGAATCCCTGGTTGACAGTTTTATGACGGGTCGGTTAACACTTTGTATGATTAGTCTGGTTGACTGAATTCATATCAACCTCTGTGAAAGGCCATTACCATGGGCGGTCATTCGTATAAGTACTGCTAGTAATAAACAGCCCTCTAATTTGAGTTTCTCAAATGGATTAGTGATCGTAGTTTCTTAGGTAGTTATCAATATCATCTAAATGGGCATGCGGGTTGTTCCCTTGGGATAAACTTCCCGATCCGATAACAGAGTTTAGCGACTGCCAATATAATTGTGCAACTAGTGACAGCTCTCGCTTATAGGACAACGGAGTGGGAAAATTATTTTACCACAGTGGATAACTGGAGATCTCTAAACATTCTTGAGATAGTAGGTAGCTACGTTAATTTATTTCAGAAATTAATTGTTGGTAGATTAACACATTATACGATAAAATTACCTAAAGATGGTTAACAGTTGTCGTTCGTAACCCAAGGGCACGGCTTCAACATGGAAGGGGCCCGCAAGGGCCAACGCCTGTCGAGGCTGCGCGTTGTTCGCAAGGGATACCGCGGCCTCGACATGAAGGGCTAAGAAGGAACATGGGTGGTTTTTAGTCAGTAGAAGTCTAACACTCCCTTCCGCTCATTCCGACATTACCAGTTGACAGCAGGTTTTGACGCATTTTTATTTATTGTTAGTTTAATTCTGTGATTATTTCAGTGACTGAAAAATACTGCAAAAGCGCATGAGTCAATCCGTAACATAGTTGGGAAACGGCTAGGCAGATGATGATGAGTGGCGATACTAAATTGTACGCACCCTGGACAGTTTAGACTGCCACCAGCTTGCTGACTCATCATTATTTTTTATATAGTTCCTACCGAAACGAGGGAGGAGCCCATTTAAAAGCTTAAATTATAAACGGATAGAGTTACCAAAATACTGTTACTGTCTTGGCATGGAACATTCGCATGAATAAAAAGTGATGAATATAAATAGTGATGCATGGAAACGGAGAGGAAGACCAAGGAAACTATGGATGAATTCTGTGAGGAATGATATGAAATCAAAAGGAGTAAAGGTGGACAGAGAAGAATCTAATAAAAACGTCTTGAGCCGACCCCAAGTTACTTAGGACAAGGAAGATAGCAGTAGGAAGATTATAATGAGAGTAACCGATCGCGATAGTGAATTGACAGTTAAAGCGGTTTTAGAAAGTTTTTTTTTAAGTTTTATTGATTACTAGCTGATGCCCTCGGCTTCACCCGCGTGGATGTCGGTCAAATTATACACTAAAACCTTCCTCTTGAATCACTCTATCTATTAAAAAATACCGCTTCAAAATCCGCTGCGTGGTTTTAAAGATTTAAGCATACATAGGGATATAGGGACAGAGAAAGCGACTTTGTTTTATACTATGTAGTGATGATGATTTAGTTTACTACTAACTATGTACATTAATTAAAAACTAATAAATAAACTAACAAGTAACTATAAAAAGGCATAAAAATCTGCTCCTCAACGCTGTCAGCCGGTAATGTGCCCAAAAGACTGGCGGCATTGCCACGTTGTATGGCAACACTTAGCCTCTGTCCAAGATAAAAGCCAGCCCTTGGGTCACGAGAAGCGTCAACAATTTCCTTAAACAATTTTCTTTAGTTGCATTAATATAACAACTTTTGACCTTGTTTTCAAACTGCGATCACTTTGCGCAATAATATAGTTCCAGTCAGTTCATATTTTAAAATAGCGTAAGATAATACAGAAAATTAATTTTACGATAAAGTCGAGTCGGTTCCTGTAAGCTGCACACTATTAATAAGACCATTAAAATACTCTATTTCATTCGGCCGGTCGATCGGTCGGGTGACGTCATGACGAAGGTAGAAAAGCCCTCGAAATAATTTTGTACAGTCTCCTACACCGTACATTTTTCTGCTGACGCTTTGGCGCACAATATCCCGTCATTGTCATGGCACCAATCCTGCAAAGGAAAAATAACATTCACATACACAACAATTCGATACAAAAAATAATGTAAAATCACACCTGTAATCACCAAAGAGTTAGGCAGAGGTGTACCTAATACTACACACACATTTCGCCAGTTATGTTTAGTCTGATGTAATAGGGGGCGAGCCTATTGCCATCAACCGGGCACACCCACACTCCATGGCTGCTACTGAGAAATTCCAGATTGCAAACCCACACTATACCCGACTCGGGAATCGAACCTAGTACCTCCTGCTCACCAGTCACGCTTGCGACCAATATAACAACGAGACAGTCACAAAAATAACTGCTTTAAATGACTGAACGAAGCCCTATAGCTTAAATTAATTTTCAAATCCATCATACACTGTAAGCAAGCAAACATTGAGTGTGCTTGCCCACTCGCACTGTGACATTGCTGCCGGCGCCCTTGAACGTGCTGGGTATTTAGGGTAACAAGTTGATGAGTATCTCGCAATCTGTCGACCGGGACAAACGTACAACTTGTGGGGTAGGCCAAGATGATATTTAAGGCAGTTACTGCGATACTCAGAGATATTTAATGATTACTTTAGCCGTCACTTAGTAAAGGTTTGACATACTTTTGTATGACAAAACTGTCAAAACCTTTACTAAGTGATGGTCTAAGTAATCATTAAAGCTCTCTGAGTGCGGCAGTTAGTCAACTAAGTTTAAGTTGGTACTACTATCATGCCCAAGGTGAAAAGAATGTTCAAATACGGTTTTCCGCACAATTAATGTTCCCGAAGCGTACTGTTTGTTTGGGAAAGCAAAAAAAGAAAACACATCGTTATGACGATCGAAACATACTGCGACGTCCTCAGTCTAAACTCTGGTTGTGTGGGTCTTATGAGACCCACGCTCTGAAATGGACATTCAGATGGTGTAAACCGTTCGGTATCTTATTACCTCTGTCGTCTGTCCTATTTGAGATCTCCGGAATCCAATGAATGAAATATGCTTAGCAATTAGTAGCCAAACAAACATGAATCATTGAGTGGAGCAATATGCAAATAGTTTGCTGTTATTAGTTATAGCCCGATGAAAGCCGCGTGTCGATCTCAATGAGTTCGGTATTACGCTAAATATAGTAGGGGCGGCCAGTCGGAGCAGGCCGGATGGCTCTCGGAATTTGGGAAATCTGCAACACGAATGTTAGCGTCGCGCGAGCAGGACAGTGCCACCTGATCGAATTAGCCGGCATTGACAGCGAGCGTGTTTTTCTATCATCGATCTATCAATCTGCTCGATATTCACATCCGCCGACGTCGTCACAGGTCCGTCTGTTGGCGATCGTGGCAGAAATAGTGGAGCGGCCGCGTGTGGGAGCGTGACGGATGGCGGTCGGCATGTTCGCTGCGATTGCTATGCTGGATCGGAATCCTGGATTTTTGGCACCGAAAATAGTCGGGTGGGAGCGCGGCGAAACCGCGAGGGCGGGCGCGGCGCAGTGCGTGTCGCTCCGCCGTTTGAACAGCCCGCTCGTGAGGTGAGTGCAGGCGCGCGCCGCCACGCCGGCAGCTTGGATACTTCACCAGGACCCGTCTGCGACCACACCCAGCTGGCCCAGGACTGTGCTAGTGACACATCAGTGCCATCATGTGTGGAGTATCCAAGCTCCTGGATTTTGATTTCGGCGGTTCTGTGCTTTCGTTCTGTGATTCGTTGTTCTGTATTTTCTGGCTCGGCTTGGCATATCTCGTGTTTGTACGGCGGTACAGTGTGTATAGAGTGTCAGTTGGGGCGAGTAAGACCGGGCGGTGTGCGTGCGCGGCTCGCGTTTTCCATGGATATGACTCGGGTTTCATCGCGCGCGCGTCCTCGCTGAAAATAGTGAGTCCCCGCGCGCCGCCCACGCCGCGCTCTCACACCGCTTGTAACCTATTTGCGGCATGCCCGAACATCAGTATTTATTTAGCGAGATGAGGAAACTCGCCTCAATTTTTATTTAGCCTCAGTCGTGGCCCATATATCGTGTAATTAGGACGTTCGGTCCACAACTCTGTTGTTTACCGATGTTCGGTTTCCGATTACAGCTCCCACTGTCCAGTTATTTGGACATTGTTGGGAAGTCACTGACATATTGTATGTTAATGATAGTTTAAATTACATACCTTTCAGATTTATATTTAAAAGTCACGTAAACACCACACATGTTCACATGAAACTACTTAACCACCGAAGACTTTTCGGCAGTTAAAAAATCGGAAGCAAAAACACTTAATAGATTATTTCTTGTCCAACCAAACAAAAGCAGTCTTAAGCAGATTATAATAACAATACTACATCCCTATTAATAGATAGTTATTTACAACTGTAACATTTAACATAAGACACGGAATATGAAAGCTACACCTCAAGCGATAAATCATCTTAGGATTAAAGTATGAGAGATGACGGTTGTCACTTGGAGACGTCACGATTACCGGCGCGCCTGGAACCCGGAGTGTTGGCACCTCTTCAAAGCGCCTACTATTACACACAAGCTGAACTATCCCTGAAATTCGGGAGATAGTTACAGTTATAGCTTTTATATTAACTATTTTATACTTCGTGACATCGTTTCGTGTATTCGGATCATCTCTTTTATACGTTGTTAACTTTTAATCGAGTCTCGTTCTTGGCATTGGCACTTATCGATACTTTTTAAAATCTATTGCGCGTATTTTTTTATTTAGTGAACTTTAATCGTTAACGTTAAAACATTTTTCTTATAGAAACATACAATCCCATTACATTCCTTCTCCAAAAATATTCATGCGTCTTGGAAATTATTTCGCTAGGCTGCCCGTTAATCCGCCCTTACACAATGATTAATTACCTGCTACTAGAAACTGTTGCCATCCATCATGTTACACCTGGTCGACTACCCACTCATCTGTCCATTACTTAGGTAGTCCATAACTTTAACCTGAGTACCTACCCTTTGACTTAACTAAGTATCTATGTACTTAACGTTTGTTCTTAAGACGGTAAGGAAATCATCGTGAGGATGTCACGTTCATGTCCCAGAAACAAAAAATCGAAGACGGATTATAGACTAGGTCCACTAGTCCCGCGTGGTAGATTGCAGCCCATTCCCTCTCACGTATAGGAGGCCTGTGTCCCAACCGTGGGCACACTATAGACTGAATCTATGCTCAAATTGTCTGAATGACACAATACAACAACTAAGTTATTGTTTACATTAAGGCGCTGCCAACTTTTGTTTATGACGTTGACTTCTTGAAACTTGAAGCTTTGAAAATGGGATACAGTAATCACAAACATAACTTGTATAAACTTGGAGCAACTTAAACTAACTATAATTATTCAACTGCGAATAATATGTTTTTGTTCAAATCTTGAGGAACTCATTAAAAGTTGAGAGGTACCTTCGGGGTCAACAACCGATTAAAAAAGAAGCGTTCAATTGAACAATTTGATTTAAGATCTATAGATTAGATAGTTAAGTCTCAAGTTCATTGAAAACTTGTCGATACATCGATGAATTAAGTGACGTAGCTAGTGACGCATTGTTTAGGTACTCTGTCCTTGAATTAAGGGTTGATGTTGACACTTTGGACTTAATTCAATTAAGTTTCACGAAACTCTAACCATTTTCAATTCAAATAATGATTCTAGTCTCAATACTCTCTCAATTTTAATTCTATTTGATGAGAATTCCTAGAAGGTTTTCCATCAAAAAGATTATTTATTGAGAAAAGTTTTAAAGAAGTCGTCTTCATTAAATCTTTTGTTGTTTTTTCATTTGAATTCTTTATAAAGTAAATTCTAAGCTTGTTAGTTAGGATGAAACAGCTTTGTTTGAGAATTTAACGCACCATTGGCTTTATTGGATAAATCGTAGGCAATGGTTTCAAATTCAGGAAAATATTTATATATGAAGAAACATTTAAAGAGAAAGTTAGCTAGTACTTAAATAATTCTTGACGGAAAGGAATAAGGCTATAGTTTCGTTTCGTGACAGGCTGTTTAAATAGTTATGTGAAAATATAGAAATGTCCCACTTTAACCCATTACTTATAAATCAAACTTTCTCATTTCATGTAGTCGTATATTCTGTTCTCAATTCGATCAAAATAAAAAGCCTTTCTCATTTTATTAAAGCTTTCGTTCCAGTGCGAGCTTTGTAAAGAATGACATGGATACGGTTTAAATTGAACAAACAGAGTAGGTACAAGATCGGAAAATAAAACCTTGAACTATCCATCTGAACTGTATCTACAATTACTAGATACTAGAAAGAAAGCAACGATGTTTTTTTCTTTTTAAGAACGGATGTCGCTAATGTAACGGAGCGCGATGAACACATTTAAACCACGTTCAAGAGCTGTCAGTGTTATAATTGCTATATAGATTATTGACGCTGACCAGTCTTGATCGCCGTTTAATGGAGAAATTGACCGTTGGGGTGTGCGTTTAGATATTAATCACGAAGATAGCCCCATGTAAGCCATCCCTCTGTTCGCCTGAACTCAAAAGCTGTGCCAACCAAGTTAGGTAAAAGCGTAAACGATACATAAATTAGCGTTCGTTCTAAAATTCCTGACTTATATATAGTTCCCGGCCTGCAACAGCTGTAGAGATGTGAAAACACGGTTATTTTCGTGAACAATATGTCGGTGGCGTTGTCAGATCGCCAGCAACACGTCACTGCGTTATTTTCGCAACTTCGCCAGTACGCCATCGAGGGCGGAGTTTGTTCCGTTTCGTTTAACTCGGGTTTTATAGCGGCAAGCAATGGTTGTAAAATATTGATGGTTGATCGATAAATCTGTTGCTAGGTGTTCTTGTGGTGTAATTTGGTTTTTAGAATATTTACAGGGATTGCATACATTTTACATACGAACATTACATATAATACATACACACGAAGACCTAAAACCAACACACCACAAAACCTAGAATTATACCAGAATGAGGCAATTTAATATATGCAAATATTCACTTCCACTTTAACACCTAAGTACATAAAGCTGAAAAACACGTGCAAAAAGCTCACATTTCATCATTTACGTAACACTCGCGAATAAAATGCCCTTCAAAAACTCTCTAACATGTTATTTCAGTCCACACATGCACTGAGCTACATTTCTTTCACATTTTATAAACAAACTAAGCCATCGATGCTCTCATTATTAAACCAGTCAATACAAATATGGTGCAGCTAGAAAAATATCGGCCACGGTCGTTCTACGAAAAAAGTAATCAAAATTCATACTTTCGTAAACAATAAACATGAGATTATGTAAATGTTTCTTCTATGTATCGATTTTCAGAATAGTTATTATTGTTCCCTCTCTTTTATGATGAACAAATTGAGAAAACAATTGAGTCTATGTGAAAACACAGAGGGGATGGTCTAGAATCAACATGGGAGTATAGGTCGCGTCATGTAAAGAGAACGCGGACAGCTAAGTCAAACAAGACCAATTTATTTTAAAGATCTGCCTTTTACAAAGTACTAAGTAGTTAGTAAAGTTTCTATTAGGATTATACATTAAGACAATAATTACACATAGAACATAATCAGTTAATCATAGTAGCCTAGTACTTCAGCAGGGCTATGGCGTATCTTTTTAAATGTCAGTGGCTATCATAGTGTCCATCGATTAAATGTCAAATGGTTAGTTTAGTACACCAAACCATTTGACAGTTAATCGATGGACACTATGATAGCCACTGACATTTAAAAAGATACGCTATAGCCCTGCTGGACGGGACTATAGAACGTGTGCAACCATTTCCCCTCCACTGCGCTCGAGCGTTCTTTTTACGTGACGGATCATAGATATTCCGTCATTGGAAGACTGTAAGTGTGGGTGTATGAAAGCTTATATCCACCTACGCGAAGATTAATGACGGAATCTGATATACCTTCTTACTTACTGTAATGTAACTGAGTACGAAATAAATACGATTTACGAGTTTCTATGAGCGACGCCGACGTGATAATCTATTTAAAAAGATTTCCCAACGCAATACATTCTCACATAAAATGTGTAAACACAGCCGCCATTAGTGACGTCATACCATAGTTTCACACCCACTCTACAACCCACCCATAGACATAGTTGCTAATATTTTTAAACTTGCCAATACCTAATTCCACCAATGAAACGCTATCAGCACTTGAACCACGTTCAAGAATTGTCAGTTTGGGCTGCGGGTTGTTCGCAAGAGATACCGCGGCCTCGACATGAAGGGCTAAGAAGTAACATGGGTGGTTTTTAGTCAGTAGAAGTCTGACACTCCCTTTCGCTGTGCCCAAGAGCCGGGGTTATTTCATGATTTACCACCCGCCAAAAAAGAAAAAAAAAAGAATTGTCAGTGTCATAAATTCATAATTCTTCTTTTTAGAGCGTCGATGGTAATCTAAATTAGTACTGGGTTTCGAGTTTGGTGTATTAAGTAGCCTCCATCAGTTACTTTTCGAGCAAAAAAGACAAGATATTAATTGTCCTAATTGCATTGGTCTGTCTCGTAGGTCGAGTGGTCGCAAGCGCGACAGCTGAGCGTGAGTTCTTGGGTTCGATTCCCGGGTCGGCCAAGTGGGTTTTTCTCTTTTTTTTTTCCGTGTGGAAAAATCATGAAATAACCCCTCGCGCTCTTGGGCAGAGCGAAAGGGAGTGTCACACTTCTACTGACTAAAGACCACCCATGTTCCTTCTTAGCCCGCGATGCATGTCGAGGCCGCGGTATCTCTTACGAACATACCGCAGCCCCGACGGGACCCGCAGCCCCGACGGGACCCGCAGCCCCGACGGGACCCGCAGCCCCGACGGGACCCGCAGCCCCGACGGGACCCGCAGCCCCGACGGGACCCGCAGCCCCGACGGGAACCCTAAGCTCTTGGACGCAAAATCTGCAAAATTAGTTCTTAATCACTAAAACCAAGCTAAGCCAAAAACAAACAACAAGAAGGTTTCTATTCCCTGTAACACAATTTGCTCCCAAAACTCTCGAAACAAACTATATTGAATTACACAAGTCGCGAGCAAGGGTTGAATTATGTGGCCGATATCAAATTAAGTTGTAGCAAATAAAATTATAACTTTATTGCCATTTGTCTTTTGACACGAACTTTGGATTTAGGAGCGAGTTCGGTGAATTTTAATTTGTGCTTTGTTGGAAATAAAGTTAAAAATTGTTAGGAAAACGCTAAGCTGTGGCTCTATGTTAAATACTGGTATTCCAGTCTAAGCAAATGCAGCTGGCATTTGGCTAGACTGGTACCCGACCCCAACTTGGTTAGGAAAAGGTCAGAAGGCCAGGCAAAAGATATTTTACTTTAGAAACGATACGGCTAAATAGAAAAATATAGATATATGAATTAGGTATCTTGGAAAAGGATATTTTTCAAGATACCTAATTTATATATCTATAGAATACCTAATAATACCTAAAAATATACGTATTTAAAGGTTGTAGAGCTCAGTGAGCTAGAAAGTCGGAATAGCAACTGCATCATATGTAGTATTTTTGTGTTTTATCGTCGTAAAGGCAGCTCTACTAAACTTTATGTGTATGTTATGTCTAGTATTACCTATACGATTTACAAATTCATAACTTACATACTTTACAAGCCCATTGCCTCGAAAGTGTTATGAACTCCTCGAACAGGGGTATGTTTAGCACTAATATTTCAACAAGCCAAGTGTGCCATAGCCCCTTCGTAATTAGGTTGGATTATAATTTAGTATCAGGAATGTAGACCTAATAATTATGCACTGCCACATCTGGCAAGCTGGCAGAGTGCCATATCGAATGGCAGAGTTTAACTTTTGAAATTGGAATAGTTTGTGTTTTTAAATAACTTTGCAGGAATGTTTTAGCTTTTAATCCAGCGAAGTTATAGCTCGTGATGAAGATTAATAAACGTAAAATGTGATGTATTCAGCATCTATTAGTGGCTAGTAACAAATTTTGTAGATGGGCGAAGTAGACAAAATACGTATATTTTCGGTATCTCAAAAATCGCTCATCACTTTCAATAAAAATAAATCACAAAATTGGACGAAATGAATTACTTATTGCTAAAAAAACTTTTAAAAAAATCCAACGAATTGTTATCCTCTTACTTTCTTTTTTTGAAGTCTTAGAAAAGAGAGAGCTAAAAAGCGATCCTTCCTGTTTTTTATTCAAGAATTAGCATAATTTTGCCAATATCTATTATTATTATTATTATAGCTAGCCCATATTGTCCCACCGCTGGGCAAAGGCCTCCTTCCAACTGTCACGATTTCGTGCAACTTCTTCTTCTTCAACAACAACATGTCATCCCGAGATATTACAACACCATAGTTATTACAATCGTCTTCGACACATACCAATATCTACAGGGCATACAATTTTCACATAAAAAGAACTGGAGAAGCCAAATCCACCAAGTCAGGTGTTTCCTAAACATCAAACACAATATCAAGAACTGAAATTCCAATGTTATGAGTTTTCCTCGAAAACCTCTCTACACTACCGAGCGTTCGAAACTGCATTGTCACGATTTCAATTAACTTCGTAGTAGCTACATCTGTAGTATCGTAGCAGTGGCTTTATTAAAATCCTGCTGCACTGTGGGTTATGTCGCATACAGAAAACGGTTTACTGAAATTGATCCGGTCGCCATTGGAACGGTGTATTTCCTAATTTGTCAATGGAGTTTTTTGTGTGAGAGGAAAATAAAAACTTGTTTTTGTTTTTAAGGATTTGAAACGTTTCAGAACAGTCAATAGCATTAAACAAAATCTGCCTATAAAGTTCTTACTGACAGACGCCTCCTCTCCGTGGTGGATTACAACTCACTCTAAGTTGCAATCCACCACGCAGGCCCAATGCGGTTTGGTAGATGCCACGCATCTTCCAATTTTTGGTTCTAGGTCATGTCGGATTTCTCGCGATCTTTTCCTCCCTCATTAAGTAAATAATAAATAGCAAAAGTTTTTACTTTACACGAGAGTACCATTCCGAGCCACCACCATAGTAATTATGATCGTCTTCGAAAGATGTAATCTAATTCAAAATCTTATTTCTATTCCAGGCCGTAACTGGCGTATTTTTTGACCGGACCGTAGAAGACACAAAGCCGCCACCATGGACGCGATTAAGAAGAAGATGCAAGCGATGAAGCTGGAGAAGGACAATGCCATGGACAAGGCCGACACCTGCGAACAGCAGGCTAGGGACGCCAACCTCCGCGCCGAGAAGGTACAGGACTTACAACACCTTAACATTTAGGCAACTAGACAGAAATGTCTCGTAAAGTAAGCAAACATGGTTCATTACCATCTTCTTTCTCTAAGCCAGCAAGGAGGTAGCCATGCTGACTGATCAGAATACAGTAGCTTAAGGCTGCCTGTCCACAGAAGCGGAGCGAGGCTGCGGAGCGGAGAAACGGACAAATATTAACCAATACGATTGCATACTGGGACCGGAGCGAAGATTTTATGCAGTCTAATTGGTTTATTTTTCTCCGTTTCTCCGCTCCGCAGGCTCGCTCCGCTTCTGTGGACAGGCAGCCTTAGTATTGCCTCTCGTTGAGGTTATTTTAATTCATCCCAATGAAAATCGGACTAACTTTACATTACCTCCAAACGAATTCTTTATTCTACTAAAGATTCTGATACTCAAGTACTGACATTAAACATGAATACAAAACTAACATTTAGTTATCTCATTTTCTAAACGGGTATTTAGATAAGTCCGCTGATTTCTTTGGCATGATCGAGGTCAGAGGGACGCGTTTGATGTAGTGTCTTTAAAAACATGTTTCCAGTTAAATATACGTTTTTCTAGTCCTCTTTATTGATAAATCTATTCCAGTCCTAAGAGACTTGTCCCATTTGCACCCACGCTTAAATGTGTTTTTAGTTGGTATTTATATGAAAGAAAAGAAATAGTCCCGATTCTTTGGAATAAAGTTTTATTGGAATGGATTCGAATTAGCATATTTATTGTTTTTATGGAACTCGCTTAGGATCGGGTGGTATTTCCCAGGGGAATTCGCGTCTACCCCTAATTATGCAACCTTCAAAGGGGCGGATACTGCGGGAAAATTCTTTACCAAACTTATGGGTCCCTCAAGGAAGTAATCTAGGCCCGATACTAATTCCAAAATCTGTTCTCCATTCCAGGTCAACGAGGAAGTCCGTGAGCTCCAGAAGAAGCTCGCCCAGGTGGAGGAGGACCTGATCGTCAACAAGAACAAGTTGGAGCAGGCCAACAAGGACTTGGAAGAGAAGGAGAAGAACCTCACCGCCACCGAGGCTGATGTTGCCTCCCTCAACAGGAAGGTGCAGCAGATTGAGGAGGACCTCGAGAAGTCCGAGGAGAGGTCTGGCACTGCCCAGCAGAAGCTGCTTGAAGCACAGCAGTCCGCTGACGAGAACAACCGGTAAGATTTACTCCTAATTAATTTAAATCCTAAAATATGATGATCATCATAATGATCTTGTATTACATGGGATAGTACCTATATACTACGCATATCACATTTTACACTCATTTACTCTTCGAATTGTTTTTTTTATAAATAGACACAGTCAGGAGAACCATCAAAAAACCTATAAGGTCCTTGAGGTTGCTTCGGAAGTGGATTCGCATCCTTAGACACTTAAAAATTTAAGTAAGATTTAAATACACAGTACAGAAAAGAGTAATTTTAATTAATACTGACTTCGTTTACTACCTCAACTGTTTCAAGAGAAAGTAAAATTTGACCATTTTAAACTATAATATATTTTTGTAATTCCGGAATCAGACGATTTTTCCGGCCACATTAGATTTATTAGCAAAGCAACAGTTGGATTACGTGCTGCCCAATAATTAGAAACGTGGTGTGAATTAGAGATTAGCTCATGAAATATTATAATTTTGTGAAACAACAAGAAACAATTCCGTTTATGTAATACTATTTGAGTTATGTTTGAGTTGTGAGGCGTAAACATAAATTCAAATAACGTTACGTACCTCACGAAAATTGTAGTCAGAATGTATATAAATTCCAGCGGGAGACTACTGAAATCTATTTATATCCGACATCAACCTACATACAGAAACATGTCTGAGAGATATATTTCTCGACGGCATGTAATGCCAAGTCAAAGACTATGAACTGCATAAAAACTCTAACATCTCTTTAAGCACAGAATATGGACGAAGAAGGACTTACATACTCACGTTTCTATGAGTAAAGAGTTTACCTATAGATAGGTCATTTTCTGTTCCAACTTTAAACTAGCCCACATGAAAATATACTAGCTTGTAATGATAAAAGATCAAATTTTCAGTTTAGGTAGATATGCTGTTAATTTAGTTTCATCATCATTCTCCTGCACTTAACCACCCAATTTATTTTCAGTCGTCGCAGCATGACGTCTTCGTATCCATCTTTCTCTATTAGTTGTTATCTCATGAATCACTCCATTTCAAGCCATATTATTCTTTACACAGTCCATCCATCGTCTTCTCATACTCTTACATCCACATCCACATAAATTCTCAAGATTACTTTAGCAATATACTATACCCTTATACTCACCGGTATATCGTTTGTTCCAGTATGTGCAAGGTGTTGGAGAACAGGGCACAGCAGGATGAGGAGCGCATGGACCAGCTCACCAACCAGCTGAAGGAAGCGCGTCTGCTCGCTGAAGACGCCGACGGCAAGTCTGACGAGGTAAAATCATCATCATTATCTTCCTGCCCTTGTCCTTCCATTCCATTTGGGGTCGGCGCAACACGGTTCTTCTTCCATTATCCCCTGTCTGACGTCATGGTATCATTTACTGCGAATTTAAAAGACCTAGGTAATGATCTTCATCTAAGATTTTTAAATTCGTATCTACATATCATTTCATCATCGTTTTATTTCCTATCACAATTTTGGTGTACAATCAAGTATACTATATCTACCTATATCTACCTGTCCTTATTTGGGATTAGCACTGTATCACTGTATGTCCTCTACTTCAATATATAATATGTCTATAAGCCTCATATTAGTAGTACCTCGGTTAAACCATATCGTCCATCTTTTCTTTAGCTGTCCGTTCTCATATAGACACTAGCGGACGTCACGCGGTTTTACCCGCGTAGTTCCCGTTTCCGTGGGAATACAGGGATAAAAAGTAGCCTATGTCACCCGGGGATAGTGTAGCTTCCCAACGGTGAAAGAATTTTTGAAATGGGTTCAGTAGATCCCGAGATTACCCCTTACAATTTAACAAATATACAAACACACAAACTTTACTTCTTTATAATATTAGTATAGATATAGATTAAAAATCTGACTTGAATTTTTTTTCCGGGGATTGTCTTCGATACAGAACTATTCTATTCATAAAGTTTTTAAACTGACAAGGTCACTATCACTAAAAATAGTAAATATCTAATTCTATTCATTATGAGTTACGCGCTTACTCGAATTTCAACCTCCTCGATGTCAATTATCACCATCCCATCAAAAAAATCACAATAGAACACTGAAACTAATGCTAAAATGATAACATCTGATGTCCAGGTATCCCGCAAGCTGGCCTTCGTTGAAGACGAGCTCGAAGTCGCTGAGGACCGTGTCAAGTCTGGAGACGCCAAGATCTCAGAACTTGAGGAGGAATTAAAGGTAAATACAGTCTTATGTGTATAAGAATGCTGAGACGAGACAAGACAATATACAGAGTGGAAAGAACACCGACGCATAAACGCTTGCCACGTATTCAGTACACCATTCCGGATATACGAGTACACATGGAAATTTCACATCAGTAATTAAAATAGAAATCTGGTCAAAACTCAAAATGTTCCATACATTTTGACCATGTAGATGTAGGTATTGAACTTTTGTTGGCCGAAGCATTTGTGCGTCGGCGTCACTTCCATCCTGGTTAGGAAGACCTGAACACAACCTTAAGAGTTCAGATATAGATTAAGTTAACAACATTTAATAAGGGGTCAATAGTGATAAAGACCCATTAGGTATACACGAACATCCACTAACCAATCTTATCACCCAGGTCGTAGGTAACTCCCTCAAATCTCTGGAAGTATCGGAAGAGAAGGCCAACCAACGTGTGGAGGAATTCAAGAAGCAGCTGAAGACCCTCACCGGCAAGCTCAAGGAGGCTGAGGCACGCGCTGAGTTCGCTGAGAAGACCGTCAAGAAACTACAGAAGGAAGTCGACAGGCTCGAAGGTATGACTCTAACCAACATCCAACCTAATCAAGTAACATAAGATCAACTTAAATGAAAAACTAAGAAAGATTTTTTGATTGATTTCTTAAACAAAATCTAAATATCAAGTAACGAAATCTTCTAAAATGATAACTTGATTTATAACTTATCTAACAAAACGAGAATACTATGGCTTCTCTCAATTGCAAAAGCTTTTTAATCAAAACTTTTCTAATAAAAACTCATTTTTCTCTACTACTCTTTCAAATCCAGAGGCCGGGACAAAAGTTGGTTCGTTTCGTAACGTTATTATCAAATCACTAAATTTTCCAGACGCATTATTCAACGAGAAGGAGAAATACAAGGCGATATGCGATGACTTGGACGGCACATTCGCTGAGCTGACAGGATACTAACCCGCCCTTACAGCACATAGTTTAAGTCAAAACCGTCCGAATCACTTCACCCTTAAAGTCCATTTTGATACGTCACCTTGCATTGCCTTCGACCCTTTTACATGTGATCGTTTAGCCCGACTGTAGATTAGCTGACTGTCAAGAACGAGTTCATTTCTTTCAGAATTTCTAAACTGTGTCTTCTAACGCCTAACCTCTAGCTAGATGTTTGGAGGATTGTCTCTGTACAGAAGATACATGTAAATATATTTATTTACGAAGCGTTTGCGACAATCCTACAGACATCTCTTGAGTCCTGCTTTTTTTGTTTGTGATTAACATGTCTATCGCTTTGCTGCTACCGTCGTGGACCAATGCTTCCAAGGTAATGTTGGTTCTATCTTAATCTCTTAATTTTTTTCTATATAAAGCGATCTATAAAGCTACCCGCTTTGCCATAAATATGTATTAAAGAATTTCGCAAGAATATAATCGACAATGGTATTAAAAAGTAACAGTTCTAATTCTAATGAAACTCTATCATCAACTTTATGTCTATTTATTTAGAGTAAACTGATACAATTCCGTCTTAGAAATATTTCAATTTCAGGAAACCTTTAGTTCAGTAGATACCTTTCCTTTGTAGTCCTCCATAGTTACCAAGAGGCGAGCCACCAAGTTTTACTGCCATACATTTACAATAAAATTTGCATCATCATCCTGCCTCTTCAGTATTACTATCACTTCTGTAACAGATTGCTCAGTAGTAAATTCAAAAGGCTTGAAAGTTGATGGCACAGTCTCCGATTCCTGTCCCAATACTATCTGTATTCTAACCTCGTCATCTGTTAACAGATGAGCTCGGAATCAACAAGGACAGATACAAGAGCTTGGCTGACGAGATGGACTCCACCTTCGCTGAGCTGGCCGGCTACTAGACACCACTCTTCCACACATTCACACACACACGTACACACACACGCAGCCTGCTGCCTACGCCACACACACACAACACAACAAACAATTCGTTTGTACACGTGATGTAATATTTATTAATATTTTATGTAAATTTATTTACGATTTTCAATAAAATTAATTTATAACAAAGTAGTTTTGGATTTGTAGTTTGTCCCTTCGAAAGTTCCCTATAAACAGAGGGTCTATGTAGCTAGAAATCAAAAGCACCATTAAAAGATAGCATATATTATATATTGTTGAAAGTTATTGCAAAAATATGAAACTCTTAACTCGTTAGAGGTGCTTTTTGAGCAGAAAAGGAACACAGAAAACGATCATTAAGTAGACTGAACAGAGAAATAAGTAGTCTTTATAAATGTCCACTGAATTCAGTGCTCAAGTAACTAAAAACTAATTAAGAAACTTTTGAGGCCAACGCAAAAGGCTCTACGATGTGACTGCTCTATGTAGTTAAAAATATTTGGCAAGTTTACCGTAAAGAATGACGAAGCTCAAAAATAAAATTGTAACTTGGAATTACATGTTATCACTAAACCCGTGACAAATTTATTGAAAAGTTTGTACCCCAGGTGCAAATTGTTGGAAACAGTATTTGAAGAAGCAATTACATTACTCTTAACATCACCAAAACAATGTACATACTCGTATTAAATACCTAACCTTTCATTTGTTTGCTTATCAATCATATCCTATTACAAAGCAACCTTATATCAGTCCGTTTTCCTACCGGACGCCGGATAAACACATTAGTCATCGGAAAATTAGATTGTACGTCAATTATTAACAGCGGAAACGCGCCTTAAAACAGTCAACTGTCACGTGACGTCTTTCCGGCATAACATGGCGGACGACGCAGGACGCATGCGCGCGGACAGGCGTCGGACGCATGCGTGACTACCCCTCACAAGTCAATCGATAGTGCAGTGTTGGAACAGCCTGTTGGGCTCCAGTTATTTTCCCGAATAAGCGTTGATTTTCGGTGAAATTTGTGAAATAATCCGTCACGGTGTCGGTGTCAAGTAGCGTACTACCAGGAGCCATCACTATGAAGATGCTAGCGCCCCACGACGGCCCTGATATAGCGCCAGTCGACTCAGGTCAGTGGAAAACAATCATTAATATCACATTACAGCTGCACATCATGGACAATATCCCCTATCCCTTGAGACTTGAACAGCTTTCACCTTTTAATTAATTGGAAGTGATATTACACGTAAAATACTTGGAGCGTAATACATAACATGTAGTAAAAGGGCTTTGTTATGTCGACACCCTCGAAATAAATACCTAATATTAATGATCATCGCAAATTATTTAAGGCTGCTACCTCTTAAGGTAGAAACGGCAGATCCAATACATTCGAATTTACCTTAGTTACAATTTAATCTTAGTTCGAGATGATACGTGTATCTATGAGAACGGATGTATGTTTTCATCCTTTATGCTAAGAACTACGCAGAAGGCTTACGCAACTTCCTTCCTATATTGACCAGCATATTGTAGCTTATTTAAGACACTTAATTAAAAATGTAATGTACTAATACATTAGATCAATATGGGCCAGTTAGTGCCACGAACTAGATAATATTATATTCAGGTCTTTGTCCTTATTATGACCTCATGTTGTTTGAATAGCATTAAAATAGACATAAAATATTATCATGGAGGATAATAATATTATGTCAAAGTTTATAACACATATAAAAGATTTATGTATCATAATATTATTGTGTGCCGTATAGAAGATTACGGCCCATTATTTTCCGGCCAGTGAAATGTAAAGTCCCAACTTTACATATTTTTTTTATTATTGAAGAGTTTTTTTTAATTTTTGTTTGAGAGTCAAAGGGTTGATGGATTGAGAGAAAGATCAGAGAAAAAATGGATGGAGTGTGTGAGGAATGAGGTGAAGGAAAAAGCAGTAATAATAGCGAGACGATTGACTTAAGGGAGAAAGGAAGAAAAAAACGTGTTACGCCTACCCGACATAACATAGGATAAGGGCAGGAAGATTATGAGTCAAAGGGCTCCTCGTCGGGGCTGCGGGTTGTTCGAAAGAGATACCACAGCTTTGGCTAAAAAGGAACATGGGTGGTTTTTAGTCAGTAGAAGTCTGTCACTCCCTTTCGCTCTGCCTGAGAGCGGGAGAGGTTATTTGATGATTTTCCACCCGCCAAAAAAAAGTGCTCCCTAGCACTGTGACTCACTAACTACCATTTGCGTTAGTTAAAAATCTATTCCGTTTATTGATTTAAACCAGTAATCCTGGGAGACATTCCTCGACGGCATGTAAAGTCAAGTTCGAGGCCCATGTGCTACATAAAAAGTCTGACACCAGATTTGCACTAACCACACCATACAAAAAGATAATTATATTGATGCTATCAATTTTAAATAGGTCCACATAAAAAAAACAATGGTGGTTTCATCTGAGCTGCTATTAAATAAATTATTAAATGATCACAACAGGAAACACCTTTGCTAAAAGTATAAATAAGTAATGCTTATTTAAGCTTTAGATTAGATCTATTTTAGTCAAGGAAGGAAAATTATTCAAATAATTTAATGTAACTAATTGTTACCTGTCTGCACTGCATTCAATGATGTCATTGAAAATCAAGCTATTAATTTGCAATATTGTAGCTTGATTTGTCAGTTTCATTGAAAAGGTCTGAAAAATAGCCAACCAGTTTTTGGGGTCTGATAGGCAGTTGCTTCATGTAAAATACTAGGATTTTGTTGCATGCGGCCGACTCTAATATTCTAGTTGGAAAAAAGATTGAAAAATGAAGATATCTAAACGTAACCTGGTGAATTTGGACCTAGTTCCTGAAAATAGGCTTGGCTGGCAAAATGTAGGTTTTCTATAAACCTGCCTTTCTTTCGTGGAGTACAAGTGTGGGTGATGAATGGTGATAGTATATGTTATGTAATAAAAATAAGAAAAATCATGTTGTAGGGCACGTGTTTTTACCTACAAACATATTATTGTTTCTTTATAAATGTCACCGCCTATGTTTACCTCATGTAGGTACGAAAATAAACTTATATATAAGGGAACAAATGGCATATTGTTTGCCTCTAAAGATCAAAATAATTAACAACGCTTGAGGGGCTTTTCTTTAACATAGCTTTGTTATTTTTAATTTTCCGCTTAACAAGGCATCATTAGGAGATGCTTCCCACTCGAGTACAGAAAGATACAGACCTTGATAGGTCTTATTAAAGTCCACCCACACAAGAGTATTATATAAGGCTCTGAGTTGGACAGCTCCGTAGATATTTGCCGTCGGCATTTTACCTAAATGTTGCATGAAGGCCCATTTTGGCAACAAAGTTTAAGTCTTATCCTAAGACAGTTTAATATCGATATTGTCACGTGCCTTTTCCCAAATGAGATGGCCGACGGGTGCAGCTGAATATCATTCTTTTTTAAATGTACCTACCTGGTCCTGAGGTACAGGTCACCTCAGACACCTTTCTCTGTGTAATATTGTGCATAATTATGTGAACCAGCGCCTGCAATTATTCTTGTCGAGATAAATAAAAAAATACGATTATGATATGGAGAGACTGCGTATCTAACCTCAGTTGTTTAAATTGGGTTAATTTAAACAACAATAATAATAATAAGGGCTTGATCCAGAAGGCAGTACTTCTGGACACGGCGCGCATTGTCAGGAGGTTCCTCTCTCAAGAGCCCTGACCACCGGTAGCTCGGACCCTGTTCCCAATGCTGATGGGCTACTATTTTTATATTTTTAAATGTTTTTTTTTTTTTTTTAGAAATATTTAAAAATGTATTTAGTATGTAAGAAAATGAATAAAGAGAATAAAAATATTCTTTATTCTTTTCTTTGTCTTTTTTCTTAATTTTTTTTCTTCTTGTCTTTTAAGTACATACAAACCTACAAAATTTTGCTACGTTCATCCAGGATATTGAATAAGTTTTAGGTTAAGCTTCTGAGTAAACAATAACATGCAAGGGAACGTCAACTTGATATATGTTGTGGCAATGACTGGCAGTCTGACGACCCTCGTTCGTTTTGTAGTCGTCAAAGTTTAGCAGTTTACGATAAACTCTACATACGTATACGGCTTACAAAGTGAACATGACCCAAGAGGATACAGATAGTTGAACTTATTATAAGCTTTCATTTAACTTGCCTTGTTAGTTAGTTTGTTTGATAGTATGTTTTGATCAAATCTTGCAAATGAATTTCAAACCAGTTCTCCTCAGCCCTCAACCGCTTGAGCTAAAATTGTAGACATGCAAAGAAAAGTCACACTGCACCTCGCATTCATAAATCTTCATCAAGTTCACAAGTCGCTAGTAAATTAACGCGATATAAAAAGGTGCACGACACCTTGTTACAATAAAAACGAACGGCTCTCCACTAACGAGGCTGTTTTGTGTTTTATCTGGCAGATATGATGATAGTATTTGTGATTGAGATGCGTTTCAGTTGTTCTTAAACTCCGAATTCCCGAGTTATGTATTTATTTTGTGATCCGCTTGCTTAGGTTGCCGGTTGGTCCGTGGATGGGACGTTAAACCATTGGTCCGGGCGGTCATTTCTAGATCTCTGACAGTCGTAAGAGGTGAAAGTCTTACAACCAGTCAGTGAAGTGACCTGAAAGTCTGACAAACAGTCAGTGGCCCGAAAGTCTGACAATAGTCTCACCAAGGGGAATCGTATTACCCAGTACTAGGTGGTGGTGGTGTATAGGTAAGATAGGCAGTCGTTCCATGTAAAATATTAGTATTCAGCTACATCTGCAGGAGTTAGACTGGAAGAAGATCCCAATATAGTTGCGCAAAGGTTAGGCAGATTATGATGACATATAGAATAGAATAGAATACATTTATTTTCAGGTAACAAAGACCCATAGACCTTAACCTAAATATACATACTAATAACATTTGTGTTAACTTAAAACTATGTTAGTAGCAATTCACTTCCCCGTCGGGGCTTCGGGTTGTTCGAAAGAGATACCGCGGCTTCGGCACAAAGGGCTAAAAAGGAACATGGGTGGTTTATAGTCTGTAGAAGTCTGACACCCTACCGCTCTGCCCAGAGTGGGAGGAGTCATTTCATAATTTTCAACCCTCCAGAAAAAAGAAAATAAAAAGCCGTTATTAGTGATATTAATCCACTTGAAAACGACAGACGATACCCGACGGCAGACAACCCCGACGGCTATCGACTATCGAGGATGTTCTGTGCTCTTATCTGACAAATATGATAATTATTATGAGATGAATACAATATTTTAAGTGTTATTAGGTGTTCGTTACTTCGTTTAGTTAAAATAATGTAGGAAGTGTTTTATTTTCGAACTTTATTTGAAATATAAGATAGGTTTTGTTAATATGAAAATAATTAATTAAACTGAAAGATACAATTTTAGGACTAGTAATTTTAATTTACAAAAAAAAATACAGTAATGGTAGTCAAAACGGCTTCGGCCGTCTACGAAACCGTAGTTTCGTAACTGGTTTCGAAGAAGGAATGATTTGTCCTTGTAACTAGTTTCGATGGAAGAATTATTTGTCTTTGTACGAAACCACGGTTACGTATAAGGAATTTTTGCAAAAATATGAAATTTCACTAGTTACGAACAAGGAATAATAATTGTTTTATCGAAACTAGCGATTTATGTCATGATTGGTCCAAGATCCCATAGCCGCAAATGTCAATCTGCAAATTTCCAAAAAATTAGTAACTGTAAACCAACCCTTTACGAAGCCGTCATCCAAGCATTTGGAATATCAAACTAAGTACCCCTACTCAAAAATTATTGCTGGGAAACGACATTTTTTTTGGGGCGAAAAATCACATTTTAGTGTTAAAAAAATATTGAAACCAGCCAGACCAATCGGAGAGGCCTAGTTATGATAGGAGCTTCTTAGTTATGATCTCTCTGTCCTTTGTGAACCGATTTTAAAAATTCTTTTATTATTCGAAAGAGTATATTCCGCGTTCCAACTAGGGCCGCGCGGATTCTTGAGACCGAGCCACGCGGCCGTGCCCCGTGAGTGTGGGACGGTTGTCGGTCTACTTCAAAGAAAGCTGTGTAGCTCTGGGTTGTCGATCAGTGCGCTAGTGCCTCAACATAGAGTTGTGTATTATCTCTCTCTCTCTCTCTCTTTTGTTTCATTTTCCTTGCTTGTTGTGTTTTTTTTTTTTGGGGGTGGGAAATCATCAAATAACTCCTCCCGCACTGGGCCGAGCGGAAGGGAGGGTCAGACTTCTACTGACTAAAATCCACCCATGTTCCTTCTTAGCCCTTTGTGTCTTAGAATTCGATTTTTTATTTATTTTAATATAGACTTACTTATTTTTGTTCAGTCAGAATTTCTGTTATAGTTATTAAGTATATTATATCATATTATTATGTAGGTACCTTTTTAAAAAAATATACTTGGCGGGGGCACTGCCGTGCCCCTCGATATGAATTTGATTTTTTATTTATTTTAATACAGACTTAGGTAAGTTTCAATAATTACAAGATGAAGGTCAGGTTCAGTAGACAGCAAACACTAGTCTACTGAACTACCTCAATCGCCAAAATAATACCTCAATCAAACCAGTTACGTACAAGGACAAATCATTCCTTCATCGAAACCTTGACAGTAAATTCTTCGTACGTAACCATGGTACACAACCGTGGTTTCGTACAAAGACAAATAATTCCTCCATCGAAACTAGTTACGTACAAGGACAAATCATTCCTTCATCGAAACCAGTTACGAAACTACGGTTTCGTAGACGGCCGAAACCGTCAAAACTACAGTCTTTAAAATTATATTTGATTTATTAAAGTTATAGTTGTTTGCTTAGTAATACTATGTATTTAACTAAAAAATGCTTCCTCACTCCCTCACACACTCACGTATTTTGCTGTGTCCGTATGATCTAATTACAAGTTTTGCACGTAAGAATAAGAAACCTAGTTACATGTGGAATGCAATTACATGTGGAATGCAATAAAAGTATTGAGTATTGAAAACTTTTATCCATTTTCTTTAACTTTACCAGTCAACTATAGAAATATAAGCAACCGAATACCCTGCTGTAGCTTAACGATTAATTCTCGGCATACAGGGTGTAAATCAACCCATCACACAGCCGTTAACCAACCATTCTGTACATCAAACTAAGTACCTCTACGCAAAAAATTTTGCTGGGAAACGATTTTTTTTTGGGTTCAAAATCACATTTTACGGTAAAACTCAATGTAGCACTGAAGAGAAGTGGGCTAATATCCTCCAGGGGTTACGAGGAATGAAAGACGGTGGCTTCAATTAGTGTGGACTGTATTTTAAGAGGTTACAGGAAGGTAAAAACAAACGGTTTTCTAAAACTTGATTAGGCGAGAATTGAAGATGCGCTCGGTGGCAAGGACGTTGACGCAGTGGCGAGCCGGCCGGTGCGCGCTCGCAGCTGGAGTGCCCGCTCCGCGCCTCAGCTCCCCCCGCCCGCGGTCGCCCGGCACGGCTGATATTCTCGACAAGCACTCAAACAAACAAACATTGTGATATTGGATGCTTTAATTAGTAAACGGGTCATGGAGGTAATTTAGGTAAAGTTATAACCTGAAAAACTAGTATTTACAAAAACAACTGTGAAAAATTTGGAACTTTGACCCCCAATATCTCCGTAACTAGGGGGTTCCCAGGTATAGTCTACAACAGAAAAATGATCGCAGTGGTGGGGAGAACAAGTGCCCTTAGTTTGCGTTAAGGGTACTTTTAAACCCTTTATATCTGACAGATATGAGGACATAATGAGTTTGGTTTTGGAAAATACGTGTTATTATTTACTCGTTATAGGTATAACTTGAGACTGAACAATTAATTGAAGCGCCCCCTGTCGTCTGCTCGCTGATTGTGACATTAAACGTAAAACAAACGACTATTGTTTCGAATTAAGCCTCTTATCTGCAAGATGGGGTTGTTGTTTGTTTTTGGAAATTGTTATATAAGGGTTGTTTATTTCTTTACTGCCTCGTTGGTTGAGTGGTCGCAAGCGTGACTGACGTGATGCTGTGCTTGGGTTCGATTCCAACCACGGAGTCTAAATTTGTGCCCGGTTGGTGGCAATAGGCTCGCTCCCATATGACATGGTCGAAATGTGGGTGTACGATTAGTACTACTCCTCTGCCTAACACTTCGGGGATTACAAGCGTGATGTTATGGTATGTTTATTTCATATTCAATCGTTATTGAAACAAGATAGTTTCTGGTATCTACGTGACAGTTTAAAAAATAATTTCCTTTTTCATTCTGGTAGAACAAAAGCTACACAAAAGCACTTTCGTCTTCACAAGTACTCAATTAGTGCAATATAAAAACCCGGGTGGGCGAACTCGATAAACCAACGGACATCGCCTAACGAGCATGTTTTATGCCCCTATCTGTCAGGTACGATTGTTACTTTTTTTTTTCCTGGAAAAAGAACTGGTGTTAATAATTATCACAGTTTATGTGTGTGTGTGTGTGTGCGTGTTGTTTTATGTTGTACGAGTTTATTATTGTCATAGTACTAGTTAAGTACTTATTAACATAGATAATATGAATTTGTGTCTTTTATATTATGATGGTCTGTAAAAAAGTTCATAAATATATATTTTGTTATTTTATACCAATTAACATAGACAGTGATAGTGACACGATATTTGCAATATTTGTTTTTTTGAAAGTCACGGCTTTAAGATTGGTTTAGTTTTGGTTAAAATAAAACAATTCTTTCAACCATTTTCTTTTATCTGACTCGTATAACTGAACTAACGCAATATAAAAGCCCGAATGGCTGACACCCGACAACTACCGTCTACCTCGGATATTTGGTGGCCTTGGCTGACAGATACGACTATATTACGAGTTTGTTCTGCGAAACTAGGTGTTATTAGTTTAGATAAAACAATGTCGGAAGTGATAGGAGCGGTTGCCGTTGTCTGGTCGCTAATTGTAACACAAAGCAATTGTTTGAAGAGCCTCTTAACAGGGAGATAAGGTCGTTGTTGGTTTGGAAGTTATAAGGGGTGTTGATTACTTGTTTAATCGTTGATGAAACGAGATAGTTTCAATTTTACAAAAGATAAATATAAATCATGGGGTCTGCTTCCAGTCTAACCGGATGCAGCTGAATACCAGTATTTTATATGGACTGACTGCCTAAGATAAATATAAATCAAGATAACTTTAATGCTGCCAACCTTCTTGGCATTTTTAACATTGACAGCAATTTTTTTTGACGCCCTTTAGAAAATTATTATTTGAGGTCTGTATAGCAGATAAATAACGAAGAAAAGTGTGATTCATTCAGCAATATCCATAGCCATATTATCAGTTAGCCAATATAAGTAATATAAAGGCCCGAGTAATCGCGACCTGACGACTACCAATTAATGAGTATGTCGTGTTTCAAGCCCTTATCTGGCAGATTCACTTTTTGTGTTTTGAAAATGTTATGATTGAGCTGTGTTTAGTAACAGTTAGACTAAGTAATAAATGATGGACAGTACAGTATTGGAGCTGAGTCTCGTCGGCTATCACGATATAACGCTAATGAGTATGTTATGTTCCTCTATCGGCTTGTTAACATGAATAGCCTTTATCTACGATATGAGGTTGCTTTATTTTTGGAAATCGACAGTCATCATCATCTGCTGTACTATGCATTATTGTGTTCCAGTTACTCAATAACGGAATAAAATGATATACGAGAATTTTAAGTAAGAATGTTTAGAGAAATAATTTTGATCAACCGTTATTTTAGGAAAATGCTAGTCAGGTGATGATGTGACCATAGTAACCACTTGCAAACTATCAAAAACAACAAGATATTGCTACAGTCCCAGCTGCAAGGCATAATAATTTGAACCCTACCCTACCTACCTAAACAGCAAATTATTTTATAATCAACCTTTAAAAAACCTAACTAATCTATAAATATACCTACGTCAGCTTTACAAATCATTAGTCAATTAGCACAAAATATAAAAAAAGCCTGAGCCGATACCCGACAGCAAATGTGTAACCAGAATTTAAAAAAGAGAAATATCAGGAACTCAAAACAAATAATAAACATGGTAAACATCCCGTTTTATTAATGATACTCAGGATTCTTTACATAAACCAGTATAATGCAAGCAAAACAGAAACTTAATTAGTTTTCCTATATTATATATATATTATACTATTTTTTTAATTATACTGGAGTTACTAATTAAGTAACCTTCAGTATACACAGCCAACAGTTTGCTGTCAAAACAAGCTCTGCTATCGGTACAAAATACGTACCTATTAAATTGATATTGGTTCAGTAAATTAGGTATTAAGCTTAGCATTATCCTTAACCTTCGTTATATAATAACCCTTAATTACTGAAGTTCCACCTAAGGTTTAAGTACAAAGAAAAAATGTACTTCTTTCCTAATTGGCAAAAGTTTTTGCTGCTTTTATATTATTTAAATAAGACCTGGACATACCGATGTCTTTACAAAATAAATTAACCATATTTTATCTTATCCTTCAAAAGTAGTAAAAGAAAGTATACTTATACATAATATTACAAATGTAGTAAAGTTTGTAAGCATGGATCTTCCGAACGACTGAACCTATTCTGAAAATTCTTTTACGAATGGGAAGCTACATTATCCCAGATTATATTATCATGGGCTGTTTTTAAAACGTTCTTGTGAGATAATTTTAACCGGTTTGTGTTTTAGTGTCCATGTTGGTTATTGTGACACCAATCCAGACTAAGCTATTACCTGTGCTATTACTGAGAAAAATATACTATGTAAAAATTTAATTAAAAATATTTTTTTGGAATTTATCATAAAATTAATTTGTAGCTTATAACTATTTTACTGGATAGTATACCTAAGTCGAATTGAATTAAATAATATTAGAATCAAAATTAGGTTGTCCAAGGGTTTATACCCTAAAAGATAAAGTTTTTAGTTATACCGTTTAATTAGAAAAGCCTGGAGAGACGTTAATAGGCTCTTAAAACTACAAAGTGATTGTATAAACTGTTTCACAATTCAATATTTCGGTCTTTTTATTTATTTTACCTAGGTTTAATCGAGATTCTGCTCAATGGTGTCTTATTGCGTTTTCGCGGTCCTTAGGTCGATTCCCGAAATTTCTCAGTAACACCTTAGAGTTTGAATTTCTACCCGGTTGATGAGCAATAAGCTTTTTTTTTTATTTGGGGGTGGGAAATCATCAAATAACCCCTCCCGCTCTTGGGCAGAGTGGAAGGGAGTGTCAGACTTCTACTCACTAAAAACCACCCATGTTCCTTCTTAGCCTTTCATTTCGAGGCCGCGGTATCTCTTGCGAACAACCCGCAGCCCCGACGGGATGAGCAATAAGCTCACTTACTGTTACACGGGTCTTAAACATACTGTGAAATGGTAATGGACAGTGTTAGGCTGTCTAACTCTTCAGAGATTACAGGCGTGATGTTATAATGTATTCTGCTCTGTTTAAAAATCTCAGATGACGTATCACAGACCTAGAAATATGTACGTTGCTGAACGTCCATCACACCTACAAGACAGCCCAGATTTATTGTCTGATCTGCTGGTACTGCGGAACTACTCGAAAGATATTAACCATGGCTTTGAAACACAAAGCCTGTTTAAATTGATAAATAAAGGGCTAAGAAGTAACAAGGGTGTGTTTAGTCAGTATAAGTCTGACACTTCCTTCGGGCGGAGTCCCAGAGCGGGAGGTGATTTCCCATCCGCAAAAAAAAGCTGTATTCTCCGATGTGCACGTAGTCACGTACAGTCAGTGCCTAGCATTATCTGACCCCTCTTCTCATACCACTTGCCCTCTTCTTCTTTATACAAGGGGTCAGATAATGCTGGGCGCTGCTGTACCCTTTCCAGGCTCTATTGCAATTGATGGACTGGACTAGCGTACGTCTCCATGATTGATAAGGTCAGACTTGTTACACGCGCGGCCGGTACACGTGTAAAGGTGGAAACACACAACTGTGTCGGGTCAGAAGCATATATCGGCTACATAATATTGATCGATGGTTCGTAACATGTTGGCGCTGCATAATTTAGACTACGGTCGCGGTGATGAAAAAAGAAAATGTGTACCCTAAGTTTGTGCCGAGTGATGCTCGAAATCAAAACAAAAAAAAAAGAAGCCAAACTCAAACTAAGTTTGATATAAAGGGTGTAAAAGTACCCTTAACGCAAACGAAAGGCACTTGTTCTCCCCACCACTGCGATATTTTTTTTGTTCTAGACCATACCTGGAAACGGTACGGTAGTTACGGAGATATTGGGGGTCAAAGTTCCAAATTTTTCACAGCTGTTTTTTGTAAATACTAGTTTTTCAGGTTATAACTTTACTTAAATTACCTCCATGTCCCGTTTACTATTCAAAGGATCGACTAGCACAATGTTTTAAGAGTGCTACAACGAGTTGTACCGTAAAACGTGATTTTTGACCCCAAAAACAAAGTCGTTTCCCAGCAATTTTTTTTGCGTAGGGTACTTAGTTTGATGTACAGAATGCTTGGTTGACGGCTGTGTGATGGGTTGATTTACACCCTGTATATAGATGTAGACGAAGCATAGAAACAACCATATAAGGACGGTAACACGTGGTGTTCTCTCGACTCAGTTCCCATGGGAAATAGGTGTGAGTAAGTACATTCTCAGTAGTGTCCTGAATTGTATGTATGGGTATGTCATTCCCTCATGCTTCACTGAAGTGCTCGTTCAATCATTGCATAATGTGTCATCCTGTCAACAGAGGTTTATAGCAAACAGAATATAAAACAGTATTTCTCTCGTCAGGGTTTTGTTTGTCTTGTAATTAGTGCTCAACCACGTCTAACTCGGTACCACTAATCCGATTTACGTGATTTTAGATTTATTAAATAGAGTAGTAATGCTATTGAATTAGGATACAGCCTACTACTTGTAGCGAGAACCTGAATACCAGTATTTTTTTTATGACATTCGCTAGCACAGATGTGGTGAGTGTGGTGACCTACATAATCCAGTACTATCTAGACAACGGAGCTAATATTGAAAACTCATTTTGTATGCTGAATGAACTTCACTCCAGTTAATTGAATTCAATCACGATTGCAAACGGTTTCATCTGACATTCTCGCTTTTAAAATGTCAAACCATTTTCATCGAAAATGATGGAAATCGGGATTTATTTTTGGTTTGTTTCTATGCTTTGGGCTGTTATTGATTCTATTGATTTTGAGATTTTACTTTGCTTGGCAATATACATGGATTATGTCCTTCATCATCAGCCTAGTCTTTGCCTTACCATCTTAGGGTCGCATTCCAGTCTAACTGGATGCAGCTGAATACCAGTTTTTTACTTGAAGCAACTGCCTATCTGAGTACCACAACCTAGGTAGTACGGTACTGGGTAATACGATACTCTTTGGTAAGTCTGGGGTTCGGACTTTCAGGCCATTGGCTTCCTGTAACGACTGTCAAAGATCTACAATTGACTGCCGGGGCCAACGCCTTAACGTGCTTTCCGAGGCACGGAGGAAACTCGGTATGTAATGGGTGGTCACCCATCCACGGACCAACCCAGGTCAACGCGGCTTAACTTGAAGATCGACCCGAGCGACTGTTATTATTTAGCCACGAGCGCCTCCTCGTTTTGATCTCGATATCGAATCAAATCAAATCAAATCAAATCATCTTTATTTGTGAACACAGGTATTGAAACAAAGGTCTTATTCATACATTGTAGTTGTGCTCTATGTCCTACCAATGAAATTGGTGTACAAATATTGTTTTTTTTTTTTTTAGTAATAAGGCTGGATCTATACAATACAAAGTCAGGTTCGAGTAAAATAAATGAGAATTCAATGTATTATTAATCATTTATAAATCAGATAAAATATATTTTTCATGCATGTCAACGGTAAAGTATTTAAAAGTCTATTAATGTCAAATTTTGTAATATTGTAAATAATGTCAATTATATGTGTTAAGGCGGGAAAACCACTTAAGGAACGCTGCTCCTAAACATCAATGGCCCCCGCCATATTGTCTTCGCCTTAGATTCCTCTTCGTGGTAGATGGGTATATGGGTAGTTGAAATCACACACAATACTTGACTCAAACACCAAACGTTTATTTACAATAGTCCATTTACAGGCACTTATAAACTTTTCAGGGGTTGAGACCCATTCACATGAATCATTGTTACTATGGAGAAGAATGGGTTGAAGAAACTCCATTTAAATCATGTTACAATTCTCGTTTGCACTAATTAATGTTAATCACATCAAAAACCACTTTCATTTACATTATTTGCTAAACGCGAGATAATGTGCATCTTTCGTCACACGCGTGTCTACTTGTCTAGTCCGTCTAGCGGAAGTACCACGTACTCAGTATTGTTATTAATTACTTTTAATCAGTTAAAACTAATAAACAATACTAAAATAGTTCACAATTGATTGTAATAATTATTTAACAATAAAACAATACCAATATTAATGCGAAAGTGTTATTAAGTTAATGTCTAATTAATAGGTTCATTACTTTTTACAACAGAATGTTACTTACGCCATTTCCGGCTAATTAAAGGATTTAATACAAAGAACAGGTTTTCTACTAATAAATTGCTCTACAAAATAATCTTATGACTTTTTAGTTTATAATTACATAAAGAAACTGATTTAGTCGTGGTTTCAGATTATAAATTGAGTTATTGATCATTAAAATCGTATTCGCCGCCATCTTCACAACAATGTGCAATGACGTCTCTTATACAGCCTAATTTCAAGTGAGCAATCATTAAAATCCCAATATTCATAATCAATTAGCTTATCTTAATTTTAACTATAGTTCTAGTTAAAGACCTCTGTTTAATAAATCATTATTCGAGCTGTCGACCATTCAATTACAAACCATCTCTGTAGTAGTTAACACAAAAGCTAACAGATGGCACTGTCGCTCATGTCTTTCAATATCGATCCCGTAATAATTACTGTACAAATAACTCAGAGATGGCAGGTTCATTAATGATTATAAAAAACTAAGCTAAGCTATTATTATAAGCTGGTTATTAATTAGATTGCCTAATGATCCCAGCAGATAGACACTCTCGCGGCGACACGGCCATTCTGATCGGCGGTGCGCGCTCTGCACTTGCCGTTGCCGTCCGCTCGTCCGTCCGTTGTCCTAAGTGTAGTCTCGTGGTTGTTATCTGAAATAGTGGAGATAAATTTTGTCGGCAGATTATTGTTGCTTTTATTATCCTACAATGTTTATTCAATTGTAGGATTTAGTAACATTCATTCATTGGTTTATTCAACATAGAAACCTTGTAATAGATCTGACATTCAATGCATTTTTGTATCACCTTGCTAGACACATGCACAGTTACAGACATTTATAGCTGTTTGGAATTTTTATTCAAGTTATTAGATGCTAAGCTGTTAGCTTAATAAAACAATTGTTGCCTGAATGATTCAATTACATTAATTGAATTGAGTTTATTGATATTGTTTGATCAACTTCTAGCTCACAAGAATTTTGTTGGCAAAATTATTCAACAGCATTAATTGAATTCATTGATAGTTTGATCAGCTACTAGCTGAATAGAATATTGTTTGATTAGCTACTAGCTAAATAGAATATTGTTAGAAAAATTATTCAACAACATTAATTGAATTATTTTATATTGTTTGATCAGCTACTAGCTGAATAGAATATTGTTTGATTAGCTACTAGCTTAATAGAATATTGTTGGCAAAATTATTCAACAACATTAATTGAATTTATTGATGTTGTTTGATCAGCTACTAGCTGAATAGAATATTGTTTGATTGCTACTAGCTAAATAGAACATTGTTGGCAAAATTATCAACGACATTAGTTGAATTTATTGATATTGTTTGATCAGCTACTAGTTGAATAAAATATTGTTTGATTAGCTACTAGCTGAATAGAATATTTTTGACAAAATTATCGAACATCATTGATTTTATTGATTTCATTGATATTGTTTGATAAGCTGTTTGCTTTTTCAGCAAACAGATAATATTGTTGCTTACTATGACTTGACTTTGCAACCTTGTATAATAGGTCTGCTGTCTACTAGATTTGTTTTAAATAAAATTATTGATAGCTTTAGACATTGTGATTTGTATTTGGTAAATGTAGTGTGAGTAGTATGTTTTTATTTGTTCATTCTCACGGGAAGGTAATGCTCTGTGATAGACACAAAGTCTTGGATTTGACAGGATAAAAGGATAGGATCAGGAACACCGCTCTGTGATAGACACAAAGTCTTTGATTTGACAGGATTAAAGGATAAGGAGTTTAGGACCGTTGCTCCGTGACAGGCACGAAGTCTTTGATTTGACAGGATATAAGGAACCAGGCTCTGGGCGTTTAATACGCCGTGGACCCAGCAGGATAACATGAGAGTATTATTTTATCAGTTTCCTCCACGGCTGCTGATAGATCATTTGTTGTGTTGGTTCATTACCAGTCACCTCCACGGCTTCTGATAGATCATTTGTTGTGTGGGTTCATTATCAAGTGCCTACACGGCTGTTGATAGATAATTTGTTGTGTTGGTTCTTTACCAGTTGCCTCCAAGGCTGCTGATAGATTATTTGTGTGATTCATTGTGAGTATTACTTATTGCGCTAGTTGTTTCCTCCACGGATACCATTAGCTTTTTGTGAGTATTAATATTTTATACTTCATTAGTTACTGTTAGTACTAATACTTTGTTTTTGTTAATAGTTGTTGCTTACAACTGGCAGGATTGCAAAAACATTAAAATAATGAAAATGGAATACCTGATACTCATCACACATGAGCATCATGTAGGTAGGTAGGTTGATTGGCGATTGTATTGAGCCTTTTAATGCAACACTGTTTGATATCAGTGGTGAAGTGTTTGAAGTAGTTTGAAAACTTCTCACCTTTTATGTTAACTTATGGTGTGTAAACACTGAAACAGTCATTCTGGGTTGGCTGTCCTCATGCTGTTTCTCATTTGTTAGCTTCATAGCCGGCGACACGGTCATTTGTTCACCAGGCTGTAGTACTTGATGTTGTTTATATTTGTAGTGAATTTGCTCTACTATCATTTCCTCTTTTATAAGATAATTGCCTCGAATCTGGAATTTAAAAGTCATGCAGGTAAATAATAGAACAAGAAAAGATGTTATGTAAACATTACACCTGCTATCCCAGAAGGGTTAGGCAGAAGTGTACATCATCACTTTGCCAGTAATGCTTAAGGCTCTTGTTAAAGGGCAAGACTGTTTGCCATTAATATTATTGTCTGGACTGCTACTGAGAAATTCCTGATGGAGAAACTCAACAACATTGTTAGACTCGGGAATTGAATCCAGGCCCACACGCTTTAATTGTATGGTGCATTACTACTAGGCCCTCAAAGTAGTCTGACTAAATGTTTAAATTAGTAATGAAAATTTGGTAATCAATTGTTTTTAAATAGTTATCATACTTAGATGGTAATTAAACTAAGATGGGAAAGTTAATCTGATTAAAACTACTTTAAAAACACTATTGGTTGTGTTACTGTACTAGTGAAACATTCACAATTTAACTTCTTTAAAGCTTTGCTTTCTGTTGAATTATCGCACTGAATTTCATTGTCACAATTTGTTGAACAACGTTGATGTTTTGTTAATTGTTTTGTTATAAAACACACTTAAGTACCAGTTACATAACAAAGCATTACTAATGTAAAACGTGCATTGAATCCAACTCATATGCTATAATGGGAAATAGTATGATGTTATCATTGCGTTTTCCCATTAAAATAATGTTTATTGTGGATCAATTAATTGTTTATCTATTTATTTATTTTTTTAAAACTTTAAGCTAATCAATTAGAGATGTAGTAAGGTCAGATGTAGATTCGATTGATAGATATTGAATAAATAAATAATTATTGTAATATTTATCATGACATATTGTGTCATTACAATACAAAGATTCACATCTGCCGGGTGTCCAGTGACGGACAACTTTGTTTGTTTTTAATGAATCTTGAAACATGTTATCCAATACAAATGTTTACAAGTTTGTATAAAGTATTTAATTGTAATTCCTCACTTGAATGTCAATTAGGAGGGATTTCTAATAAGAATTATTTCTATTAAATGTTTTATTCTGAATGACATTTCAAAACACAACAAGATTTAATACTAGTTAATACTTGGTTAATTAATTAATGTGTGAATGCAAGTAACTAACTATCATTTGATTCATGAGTTCAGTTTGAGACACATTAAGTACTGATTTATATTTTAATCATAACTTTGAACGGGTAATGACCTTATCACTCCTTAAGTGATTAAAGATGTCTTAATATTTTAATCCCACGGGTGTCAATTTAAGGTGGCATTAACCTAGCCAGTGTGTAATGTGATAAGTTAAAATATTGTTAACTGCACTACAGTTACTAAAATGAATAAAATAAAATACTTCCCGGGTTTGATGTTTCATCCCGTAGGTTCATTTTTATTGATATGCTTTCCAAGTGTTCATGTTTCTTTTATTTTGCTGCTTCGGTCATTCTGTGCTGTACTGTATGTTTGTCATTTTGATTGGACTATGAAGTTTTCTGTCACATAAAACTTCATTGTTTGTTTTCCCATGTGTCAACTTATTGTCTGACTGGGTCATGTGTGTTCAAGTTGAAATAAGCCTTATTTAACATGTTGGTATCTGTCAACCACTAGGATGAAAATACAGCCAAATCTTAGACGTCATAGTCTTCAGTTCAATATTTTCCTGTATGTCATTATTTGGATGTTCCGGCGCATATTCATGAGCAAAGCGCAGATAAAATCCCTTTCTTCTGATGTTAAGGCGGGAAAATCACTTAAGGAACGCTGCTCCTAAACATCAATGGCCCCCGCCATATTGTCTTCGCCTTAGATTCCTCTTCGTGGTAGATGGGTATATGGGTAGTTGAAATCACACACAATACTTGACTCAAACACCAAACGTTTATTTACAATAGTCCATTTACAGGCACTTATAAACTTTTCAGGGGTTGAGACCCATTCACATGAATCATTGTTACTATGGAGAAGAATGGGTTGAAGAAACTCCATTTAAATCATGTTACAATTCTCGTTTGCACTAATTAATGTTAATCACATCAAAAACCACTTTCATTTACATTATTTGCTAAACGCGAGATAATGTGCATCTTTCGTCACACGCGTGTCTACTTGTCTAGTCCGTCTAGCGGAAGTACCACGTACTCAGTATTGTTATTAATTACTTTTAATCAGTTAAAACTAATAAACAATACTAAAATAGTTCACAATTGATTGTAATAATTATTTAACAATAAAACAATACCAATATTAATGCGAAAGTGTTATTAAGTTAATGTCTAATTAATAGGTTCATTACTTTTTACAACAGAATGTTACTTACGCCATTTCCGGCTAATTAAAGGATTTAATACAAAGAACAGGTTTTCTACTAATAAATTGCTCTACAAAATAATCTTATGACTTTTTAGTTTATAATTACATAAAGAAACTGATTTAGTCGTGGTTTCAGATTATAAATTGAGTTATTGATCATTAAAATCGTATTCGCCGCCATCTTCACAACAATGTGCAATGACGTCTCTTATACAGCCTAATTTCAAGTGAGCAATCATTAAAATCCCAATATTCATAATCAATTAGCTTATCTTAATTTTAACTATAGTTCTAGTTAAAGACCTCTGTTTAATAAATCATTATTCGAGCTGTCGACCATTCAATTACAAACCATCTCTGTAGTAGTTAACACAAAAGCTAACAGATGGCACTGTCGCTCATGTCTTTCAATATCGATCCCGTAATAATTACTGTACAAATAACTCAGAGATGGCAGGTTCATTAATGATTATAAAAAACTAAGCTAAGCTATTATTATAAGCTGGTTATTAATTAGATTGCCTAATGATCCCAGCAGATAGACACTCTCGCGGCGACATATGTATTATTAATAAATAAATTAAAAGTAAATTATAATAAAGGGCTGGTAATGTCATATTTTATCATTTAAAAACTCTTCGATAGAGTAATACGTCTTATCTAATAGAAATGAATGCAATTTACTTTTGAACTTGCGGACATTATCTTCACTCCTTATACATTTTGGTATTTTATTATAGACCCTTGGAGCCATTACAAAAATACTGTTTCGGTATAGTGCAGTACTAGATCCGACTGTTCGATCGATGGAAGATATTTAAAATAAATATAAAATTAATGATTTGATAAATAGCTTGTTAGTAGGTAGCATTATTACTATCGAACCAAACGCCTCATTTCGGGTTGATGAAATTTTTAAAGTAGGTACATTTTCTGCTATTCAATTCTCGATCTTCAGACGTAACTGTTCCACATACAATATCTATACATCACATTCATACCGACATGTGTGTGTGTACCAATGCACCTGGCAGGAGGCTTACTCGTGTGATCCTCTTAGCTCACAATCGTTTGAGGAGGCTTAGAGGCCTGATATATAATCCCTTGTCAGATCGCTCACTGAGACATAGCCCCATCCCGTCGGGGCTGCGGGTTGTTCGCAAGAGATACCGCGGCCTCGACATAAAGGGCTAAGAAGGAACATGGGTGGTTTTTAGTCAGTGGAAGTCTGACACTCCCTTTTGCTCTGCCCAAGAGTGGGAGGGGTTATTTGATGATTTTCCACCCAACAAAAAAAAAAAAAGATAGCCCCATTTAGAGGAAGTAGATAGAGTAACCTCTTGCATTGATTAAATAAGAAAAAAAACAAACTTCGGGGAGTTACCTACGTATCACTTTGAGAAACCCTGAAATTTAAATTAATAATTTAATTTAAATTCAATGAAAATTTAACAATATTCACTATTTATATCGCAAATTCAATAATGTACGAATTTTAAAAACATATTCAGAAGCGACTTCAAATTTCTTTTTTAATCCTTCAGATTATAATAGAAGAAAAGTATTATACGTAATAGGGGTGAAAATATGGAAATTATGATTCGAAAATAAAAACTTGGTTGTGTGAAACTTGGTCATGCTTATACAAAATCTATTAGAATTCTTGCGAAAACTAACCTATTTTATTTAAACAACAATTTGAAGATGTGTTATGTATGAACTTATGATATAACTAGTAATGAGTTATGTAAAACACTAAAGCAATGTTTGATGCATGTGTCTGAATGTAGGTTCTTTACATCTCTTTACAGTAGCAAACGCCTGCAATCAATTCAAACGTGCCTATTTATTAATTGATTGCCTTTACAAAAACACAAAAACACCTCTTTTATGGAGCTTTTCTACGTACAAACTTTACGAGTAAGTCTTCGATACTTCAGTATAGCTATAATTGAAAATGTCACGCAATAAACACAGCCTTGTGAAGTTGTGATTAAGTACACAATAAAATTGCGTAACAATACTTTCAGCACGTGTTCGTGGTCACGTGGTTCAGATGTTGTCGACGATTGAAGTCGTTTCCAGAACTGTGAATTATATTATAAATAGTTTATAGAAAGTGTAGGAAAGTTTTTACTGCCGTACTCAGAGATATTTAATGATTACTGAAGCCGTCACTTTGACATAAAAAACCTTCACTAAAGTGTCAAAATCTTTACTAAGTGATGGCTTAAGTAATCATTAAACGTATCTGAGTGCGGCAGTTAGAGACCTTATTTTTTTGATTGGAAATCATCAAATGTCTCCTCCCACTCATGTTCCTTCATAGCCCTTTGTGTCGAGCCCGCGGTATCTCTTTCGTACAGACCTGCCTTTCTATGAACAAAGTTTGCCGTACATACTTGCTTCTCGTAACTAGGTTCTGTATATTGTTGAACTAGCTGACCCGTGCAGCTTCGTCTGAGTTACGTAAGAAATAAAGAGAGAGGGTTAGATTATTTATTTTGCTGTGGAGTTGTTTTAAAACTATGATATCTCCTGATCATTGAAATCAAATTATGTTGATGGCAATTTTGTTCAAAATAAGATACTTGTGATGTACGTTTTTGTTTAGATAAGAACCATGGAACCATGTTTATAAAAACACAACTATTGCGCACAAGTCCAGACTCCGTAGTACCTACTGACAAAATCCTGACGCAAAACTTTGCCCTACCCGGGAATCGAACCCAGGACCTCATGCTCAGCAGTGACATTTTGCGACCACTAGACCAACAAAACAGTCAACAATAAAAATAACAATGCATCAACCCAATAGTAACCATTTCTTTCTATAATCGAATTACGGTCCTAATAGAATCAGCAGAAAGATGGCGTACCTTTAGCTTCCAAATTAAGTAATTTAGTTACGTTAACCGACGCCAGATGGCAACACGTCACTAACATAATTAGACCTCGTTTGTTCTCTGAGGTCGGGTAGAAGTATACCTGTATTTATTACAAGTATAAAAGCATTGACGAATAGGGTTTTATGTGTCTGGTTAGACCGTAATGTCGACAAGGTCGCTATTGCCTAGGCATGAGTCTCACATTTTGACGGTGCTAATTTCAAGAGAAGCCGATGAAATGTTCTCAAATATGTCGTGGAAATATCGAATAATCGTATTTTAGTTGTTAGTCATCCGAATAATGGACTGCGGGTGGTTCGAAACAGCTGCCCCGAACACATCACACATCTTAGAGGTCTAAGAAGGAACATGGGTGGTTTTTAGTCAGTAGAAGTCTGACACCTTCCGCTCCGCCCAGAGCGGGAGGAGTAATTTAATGATTTCTCAACCACCAAAAAAAAAGTCATCAAAATAATCTGTACATATTCAAAAAGCATGGCTTGATTTTCTAGCAACATGTTCAGTAGCCAGAGAAAAATAACATTCAAAATCATACTGAAAACATTTTTATCATTAACACTGAAAGTGGGATATTTACCATGTTTAATACAGTTTGAACAGTTACAAAACATGGTAAATATTCCGTTTCGACTGTCTTATTTTACGAACAACGTTAGACCCACTGCTTTTAGACGTGTCGAGAGATACGGAAAAGTTTCCAAGGTGAGGTTTTTTTTAAATTAATATTTTGTTGATTGTTTTGTCTCTGTAGTAAATCACAAGCCACTATTGTATAGAATCAGTTTCTTCTAAGCTAACAGACAGATGTGTTACTGGGGAGTTTGTTCCAACTATTTTTCTTCCCGGCTAAAACACTAGGAAGTGTCGAAGGGTGGGCGTTTTGGGGGCTGTCTCTGGGGAAAGTGCGGTTTTTTTTTTTTTGATCAGCCTAATTTAAATAAATGATTTTTGATTTTGATTTTTTCGGGATGTAATGAGTCCACGGATCTACCTCGGATTTATTTACGAATTTACCTCGGCAAGCATTCTTGGCCTACAAGATAGACCCGCATGACTCAAGGACAGTGAACACAAAATCAATCTATAAATAAAGTTAACTCACTATGACCTATTTATTTATTAATAATAATAACAACGTTGCGAGCTCGTCGCGACATCGACCGGATACCGCGTTTCCTTCAGTTGGCACCCCGTACTTCCGTTCCACAGTGAGCTTGTGTATTATTGTGTTTCTATTAATATTATATAAAACCAATACATCTATGAAGGTCACGGAAATCAGCTGGAAGCAACAATGGTTAGACAAGGAGGGACACTATGTTATGGGTGGTAACACCACCTTATAATCTCCTTATCTGAATAAATGGTACTGGTAACGTACCGGTAACGGTCGGGCGTTTTTGGAGACTGTCTTAAGCAATAATTTTCGACGTCCATAATGTGCTGCTTCTCAGCCAAATTAAGACAAATGAATTTTGATTTTGATTACTGGGTAGAAACCTGAATGGTAAGAACATTTTAAGCTGATTATTTATTAAAACCGATTGTTGGCGTGGCGACGCAACGGCATGCAGTCTATATGTAAAAGTGTGTACGGTGGGTATTTTATGTTTTCATAAAGCCGTATTTAGTTCCTGTCGTAATCTGTTTTTTATGCATATTACTCTTGTACAAAATAATTTCGATGTTTCAATTCTGCCAGGCGTACCGCGAGGGCTCTGAAATTTTTCATATTGTAAAAAAAACGGGTTTCATAAAAGACCACTAAAAGAGTATTTCAAGGCTATTTTATATCAAATCACCAGAAAAAATACAGACAGACGACGGTCTTCAGTCTATCAATGTAATTCGATCACCCCTCGCGTGGAGCCGGCGTGATAGTGTCAATATCACCTTGAGTGCGCACAGCGCGTCCGAACTAATCCGATTTAGTTTAAACATCATTAATTACATTCAATCAATATGGCCTATTGGTATTAGATGGACAAAGGGTAGACGCGTTGAACTAGTATTGATTTAGGATTTAGTTTGTATGAAGATAAAGAAACTCCGGAGGAGCTCGTGGCTTAATAAGAACGGCAACTCGGGTGGTTCTTTAGGTAAACCTGTGCTTGCCTAGGTCGGTCTGTGGATGGGTGACCGCCCGACATACCGAATTTCCTCCGAGCCTCGGAAAACACGTTAAGCTGTTGGTCCCAGCTACCATATATAGTTCTTTGGCAGCGTTACAGGTAGTTAGTGACCTGAAATTCTGACATCCAGTCTTACCAAAGAGTATCGTATTACCTGGGTTAACTGGGTTGTGGAGGTCAGATAGGCAGTCGCTCCATGTAAAATACTGGTATTTAGCTGCATCCGGTTAGACTGGAAGCCGACCTCAACATAGTTGGAAAAGTAAAAAATAAATAAATAAAGGCTAGGCAGATGATGTAGATAAAGAAACTCGACCACGATACTGTTGATACAGATTCACTAGGAACTGTCGAAGGGTGAGCGTTTTGGGGGACTGCCTCTTGTAAAAGACGTGCAAAAAGGGGTGATCATTAGTCTAATTTGAATAAATGACTTTTAATTTTGATTTCATAGTACTGTTCTAGAAGTTGAGTTGGGTGATGTCGAGTGGCGTTTGTAAGTCGTACCTACATAGCGTTGCAGATCCCTTTTTGCCAAAATGTGCTTGTGGGATCTCGAATCTATTTCAAATGATGCAGTTCACAAAGAACCTCAACAATAGGGTCGCTTGGTCTGTTAAGACAAAAAGAATATATTATGTAGAACACTAGATCCCTACAGAATATTGTCTAAAGAAACAGCCATAAATCAACTTAATACATACAACAGATGTACATACATATTTACATACATTTATGTACCTTCGTGTTGCTATCACACGTTCAAACAAAAAGTTTTTACATAAAAATACATATTTATGATTTTACGAAACTCTAGTGTATCGTAAAATATAAGAACATCAGTGGCAGTGTTATTTTTTGTTATATAACGATAAGGTTGAGGTAAAATGCTCATTTACTGCCAATTACGAGCAACAAGCTAATCATGAGGTCCTGGGGTGTTCGATTCCAGGTTGGACAAAGGTTTTCTATTACGAATTTCTCAGTAGCAGTTTCCGGGGCTGCGGGACTGTTCAGCAGGGCTATTGCGTATCTTTCCAAATGTCAGTGGCTATCATAGTGTCCATCGATTAACTGTCAAATGGTTCCATTTTGTACCAAACTGACAGTTAATCGATGGACACTATGATAGCCACTGACATTTAAAAAGATATGCAATAGCCCTGCTGAAGAGATACCGGGGTTCCGGAACACAAAGGGTTGAGAAGGAACATGGGGTTTTAGTCAGAACAAGTCTGATACTCCTTTCCACTCCGCCCTGAGCGGGACCCCCTGTCATTTGATGATTTTGCAAAAAAGGCTCGCCCGTTTTACATGGGGCTTTAACATACCTAACTGGCGAAATGTGGGCGTCCTGTGGGTAGGTAAACCTTTACTTAGCCCTCCGAGGATTACAGGCGATTTGATAAATTCATATTTATGTACGTTTAAAAAGCTCGTTAAAACTCAACGAACGCTTTGAATACCAACATCCAATTTTCCTGTTAAAATCAATGTTACCGTATGATTGAAACGTCGAGTGCCTGTTATATATTCATACGATTACAGGTAACTGATTTGCGTAAACTAACCTTCCTTTCAGGGTTTCAGGACTTCATGGAATTGCTGTTTTAAATAACAAAGGCATGAATAATCATAAGTGGTTAATTAAAGGTTACCTAAATGTCGATAACTTTGTAGTCTATAATTTATCTAAACTATTGAGTATCTACTTAATTTGGAAAAGTGTCTTTTGTCTGTTAGAAACTATTGTAAATGTTGTATTATTTTAAAATCCATACTCTCGTCTTTTATAACACATTTGCTAGTATAATAATTATTTTTCTACCTCGGACTGCCTCTTTGGCCTAGTGGTTGTAACCGCTGACTGCTAAGTATGAAGTCCTGGATTGGATGCGAAGGTCAGGCAAAGTGTTATTATTTGTCGGGCCTGTGGACGGTGAATGATGGGCTAAATCGCCGTCCGTCCGTCTTATGACGACGACAGGCCGTGTCGACGGCGCGTTCGTGTTTCACGCGCGCCTCAAAGAGATGTCAGTTACATGGAAGGGTGTTTGCAAGGGCCGACGCCCGTCGGGGCTGCGGGTTGTTCGCAAGAGATACCGCAGCCTCGACATGAAGGGCTAAGAAGGAACATGGGTGGTTTTTAGTCAGTAGAAGTCTGACACTTCCTTTCGCTCTGCCCAAGAGCGGGAGGGGTTATTACTAGTAGGTAAATTTTATTGAATTATATATATTTTTTTAATTAATCTTGCAGTCGGGTAAAAAGGCAAAGTGTTATTGGGTTTCTTCATCTGGAGTTTCTCAGTAGTAGTCACGGAATCTGAATTTGTGTCCGGTTGATAGCAATAGACTTATCTACTATTATAAAGGACTTAAATAAAGAAATACATACATACATACCTGCCTGTAATCCCCGAAGGGTTTAGGCAGAGGTATACCTAATAGTACACCCACATTTTGCCAGTTATGTTTATGTCCCATGTAATAGGGGCGAGCCTATTGCCATCAACCGGGAACAAATCCAGACTCCGTGGCTGTTACTGATAAATTCCTAATGGAAAAAGCCAATAACACTTTGCCCGACCCGGGAATCGAACCCAGGATCTCATGCTCAGCAGTCGCAGTTGCGACCACTAGACCAACGAGGCAGAAATGTGTACGAACTATTAGTTACGTATTTGCCCAACCCTTCGGGAGTAACAGGACTGATGTTCTGCCGCCTTAACTAAAAAGGGCACAACTGCGGAAAAAAAGGTTTAGAAAAATAAGCCAAAAAGGTGAATCTAATAAGGGTTATTTTTCTAAACCTTTTTTTCCGCAGTTGTGCCCTTTTTAGTTAAGGCGGCAGTGTTAATGTTCCAATATTTTTCATTATACAAGAAAAAAATAAACTGCGTAGATACTCGTACCTAGATAGTATACAACCCACAGTAATGATATGGGCCACAGTATTGATCGGTGAACGACCTGTGCGCATTACACTAAACGAAATCCTATACTATTAGAATAATACTATGTTATCCGGGTCTGTAGGTACGTAGTTACTTTGTATGCTGAGTTCCTGACTGGCTGCCAAAAGATATTAGCTAGAGTTGAAACGTTTCGGGAAATCGATACGAGTCTGGCTTTTGTGGTAACTGTTGAGTATTCATTTGTTCAAGTGAAGTTTTTTTTGGTATTATTATTAAAATATAGCTTCTGACCACGGCTTCGCCTGCGTGGTCTGGTTTCGGGTTAATATATGTACATAGAAATAATGTGGCTTCTAATTGGCAAAATAATTTTCAAAATCGGTTTATTATCCCCTACAAACTCACAAACTTTACCTCTTTTTTTATATTAGTATGGATTAACTAAAAATTGCACGTTGTAAGGGTATACCTTCAAGATTATAGGAATCTGCCCACTCCACACCCCTGTGTGCTTTGTGAACTGCATTCGGTTAGACTGGAAGCCGACCACATACACGTAGTTGGGAAAGGGTAAGCCACAATTCCATCAACACCACCACAATTCCGAAATTCTCAATGATCACTAAAAATGTTTTAAATGTTTCTTAAAGTATTTGATACCATTAGTTGTACCCTAGTTTCTATTTTTGATGATATGATTATTACATTAGAGGGCAGTCTATATTCCCTCAATCACTTGCTTATTTACCCCTTCAAACTAGGTTATCTAACATGTAACCCAAATTAATCGTTAACAAAAAGTGGAATGGACGATATAAATTGTGTTTCAAAACATTTAATTTATCTAATGCACGATACGCCATTATCGTAGCCGCTACATTCGAACAATAACATCTAATATCGTTTTGTCGTAGTGGTGCTACGGCGTAGCAGTGCTACGGGCTACGTGTAGTCGTTTTCTTTGATATTATCTTTAGCCTTTTGTATTCAAATCTTACCTGTTTATTTAGTTAAACATTTGACGTTAATGTGCCGTTAAAGGGTTAAGCAGAGGTATATATGACGACGCATTTGACAAGTTTTAACAGATTTTAAATATTTCAAAACAATTTTCTAGCACGCATTAATTTTATAATATTTAAGTATATTGGCGACAGAATGTGACCTAGTTCCCCCTCTATTTTGCTCTTTCTCGCTTTATCTTATAACTATCTCCGAAATCGCTCATTTAATAGTATATATATAAATAAATAAAGACCTTTATTTCGAAATGAAAACACTACAAAAACACAAAACATATCTTTCATGATCGCCTGTCTAGGGCAACTATTCTCTTCCTTTATGACATTATGTCAGCATACATCCCACTGACACTAACCCTATTGAATCTCGCCAGCCAGCAAACTAAACCACTTACGGACACTGTCCGGAATCCAGTGTCGTGACCAGATGTCTCGCATTGCTCAGTGAAGTGGACGTTATGCTATTACGCTGACTGTAACCGGAGCGGGGTTGACCGCTGAAACTGGTACACGTAGTTTGAAAGGCTTTTGAATGCGGCGAATGGGCTAGAAGATGAGTTATAGTTTTTATATTATCTTGGTTCCTTTTTTGTCGTATAGTTATAGCCTAACCTTTTTTCTTTATGGGAGGTAAATCATCATATGACTCTTCCCACTCTGGGCGGAGCGGAAGGGAGTGTCAGACTTCTACTGACTATAAACCACCCATATTCCTTGTTAGCCCTTTTTGTTCCGAGTCGTAGTATCTCTTTGGAACAACCCACAGCCGGGGTCAAAGTGTTATGTCGCCTATGGCCCTTGATGTCGAGAAATATATCTTAGGCATGCCGACCGTCGGGATCCCAGCTAACGGTGGGAGGGGTTCCCATCGGCGTCGAGTGTACTTTGAAGTACCTCGGACTAGTCCTCGACAGCCGGTGGAACTTCGTGGAGCACTTCCGACGTTTGGCTCCCAGACTGGAGCGGGCGGCGGCTGCCTTCAGGTGGCTCCTGCCCAATCTGGAGGGGCCAAACGCCTCCTGCCGGAGGCTCTATGCGGGGATCGTGCGGTCCATGGCCCTTTACGGGGCCCCGGTGTGGGCGAGTGCTTTGAGGAAGCGGGCCGCCCACTACCTGAACGCGCCCCAAAAGGTGATGGCCGTAAGGCTAGTCCGTGGGTACCGCACGATCTCCCGCGAGGCGGCGAACCTCCTTGCCAGATTGCCGCCGTGGGATCTAGAGGCGATAGTCCTCGCGCGCCTGCATGAATGGCGCGCGGAGGTGCTGCACCGGGGGGTCACTCCGTTGCCGCGGCTAATTGCTGCGCAGCGGACAGACCTCCGGTGCGATCTCATGGCAGCATGGAGAGAGCGACTGTCGCAACCCCGTGCAGGGCACGCCACAATAGTGGCGGTTAGTCCCCTCTTTGAGGAGTGGCTGGAGAGGCGCCACGGCGCCCTCACCTTCCGTCTGACGCAGGTACTCACCGGACACGGTTGTTTCGGGAGGTACCTGCACCGAATCAGGCGGGAGGAAACGCCCGGATGCCACCATTGCGAGGATCGGCCGGAGGACACGGTGGAGCACACTGTGGAGGTGTGCCCCGCTTGGGCGGAGCCCCGCCGTGTTCTCGTAGCGGCGATCGGCGGCGGCGACCTCTCGCGTCCGGCCCTGGTGTAAGCCATGGTCCGGGGCGAGGAGGAATGGGACGCCGTCGCCTCCTTCTGCGAAGCAGTGATGCTAGCGAAGGAGGTGGCGGAACGTGAGAGGGAGAGAACCTCTCGTCCCAGCCGCCGCGGGAGGCGCTCCGGGCGTCGGGGGCCACGCGATGGCTTCCGGCCACCGTAGACGCGGGCCTGTGGACGGTGAGTGATGGGTAAGCTCGCCGTCCGTCCGTCTTATGACGACGACAGGCCGTGTCGACGGCGCGTTCGTGTTCCACGCGCGCCTCAAAGAGATGTCAGCAACATGGAAGGGGCCCGCAAGGGCCGACGCCTGTCGAGGCTGCGGGTTGTCCGCAAGGGATACCGCGGCCTCGACATGAAGGGCGAAGAAGGAACATGGGTGGTTTTTAGTCAGTAGAAGTCTGACACTCCCTTTCGCTCTGCCCAAGAGCGGGAGGGGTTATTTGATGATTTCCCACCCCCAAAAAAAAAAAAAAAAAGGCATGCTAGTTTCTTCACTGTGTTTTACGTCACTGAAACAAGAGATAATTATATTATACAATGAATCTGAAAAATCCGAGGTCTTTGGGTTCAAACTTGAGACCCATCACTTGGCATTTCGATGGTCTCACCACTAGACTAGCACTGCTATATTTTCTAGTTCGCTGGACCGATGTGTTGCTGGGTAGGTTGTTACGCCACTTCTTCTTATCAGCCAATGTTTGACGTTCAAAAAGTGCTCCTCTCTTTTTTATTGTTTAGTCTTTTGGCTAGATATTAAAAACAATTTCTAAAACTCATCGTTTTCATCAGAATTTAGAGACTTTTACCTGAAGGTTTTACAACAAAAATAATAATCTGTTATTCCGAAATTTCATCAACTCGTTAAAATCGTACCAAGCGGGAGACTCGTCAGTAATGTAGTTATAACAACCAATTTTGTATAATTCATGTATCTCGACGCTACTTTAATATGTCTGCTCGTACAAAAGGATATATTTTTATAACATAATGAACGAACCTGAAGTGAGACCGACGAACGTAAAGGACAAACCACACGGGCTTCAAACCGCTACTCGTATTTGAAAACCCTCCCTTTGAGGTTACAGTAGCAAAGAGGACTATGTAATGACATACTTATGTACTGAGAAAATAATTCAAAGAAATGTTATACAGAATTTCCACGCCAATTAAATGGTAACATGCAATAACATTACGTCTATTCGTATTAAAGGATTTGGTAAAGGTGTTGATAGTACACCGACATTCAGTTACCTTTTTGCTAGTTTGCAATCCCATGTACAGTTGAACACGCTAATTAATTCTAGCACGTTAATTCTAGTACACTGAAAATATTGATTGCGATTTTGTTTTATAAAGCGTTTCGCATTAAGCGACTGATGTCAGACGCTGTATTATTTCACATCAGCGTCTAAATGTATCTGTATAATCCTAAAAGTAAATTTTATGCAAGTTAGCTGGTTGTATACTTATTAGCTTGTTCGACTGTACTCATGAAACAAAAAATAACTACTCTTAACTATCATAATTTTATATTAAAATTAATTAAATTAAGGGTAAGATAGAATTTTAGAAAAAAATATGAGCCACTTGACTTAAATGATTCTCTTAAGAGATCTTTCCAAGTTTTTATTTAAAATAAAAAAAAACACAAACAGCCAAAAAACCTGAACTTACCCTTCAGTAGACATTCATAAATTTTCATAATTGGGCATGTTACGAGCAACAAGACGTCTGTTGCCAAGTCAACATCGCAACCCACGCGATCCCGAACGGACCTAATTTTATTACCCTGTGGTAGGGGCCGACGTGACCACGAAATGTGACCTGAGACCACAAACCTCCCTTTTTATGTAAACAGGACCGACACAGCTGTTTTTAAATGAGATCATTTTCATTGTTACTTTTTGAGATTATTTTTCGTTAGCTTTGTGTAACTTCAGGTGTGGTTTGCATAATGATATTGTGTACGTGGCTTATTATTTCAGTGTTGCTTTTGTTGTTAGGAACTTTATTATAATCCATATTTGATGTTTTAAATGTTAAAATTAACCTTGTCTGTCTGCTACTTTTGCTCGCCATAACAGGTAGCAGATTTTTATGAAATGTAGCATAGATCAGAGATCATGGTTCGTATAGCAAGTGACATTCACGCGAGCGAAGCAGATTTCGTTTTTATCTAACTGGGCAGAGATGGCCCAAAAATTCTTCATTCCATTCTTCCAAAATTGGCAGCCAGATTATTTGATGATCACCAAAATAACGTAAATCTTTTTTTATTTTTTTTAAAAAAACTTTGCCCCACACTAGGAATATCTCCTGTATCGTGGGTGCGTTTACAAACATATAAAGTCACATACACAAATACCCAGACCCGAAACAACTATCTGCAGGAATATTTGTTCCGTGCGGGGATCGAACCCGCGACCCGCAGCGCAGTAGTCCAATCGCTTTACACAATCACTTACCATAACATTAATTTGTCACACCAGTTGGCGTTGTTCGCCACTACCTTAGACCGTAAAAACTTATTGAAACTTTGACCGTAGTCAATTTGCATAGAATCTACGATAGCCCGTCCATGATAGTACTATAAAACATTACTTCAAAATAGCTCAATTATTCCTAAACCTTTTCACTATTCACAGGTAATGTCAACGTGATGAAATATTCATAGTTTCTTATAGTTTCTAGAAATAATTTTCTTGCAATAACTTAAAGTCGCACGCTTTCAAAATGGCAAATGAAAAGCTTGTGAGCAAACCGGCAGGTCTTGGAACCAAAAATCTAATTATATGTCATGTAGGCCCGAGTGCCGGGTTAAAGCCCACTCCTTTTCCCAAAAACGTCAGTTTCCCAGCAGTGGGAATATTATAGGGCACTTAAGCTAACTGGTCGTAAAATTCATGTTTCATACTTGACCTTTAGCGGTCTGTTATTAATCCCATTTGAAGGCGACTCCTTCGCAAAAGTATATTTAGTAAAAGGCCTAAGTGCTTTCGGAATGTTTAACACGTTTTTAGTAAGTATAACAAATATTATTTCTTGCTCAAACGACCCTTGAATCTGTTAGTATTACGTGCGCAAATGTGGGTGTTTTAACTAAAGTATTTTTAGAACAGGGACTATCTCGTCTGAGAACTGTTTCTGGGGTGAATGAAACTTAGAATGAGCTTATGTTGTCAGTAAAAGTTATCAAAATATAAGTAAGTTCTATCTTTAAATAAATTCTCTGATATTTTAGTTACGATCGTCACTCAGAGTATGACTGTAGGCGGAATTCGAAGTTGGTGTGTTGTTCTGATCTTGCTCGCGGAATGAACATGACCAGATATTGCACAGGATAGAGGGTTTGAAATGATTTCTCATGCCAAACTTCTCTACCTGTATGGAGAGGCCTTTACCTTATGCTCCTAGCCTTTGCAGTACTTTCAACTTTCAATTGGTTAGGTATTAAGACCTATTTAATTATCTAGAGTAAATATTTCTATTTATTTCATTTATTATTTTCAATTTCTGTTTCAGAAACGTTAAATTGTAGCTATTTACCGAATATTAAACAATTTCAATAATAATAGTAGCAGTAGTGCCCGTTTTAAGTTAATCATAAGCCCATAGGTCATTCTTTATAAATCATATCCAACGGCACAAAGTTGTCTATGAATCGTATATTAGGTCCATCAAATATACACGAAGGGTCTTTGCAAAGGGTTTTGCGCCTTCCAACAAAGGATACAAGTAGGTAAAACTATGAATAACAAATCTGGAATCCTCTGGCTAGAGAAAATTGTTTCTAGGATAGTTTTCTTTACTGAGTGCTGGAGTATCTTTCGGAGATTTTGACTGGATTTTATTGTTCCTTTTGTTTAAAGATAGTTGAAAACGACTTCTTAGATGTGTTGTATTCTCAAGGGTGAGGTTTCTTATACGATACTCGAGCGTTAATATAGCAAAACGAGCTTTGGAAAGAGACTCTTAGGCTGCCTGTCCATTGAAGCAGAGCGAGGCTGCGGAGCGGAGAAACTGATAATAATGTATCAATAAGATTGCACACTGAAACAGAGCTCAGATTTTATGCAATTCTTCATCAAGTGACCAATTTAGCAATTTTCTCACAAACCACTAATTCAACTCGAAATCAAATTGATTCAATAACAAAGAAAAGGGTAAAGATAAGTGCCGAGGAAAAAAGGTTTTAAGTTCCCAGAAAAGTACTCTAAAACAAAGCAGAATATTAAGTAGATTCTAGACTAGAATGAATAACCAATATCATGAACTAGAGGTTAATTTATTGGCTGCCATTTTAAACTAGTGACGTCATTGTCTAGTACCTACCTACGCCATTACATAATGACGTATTAACTATTATTGATTTCTGTGTTCATGTTGAATACACTGTAATTATAGACGTGTGTGCTGGTTGATTGGTATCTATGTAATGTGGGTTATTTCCGGATAGTGTGTGGTTACAAAATGTGAAACCAAATGGATAAATGTTTTAAGCTTTAAATATGTTACTTGGAAATGGTTTTTATTAAATGAAGTGGTTGAACAGAATTCAATACCATTTTTGTTTTGATATTACTTAATGAACTAGCAGTTTGTTCGCGACTTGGACCGCAAAAATTGTGATAAATTCTAATTTGCATGATATAAATATAATTTACAGTCTATAGCACCCACTAATAATGTGTCTTTCTATAACTGTTTATTTTTAAAATTGAAGTACATTAGGTCCGGAGATTACTCCACACAAACACCTCTTTTAAAAAGTTGTATAGATTAATATTAACATGAGATATTTTAATAATTATTGGTTCCTCGGATAAATGGAAGAGTTTTTAGATACAATAGGTTATAGAACCATAGCTACAGCTCTACTTACTTCCTTTTGGAATAAAAATGAGGTATACCTTATGTAAATTAAATATCCGTCATCCATATTCCCCATACACATGTCGTAGTAATTAAAAACAAGTAAAACAGGAAGCTGTCTCGACGACCTACGTACTCGTAATTAATAGAACTTTCATTACTTTATTAATGAATTCCTTTGATAATAAAACGTGTACCTACCTAATAACTGTTATTTATTTAAAAACTAGTTAGATATTGGACCGCTGTAATTGAAAACCAATATCGCCTGAAGCTCAACAATATCTTAGTAATAATATATCTTGTAAAACACAAACTAACAAATTAATACTGTTCATGTTTTAACTCGATCTTCAGGTATACGCTTTAAAACTAAATTCTTTTCACATGTAATATGGCCCTGTTGGAGTATGGCCATCAGGGGTGGTTATGAAGAGACTGTAGTTTAATCTTTTTGACTTACTGTTACTGCACGCGTAGCATGACCACCGTAGAAACGGGTTTTGTCGACGGAAAAACGACAAAATGACAGATTGTCGCAAAATTTCATGTCAAATTGTATGGAAAAAGCTCTGTCTATTCTATCAAGAATCTTATCTTATTTAATCTTCTTGGTAGAATAGAGATAGAATCGCCATACTACGCGTGCAGGACAATTCAAAAGTTATCATTATCTGCCTAGCCTCTTTCGTCAACTGTGTTGGGGTCGGCTTGTAATCGAACCTGTTTAAGCTGAATACCGGTGTTTTACAAGGAGCGACTGCCTATCTGACCAACACAGCCCAGCCTTTTTGGTTGTTAGACTGTCGGGCCACTGACTACCTGTAACGACTGTCAGAAATCTACAAATGGCAGTCGAACACAACTCCTTATCGTGCTTTTCGAGGCACAGAGGAAACTCGGTATGTAATGGGTCATCCATCCACGAATAAACCTAAACAAGCGTGGCTTAATCAAAAAATCGACCCGAGTGGCTGTCATTATATGGCCACGAGCTCCTCGTAGGTCCTAGACAATTCAAAAGTGCCTGTATTTATTTATTTAATTGGTTTACTTCAAGTAATTGCTTTGAACCGAGTTTCTTTGCAAAAATGCGAAAAAAAAAACAGTTTTTCTTAGACCAAGTTTTTAACTGAAACTGATTGAGTTGAGTATAATTGGACCCCCCTTACGTAACAGGAACTGACGTCAGAGTTAAAGTGCTTCCAATTGACGGAATTAATTTTATCGTTTCGCAAAATCGTAAGGCTTCAATTTCATCCCGTCGGGGCTGCCAGTTGGGTTCCCTACTTGTTTTCGAAAATTGATGATTCGATTTCTATTATATCGAACACGGTGTGTCGATAATTCAGTTGTACGATGTTTTATTCCATCGATGCTTTATTGGTGCGATGTAACGTTTGTGCGAAAAATCCTGTTACGAAAAACCCTACAACGATTGCTCATTAGTTCGGTAATTTATTAGTTCGAAAGTATGTCTGTTCGAAACGCCTACTTGTCCGTGACATTTAATTAATAATCTTATGTTGCATTATAGACGTTAAGGAAATACATTAAATACCATACATATCTTCACGTCATCTTTTCTAAATTGAGGAAGACAGGTAACAAATTCACCACGTTTACCTGTGGCATGGGCCAAAGATAACGTAGACAATATCAGTGACCGGATTTTTAAAAGCCAAAATCAACAGTGGCGACCACCAGAAAAGCGACGAAACAATTTAACTGTCTTGGAGGGAAGCAGCGAAGTTATTTATAAAAGAAAAGTGAAAGAATAGGAAAAACGTAATACCGGTACAGGCCAGATATCCACTGCTAGTGGTTTCTGAGAAAATTATTCGACTAAAAGACACTGAAGAAAATCATCAGCAGATCTTCAAAGCCAACAAACACTCCAAGCGAAAAATATTCTAACAACGTTTTCCGACAAATTAAAATTATAAAAGCACTCCAGTTCAAAATCAGTAGGTTTTCCTTTTCATAATAAGTTTTCATCAACTTGAGCGTGAAGTGGGGTTGGCAGGGGGTTGCTAGGGGGTTGCTAGGGGGGGGGTGAGGTCGTTGAGAAGGGCAAGGACGCACTTCAGTAAGTGGTTCCCGAGATTTATGTTGTCAGTCACTACTCCCTGTTTATTGACTAAACATTAAAGATTCTGTACTTTAGAGTGAACACGTTTTAGACTTTATTTTACTTTATAAACTTTGATTTACTGTCACATTTCTTTTTTAGGGTTATGAGGCGGACGCGACGAAATAAACAATTTTGAGTTGACATTTGATTATACGAGGTGTTTTTTTATATCACTTAACTCTACGGATATTATTCTACAAGTAAAAAAAAACCAAAAAGTTCAAAAAAATATAATTGAAAAATAATTCATTAACTGATTCATATCCGTCTCGTCTGCTGGAACTAAGACAGTCACTTTAAACGGAGACTATTTATACTCGTACTTTATAGAATTACTAAAACTTCCAAACTTAGGCTTTTATCTTAAAGGACTTTTGAAGGAAAGTCTCTAAACTTTTACTGATTTACAATAGAAAAACCTCTTGATTTTGTAATAAAAAGAAAATTTGCTAGTATTCTAGACTTAAAATTGTTTATGTATTCATTTTATTTATTTATTTATGTACCTACACACAATACAAAAACAGGATAAAAACAAAAAAAATAGAAGACCACAAAGGTACTGCTTCTTTCATAAGAAATTTCTTCCAGCAGACCTGCAAGAGGAAAGATGGATTAGAAATGTAGACACAGTGTGTAGAAAAGACAAACAAGAAAATTTTAATTATAATTAGTAACACAACAATAATTATCCATAAAAAGTAAACATACATACAAATATATACACATATAAAAATAAACACTAATATTATGAATACCTATATACCATATTCATCTACGGATTACCAAGCCAGTTAACCTCCTAACCAAGGGTTTATATTAGGCACTATTTTTGCCAGTCATACTTACGAGTACATACTTATTGATAGTTCCGGGTACCTAATTAAGCTATAGTTAGCGCGTTAGTTAGTTATAATATTAAACTTAATATCACATACAACATAATACTAACAAATATACAGTTTTATTTGCACGTTAAAACGCATTTTGAACGAAAATTACTGGTTATTTCTTTGTCTATGGGTATTACTTTTTTAATATTTTAATGGTTGTGCTCTGGATCTATTTGTGGTTTCATTTGAGGCGGGTCATAATATACTCGTACTCTCTTACTTATTCAAAATATTGTTTTTTTTTATAAACAACATATCGATATATCGATGCATTTTTTCTTGACAAGCAGCGCCCTTAAAGTGCAACTTTACAGTAGTCATACTGTAGTCACTAAATTAATCATGACGTCTTGTCATCACAAATAGAACTTTTACCATTAAAAAAAAAAGATCCGACGAATTTATAACCTCCTCCTTTTTGAAATCGGTCAAAAATCGAAAGCGACTTGTAACTAGCGACGGTGCAAGCGTGGACCAAAGAATTGAAACATCATCATTCTTATTTTTCCCTTAAATGAAACTCTCAAAAAACTCTCAAAACGTGATTCCAAACAAAACAGCCACTTTCTTCCAAAGGAAACAGAGCGCGGCTGTTTCCTGTAATCCCGCACGTCTTTACCGTCGACATAATAACCATTTCCGGCGGAAATGTGCTCTCAGTACGTACATATTGTGAACGATGGCGGTGGGTGTATGACGTGCTAAATAAGGCTGGACATGGTGGATGTACTTGTGGTGGTGTCGTCGATTGTACTTTATAGCATTATCGGCCAATCATGTTCCTACTGCTAGGTAGTCACTGTCCCTAACTGCCGCACTCTAAGAGCTTTAATGATTACTCAGGCCATCACTTAGTAAAGGTTTTGACAGTTTTGTCATACAAAAGTATGTCAAATCTTTACTCAGTTACTAGAGCAACGTTTTTTCTGTATGCCCGAAACGTCCCAGTTACTACGTTAACTTCGTACGTCATCGATTATTCAAACGCAAAATACTAAAAAAATCGACTAAGGAGTCTCCATATGTTTTGTATGTCAATGGCAGTATTAAATTACGCATCTGTGGTTATACGACACGTCTAGTATTGCGTCAGCCATAGTTAGAAAGAATTATTTACAAGTACGGGACGTGTCGCAACCGGCCATCTTGAATTTTCGGACAGGCGGCCGCTTTTATTTACAATATGTGATTTATTATCCCATTGTGTTGAGTTTTGTTTATTGAAATCGTTTTAAGTGTTCATTCTTATCGTGTATCAACAAACAGAAGTGTATTCCAAGTGTTTATAAGTTGTTAAAACAAGTGATAAAGTCGGCGAGTAAAATTGGATCATTTTGTATGGGACGCTTGGTGAGTTTTTAGAAAATTTTGTTGATTTTTAGTGTTAAAGTTGTGAAATACTTATTATATAGGGAAAACAGTTAATTATTAACATAAAAGTAAACTTAAACCAAAGAAATCTGATGAAAATAGTGTTTATTTCAACGATTTATTTTTTTCCTTCCAATGTAAACAATGGATGACCTCGGGAATGAGTATTTATTTTAAAATTAATTTTGCTACACTGGACGTTCTACTGTAATGGTGTAATGGTATCAAAAGAAAGCTTATATAATCTATTTTAATAATAAATAAGTTTCGTTGAGCTATGTTACAAAATGTTTCGTAAAATATTTTTTAAACAAATACTTTACTCAAATTGAACCTGTGTTGGCATTGTTCGTGCGGCGTTGTTTCGTTAAGTTTTTATATAATATCGTATATATTTCAGTAAAATACTTATTATAATAGGTAAAGCAGTTCATTATTAATATTAATAAAAATAAACACCAAAGAAATATGACGAAAATATTTCTCATTTCAACGGTTTTATTTTTTCGCTAACGGTCGTTTCTAATTTAGAAGTATGGAAGGGCTAGTTTTTATTGATTTATTGTGCTAACACTGTACGTTATGACTAATGATGTATTGGTATGTAAAAATAGCTTATATAGTCTATTTTAATAATACATAAGTCACATTGCGATATGTTACAAAAAGTTACGTAAAAATCTGTTATATACAACTATTTTACCCAAATTTAACCCGTACTGTCAACTTTGACATTTTTTGTGTGCATATTTCATTAAAGGGGAGTATATAGTTTATTTTATGTATCAATTTCCTATGTATAGCTTCATGCAGGTATTTTTGTATTGCTGATAAAGTAGCCAGATTTTTTGCAAATTCACTTTTAATTTGTATCGGCAAGCCCCGCCCCCCGCTTTTCGTGCCGTTAAAGTGACGTGGACGTTTCGAGCATTGACAGCTGTCAAAATTGGACGTAAGGGTGGCTAAGTAATCATTAAATATCTCTGAGTATCGCACTAAGTCTGACAACCAGTCTTCACAGGGTATATATTGTATTACCCGTTGCTAACTGCGTTGAAGGGATCAGATAAGCAGTCGCTCCATGTAAAATATAGGTTAGAAACCTAACATAGTTGGGAAAAAGCTAGGCAGATGATCAATGTTCCCAGTACAGGGACACAGATTTCCCGTCGGGGCTGCGGGTTGTTCGCAAGAGATACCGCGGCCTCGACATGAAGGGCTAAGTAGGAACATGGGTGGTTTTTAGTCAGTAGAAGTCTGACACTCCCTTTCATTCTGCCCAAGAGCGGGGTTATTTGATGATTTTCCACCCGCCAAAAACTATGGTTTAATATTATGGATTATTTTGGATTCGAACCAAAAAATAATTAGTTCCATAATACCTTAATCAAGTTTATATTGCTGTCTGTTATAGTATTTATTGAGATTTATACTTACACTTTTACTAATCATCCTCATCTTTCATAAAATGTCCTTTTTACGTCTCATTTCGCGCCTTGGCGACAACTATTTTTGTTGGCAGTCTTATAATCGATCTTATTCGATTTATTAACGTTGTTTTTACTGTTTTAAAATATTAAATCTTATAATTTTTCATTGTTTACTTTTCGTGTGACATAACGTCAGTTGTCAATATGTCATTTACTTTTTCTTTTAATTTGTGTCATAGTTTTTCTTAGTGGTTAGAACTATGAAGGTTACATTTGATTTATATAATTTAATTCATTTTTATTAATATATTAGCTCAAATAATGTAATTTATTGATAATTTCTATTTACTGTAACTTATCTCACGCTTATAAAATTAATTAACACGCTCACAGAAATTCTTTGAGGAAGTTTTTGACTGAATAATACAGGCCGTTTTAAATACAGGCAACTCACAATTTTTGATTTCAAGAACTTAAATTCTGGAAAGAATTAAAAGAGAATTGGGTGGAAAAAACGGAGAGATGGTTTTATAAAAAGGGATTTCTGAAGGATGCCCGCCAGTTGAGATCTGGTTTCTGAAGAGGAATCATCACGTCTACAAGTTATTATCTGAGTTCTTAAGAAGAACCATCGCGAAGTACCTTCAAAGTATCCTCCGGGCCTCCCTAAAGGAGTCGCCCGTGATCCTCGCGACGCGAAGTACCTCCAACGTATCCTCCGGGCCTCCCTAAAGGAGTCGCCCGTGATCCTCGCGACGCGAAGTACCTCCAACGTATTCTCCGGGCCTCCCTAAAGGACTTGCCCGTAATCTGCTGGCCAGCCTTCAAGATTTACCTACCCTGGAACTGTGTTATTCTGTGCAAAGCGTGAGTTAGGAAGGTTCGTGTTTTTATACATTTCTTTGTATTTTTTACCTCTTACCTCTAAATTAAATTCAATTGTTAAATTACTTACCCTCTTTTACTTGTTAGGGGTAAGTAATACGACAGTTTGGCGCCCAACGTAAAATCAAGACTAGATCTCACTCATTCCCTCTCTAAATTCTAAAAAAACTTACACAAGCAATCAAATTTGGTATATAATTATTTTTCATCATAATTCATCACTTCATCAATCTTTACTACTTTACTTAATACTAAACATACATTTATACTACACCCCCACACACATTTCTTTTACCTCTGGTAATTGACACCCTTTCGGCCTCTTGGATGTGTTAATCCACTTCTGGACACTGCCAAGGTTGGAGATTGGTTACTATACGACGACTATTGGACAATATCTCGTAGTCGTTTCTCATTATACTTAATACTTTACCAAAACATCACTAGACTGCATCCCACAGACTTGCACACATTCCATTATCGAAAGATAATGTGCACTCTTTCGGCCTCTTGGATGTGTTAACCACTTATGGGCACTGCCAAGGTTGGAGATTGGATACTTTACGACAGCCGCAGGACAATATCCTGTGGTCGTTTATACAAATCTATATATATTTATATAATACTTATTACAAATAATTATCATTATATCGGATCCTCTAGTCCTCTTAAACTCTCTTTCTTTAACTCTTGAGTCCTCCTCTTAAACAATTATATTGAACTACGTTAAGTGTCGTGGGCTCTTCTTTTATAGATACTGGGTCAATACAAAGTATAGAGACTGCTAGTAGGATATTTTAGAATCCTCCAGAACTTATCTCCTACTCTTTGTCCCTCCTCAGCCCTCCCTTACCCTCTTAAACTCTTTCACTCTCTTACCCTCTTAAACTCTTTCACTCTCTTACCCTCTTAAACTCTTTCACTCTCTTACCCTCTTGAACTCTTTCACTCCCTTACCCTCTTAAACTCTTTCACTCTCTTACCCTCTTAAACTCTTTCACTCTCTTACCCTCTTGAACTCTTTCACTCCCTTACCCTCTTAAACTCTTTCACTCCCTTACCCTCTTACACTCTTTCCCTCCCTTACCTTCTTAAACTCTTTCACTCTCTTACCCTCTTAAACTCTTTCACTCCCTTACCCTCTTAAACTCTTTCACTCTCTTACCCTCTTAAACTCCTTCACTCCCTCACCCTCTTAAACTCTTTCACTCTCTTACCCTCTTAAACTCTTTCACTCCCTTACCCTCTTAAACTCTTTCCCTCCCTTACCTTCTTAAACTCTTTCACTCTCTTACCCTCTTAAACTCTTTCACTCCCTTACCCTCTTAAACTCTTTCACTCTCTTACCCTCTTAAACTCCTTCACTCCCTCACCCTCTTAAACTCTTTCACTCTCTTACCCTCTTAAACTCTTTCACTCCCTTACCCTCTTAAACTCTTTCACTCTCTTACCCTCTTAAACTCTTTCACTCTCTTACCCTCTTAAACTCTTTCACTCTCTTACCCTCTTAAACTCTTTCACTCCCTTACCCTCTTAAACTCTTTCCCTCCCTTACCTTCTTAAACTCTTTCACTCTCTTACCCTCTTAAACTCTTTCACTCTCTTACCCTCTTGAACTCTTTCACTCCCTTACCCTCTTAAACTCTTTCACTCTCTTACCCTCTTAAACTCTTTCACTCTCTTACCCTCTTGAACTCTTTCACTCCCTTACCCTCTTAAACTCTTTCACTCCCTTACCCTCTTACACTCTTTCACTCCCTTACCCTCTTAAACTCTTTCACTCCCTTACCCTCTTACACTCTTTCCCTCCCTTACCTTCTTAAACTCTTTCACTCTCTTACCCTCTTAAACTCTTTCACTCCCTTACCCTCTTAAACTCTTTCACTCTCTTACCCTCTTAAACTCCTTCACTCCCTCACCCTCTTAAACTCTTTCACTCTCTTACCCTCTTAAACTCTTTCACTCCCTTACCCTCTTAAACTCTTTCCCTCCCTTACCTTCTTAAACTCTTTCACTCTCTTACCCTCTTAAACTCTTTCACTCCCTTACCCTCTTAAACTCTTTCACTCTCTTACCCTCTTAAACTCCTTCACTCCCTCACCCTCTTAAACTCTTTCACTCTCTTACCCTCTTAAACTCTTTCACTCCCTTACCCTCTTAAACTCTTTCACTCTCTTACCCTCTTAAACTCTTTCACTCTCTTACCCTCTTAAACTCTTTCACTCCCTTACCCTCTTAAACTCCTTCACTCCCTTACCCTCTTAAACTCTTTCCCTCCCTTACCCTCTTAAACTCTTCACTCTTGAGTCCTATAATACTCTTGAATCCTCCTTCAGAAATGATCTCTTACTCTTTGTCCCTCCTCAGCCCTCCCTTACCCTCTTTTAGAACCTTTATTATTTTTTCTAAATATTTTTTTTTTTTTCTCATATATACACATGACTCATCTCTTTCTTCTTTCCCTCTTCTAAAATAGAGTTCCTTTTCGGCTTATTAAAACTCTATTTATTTTCTAATTCATTCATCGGTTCTTAAACCATTATAAGATTATTTTTAATCTTTCTTTATATATTACCTAACCTTCGTTTCAACTAACTCTACAAGTTAGTATGAATCTTGTTTCTAACTATTGACTCTAAAAGTTGATAGGAGCTGCCCTTGATTTTTACTCGGAGCATACCGACTACTATTGCGGGAGCTGCCCTAACGTTAACTCGGAGTTTACCGACTACGGTGTTGTTATGTATCAACTAAAGTTGACTAGGAGCGGATTACAACTCTTTTAAAAATAAGCCTTTGTTAATTTTTTTTTTTTATTTCATGTCATTAATGGGTTTTAGACGAGAGCGGATTACAACTCCGAAAATAAGCCTTAAAGTTATTAACTTATCAGGTTGCGTAGTGATCATTGAATGTGAATCCTACCTGACCTAACTTCGTAAGATGTCGGTGTATTTGAATGAAGTATGTACGTTTTGTGAATGCTGTTATACTTTAACCTTACAAAATTTTTGTTCTAGACCAAAAATTTTCTCGGGGTCGTTGGGGAAATATAGTATTTATCATTGAGGTATTACGTACTAGAGAAGCTATTTCAAACAAAATAATGTGCGCGCACTTGATGACAGCGGGGCAGGCGGGGGGTGTCATGTTCTCATAGATTACTATCAATGCGTGCAGAAGCGACATAATGTTATTATTCTGCCTACTTGATATTGTGCGTATGTACTTACTCAGAAAATAAATAAAATATACTTAAACTGTAACAATATTGTAATTTCCTTAAATAATTTATTTTGTGTTAGTTTCTGCAGTTTGTTATAGTAATCCACAGTTGGATCAGTTTCACCTTCGTGATGCAATCTAATTTTTGTGAGCTATCTAATTCGAGGTAAAATAATAATAAATTAATGGCTCGAATCAAATGGATTCTGTGATTGAATGTTGATGGCTGATTCAGTAAATTATGTTTATTCAAATTTTGCAAATACTTCTTTCCTAATTAAATGCTTTAGGGTGTTTACGGACGTATAATTAAAATCATATTTCGAGGCAAGACTTCCACCACTTTGCCGTATTAAGTTACGTATGATAGATGTGTGATTTGGAAGTTTATAGTATAGTCAAACTATCAATGCAATCTTCACATTTCAACTTTTTTGTTAATTGTCTTGATACATATGTAAATATTACATATGTATCAAGCACAACCTACTATCAATTTTGACTCACATGTAGAGGATTCGTGGTCAGGCATAGAATACGTCGATAGTGTCTGGTCTGTGCATGCAAATGTTTTATTCTTTGACATTCACGTAAAAAATGGCCGCCGCGATGACACATTGCAATTCAAAAAATATAATTAAATTATGTGTGTTTTAAAGATAATAAGTTATAATTGCTGGTGAAAAGTCACTCCTTGACTTTTACTTATATTTTTTAAATTATTTCTACAGTATCTAAATGCACACGAAGGCATATTTTAGACATGAAAACTTCACTCAAATGTGTCACGTCGCAGCAATCGCTCGGCATAGACTAAATGAACTGGAGTCTACTAGCTCTACCGTGTGTTACAAAAAATCGAGTTGAGGTGTCTCCTCTAGTACGTAGTACATTATACCTCAATGGTATTTATTGAGATTTATACTTACACTTTTACTAATCATCCTCATCTTTCATAAAATGTCCTTTTTACGTCTCATTTCGCGCCTTGGCGACAACTATTTTTGTTGGCAGTCTTATAATCGATCTTATTCGATTTATTAACGTTGTTTTTACTGTTTTAAAATATTAAATCTTATAATTTTTCATTGTTTACTTTTCGTGTGACATAACGTCAGTTGTCAATATGTCATTTACTTTTTCTTTTAATTTGTGTCATAGTTTTTCTTAGTGGTTAGAACTATGAAGGTTACATTTGATTTATATAATTTAATTCATTTTTATTAATATATTAGCTCAAATAATGTAATTTATTGATAATTTCTATTTACTGTAACTTATCTCACGCTTATAAAATTAATTAACACGCTCACAGAAATTCTTTGAGGAAGTTTTTGACTGAATAATACAGGCCGTTTTAAATACAGGCAACTCACAATTTTTGATTTCAAGAACTTAAATTCTGGAAAGAATTAAAAGAGAATTGGGTGGAAAAAACGGAGAGATGGTTTTATAAAAAGGGATTTCTGAAGGATGCCCGCCAGTTGAGATCTGGTTTCTGAAGAGGAATCATCACGTCTACAAATTATTATCTGAGTTCTTAAGAAGAACCATCGCGAAGTACCTTCAAAGTATCCTCCGGGCCTCCCTAAATGAGTCGCCCGTGATCCTCGCGACGCGAAGTACCTCCAACGTATCCTCCGGGCCTCCCTAAAGGAGTCGCCCGTGATCCTCGCGACGCGAAGTACCTCCAACGTATTCTCCGGGCCTCCCTAAAGGACTTGCCCGTAATCTGCTGGCCAGCCTTCAAGATTTACCTACCCTGGAACTGTGTTATTCTGTGCAAAGCGTGAGTTAGGAAGGTTCGTGTTTTTATACATTTCTTTGTATTTTTTACCTCTTACCTCTAAATTAAATTCAATTGTTAAATTACTTACCCTCTTTTACTTGTTAGGGGTAAGTAATACGACACTGTACACTATGTAACATAATTATCTAGAGGTCTAGACCTCTCGAGTGGTGTCAGACCATGAAACTGAACTACTTTTGTTCTATGAGATATGGAATTTAATTTTTTTCAAGTTTTTCTAAACTTTTAAAGTTGCAGCATAGCAGCTGATCACGTCAGTTTCGTAAGATTAGTTAAATGTTGCTTTTGTTCTACAAAATTTATGAATTTAAAGAACTTGACAATAATTTATTTAATGTCGAGTTAACTAACTATGTACATTAATTAAAAACTAATAAATAAACTAACAATAAACTATAAAAGGGCATCAAAAAACTGCTCCTCAACGCTGTCAGCCGGTAACGTGCCCAAAAGACTGGCGGCATTCCCACGTTGTATGGCAACACTTAGCCTCTGGCCAAGATAAAAGCCAGCCCTTGGGTCACGAGAAGCGTCAACTAAGCGTTTAGAAATTTCCTTAAACAGGCTAAGAGCACTCGGACCCCACGGCCCCAGAGTTTCAACCCCAAACGGCTCGAAAATATAGTTTCCACAAAGGTTACTATATTTACGCCGCTTGAGGTTCTCTGCAGCCCATTGAACTTGTAGAACAACATTTTTTCAGATTCATGATCCGAGAGACCACACGGGAGGTCTGCGTTTATTGTGTTACATCTTGTATACAGTAAGTACACGTCTAAATTAGTTAAATACACCTATACGAAAGGAACAATATAATCATTGAATCTACACGAAATTTTCTGCCCGAGAAACTTTGTGTAATCACCTTTTTTAGATGAAATCAGTAAAGACATTTTGACCTGGAAACTTTATCCCACCACAAAACTACGTATAAAACAAACTGAATCATGTCACGTTTACCCCTCTCTCCTCTAGTTAACCCGTCTGCCAGTAAAACAGGGTATTTGGACCGACACAGACAATGTTTACGGAAAGGGTGGAACGGGGCTTATTGGAAATCTGCTCGTTCCATGGTCGAGGGGAGGTGGGGAGTTATAGCCATTGCGTGCGTCACCGGTAATGCAATTTGATCCTTGAATTAACTCCACTTTGGTTACGTAGATATCTCAATGTAATCTCTATGTTAATTGTATTAGAATTCATGGTTGTTGAAAACGATTGTTTAGTTCAAAAGTCGTGACTTCCTTACCAAGACTTCCATAGTCTTAAAAGTTACTTACCACAGTAAGGTGACGTTTCAAGAAATACTTGATTTAAGGCGCTTTGCTACAGCGGCCTCCGCATAAGCTAAACACGTGTACTTAGCTTCACAGCATATTCGTAATCAGCGTATAATGTCTGACTATGATGATGATATAGCTATGATGTGATGATGACTGCTGAGACACAGACCTTCTATCTATAAGAGGAAAAGGACTAATAATCACACAGTCACATGTTTTAGAATTTTTGGTTCTAGCCGGTTTCTTCACCGTTTTGAGAACAGTGGTGATGAAATAAATTACACAAAGTTGTGCCTGCCTGTGTTCGAACCCTTGGCTTGATCTCGGACTATGAATATAATTGAGGAGTAAGCTGCAATGCCGCCATTTACTCTTAAGCAGGTGAAAGAATTGGAATCGATAAAGAAAGCTTCAAATATTAAACTTAATGTATCAGTAAAACTATCGCTGTATGCATTTTCCAATCGATATTTATAACTGGTCTAGACAGCGAAATATGGCCTAGATCTTTTTATGGACCCGATGTTTGTCGTACAAGTGGGCAGGGAGAAGAAACGAAGATACAAAGTATCTGTACCATAGCTGTGTATGGTTTGAAAGTGATCTTCTCGGAAAAAATCAACTTTCCTGGCGCAGGTGCTGTAAAATTCCTCTTAAAGAGTTTGTTCTCTGACTTCAAAAGGATAACTGTCGTGTTACTTACCCCTAACAAGTAAAAGAGGGTAAGTAATTTAACAATTGAATTTAATATAGAGGTAAGAGGTAAAAAATACAAAGAAATCTATAAAAACACGAACCTTCCTAACTCACGCTTTGCACAGAATAGAACAGCTCCAGGACAGGTCAATATCGAAGCCAGGCCGGCCAGCAGATTACGGGCGAGTCCTTTAGTGGCAATAGGTTTGTTCGAGATTGTTAATGTGATAGGTACATAAAAATAAAATAAATAAACGCTTACAAGGAGTTAAAATGCGATAAATAAGATTATGAAAACACAACACAACATAAGGGTTAGGCAGAAGTGTACCTAATAGTACACCCACATAGTTACATAGTTTAAACATATTTGCTTTATTAGGAACAAACAAGGCGCACACCGCGACACATCAACCTATACTTTTCCAGTATATCATGGTCGCGCTTTGTAACGATTTCTCGTACAATGTGAAGGTCACATAAACTGGTATAGTTTGATTTGGTATAACATACATATTTGATCATATTCATCTCCCTGCTCTCTACCCTTGTCCGAGAGTCGGCGCAACGTGTTTTTTGTTTCATTTTCCCCTTTTAGTCGTCATTCTATCATTTCATTATTTTTCTTTTAAATCATACAATAGGGTAGTTAACCAAAAAAATCTAATTAGTCCGTCAGATAGATTTCCAAAAAATATTGGACACAATTTTTTCTTTTTTCACGAAAACAAACAATGAAGACGATACAGTGATTTGAAAACTCGTGTGACGTCATATTCTAAGAAATTAGTATGACTTTTTTTACCGGTGAGTGACGTCACAAACCCCGGGGACTCAAATCTTTGACGCGTTTTATCTTCGTCAATTTTTATTGTTTTGAATAAACAAAAAATACGTATCCAATATTTTTCGATAAGCTAACAGACGGACTAGAATCATATTATTTTTAGTCAGTAAACATCAATATTCCCGATGAAAGCATAGGTATTATATTTAAAACTGCACGTAATATTTCACACTGCTGTTAGATTGCTCTGATTATATATAATTGCATGGTTATTTAAAAAACTTAAAATTGAAAGAAAGTAAAATTATTAATGAGTCTCATAAAGGACAAACAAAACGCTAATAATAAAACAAAAAAATGTTAAAAGTCAAGATAAAAAAGCGTAAATATAAGACTTATGTACAACTCAAATTGGTCCTGTAGGAGGCCAAAAGGCCCTTACATCACTATGGTGCTGTAACATTTAAAATAAATGTCAAAGCGCTAATTAAGTTGGTTTCTCTCGTTGAATTATTCTACAAAATATTGTACCCACAATACTGCACACAAGTATTACGCCATTCGACATCACAGGCGTACTTATAGTTAAAGTCTAACTGCGGTACTCAGAGATATTTAATGATTACTTAAGCCGTCACTTAATGAGATTTGACATACTTATGTATGACAAAACTGTCCTTAGTGATGACCTAAGTAATCATTAAAGCTCTCTGAGTGCGGCAGTAAAACTCACAAGTTATAAACTTAAAAGACCTACTTTAAGCCTAATATTTAAGGAAATTGCCAAGCGGTTGGTCGACTCTTCACATGACCAGAGGGTTGGCCTGTTCTTTGGCCAAAGAATCAGCATTGCCATCCAACGTGGGAATGCTGCCAGCCTTCTGGGCACTTTTGGAGGTGTGGACGAGTTTTTTGACGCCATGTAATTCTTCTCTTTTTGATACTGTAATTAATTGTAGTTTGTAAATATTGTAAATATATTAGTTTTTAAGCCTGAACTTGGGAGATTGGCACGCCATTCGCTTTGAATCTCAAGCTAAATATTACTTGAAATGGAAGCTATTAAAATAAATAGCCAGAGGAAAAGCTTTTAGGATCTCTACCTTCACCAGACTCTAGTGTACCTTCGAGTTTGAAGCGTCTTTTGTTTATTTAACCTATATTGACATAGAGCTTCCTCCGGATGCCGCAGAACATTTTATTACCCTACATAGATCTAGCCGCTACATAGAGTTCGTATAAAAAATGTATAGATTCAGAAGTAGGGCGCCGACATCTTTTGGCTTTTCTCTATAAAACTATTTCTTTTTTGTGAAAGCACTGCGGACTCTCTGTAGAGATACGATGTCTTTTATTTATGTCGTCTTGTTTCTTTCTGTATCTTTTGAGGTAAAGTAAGATGTATGGAAGAGTATCTAATAAGATGTAATTTACAGTTTCTTGAACTAAAATAAAACATAGTACTAACTGCTACATGCTGGTAGAACTTGTCTCTGAATCATTAGAAAAACATCACTAGCAAAATAATTAAAATTCCATATCGTATTATTGCTTTAGATCCCTGTTATCATGTGTACATCTTTGATAGCCATTTTATGTATTTTGTGACCCAAATGGCTGGCAACCAGTATTACATAGGGATATCGTATTACCCATACTGAATTGTGATAGTCAGTCAGGCAGTCCCTCCATGAAAATACTGGTATTCAGCTACATCATCATCTGCCTAGCCTTTTCCCAACTATGTTGGGGTCGGCTTCCAGTCTAACCGGATGCAGCTGAATACCAGTATTTTACATGGAGCGACTGCCTATCTGACCTCCACAACCCAGTTAATACTAGGTAATACGATACCCTTTGGTAAGACTGGTTGTCAGACTTTCAGGTCACTGACTACCTGTAACGACTGCCAAAGATCTATATATGGCAGCCGGGACCAACAGCTTAACGTGCTTTCCGAGGCACGGAGGAAACTCGGTATGTCGTACGGTCACCTATCCACAGACCGACCTAGGCAAGCACAGCTTTACCTAAAGATCGACCCGAGTGGCAGTTCTTATTCAGCCACGAGCTCCTCGGCTACATACGGTTAGATTAAAAAAGTTGGGAAAAAGCTAGGTAGACGATGGTGATTATTGCTATATTAAAACCACAAGACACACTAATAAAGTTGCACACAATATATCCTTAGCATTTTCTTCCCTAAACCAAATGTTAATGGAGTAAGCCAAACATCTTAGACTGGTGTTTTGCTACTCGTATATAACAAATTAGTTAGTCCCTTCCACAGACGACAGTCCTCATGTAACGTGTACACAAACAATAAGTGAACATGTTAGTTGCTGGTACATTATGTACTTGTATACATAGTGTAAAATACACAAACTCGTAGAACTTTCATAACAACGTGAATTTATTAAAATGTTTGTGTTTTTCCGCGTCCAATCGAAGCGATGAGTCACAAAATCCCTACAAGTTTGTACGGAACCCTTGTTGGGCGAGTCCAACTAGCACTTTGCCAGTTTTTTTATTTATTTTATTTTATCAACGTGTAAAAAATTCTGTAACCTACTACAAAGTCTCCCACTTCCACGTAGCTGAGAAACTTTAACAGGCAAACTTGGGCAATACCATCTCCACAATAACCGATAATATGAATATTAAATTGCCCATTGATCGTTTATTGGATAGTGGTTCTCATTTGGTATGCGAACGGCTCATCAAATCACAGTAACAGGCCATCCACGTATCAATGAATAGATGGAATGGATCGATGAAAGGTAACGATATTATTGCGTGAACGTGGACGAAAATTGAGTTATGTTTTCATTTTAAGTATCGCTTTTTCGCTTTGTGTAGGTTTTAGTAGGGTTTATTGTTATTGTAACCTAATCATTTACTATTTTAACCCGAGAAATGTATTACCATCATCTGCCCAGCCTTTTCGTAACTTTATTGGAAGTTGGCTTCCAGTCTTGCCGAATGGTACCAGTCATTTACATGGAGCGGCTACTATGTGATCTCCACAACTCAGTTAGGACTGGGTATTACTTGGTAATACGGTACCCTTTGGTAAGATTGGTTCTCAGACTTACATGCCACTGACTACCTGTAACGGCTGTCAAAGATCTAAATCTAAAAATGATAGCCAGGGCGGGACCAACAGTTTAATGAACCACGGAGGAAACTCGGTATATTTGCTTAATTTAGTTGAAATAAACTATTTGACAGCAAATATATTTGTTAAAACTGGTTGTTGTACATTCGCCACAAAGTAAATTCGTCACATTTTGTAAACTCCATTTATATTGAAAGTGTATTCGCCACATGCCTGAAAAATATGTGTAAATTCGTCACAAGGCTTCATAGGTACTCGTATATAGCAAAACCATGGAGCTCTTATGTGGGCGTTGCGCGTTGGTAGGCTGTAGCGATCGACTGACGGATTCATTGATTGGACTAATTGATTTACACCACATTTCATACATTATATTGGTTAAAAGGCTGATAAAATGTTACTTACCACGAGCTATCACAAAAGGATTGGCCTCATTGTTAAACCACAGATGAAGTTGAAGTTACGATGGCTCGTAAAGTTCAGGTTTTGTTCCAAGAGGAACTTTCCCGGGCGAACCATGTCACAAAGAGCCCCAGTTCTACATAACTTATACCTACTTATAAGTAATGAACTGCAATGAGGTATGTCACTTATATTGACGAATCACTATGATAGACTATTGCGGTGTTTCTACCGTCCACAGCTGTGTGGGATGAGCACAGTGAGGTTGGCAACGTGAGAACGAGTAGTTATAGAATACTAACGATGTGACATTTCTCCTAAACGAGACACCATGTTGGGTTAGGGGTCTTTTGGCCTCGTACAGAACCAAATCTAGTAGTAAAGTAAACAAAAACATGTACGTCATATGTTTTTTGTTTACTTTTTACATTTTTTGTCTTGTTTTTTTATCATTTTGTTTCGTCATGTGTCAGACCAACAAATAGTTTTTCATAACTTACTAGTACTTTTTTTTCTTTTCTACTAAGAAAACAAAAAGAATTGCGTAGTAGGCGTGGGTCGTGGTAGACGATGGAGCGGAGTGTGGATTTTCATGAGTACTAATACCGCTGTATATGTACTCATGAAATAACTAACTGTATAACCTATATCCCAATAACAGTATTATCTTTTTCCACAGCTGGTGAGCTGCATGGCGTGGCGCTGTGGCCGCTGGTGGGCGCCGCCGCTGCGCTGTTGGCTGTCATAATCGGCGTGATAGTCTGCTGGTTCGCTAGGCACAGGAACTCGCTTGCCCACAAACTTGGTACGTATTGCAGCAATGTGACGAAAACACTGAATCTAGGTGATGGCGTCAGCAAGTACTCACCTACAGACTATGTCAAAATTTAATGTATATACGAGTACTTTGTCTGGATCTACCGCTTTAGAAACTAATACGAAAACCAGAGTACTCGCAATCGGCGTGCGTGTATGTCCAGATGTATGAATGTGGACAAGGCAAAAGGACTATGTGAGGATCGTAGCAAGTGGTGTTCTGCCTATGAGAACCAGAGTTTATCCATATTTATTAAGCCGAAAAAAAATAACTAAGGCAGAGCAGCTACTTGCTGTAAGCGCCCTATAAAAATATTTTAATGAGAAATGTATCATAATAGCGATCAATTAAGATGCATTCCGCACCAGATGTTACACACTGTTGCCATCTGCCATTATGCTGAGCTGAGGCCCTTTTGGCATACCATTGTGAGGATCGGCCGGAGGACACGGTGGAGCACACCGTGGAGGTGTGTCCCGCTTGGGCGGAGCCCCCCCCGTGTTCTCGTAGCGGCGATCGGCGTCGGCGGGGCCACGTGATGGCTTCCGGCCACCGTAGACGCGGGACTGTGGACGGTGAGTGACTAGCTTGGGGCTAGCTCGCCGTCCGTCCGTCTTATGACGACGACAGGCCGTGTCGACGGCACGTTCGTGTTCCACGCGCAAGGGCCGACGCCCGTCGGGGCTGCGGGTTGTTCGCAAGAGATACCGCGGCCTCGACATGAAGGGCTAAGAAGGAACATGGGTGGCCCTTTCGCTCTGCCCAAGAGCGAGAGGGGTTATTTGATGATTTCCCACCCCCCAAAAAAAAAGGCCCTTTTGGCATTATTAGTTTTGATTGTTTTGTTTAATTTTTAAGGTATGTTTGCCAAATAAACACAGTTTTCTTTCTTTCTTTTCTAATAAGCGTCCCACTACACAGGCGGCAAGCGTGGTCCGGACAAGGCGCTGGTGTTCCAACCTCCGCGCCGCGCCACTGCCGTGCGGTCTCCGGGCTCCGCCACCCATTATCTGCGCAAGTCCCCGTCACCGACAGCGCCCGCTCCACCCGCTGCCTCTCCACCGCAACCCACGCCGCAGCCGCCGACTATTAATGCTGCTACCACGGTAAGTTGGAAAAGAGGTTACCTCAACTTGCAGATGTTTTTCAGAAGCTTGCATCTGTAAAAATACACAACGGGTCCAGCTGACCAATTCAAATATGCATTAGGTCGTGTGTACCCGCAGGTCCCGCCTTACTGGGATCAGTAATTGACTAGATTGTTTTAGGCGACAGGTAAAAGTTAGGCATACATTGTTCGACGTGACAGAACTTAAACTTATTTCTACAAGTTTGCATCCATCAAAGCATGAATGACAGAACTAGGCACCTGAGCTAGGTGGCGGAACGTGAGAAGGTGGCGGAACGTGAGAGGGAGAGAACCTCTCGTCCCAGCCGCCGCGGGAGGCGCTCCGGGCGTCGGGGGCCACGTGATGGCTTCCGGCCACCGTAGACGCGGGCCTGTGGACGGTGAGTGATGGGTAAGCTCGCCGTCCGTCCGTCTTATGACGACGACAGGCCGTGTCGACGGCGCGTTCGTGTTCCACGCGCGCCTCAAAGAGATGTCAGCAACATGGAAGGGGCCCGCTAGGGCCGACGCCTGTCGAGGCTGCGGGCTGTCCGCAAGGGAAACCGCGGCCTCGACATGAAGGGCGAAGAAGGAACATGGGTGGTTTTTAGTCAGTAGAAGTCTGACACTCCCTTTCGCTCTGCCCAAGAGCGGGAGGGGTTATTTGATGATTTCCCACCCCCAAAAAAAAAAAAAAAAAAAGGCACCTGAGCTGTGCCATACCAGTTCGAGGCAGCTAATCGGCACTCGCTAGGCGGTCGAACTGCGGATTCGCCCCTTTAGTACTTAAAACCCGGCAAAAACAGCTTTTGCTGTGGGATCAAAACCCGGTTCCGCAGGCCCTATAGGCACAGCCTTGTCACAGACATGTTGGATCATTGCCTTGATTCGTCACAAGACGGGCTGCAAAATTAAATTTTTCTTTTACCGCCCAGCTGGACCGAATCGAGCCAATCCAAACAAGAATTCAATAACCATTTTAAATTAAATGATTCGTGGCCATTTTCTGAAATAGGTTTTCCTGACCATAGTTTATGTACCTATACGTAACTATTGCTTGTTTGTAGTTTTGACTCCTAACATTTATGAATAGTTGAACAATTGAAACAATTGTGGCGACAACGACATCTAGCGCAACACATGAGAACTAAAATGACAAATCCTGCATCGCGCTATCAAAGTTATCCGCGACAGTAGCTCATATAGAAAATCCCGACTTACATATGTCGGGCAGTTAGCCCACCAGACACAACACCCGTCTGGTCGGAGGATCCTCCCTTTTCTATGGGGGATGAGGAACTTTACACCCTGTTCCTCATACCCCCAAACAATAATGACGAGTTTCATCACCAATTCATGTTCATTTGTTTTTAATTATATTGTTGTTTTGTTTACCCTACGATTATTAGATTTTGTATCCACTTGGAGTATGTGTTCCCAAACACGAGTCGATAGCAACACGATAAGGGTTACCAGATACCTTGTATTTAATTCCATGTGCGTGTTCTTTACTGCCAGGTGTAGGTGTTCCCATGGTAGCCCTCAATTGAGTGACAGCTTAGGCCATCATTTAATGACATATTCACACCATGCTTTGAAGCATGTTGGTCTGTAATTAGTATAGTTTTTCGTAATACTTTAACATGATAAGTTTGCCTTCCTAGAGAACTTATAGCGAGAGCTTTTATAATGTAGGTGTTTCTAAGGAGGAACAGCGTCGTAAAATTAATTAAAAAGAAAAGAAAGAAAGAATTGAATAGTACACCTTAATCCAAGATTATACGTTAACTAGATTATAACCCGCATCTCTCCAGACCAGCTTCGCCCGTTGACGGAGTTTAGTACAAAGTTTCAATGCCATAAAGGGGTTGAATTTCGCAAAATCATTTGTTTGCGACTGCCTTGTTATCTATATTTTAGCCTGATTCGTCCAGTTTAAACTGGCGTTGATAGTGAGATAGATACTAATTCAACTAAGATTCAACCATTCCTACTTGCCCGCACTGCTAGCTACGGTTCACTTCCTCAATTCTCAATTCCTTATTGAGTACCAAAATGTATATAGCTGGAAAGAAATTAATCATATTGGTCACAATTATAGACTCTGTCTGGCTTGACATAAATCAAGTAGGAGTCCTCTCACATAGAAGACACGAGTCCCACTAGTGGGAATTTCATAGACATATCAGGTACTAATGATCTCGTATCCCAACACAGCCAACTGGCGGCAACAGCCCGCACTCGCCCACGGCCCCAACCGAGCCGACCCCGCTCAGCAAGGAGCTCGCCGATGCTAATGCTACGGAGAAGACCAAGACAGCTGAACCGGAGATCAATGACGGACGTCTCGGAGATCTGCACTTCAAGTTGCGGTAAGTAATAAAAGAACGCTTTGAGGAGGCATAAATGCCGACTGACACTAACTGGTGATCGTGAAAGGCGGAAGGAAGGATCCTCGGTCTAATGGGATGGTTTTTAGTCTGTTAGTCTTATCAGATCTTTGACAGTCGCTGAAAGTCTGGCAATCAGTCTTACCAAAAGGTATCATATTACCCAATATTAACTGGGTTGTGGAGGTCAGACGGCAGGCGCTCCATGTAAAATACTGATATTCAGCTGCATTCGGCTAGACTGGAAGCCGACCCCAACATAATTGGGAAAAGCCACCCAGGGACAAAAAAAGTAGTAAAAGAACGCTGATTAAAAATATTCCTTCAAAATGCAGGTAATTTTCAGGATAAAAACTCCGATAACAATTTTCCGATAACATATTGAAACCAGCGGAATATTTGTTTAGGACAATCGCCCGGCGTAATTTATTAGGTAAATTCGAACGATTTGTGAATTGAAAATACAACCATCCTTTAGAGTTTTGGTTTAATTTTCGACGACAAGCCCAATAATTGTCATGGAACTGGACTTAAGTCTGGAAACTAAGTAGATATCATGTATGGTATTGTTTTTAATTTTATATGTTCGAATATATACAGACATCAAGCTACCCGAAACTGACAAATTTTCTCAATCAACCTTGAACCTTAACTTTCAGCAATAAAGTTGGAAATCTATGAAAGAATTTTGACAGATTGTAGTATCTTGATGTGCAGGCGTCTGTCTGTACGTTAAATCCGCACGATTGAGTTGGACCCACATATGCATCATGCATACAATATTGTTTAGGATGAAGAGTACGAAAACAAGTTTCGGTAATATTGGATCCAGGATTTTACTGGCGATTGTTTCACTGTACTCTAAAACTACCAAACAACGTGAGAATATTGTGGGCACAGAATTGAACACTGTAATAACTTGGATGATTAAGCTAAACGCTTTACATACACATAACGGCATCCAAAAGACTAACGATCCTTGTGTAAATCTTAACACAAGTACTTAACACACAGTGTTAGGGAGGAAGGGTCTTAGAAATTCATTAACACAAACTAAATAGACGGCTGACAGAATTCCCGACGGTGACATACACTTACGTACCTGCAGGGGTATTGCTAGCTTTTTAAATGTCAGTGGCTATCATAGTGTCTATCGATTAACTGTCAAATGGTTATGGTTTAGTACAAAATGGAACCATTTGACAGTTAATCGATGGACACTATGATAGCCACTGACATTTAAAAAGATACGCAATAGCCCTGCTGGTCGTAATCTCGTTCATAATACTGTTAAACCCGATCAATCTAAACGTCCAATGTCAATAAGTGCTTCTTTTCATTCGTCCCTAATCTTATTTACTCAGCAATGTATCAAAAACAGTCTTTTGATGGATTCGGACGTATTTTTTTAATGTCGGAAAACGACAGAGTCTGTTTGCTCTTCGTGAAATATTAAATGAATATTCAATTTGTCCGCACGCCCGTCGGGAATTTACATGATCCGCCAGAATGTAATCAGTCTCAGAGATTTTTCGTTTTATTCAAGTAGGCTTCTTTTTCGTTCATGTTCATATACTTTGTGTAAATGTTGTTTTGAGCGTTTTAATGTTAAATTTATATCTCATAAGTTTCTTCTTTGAAATGAGATTATTCGCATACTTTACTTTGTCTACGTTCTATTTTTGGGTATACTTTTAGGTTCATGTTAATATACATTGTAAAAATATTCTTTCGAGCGTTTTAATGTAATATCACAGTTTCTTCTTTTTATTTTTAGATATAGTCCCTTTTTTCCTAGAATGTTAAAATTGATACAACCCTGGTAACGTGTTTTTGGGGTCGGTATAAATATCTTGTAGTATTTTATCGGCTACCCACACACAGTATAAGATTAGTGGCCATTACGTGCGCCCATTACGGACTCCTAAAATTAGCAACATCCAACCTCATCGAGACTAACTAGGGTCAGCGCAATTATAAAAGTGATTTCTTAATTAATTACTCGACTCCATGGTTAGCTGTAGGCGCTATGAAATGTATCCGACTATCCGCCATATTTAATAGTAATTATTAAATACGGAGTACGAATACGGAGTACGGAGAATAAAACTACGGTGGAGTAGTGCAATTATTTGTGAGTCATGAGTTTTTCTATTTCTGTATACACGGGTTTTATTTTGCTGTTCCTACTGGGTTGCTTTTCTAGAAATTTTCCTTTCTTTTTCTATTCTTATTTGCTTATTCTATTCTATATCCTACTTATTTGTATTGGAATTAAAACGGAACAAGCACAACATTGTATTAACTTGTACGAGTAGACTTCTACACGTGCTAGCTAATGTCTTTTGTTTATCATACTCAAATTCAAACATGTTTATTCGGGACACAGGTAAAAGTAAATACACGGTGTTATCAATAAAGATGTGCCTCACTATGTGCTGACTTCCAAGGCGTAGAAATAATAATTTGTGTTTAGGTTATAATATTAATTATTTTCTCTGAGTATAAGTATTTATGTACGTGTAAAATAATAACGTAATGTTATCATTATTACAAACAGGCGACGTTGACAATATAATAGCTTTATTGTGCCTGCTAACTTAATCATACTTACAACTTAAAGAACACTTAGATATCCTTACAAAAGCTGCATATTCAATACCTTCACTACAACACACACAAAAATAAGAAATTTAGTTTCGCTCTAGCATTCCTGTTTATGGCTCATATCTCACAAGGTGATAACATCGGCACGGCACACAATTTCACTTAATATTTCATGTCAACGGCTTGTCACAACAGTCGAGTACTTACAAACTTGCATTACAAAGCCGATATTCCCACATTATCGACATGTCACCACTCTATGTAATGGGAAAGTCTACGAATCAATAACTACCCCGTCCCGTAGCCCACAATTACGTTCGTCGCACGGAATCACACGGAGTCGCACGAACTCACACGATTCCACACGAAACAGAATTTGTGTTGTGACGTTTTGTCATACGTTACCTATGTAAGGCTCATGTCATGAAATATGCCTTTGTAAACCAAGTCTTTGTTTACGATAAATTGTAATGTACCTTTGTTCGTAGAACCGGCTGTTGAAGCCTTTGAGTATATCCTTCAGAATTATAATAGTTTTCTGTAAATGGCAGGCATTGTGTTTACTTGTATAAATACAAATATTTGCTTGTATAAATCCAATATTTTGTAGACGTTGCCGGGCTACTTTGGAAACAAACAAACCGAAGTGAAGTTTAGGAAAACATGTCATTAACGCCTTTTTTTTTGGGGGGGTGGGAAATCATCGAATAACCCCTCCCGCTCTGGGCAGAGCTAAAGAGAGTGTCAGACTTCTACTGACTAAAAACCACCCATGTTCCTTCTTAGCCCTTGTGCCGAGGCCGCGGTATCTCTTTCGAACAATCCGCAGCCCCGACGGGATGACATTAACGCCTGTCAGGTAATCTCGGACGAGTGAGGAGGTGTACCTGTACTAATTATGTTTTTCCACTCCTCCACCATTTAATTTCGTTGCGGGATCCAAAACAGTAAAATTGTGTCTCTGCATGGGACTTTGTCGAGTTTCACTGTCGCGGCGCTTTTCTGGGGGTCACTACTGGTGATTCTGACTTTCAGGAGTTACAGTAGTTTAAAAATATGTTGGCAGGCTTGTACTCTATAGTACAGCACACATTTTTTGTCGGTAATGTTTTACCGGGTATGAAACCGGATTCCCTTTTCAAAGATGTCTTCTTAATTTCCCATTTGCAGGCGGGCGAGACGGTTAACAAGTAATGAGGCCTTTGACTAGCGCAGAAAAAAACAAATAAAACAGATCTAATAATCTAATATTACCTAATACTAGACATAGATATTGAGAAGGATGTTTTTGGTGATGCCATTTCTGAAAGCCGGTCATGCATCTAGCAATTAATGACGGCTAACTCCATAACTTGAATGTTTGTAATTTCCTTTCGATTGTTTCAATTTTCGCAAAATAATTCTAATGCACTTAGCCAACACAGATTTGGCGTGTGATATAAACCGAATGAAATGCCAGCGGAAACCGCTATGCGTCCAAGGTCTTCGGCTAGACATGCACTCCTGGCACCACCACGGCCAGTGGCTGACCTTGGCCGTAACTCGTATGTGAAGGATAGTGGCTGTACTTACATATTATGAGCTTACAAGCTTGGCTTACTAACTAGGAGGTCGTGGCTTAATAAGAACTGCCACTCGGGTCGATCTTTAGGTAAAGCTGTGCTTGCCTAGGTCGACCTGTGGATGGGTGGCCGCCCGATATACCGAGTTTATTCCGTGCCTCGGAAAGCACGTTAAGCTGTTGGTCCCGGCTGCCATATATAGATCTTAGGCAGTCGTTACAGGTAGTCAGTGACCTGAAATTCTGACATCCAGTCTTACCAAAGAGTATCGTATTACCAACCTAATATTAACTGGGTTGTGGAGGTCAGATAGGCAGTCGCTCCATGTAAAATACTGGTATTCAGCTGCATCCGGTTAGACTGGAAGCCGACCCCAACATAGTTGGGAAAAGGCTTGGCAGGTGGTGAAGCTTGGCTTACTACAGTTACTACTATTCGGGACTTAAGTAGTCTATGGCCTGAAAATCTAAATCTTGGTTGTCAGACTTTATGGTATCAAGAGGTATCATAATTACTTAATACACTACTAATTGAGTTGTGGAGGTCAGATACGGGATACTGGGATTTGATCGCTTTACGTAAAGTACGGTTCCTTATTAATATAAGTTCTAAAACTCTAAATTTACAGATAAAATTTGTTTATTAGGCTTTAAAGACCGAAAATCTGAGAACCTGTCTTATCGAGGGGTATCGTATTTCCAGTATAAACTGGGTTGTAGAGGTGAAAAAAATACTGGTAGGTATTCATCTGCATCTGGTTAGTGTTAGGTAATGGGCTTGCCATATTGTTGGCCCCTAGGCACGACGCGGCGCTGACTGATGAATCCATACTTAATATTACAAATGCAAAAGCAACTGCAACACAACCAAGACGCGGACAACTGTTAATGCTATAAATAAATGCAGCTTAGTGTGGAACGACTACCTAGTATGAACTTACGGTACTCAGAACATGTTGGTCGATAGTGACCTTACATGAAACTCGACAATCGTCGGAAATATATTTCTGCCACCAACAATGTTATTACTAGCTTTAGCCCGTGTCTTCGGCTGCGTAAAGATCGTAAATTATCCGAAATTGTACGGGTTAAAAAATGTCGTAACTGAAGACGCGGTTTTACGTCATGTTAAGTTTTAAATGAAGATTTTTAATTCATACACAATTAACTTACCCTTGGAAGCGAAATAAAATGATTCTAGGTAAGTTTAACTCAATAATTTATGTTAGAACTCTGTCAAGTTCAGTTCAGAACACTCGTCACATTCTTAGTACTTACAACAAATATTTGGACCAAATGCAACAGCTTTACCTACCATAGTGACCACAATATGCCAAACCGCAATCGTAATTACGGTCGTGGCCCTATTAAAACCCTCATTGTCCATGGTCACAGCGGTCTCCTTTACCCGTAGGTATACGTCCATAATCCCCCTCTTTTCTAGAAAAAATCCCGACTATGTCCATCATTTCTCATTAGTGCGGGCAGGATCACAGCGAGAGCCGTATTATCTACGAGATGATTATATGGGACGAGATAATGAAAACGGAATATTGGAATAAAGAGAGGAGATTATTTGAATAGTTTTCTATTGGAAGGTTTCTTTTATGATATTTTGATATATCTCTATGATTATTTAGAAGTGGTTGTTATATTCCGATTTTGATTACTTATTGGTTAATCAGTAGGCTAGTTAGACACCTAAGTCGACAAGAATTGCAGTGGTTTGAGAACAGTATGACGGGCTTGTCCCTATTAAAAAACGCTACTCAGTAACGTGACAATCTACATAAATTCTTCGAGATTTTTCAAAGTCTGAACTTAAAATATCTGCCTGTAAATGCTGCCCAGCAGAATATAAAAAAGGAAAAGTTACAAAAAAGGTAGAAACGACTGTTGATCATACTAAAGATAGGTAATATCTTAAAACTTAAGCCGTACGTACTACAACCGGCTGCGACCGTCTTCAAGGGTGTTTCAGCGTATAACCTTCCGAGGGTCAAGCTTTCTTCAGCTTCAAGTACATAAGGTCGACAATTATGTTGCTTTTGACCTAAGATTTGTCTCAGCTTTTTCTCTGTATTTAGTGTGTCTAGTTTTTATCGTAACAGAATTTATCTTGCGGAATGTGATACGAAAAATATACGCCCACGCTTGGAAACTAGTGGGCAAAATATAACGATATGAGATACAGAAAATATTTTCACATATTAAGTATTGTGATGTAGGTATTTTTAGATACAATTTTCTTAGTCGAATACACAGATTTTATAAAGATTTCTCCCACGCCATGTTAAAGCATTGTTGTACGGTTGTACGAGTATGCCATGTACGTATTTCCGTAGTCTAGGTTACGAGACGTATTTCATTATTAATTTTTCAGTACCAAAACTCTCAACTTTTAATTGGATATACCTCTAAAAGTTAAACTCACACGTCCCACACGCTTTAGCAAATGCTTAACTTTTGCACAAAGTTAAATTGTTTCAACTGTATACGTACTGACTGCCTCATTGGTCTAGTGGTCGCAAGCGTGTCTGCTGTGCATGAGGTCCTGAATTTGATTCCCGGATCGGGCAAAATGTTATTGGGTTTTTCCATGAGAAATTTCCGTTGTAAGTAGCAGTCACGGAGTCCGGATTTGTTCCCGGTTGATGGCAATAGGCTCGCCCCTATTTAAAATGTGACTTATACATAACTAGCGAAATGTGGGTGTACTATTAGGTACACCATTGCTTAACCCATCGGGATTTACAGGCGTGTAGTTTTGTTTACGTACTAACGACCCGACGCGACGGGGTGTTTCGTTCGCCACTCTAAGATCTCCGGACCTCCGCAGTCAACGGAACTCTGTAAGTTCCGGAGTTCCGGTAATTTGTGGACTTATAACAATGTTTGTGTGCGGTTGCCGCGGGCACCCCGCGGTCATTATAGTGTAGAGCAGTTTCGCGCCGCCATCAAATTGAGTTGACGAGTTCTCAGCTTTAGTTTACTTTGTATAATGTTTTTGTTTGAAGTGATAATTAAGCTGTGGTTTTGACAGTGATAATGAAGAGTTTCTTGGTAGGCTTGGAATTTATTTATTTAACAGTATATGTACAGTCAGAATCAATATGAATCCAGTTAGTAACGTTTAGAAGTAAATTTCGTATTGATATTACTACTATAGGTAGGTATTGATTTAATTTTCACGTTACGTAACGACTAATATTTTAAAATCTTTATTATAAAATAAAGTTATATCTAAAACTTATAATCTTTATTTTACGAGAGATTTTTCGTTTGAACTTTGTTATATTTACTGCGCATGACTGTTCCGTACGGTGTCGGACGTAAAGAATAGTACCATCCCATATCTTCCCGTGGGTGTCGTAAGAGGCGACTGAGGGACTTACCAGAGAATGGGCAGCAGCGTTCTCTGTGCCTTCGTAACAATCATACTGCGATCGCCAACCCGCCTGCCAAGCGTGGCGATTATAGCAACCCAGGGGGAGGCCTATGTCCAGCAGTGGACGTCTTTTGGCTGAGATGATAATGATAACTGTACACACCGAAACACTGAAAAATAGGTACTAAGGTGATGCTTGTTTATAGTTTTTTAAAAGAAGAAAGTGTAGAAAGGCCTATACACATTAATTTCCAAGTTACAGACACTTTACACTTTTTGAACAGTTTTTCAACCAAATGAAAACTTCGTTTTTCACGGTTTATATAACTACAGGAAGACATTGAAGTACTTTTTTAGATATCTTATCGTAGTAGTTGGATTACACAAACGTAATAAAAGATAAGCTTTTCAAGTAAAATTAAATATTTCAAAGGTAAATGCCCTAATAAACCTTCGCAAGCGCTTTTCACGGAAGAATTACTCAAGGGATCTCTTAAATTATTTAAGCTTCCTTAAGCTTTTAATCGCATTTAGAAAGCTATTGTGCTGCTGAGCCGTACAGGTTTCGGGATTTGATCGCTTTACGTAAAGTACGGCTCACATATTAGATTGTTAACCTTATTAAAACGGATCAGTTACAAATAAATTAGTTTATTAGGCTTATCTGTAAAGCCTAATAAACTAATTTCATAGATTCGAAAATATGAGAACTAGTCGTTAGCAAAGGGTATCGTATTACTCGGTACTTACTGGGGTGTGGAGGACAGATAGGCAGTTGCACCTTGTCACATATTGGTATTCAGCAGCATCGGGTAAGAAATAAAGAAAACATATTTATTTTGCACATGCCACAAGTGCACACAACAAAGTAAAAAATAATAATAAATAAATTAAGAACTAAACACGATGATGATTAGGCTTTAGAGACCATTTCGATTGGAAGAGAGGATACATTGTCATCCAATAGTGATTGGCAGAGAGGACACGAAAATAATTACGAACGTTCATCGCCTGCTTCACCCATTTCGAAAATCCTTTGTTTCTGCTACCCTTCATTATTTATAGACCTTCTGTGACAGACCCCGAGCGGTTGAGGCTGTGCCGGAACGCTCTCTGTCACTGAATTACATTCACAAAATAGGGTATTTCACTAAAACAATCTAATTAGTCCGTCAGATAGATTTCCAAAAAATATTGGACACATATTTTTTCTTTTTTCACGTAAACAATAGATGAAGACTATACAGTGCTTCCAAAAGTCATGTCATGTCGTGTGACGTCATAAGGTTAGTACTTTTTTACCCAGAAAGTGACGTCACAAGCCCCCACCCGTGATCTTTGACACGTTTTATTTTCGTATTTTTTTATTAATTTGATAAAACAAAAAACACGTCTCCAATATTTTTCAATAATCTAACAGACAGAATAATTAGATTTTTTTGGTAAATTACTCTATTTTAAACCTTTAAAAAGTTACATAGCTTATTATAATTTATAAATACTTGTACCCAGCGCTTTAAAAATTACGGTCAGCCGCGACAAAATTGATATTAAACTCGAGCTTACAGCTCCGCTTTGCTTTACTGTTTTACATAAATATTAAACGCATGTTTTTTACCGCTATTAGGGTTCTTTATCATAATAACCTCGTTGGTCTATAGGTCGAAACGCAACTATAATAATAATTTATTTAAACTCGAACAACAATGACCCATAATTTGGTTAGTAAGTATACTTAAAAATAATGTTAGTAAGCAAAATAAATAATCAAAAGGGCAATATACGTAAACAATTAACATCAAAATAAAATTCAAATTCAACTATTCAAAAGGTCCTGGGTTCATATTCCGGGTCGGGCAAAGTGTAATTGGGTGTATCCATCAGAAATTTCTCTCTCTTTTTACCCTACTGCAAGGAAAGGGTAATGTTTTTCGCGACTGTCTTTGTTTTTAATATAGTTACTTAGACACACACTTTTGTCTAATTCAATCTCAGGTCGGGCGAAGTGTGGGTTTTTTCATCAGGAATTTCTCAGTAGCAACCACGTAGTCTGGATTACATGGGACTTAAACATAACTGATGAAATGTGGGTGTACTATTAGTTACACCTCTGCCCAACCCTTCGGGGATTACATCCGTGATGTTATGATAACCCTCCTCTCGTCTCGCTTACACTAAACCTTACACAATATTACTTTAGTCTCACTAAAAAGTAATCCATTTGTACAACCCCAGGGGGTGTTTTGTAACACGGAACATAAAAGAGTTTAATGGTATCTAAGCCTTTTACCGTGTTTTAATAATAAACTGTCGTAGCGTCTGGCTGAGGCCGTAAACTGAATATATATTCGTTTTATACGATACTCAGCCGCTCGCAAAATGTTTCCCTTATCAGGTACAAATCAACTATTTTCTGGATTATTGTTGCTGTAAAAGTTTTTACGGGTTGTTGTTTTGATAACAAGTTAGATAAATTGAGAGTACGTAGGTGTATTATACTTACACAAAAGATGTTGGTTGTACAGTACGTGGTACTTTCCCAAGAGTTGTTGGTTTTGTACGTATTTGGTGATTTCATTTCGGGATCTCATGATTCTTATTTGTTATCATGGAGCGGGGTGAAACACTTGACTTCCTGGGTGTCTAAAATTACCACTTTAGCACTGAACTGCGTCTGGGACCATTTTAAGAATTTTAACGCATCATCTGCCTAGCCTTTTTCCAACTATGTTAGGGTCGGCTTCCAGTCTAACCGGATGCAGCTGAATACCAGTATTTTACATGGAGCGACTGCCTATCTGACCTCCACAACCCAGTTAATACTAAGGTAATACGATACTCTTTGGTAAGACTGGATGTCAGAATTTCAGGTCACTGACTACCTGTAACGACTGCCAAAGATCTATATATGGCAGCCGGGACCACGATAACGTGCTTTCCGAGGCACGGAGGAAACTCGGTATGTCGGGCGGTCACCCATCCACAGGCCGACCTAGGCAAGCACAACTTTACCTAAAGATCGACCCGAGTGGCAGTTCTTATTAAGCCACGAGCTTCTCGAATTTTAACGCAATTCATACTATTTTCTTCTTTCTTTCTTTTTAAAAAAAACGTTGCCCCACACTAGGAATTTCTCCTGTATTGTGTGTGCGTTCACAAACATATAAACTCACATACACAAATACCCAGACCCGAAACAACTATCTGCAGGCCATAAAAATATTTGTTCCGTCCGGGGATCAAACACGCGACACGCGGCGCAGCAGTCGAATCGCTCAGCCACTGCGCCAACCATGAACATGAACCATGATCTATTTTTTCCTAAATGGTCACAGACGCAGTTACTATTATGAAAGATCTATTTTACGTTTTTCAACGCAATTCATAATGTGATCTGCTAAAGTGGCCATTTTAGACCCCCTGTATGTTGCTTGGAACATATATTGCTTGTAAAGGGTCTAATTATGTCTAATACGAAGCTAAAAAGCATTTATTCTCATCGTCATTGGTGCTTTGGGTGGAGCGGAAAGGAGTGTCAGACTAGTACTGACTAAAACCCACCCATGTGTCCTTCTTAACCCTTGGTGTTCCGGGGCCGCGATATCTTTTTCGAACAGTCCCGCAGCCCTTAACAGTTCCACAGCTGGTCCCTTTTGGATCATAATTAGTTTCAACTTTTTCACTACTATTTTATAAAATATAGCTTTTTGCCCGCGGCTTCGCCCGCGTGGATGTCGCAAATTTTCCATACAAACTTTCATCCCCTATTTCACCCCCTTGGAGGTTGAATTTTGAAAAATCCTTCCTCAGTGGTGGCCTACCTCATAAGACCAATACGTGTGCGAAATTTTAAGCATCAAGCCCCAAGGGTTTGGCCTATGCGTTGATCCTCAGTCAGTCAGCTTTGTCTTTTATATATATAGACAAGTTTTTAATCATATAATTATACTTTAACTACCTCTATGACCCCCGTACTGTTTAATGCGTGCACCAGTACAAAGATTCGCGTGCTTAATTAAAAATATTTTCTTGATTACCTTATTTTATTACGAATAACTAAATACGCGTTACGCTAGGACACTTTTTAATGGCACTTTGAAATGTGTTTACTCTGATACCATTTTTTTCAGCCACGGAATCTGGATTTATACCCGGTTGATGGCAATATGTTGGCCTCATATTAAAAACTGGAAAAATATGGGTGTGTAATGGTATATTAGGTACACCTCTGTCTAACCGTTCGGAGATAACAGGTGGGATGTTACCTATGTTATGATCACACATGTCCTTTTTTTTTGGGAGGGGTGGGAAATCATCAAATAACCCCTCCCGCTCTGGGCAGAGCGGAAGGGAGTGTCAGACTTCTACTGACTAAAAACCACCCATGTTCCTTCTTAGCCCTTTGTGTCGAGGCCGTATCTCTTTAAAACAACCCGCAGCCCCAACGGGTCACACATGTCCTTCACTAACTTTTCACAAAGTTTCTATGTAGCCATATTATCACCTTGAAAAACATCAAACCATCCATCTTTTCTCTTTTCTGAGTCTGCCACTTTTCCATCATTGATATTACCAAACATTTAGGACATTAATAGATTGATTCTCTATCCCACGTAACGTGACACCCTCTCACATATATATTTGCCAATAAAACGTAAACTAAACCCGTCCCTAGAGGGCTAATCGTAAAATATCGGGAAAGTGTCACCCGCGCCCACTCTACCGCCATCTCTATAAACTTTGTAACGTGTTTCTTTCGACCCCTATTCACTCACGTAGGTACAGTCAGCGGCAATAGTATGGATCAACAGACGGTTCAATCCGAACTCCAACTCAAAGCATTTTATTCAATTGGACCATTTACACACACATGGATGGATTTTGTGAGGAATGATATGAAAGAGAAAGGAATAAATGTCACCGTGACGTCAAACAGGGAAGAATGGAAAAAGAAAACGTGTTGCGCTGACCCCAAATAGAATGTGATAAGGGCAGGAAAATGATGATGATGATGATCGTGATGAACCATTACAGACACTTTTTAATGGTAGAAAAACAAAGTAGCAATGCTATAGTCACAGTCACAAGGCATTATGTTAAATTGTGAAAGTGTAGTTGCACATTCCAAAGCGTAGATATCTATGGAGAAGAATGGGCAAGAAACTCCATGGATACTTTATTAAATCAAAATATTGTTACAAAATCTTAGTTACATCATTCATGTTGAGATCATACATAATTTGAAAACGATGTAGAAAGACGTGCCAGTTAGGGCATCCAGAATTCCAGATAGAGTACGATCTGAACAACTATAAAAATCAAACTAAATCTTACATTTCCGCATAATGACCTAAGTAGTTAGAATTATAATTACAATTTTTCACAATCCGAAACTCTTTTTGTGTCATCAATAGGTAACATCTGAATCATTTGCAGGGTAGTTCAAGCGCGGAACAAGTCAAGATGGGATTTAGTAGTTCCCCCGCACATAATATGACATTTTTTCAAAAAAATCTTTCTACAAGGTTTAACACCCCATTTTTTTGTGTGGTTCCGTGCTTATATTTTAGCTGCCGACTGTACATACAGTAACAGGGCTCACGTACGTTTACAGGAGTATCCTTATCTATTTGAGGACACCAAATAGAAAGTTTATTCGTTTTCAGGTTGTAGTGTAAAGGCCACTCGATTACGAGATTGTGTTTTGGTCAAAAAACATCATAACATGACGCCTTTAATCCTCGAACGGTTAAACAGAGGTGGACCTAGTTGTACACCCATTTCGTCAGTTATTAAACTTGCAACGAATAATGTATTCGTTATGTTGAAGTCCCATGTTATAAGGGGCGAGCCTGATGCCATGGACCAGGCACAAATCAAGCCTCGTCAGACAAATCGTAATTTTTACGAAGAAATTCCTGATAAAAAAACTCAATAACACTGCCCAACCCGGGAATCGAACCCAGAACCTGCTTGCTACCAATAGACCAACGAGGCATTCAAAAGGCAAGTAAAAGTCTTAATAAGGAAAGTTACATTGTGTTCCTCATTAATATACCAAAAACTCCTGATAACAATAGAAAAAATAACCATAAAGAAAACAAGTTACAAAAATAGTCTGAGAAATAACAATTCTTCTTAGCAACGCCCCGAACGGGGTCGATACAAATCTGAACAAGTAATATATTAGTAACAGTATGGCCTGTATTCGACCTAGTGTCCCGATATGACCTAGTTTACGGCTAGAGCTTAAAGCATATCGACAAGGGGTTATTGCCTCTGTTCACGGGTGGGGTGTAATCGATAACAAATGTCAGACGTAATTTGGAAATATGAAGTACTGAATATTCGTGTATGGGAATATCGGTTTCCATGGAACTTAGTCGTATTGGCAATGATGCGAAATGAGTTTCTATTTGTGTTTTGGTGTATTGATTTGTATTACGTATTGGGAATCTTGTGTTCGTTGAAACGAAGTTGAGTTGATAAACTTATCAATTCGGAAGCTTGATTAAATAAACATGTTCAAATTAACTCTGAAATCAGAACTTCAATATGAAGAGTACCTGCTTTACTTTGAAGTTAGTTATTGTGGTTTCTCGAATAGCAATGAGAATCATCTGTAATAACTTTTTGCATAAACTCACGCTTTTTCACATGGGAGAAGACAGTTCTAGAAACCACATAACTCTCACTTGCAACGATCCTTTCATCGTTTAGTTTCGTACACTTAGAGGGAATTGATGATTTTAATGATTATAATTTCTGTAAATGCATACGTATTATGGTCGTGAATCATACCTATTATGTACAACATACAAGGTAACACTGAATTGCAAATTGCTAAAACTGAATTTCGCGGGGTACCCTTGTAAAAAATTAATTGCAAAATAGGACTTTTATTACCTACCGAACGAAAAAAAAGTAAAATGCGACAGTTTCGTAACGTTATTTAGAACTAATTTATTTCGTTTTGACCTCCGCGTCCAGGCAAATGAAATTTTATCTTAATGAAAACGTAAATTGTTCCTACAAAAGATGCTGCTTTCAAGAAATTTAAATAAGTAACAGATACTGAAACTAGAAAGTAACATTCATTAATAAGAGACTGATAGCATAGCGAAACCGACTCTTGTATGAATCCAATTTGAGACTGTATTGAATGGCTTATCATGTGTAAACTGTCACAACAATGGCAGATCACTACGTGTGGGAAAACCCTTTCCCCGAGTTTGGGCTTTGATACACAACACAACTAAGTACCTACTTGTTATTACCTATGTAAGCACATACATATTGTATCACAATCTATATCAACGTGTTATCTGGTCACTGCTGGGGTGGGCCTTTCCCATAATGTTTCTATATAAATATAATAAGCGAAGTCTCTGCAACTGCTTGCCGGTCATCTCACTAGGCCCAATTCATGAATGTTCGCCGTCAACTCGGAATATTTCTCGTGAGGCTCAGCAGCACTAGTCACTCCAAACCTTTTGCGATTTTTTCTAAACTATAACTATTTTCGATAGACAAAATGTGTCCACGTGTTTTCGCTCTGGCTGTTGAAAAATGTAATTTTAACATCGTTTTTGTGTCGCCCACAGATATGAGAACGAGAAGAACGCGTTGGTGGTGTCGGTGGTATCATGCCAGAACCTGCCAGGACGCGAGCCCACCGGCCCCGACCCCTATGTGAAGCTGCAGCTGCTTCCCGACAAACAGCACAAGGTTAAGACCAGGTCAGTACAACAATTTGTTCAATGTTTAGCGGATGTCTAGATACAAAGTCGTTTTATAAGTGTTTGGATTGCCACTGTTGTGAAAGGATAAGTCAATCAACGTAGTAATCGAAGGAGTGCCCAGGGGGCGCCGAAAATATGGTGGATGCTGACTCATTAGACACGTCGTCGTCACTTCCATGCATCCTAGACAAATACGAGTATCATGAAAGCAATCGTTTGTTAAATAATAATAATTACATGTCCCCTTCGTCACGTGACTTGAATCATCCATTACTAATTCGTAAGCTCTACCTTCAAAGAAAATGAAACCACGTTTTTCACCGATACCAATTTCAACAATTTCTATCCTGGAACATTTTTTTGCGATATTATTGATTGAAAGTTGAAGAGGGACCCACAAAAACTTCTCAATGAACCTTTACCAGCTGTTCAAACTCTAGCCAAGTAGACTTAAATAAAATTCTATGTGTGTTATTTACAGGGTTGTCCGCAAGACCCGCTGCCCGGTATACGATGAGGACTTCACGTTCTACGGTATCGCCCCGCACCAGATCGCTGCTATCACCCTGCACTTCGTCGTACTGAGCTTTGATAGGTACTACTGACTCAGTAAAACTTAACCCACTTAGCATCCTAACTTTATCATCAACAACCAACAGCCCGTCTTTTATACTAGGCCAACTGAGAGAGATTTTCTGCAGTGCGCCTTTTTTTAACGATGGGAAATCATCAAGTTTTAGTGACCCCTCCCACTCTGGACGGAGCAGAAGGGAGTGCATTAACACGGATGAGATGTAGGCAGTACTGCCTAAATCTCATCCGTGTTCCTTCTTATGCCCTTTGCGTTCCAGGGTCGCGGTAACTCTTTCGAATAAATTCCGCAACTCTGGCAGGTTCTGCAGTGTGCCCAAAGAAGACACGCTTCTGTGTGGATTTATGATCCTCCGCCTTTCTTAAAAACTTCTAGGGATTTTAAAAAAAAGAGTCGAGCTTCAAATTCTTAACTTAATGTTCCAGATATTCTCGTGACGAGATAATCGGAGAGGTAGTGTCCCCGCTGACGAGCCTGCAGCTACAGAGTGGTGAGGCCATGGCGCTCTGCCGTGAGATACAACCACGCAGCCTCAAGGTGAAACGAAGTCTCAAACATAAGCTATTATGTGATATATATATATAATGTATTTATGTCTTTATTGTAACTGTGACTGTAGTGTTTGGAAAATAGGAACTACAAAATAAAAACATGTTACCTACGAAATGCCAATTCGCATGATCTTGAAGCCAAGGAAGCAACACGCAGGAAGCTTTTCACTTTTACTGTTCTTTCTGGCCGGTTCAAGCGCATTCCGTTTCGATACTCAAAAAAACAGCAAATTCTTATTTAACAATGACCTCCATTATTCCGTAGATGCGCAGCGTGGGTCGCGGCGAGGTGCTAGTATCGCTGTGCTGGCAGCCGGCGGCCGCGCGGCTCACCGTCGTGCTGCTGAAGGCGCGCAACCTGCCCAAGATGGACGTCACTGGACTTGCTGACCCGTTAGTATTACATACATAAGCTCACTCCCTTTTTCCCATAAGGATAGGCAATTGGAAGCAACAGAATGCCACTTGTTATGATTCTGAATTCCTTACACCCTGTAATGTCTCTGGTGGCAAGGTTTACATTTTATTGAATCTCTTTTGTTCACTTCTATTGATTGATTCTACTGACTTTGGTCATTCACAAATATTTCGGTACGGTACAGCAGTATTCTCTATACACCGTTATCCCAGCATTAATATTCACCACTTTCTAACCAAACGCAACATGACGCATGTCTTCTTACACACCATCCATCGTTTCTTTGATCTTCCCCCACTCTTGCAGCCTGTCAACCACATTTTGTCTCTTAAACAGTTATTAACATTAATCCACCTCCTCTTCTACAGCTACGTAAAGATGTACCTGCTATACAACGGCCAACGCATCGCCAAGAAGAAGACCCACGTGAAGAAGCGCACCCTCAACCCGGTGTTCAACGAGTCCTTCATCTTCGAGGTGCCAGCTGCTCCCAACGCTACCCTCGACCACGTGTCATTGGAACTGCTCGTGCTCGACTGGGACAGGGTTACTAAGAATGAGGTGAGAGGCTTGTTATTAGATGTTGTTTTTAGTGTAGTACACGAATGTGTGTTCTTTATGGACCTCTGAAGACTGTAACTGGAACACTAGCCAGATGAATCAACAGAGTTGTAGATTAAAACAAGCTACCTGAACACCTATCATCCATAGTCCAGGTTGCTTGGAACACACAATCACTTCTGGGTAGGGACCTCCCCTTTCGCCTTCAAAACGTCTCTATCCTGTGCAATATTTGGAGATGTTCTGTTCACCCCGCAAATAAGATCAGATCGTCACACACTCACACCACATTAAATCCCTTAGGTCATTATGGCTATGCACAGTAAAATTAAATGCTAACGCTGGAAATTTTTCCTCCGACAGATCTCCCTATCTAATCTTACACAATTCATAATATATGTATAATAGAATAAATATAATAGTTGAATATAATAGTTGTATGTGCTCATACAACTATTATATTCAAGATAAAATGATGGACGCTACCGAAAGCGCCAAACTGGCCGCTCAGTTCTGGGCCATCACAATTTAGATGGCCATCGACACGCTAAGAAGAAGAAGGATCAAATGTTTGTTGCGTATATGTAGTAACAATTGTTTATGTTCGTTCTTCAGGTGATCGGTCGACTGGAGCTGGGCGCGGTTGGTGCTGGCAGCGCACGGCACCACTGGCGCGAGGTGCAGGCGGCGCCGCGCCGGCAGATCGCCGACTGGCACAAGCTCAAGGAGTGAACGCAGCATCACTCGCCTGCTCTCCCACCCACCCCGGCCCACGTTCATACTGCACTACTCTACTGACCTGATAACTTGCCAAGTCAATCGATTGAACACAACAGTCATCGATGACTCAAAATTTTATTTCAAAGCTAGTTATATAAAATCTTACAAAATAGGATCTTTGCCATCTTTGATCCTTTGACCAGTCTCTAGCTACATAAATCATGTCCCAGATCTCTATTGGCGATGATTGTAACAGCTTAGGGAGTCAGAAACTCAAGAATTTTGCAAGCAGATGCATGATACTTCTTTCATCTGCCTGTCAATTTGAGAGTAGGGTTAAGGTAACACGTTTGTATAAAATACTCATATCTATCGGCCAATAAAATTCGTGGGAAATCACAGATGGTCACAATTATGCCATTGTCATACAGGATCAGGAATCATGTGCAGTATCAACAAGGACCCCAAGTATTTCCCTTTCATCCCGCATTTTTTATTTACTAGGCCTAGATGCGCAATCCTTTCTTATTTCAGCAAACTGGGTGACAAACTACGTATATCTCCAAAGAGTACAACAGCAATTGTACAGATCTTAACTCTTATAAAGTCTTCACTCAATTTGCTGAACTGGGAAGTTTTTTAAAAGTGTCTGAGTCTATAGCTGACTAGAATTCCATCTAATTTTGATGTAGACGTAATTTGACATACAGTTGACATTCTGAGATGTTTCTTTCACGTTTAATTTCGTACAGAGATCGGCCATAATCGTTTGGTTCGTTTATTTTCTCACTTATTATTATTGCACGGAGTACGATAAGAAGTAGGAAGGCAAAGCCAAAGTCCAGTGGAGAATACGAAGAGTTTGATTTAGTATTAATTTGTAAACTAAAAATGATATTGTATATTAGATAGACGAAATTATTTGGAATTTATTCGCGTGAAATATTTTGTATTATATGTTTGAAAGCGCACAGCGTCCCCTCCCCTCCCCTTTTGTCGTAAAACATTGATGTATAATGTGTAATCACAGAACACAGTGCAAACTCGTGTTTATTCAAATGTAGATTAACGTAACTATTTGAAACGGGAGTGAAATGATGGCGGTAACAAGAGATTTTGATTAACATAACTGTATTTACTATTAACCAACACTTTCACAACTTCAATAGTCTGCTGAAAATCGATTCCTGAATGCTCAAAACTATTACTATTCATTCGTTCAATGACAAGTCATTGAACTTTAGAATCGAACAAATAGTTGTGACAACTATCTATCTCTCCCGTTTCAAAGTCTTCTAATTACTCTACATATCTAAATGTACTTGATGTAATGGAATTTCACTCGTTATGGATATCTATGTAATGTCTGACAAACTATTCATAAGCCTAGATGTATTTATTTTCATTCTAGCTCTCATTATCCTTAGTCCAAGATTCTGGAGATCTATTGACAAAATCTAGTTTTACTGTCTAATGATAATCTAGAAGAAGTTACCACGAATTTAGATTTTGATTAAAAATTCGCAATTATACTTACTGAATTCGCCGACTTGTCATCGTGTGCAGTCATGCAATCTTTGTTTAAAAAAGCGGGTAAAATAATTTTAGCTCTAAACAATTCTAGTGATGGGGATGTCTAAGAAATCTCAAATAAGAAAATTCGATTTTCAGTCTATATGACTATGACATCAAATGTTATATTTTTGAGCAAGATTAACTTGGTGGCTCAATATTTTTATGTCACAAATAAATGCTTGGTTGTCGTAACTGGAGTTGATTAGAGTTAATTTTACACTAACGTCACATTGACAGTTAAATGTTTAACTTTCGATAGAGTAGGTTAACTCCAAAAAGTTGAGATTTTAATCATTCACCTATGTTACATGTAGTCTGAGGATTCAATACTGTTCATGCTTTAAGCGGGAATCTAACATTCGATTTTTAAATGCAAGCATGCACAGGATTGGACGGAATTAATACTCATTGGTCGGCTAGAACATAATATATGTATAGTTTATAGGTTAGAGAAATAAATCTATTTTATACCTAAAATTACTTTGATAGTTGTTTAGGTATGTGTAAGCTCACGACGAAGCTTCGAGCTTTCTGTCTCGTAATGTATTCTCATAGTGTCGTTGTGTCACCATAGATGGCGCTTTCACAAAAATCTCATTTCATTGATATACATATTTTTGAAATTGTCGGATATTGTAGAGAATATATTATTTATTCATAGGTAATCTACTTTATAATGTCGCAGAGACCGTTTCGACCACAAATTACAGTTATGATAAGTATTTCCAGAATAAGTATAATTATGTAGTAGGTACAGTCACTCATTGTGTACCAATACCGATATAATTGGCATCAACGGTTGAATTAGTTAACTTTGTTGTCGTAGTGGACCTTGACGCGTTTTAGCTATATGCTCTATCTCCATACTTAAACATTCCAAAAATAAGTAAACGTGTAAATAGTCATTGCTATAATCATCGATAAACGCTTTCTCATTCTAATTGTTAAAATAAGAAATTATAATTAGATGTAAGAACTTTACTATCACTAAATGTTTCTGTTTTTAAAGATCTCATGTGTTTTACTTTGTATAATTTCATAATAATTGTTCATGTGTAGTAGATGAAATTCATGCGAAACTGGTTCTTATCGCTAAGGATCTATGGTCTGTTTTGTTACTAGGATATGCTGTAAGTAAGTAATTCGGAAGGTGGTCAAAGTATAATTTATGTATGATTTTGTGTAAGCAATGAAACAGATCCTAGGTTTTAATTATATATTATAGTCCATTTTTACCAAGACATTAAGAAACAAGCTGACGATGTTTTTGAAAACGTAAGAACAAAAATGAAAGATTGGCTTAAGAATGGTCAACCGTTACCTATAGGAAAGAAACATGTTAGAATTAATGTAAAGAGCAACTTAGAAAAAAGACACATACAGAAGATGAGCCAATAAGTGCTTAGGATGGCGCAGTTACAACTAACAGATAAAAAACCCCGTTGCTTGAGCCTAATAACCATGTCACCTGCTGTGGCTTGTGGTTGGTAATTAGAATGGTCAAGGGCCAATCAGAGCACTATAATAACACCAGTTTATGTCAGAGAAGTTTGGCACATCGCTAAAGTTCCCGGCCGCCGAGTGACAGACTGTGACATGCTGGGGACAACTGATTTTTCGTCTATCTGTGAATCGAACGGTGAGATCATTGATCAAACGCTTGAGCTAAATCATAATGTCTTGGTAAGAAACGGCTGCAGACGTACCAGCACTTGTAGTATAGAGACCACGTCATCCACATCACCAATATCAGATTTGTATACTAAGGGAATTTTAGTGAATAAAATTTATTGACTGGTGCTTTCACAATAACCGTTCGTTTTATTTCTTACTAATCCTAAACTGTGTCTTTGGTGTTCTTGTTACAAGCGCGATCGCTTAGTATAAGTGCTAAGCGATCGCGCTTGTAACAATCGAACCCAGGACAGGGGCCTTAGGTCCTAGGTTCGATTCCGGGGTCGGACAAAGTGATATTGGGTGATTCTTTTAAGAATTTCACATAGTATCGATAAGTGCTCGGTTGATGGCAATAGGCTTTCCTCCTATTACATGGAACTTCAACATAACCGGTGAAATGTGGTCGTACTATTAGGTCACCAGTGCCTATCCTTTTAAGGATTATAGACTGCCCTGGTATGGACATGCAATGAGGAGCTATGAAATGTATGTATGGAAGAGTGATTAATGTATGTTGCTGGAAGGAGTCCTCTCCATCCAGCAACATACATTCCAGACCAAAGAATTAACAGTGGAAATGGAAGAAAAAACCATATTGCGCTAACCCCGAGTAACATGAGACATGGGCAGGATGATGAATGAAAATGAATTGCAAAGCCTGTGTCTTTTGATAAAAAAGAGACAACCTGCTACAGTCACGTACTGGCCGAAAATTCACTCCTAGCAAGACACAGACTCCGAGCAAGTCATCACAAAATTACACGGTAAAAAGTATTCGAAATTCGGAAAAATTACGAATTTATTAATTTCAGTTAAGTAGATATTTAGTGTATGATGTCGTGTAATTATTATTGGTGGGCCGTCCTAAAGCTCGTTGGGTTAACGACATCGTCAAAGTCGCGGGAAACACCTGGATGAGAGACGCACAGGATCGGGACATGTGACGGAAGAAAGGGGAGGCCTATACCCAGCAGTGGATGAATTATTATTTGTGTATTACTAGTGTATGCAACCATTGGGGCGGTTTTCAATAAAGTTCCAGCTTCCACTGGAACTATCTCGTCCTAGCTGCACTTTTTTTCCGATGGATGTACCTACAGTACAAAAGTAGTCCTAATTGTATAGGTACATCCCTTTGTATTGGCTTAATTCTGTTCTGTCTTCTGCTGATATGGAACTGGAAATTATGATTTTCCTGCTTCATCGCTACCCTTTTCTGATTAATTTCGTACCAGGATCCAAGACAGTTAAAAATGTTTATTTATTACATTTATACCAAACCCTTTTGTTGCACCTAATCATAACAAAAGAGAGAACACATAAAGGATGCGTAAAAGAGAGCGGTCACGCGTTCCGCGTTCAGCGCTCTCTGTCTTGCATGCGATACCTAGAAAATTAGCGTTTCGCGCAACGCAAGACGACAGTTCGACCGCCGCGGTCAGTTGGAACGTTCGTCGTTCGCGTTCATCTTTTCCCCGCTGAGAGCATCGCCGCAATGTGTGAAACAGAAAAATTGATTTATCTAGTTAAGGAAAGGCCTTTCTTATATGATATGAACGATCCGGAGTACAAAAATCGGACAAAAAGACAAGAAACTTGGAAGGAAATCGCCGCTGAAATGGGCTCGGGCAATGGTAAGTGAACTCAACGTTTTTAAGAAAACGTCATCTGTGTATCGATTCTGTGACTACGATGAGTATCACCGTACGGTACGTATGAGAAGTTGAATGCGACGTTATTACCAAGATGAGTGGCAATGCGTTAAGACTCAGCAAAGATATGACGCTGAAACTACTCAATACCTCGCCTGGCCTGGAGATCCGACCCAGAACACCACGCTTAAGTCCTTCACTTGTAGGTACGGTCAGCAACAAAAGTACCTAGCTCAATATTTCGGTATTTTAATTATTTATCGGTATAGGACTACAGGTATTATTTTTAATGTTTCATTCTTTAAAATATTCTTTACTCCTCAATATCTTGTTAGTAACGAGTAATATATTATCTTATAAGTTTAACAAACCTGATTTGAAACTTTGAGCACCTAGTGAAAACATGTCTGTCATGTAAAATTAGGAATCATTATTCACAGCACCGGAAACTAATAAAACAAACTCAATTTCACTTTCAGGGGACATCTGGAGTGTCAAGTGGAAAGGCCTTAAAGACAACTACGCTAAATACAAGAAGTCGTGGGAACCTGACGAACACTATAAGAAGTACAAAAACTGGCCCTGGGTTGATCAGGTGAGGTTTCTAGACGACTGCAACTTTACCAGCGGCAGAAGAACGAGATATACACCTATTAACAACGTTGCTGATGCCAACACGGAAGATTTGAATGACGTGGAACTAGAAGTAACGATAAACAGATCTACGAGAAAGAGACGTACCGTGGAAACACCTGAAGAAGACCAGGAAAATCGAAGCCCTAAAAGGCGTTATAACCACATCACTCTGGACGACACAGACGAATTTTTCCATAGCTATGGGCAAGCTTTCAAAAAGTTACCGCGTAGAATGCAGATATTATTAAAAGTGGAGATAGCGACTTTGTTCGCTCGGTTCGAATTACAGGCGGACGGTGTTAGTAATGAGACCATCGAAAGCTTTCCGAGGGCTGTACCGTTTCCGTCGGTGAAACTAGAACATGAAATGTTATTTGCTTCCCTTGACGATTAAAATGTGACTGGCATTTTAGATCCCGTGCACCAAATCATCTCATTTTGAACAATTTGCCTAAATGTCGGCGAGTGATTTTTGTGCACGGCCTCTTAATAAGACATAAACTTTACTTCAGTCTATGTCCTTCTAATACCTGTTTTCACTTACACTAAGCCGATGTATACCTACGCCAAAAGGTGTCTCATGCGCTCTTTAACTTACGGCACATGTCACGAAGTTCCGAGTAGCCACTACTACTTATTGAATAAATTAAAAAATGGAATAGATTCTTTAAGAAATTATCTGCTAAGTAAGTTAACGGGAACTTATATAACTAATCGTAGGTGAAGGGCCTCTCCCTAAACGTTAATTTGGGTGTCGAAAGTATATTTAAGTGAAAACTGGCAGTAGTTTTTTCTCGACGAATGTTTAATGTTAGACAATGAAAATGTGTGCAATCGCATAACGACGCTTTTATTACTTCAATCGATATTAGGTGTCCGATTAATGGATTATTCTGATAGGATAAATTAAATAACTATTATACCTTTATTGAAGACCTATGAGCCCATTCACACCTAAATTCAGCCGCACTGTAACGATTTTCACCACAGAACAGATAAAAGAGATTAGAAAGGAAATAGTTCCTGATTTGTATTAGAACGCCTGTCGCCGCTTGTCTCCCACTCTCTATATCCACTACAAGCAAGAGGCTAATACGTACGCGCATAACGCACACAAATAAACCGCACTCACTTAGATCGCGAGCTTGCTACTGGTTGTCACACTAGCGCAAACACTGCGTATGACGTACACTCACACACGCTTTAATTTCTCATACATGTTACGGCGACCAAAAGGTCGATAATTTATGTCGATAAAATTACTTTAGTTTTGTAACTTTAAGTTTTGCAATATTTTGCTTTAATTTCGGAACGGGATAGAAAGAATGAAAAGGTATTTATTTGTCTCACACAGATACAAAATTAAAGATTAAAAAAGTAAAATCAAAAGTAAACATACGAGAAACACTTAAAAATAAGACATACATTCAATTAATTACTACATTTAGTTAGTAGGTATCTATTCAATTCTACCGGTTGCCTCTAGCCATAGTGTTCTTGTATCTGGATCTGTTGGAAACCTAAAAACAAAACTTTGTTGTGTTATGTTTCCATTATAAATGACTAACCTCAAAACAAATTTTAGACGAAAACCAAAATTAATAACCCACAATAAACAATAATTGACAGTAATAAACGAAGTTATTTAATCATATTCATAATAATATCATTTGAATACATTCACACATACTAAATATCGACATTGTTTACAACTTGGTACAACACAATCGAAACGCATAGATTTTGCAGAACTCAAGCTTTGGCTCGTCGTACGCGACGTTCGCAGTGAACGAAATACATCGCGCAATCGCCCACGCAGTACAAGATGGTACCCACGTATTGCAAGCAATGTACGTAATTTTTTAACTGCTTGCGACAGTATCATTTTTTCTACCAACTACATAATACTATTGTAATAATTACAAATATTACTTGTATTTTAAGGTATTTGGACTTACCGGTGATAAGAAATCCCTTCTCGAGGCACACTACACACCCTGGCTTCTTTTCCGACACATTATAATAGCGCAAGATGGCATAATTCTTTTTTTTCGCGGAGCTTCGTACGCTGTCAGTGTGAGCGCGATTGTTGGCCGGTAAATCAAATTTTGTCGACATTTGAGCGTTTGCGACATATGAGCGGCGCGCCTGCCCCGCCCACAAGGCCCTTCTAACCTCTTTTATCTGTTCTGTGATTTTCACCTATTGTAATGATTTCATTTTCATGTTACGTAACGAAATCAATATTTTAGAACCCATATTATCATAAAGTACCTAGGTTATAAAGGGTGTAAAAGTACCCTTAACGCAAATGAAGGGCATTTGTTCTCCCCACCACTGCGATAATTTTTTTGTTCTAGACCATACCTGGGAACCTCCTAGTTGCGGAGATATTGGGGGTCAAAGTTCCAAATTTTTCACAGCTGTTTTTGTAAATACTAGTATTTCAGGTTTTAACTTTACATAAATTACCTCCATGACCCGTTTACTATTTAAAGCATCCACTAGCACAATGTTTTAAGAGTGCTACTTTGAGTTTTACCGTAAAATGTGATTTTTGACGCCAAAAAAAAAGTCATTTCTCTGCAAAAATTTTTGCGTAGGGGTACTTGGTTTGATGTACAGCATGCTTGGTTGTCGGATACGTGAAGGGTTCGTTTACACCCTGTATATCAAAGTTGCAATCGTTATTTCACGAGAAATTCGTGGTTGAACCCTAGTGTGTACTTATTATAGCTGGTGACAGGACAACCAAAGATACTGACGGTTGATCACTTTTCACCCTTATGACCTAAGTTTTACGGTTGAAAAGTGGTCGACCGTTAGTGAGCGTAGTAGAACTTACAACTGTCACACCACATCGCAGTAGGTAATAGACATTTTTCGAAGATTAGTAACGCTACAGCTACATATGTAGTGTTTTATTGTTTTTATCTGATATGATATAATTATGACGTGAGGAGCTCGTGGCTTAATGAGGAGCTCGTGGCTTAATGAGGAGCTCGTGGCTTAATAAGAACTGCCACTCGGGTCGATCTTTAGGTAAAGCTGTGCTTGCCTAGGTCGGTCTGTGGATGGGTGACCGCCCGACATACCGAGTTTCCTCCGTGCCTCGGAAAGCACGTTAAGCTGTTGGTCCCGGCTGCCATATATAGATCTTTGGCAGTCGTTACAGGCAGTCAGTGACCTGAAATTCTGACATCCAGTCTTACCAAAGAGTATCGTATTACCTAGTATTAACTGGGTTGTGGAGGTCAGATAGGCAGTCGCTCCATGTAAAATACTGGTACTCAGCTGCATCCGGTTAGACTGGAAGCCGACCCCAACATAGTTGGGAAAAGGCTAGGCAGATGATGATGATATAATTATGACGTGTTTTTCGGGATTGCAAACTGTTGGCTTTGTTCTCATTTATAACATTGATTGGTTTAAGTGTCTCTTAATGAAGGAACATTTATTTGTGTTAATTAAAAATATCGTCCTATTGACGGTGTTGTTTTATTTGAAAGTCTTGCTCAAACATAGTAAAGTTTCAAATTGCTTCTAATACAGTCACGAGCACTATATGCAAAACTAGTAAGATTCAAAAGCGATTTTCCCGTGTTAAAACGGTTTCTACTTTATTTCGTAGTAGTATGGTTCCAAAATACTTGTATAATGTAGTGACTGTGCAAGCAAATAATAAAGGGTTTATAGTATGCTAGTACGTTAAATAAATACTCAGAAACTCTTATCAATTGTATATTTGATATCAAATCTTATTACAATAACACAGCTTAACAAAAATCATTACATTTAAGTTTTCGGATACACCCGTCTCGAACGCATTGATGGCGTTCCTTAGAAATTAGATGAAATAGCCCTAAGATCAGTAAACTGTCATGTACGTGCCATTATGTGCTTGATAATATAAATATTAATACTTTAAACGGTATTGAAATTTATTAAAAATTTATAAAAAAAAATATTAAGAAGAAATCATCATCATCTTCCTACCCTTGTCCCATATAAATGGTAAAAAGAATCTGTAAAATATAACTAATCAACAATAAATAAATAACGATTTAGAACAGTTTTTTTAGAGTATGGATTTGATGGAGAAATTTTAGGAAAAGCCACTCCCTCTCACAGAGAAGATATAATTTCAGAAGTGGGATATTCTTTCATGAGGTTATAAAACTTTAGAAAATAAAATATTCTCAATTTCAATACCGTTTAAAATTGTGTCATAGTATGCTTAACTGTAGTTTGCATTTAATGTGTATCAAAACAAAGTAGCACTGTGAGTCTCTATTAAAATATTCAACTTGTTTAATTCATTAAAACACTTCTTCAAGACTGTGATGTTTCATTTTAAAGCCCGACTCTGTGATAGAACTTGATACTACACATTTCATTCTTTGAGATTTCGACATTCAACGAGGTTAAGGTTTTAATGAAGAACTGACGCTCACCTCGACTGTTCCAAAATAGGTACAAATTAGGAGAAACAAAACCCTTTAAGAACCAAATTGTATTTGCTCCGGCTGACATGACTAAGGTAGGTACTGTAGAAAATAAAATCAACGAGGTGAACGTTATCTCACAAAGATATACATTGAAACATTCAAAAGTTGAGAAACTAACTCCTAACATATAGCTAACATATAAATCACACCAGTTTTTTTTTTGTAAAAACAACTAACTTTAAACATTCATTTCACATCAATCCAGTAACACCTCGTAGAGAGCGTCTAGGAATCAACATTTATTATATTACCACATTGATATTGTCTTTTTTAATACAATCCCTACTTGGACGTCTCTTTGATTTCATCTAGCTATGACATTTGGTGGTTTCCATTTAGAGATTTACACACATTTTAATTCGAGATTCTTTTAAACGACTAAAAATTACAAATATTTCACATCCATGGCAATTTTGTTTTAGATAACCACGTGTGTTACTCCTATCTCACAGATTTTGATTTAGTCAACGGTCATGACGAAAGTGCCTAGTATCCTTGCTCTTGGACTTCCAATAGCAAGGATACTGGCCATTATCGTGAATAAATTGATTGAGAAAGGTCTTATTATTTTATCAAAGTTCGCTGTAGATGGCGTGTCTATCGCTAGTTCTCGAATCCAACCATAGAGATCAAGCAAACTACTTTGACATATAAAATGACATTAACAGATTTCTAGACAATTACGATGAATTATCGTTCCCGATGGAGTCTAAGAATTCTCTAAATGGAAAACGCCATAACACCAACACAAATAGTATAAAACACCAAACAGTGACGATTAGGCAAGAGAGTTAGAGATGTGCGTCCTATGTGAGTTACCGCACTACGACTACAAATAGTTATACAAAAGAATATAAGTTAAAACTATGACTATCCGAGTTTATTGCTAATAAAATAATTAAGATATGAAATTCTAGTTCAGATATGTTAGAACTGTGTAGATATTAAAGTTTTGGTCCAAAGTATTTTTATAAAATTTTGCAAGAATTCGTATTTTTAAAGATTATGTGATTTGTGTTTTTGATTAAATACTTAAGTATTAGTTACCGAACTAGGTACTGACAAAACTATATTCATAATATAAAATATTTTTTGAACATAAATACATGGTTATAATATTATAATTATACAGGTATGAAGTATACAATAAGATATATTTATACATCCAGATTTGATTATAGAGTATTCATTGAAACGTTAAAAAATGTGTTTAGTATATATCAAAACAAAATTTCATAAAATATACAAGACTTAGAACCAATACATATTCAGAAAAGTACAAACTCCAAATGACCAAGTTAAAGATGACTTGATTTTATTGAGTAATGCAATAGGGCCTTAGTTTGATAGATTTCGTAGAAATATTCGTAGATGTGTAGGCTTAAATATGTTTTTGTTTAGTCTATTTTTTCGTTTACAGTAGAGATTAGATACATTTCATAATTTTACAGACAGATCCGTGAATACGTTAGTATTTTTTTTAGACGAAGCAATCATTAGTTTTATTACACAGTAAAAAGAAATTGATTAACGCAATAAAATATCTACGGATCTGAATGTAAAAATGTTTAAAACCACTTTAATGATATTTCAAAGGAACTTACCTAACTGGTAACTGTCCTCAATTGCGTAAAACTAAAATATAATTACAAAATTAATAATCTAATCGAGTATACCTTAAAATATATGTATTATATACAAACTATTAAATGCATTCTAAAATAATAATGCTGTGTAATAATCATCTTAATAGTCGTTAGACAAGGCAAGATAATATGTTTCGACATAGTCATGAATGCTAACATATTCTTTACTTCTTCTCATCAATCGTTAAAATTGGCAGCAATACGGCAGGCAAGTTTATATTGGAAAGAAAGTTTACTAATTTAAGCAGTCAAAATTACTGGCATCATAATTTTAAGCTGGTATTGATCAAATAATAATGTCATTAAAGATGAATTTAGCGTGTTAACGCTTGTTACAGTCATCAATATAATAAAAATCCCGTAACCTATTTTTAATGTCATCGTTATGAATCATTGTTTTCAAACCACAGACGGACATTTATATGTCCATGCTTAGTAATCAAACGCTGGGGATACATATTTACGCGAACCAGAACACAATAGTAAAACGCTTCATTTGCATAGGATACGTAGGAGTGATACCCCGAAATAAGATCCATACACAATGTCAGTAAAAATAGTTTCAGTTACACGCATATACCAGACATATACATATTAGTATAATAATTTAATGATAATACATAAATATTTCAACATAAACTTACTGAGTATTCATAGAAGTCTCGTACATTGCCACTGACGCCATATTTGGAACATAGGTACGTCTTCGTGGAGACTTGAGAGAGCTTTTCAATGGCATTTTTATAAAACATTTTGTGTGCAGTTAGTGAGACGAATGCTGAAGCGATAATGCATCACAGTGCCGGCTTTGATGCTATTTCTGTTTTTATTATCTTATCAACATTTTGTAGTTTTATTATATATTATTATTAAACTCACTGCGTTTGTAATGTTTATATTCAATTATCCTTCACTAGATTTGAAACATTACAATTGTACAAAAATGTCGTATTTATAAGTGTGTCTAATTTTAATTGCAGTATTGAAACAAGCAAATTCAAAGCCGGCACATAATCGAACCACCGACTGTGCAAATTGTATGTACATACAATCTAACTAGAAATATTGTTAGTAATAAAAATCAAATCTCCATTTGTGGAGATAACGATATTGTAAGTGTTCCCATAGTCGAAGTTTCAGGGACGTACGTCCCTACGACACGAAGCCTCGTCTGAGGAAAATCGTCCAAATACGTTGGTACGTTTAGCTTTGGTTAAGGACGGCACATGAGGTGTGGTAGTGTGGGATTATAGAAGGCCTCTGTCCAGTTCTTTGCGCAGCATCCTGGATAGTTTGAGAACGTCCTCGTCGACTTGGCCGGCGAATAGAGCGTCGAGGAGCTCACCTCGAGAGGCAATGGCGAATACGCCGGCCAGTCTGGACACTGACTTGTCTGTGAGATGTCGCTCTACTACGGCTCTGGAATGGGAAAATATCAACATTGTCAACAACAACATTCCAACATTTCTTAGGTCTCAAGTTCGATTTCAAGGCACGCAAGGAAAACATCGTGAAATATTTCTTGACGGCATGTGTAAAGCCAAGTCAGAAGACCCATGGACAGCATAAAAACCTTGAAACCAGGTTAGGCACTAACCACACGATAATGAAGAAGACAACATTGTCAATTTAATAAAAACATAGTACCTAAGTACAAAAAATATTGGATCCAGATTTTCAAAGGACCCAATTTACATAGTTCCAAATGCAAACAGCTCTTCTAGTATTGATGACTTTTCATAAATGATAAGTTACTCACTTGAGGGACTGATGAGATTCACGTAAGGCATCCTGTAGGAATCCGCGGTCGTATGAGAAGTCGACCTCGCAGAAGGACACCACAGCCATCAGGACAGTCTGCAAAATAGAGAAGCAAGAAAAACGTAAGTAAAGGAACTGTAGGTAAGTTTATATATATTTAAGCTATTATATATAAGCTATATTATATATAAGCTATAGTAAATTGAATCTAATATCAAGTATTGAACATTTTACATATTAGAAAAATTTTACACATCCTAAGTTTCCGCTACAGGAAAGCTCGTGGCAAGAAAACGAACAACAGACACGCAAGTCGAAGTTCCAATAAATCTGTAAACATTAATAAATAAAAACATAGGCTTCCTAGCCTAGCTTCAGAACCGGTTTTTTTAAACAAAACGATGTGGAACACTAAATTTCAAACAGCCATACCTTTACATACTAATATTTTTTCCGTGCGGAGATCGAACTCGCGACACACAGCGCAGTAGCCATTAGCTCAACCTCTGCGCCAACCACGCAGGTTGAAAGTTTTTGGGCTCCAGTCACTCCAGGCAGCGTTTCAATACTCATCTTTTCGAGTGACTAGTAGGTAACTTCTAGTGTCTCTAGATGATTATCATTTATTACGAACTTCACTATCATAACTCACATGGAACTTAGAGCGGAAGGCCGCCAGCGCTCGCTCATCGGCCGCCGACAGCTGACCGTGCCGACGAAGCACTCCCAGCTTCACGGCTGACTTGATCACATGCTTCACCAGTTTCTCCGCCTCACGCTTCTCCAGGCGCTCGCGGAGTACTGTCAGGAACTGGAAGTGAAAATTTTAGACGTAAGTAAGTTAGACTGGATGCAGAAGGCAGATAATGTGGAAATCTTGGGACATCAGATAGGTCTATGTACTGCTGTAGACTACGATATGAAATAAAAAGGAAGACAGCTGGTAAATGCAAACATTGTTACTCGTGAGGTAGGTAAGTACAATACCAACTCACCAAGTTAAATACAGATAAAGAATTTGAATTTAACTCTTGAACTAGGTAACAGTTACCCTAGTTATTACACATTTCTGTATATCATAAATTCATCATCATTCTCTTGCCGCATGTCTTCTTCTTCCATACTTTTCTATTATTGGTCATGTCGTCAGACACCTTCTTTTTAAATATATCATCCTACACACAGTCCATCCAATGTTTCTTTGGTCTTCCTCAAGTCTTATACGCCATACAGAAATATGCTATGTGCTAGATTTTCGTTGTCTCAGTTTTGTTCTCTTTTACTATACCACCATAACAGCAGGCACACATCAGGTACTAACCTGATCTAGCAGCTTAGCAGCATGCTCGTCGAGTACAAGTGCACGCGCACTGGCTGCACCGCCGACGCGCGACAGGAACTTCTTCTGAGCGCGCAGCGAGATGTCACGGGCGCACCACGCGCCTCCTTCCATTGCTGTTGACAAAGAAATAGGATCGTTAGCTAAGCAAGTGTCAAGTGTTAGTGAGATATTGGATATACAGTATTGACGAACCAATCGTGGTGATTTGGTGTAGATTAGAGAGTAAGTGTCCTCGATAGAAGCTTTAAATCATCAGAAGGCACACTTCGACCTAACCCTTTAGGGATTGCAGGCAAGAGGCGTGATCTTAGGTAAATTGTTATTGTTAATAAGAAGGGAATAATTGCAATCCTAAGCAAGAAATAAACAATTCTACCAGTTGCAAAGAAAATAACGCTGCAAACGAAAGAAAATACGAAAACAATTTCCAACATATCAAAGACAAAAGAAAAGCATTTAATGCAAAAGATTTGAAGATAAGTAAGACCACGCCATTACTAGAGCATTCCAACGTTCCGTGCTCATAAGAATAAACTTTTTGCATTTTCACCGTTCAATGGCTCACGATTATTCGTAATTACTCGCGAATCAAAATCTGGACGAACGAATTGGAAACGAACAATGATCGAGAGATCGTTAATTTATTCTAAAACAAAACAGAGGACTGGATAGCCGAAATTAGATTAGCTAATGATTAACGACATACCAAAGCTAATGCAATTCAAATAGATCAAACGTTTTCGCTAAACTATGGAACAGTTATACATTGGTATATGGTTAGTCGTGGACCGAACTTGAGTTGGACTTGACTCGTCTATATTCCACCGCATCAGACATATTGACAGCTAAAGTTTGTTTATAATTTGACATAAACGCCCACTTTTCAATACACAATGACAATAAAATAGACATCTTTAAAATTGAATACAAAGACATATGACATCTTCAGCATTGATTAAATCAGAACGCGGCTATGGGTTTGGCTGATATAGGAGGCAACGTACGCATATGGAGGAAGTACCTTATTGGAAGATCCGCGAATTGCGGTCCAGATATTCTAGGATTGTTTTGGTGGGCAATATCTCCTTGTTGTATTTGGCTACAACAGTCGACTCAAGTTCAAAAATGGCCTTGAATCGGCACTATAAATATGGGTGTTAAACTCGGAATGAATATTAATTTATGCAATTTCGCATCTGCCCACAACAGTCGGTTGTTTACAATTGCCTAGAGGAATCTGTTTCAATTCTGTGCAATGAATGATATTGTTCTCAATTGCATCTCTGGTAAGTAGGACATTGTATTGTGGGCTGCTAGCTTTCATTGCATCTGTTTATCGTTTTACATCTAGATGAGTATTATTATCATTAACTATTAATATCTCAAGTGCATTGTTTAAGAGGTGAGTTGTGTTTTTGAAGAAATCGGAAATATTTGTTCATCTAAATAATAACGTACATTAACACTGATTTATTATATTGCCACAATGATTATTTTCAATCAATTTCTGGATTTATTTCTATAGGAACACATATATTTTAATGCCAATGAGGAAACCATATTTATAATATTATTTATAATTTTACAATACAAAACAGTACCAAAATGGAAGCTTATCAACACGACCAATTTATACGTTTTGTCAATCTTCTACAAAAACATAACTTCAATAACAAACTTTCAGTATCTAAAAAACTAAATCGACCGCCTAGCCACTCAAGTGTCTGTAAACAAGACAGCTGTACCTTTGTCGTCGGTTACCATGGCAACCGACGGGACAGTAGCAGACAAATCGTCGTCGGAAATTGCGACCGTATCTGACGGAGGGTTCGGTTCGTGACGCAGATAACCTCGCTTGAACAGGTGAACTTTGAGCTGTGCCTGTTAGATGATGATCCCCGAAACTATTTATAGATTTTAGTTGGGGAGTGTTTGAAAGAGGATATTGACAGTGGAGACTTGAAATGAACATGAGTGTGCTGGCAACCAAGCACTCAATACAGGTTGAATCGATTGTCAGAAATTTCTGCAACACTCATGACAATTATGTGTCTCCTTTCATCACCTCTGACCAAATTACCGTCAAGTACCTTCCTATTGAATAACAACTCTATTCTTAATTATTGCAAAAAAAAAATGTTAACCTTAAAGCACCTCCGTGTTATAGCAGCTGCTGTAACTTCCTACAGCTGCTAACTCTTATAATTACCTCGTACAGTCACATCAATTTCGTTAATTGGTTTGTCACTCGTAACAACCGTGTCCAAATTACACAGCAAAAATAAACTGACCACAATATAAATTCAGTATTTTTGATGACGTCATCAAGTCAGTAATTACTTGTAATTGAATGGACAATAATACACCGGTGTCACCGTTAAACAAAGCTCTAAGAAATGCGGGATGTCTTTTAACTAAAGCAAAACTGAACAATATCAATAGATGGAAGCTAAACCAAAATAATAAGTAGATGGTCGTAGGGTCTGACAGACGCTTCATGAAAAAATCTGGTATCATTAATTGCATCAGGTTAGACTGGAGTCGACCCCAACATAGTTAGGAATAGCTTAGGCAGATGATAATGAAATAGTGTCAACCTAGCAAACCTTCAGTAACAGTTGAAAAATATTAGCTCTTATAACACGTACTTAAAATCAGAACGACCGATTGGGCCTAGAAACAACCATTTGAAGTGTTGCCAAAACCGATATAAAATGTTGCACTGGGAACACTGGGTACCCTTGGCTATTGGCTACAGCTGCGAGATGCCGGCTAAATATCCAACGGGATCGTATAAACGGACTCTGTAATCTGTTACAGACTTTCAGTAGTTTGGCTGGAGTATTAGATTTGTGTGGTGTCTGACATGTGGTGACATACCATATCGTTGCAGTATGTGAATGAATTGTGAATGGTTCCAGGATTTCCAGTTGGAGAGGCCAATTTATACGTAATTAGCGTGGTGTTGGGTAGTTGAAGGCTAAAGCTGTATCCGGTTAGACTGGATACTAACGTTGAGAAAAACATAGGCAGACGATGATGGGTTACTTATATCAAAGTTTTCATTGGCATGATATCTAGCCAGTACCAATGCAGTGTTTTTCAGAAAAATAATTGTTCAAGAATAACTTTTAAATTTTGTTTCTACTTTCATTTAGCTGTGAGGAAAAAGCCGCTAATGATACAGTAGAACCATTAGTTATTCGACCGTTTTCAGCCAGTCACCCCACCATTGCTCCGTCACCTGTATTATTCACAAGTTCATTGTCAAAAATACAACCAAGGTCGGGCCAAGCTATCGATTCCATTGCCTCGCATTATTATCGTTTAATGATATTTGTCATCGTCGTTGATTAATCATGTTATTTTAATGGGAATCGGAATTGCTTTCAGACTGAGTGGTAATATTGGGGTTTTAAAAAATTATCACCCTCTAGGTTTCGAATTTATGCAAAATAAAGAAGCTATCGTCGACGTCGTTTAACGTGGCGGTCTTCAATTCTGCATGCGGAACACGAAAACCTGGGAGTTGTGGTGTAGTCTGAGCCTCTGAGGTCAAGCAGTAGAATGTGATAAACATGCGGATTAATTGAGATTGTCGAGTTTGAGACCGTAAACCGACCATTACCGTGGGCCTATAAAGTACCATACTACTTACTGTCCATTAACTATTTCATTTTTTTTATTAGGTTTCGTAGCTTTTATTTTAAGTTTCCTTATACCAAATATGGATAATATGAGGGCGGATCCTTATTGTCTTGTAACATTTACGTATCATCTATCTACCCATATTATACGAATAATTTTTTTGATATATTTTAGATTAAAAGCCGATTTTAAAGCCGTTTCAAACAGTTTTCTCGCTACAAACTAAAATCTTATTCACAAAGGTTATAAAGCTAGAAACTACTTGGAAGTTAGGCAGTGAGTGTTAGCTTTTATGAGTAAGTCTGCTCCATTTCCAGTAGTTTGCATGCAGATTATGAGATTACTCGTCGAAACTTCTTCAAATTCAGTTTTAAAGTGGTTTTATAACGGTTCGCTGGAAGTGCCTGATTTGCATGATAATGTTTCGCGTTGTTGAAGATATTCATTTTATTTTAGCCTTCGTTTGCTTGTGCGCTCAAGTATTGTTCATTCAGTCAAGTATTATTAACAAATTCTATTAACACGCACAGCTAAGGAGGTCCAGGGATTTCCAGGTTGGGCAGTGTCATTCGGTTTTTTTTGGGAAGTCTGGCTTTGTGCCCGGTTCATGGCAATAGGCCCGCTCCCTATTACATGGGACTTAACATAACTGGCGAAATGTGGGTGCTAATGGATACACTTCTGTCTAACTCTTCAAGGATTACAGACGTGATGTTTATGTTTAATATTAAAATCCAATATCTTATTGTCTCTGATTTTCTATCAAGAATCTAAATTGTCGAAGCAGCCATTGTTCTTTATAATTTTATCCTGTTTTAAAAGGCCTATTAGAATTGAACCTTTCAATTCCTTTGAATCAGATCACAATTATCGATAAAATTCTAAGCGTGACGACCATCTAGCTGATTAAAATGAATAGCGTTCCGAAAGCTAGCTGAAAGTTAAATTAACCTGGTATTTTCATTCAAATATCTGGATTGTTGAAAGGTAAAATGGTTATGGTAATAGCTAGGGTCATTTTCTGATATTGGACTTCATTATTGTCCTTTTCTTGATTGGTTTTTTAACGAGGATTGTACTTTCCAGGTGTTTAAAAATCGAATACATTGGTTTCTAGCCAGTACACGCAATACTTCAAAATGAGAAGCTTTTTTTGTTGCTATATTGTTTGAGGGAAGATCATTATCATCATCATTATCTTGCCATTATGCCAATTTATTTGGAGTCGGTCCCTCCTTTCTTGCCGAATCATCCTTTACACAGACTATCCACCCACATTCATTTATTCATTCAAAACTTGAAGTACGAGTAAGCCCCCACGGTCTATTTTCAGATTCAATAAAAAAAACCTGTGACTTACGATTAAAACAATGGGAATAATATGACAACAGCATGTAATATTTACAAAGCCTATTAGACAGATGTTTGTAACCACGTGACTCACAAACTCACAAGTCTAAATTAAAATTCTAAATACTCAATCAAACAATGACTAATCCTTGGCAACAGTGACTAAGTATCTACTAATTGTTGTACATAAATATAAACAATTCGGCAACCTATAACAAGCAAGTAAGGTTGAAAGTTGAAGACTACAGCCTTGCAACATGAACTCAGTTAAGTAAAACGGATGACTAAGCGAGTAATTTTCACAGTGTATATGTATAAAAATGCCGCGCCCATATAGCACTTTCCGCCGGATTCTGATAAGGGAATATTACCATATAGCGTGCTCCACAAGCCTTGAAGATTGGAGGGGTGCCAAACTTTCTACCTACACCAAAGTGGAGTCATTTACAGTAGTTTAGGCCCGCTATAAAGGGGATGACACATATGCGGTCGTCTGCCCGAGTTTATGAGAATAGGTGTGTGTGAAACTTTCTTATGAACGTGGCTTTAGGAGGGGACAAAGATGCGGCCAATGTTGTTATATCATTTTATGAGTGCGTGTGAAGTATGTGCTGGAGTAAGGTGTAGCAAAAATAAGGATAACTGGAACTTTTGTGAAATACATGATTCGAAGAAAATAAATATTAGATTGCTAACCTAGTTGTTGCTCTATACACCATAGATACACACCACACCACACCACACACCACCACACCTTACATATTATATCATCTTAGCCTTTACGATCGATGCCTTGTCCGACCGGATGCCGCTGATTACAAGTATATGGACCGATTGCATATCTGACCCTCATAGTTAAGGTAATATGATTAACAGATATTGGAGCTTCTGTCTGCTAAAACACCAAGACTGATTGAAACATAAATAACTGGCGAAATGTGCATCTATCTAACCCTTCATGGATTACAGGCGTGATGGTATGTCTGTCAAAATTACCCAACCCGAGAACAAGAGTCTGACCAAACTGAACCTACTGATTTCTTTTCTCGTATTATGAACACAATGTGAAGTTCTATCCGTGCCCCTACAATGTCAATGTTCTGATTTAGCTGGCCCAGACCTTGGGGCGGTCATCTTGATTACGGGTTTACGTAACACACCCCTTCCATAGCCTTCTATCCGATGGTAATGGGTTTGGGCGACGCTGGATTACCGGTATGAAGAGAACTGAGCCTTTTTTTCGGTCAAGTTCAGATTAGAAAGGTCTTGGCCGTGTTTATTATGTTGGCAGAATGTAATTTAGTCTAGCTTGGAAGTTTTATACCTAAATACATACGGTCATGTTACTGTGTGGTTTGCATTATCTTTGATTTTGTAGACTTTGAGCAAAACAAACAAAAATAGGTATGTTCCCTGACTAAAAATATGATTCTAATTAGTCCGTCTGTTAGATTATCGAAAAGTATTGGATACGTATTTTTTGTTTTATCAAATCAATAAAAATTGACGAAGACAAAACGCGTCAAGATTTGAGTGGGGGTTTGTGACGTCACTCAGCGGTAAAAAAATGACATACTAATGTCTTAGAAAATGACGTCACACGGGTTTTCAAAGCACTGTATCGTCTTCATTGCTTGTTTACGTGAAAAAAAGAAAAAAATACGTGTTCAATGTTTTTTGGAAATCTATCTGATGGACTAATTAGATTTTTTTTGTTAACTACCCTATTGGGTTTTGGGTACATGTTCTGCCTCTTTAGAGCATGCCATCTTATACATTAAATAGTACAGTCACTGTCCTTTATCTGATCCGTCTTCCCCTATTCTTCTTTGTAACATAAATCGCGCCTGCATTCCCAAAGGATTAGGCGTAGGAGTTTCTAAAACACCTACATTTCGCCAGTAATGTTTTTAAGTTCCATGTAATAGGGGGCGAACCTATTGTCATCAAACGGGTTCAAATCCAGACTCCGTATCTGATACTGAGAAATTACTGATGGAAAACCTAATAAGACTTTGCCCGACCTGGAAATCGAAACCCAGGACCTTACGCTCAGCAAACGTGCGTGTGACCCCTAGACCAACGAGGCAGTCTTTGTAATAGAGAGCAGATAATGCAAGTCACTGGCTGTACTATAAAACCCGGGATTTTCCTTCATCATCATCATCACCGTATAATGTTCCCACAGCAGGGACTCATGTCTCCTCTCTAGGAAAGGGATAGGTTATAATCCACCACGCGGGCCCAGTGCGGATTGGTAGATGTCACATGTCTTCGATTTTTTTGGTTCTAAGACAGTTTCCTCACGATGTTTTCCTTCACCGTTTTGAGAGCAGCGTTCCTTAACCTTACATTAAAAGAACATGTTCGGTTTCAGAAACTTTTCAGACTTTGTTACTTCATGCAGATAAAACTGAATAACTTTACTAAAACTTTTACAAATAGACGTATGTTTAACAAACTACGTGTGTAGTTTACAGGTCTACACGAATAGTTTACAAAGGAACATAGGTAGAAATATGCCCTACATCTGTCACGCACCACAAACGTGATATGGTTGCAGATGTGTTGGCAACACACCAGTGTACGCAAATCAGTTGATTTATGCTCCACGAACAGTATTGGGTTTGTTTGTCATGTAGATCTACATACAATAGGTGTATCCAATCTGGGTATTTGGCCTGGAATAGAATATCCCTTACTATTATATCCTGACTAGTAACAAAGTGCCAGTATTTTGTGTTTTACACTCAACCTTTTTAAACGCTCTCAATTGATTAGTGTACCTACTTATTGATGTGTTACAACCAAATTGAAGATATTAGGATGAAACTGCTTACATAATACCTATCTGAAGTTTGGAAATAATGTCAAATGGTGATTTTTTATGCCTAATCATTAATTAATGAATTAGTCAATTTATGAACTCTTTGCCACCACATTGTAGGTGTCCTAGACACCTTTGGCGTAGTGTTTTGCGTGAAGACAATACAAGGTCCCAAATCCGCACGCGTAGAACATTAGACCAACACTGTACCAATTGCAAGTAAATTACATATTATTATGATTAGGTTGTATTGAAAGAGTTTTATGTGGGTCAGACCCCAAAGCTCAATAACCTCATTAACAGCAATACCTACCTTATTTATTACTCTTATTAAATGTGTTCACAGACCTCTGTCCCCAAGACCCCAATAAAGCTCTGATTTTAATCAGAGCCCAAAAAAAAACTACGTTTCAGTCTAGATTGTGGATATATTTTAATTTATGATAATGAGTTTCCCCACGAAAGCGTGCAGCAATTGCTGAATAAAACATTAAATCATCTTTAAATTAAAATAAAAAAAAATCAGCAATTTTCCGATCCACAAAAGTTAATGAAGGTTTTAACAATCCAATATTTCGAATCTGACTGACGAACCTGCTGACATTGCTCATTTTACAGTTTAGGAACCATATTACTAGCAACGTAAGGTTCTGTTTAATTCGCATCTCAATATGTTCCACCTAGAGAGCTTAGACAGAGTGACATACGATCAGCGATAAAGATGATGGAAAAGTGAATGAAAAATGAATTGGATTGACTTACAGTGTGACCACTTTAGGTTTGTAGTTCAAGCTGGTGGCGAGGCTTGTCAAGAAAAAATGCATCGATATATCAAACTTGGTACATTTATTATGTACACGTATCCGATAGTAGCACGAACAGACAGGTAAGGCACCTGAAACGTGTTTCAAAACGCCATTTTCTCTCCTTGACCATTAAGGCTTATACCTACCTCAAACACGACTACGGAACTGGCTGGGTTTGGAAGTTTTGTAACTGCACAAGAGCTTATAAATTTATAGCCTAATGGCACACAATCGCGTAATCTGGAAGGCCGAAAACCCCGCACAAAGCCGAACCACCGGGCCCAGATATCTGCCGCATAGACGGTATAGGCGGTAAATAAATAATAGGTTATTTAGCTGTCAGTTTTATATGAAAAGCATTGATATACTAACATATGAATCTCCATATATTTGTAATCAGCCCTTGGGCTTTAATTAAATAGGTTCTGGCTTTTAGGATTTTTATATTGACTTTATTTTAATTAATTTAAAGTTTTATTACTGGTACACTTAACCTGTGCCATTTCACAGCGCAGGCCCAAGGCATTTCCCATGATCTCCAAATTGTTCCATCCAGGACTTCTGTGGACCACTGGTAGTTGGTTCTGTCCCGCTCTATTTAAAGATTAGTATCGTAGGATAAATGGAGAAGACAAATGAAAACTTGTTGCGACCCTAATTCATATGATAATGATAATGTTGTATTTTTTAACCCTAAGGTTGACTGGTAGAGAATGCCTTGTGGTATTAAGTCCGCCTATGTATCATTATTGTGCATGAAGTTTTAATAAATAAATATGAGACAAGGGCAGGAAGATGATGCTATCATTTTACTCCACAGTAGAAAATATCCAGTCATGAGTGAATACGCTACGGCAGTGTCTAGGTAAGCGCATCATATATGCATAGTCCACTGAATCATCGCTTTACTTGTGGTACGATACTGGTCATATGAAAAGCTATCTAATATAAATTAACAAAACATACAATACTTGAGCAGCTTCATAATAAATTGCTTAATTTCAATGCTAGGCCTGGTTATTTTGGCGACAAAGCTGCCTGTAATAGGATCTTTTTCATGCATGGTAGATAATCGTCAAAAGTTTCCACAAACACACAGATACGTCCATAACATAGTCGTATTCTTATTACTGAATCCGTTAACCCCTTGTTGCCGATACGATCGTTCCTTGGATCGCCTCGTGTATTGTGCCCGTGTAATGACACACGTAGGTATTTGAATAACAATCGCTTGCGCATAGACCGTACGCACCATTGGGCACAAACAGGAAAACAAGGTACAGATATGCACAAAAGGCTATCGAGATGACTATAAATGGAGTTTTTGGGTAACGGTCTAAATATTTTGTTTGGGAAAGTAGTGAAATATAGTTTCCGAGAACAGAATATTGTTGTGACAACAGTTATCGGAACTTTCGAATCATGTAGCTTTCGGTACAACATTTAACATTAAAATGGAAGCAGATTGATTATATCTACAGAATTTGTATAGTAATAATCTGTAAAAGTCTGACAATCAGTCTTACCGAGGCGTACCGTACAGCCCAGTATTAACTGTGTTGTGGTTACATAGACAGTCACTCCATGTTAAATACTGGTATTCAGCTGCATCCGGTAAGACTGGTAGCCCATCCCAATTAACTTGGGAAAAGGCTAGATAGATGATGATGGTCTGTATTTTCTAAAGAATAAGATTTTTTTATTTCAACCATATATATTTTTCAATCATTTATTTGGACCACTAATCGAACAATATGTATATCGATTTTACCAATATTGGCTGTGATAAAATCACTGATTTTCCTTAGCACCTGTTGTACCAAATACCACAATATTATAATGATCAATTTTATCTGATGTGGTAGTTACCCAGTAAATTGTATACATGTGAGGCGGATGTTTTTCAGCGGCCATTGCTGTGACGATAGTTTACTTCTGTTCATTCCTTGTTTTCATAACGACAGATATGGCGAAGGAAATACTGTTTTCTATTAATAATTTGTTATACACGGTTTTTGGTACTATTGCTGTCATGTCGGCAATCTGTTTAGGGGATGGCGACGACTGCGGGGTTCAACTTTTGCACCCAAATACAAAAAAAAAACTAAGACCCTGTATATCAAAGCTTAAACGGTAAACACAGAATTCAGTATAACTAAGGTCTAATTGAAACAAAAATTAAATAAAGTAACAAATCGGCCTGTCTAGTAACATGGCTTATGTTACTACACAGACACTTGTTGGGTAGTATTCGTGTGTCAAAATGAAAAACAACATAGTTTTGTATGAAAATATTCCCAATGTCCGATGTACTTAAAAGTCTTTTAAATATATTTGGTTAGTTACCCATGAGTAATGCATGAACGTGTTTTGAATGACGAACTTCCAGATACTTACGTGATATAAATCACGGCATGCTACCTCTGTTTTCAGATTGGTCTAGGGAAAAATACTACTGGGCTAGCAGCGGGAATCTTGGTTGACCGTATAGTGCCGAGATAGTATTGTCGAGCATCAATACAAAAAAAAAACATTAACACGTATTTTTTACAGGCAAGCTTTTATTTCCGCACTCACTGGTTCCAGTAAACAGCCGGGGGTCGTGTTAAAGGCAAATAAAATAAAAAGGTCGCCCCATAAACACTTGCTTGTACAAACATTGAGGAAAATAAATAAAAACGTGGTCAAATTCCTGAGTGGCTTCCCTTCCGTGTTGCTTCTCATGTTTTTATTGTAACTCTGTTATCGGCTAATAAAGCCATCGAGAGTTAATTGGTGTTTTAATGGAGAACGATGTTTGTTTATTAAGGCTTTTATGTTTTGAAATTGAACGCAATTAACCTTTGGGGTAATTTCATATTTCGATGAACATACAATGGGTTATTCCGCGAGGAATTGAAAGGTTGGATGGGTTAACTTTATGAGAGCAAAACAGAGGGTCTACTCAACTTCATATTATTATGTTAATAAACATAATAATTCTTCAGGCTTCATGGTTCTGGCGCGTGTCTTTAATCGAAGCTAAAGCACATTGTGTTTTCAAATCAATTTCACAAAATGTATTTTAACTACAGCGGTTTTCTGTCAATTTCATTCAATCGCCAAATGATCCGTGCTCATCGTACACGCAAACGTTTGAAAGCAAAAATGTGATTAATTAAAAACCAAACCAATCTTCCACAATTAATTTGATCACTTTGCCATCCTTACCACGTTTTGACCACTGTTTTATTTAAACTTTTATTTTTATAGGAACTGATTGAATAACTTCCAAAAGTCGTAGAACAAGAGTTGTTCAGTTTCATGGTCTGAGGCACCATACCAGATGTCTTGCTTTTATTATGACACACCTTCTTTTTTTTTGTAGGGTAGGAAATCATCAAATGACTCCTCCCGCTCTGGGCAGAGCGGTAGGGAGTGTCAGACTTCTACTAACTAAAAACCACCCATGATCCTTATTAGCCCTTTGTGTTGAGGCCGCGGTATCGCTTTCGAACAACGAGCAGTTTCGAACAACCCGCAGCTTCGAACAACCCGCAGCTTCGAACAACCCGCAGCATTATGACACACCTTGTAACTTAGCCTAAACACATGAATACTTTAACTAGTAATTTGCCGTGATGACCAGTTGGCAGCTACCGTAATCCCCACCTCCACGCCTAGTCGTGCCAACGTTTCAAGGCTCTTTGAGTTCCCTGGTAAGCTCTTAGAGCCCTAATTGTGCTAAGCATGTGTTAGACAATGTTTTTTGGCAGTAGAATATAACGTGCAAGATTTGGGCTAACCTTTTTGCGATTTTCGAGGCTGAATAAAAAATAATAGCGTAGCGTTCAGCTTGAGTAGGAACAAAATGGTTTAAACATTAGTGAAACGTACCTGAATGTAACACAAATGAGCCGTCCAGATTTTTTGTAATGTGGCATCAATTGTACACAACAACTAGGTGAATTGTTTTCAACATGTCACCTATCTGAACCCGGTATTCCGGGTGCTAAGAAGAAACAATAAAGTGTAAACGGCCTAATCACGAAGCTGTCAACCGTTCGGTACATCAAAATTAAGTAACTCTACGCAAAAAATATTGCTGCGATTGGCTTTTTAATGGGTTGAAAAGTCACGTTTTACAGTACAACTATACTATAATACAGTAAGTACTCAGCCGTATTAATAATAATAATAACTTTATTTCAGACCATAATCATTACATAGGTAATAGACACAGATCCATATAATTATGTTAGTAATTACTTAAGAACTATAGACTACTAGATTTAGCAACGACATCGGCTATTAGCAAAAAAGTTCGGTGTTATAGAGCCTCACTAAAAAGTGATAAATATTACTATTGATGGATGGAGAGGGAGAAAGAGAGATAGAGAGGGAGGAAGGCCAAAGAAAAGATGGATGGGTTGTGTGAGGAATGATATGAAAGAGAAAGGAGTAAATGAGGCCATGACGTCTGACAGGGAAGATTGGAAGAAGAAAACGTGTGGCGTCGACCCCAACTGGAATGGGATAAGGGCAGGAAGATGATGATGTTATACAGTATCACTTTTGTAACTCTTTGCTTCTTATTTATATACGCCTGTATACTGTACAATCCTTCGTTCATATTTATTTGGTATCGTTATTAATTATCCTTTTATGGTTTTCCTAGTATATTGTAGCATTATCATCTCAATATGGATAAATTCAGTAACAACATGCATTACTTTATATGGCATTATAACAATTCAAGTTATTCTTGAACTTTACAGTAACCTATAGCAGGTAAAATAAAAGTTGGGGAATATCCAATATGAAAACAGTATCATCTTCCTGCCCTTGTCCCCTATCATTAGGGGTCATAGTAATACGTTCCTATCTTCCATATTTCCCTGTCAATCGTCACGCTATCATTTACTGCTTTTTCCTTCATATCATTCCTGACACAGTCGATCCATCTTTGAAAACAGCATGACATAATAATTTAAAGAAAACTGCCGAGTCGAATTTTTACCAAACTTTTTTTGACGTCTAGTTATTTTTCCTAGCAGACAGGGTGTAGTCAAAGCTTTGTCAATATTAAATATGTGTAACACCGGTACATTAAGTTCGCCCATTACACGCAGTCGACCTTGGTGGCCCGCCCAGGAAATTGTTCCCCCGGGGGTAGCCGTGAACCCGTTTATAACCCCACTATCTGCTCATTGAACCAAGATACCTTTTTTGTGATTTTTGAAAATAAAAGTAAAAGTTCTTACACTTACTGGTCACTGGATAAGGTATGATCAAAATAAATCATCAGTAAAGGATTTATTTATAAACGCTACTTCTTCTTAGCGAGTTGATGCAGACAATCCAAATTAAGTCTCCCCAAAATTTGGTGACGAATTTGGTATTTTCAGTAGCGTTTCCATCATGTGATGCGCAAATAACAGGACAGGCAGGACACGATATATCAAGTTAGTGTCCCATCGTTTTTGGGGCAACACCACATTTACACTTTACAGCAGAATTATGTATAAATATACACCCGAACCAGCTACCCTTGGTGGTTTAAGTTAAGAGACGTTTAAATATATAGAAATGTAAATAACTTAAAGCAGTGTTTAAAAATAAACGTCTTTCTCGATTTATTTGATCATAACCCGTCCTATCGATTTTTCAATACCGAATTTGTCAGTGAAGACAAAATAATGGTTGCGATATGCATAGGGTGGTTGCGATATGTATAGGGTTCGAAATGCGCATAATTGGGGAAATTTAAAGTACGCATCAATGGGGCAGGGTTCAGCTGTACCTATGCATATATGAAAAGGTGTATAGTTTAGTAATTTTTATAAACAATACCTCTAAAACATACATACAAGTTTACTCATAAAAATCAAAGAAGTAAGCTTATACATCTTTGCTTAAAACGGTTAGCGCTCTAGGCAAAAAGAGTCTTGTAGTAAAAAGGCCGAATTACTTTTTTTCTACCTTCAAAAGAAAAACGATAAAGTAAGGATTTATCGTTATAATTTACAACTGGTGGAGGAGAAAACCTCTTTTTATGTTGTTCTTTGAAGTGGTAAGGTACCTTGTTGCCTAGAGAATTTTTAGATCTTGGAATGTTCTACGGATAACATTCTTTTATGCCTATCGTTTTGTGGTTTTGCATTCTCGTCAAACTCAAGGAGGTAAAGTGTAGAGAAATGATGACCCGAATCTAGATAACAAAATGGGTAGGTTTTTTTTTCTTGTAAACAGAAGTCGGTAAGTGTGAACCACCCGTGTTAAAACGCGGCCCGTCTGATTCTTGCCCTATAACTGCGCTTTCACACGCACACAAACAAAGGCTAACCTTTTTTTGATTATTTATTTTTTTCTAAACCACGAGGTTTTCGAAATACTGTAAAAAAGATAATAGTAGATTATTAACCAAGGGCTGTATGACATCAAGTGCATACGAGGTTTTTGGCGCCTGAGCGAAGCGAAGGCGCTAATTAACCCGAGTATGCAATTGATGCTTACGCCCGAGGTAAATACTCTGCTTTACATATCGATTGTGAGGTAAGTAAACAACAAGACAGCAGGTTTCAATGAACATTTATTAAGAAGAAAAAAATGTGTATTTAAATTAATTATTTTCGCGATGCTTTCGCGCCTACTAGTAGACTGCCTTTTTTTTTTCACGCACGCAAGCGCGTCAAATCTTGCTGGCCAGTTTGATTTTTAAATCGATTCCATCTAACATACGATGTGGAAACAAATAGTTCCATATTTAAAATAAAATCTTTATAAAATAAATTGTCTAGATTCCGATTCGAGTAATTAATCGATACCGAGAAAAAAAAATTAACTTTTTAAAAATATTCTTCGTGCAGTATGAGTATGACAGTTCTTTTTTCAAATTCCAAAACCTATGCTGTAATGATAGTCATACACCCCGGCATTCAGGGGTGTAAGGGTGTACTTACAGAGCAAGAGATATGTAAAGTATGTAATTATTGACTAGTTATCGTAATTTAAATTGATTATTATATTATTTATGTCAATCTCCTGAATTTTGACGTGGGTGTAAAACTGCACCTTTTAGATTAGTTTTCACAGAATATGGTCGCTGCATATCACATCAGTCACTTTTAATCACAATAAAAAAAAAAACAGATCCTCATAGTAAGTTCTACACCACGGCCCAGTAGTCGTCTTCAAAACCACTTTCAAACCACTTAATACTTACAGAACCAACATTTCCAGCTACAAACTTAAATAAGCTAACTCTATCTTTTCCATTTCAAAGTTAAAACGTTTAACTTCAATACCCAGTTTCTCAAAACGTAATCATACTATGAATGTCACGTTCTATTTTAATCAGGTAGGTACACTCGATCAAGCTAATAAGTATAAAGCCAGCTAACTTGCATTTACTTTTAAGATTATACAGATACATTAACTGCGGTACTCAGAGATATTTAATGATTACTTAAGCCGTTACTTAGTAAAGATTTGACACGAGATTTTAAACGATATAGTTTTTGACATCAGCCGCTTAATGCAAAACGCTATAAAAAAAAATTGTAATCAATATTTTCATTTTCAGTGTTCTAGAATTATAAAGATTTCTGCCTGTATATTTATTAGCTTGAATTAACAAATATCATAACATCGCGCCTGTAATCCCAGAGGTGTACAGTACACCCACATTTTCCCAGTCATGTTGAAGTTCGATGTAATAGGGTGCGAGTCTATTGCCATCAACCGGGCACAAATCCAGACTCCATAGCTGCTTCTGAGAAATTCCTGATCGAAAAACCTAATAACAATGCCCGATCTGGGAATCGAACCTAGGATCTCATGCACAGCAGTCGCGCTTACGTTCACCAAACCAGCAGTCAAGTAATATCAAAACTAAACTTAATAATATATTGAATATCACGTAAGGTCCTTGGTTAACAGAATTATACCCTGTATAAACCACGTTACCATGGCAACGTCGTCGGTGAAACCCGTACACAGTATCGGATATCTCGATATTCAATATTACGGATATTCAATGCATTCACACATAGTTCCAAACTCGTGCCGGGAATACTAAAGTTTCCATAGTAACAGACATTGAATGTTCCAAGATTGTAGTAAGATTTAATGGAACTTTGAGTTCAAATGAAATTCCTGTCCATTGCAGCTGTGACTCTTGCAGTATCTGTTGAGCAAAAGCTTCTATACTTCTAGAACCTTTTATTATTATTTCCAGGTAAGTGGAAAGGTGACGTACAGTCACCACGAGCACACGCAGCAAATTCAAGCTCAATTTTCTCGTAAAACAGCAGTTTCTACTTTAAGATAAGAACTATTTTTTAATAGTTCCAAAGTGCTGCACAAAATATAACAATCAATACTGTAGGTGAAAATTCCTTTTAAAACTTGCTGCGTGTATAAATATTAGCGCTTACTGTGCCTTTCTATATAAATCAAGAGAAGACGGAGTTGCGGTCAAAAACAAGCCTAATAAATAGTTCACAAATAACTTGTATCTTTTCAATTTGCATCCAATTACATTGCGAAAAATGTAATAGATTCTGGCTTGGACCAGTGTTCATCTCGACGTTAGACAATGAAAGAGTTTGTTGTTCCTTTTGAATAAAAATCATTATAATGTAAACCTAGCAAAAACTATCATATAATATATAACTACCAACAATAAGGTCAGTTTCACTGAAAGCGTTATAATTAATTTTATTACATTCTACATTTCATGCCACCACGGTTATCTACAAAGTAAACTACAGTCACAGTGCAATGTTCAACTTTGTTTTACAGCTCGGAAAAGCCGCATTTTCATTATAATGAGGGAAATCAAATTTGATACTCTAACCAACCTCGAGCGAGCAATCATGGTTACTTTTGAGCTTTAAACTGAAAATGATATGAACGCTTTGCGTTTATTGTTGAATTAATAATATTCTTTTAGGTTGATTTTACTAAAAAATGGTGTAGAATATTTGGCTCTATCTCGAGGTCTTTCACGCCAATACTGTTAACATTGCTACTCACCTATCAAGCAACTTTGATCCTTCAAGAGCTTTGGTTCTCAAGCTACTTGTTATTTCCATAATATTCCAAGGATTTGTCAGAAACACTAGTTTGGCAGTTAATCCCTCAGAGCTACCTGTCATTTCCGGCTTAGCATTCGGTAAACCGTAAGCCGGTTACGGAATTAGAATCCCCTAGTGATTGGGTTGTGAAGTTACAAATATAAGTTCCTTTATACATTCACCCTTCAAGGAAACAAAACTTGGAGCTACGGTCTTGCACGTGGCAAGAAAGTTTAAAGGTTACCGTTCCCTTACGGTACGGTTATTATTAAATCGAATACCTGTGTTTTGAGGAAAAGACTTTGTACGAGTTCCCCAATGTTTTGTTATTTTAATTAGTCGAGACAACAACCAGAAGTAGTAAAAACAAACATACAGACGAATTGAGAACCTCCTCCTTTTTGGAAGTCGGTTAAAAAAGGGTGGTTAATTGGTTTAATTGATGCCGTTTAAGACGATTTACTTTCAAATTTATTATGGTAGTACAGATAAGTTCTAGGTATATGTTATTACTACATTGTAGGTACATTGTTCAAGAGTTCGAGTGGTTTGGCAAACGTACCACAACGCAAAAAAAACTGCTTTTTAAATTATTGTTGATGTAAATTCACATTTATTGCCATGTAAAAGTAAAGTTGCAATTTAAAAAGAAACATGATAAAACTGGATCACTGAGCTTTCAAATAAAACAGAATTCGGGAGGCGTCCCTCTCCCTTCATCGCAGGCTCTAACGAGACCATCATTAACGAAGTACAAAGATGAATTATTACGGAAATCAACACTGTAGGGTCATCGTACCGTTACCAGTAGAATTTATGGAAACCATTAATAAATGTGAACGACTGAACGTCCATCTTTTAGGGTCCTCGGCCCTTTCTGTATCTTTTTTCTTCGTAATTGTTATAAATCTTTAAATATGGTAATGTAATTTAATAAATTGCTGACCATTATTGAAGCATTATTTTTTATATGCCTACCTTTTGTTTGGGGGGGGGGGCTGGGATTTAATCATCAAATAAGGGATCCCGCTCTTGGGCAGAGAGGAAGGGAGTGTCAGACTTCTACTGACTAAAAACCACCTTCTTAGCCCTTGCGCCAGGGCCGCGGTATCTCTTTCGGACAACCCGCAGCGCCGACGGTATATGCCTACCTTGGCACTGTCCATGTCATTTAAATCTTTGAAACTATAATCCTTTATATTTTTACGACGAGTCGTAGTCAGCGCTTCTCCTCCAAGTTTATGATGCGCACATTCGAAGTCTGGAACTCTCTGCCGACATATGTGTTCCCTCTCACATTTGACCCGTCTGCCTTCAAAGCAAAGTGTGAACAGGCATCTTCTGGGCACGCTCACTCCACCATAAACCTCACCCATCTCTTTCCATTAGGTGCGATCGAGGTCTAGAGTAAAAAACAACTAACTAACAAATCGAACATAAAAATTGTATGCAAAAGGCTCATTATTTTTCTGTTTAAGCGTCATACAAATCGTTAACTGTAAAAGAATTGTATCTTTCTCAAACAAAGATTCAGTACAATTAAAAGTTTGTTAGCCAAATCCTCTAAAACTTTTCCAAGCTTCGTTCTAACTTCACCTTGTTATCGATAAACAATCGTTATCTACGCACAAAGACATTCGACACTTGGAGTACCTACACGCTAGTGTCCGACCAAACCTTCGGCTTCAGTTTCGGCCTAAACATCGGCTTCGGCCAAAAGGGAAAGGGTTTTTAACAAGCGCCAAAATTAAACGAACTGTTTTGTATGCGCAAGAGTGCGAGGACAGAGGTGATGCGCGTGATCATTCCCGATGTCCAACTCCGGCTTGTTCACCCGTGGTGGACAACGTCACAGCTTTAAAATGTTTCTCTTTCTGTGTCTGTGATTATAAAATAGATAATGTAGGTATTTTATTTAATTCTCAGCCCTTTACACCAAAAATCCATATTAGTATTAGAAGACGTCTTCAGATATAAAATAATAAAAATTCTTAAAAGTGGTGGTAACTGGGAATAATATTGATAAGTTTTGTAACTGTTCGCCAAAAAAAAACATTCGAGCTAAACATGAAGCGATTTCCTTCCCGTCGGGGCTGCGGGTTGTTCGAAAGAGATACCGCGGCCTCGGCGCAAGGGAAGGAAGGAAGGAACATGGGTGGTTTTTAGTCAGTAGAAGTCTGACACTCCCTTCCGCTCTGCCCAAGAGCGGGAGCGGGCGAAGTTATTGTTATTATTTTTTATTATGTAAAAAAAAAAAAAAGAAATGTAGAAATTAAAATATCAGGCTTGCTTTCTATAAGAGAGAGAGAGACAGACAGAGAAACATGCGACGCCGCACAGCTTACAATAGCTTACTATAGCAAAAAGTGTCGTGACAACTTTTCGTAAGAATTTTTTCCGTCTAGCCCCCTTTCACAACGCGCGATAAGGAACTTCGTTCCAAAAGTGATTTCCTTAGAGTTACTGAACGTTCACGTTCGGCTTCGGCCTCAGCTTCAGCCAGAAGTCAACCTTCAGTGGGACACTACTACACACTCAACTCGGAACAAGACTGAACAATGCATCATTACGGTACAGCCCTAGGAAGAGGGCTAGGGCAACGACCTCGGTTGAGAAGACAATAATTAAGAACAATCTTTTGTTAATTAGAATAAGTGAGAGTTTGAAGCTCAAGTGGCCGCCGCTGAAGCAAGTGATGAAGACAGAGACGATATATATCCCGAATAACGATGATAGAAAAATCTAAAATGTATTGGACTACAGTACTAAAAAATGTGTGCCCACTTGTCAGCCCTTACAAAATATTGACGCATGTTCAATTATTAACCAAATTACTAACTTTTGACAAAATTTTCCAACTATGCTATAATCTTCATCTTATAAAAGTTTACATAGGGTAATATGGGTGCAAGACGAATAATTTACCAAAAAACTTCTCAGACGAAACTCATTTGTGTCAGCACCAGCGACAAGCTTAAAAAAGTTGTTCTATGTCAATATAATCAAGGTACTTTCATAAGTGAATAACTTTTAGTCTATAACTTGGAAAAATCCCTCAGTTCCCATTTCCCTTCGAGAGAGGACAGCGAAAGTTTTCGACGAAACTTAGCGATACTTGTCGTCAAGTGTTGTGAGACAACGGTCCTTGTTGATATTGTGATTTACAAGTTCTTTTCTACTCATGAATAACTATGAGCATCTTAACGGCATTTCGTACCGATAAACTTAACAGTAATTGGACATAATTCAACGTTTGTTAGTCCCGTTTGAGATCTAGAATTCTACTGATAAGGTGCTCAAGAAATCGTAGTTTCTAGTCCGGTACCAATTAGCTTCGATACAACTTGTTCGGATATAAATCTTGCCTAGATTTGCATATCTCCATTTCTAATTTACTACGAAATATGTTCTTGTTCAACAAGTAAATGATTAAGAAGCTATCGTCCGCGGTATTCGAGACTTTCGTGGAGGACCTATTCAAAATTCATGCTGAGTTTGGGATCCTTAACGAAAAAGCGTTTAGGGGCATTCCCATTTAGGATTTTTAGGCCGTAGGTACTCCTGAAATGCGGGGCAGGCAATAAGCAAACAATCAAGATCGTTCGAAAGAGGAAACGAAAACGATCTTTGTTCAAACCTTTTATCGATTTAGCAAAATATTACAATCTTGATCCCAATCTTCCTCTCCCAAAAATAAAGGAGATGAGAAATCAAATGTTCTCAACATTTTATTCCTCATCTCCTGACCAATAAATCCGTATGAAATTGATTGAAGCGTTATTGCGAAGGGAAGGTTTCTGTACAAGGAGTTGATAAAGTAAATATTTACTGGAAAATGTCGGTGTTTATACCTCGCCTGTCAGACGGGTTGCCATGAATGGTGGAAACTAGTTCCTGACATGACCTAGTTTTATCTTATTCATGATGCTTCGTAAACAACTCTCGGATATTAATGTTACATTACAGAGAAATATTCTAGTTTGAGAGTCGTCTTTCTAAAAGGGGTTGGGAGAGATTTTTGTATGAAGCCTGGCCTGCCTAACTTGCACCGTTTAATTTTATTTTAAAAACAGCGGTTTAACATAAAACCTACTTTATTCGATAGCTGGCATCACAGAACAGAAATAACAGGCTGGCATCAATACAAACAAGTTTTAAATGTGACAACTTATTAAAAAAAATGGCGGAATTTAGGTAGACCATTTAATTCAAACCTCTTTGAACCCGGAATGATACACGAAACAAAAAAATATATATTTAAAGTACAAACGTAAATTACAAACAGAGTTACATACATCATTGATGCTTCAATGACTGTGGAGGATGGGAGCCACTAGATCCTAAATTACTAAATAAAATAAAGACTTGTGATATCATATTTTATATTTTACTTTTACGTTTTCTACTGTCATACTATCGAACACTTCTCTTTTCTTAAATAGGTATATAAAAAAGTAAATTAATAAAAAATACATGCTGCCACTACTAAAACCTTACAATAAGGTTGGTCGGTCCGCAACATGGCCCCGAGCGGTGTGGAACACCAAATATCAATTTAATCGGACCAACTTGCGGACTGGCCGACGCAACACACCCCCTTTAGTTGCTACGTTTACTACGCGAACGATATTGTCCCTACCCGGAAACATCTCGGTGACGCGTCCCATAGGCCAGCAGTTTCGGGGTAGATTGCCATCAGCAATTAAAACTACGTCTCCTGTCTTCAATGGTTGGTGGGGTGGAACCGTTCTACGCGGCAACAGCAGCGGCAAGTTGGTCGGTCCGCAACAATGACATTTTCAGGAGGTTGTAGGTAAACATTTGTGAAAAAATATTCTTGGAATTTACTGAAAAACCAAATGGCTGCAATAACTTCGTGCAAGGCCAAGCGCCAAAAAACCATGGTGTATATCTATTTAATAGATATGTAAACACTGTCTCACAACCACAAAGTGGTCAGGTGAGCTGTCACTAATGACATCTGTCAGTTATATGATGGCGGGAAGTTGGAAGGAAGTGATCCTGGACTAAGGCATGGTGGTCTGGTGTGAGCCTGTAATACTTAGTTAATTATAAAATCAACCGATTAGGTCTGCTACTAGTGGATACTACACAGTGCATAACTTAACGAATGTGTCGTTCTTATACAACATTTATCGATATATTAAAATATAATTGCTTCATCATAAATGTTTGATGTATTGACAATTTTGGACGACGCCGCCTCTGAATAATAGATAACAAAGAACCATCGAATCAATCTACGCTCGCTAGCTTATGATCGAACGAACAAACCTTATAATAGAGGAGAAGAAAAAGGCCTTGTTTCAAAACTTTCCGGTACTCAATTTACGTAACAAAATATAGGTATATTTTTTGTAACAAGAAAAAAGGCAAGAACTCTTGGGGCATGAATGATTCACAGACAGTGTCCCTGACAGCCGCAGTGCTTAGATATTTATTATTTTGTATCGTCTCAACTGCCCTTTGCACGCCCTTAAGGCTGCCGTTACACGGTCCATTCGCCACTGCTACTAGTTATCTTCTGCTAGCCTTTTTATATCGAGTTATTTTAAATCAAGCGACTGCCAAACGGACCTCTTCAACTGCCACTAGTGGCCACCGATAACTACGTTTCAACACTTGATCTTTTCACCACTGTGGCCAGTTGATGAAAAGACATTAAGTAAAATCTACCCTAAGATGACCCACTGAACGAAAAGTGGCCATCTTGAATGACCCATGAGTGACCGCCCTTACAGTAAAATAGACAATCGATAAAAGAGAATTTCTTTCCTGTTAACCGAATACAATTTTGCACAGACTGGCTGCCTTTCTGACCTTCCCAACCGCTATTAGAGGTCAACCAGAATGACTTTTCAGCGCTTTTTCATACATTTCACAGAGGTGGCCAATCGTTTATGAAAAGTGGCCGACTTTCGCAGTTCCTTCTTTCAAAAGCAGAATCGATGAAAGAAAAAGTTATTTTCCTGTTGCTCATAATTTATGTTCATGAATAATAGAATATCAGGCAAATGTGGTATTATTTTGTTCTCGTTTGTATTCTATTAGCGTTCGGAGCATAAAGATATTATTTCGTGCTCTTGTACGTCTTTATGTCTGGCCCTATCAGGTCCCCCGGTTCTTTCTTATTATTCATGTAGGATGATTTATATTTTCTTGTATTATTGAAATATTTTTGGGAAGGTTATACTCGTATGTACAGTTTTTCCCGTTCAAGAGAAAACTGCCTCCGTGGTCGAGTGGTTTAGGCGTTTGCCTTGTGACCCGGTGGTCGTGGGTTCGATTCCCACGGGAATCATCCTTTGTAAAGTTGTTTCCAGTTTGGTTAGGACATTGCAGGCTTGAATCACCTGATTGTCTGATAAAAAGATGATTCCGTGCTTCGGAAGGCACGTTTAAACCGATGGTCCCGGCCGCCAAACGGCGGTCGTCAAACCATGTCAGAGGCCGTTGCGGCGGTTTAGAAACTCTGACACTAGGGTGTGTGGGGTCGTTAGACCTTACTGCCCACACGATAAAAAGAAGAAGTTCAAGAGAGGAGCTCGTGGCTAAATAATAACGATCTCTAGGTTAAGACGTGCTTGCCTAGGCTAGTCCTTGGATTGGCGCCCATCTATTACAAATATCGATTTTTTCCATGCCTCGGAAAGCACGATAAGCTGGTGGTCCCGGCTGTGTTAGATTGTGTAGATCTTTGACATCGTTATAGGTAGTCAGTTAGATAACCAGTCTTACAAAGGAATATCGTATAACCATGTACTGGCCTGTACGGACTGGGTTGTGGAGGTCAGATAGGCAATCGCTCCATGTAAAATACTGATGTTCAAGTAACTTTTGTGAAGAACAACCACATTAAAGGAACTTTCTCATAAATTGTGTGATCACATGAAATTCGAGAGCCGCGTAAATTAGAGGCATTCACTGTTATGTAGGTGTCGTCCAACGGTGTTAGAAATAGGGACGAGGCATGGGATAGAAAAGTTTAATCCGCAGTATACGAGAATAAGCGTGTTTACTGTCAAGTCAAAACTATGTTATTGTGGTAAATGTGGTATAAAAGATGATAAATATAACATGTAGTGTAATGAACCAATGACACAATTCGCCGTTAAAATGGCATGCAAACATTAAATTAGGTTGGTAAGTAAATAAAGTATGATGTTTCTAACTTTAATGAACCCAACACAAAACAATATTTTACTGTTAGACACTACAAAGTAATTATTAATATTATAAAATTATTTTTTAAATATAAAAACATAACAACGTAATATAATGTAGTTAATTCTCTACAATGCATTCCTTTAAAAAAATCTTGGCAGAGTAACTTTTTCTTTCTTTAGGCGTTCCTAAAAAAAATAATTGTGGCAATTTGAGGAACGTCATGTAATATCTCAGCAGGACTCATTAGTGATTATCATCATGCTTTTGTAACACTGCAAATGAATCTGATTGACTCGCACGCACATACAAATACCGTACCGTCAATAAAACATTGTACAAAAATCGTTACAAACTGATACGAATCTCAATGTAATCATCGGATATCCGCGGATATGAATATCGAATTACGAATACTAGAGGTAAATCTACTACAACACTAGTTGCGTGACACACGCCACCGTATCGATCCACGTGCTTCCAGAACGAAACTGTCTGTAAGTATGTAAAATGGATTTATTATAAAGTCCAGTAAAGCTAAGTTAACCGTAGAATATTTAACAGAGGCCTTTAGCTAGTAAAGATCGAATCAGAGCTATACAAGGAGTAATCGCGTCCAAATGGTTGTGTCTGCAACGACTTTTAACGGGATTGAGATAAACCCGGCGCGAAACTGTTCCGCTGTTTGGTGGGTGCAAAAAATATAGTAAATGTTAGGTGCTTAATATTTTTTTATAAGTTTTTCAGTATCATCATAACATAACATCATGCATGTAGTCCCCGAAGTGTAAGGTATACTTGAATTTAATAGTTCACCCACATTTCGCCGGTTATATTTAAAGTTTCAAACCTTTTTTATTTATTATTATACCATGTTTTTGTTACTTTTCAACTGACACTCGTCTTTGGACAGAAATATCCTGTGTACCAAACAATGCTTTTATTTTTTTGGGGGTAGGAAATCATCAAATAACTCCTCCAGCTCTTGGGGAGAGCGGAAGGGAGTGTCAGACTTCTACTGACTAAAAACCACCATGTTCGTTCTTAGCCCTTGCGCCGGGGCCGCGGTATCTCTTTCGAACAACCCGCAGCCCCGACGGTAAAGTTTCAAACCTCATGTAATGAGGGGCGAGGCTATTGCTTTCAACCACTCACTAAAACTCAAATATTCACTCTCTGCTTTTACTATAATCATATCGCTTACACTTTCAGTTTCCATGAAAACGTGTCGACTCTCATAAAAAGCTTTTCGTAATAATGAAGTTCTGACAAAATACTTCATTTCTAATACTTTTCAAAGAGGTTTCCACATAATACCAAGTAAATTCATCATAATTTTTACGTCAGAAAGTGGTTGACTAATAAAATAACTGATATTTTTTTTATAAAAAAATACTCGTACTTAGAAAATTGTAAAGGTTGTTTGTGTAATACAAGCTACATTACTTATAGTATTAAATGTCAAAGTAAATACTGCAAACGTCATCCCATACTATAATTACTTTAACATGACCTATACATCAGGAATTAGTAATTTAAATGAAGCTATACTTTAAGGCGCAACTTGGTCATGTCATACTTCATATTATTATAGTCAAGTAGAGAACTTCCATTTGATTTAATATAAAACTCATTTACTCAAATTTCTGCGAAGGAAAACATCGTGAAACTTAGAACGAGAAGGAAAGCTTAGAACCAAGAATTCGAAGACATGTGACATCTACCAACCCGCACTGGGCCCGCGTTGTGTATTAGGTCCAGCCCACTCCCTCTTATAAAGAGGAGTTCTGTATCCTGGATTCCTAGCAGACGTTATAGACTGATTATGCTACTCAATAAATTACAAACAATTGCCCCCTAAAACGCCCGCCATTCACCACCACCTAATGTATAACCTGGAAAAAAATTTGGCGGAAGAAACTTCCCAGTAAAACATTTTAACTCTTTCAGTTAGAAGAACTAGATTTACCAGATTCTTGATCATCATCGTTATTCTTCTGTCCTTATCCCAATTTATTTCTATGTCATCTCAGCAGTCACCTCCTTTCAATCCGTAGCCATATTATCCTTAACACAGTTTAAGATTATATTCTCTTTTCAAAAGATTCCATTACTGGCAAACTGTCAGCATCTCAGCATAATCGGTAATAGTAGCATCAAAAATACGATTTAGCTTTTCTTTCTCTCTCATAAAAAATGAAATCCCCTTTAGCTGAATATGACTCGACCCTATTACAACGCCATTGGTTTTTATTACACAATATTTCAGGATCACCCTAGCTATCATATTACTTTGGATATTTCGTATTAAAACTTCTTGTTTAGTTTTACGAGGTATATAATATTACTATTTTCATATTATTGTTCAGTAGGGAATAGGCTCGCTGCTGACTTAAATATCACTTGTGAGATGAGGGTGTTAATACTCTGTGGGTTATTCGAAAGAGATACCGCGGCCTCGGCGCACGGGCTAAGAAGGAACATGGGTGGTTTTTAGTCAGTAGAAGTCTGACACTCCCTTTCGCTCTGCCCAGAGCGGGAGGGGTTATTCGATGATTTCCCACCCCCAAAAAAATAAGGGGGTAAAAACTATAGGTATACTTCTGCATAACCTTTCGGTTATTTCAAGTGTTATGTTAGGTATATTTTTTATAAACTGTTACTTTTTAGTTGGAGTGGACATAATATAAAATAAATAAAAAAAACAAATAAAATAAAATAATAATTAGGTTGGCAAAACGAATACTAACGATATCTTTGATGCAAGTCAGGAATAAACATCATCATACACTGGATCGCTTTAGGGTAGACTGGTAGAAAATGCCCAGAGCATTAAGTCCGCCTTTGTACAATTTGCTAAAATAAAGATTTAAGTTTGTCTAGTAGGAAGATCCTCCTTTTCAGAGAAATATCTTTATAGACCCTGTTTTTGTTACTCTTCAACTGACAGAAATATCCTGTGTACCAAACAAAGCCTAACACTATAATTAATTTCCTGTCATATAATTAGTGTTTTTATTTGTGTATTTATGATGAATGCCTATCTGTATTATTTAATTAATAAATGAGGATAGTTTTATTTAACATCACAACATTATGTTTACTACTGTAGGTACCTACTTCAGTCTAGAGTCATCATAATATATAATGTTAACCGTTTCTCTTTCGACTTGACTGTGTGAAAAGCCACTTTGATTCAATCTATACTAATAAGCTACAAGTTTGTTTAGTTGAACGCGTTAATCTCAGAAACTATTTGGTTGGAATTGATGTTGTTGTGTGTTCCATTTATCAAGGAAGAGTTTAAGCTACATTCCACGCAGACGAAGTTGCGGGTTAAAGCTAGTTAAAAAATAAAATGGGAAAGTTGTTCAGTATCACGTTTCAGTATGGTTAAGCATGCAGGTGACAAAATCGACACCCAATAAATGTGTTTTTCTATAAAAAACACACTTATTACACGACTGCCCCAAAAAAAAGAGTGTTATGTTTTTTGCATGAGTTTTCATGCATAGATATTTGTGGCGTTATTGGTAAACATTAATCAATTTTTGATTGCCTCATTGGTCTAGTGGCCGCAAGCGCCAGCGCCACTGGGTCGGGCAATATGCTATTGAGTTTCTCTATCAGAAATTTCTCAGCCAGGGAGTCTAGATGTGTCCCCGGTTGATGGCAATAGGCTCGCCCTCTATTACAAAGGACTTAAACATAACTGGTGAAATTAGTGTGTACTTTTAGAAACACCTCTGCTCAACCCTTCGAAGATTATTGGCGTGATGTTATTTTGTTTGTTTTCAAAATATTGTGAAGAATTAGAAAATAAAATGGCAGCGTTATTTCTCATTTTATAACTTATTCTGTTATTGACAGCTATGCAAAGCGCATGATACATCGGCACTTCACCCTCTTTCTCAGTAAACCCTTTAAACAAATTAAAAAGCCCTCTCATTCTTTAAACATACAAACACAATGAGTGATGGCTATGCGTCAAAGAGACCTGTTACGTTGTTGTCGCATCACTAACCTAATTGGAGTGGGTATAGACGATATTCTATGACTAATGGATTAGCTATTATCTAAGTAACTAATCCCTCGTTAATTAATGCCTAAATAATAGCGTGCTTTTGTAATCTCGACGCTCGGAACAGCGCTGAGAGTTTAAAATCCAACTGAGCATTATATATATAGAATTTGGGCATCCGTTTAAGTGATGCTTCGTGTATGTGAAAACGAGCATAGGGCTCGTAATGATTAAAGCTTATTTATAAATTGGATACTGTGAATTCATACGTCAACTTTTCTTTGCCTTTTCTTACTTTATTGGTGTTGTCTTCCAGTCTTATCGGGTACAGCTGCATACCAGTATTTTAAATGAAGCTACTGCCTATCTGACTTCCACAACCCAGTTAGGGCAATACTGTGCCGCTTGGTAAGACCTGCAGGCCACTGACTACCTATAACGGCTTATCGTGCTTTCCGAGTAATAGGGATGTTTACTGCCTGAAAAAATATGATTCTAATTAGTCCGTCTGTTACATTATCGAAAAATATTGGATACGTACTTTTTGTTTTATCAAATCAATCAAAATTGACGAAGATAAAACGCGTCAAAGATTTGAGTGGGGGGGGGGTCGTGACGTCACTCACCGGTAAAAAATGTCAAACTAATGTCTTAGATTATGACGCCACACGAGTTTTCAAAGCGCTGTGTCGTCTTCATTGTTTGTTTACGTGAAAAAATACGTGTCCAATATTTTTTGGAAATCTATCTGACGGACTAATTAGATTTTTTTAGTTAACTACCCTATTCCGAGGCATGGAGAAAACTCGGTATATGTACCTAATCAGTGGTCACCCATTCATGGACCAAGCATGCACCGACTGACACAAACGGCTGATATATTTTAGCCACGAGCTCAACTTATTTAACTATCTTTACTAAACCTCTGTTTGGTATTTGAAGTCAAAAAAGTCCGGCCAAAGGCTGACCTTTAAAGGTCATTTTATTTAAGTAATTCTAAACCATACTTCTATAAAAAAATAACATTAGTGTCAAAAAACAACATCGTTAGTCGAATAGTCCGATAAAAATCGCGAGCAAGCCAAACGGATATGGAAAAAATATAAAAGCTTGCTTTCTACAAGGTGTTTTCATCAAAAGCCTTGCTTTTACTTTCAGCCAAGTGATTGACCTCATGGTCGTGACCGTGGACGTCTTTCACGTGGCCTTTAGGGAGGGGAAATCATTACTTAACGTTTTTGTACCGAAGAAAGTATTTTCCGATTAAATTCGGTGAGTAACGAAAGCTTTTTTGTTTACCTAGCGTTTTTGTGTTAATTAATTTAGTGATTGGTTTAACCAAAAATAATTAAGTCAAATTGGTTTTCTTTCTGTTTCACAAGAAACGAATGTTTTGATCCTTTTTTGGCAAAATAGTTAGCATTGCCATCAACATAGCAATGCTTGTTATACACTTTTACTATTGACAACGATGTGGACGAGTTGATTTTCGACGCTCTGTAATTATTCTTTTCCAACCCTACTTATGCATATTTCTTATGATTTTAGATCTATTTGTAGTTTGTAAATAATGTACGTAGGTACGTAAGTCGAATTGAATATAACACAATGTTTTTAATTAACTAATTGCTTCGTTAAAAAAATTGAAAGTTTAAATTGGCCAATCTTCACACAAAAACTCAATTTGAGTGAAGTATCGTAAAGTTATAACTTGAACCAATCAATCTTTTTCTTGAATAAAGACATAAAATATATGAAAAATGTTACAGCACTGTCGGTCCTGATGATAAAAAAATACCGTCCATACTTTGTATGGCACACAGTCGTAAAGTTCGCAAAATAGCCGTAAACGTGAAACAACTGCAGCTTTTTGCTGAACAAACATAAAATGTAATGTTTGTGTTTTGACCTGTTTACTGAGTTTGACTAACTGTCTTTCGACGCATTTGACTTTAGCCAAGAAGCATAATTTAAGCACCTTCACCACCTGCGGGTTGTTCGAAAGATAAACCGCGGGTCCCCCCACACAAAGGGCTAAGAAGGAACATGGGTGGTTTTTAGTCAGTAGAAGCCTGACACTCCCTTCCGTACCGCACAGAGCGGGAGGAGTCATGATGATTTCACACCCTCCAAATAAAAAAAACCTAGGCCAGAGTGGAGGTTTGATGAGGTATGTTGTGGTGTATGCGTAAGTGTCTACCGCGTTTATGAAACCATAAGTTACTCCAGTCTCTCACTGTCAATTTTCTCTTCGAAATTATAAATTCTGAGGCTATCTTAGTGCATACTCCAGAATCAGGAACTACTACAGATTTAATGGTCGAGTATAGACAAGCGCAGTGTGGGTTGGTTGCGAAAGGTGGAGGGCAGGCAATCGTGCATGGTACAGCTGAGAGGTCTATGTCGAGCAATGGATTCCGATGGGCTGAGTTCATTGGAATTCCATAGATGAAGACACTACAGCTTAATCCCATGCCAAGTATACAGTTATTGTCTAAGCGCAGTGGTATAAACAAGGGTTTTCATAGCTAAATAAATAACACGTTCATGCTTGACTGACCTACGTAAACATAGACTGAAAAGTGACAATAGTCAACATGAAGCAGCCATTGGCATTACCTTAAACTTGGGTACATACTTTGAGTACCTACATTTCACCACAAAAACTGAACGCAATCACAACAAAGCTGAGTTCAAAAGCTGTCAGTGTCATACAGTAATTGAATATTGACTGCCTCGTTGGTTTGGTGGTCGCAAGCGCGACAGCTGAGCAACAGGTCCTGGATTTAATTCCCGGGTCGGGCAATGTGTAATTGGGTTTTTCCATTAGGAATTTCTCAGTAGCAGCCACGAAGTCTGGATTAGTGTCGGGGTAATGGCAATAGGCTCACCCCTTATTACATGGGACTTAAGCATAACTGGCGAAATGTAGGTGTACTGGTTAAATACACCTTTGCCTTACCCTCTGGGGATTACAAGGCGTGATGTTATGTAATATTTTAACACTAACAGCTCTTGAACACGGTTTAGATATTATTATAGATTATATAAGCGTTCAGTTTAATTAGTGAAAATCGCTGTTAGACTAACCATCGACCTAAATAGTAGACTTTTAAGAATTACTGTACACAATATAAACAAGAACGTCAAAAGCTCGCATCAACAACACGTCTGTTCACTCGAACAAGTTTAATATTCAAAGGTGAGTCCCGTCTGCTCATCTATTAGTCTGTGCCCATTTGTCGCCGAGCAGTCTGGGTGATAGACGCGACACCTTCGTTCATAGCTCTTTATTTGTACGGAGGAAAGAAACAAGATGGGACTTTACGAGAGGGATCTTCTTTCGCAAAATACGTTTTTCTTTTAAGAGATCCAGCAGATGTTTTTTTTTCTGCGGTTTTTGCAATAAATACTTTTAGGACTATCATTAATAATCGCCTGGAACTAACAAGTGTCCTAATTACGGATGTTTTTAATCAATTCTACATGTGCATTTTGAACATAAAAACGCTGAATTAATACGATATTCAGCGGTTACAGACTAATTTGTGAAGCTGGGTCCTATACAATATGCCTAGATGTGTTTATGATACGAGTGTTTTCGACAATGTTAGCATGTCTTAGAGTTCCCTTTCGAAAATGTAGGGTTCGCAATTGAGTTACGAAACCTTTGTATACCGCAAACAAGTCATGTCCAATATGACGCAAAGCATTATTATGCTATCGCTTTATTACAAATACAAAAGAAACCACTGAGTAGGAGGTATTCTATTTCTTTTGTTTAACAATTCTTTGTTATACCTAGAGCTTAATGCAATACCTATTCAGGTTAGCATGAATTTTCAGTCTCAATCCCCTATAGATTCTTCAACAAATCCAGATGTTCCCAATTATCTCTTTCAAACGCGCCCTCAAATCAAAGCAAACACTCAAAATCTACCACAAAGGCTTTAATTAAACCCCAGAGCTGAAATCCTCTTCAAAAAACTCCCTCGACCCACATTTCAGTCCTGTAACATCCGTTCCGATTGACAGTAGCATTCATTAGAGCGCTTCATTGAGGCAAAAAGCGTAAACAAACGGTCGCTCTCATTATTTCATCGCAAAAGTCGGTGTAACGAGCGACTTGGCATTTACAACACCTGCTGGTTGAGAAAACATGGGGGCTTGTATTCATTATGTCATTTGAGGCTTTGTTGTCTTTCGCCGGATAAATAAATCGCTGGTTCTTGGTAGTAAAAACAAAAGTGTAATAAGTCAATCAGAAATCCATAAACAATAATTATCAAAGAATAGACAAAAGGTATAAATTAAAAAATTAAAAAACACGCCTGCCATGACAAAAAGTAAACTAAAAAATAAAAAACAAGTCAAAGGAATTCAGCGATGAATGGGAGCAAGGTCCCGTAAATGTATTCGAAAATGGAAAACTGAAATCTAAAACTTTTATTGCAGTCGGGGAACAGTTCGGTGGAACAATTCTTTACAGGTCCCCCGACTGCAATAAAAGTTTTAGATTTCAGTTTTCCATTTTCGAATACATTTACGGGACCTTGCTCCCATTCATCGCTGAATTCCTTTGACTTGTTTTTTATTTTTTAGTTTACTTTTTGTCATGGCAGGCGTGTTTTTTAATTTTTTAAATTATTTGTTTTTTATTTCATATCTTTTAGTGATATATCGATATTTTTTCGCCATGTTTCTAGTAAATTGATTCACACATACTGACTTTTCATACAAACTTAAAAACCATTTAGGTGCCGTCGTGGATGGATTTGGGAGTTGTAACCTAGCCAGTTTTATTTCTTTAATTACAGAGAATCTATTGATATGTAGCTTATTCGTATCGAATCCCGGGTTTAAAATGTCACCATATCATTTGTTAAGTAGTATTACTAGAAAACACTAGATATTGAATACTACTGTGGTATATTTTTGTAATCTACTTAATAAGTTCTAGACGATGATTATATTTTTCATTGAAATTTCAATAAAAACAAATTAAAAGTTATTTTTATTTCTAAACCATGGCCACCCTATTATGTTTTTTGATATTTTCTCTAGCCTATGTTACCCGGGATGACGTAACGAATCTAACGATACCACATACATCAAAATCGGTTCAGGCGTTTAGAAGTTATGGTGGAATAAAGAAACTCACAAACAAACATACATACATACATACATACATACATACATACATACATACATGAACGCTAAAAACATAACACTCTTTTTTTTGGGGCAGTCGTGTAAAAAGAGGCTTCAAAACATAAAGCCTAAGGCAGACTTGCACAGTCATCATCATCATATCAGCCCGGAATCACCCACTACTAACAAGCCAAGTTAACTATAAGCTAAAATAAGCTTATATTAATGCCCGCTTCAATCTTAAAAAAACCACGAATAAAGAATCCAGTTAAATGACCGTTCTTAGTTCTTGCAACTCAACTTTAAGCAGTAGATGAGAAACTATTCAAGTGCTCAACAATTCCCCTGAGCCTCCTCAAGGGAATTGTCGAACACTTGTTTAGTTGTTCTAAGGTGCGAGAAGGATAGATATAATGCATGGACTGCCTTCCTTATTCACTGTCCAATTTCCCGATGTTACCTTAGGGAATTGTAAACAAACAAACGACACTCCCTTAACACTTCGGTAACACTTAAATCCAATTCAAGGTATACTTAGACCCCGTCGGGGCTGCGGGTTGTTCGAAAGAGATACCGCGGCCTCGGCGCAAGGGCTAAGAAGGAACATGGGTGGTTTTTAGTGAGTAGAAGTCTGACACTCCCTTCCGCTCTGCCCAAGAGCGGGAGGGGTTATTAGATGATTATTAGATGTTATTAGATATCCAAACCCCGAAAAAAAAAAAAAGGTATATTTAGACCCCAGCAGATCAAGCTACCTGAAGCTGACATTTTTTCTCAATCAATGTGGAGCCTAATACATTAGCGATGAAGTAAAATTATAATAAAATATATACTAGTATCAAATAGAGAAAGATTACAGGGCGTCAAAAAAATTCGTCCACATTGCTGTCAACAGGAAAAGTGCCGAGAAGGAAGGAATCAGCATTCCCACGTTGGATGGCAATGCTGATTCTTTGGCCAAAGAATAGGCCAGCCAGAATAGAATCAGCATTGCGATAAAGTTGAAAATCTATCAAGATATTTGACAGTTTGTATTAGCTTGATTTGCTGTCGTCTCTACCCCTTTTTTTTTGGCGGGTGGAAATTCATCAAATAACCCCTCGCGCTCTTGGGCAGAGCGAAACGGATTATCAGACTTCTACTGACTAAGAACCACCCATGTTCCTTCTTAGCCCTTCATGTCGAGGCCGCGGTATCTCTTGCGAACAACCCGCAGCCCCGACAGGGTCGTCTCTACCCCTCAAATGAAGTTTTCTTTTACTATTTGTAGGTAAGTTAAATTGCGTCGTGTTTTTGGCTAAAAATAGAGAAAAGCCCATACATTTCCCATGGGCGCCGTAAAAGGCCGGCGAGGTTATATCGAGAGGTCGGGTACCTGTGTACTTGTTACTGGGGCAGTAATGTTTGTCAAGCGTGGTACGGTTCATGTTATAGCTACGTTAGTATTAATAAACTTGACACAACTTCACGCCTGTAATCCCCGAAGGGTTTGGCAGAAGGTGTACCCAATTATAAATACACAAGCATGTCGCCAGCCTCATGTAATAGGGAGGAGCCTACTGTTTTAAATCGGCCACAAATCCAGATTCCATGGCAGCTACGGAAAAACTCAATTAGTGTTTATAAATTAATGTTTAATACGAAGTACCTAAGCTTATCCAGCCTTCAATGTTTCCACCAGCGCCGCACCGAGAGCACAGGCCTTCTCTCTGAGAGCGGGAGTGAGCCATAATCCAAACACTAAGTGTTTTGTGCAGTGATTGGTGCACGTCACACACAAGTCACATTTAAGTGATTGTAGGAAATCAGAGTCAGTTTCGGAAACACTCATTATTCCTTGATCGCAGTCTACGCTAGCTAATAACCAGTTTCACAACAATTCACGGTTTTTCATCTGTCGAATGTCTAGGGAGGAAGGGACACGTGTATTACGTCATGCCAAACACTATTGGGTATGTTCGTAATGATATGATTTGAAACCTTACATATATTAACATAACGCCTATATTGGAGGGTTGGACCGAATGTGTAGGTATTGCGGTAATTGCTTTTAGGTCGCAAATAATAAGGCCCTCTACTCCAGGATAAATCCTAATCGAATAACCCTGATATACTCTCCTGGGAGCTAAACCTAGGACTTCACGCGCAGCAATCGTGTTTGCGACCACTAGGTCTATATTTCAGCCTGCCGGAGCTGCGGGTTGTTCAAAAGAGATTTTTTATTTTATTTATTCAGGGACAATAAAATACTGCGACCCCGGACACAAAGGGTTAAGAAAGAACATGGTGGTTTTTAGTCAGTAGAAGTCTGACACTACCTTCCGTTCCGCCCAGAGCGGGAGGAGGCGTATGATGATTTCACACCCTTCAAAAAAAATAAAGTCTATATTTCAAGTTGTTATTAGCAGTCAGGTGAACGACTGCTTATCTTCTTAACGTAATTAGCAACGCCCCCGCCAAAAACCCGGTTACAGTAATCCTTACCAGGTAATTTATATCTCATAATGTTCATTAATTCTTTCGCCATCCAATTTCTGATATAATTACGGAACTACGTAGATACGTAAACGTTAGAACCGAACTGATTAGTATGAGGTAGGTGCGTGCGATAAAGCCTTCTCCGGCCTTCGTGTCAATCACCCTCGTATCAGATTATACGTAATCTATCCTATGACCCTTGATGAAAAAATATAGCGATTATAGTGCCCTTTTAGAAATAGTAGGCCAAAATATTGGTGGACAGGTTTTTTTTACAGATAGGATTTTAGTTCGAGCTCCAGAAAGTATGAGAGAACAATTAGATATGTGCGGTTTTTTGATAGGAGAAAGCAGACACAACTGAACACTTGTGAGAGCTTTTATAGGAATGGAGATGGGACAGAATATTCAACAGACGACAGGAAAAGCAAGGGAGAAGTAGACATACTGCGCCCTCCTCAAATGGACTGGGAAAGCAAGGCTGAGGACAGCGACTCAACACCGAATTGAGACAAAATAGGGTGTGATGAAGTTGAAAAGATCTTGGACATTTTTCAGCAGATAAACAAAGTGAATAATTGTTATTGACTTAAAATAGCTGTAATAAATAATGTCATTACGAAAAAAGCGATCTACAATTTAAAGCTCTCTCGTCCAATTTATTTTGTGAAGTAATAGGACCCGGGAACCGTGTACAGGGAATAACGCCAGGTCAATGTCCTCAAATACTCCTTTCCCTGATTTACCCCAATGAGACCCATTTTTGCTGCTGAATAAATGATTTAATCAAAGGACTTAATGTAGGTACCCTACGCCGCTGTTTACAGCAAGTTTATATTTCAATTTAATTTAATTTGTTTTTTTTTTATATAGAGCTCATAATAATGGACAATCATCATATCCCGAAAGTGTTTGAACTATCGTGCCTATTGAAATATCAAGTTGATCTGACGATATGGCGTGCATGACTAACTAAAGCGAAGTGTGAATAATGGATAGGACAATAAGCTAAGCAATAAGCAAGAATTACGGTTGGTGTTCAGAATCTTCTCTCGGTAATCCTGTCAGCAACAATCCAAAAGATTTTTTTCGCTTTTCTTCAAGTCCAGAAGACTTCAAGAGCCAATGTTTCTAGGGGTTGTTAACCTTTAAAACCTTCTTCACCAAATTGTATTAGACAGCTATTCTTTTCCAGCACTTTCCAGAAACAATTCGATTGAACGAAGTTAAGCCACTTTGATCCTTAGTTACGTGACGGTATAAAATTCAATTGTGCTCTAAGACAGGTGCTATTAACGTGGCTCGACAGCGCCACAGGAGAAATACGATATTCTGTCGTCTTAGGTAACACTGGCCAGTTAGATGGAGAGGAATGTATATACACTGATTTTCAGTAAATTTTAAATGATAAAAGCCTGAGGAGTGACCGCTGATTATGAATTGAGATTGGTTTCAGTATCAATGAAAGAAGCGACATATAAATTATGGCACTGTGTGAAAGTTTTCCTATAGGTACCTTTCTAGGGGTTGATGTCTTATAAGAGAACGATGTGACAAAGATGCATGTCCTTTACATGCTGCAATACCGATCCTGAAAAAATGGAAGTAACTAACAGAGTCATAAAACTTAACACAGTCCTGTCAAAAAGATTTTCAAATTCAAAATCAAATATTTTATTTAAGATCATAGATCCATATTTTAGAACAAGATCTATCAATTGCAGTATTTACGCCTAAAAATATTAACACGCACAATGTCACAGTAAAACATATTTCTGGTGCATTTTCTCACCAACAAAATCCAAGAAGCTTAAACAAGTTAAAGCTAAAAGACGACGGCCATTCATGATACAGCATTAAGATTTATCTTCAAACCAATTAAAAAGTTAATAAAGCTTTGCGAAGTATAAACAAGAAAGACCGCCACTAGACTACAAATTTACGGAAAAAACGCCATCAAAATTCTACGATGAGTTATGTTACAATACTTTGTCCAATTTATGCTCAGAAGAGATTTATGCGCAAGGCTCCGTTGTGCATACCTAAATAGCCTTTTGTTTTTGCACATTCATCATTTGCCAAGCCTTTTTCACAACTATTTTGGGCTCGGCTTCCAGTCTATCCGGATGCAGCTGAATACCAGTATTTTACATGGAGCGACTGCCTATCTGACCTCCACAACCCTGTACTGAGTAATACGATATCCTTGGTAAAACTGGATGTCAGAATTTCGGGCCACTGACTACCAATGACTTTGCACAATGATCAATAGAATAACATACAAAGAATTGAAAAAAAATGCAACTGAATTGCCGGAATAACATAGCCAAATAAGGGTTGTTGGTAAAAATTGCAAAATTGTGTGTGGAAATGGTGGCTATGAACGTTCCAAAAGAAGAATTTAGCACTCTATTAATTAACCTGAAATGATTTAATTTCATTATTTCAATACTTTTTGCCTCGTTCTATTATTTCTTTGGCATGTGTTTGAAATGTATTTTTGTCATGAATGGCCGGAAAAATCAATATTTCCCACTCCACCGGTATCGCATTTACTATTAATATTCTACCAATTAAAAACCGGACTACAGGAAACTTTCGTACTATGTATTACAAAATGATTTAACGAACTACGACTTTTATACTGCCACTTACGGGATATCTGCCGCGATCATGCTTGCAACATTAAGTATAAGTTTAAGAAAGCTTAAACAGTGTTTAAATATTTAGTTTTCATGTCATTGCCGTTGAAAGTACTGAAAAACGACTAAAGAACGGCTTCATTAGTGCATACAACTGTAGTTAAAAACATATTAGTGAAAGGTTAATCACTCACAGATCAAGTTTTCTTCACTGTGAGAGTAGCCGTATCCATAGACACGACATATCTGCTCTGTCTGAGTGTAGGTGTCTATTCATACTCTATGTCTCAGGTTCCGTACCTGGTGATAATATCACCATGCCAATTTACAAGATAAATCACGTAGGCAACGTCACGTCATTTGAGACTTGTTATAGCAGGCTTGGTTTTAGCTTGATGAATAGTGTAAATTCTACTATCAAGTTAACTAAAGCCCTGCTTCTACCTCTCTGTCTTTTCGCCCTCATGCCCGCAATAAAGTTGAAAATTGGTTGACTGTCAGTAGTGGATTTAACTTTTGAAGCGAAAATTAAGATTACAACAACGGCCTGTCTTGAAACAGAAAAATTATTCATAACTTCGGTCAAAAAACTCGTTGAAAATAGTATTTATGGTTTCGGCCAAAAACCTTATGGCCTAAATTGTAGTTAACGTGAGGTCAGGCCATGTATCACTGCGTGTAGGTGCGCAATGAGTAATAATAACCAACGTTGTTTACTAATAACAGTAACATATATAATATTTTACCTGTTTACTCGTTTGTTTGACGTATAAAGTTGCAGTATCTCAACAGGCAGAAGTGAACCTATAATTCACCTAAAGTTAGCCTATGGCCATTTAACAGGAAAGAATCCAGCCTCTAGGTCGTAACTGGGAAATTCTTGACGGAAAAGTCTTTAATCTTCCTCCATTCAGAAAGTCTTCAATATCTATCTAAAATCCATTTATTTTATAGCGAATATTCACCTAAAGACAAGAAAGCAGTAAAGCAAAGTTTACCTCAAACAACCATTCTTTCACTTCACGATCCGTTCAAGATAAAAACCAAACACCCAACCCTAAAACCGCCACATTTAATTGAATCCGCTGATATCTAGCCATAAAGGCGTTATCTAACCCTGCACGACCTGGCTTCGAGGCTCCGAGTCTCCAAGGATACCCTAACGACCTGCCAACAAAGACTTATCGTGATCCACAAGATATTACGCCGAGCGGAGAGAATATTATATGTACACTTAATTTTTTCGGATTATATTATAACGTAAGAAGAGAAAGCCGCCCTTTATTTTGCCTCCCTCATAAAAAACTGCTCATATTTTTCTACGTGCGACGGGAATATTAAAAGCATTCGTCTGTGTTTTATCAAGGTGAATTAAACTGCTTAATGTGGCCTCTGAGCTCGGAGTATGTTTTAAGAAGCAAGAAAAACAAAGGTGTTTTCTGTTGTCGATTTAAATGTGAATTGCATTCGCAAACATAAGTTTAATTAAACAGTCTCGCTTACAGTATACATTATTGTTATTATTTTCTTGGTAAATATTCAAAGTTCAAGCTGGTTCATTCAGTATAAAATACTTACAAATATAAACTCTGTGTTTGTTGTCTAAGAAGATTCCAAGAAATGTTGTTGTAGGAATTTCTCAGAATTTCAGCGGATCCTGATCAGGAACCTAATAGATATATCTATTGTATATTTCATGAGCAAGTCGATATAAAAACCTTGGTACACAAGTTATCTTACAATTGAAAGGAAGACTGATTAATGCATCAAAAAACCTTCAATTTAACATCTCATTCACTAGACTTACATAAATATATATGTTAGAGATAATAATGCACGAAAGGCACTTATTTGAATGGCTATTTAATTTATTTAAATAGGAACTCCGCGCAAACACCATAGACGACTTCGGATTTGTCAATGTCGTAGCTGTCAGTGTCAGTTGTATCTGTCAGTAGTGCGTTTCGTCTATATTTCGAGCCTCTCTGGCTCCCGAGACAGCGCCTGTGCCGGTTGTGCGCACTGATTGATAAAATAACAACATGACAGACACCAATATCGAGCACGTGGACGCTAATCCTATTGAATCTGCGACAGCAGCGGTGGGATCGCTTCCAAAATCACCCTACGAGTCGACCGCGATGCCAGCTACTCAAATTCAAGAATATTTTACGCCGGGAACTCTAACGAGAAACCCTCTACGAGCACCGTGGAATCAAGAAAGTTGAAGGCAATGAGATTTATCTACCGCCGTTTGATCCAGACGACTGTCAGTTTACCGCGGCTCAGTGGTGCAAAGAGATTGAACATCATAAGAAAAACAACTCGTGGACGTATTATGAAACTAAGAACTCTGTATTCACTCACCTACAAGGACGCGCCAAAACGTAGGCTGCGCGTTCGAATCCATTGTGCAAGACCTGGGAAGAGCTAAATGAGCGACTTACTCGACAGTTTGTTGCAACTAGGAGGTTCTACGATCTGTTTTGCGATATGGTGGAGTACAAGAGCGACCAGGTGGCTACGTACATCGAGTATTCTACCAACAAGTTGGCGCTGATAGATCTACTGGATACAGGCTGGGGTGAGTCAAACAAAATCGAGGTGGTGATCTACGCCATCACGGATATTCAGGTACGCACTGAGTTGCTTAAAAATACGCCATCAAATTTTGTGGAACTTGATAGACATTTAAGTACGTACCCTAACATTTAGAGCCCTAGGCGACATTCTGATAAAAGTGAACATGAATCTTCTTATTCTAAACGTCCTAAAACTAGTGATAAATTTACAGATCAGCGTTGTGATTACTGTAATAAAACGTTGCAAAACAGCGTAAACGCAGCGTTGTCATTTAAAACGACATTGCTCACTGTTGCGCTATAAGAATAAAAGTGAGGGTACTCCCCAACCTCGGGTGTCTCTTGACAAAACTAATGATAAGCCAGTTGGTATACAATGTTCCTACTATCATAAAACTGGGCATTCCGAATCTACTTGTTTCACGAAGCAACGAGAAGAAAAATTAAAAGTTTCTAAAGACCCTAAATTGCTAACAAAATCGGTCAATGTTTGTTCACCCTCTAATGTTTCTTTGATTGAAATATGCCTAGGTGGCATAATCTACTAGCATTGATCGACAGTGGTTCGGAGTGTTCACTAATTAAAAAGGAAATTGCAGACTGTTTACCCGATAAGAAAGAAATCTCGTTTACCCGCCTTATTATTACAGGTATTGGCTCGGTACCATGTTTTTCATTTCGAAAAATGACAACTTATGCTGAGTTTGATGGGTTCCATTCTAAGATAACGTTCGTCATTGTTGATTTACATTTGTTACCGCATGGCGTAATCCTAGGTAGGCTTTTCACCCTTAATAGTGTCGGTGCTAAAATAGTACGTGACATCAACGTCAATATGTGTCATATCCAAAACACGAACGTGGACTTCAACAACATTAACAAAGATTTGACTGAACAGTGTGATACTGATAGGTTGAGATCCATAATAAAAAAATAAGAAATTCTTAAAAATCGTACGACATGCGTATCGGTTGGCTCCTTCTGAGCGAGCCATAATGCGTGAAATAATAACAGACTTGAAGAGAAGAAGGCATAGTGCGTGAGAGTTCTTCGCCTTTTTCAAGTCCTGCTCTACTTGTTAAGAAGAAAGACGGGTCTGACCGTCTTTGTGTAGATTATAGGGAGCTTGACTCCAACACTGTGCGTGATAGTTATCCTAAGCCGTTGAAATCAGAACAGATTGATGCCCTTAGTCAGGCGTCTTATTCTCATCTCAGAACGACATCGAAAAGACCGCGTTTATTACCCCGGATGGTGTATGGGAATATTTGAAAATGCCCTTTGGACTCTGTAACGCGCCTTCTGTTTATCAACGGGCCGTCAATAAAGCGCCAAAAGCGCTAGAAGACAAAATAGCGCTTGTCTATACGGATGATGTTCTCGTTTTCTCTAAAACGAAGGAGGAGGTGTTCCAGAGTCTAGAGCAGGTATTGTCTGCTTTATCAAAAGCCGGTTTTCTGAAGTCTTCAGTCGAGTATTTGGGCTATGTTATCAGTGGTAAAAGTATCAAACCGAGCCCTAAAAAGATTGAAGCTTTAGCCAAGGCCCCCTTACCGACTTGCGTGAAGGAGCTGCGGCAATTGAACGGTCTCGCTGGGTACTTTAGAAAGTTTGTGCCAAACTGTTCCTCTATCAGGGCTTACCAAAAAAGATGCCAAATGGGTTTGGACTGCCGAACATACAAAGGCTCACGCGACTGTGATAGGATATTTGACTTCTGCACCCGTATTGACTATATTCGATCCCAGCAAACTAATTGAGCTACATACGGATGCCAGTTCGATTGGATATGGGGCAATATTATTTCCGACGATCAGCTAAAAGTCATCGGTCATTTCAGCCAAAGAACAACCGATGTCAAAATTAGATACCACAGCTATGAGCTGGAAACCCTGGCGGTATTTCGAGTATCTGCTCGGCAGAGAATTCAAGGTCGTTACAGACTGTATTGCCTTGAAGGCATCACGTCATAAGCGTGAACTTTTACCTTGCGTTCACATATGGTGGGCTTTCATGCAAACTTTCAACTTTGAAATAGAGTATCGAAATGGTGAAAGAATCCCAAACGTAGACTACGTCGTAAGTCGTAACCCCACTAACTGTAGGGAGGTGAATATTTCACGTTTAAATGACGAATGGTTACAAGCCGAACAAAAGTTAGACTCTGATATAAGCGTATTATTGAATCAATCGAAAATGACACAATTGATGCCAACCTTAGGTCTAATTTACTATACAGATACTTCTAAGTATATGGCAAAACTTTTAGTCGTATTATGATCCCCAAAAATTTTCGTTGGCAAATAATTCAGAGATTAAATGACGAATTGAAACACCTAAGCTGGGATAAAACTTTGTCCAAAATTAGAGAATATTTTTGGTTCCCAATATGAATTCATCTGTTAGGGCATATGTTGACCATTGCCTGCCATGTAAAATAAATGAAAATTCTTCTGGCAAAAAGCAATCTGCTTTACATAAACGACAAAATTGCAGAGACATTTCACACTATTCAAATTGATACGAGTGGCAAATAGACTGGTGGAAGGGTTTCCAAAGAATATGTGATTGTTATAATAGACGCCTACACCAGGTTTTGTTATTTAACTGCTGTTAAAGGCTAGACTTCTCTATCCGTCGGTGAAGCTCTTCGAAATTTCGTTCACATATTCGGAACACCCAAACGAATCATTTCCGATCAAGGCACTTCGTTCACAGGGCAAGACTTCCAAAGCCTTTGTAGAGTGGTCATTTGAGTTCCATGAAATCGCCAGTGGTATTTGCCGTGCCAACACAGGTAGAACAGATAATGTCCGTACTGACTAATTGTTTCACAGTCGCCAAAAATCACGAAAACAAATCTTGGAAGTCTGTTATCGGTAAGGTCCAACTCATTTTGACTAGCACAGTGTCCAAAAGTACGAGTGAAAGTCCATTCCAGTTGTTATTTGGTTGTAACAAAACCCCACCCAGGTTAAACTATCTCGCGGTGGATCTTGATATTCACCATGAAAAGGACTTGATAGAAACAAAAAATGCAGCTAAGAATAGGATGGACGAGCAAGCGAAAAAGATAAAATACGTTATGACGCTAATAAAGCCACGATTCGTCCTTTTGTAGAAGGCGATGTAGTGTTGGTTCAAAAAAATCCCCGCACAATTAACAAGTTAAGCGAAAAGTTTAGTGGTCCTTGTAAAATCACAAAAGTTTGTCCGAATGGACGTTACATGGTTGATCCGTTATCTGGGGGACGGTGTGTGTCATGAAAGTTTACGCAAATATCCAGGTAGCCTACTAGAATTGTCCGAATGTCTTGGTCCTGTAGAATCCAAAAAAGATGATTAACGTTTTCAAATTTAAGTACTGGTTTCGGAGCCTGGTATGATGATTAGTAACGCATTTTTGAATTGTAAATTTGTGCTACATTGTTTGTAGAATTGTTGAGATGTTTTAAGTTTTGTTGAAATGGAGAACTCCCTATGTTTATTGTTTATGTTCTTTTGATTACGAATTTGGAGCAATAAATATGCGATTATTGCTGATTTATAAAATGTTTTATACGCTGGAAGTTATCACGCTTCGTCAGAGAAATGGACTGAAAGTTTTATCGCTTTGTCCTGATGAATTGCTGAAAGCTTCTACGCTTTGCAGTGAGGTTGAGCTGAATCATGTATTGATCAATGAGAATTGCTGAAAGCTTCTACGCTTTGCAGTGAGGTTGAGCTGAATCATGTATTGATCAATGAGAATTGCTGAAAGCTTCTACGCTTTGCGGTGAGGTTGAGCTGAATCATGTATTGATCAATGAGAATTGCTGAAAGCTTCTACGCTTTGCGGTGAGGTTGAGCTGAATCATGTATTGATAAATGAGTATTGCTGAAAGCTCCTACGCTTTGCGATTTAATGAAAGCACTGCCATCTAACTAATGCTGAAAGCTTTCACGCTTTGCTTTGAGTCCCATTGACTTATGAGGAGGTTGAAAGCCGTCTGAAACGCTTTGCCTACAATGGTGCCGTTTAGGATCAACGCGAGAGCGCGTCGACTAGCAGAATGGCCGTGTTAGAGATAATAATGCACGAAAGGCACTTATTTGAATGGCTATTTAATTTATTTAAATAGGAACTCCGCGCAAACACCATAGACGACTTCGGATTTGTCAATGTCGTAGCTGTCAGTGTCAGTTGTATCTGTCAGTAGTGCGTTTCGTCTATATTTCGAGCCTCTCTGGCTCCCGAGACAGCGCCTGTGCCGGTTGTGCGCACTGATTGATAAAATAACAACATGACAGACACCAATATCGAGCACGTGGACGCTAATCCTATTGAATCTGCGACATATATAATACAAGGTAATATCCTGTAAAAGAACCACCTTTTAATCAGTTGCTTATCTAGACGATACACATATTTGCATAAAATTGCAACTTGCATTGGAATTCAAAGTCACTCAGGCAGATTATGGCAAAGGATATAAGTACTGAGTCTCTCTGAGGGATCGGATGAATGAGACGATAAAGGCCAGTTTTCAAAATAAATAGAGTGTCCATGGAGTTTCTTACCCATTCTTTTCCATAGAGATCCACGCTTTGGAATGGGCAACTACAGTACTTTCACAAGTTATTATGCCTTGTGAATGCGACTGAAATTTGGCTTTTTTTTAAATGGCATGATGTAATTGAAAAGGAATTGATTTGAGTTTCAGTTGGACAACAGGTGACAGTAGGTGGACTGCTGACAGTGTATTGCTACAATCTTGCATAGTATTTTTGGCAATACTAATAATTAAACAAACCTCGTGAAAGCCGAGAAAGATGAGCAAATCAAGTATCTTGACTCGCCGAGTTCACCTCAGCGATCATTGTGCCGGTAGTCGTTTCAGCCAATGGCTTAATTGCCAAGAGCCTCGCCCAACACCTGAGGAGGCTCACGTTAGGCAGCTAGATCAAGGGCTTGATGCAGAAAGCGGTACTCTTGGACACGGCTCGTATTGTTAGGAGGTTCCTTTCTCTGGAACCCTGACCACCGGTAGCTTGGACCACAGAACAGATAAAAGAGGTTTTATCTGTTCTGTGGCTTGGACCCTTCCCGATACCGGTGGGCAACAATTTATATATTTTTAAATGTTTTTTTTTAAATTTTATTAAATTTTTTTAAATATAGACTAAGTTTGTATTAAAATAAATCGAGGAAATTAATAATAAACAAACCCCTACGCTTTCAGCCATATCAACTTATAACTTTCCACTAATCTACGAACTCAAGTAAATTGAAGAAACAACGTTCCCCTAGAGAACCCTAAAGCATGTTTAATAAACCATTTACCATCAATGTTTGCCGTACATTTCCTTCGCACATGTGATGCGGTCACCTAGGGTGTGTCAAGGGTATACTGCTCCAGTTTCTTCGGACCTTCGGATGCAAGGACTCCGAACCGAGAATTTCTTACTGCAGTATGTTAAATTATACTTTGTAAAAGTATTTAAAGATAGGGGTAATTACTTAAATAGGCTTGGTACGATTTAAACGTAAAAACCTGCTTTGTAAATTGCATTTTCTCAGTTTAGTCCTTGGAATATTGTTTCAAACCCAGTCCGATACTACATGTAAGCTTTTTCAAAATAAAAACAGAAATAATACTGGCAACACAGCTGTCAAAGCAGTGAGGTATCTTTAATGGCAATGTCATTGTGTCTTGTATCATCTGTACGATCACATGTCGTCTTTGGACAGAGGGAGTTCAATATTGCAGATCTTATCAAAACGGAAAGAGATTATAGAAGATTTTATTTCCGTATAAAGCATGATAACTCTAAAATGTTCACATTGGTGAAACACATGCCCCGTGCGGGTTTGTATATAGCCGTACTACACACTTGACTTCGAATTTTCGGTTCTAAAACAACTTAGTTTCCTCACGATGTGTTCCTTCACCGTTTTGACGAATTGAGAACAGCGGTGATGAAATAAATTACACAAAGTAACGTGCCTGCCTGGGTTCGATCCCACGACCAACAACTTGTAAGGCGGGGTCGTAACCGCTGAGCCACCATTGTTTAATTACCGCTTCAGTGTTAATTTTCACATCCTTAATTAATTCATATGACTTGCCAAACGTTTCCGTGCATATTTAAACAATATGTAGGTAATTGTGAAACGTCGAGTGGAAAATTTTTAGTATGAATGTGAAGGGCTATAAGAGTAGAGGAAGACCATAGAAACGATAGATGGCCTGTGTGAAGGACGATATGGTTGGAGAGGAGCTGACTGCTGAGATGAAGATTAACATGCGTCGACCCCAAATAAATTGAAATAAGGGCAGCAGAATGATGATACCTATAATCACGTCTTTCAACTCAATATTAAAGGGTGTTTTCTACACTAATATTATAAAGAGGAAAGATTTGTTTGTTTGTTTGTAACGAATAGGCTCCGAAACTACTGGACCGATTTCAAAAATTCTTTTACCGTTGGGAAGCTACACTATCCCCGAGTGACATAGGCTACTTTTTATCCCTATATTCCCACGGGAACGGGAACTACGCGGGTGAAACCGCGTGATACTCAATAAAAGCACAACTACACTTGGGAGCAAATAAATCGAGCCACTACCTTTTTTCACGTAAAATGGTAAATATTTTTGGTAATTTGGAACGTATCAATTCGAACTATATATCGCCTAAAAGTTTAGTTAATAACCTTTACAATGAGGGTAAATTATTGAATAATAACCTTATTGAATGATAAATTATTGGCTCTGCAAGAAAAATGGAAATTTTGATAGAAAATTTAGTAGGGCTAAAACAGTCCATAAAAACAATAAAAAACAAAATATGGTATTACCCCCCCGTGCCCTGATACATTCTTGTAGCCTATTAGTCATCGATCTGATCAGCGTTACGATGACATATTGTGGTATGTTCTCCCACTCTTCAAGCACAGCGACTTTAAGCTCGGGAATGGATGAAACAGCGGGAACCCTGGCTCGGACTCTCCGTTTTAGCTCGTCCCATAGGTGTTCGATCGGGTTCAAATCGGGACTTCGTGCTGGCCATACCATTTGTTGAATCCCGATCGCAGACAAGTATTCCGTAACGATCTGCGCGGTATGAGGTCTCGCATTGTCATGCATAAACAAGAAATTTTCTCCGACAAAACCAGCATACGGCATTACGTGGTTTTCAAGAATGTCAGTTATGTATCGGTCAGCTGTTAATCCACGTCTACCACTGCCATCGTTGGCGGGGTCGACGAAGACAAGTTCCGTTTTTCCGTCTAGAGAAATTCCTCCCCACACCATACAAGAACCACCACCAAAACTCACAGTTTCTCGAATGCAACATTGGGCAAATCTTTCACCAGGACGTCTATACACTCGGTTTCTCCCGTCATTGCTAAAAAGACAGATTCTTGACTCGTCAGAAAACAAAACTGACCTCCAGTCTTCTAACGTCCAATTAATGTGTTCTCGAGCAAACTCCAAGCGAGATCGGCGATGAGCTACAGTCAATTTTGGGCCAGTTGCTGGTTTGTGTGATGTTAAATTTCGTTCTTTTAGTCTTCGTCTCACTGTCCACCTACTGATTGAGACTCCTCGAACGTCACGTAACGCTTGCTGTAGCTGAACAGCATTAAGTCCACGGTCGCGCAACGAATTGGTTGCAATAAAGCGGTCGTCACGTTCTGTTGTTGCCCGTGGTCGGCCAGTTCCAGGTCGCCGAACAAAAGCACCAGTCTCCAGATACCTGCGGTATACCCGCTGTACCTTTGAACGACTCAAATGAAGTCTGCGTGCCACTTCACGTTGTCCGTGTCCAACCTCAAGTAAAGCTACAACTTGGGCAGCTTCCGTCGGTGTAGTATCCATTTTATCAGGTTATTTTGATTACACAGACACAGATAAAGACAACAATAACAAGTAATATGGGTATGATTAACAAAAACCTCAAATTTAATCTTTTCTTAACAGAGTACAATAAAAATGTCATAAGCAAATTAAATGCGATAATTTTATTCAACCCTTTAAACTTTAATTTAAATAAAAAAAAAATGAAATTTTGACAACTAACTACCCTCTTTGTAAAGGTTATTAAATACCCTTTTAGGCGATATATGTTTCGAATCGATGCGTTCCATAATACCAAAAATAATTACCATAATGCGTGAAAAAGGAAGTGGCTCGATTTATTTGCTCCCAAGTGTAGATATCGAGACAAAATAGCGTTGTTAAGAGAGAAACCTCTTTGACAATCAGATATTTTGATACTTTTCCTTTTACTTTATGTTATACAATCAGAGGGGCGGTCTAAAGAAAAGGTTTGATATTGATTTTTAATGAGTGAATGCTGTTATATTTAATGCTGTCATTTGTTTTGAAGGGCAATGGAAAATGGAGGACTTTTGCTGAAGTAGTTACAATGTTGTTGTTGTTGTTGTATGTCCTGTATTCTGTTTTGTCTGTACATAAATATATATAATGTTTAATAGACTAGCTAGCTTCGGAGGAAAATAGGAATTCGGTAATAACCTCTTCATGTGTTATCCAGGTTATAAGCTATCTGTGAGTCAAAGTGAAAAAAGTCGTCACAAGCTTTCGTATTTAATTTATAATAGGAAGAGTTGTAGGTACCCACTGTAGCTGTAATAGCAATAATGTTACCTTCAAGATAAATCAAGAGCAATTCTTCAAGGGCTTTTTAATTTGCATGACAGATTGAAGCAATAAATACTAATGGTAATGAATTACAAGTTATAATGCCACTGAAACAAGTCTAAGATAATGGCATCCGGAACAGATTAAAACTTCCGGTCTACACAACCTAGCAATTACTCACTACCCGTAATTTGTTTTAAAGGACCGATAAATCATGCGGATAACATTATGTCCTTTTCTGAGGAAGTACAGTCACGAGACTCCGATCCATTACACATTTTTAAAATTACATCTGTTATTCTGATACCAAAAAGACTATGATTTTTAGAGGTGTGGTGATAAAAAAAATAATTTACGTGCACGAACCCAAGTGCAGAAGCTCATCATCATTCTCTTGCCCTTATCCCAATTCATTTGTGGTCGGCGCAGCATGTCTTCTTCTTCCATACTTCTCTATTACTCGTCTTCTCACCAGACATCTCCTTTCCTGCCATATCATCCTTTACACAGACAATCCATTGTTTCTTTAGTCTTGGAAGCTAGTTGGTTATAATTTTATAATACGTTTTTCTTACATTTGATGAAATATGAGTTTTTAACACGCACTGGGCTCGCTTGATGGATTTTGTCCATCCCTCTCCTAGAGAACCTGAGTCCCTGCAGTAGGAACATTATAAGCTGATGATGAGTTTTCTCATAGTTGCAATAGAGATTAATTGTCGACAAAACTACATAGTATTGTATAACGGGCTGGTATCTGGAACTCCACGTCCGAAGCGCGTATTTGCGTACGGTTAGTGCATACAACATACATTTTAGTGCTCATAATTGTATGTCTGTATGTCACAATACTGCAGTGACCTTGGGCCTTCCGCGTGACACTCGGTTACCTTGGTACCCGACCAAGGAGACCCCTTGGAATTGGGAGTTTTTATGGTCAACATAAAATGTTCGCAAATTACTCAACGCTTCCGTATTGCTTTTGTCATGCAAGGGACTTGATGAGCCACTTTTGTTTTTTATTTTATGCTTCGTTTTTTACTTTTTAAGGGCGCTTTTGTTTCGTCTTGTTTCATTGTATGGATTTTGAGGTAACCCATTTTGCATCCTTCGAAAGGTAGATATTTTTTTACTTGTCAAATGTTAAACTTACTAACTTTCTTGAAATACTACAACAGATTGTCACCTTTCAATTTGAGCATGAATTTATTTTTTTCTTCTTTGAGAGTGTGAAGAGTGAAGTGAAGCTGTTTTTCTTCGTTATCGATGGTGAGTGCCTATCCTGGTGCCAGTTTTTGTGCCGCCAAGTCAGAGCTCATGCTGGACCGGTTTTTTTTTGGTGGAGGGTTTGAAATCATCAAATGATTCCCCCCACTTTGGGCAGAGCGGTATAGTGTCAGAGTTCTACTGACTAAAAACCACCCATGTTCCTTCTTAGCCCTTTGTGACGAGACCAAGGTATCTCTTTCGAACAACCCGCAGCCCCGATGGAGCTATGTTAATCAATTTTGCGTATTAAGTGTCAAAAGTGCCTATGCCATTCAATATAAGCACGATACTATTTCCCCCTCTTCGAGTCTAAGCACAAGCTGTATTATATCATAATTATGTATGTTAGTCTGTAAGGTATTTATCTATGGGCCAAAGTAGCCTGAAAATAAATAAATAAGATAATAAGATTGAGGTCAAGAGCAAGCCCATTATAAATAAAAAAAAAAAAAAAAAAAAATGTTGTTATGTTAAAATTGCGAATGTACGACGCTCACAAATCCGAAATTCCTAAAACCATATTTCAGCGAACCCTAAAGAAATCTACAGCAAATTCCATATCTAGACCTTCCGGGAACCCGGGCTATCCGAACCCTGTAGATAGATTCGAATATCTGAGATGCCGAACCCGTGTAACCCGGTATACAGGATTATTTTTACGACATTTCTCGTCACGATGAGCTTTATGTCAAACATCCGGAAAAAACGTCAAATTGAATCGTCCCGTCGTCCTGTGCTAGGGACATGTCCGTTTTGGGGAAATGGAAAAATTCCGGGTGACATGGCCCGGATATTCAGGATATGGGTCTTGTGTTACGCTATGATGATTGTTTAGATTATGAAACTAAAAGATTGAATGACTAAATGTTATGATTGGTAGGGCTAAGCCCGTCCACAAATCCCCCTGAAATCCCTCCTGAGGGGGAAAAGTGGAATCCAAAAAAAAGTCTGCAAATCCCCCCTGAAAATCCCCCTTAGGGGGGAAAAGGTAGAAGTTATGTTCCTGAATAATCATCATCTCTATAGCCTTTTGCTAAATATTTTGACCAGTCTAATTAGTTATTGTGTTTACTTATACCTTAGCTAAATACCAGTATTTCACATGGAGCTTGCCCATCTGATCTCTATACCCAAGATTATATTGCTAAATAATGTTAAAATAAAATAAGGTCCTATGGAAAAATGTGTTAGTAAACGGATACATGAACAAAAAATAACATAAGAAACAAAAATAAAAATAAATAACCAAAAATAAAATAAAACTTACATGATACCATGAAGAAAACTTAAAGAAACTTGTTTTGAAAAAAATAACAATCAGCTACACATCCATTCCTGTAAATAAAAAGAAAAGAAAAAAATTAACAAAAAAATATAAAACAAAAAAAAACAATGGTAAATAAAACAAAAGTATTAAAAGTAGTTTTAAATGGTTCGATGTGGTAGCATTTGTAATAAGAAACACCTGTTTCTCATCAAAAGAAAATAAAAAAATAAGGCTAAAACAAATTAGTTTTTGAAGTTAATTTCTAGCTACCTACTCTCCATTTATTAACAATCCTATTAATACACAGACAATCTTCATTTGAACGTTCAGTTAAAACGTAAACAACTCGAACGAAAATATAACAAAGCAACAACAAACATGATTCACAAATTACTTTCATGTTGTCTGTGCTGCCACAAATGAAAACAGATATTAATTAAAAGCAAAATACTAGTGTCAAGGAAACGAATTGTTTTGATAATTTACAATCAAAGTATGAACTATTTTCCCTATGTTCAAATTTCGACTGATTTTCCATATGTAATAGCTATATAAATGTAAAACATAGTATCACGCCAGAATTCCCGAAGGGTTAAGAGAAGGAATATCTTTGTACACCCACATTTCGCCAGATATATTTAAGTCCCATATAATAAAGGGAGCCTTTTGCCATTAACCGGACACAAATACAGACTCGTATGTCTGCTACTCATCTGCCTAGCCTTTTCCCAACTATGTTGGGGTCGGCTTCCAGTCTAACCGAATGCAGCTGAATAACAGTATTTTACATGGAGCGACTGCCTATCAGACCTTCACAACCCAGTTAATACTAGGTAATACGATACCCTTTGGTAGGACTGGTTGTCAGACTTTCAGGTCACTGACTACCTGTAACGACTGTCAAAGATCTATATATGGCAGCCGGGATCAACAGCTTAACGTGCTTTCCGAGGCACGGAGGAAAATCGGTATGTAATGGGCGGTCACCCATCCACAGACCAACCTAGGTAAGCGCGGCTTAACCTAAAGATCGACCCGAGTGGCAGTTATCAGTGGTCTCACTTTATGTCTGCTACTGTAACCCAATAACACTTTGCCTGACCTGGGCATCGAACCCAGGACCACAAGTCATTATGCCTAGCAGTAGCGCCGGCTACTGGCTGACTAATAGTCCAACGAAACAGTGAAATGGCTATTTTACTCCAAAACCTAGCATTGTCTTTATCTGCTAAATATATTTCCCTGATTATACAAAATATGCTCTTACTTGCACCACTTCAAAAGAGCATATTGCGGTAATTCAAGCTTTTACTAACAAGCCACATGAGTAACAAAATAGCCGTTACATTTTCCCCGTTCTATATTTAAAATCCTTTTATCTCGCACGTCGCCAGTTGCGTCCGGATGCCGTGGTCACGGAATAAAAAAAAAAGAAAATGCACCCTGCGGTCGATGCCATATGCGACGCAGTTTCTGACAAACGCCTAGAACCGCTTAATCGCTTTATCGTGTTAAACCTGTATACGTACATGAAATATAAAGCGCTTTTTTATGCTACAGCGGGAAATTGTCGGTTTCCGGTACCATCGAATGTTTGCATAATTTTCATAGGTTATTGGCATTCACATGTTCGAAGTCTGGTTTTATGTATTTTCGATGTGCGGTTCGCAACAATTTAGATGACGGCACAACGTGTGTTTGTACTTTTAATAGTGTCTAGGCATCTGGCGTTTTCAGTCTCTTCGTTATTGCTTTTAATACAATTTATAGTTGTGTGTTGGCAAACGAGGCGACAAGCTCATATTTCAATTGGTAAACACGTATCAGATTCAGAGTCACTTCACCTCTTAATGTAGATGCGGATACACACTTGACCGATTTCCAGGTCTGTTGGCGGAGTAAATAAGGGGAACGTTATCAAAAACTGTGTCATACAAGAAAAAAATAATGAAATAATCTGAAGTTATGAATGCTTGAATGTCAAATTTTGGAATATTCTCAATAAAACATACTAAAATTACATACATAATGTCCTATAAAACTTTAGCTTGGGAAAGTAAAGTCTAATAATTAGAAATGTCCTCCTCTATATGCATGAATTTGCTATGGCGGGTCCAGTCCAGATCCAGACACCCTGTATAAGACCTCATTTGTTACAAAATGTGTCAGTTCTAAACTTAGGATGCCTCAGGAAGTCAGGATACCCCTGCTAATGCCTGCTTGGTTAAAGGAGCACGTTTAAGTACACGTTAGGAGCTAGAATTTGAATATTTTATGTCCTATTCTCGTCTAAGACCTTAATGGAGAACAACACGAAGTAGGTGAGAACCGACAGACTTAAGCAAGACTGATTCAAATTGTATTATGATGATAAAAGATGATATGGCTAGAATAGGGGAGAGTACTTATTTGACGACTGATGGTATGGAAAAAGGAGACATCCTGTGCTAACCCAAAATAAGTTTATAAAACGATGTTCTTAATGAAGAATAGTTTTTGAAAGCAAAAGAGTTCGCTAAACATATTGAAGCTATCATTGAACTCCACGACACAGAACACGCAACAACACGCGAAAAACTCAACGATACAAAATTGATGACCCAAAATTCTTTCGTTGATTGAATGTCTAAAAATACGATGGAATTCGAAAATGTTCCCGAAGCCCACACCATCATATTTCATCAGAAACATTTAAATGCATTAGCGAACTCCTGATAGATTTATGTTGGTAAAGTTTTATCCGTGTGCACGACAATTTAGCCTCATCTGTTTCATGGGATTATACGTGTTATGCGAGTGATATAAAAGTTAGAGTAGCTTGAATTATTTATGTCATGTGAAGTGTCATTTGAACTTTTATATTCGGAGCAGAAGCTGGGAGTTTAGTTTCGTTTTGAATATTCATCATTCATGGAGAGCTTCTAAAAGGTTGTGTGTTATACGGACTAATTTGCTTTTATATTCATATTTCAGGACAGTCAAATCTGATTCTTTATTTTGATTTATTATTATTATGAGCCTATACTGTCCCACTGCAGGGCAAAGGCCTCCCTTCCCTCTTTTCACTTTTGATTTATAAGGAGATATAGTTTGGAAGGAATTTATCATCTTCCTGCCCATGTTATTTGAATTTTTTTCTTCCATTCTCCTCTGTCAATCGTCACGTTATCATTTCCTCACACAGTTTATTCATCATTTCTTTGGTCTTTCTCTCCCTCTTCATCCATCAACATTTATTTTCAACCCTCATTTAGTCACATGCGATTCGTCCCTTCATCACATTCCCATACCACGAGAGTCGATTATCTTCCAACATTCTGTCTTACTCCACTGATCAAATTCCAAAAAATCTTTCAGCAAGTGGAAGCTGCAATATCCCCGAATGTCATAGGAGAAATTTAAAACGTTCCCATGGGATAATTTTCGACCATCCACGTGAGCTAACCCGAGGGCAAAAGCTAGAGGCGTTATAAAAGTACAAAATAAATAACACAAACTACCAGAAGACACACCGCCACGAGCACTTCTTTCTTCAGGTTCATTGACTAATAAAATATCACCGGTCCAAAATAATAATGATTGACTGATGCTGTTTATAGTTTCGATTCATGCATCAATGAAAGACGAACTACAAAGGCGTCTCAGATGACTGGACACGAATGTATTTCTAAACATACACAAACAGACAAATGCACTATGAATCAAAGTCATCATTTTCGTGATGGAATGGTTCATTCTTTGTTTAAAAACAATTATTGCAGTTCAGAATTCTTCTTTATCGTGTGATTGGTGCTAGTGTCAGAGTTTTTATGCCGCTCATGGGCTTCTGACCTGGCTTTACTTGCAGTTGAGTAATAAAGGACATTTAAAAAAAAAAAATCCTACAAAAGGGCAATGCCAAAACGGTCAAAATGAAAGGAACAGCAGATTTTTTTCAAATTACCGATTAAATTGGCGTTCGGAATCATTTAGATACTGAACACGTGGTAACCGTTTATGAGTTGATGTCTTTTCCACTCTATATAAAACGTTTGAAGAGCGATTGTGATTTGTCTCGGGTCTAAGGACGTCCGAATAGTTTTGGATACTCCAATCCATTCACCATGAGTCCTTTCAACTTAACTTAAGTTTTAACAGTAATATAGGAGTCTATGACCAAGCCATGACGTAGGACTAAGCAAGTCAGCCGTGCAACAACATTTCACGGTACTCAAGACTCCCAGCCTTCAAAGACACGCCACCAGTCAAATGAACACACCTGTCTGAGTCACAGCAGCACAGATGGTTAACGGCGGTTAACGGTGACCTAATCACTGTTTACACCATCCTTGAATTGAACATTTATCTCGCACTATTGCGTTCTGTTGTTATTTTCGTACCGTTTAACGTACGACGAAGGCTATTGGGGTCATCGTTTTCCTCGTCAAGTCTAAATGTAACATGTTTTTGTAGTTAATTAATGGAATGAATGAAAATAAAGATGTGACTACTGTGAATTTGAATTCACAAGGGCACCTAATTCGCGTGCCCGTTTTAAGTATTTTGTAGTTAACAAGGTTACTGTCACAGCAAGCTAGCGTTACACCGTTACTACTCAAGAACTTAATTCTAGACATTTAAAGAACAAAAACGTAGTTTATTTTGTATAGTAACAAAATAGTGCTTATGATGTCATAGTTGGTGGTCAAAAATGGCACACTTGGTTTTCATATGGATCGTAATATTTTCGTTATCTAGGTCTATCTATATCTATGGGTATACCCGAGTCATATTGCTGAAATCCCACGAGAATCAGAACCAAGTTTATGCGTAACTAAAGAATTTACATACGAGCAATACTTCGTAACAAGGCGAAAAGAAAATCTGCATTTGTCTAACCAACCTCGCCGTTAGCTGTCCAGTTTGCGACGCAATACAAATTACAATATGATTACAATAAGGAAACTATGTTTGTATAACTGGATATGCATAATTACATAGGTACTTTTTCCTTACATCTCATTAATTTTATGTGAGAATAACTTCATAATATCACTACATATTCCTCTGCCGCGTCTGTCTGTTCGTGATAAACTCAAAAACTACTGCACCAATTATCATGCTGTGTTCATCAATGGATAGAGTAAAGTTCTCGAGGAAGTTTTTAGTATATAATTTGACCGACATCCTTGCACGCGGGCGAAGCCGCGGGCATCAGCTAGTGTATTCTTAAGCAGATATGTTTCTATTCCTAGTAGAACGGTAACCTATCTGTGACGATGATGATGATCATGCTATCGAGCTGATTTCAGCCACAATGATTGCATTCGATGACTTTATAGGGTGATCGAAAGCTATGGTACTCTGCTCTGTACCTACACATGGTCCCGTGATTAAATTCGATGTAATAGGACTAAGAGGCGAGTCTATTGCCATCAACGGAGATACCCGGGCTTATTAAGAAATTCTAAGAATATGTAGTCGTACCCGCGACCACAAGATCTTCGAAGCTGATATCTCATTGGTCTTGTGGCTATCCATAAAAATAAGGAATCTATCTTGCTTTACACAATTGTACAGAACTGATTGAATCACAGTGTTTATAAAAGTTTGAACAACATCGACACGGCCGGTGTGCGATTTATTTATTTCTTAACCAACTCTTGTATCGTTTTCACATCACACATGAGAGTCACAAAGGCCTTCTTATTTTTATTATGTGTTATTGTTTAATTTAACTGAGTAGCGACCCGTCCCTGCTTCGCACGGTTATTACATCAAGATATTTTTATTGGGTGCAAGTTTAATAGTATCTTGTAACCCTTCCGGAATATTTTTTTCAAAGATAGTAAAAACTCTGTGTAGAAACCGCATCTAAATCCGTAGCGTAGTTCAGAAGAACAACGAGGCGAAATGGAAAGTAAATTAAAATAAATTGAGCCCTGGCAAAAAAAAACACGAAGATAAAGAAATTCACAAAAAAGGACAAAAACAAACTCGAAAATTGTTAACACAGGAAACGTAACACTAAACAGAAAAAACGTAAAGACCAATCCGAATACGAGGTACAAAACGATCAATACGAAATAAAAGAGCCTACAACGGGCCCCAACAGGGCACCTGAGGAAATCCCTTCGCCTACAGACACGTAATACCAACCCAACGGTATGGTTGAATGGGGCCCATCCAATTACATAGGCATTTCTATTCCTTTGATCACGTAGGATATGGCGCCCTCTTTTGACACATCATAATATGCGGACAATAAGCGGAATATTCACAGGACGATTTGATTTGTGAATGTGGAGAAGTTTCATTTAAAATTTAGTAACATGTTGATCTAGGTGCTAATTATAATTGAGCTTGAAGTCATCAAAAGCAAACTATACTTTTTTGAGGTCTCCTTCAAAGACACAAATTCGGATGTTGTGCGTATGAAGCAAAATATGAATAACAAAAAAATAAACGGCAAAACAAAAACGATAAATCCGGAGGGCCTGACAAAACAGAAATTAATTACCCCTGACATTAACAACGACTACTGCCAAAAAATTCAAGGCCAGTTAAAGCGAAGATCCTAGTAATAATGGTCAAGTTATGCTTACGGTAAAATCTCCAAGAAGCGGTTTGCTCCAAGCACTACACTACAACAGATCCGCATCTGCCTATTCAACTTCCAATAACAATATTCATATTCTTTGGTACAAAACCAGCGGGGTGAACTAGAATGTGGTGCGTGAGAACATTCGATACCATCCTCGTCTCACATCGTTCCGGTTTCATTCCCGGCAAATATAGATGTTCCGTCCTTAAGATTAGACTGCATATTTAATTACGACATTATCGTTCGCGCGGTCATTGCCTGATGTGGAGCAAAAACTCGTTCCACAGTATGGGGAGTGACAAGTTTCTTGCAAGCGTCCGGTTGTAAGCAAATGAGATTAGATACGCATTTGAATATTGTGTTACGTTGGTGGTTTCTGATGGTGGGATTGTTTTTAATTTACGAACTGAAGAAAGTAAGAATCAAATAATAGTTGAAGCCTTGAAAAAGTTAAGGAAAATATTACTATTACAGAGTTTAATTGACTTTCAGAGGTAGAGTACCAAGCCGTACCAATTTAAATCCAAGTCGAAGTAAATAAACAGTTAATGCCATTTAACTCTAACAATAAACCTCAATCTAGTCAATTAGTTGGTTACAAGGAGATCGTATCGAAAGCGAAGACGCAGTCTGTCAATTAAATAACAGCGGAAACACTGCTGAGTACAAACATAATAATAAATGAATCATTTCCCCTGACTTTCGAGAAACAAGTAAAATCGTGAGAGATGTTGAACAATAAGCAGCCGACGCCGCTCATATTACGTCTCATAAGAGCATCGCGGTTGCAATTATAACAGACATGAATACGCTTCTTGCCAACATATGTTAAATAGAACGAGACAGTATCTCTTCTACTTTTTATTTGCTTACACGTTTCTTGCAAACCGAATCAGACCATAATCGTGGAGCAATTTATAAAACTTGATAAAATATGTTCAGTAATAAATGTATTAACAGTAGTGGCAAATAGTCATAAAGATAACCTTCGATTGCCGAAACAAATACAAGATTAGAAAAAAACGCTGTCCAGTATAAAATTAAATGAAGGTTAAGTTCAATAAATCGACAATATCATAAAATCCACAAAGAAAGATAACATCAAGGAATGACTCAAATTACCAACAGTATTTCTCAGAACACTACAGACGGCTGGCAAGCTACTCCAAGTATATCTGCACATGAAGCTACATGTTACCCACAAACAGAAATCAGTTAACCTAAAATATGTAGCAGTATTGCTTGTAAATCACTTTAGTGATTCTCAGAATCGTGACATCGACGCAATGCAAATATTTCCCTCGACATCCTGTCACAGACTTAAAAGCGTATGAAAGCCAGTCTACCGGCAAATAAAACGATGTTACGCGCCCTATATGACTCTAATGGACTCCCTTTGTACCAAGAATGTCCCTACACACAAGGCCAGACCCTATTTCATTAATAAATATTACACCAGAATATTGCTTTCTATTATGAAATAGTCATCCCAATGTGCTAGTTTTATGTCACCAAAAACCGACTTCAAAAACACAAAAAAGTGAAAAATAACTTTATCTTCTGAAGTCGGTGACTTTTGTTTGTTTTATTCAGTTTTTTTGTCACCGACTTCAGAAGCTAAAGTTATTTTTCACTTTTTTGTGTTTTTGAAGTCGGTTTTATTTTTTGCAAAAAAGTTTTTTATTTTTCCATTTTTAGTTGTTTCCAAACAAATAATAGGTTTTATTTATCCCCAATAAATGGAACATTACATAATATCTTACTGTCCAAATCTGGGTGTACACATCTGCGTACCCCCTCAGATCATACAGGCGTGATGTTACGTCATGATGTTGTCTAAACAATAAACATCCAAGCGATTGCAGCAATCACGACAGATTTGCCGTCTATTTTTGAAGAGTTCTATTGTATATCTCCGAAGATCAGGATCAGATCTTCACCAAATTTAAATGGGACCACCTCAGGAGTATACTCTTTCAAATAAAAAAAGAATTTTGAGAATCGGTTCACAAATGGAGGAGAAATCAGGTAACATACATAAAAAAAAAAATACATACACACGAACATATAACCTCCTCCTTTTTTGAAGTCGGTTAATAAAATGTGCAAACATATTCTGTGACCAGAGGACACAACTTTATAGCTACAAATCTTGAGAGACATACATTAAGGATGTACACGATTTCCCGTTTAATCAAAATGTAAAAAGGGAGAACATGGAAAATATGACAGGGATTACTGAAGAGGAAATGTACACTGCACTGCACTGCAATGTGCACTTAAGTTAAAAGACCAAAATAATTTAGGTCCAATTTGATTAGAAATAACAAAAATGTTTGCTCTTGTGCAGATTAAAACTCGACATCTTGTAGGCTTTTTTCATATTACGGGTTTAATTTGTCTGACTAACAAACTGGTTACTGCCAAAATTAAATTTGAAGTCGTCGTCATTGCGCAGGAACAGGACCGAGGGGACAGAATCGAATTATTTGAACGAAGAAACCGGAATGGGGTCATTGGTTGGCTAATGCTTGGACCGCTAATAAAAGGAAGGAAAATTATTAACGCCTATAATAAAGTGTGTCCACAATAAACTGAAGAATTTGCTTTAAAATTGGTCATATAATGGATAACAGCATAACGGAAGTCTAAGATAAACATAGTTCAAAACTGAATAAAACGCTGAACGGGATATTAATGAACCGTCGTCGTTGAAAAACGATTAATGTTTTGTTTCGGAAGTGTGTCATGGATCGGCAACCCGGAACATGCAGGCTAGTCTTACAGTATTGTAATACAATCTTTCACATAACAAAGGCCAACATTGTGGTGACAATGGAGCTATCATGTATCCCAGTATGTTGTGTAATGTGGATACAGGGCTAGTTCAGACTCGCAGACAATGGGTTGTTTCGGATACAAGCTTTCTAGAAAGGATGTTTGATATTACAAATGACCGGCGTTGGATATTGGAAACCTAAAGTTATTCCAAAGTTATAGACAACTACGACGACTTAAGTTACACTCTCAGTTACTTTCAAAATGTAAACAGCAAAGCTTCTTAAGTCTTAAATCCATTAATCATGAACATGATTTCATGAAAGTAAAATTCAACTGTCAAGTACGCCAGGCGCCAGATCACAAAAACAACTTATAAAATCCGAACATGTGCAAGTATTAACAAAACAAAAACACCAGACACTCGAATTCAGCGCTCAATTTCACCGAAGCATCGAAACTGTTCATACTGAAGCGGAATAACCAATTAAGCAGACCGACGCGGGCGCAGAGCGGTCCAAAAATTACCTACCGTTACCATTACTGTTACAGAATTTTGTTTACAAGCAAAACACGACTCTTATTTTGAATACCAGTGTAATAAAATTAATACCAACTCAATTATAATGACTTTTTAAACTTTAAATTCGTATAATTCATTAGAATGTCTCTACGTAGCCGCTAAATGTACCGCTAATATTTATAACTCAAGCACAAACATATCATTAAAGCTGGCAAAACAGGCTGTCTGGAGGCTAGACTTAACGACCTTGTCAGCCTAACCTCACTTCAGCCTACGCATTATCGCTCCTCAGCAAATAGTAATAAGGACCACAACTTCTCAAGTGATAGTCTAAAAGATTGCAAAATAATGCCTGTATTGTATGGTGGTATCGGAGGTGAGGACTATTATTTATCATTTGAATAATTGACAAGCCATTATAGCCTTAGCTGCAAAAATACTTAAGATGATCGACGATGGGAAATAATGTATGGGCAGTTAGAAGATATGATAGTAAATGTTGCAACAATAATAATTGGAGAAATGATTTAGTTGGATACTTTATAATCGTGGACAGGAACTTGCGTAGAGCTGTTTGCGATTAGTCAGTACGTATAAGCCTAGTTTCCTCGAATATACGAGTACATTTATAGTCATTGTTTGTTAATCATTAACATCTCCCGAATTAGTCAGCTCGTGACGAATTCAAAGCAGGTAAGTGAAAACATCTATGAAGCTCCTATGCGGAAAACTCCGAATATGGCCATCAAGGAACAGGAATACCTTAGAGTTCCATCTATGACAATATTGAAATTAATCATGCTGGTGGAAGACCACAAATTCTGATGAAGGAAAAGTCATATATAGGCACAATTCCAGCAATAACAGAAACCATTGGTAGTCGGTAGACTGAATATTTTATTCAGTTAACCGTTACAAACAAAACTTAAAGGATTAAAAAACCTTTCAATTCAAACGGAATTCATTCTTAGACAGACATTTATAAATCAAAATCCTTAATCCACCGAGAAAGACACAACAAGACAAAAATAGTCTCCTTACATTGTGAGTGCAAAGGTTAACAACGGTAGTCGCCGTATATAATTGATCGGACCAAGTTTATGCTAGACGAATATGTGTGAAGAGTATTCATGAAAAAGTTCGTTAATCGGTTAACGGTTAGAAGGTATTGTAGACCGCACATTAGTGGTAACAATTTCACTTAGCATAAGTACGTAACGTACGGAGTTTCGATAGAATATCAACAAATACTCGTTTTGTAGCCACTGACGTTCGGTCTACTGTACAAAATGAATTCATTGGCACTCCTTTACAGATTAATGTGAAGTAAACTTTACAGATTAAAGTAAGAAAACGAATCGTCATTGCAAGATAGAATACGCATGACGAATTTGGGCAGTATCCTTTTATTGCGGTAACAATTTGATTGCGTCTTCATATTTTTTTTTTTAACGTTGCGGCCTGGTGCGTTTACGAACATATAAAGTCACATACACAAATACCCAGACCCGAAACAACTATCTGCAGGCCATACACATATTTGTTCCGTGCGGGGATCGAACCCGCGACACGCAGCGCAGCAGTCCAATCACTTAGCCACTGCGCCAACCGTGCAGTCATATTTGTTGTAAGAGAACAAACAGAAACAAGACAGCAGAACTATTACGCAAAGTTACTCTCGGTAACATCTTGACTTCAGTTTGCAATAAAGGCTCGAGCATCCGTGGTTTTGTTGTGAAAGTTCGGTCTTACAACGACTCGTATAACATAAGAATGATATTTGTCATAGTAATGAGTATTTGGTATTTCTAGGTTGTGGAGATCAGATAGACAGACGCACCATGTAAAATACTGGCACTCAGCTGCATGCAGTTAGGCTGGAAGCCAACCCGAACATAGTTGAGAAAAGGCTAGGCAGATAACAAATGGCTATTTGGTACAAGCAAAGAGTACTTCCGGACCTAGTCGTAGTTGAAGTCAGAAGACTGTGGATGCCGATGAATGACTAGCTTAAGTTAGTAAACTAATTTATCAGTAATAAAAACCGTATTAGTAATTCTCTATGTCCGTTGTTAGACACACTCGGTTTTTTCTCAGATAAGCGAACAAATTCACCATTATTTTTAAGTATGTCACTTGTATAATGAGTAATGCAGATAAGACGTACCGTTCAGTAACATAAGCATGCTTTTATTATGTATCAGTAGTTGTAGAAGGAAATAGGTTTCACTTAATCCAGCCAACAGACATTAAAACATAGAAGAACCTAGCTCAACAAAAGGATTCTATTTTTTATCCAGTCTTGGACCATTTTCAGAATAGCACCAGCAAGCGTCTATAAGTGTTTTATTTTAAGCTGAACCAACAACAAGCGGGCAAGAATGACGATGAAAACAATAACCCAGATTATGTCACTACGTAACCATTCACTTTTGGTATTTTTGGAAAAGATTATTGTGATAGTACCAAAAGTAACGCAATGGTGAATGCCAAAACTTGCACGAACAATATTTTGTAATACTCATATTACTGTTGTTAAAATGCATCATTCGTACTTCGTAGTTTATGAAAATAATTTAATAAGAGAGAAAATGTCACTGAATTGTCATCATCACTAAGATCTAAACCTGTCCATTTTTTGAGGCTAATACTATCAAAAGACTACTTAGAGCTGAAATCCTGGAGACAATCAATTTGCGTATTTATAAGACAAGTCACCAAAGAAACGATGGATGGACTGTGTGAAGGATGATATGGCTAGAAAGGAGGTGACTGTTGAGATGACGAGAAATAGGGAAGTATGGAAGAAGAAGACATGTTGCGCCGACCCCAAAGAAATTGGGATAAGGGCAGGAGAATGATGAAAAGACAAATCATCAACTTCACCGGACACACGTGTTTGTATTCAAATACTACTAAGAACAATTCAGATGGAGTATACTCGTATTACTGAAGGAGTTAGCACTCAAGATAGTTCAATAACATCCTTAGGCGTGGAAAGCCATCTGATCTGATTGCTTAAGTTAAGAACTCACTAAGAAAATCATCAAAGTTTTTGTTTGCGCTTTTGAACTACGATTGAGTTTTGAAATATCTTTTCAGAATGCCTTGATGTCTATTTTGAGCTTGTTTTGAATAATTAGAAGCCTAATAGGATCCATCAATTAAAAGTCATCAGGTCGATGTTGAGATCAAGAAAATAAACAATGGCCGATCGAGAAAAAGATGGGATTTAAATTCAGAAAAAAAAGGCCGGAAAATTAAATAGGAGATCTCGGGACGAAGGACAAAGGCGGACTAACGAGAATGCCTTGCCTGGAGGCAAAAAAGAGAATTTATAATTGTCGCTCAATTTAAAAAATCATTTACTCCGCTTGCATAAGTCCTAAATGATCAGATTGTTCAACATAATCCTTCATTATATTAAAAAAGGACTTAAGAATATTACAAGTATCGTGTGCAAATATGCAAAAACCTTTCATTTATGAAAACCTCGAGGACCATGCCGCACTTGACATTTTTTTTAAGGGTCGTTGCTTTGGTAGCTAAAGAGCGAGGAAATTTTCAAACTGGACCGCCCACGTACGTACTTGATCTAAATACTTTAGTAGAAGGCGAATGAGGTAGAAACATTAAATCAAATGGATCGGGAGCATCCTCTATCATATCGATTTTACCCAGAAGCTGTACTCATTTAAAAAAAAAAAAAAAATCTTGGTCCCTATGCATTTTACTCCGAAGGATCTATCCCTGCTACAACTCCTTAGTTGTTACCATTTACTTACGAATTATGTGTTGCTTGCTAGGCAAGTCCTTAGTCCTATGAGGTAATTACCAAAATACTTCGGAAGCTCACTTCGTGAAGTTATAGTGTCTACACAAAGTTGGTCAATCACTACAAGTCATAGGTAACTAAGTCAAGTTAGGTAGGACCCATTAATATTAATGATAATATTCATCCGTAAGCAACTGGGCTTATCCCAGTTGTATACGTCTCTTTTCCTGTTCTGTTTTGTCTCCTACTGATATGGAAGGAAACGGAAGTTTATATTAAATATTTTACTACCCCGCTATTATTTTCTGATTAAGGCTACTCTCTCGAAAAAAGCTTAAAACAGCGTGCAGATGAAGCCACTTTTCGTCGACGCTTACAGAGAAATTACATCTGAAAAAAATTGACAGTAATCTACATGATATGATACGTAATTTGGTTTAGCCATAATTTTTCTATCGGTATCACATAATAAGAAAAAAATTCACAAAGTCACCTCCAAATCGTTGAGATGAAACCATTTTACTCCTTCATTTTTTATCAAAAGACTTAAAAAAAAATATCTACTGCTTTGCAATACAAAGGACAATAACTTGGTTTAGTTACTTTTTTAAAATTTGACTAATTTTTATTATAATAAATTAAAAATGCGTCCGTTTAAAGTCCGTGTCTATATCACCCCCGCATTCGTCCACGAATTCAGTGCGGGGCGCCTCGTGTTGCTAGGTGGACGTGCGTTGCGTTGCGAGAGCTCAGCAGTACGAAATCATATCGTAAAATAAAATATTACTTTTGAATTTTGTTAATAGTAGAGTAGGTTTTTTTTAGTCTTGTATAAGGAGTGTTTTAGAGTTAGGTATAGTTTTATTAGTGTTTAAGTTTAGTTTGTAAAACATGGGGAATAAGCAGAAATGAATGAAGAAAGGTCTAATAAAATATTACAAACAAAAGGGTAAACATTCATCAAGGTAAGTTTTATCTACATATTCATTATAGCTTTATTACCTTTCATAAAAGTAGATAGATACTGTTTTTATAAGACCTATATTCTAACAAAGTCGTACCTAGGTATCATAGGTATAATGCTTCTGTGTCATAGAGTAGTGAATGATCACAGAAGGACCATGCCCAAGCAATGACTTAGTCAATATTATAAATTGTCCTTTTCGGTACCTCACCGACTGCGCCAGGAGGAGGGTTATGTTTTTCGAGTGTATGTATGTATGACATGTATATTTCTTTGGCATGCTCTGTACCCTAAACGCCTTGCTGGATTTTAGCTTGAGAGATGTCATAAGATTCGTCTTGATAATTTGTGTTTTTTTTTGCAGGTCTGATTTAGCTCCATCTACCGACGAAAATTTTGACAAAACTGAAAATGCTTCTGAAGTAGGTATTATTATGATTATAAGTTAGGTACTTGCTGGTTATTTGTTAATTTATCGACTACTGGCGTAAATGATAAATGATGTTTATTTTGCAAATCGGTTTTCACAAACACTTTTACCAAGTCACTTTTTTTTAAACTAGATGGGGTCGGTGTTTCGTACCTGACTACTCCGAGAAGAAACATCCGAAACAAACTCAGAGGTCATAGTCTCTTTTAAGGTCCAGACTTGTTATACACACATGAAGACTATGCAGACTAGTGTCTGAAATGGTCTTTTGAAGAAAGCACCACACTGATTTGAGTGGACCCGTCCAGTCAGTGCAAGCATTTGTCATTTATCGTGTAGCTCGACTTGTAACTTAAAGAGCTCAACGTCACGACGAACAATACCAAAGAAAGGACATTTGGGTGGGTCGCTTTAGTATTCAAACTGCCAGACAAACGTTTTTTATTTTTTTTTTTTTTTTTCATTATGAAGTACTCGTTATTGAACGTTTACTCATACAATTACAATCTAGACCTTGAGGCTAATAAGTAATTTAAATTTAACCTAATTTGCTAAAACTTACAAAATTAAGAATGTGTCCATTGGCACTTTTCTTATAGTCTCTAATAAGTTGAAGACACTTTGTTCTCGTGTTCTTTAAGCGTAGCGAAACACTCACTGCACTGCATACTGCATTACACTAACTTTACTAAATTAACTCAAACGGTTTAGTTCTTTTTAGTCTTCTCACTATGTCCGTGGTGTCAAGTAGCTGGATAGCCTCGACGTTCACATGATGAAGAAGCCTCTGCTCGTGTGCTTCGGCGTGTTTTTTTATAACTTCAGTTACAAGATCCACTCCAAGGTCTCGGTGGATGTCATCATTTCTGACGTACCAGGGCGCATTTACTATAGTCCGAAGTACCTTATTTTGGAATCTTTGTATGATTTCAACGTTAGTCCGTTTTGTACATCCCCAAAGTTGAATGCCGTATGTCCATACAGGCATGAGTACTTGCTTGTATAAAAGTACTTTGTTATACACTGACAAGGTAGAATGTCTGCTAAGTAGCCAGTACATATTTTTATAGCGTAGGTCTAACGCCTGGCGTTTCTGTTTGCCAGACAAACGTTAAAACTAAAGAAAGACCCACATGGTCCTCACATTTACAATATAAAAATAATAAAATATTTATCATATTAAATATTCATGCGTAATTATTTTCAATAAGAAATATAATTATTTCGTTTATGTTTTTAACCGACTTCCCAAAAGGAGGAGGTTCTCCATTCGATCGGTTTTTTTTTTTATGTATGTACACCGATTACACTGAAATTTATGATCCGATTTACGTGATTCTTTTTTTTCGTTAGATGCGGAATAGTTGCCATTTGGTCCCATAAAACTTTAACATAGTTTGGCTCTTGAGCAAATTTTAAAAGACACTGGAATAAATATACAACCATGCGGTTTATTTATTGACGACGAATTGTCATATCTAGGCGCTACTCCTGACGGTATATGTGTCGAGGAGAACATGGTGGTAGAAACTAAATGCCTTGTTGCAGCTCACCAAATGAGTTTTACCGAAGCAGTTACTAAAAAAACAGTTTTTTATAGAACTGGTAAGATTATTATTAATACCAATCATAATTGGTATTACCAAATTCAGGGTCAGCTTCACATAACCAAAAGAACAAAATGCCTTTATGGAATATGGCTAGGTGAAAATATTCCTATGAAAATCGATATTATAGAAAAAGATGACAAGTTCTGGAAAGACGTTATGGAAAATAAATAAATTAGGTTTTATTTGGATTGCATATTACCGGAACTTATTGATCCAAGATACCCGAGAAAAATGAAAATTAGAGATCCCATTTATATAGAAAAAGCGGTGGAAGAAAGCGCTAATAAAAATAAATTACCCAAAAAAGGAAACAAAATGATTTACTTAAACCAACAAAAAAATTAGTTACTAGAAGACGATGCACAAGAGAAAGAAGAAAATGTCAAAGAGACGGAAATAGAACAAAGGAAAGAAAAAGAGGTTGAAGAGAAAAATGAACAAAACGAGAACGAAGAAGAAGTAAAAGAAAACATAGAACAAGACTTTGTCTGTCTAACGAAATATCCAAAAGTCAATGTATTTGAATACGGAGAAATAAGTGGGGATGAAGAAGTTCAACCAGCGAAAATAATAAAAATACTCTGTGAAAGGAAGTAGTTTTTTTTTATCTATTGGTTTATAAAATATAACAAGTATGACATACACTTGTGCTAATTACTTAAGTACTACCTACCTACCCTACCTACCCTACGTTACATCCATATCAATAGTTAGTAAATAAAAATAAAATTGGATCACTTTTGCGGTACACGTAAAAATGAATTTTATATAAATAAAATGATTTGACCTTCTGTGATTTCGTTACTCTGTGACGGAACAACGCGCGGAGCGGCGGCCGGCTCGGCGCGGGCCTCGGCGCATCGTTCTGTTGCATGCGGGTAGCGGAGTGGCGCGGAGAGGGGTAGTTAGCTCCGCCCAAATGCACAAGGTCATTGGCGTTAATACAAACCTTAATTTCGTTGGACGATCCAAGACAGTTCAATTATTTCTCTGGGACATCGTCGAGCTTCAATGTGTCTTTCCTGGGGGCAGCCGCTGTTGATTCTTGCAGTAGTTTGGGAGTAGTGTGATGGGCTTTTTCCATATAAAAGTCATATGTGACCGGACCGTACCTATTTGAGTATTTCTGCAGTTGAACTTTCTTGAGTATATCCATGATCATCTAAGTAACTAACGACTGCAACTGCAATTTGCATGCAGATATAAACATCGTCAATATGTACTCCAATATCGCAAAACGTGAACAGTGAGTTCGTTATTAATCATTCATTACAAAATATTCCATACGCGGGCACGTGACAATGAATTTATTATGTTCCGATACAGACGGACACAAGAATTTTATTTATATGGCGTGCAGTCCCTTGTGGATTAGTTGTCGTTTCAAAAGTGAATTATTGTTTGTTTGTTAGTCTGGACCTGAAGTTTCATATGTTTTAAAGCATTGTAAATTACATGCTTAAAACTTAGAAATATTTGAAACTTACGGAACAGTTTAAAACCGTAAATATTTTCTTCGCATTTTCGAGTCGATGGTAATTTTTAGAATAGTTAGGGTCAGTATTTGGCTTCATGAATAGTAACGCTAGTGGTCCTCAAAAATCTTATTAAACGTCTATGCTGCTGGAGTCTTTCAAGTGTCAAGACACGTTATAGCTACACTGACAGTGTTAAAAATAGATCTCCCCTATTGATTTTCATAAGACCATTAACCGGTATTGAGCGTCCATGACCCGCAATCATTATTGGGTCATGAAACAATGTACTAAGCTGTTACAAGTTTTATTTTTTGTTGCCAGGTTTTACAAAAAATGTTTTTTATCTATGAAGTTTACTACTGTAGTAGATACAAGATTTTGATAGACTGGTATAAAATAAGAACGTGAAAGCCCTAGAGCTCTGGTAAAGTATTTCAAACTTTGGACAGGAAGACTAAAATTTGGTCTCTGAAATGACTTTAGTCGGATTCGATGTCTACGAACAATCGATCATTATACAGCCTCCATATTGAATCCCAGTATTAATGAACCAGACGACAGATGGACGAGATCTTAGTTATTTAATTAAGGATACCAACCTGGCATGGTTCGGATTATATCTGGGCACAATAGAGATCCTTGACTCTCAGTTGGATCGAAAAGATAGTGCCAATTTCGAAATTGTACGGATTCCTGTCTATCTGCAGGGTGGCTGGTTATAAAAGCCAGTAATTTTTTTAATGACTAGAGGAACATCAAAATAACTACCCTCTCTTGTTCGTAGGTTCCTACATGATGTTATTTTGGTTTTAATAGCCGTATACGGAGAATAATGCGTTTAGTAAAAGGGTACTAGCAGTAACAGTTAAAGTGAAATAAAACATCCGAGGCGGCCCTCGTTTACTACAATGACATTCGTGTGAAATTAGGTAAGCAGACTAGTCTCTACAACTTAATAAACGTTAACATACTTAAAGGGAACATTTTTAATCAAAAGAATAACTTGTTTTTAACTCAAGAGAATGATAATTAATGGCGGACATAATTGATGTCAAATCTCTATCAGTGCCGAAAACAACTTAGTGGGAAGTAATATAATATAGTACTTATGTGTAGCAACACGCCTTAAAATACCCTCCATGACAATGTAAGGAATTTGAACAACAACACACACACGACACGACATGTATTTTAATTGAAAATCTTCCTTTTCTATTTTAATTAATTACAGTAATCTTAATCACAATCTTGAAATAAAAAAAGGCAATGACTTTTGCCTTATCGGTGTTGTCATTAAATAAACTCATTTACACAAGTATTTTAAAGGTAAGCAGAATCCAGATCGAATTCTAAGCAATCCACAGTTTACCTAACAAGGCTCGCGAGACAGCCATATTCCAATTAAAATTCATACTCGCTTAGTCATGGTACTGTCGTGGTCGTGTCGCAGTGCCAAGGGAAAAAAAAACAAACCTGGTCGTATACAAAGTAAGAAAGAACGTTTCACCTTTGTACTTTTTGCGAGCATTGAATTTTTTAAAGAAAACTGTTTCGAAGTTTGAATTTGAACGAAGAACGGGCGGGGTCGCACACGCCGACCGTTACAACGATGGGAAGGGGCAGCTGTGATCGCACCTGCTTCGCAACAGCTGAGCAAGGAACCAACCCATTATTTAGTTCCGATAAGGCTTCTTGTAGACGAAGGGGAACTTTGTACAAAGAAACATTTTTGCTCACGTTTTGTTCGACGCCATTTTGATACTTTTAAGTAAACTTAATAATTCCATACTTTCAACTTTTTTCTTTGTAATTAACAAACTTGTCGAGGTCAGTCTTTTAAAACTGAGGACAACAAACCTGAGACAATTTATTTGTTAACGCAATGGATGGAATTACTGAAATCAAGCCATCTTGATAATACTTGAAATGTTACATAAACCATTAGGGAATGCAGGTCGACCATACGTGACGATATTCCGATGTGCGAATACTGGACAAAAGCTGTGACCTTCGGGCTCCACCCACATTCCACACGTGGAATTCAGAGTAATCCTCGGTCGAGCACTTTGGTAAATTGCGGTCAAGCTGCTGAACTGCGATATTCAATCAGCGTAATCTCGCGTTTTCGAAGTCAGACGCGGGAAACTAAAATAAAACTTAGTCTATGAAACAAAACGTATATGGAAGCTACTGGGTCTATGAAAAAACGTCTATAAATGCTACTGGGTCTAGGGAAAAACCGTCTATAAAAGCTACTGGTTCTATGAAAACAATGCCTACACTCTTTCTTAGCTTCTAATCTTGCCGTCCTTTTCAGCCATTAAATGAGGTACAAGAAAAATATTTCAACATGCTCAATCTTTGGCAGGGAAAGACTGCGCTTATTTTATAATATCATGCACCGCATCAGAATCAGTCCTCGCATGGTTGAGTTTTGTTGGTATTGCCACACCCAATTACACTTTGTTGTCCTAATTAATTTTAATGGACGTATATCAGAATGGGTCCGCGGTAATGAAGGTAGCATGTAACAAAATATTATTTGAAATGGTAGAAAAATTTTAAATTCTACCCAGAACTTTGAAGGTAACATGAAATAAAATATTGTTTGAAATTGTAAAAAATAATGCGATACTGAAAACTCGCCCTGGAACTTGAAAAGGAGAAGAATAATATGCCAAAAAATGCAGGACGCAAAAGAAACTGTTCAATTCCTTATAAGTAATATATGTTAACTTCTGATTTGTGTCTTTACAATCGAAGAAGCTTTGAAAATACTCGACCAAGCCGCAACATTCATGTTTCTTATAATTATTACGTATATATACTCAATTTTGGTAGACTTAAGTTCTGCGTAGATTTAAAGATATGTAGTTTTGCAAATCCTCCTACAGTTTTTAGCAAAAATTCCGTGAGTCCTTTTTCACCCGGTATTTTGATTTTGAGGACAAGGTATTATATGGCCTTTTATTGCTTGAAATGTAGAGCACGTTATTGAGTTTAATTAATGGACATAATATGGCCCATTACCAAACCACATAAATTGGATTTTATTATAATTTCTCTCCCTTCTAAGAAACAGCAAATGTATGCTATCCCTGCGGTACCGGTATTATGAGTTTCAGTGTTGAAAATAGCTTTATTAAATATTATGGCGGTCACGACTTTTCCTCAACGGCTTCAACAAAATTGGCAATTTAATTTGAGGTTGTTACCGTCAATAGCTTCTATAGTAAAGCCATTTCAATATTGATGTCTGCACGTTACGTTACTTTTGTAGAAAGTGTGTAAACTGCAAATTCTTTTTTTTTTTCATATCTATTCGGCTAACTTCTCAAATTTCTAGACGTTCTAGAGTCTTGGAACAAAACTGAACGATGTTATTACTTTATTAGGTCTCGGCATGAATCTTGTAACATAAGGATCGCCTATAAATCCGGTATGTTACGCAATAGACTGGATTTATTCCATAAAGTTCCTCACGTAAATGTCTTTAATTATTTTGCAGGATAATTAAGTTCTCCATTAGGTTTAAGTATCGTAATTATTAGGCGGCGCTCCTTGATCGATGTCGGGAATTCCTGCTTTGAACCGCAGGTCCTATCTGAGTGTGATTTTACACCGACCCGTTTATTTTCATTGAACACATTTTCGCTTGATGTTTTGGCAACTTTGTAGCACATAAAAGAAGAATATTAGACGGTATCAAGTAACATTTTACCGGTTGGTAGAAAAAATGGTGCAAAAACGTGAAATCTGGAATAAAAGACAGGAAAAATACAACCCGACAACGTAGTTTCTCACCACACCACGATAGGGGAAAATGCGTCACATCATGGCTGTAGGTATTCATATGAATAAACACATTGTCAACAGTATCAACAAAGGGGTGTGTCGTGAAACGAAGAACGGAGTATTAACCTGGCGTATTTATTGAGTACGCAGTAAACATGAAACGGTATAAAATATGCTTTTACACGCTCCTTGTTGGTCGGGCCATAAAGACCTGGCCGATGTCAAGGCCGTGTCCTTCGTGGAGCTCCTGTGTGTCATGAAGACTCAATCGATCCACAGTTTACCTTCAAAATACTCCAAATTTCATGTAAACAACAGAGAGGAGCTCGTGACGGTTTGATAGTAAAATGACATGAAATCTACGCTACGCTGGACTATTTCGCGGAAACGAATTGTTCATACCACACGTAGTAAAAACACTGCCAGTATTTACTGATTGCAAAAATTAAATGCAATCTTTATTGAAGTCTTTTAGCTATCGGAAATGAATTTTCGACAAAGCATGAAAACGACAAAACTCTCGAACCCTTTGGCTTCGAAAACGATCCAATTATCGTAGATTTTCTTCGAATTCGGATGCTCTTTTTTGGGCAAATTACAACATCAAAACATTGTGTGTGATAGAAACTATAGATCAATAGGAACTAATAGGAATTCGCAACGCGTTAGACATCGAGAGCAAGTCTCTGATTGGGATCAAACGTGATTGGTGCCGAGTAAAACGCTCTTCCGGGCGAGTTGTTCGTGTACTTGTTGCAAACTGTTAACGATCTTGTTGTTTCTTATCTCAGCCCTAATTTAATGCTCCGATATGTAATCCATATTAGGAACAACTTTTGAATCTTTTGGAAATTAGACCATGGTGTTTCTTGCCTATTCATTTTCATCGATTTTTAGGAAGTATCGATTAAATTCTTACCCAACTTGATGTCCATCTACTAACTGACAGAATTGTGGTGGTACCTAATTCAAATATCACCATCATGGGTATGATGATGACGGCTCTGATTCAAATGCAGGATTGACGCAACACCTGTTCTTCTGCCTTACAACTATATCAGCAGCCGTCTGTCATCATGACATCTTCACCTTTTCTAGCCATCTTTTAAAAAGTCTACCGTGTCACAATAAATATGCTCCAAAAAGACAGAAACTTACAAAAATATAGTATTCCAAGTAAGTATAATTAACAGCACGCACTCAAATGCCCGCACGCGCCATTGAGGACTAACAGACACCGTTTCGGACAAGGCATGTGTTCGTTTATGAAGATAGTACGCAATTAACGTTAATTAGGGGTTCCGTTTGAGCGTTCACGATTACCCGTGATCGTTACTTGTTTTTATGAGACGCTGTTATCTGGACGATTCGTTGAAGATTGTTTATGGTTCGTTTTGTTTTTGGAATTGATTTGTTTGTGTGGTGGTGATTTTTGCGACCGTGGTTTTGTTTGCGTGCCGTTATTACTAATCATCACCAATGCTTTTAACGCTAATAATTCTGTTCCTGTCAACATTCAACGAAAAACAGAAAAAGGACGTTATTTTAAAATAAGTTTACCGCTAAATGAATTTATTCATTCTTAATCCAAGACCAAGTTGAGGTAGTGATACGTTATCACTAGGCACCTCAACATATCACTAACTAAACTTGTGTCTAAAAAACACCTGGTTCTCCATGAACGTGGCTTAAGAGACGCATAAAACCAGAAAAATATTAGGGTACCTACGGAGCAAGGCCCTTGTTGAGCGCTTTTACTAAGAATAACGAAACTTCACGTGAATGGCAATAACCTAAGATGATGGTAACTAAAATGTTCACTCTTTCCTTATTCCTACTATATTCTATAATAAACACCCAAGTACCTAGTTCCCACATCCTTTTACCCGGTTCTTTTTTTCATCTTCAGCTCGTTCGAACTACTTATTTGCTTGTCGTAAATATGTTATTAATTTATGATAGTCTTCATTAGATTACTTATTTCGACCCAATAATCGACAAAAAGAATACGTTATGTCTACCAATAAAATTGAATTCAAAATACAATCAGTAATTGAGTCTATGGTGTGAGTCATTGGACGTAATTCCCATTCTGCCTGTAGGTTTAGGTTCTTGGTTGATTCAGTCAGACGAGTACAATAAAATTTTAAAACACATACCAAGAAAGGTATTTAAAAATAAAATCGAAAGTAAAGAATTGTTACTTTCTGAAGTTTCTGAGAATGTTGCCGTTATTGTGTTTTTTAATTACTTACCTACAAGTTTGATTTACTATACCGACTTTAGACTAGTAGAAAATTTAATAGCTTTGCTTGTTTACATAAATAAATAATCTGTTTTATTAATAAATAAATAGGTGTATGTATTTATTCAATACTCTACTACTACTACACCGCTAGGTAACGGAAAAAGGAACAATTTAATACAGAAATAAATTGAGGAAACTAACTGTTTTTATTAATAAAAAAACAAATAGGTACCCAATTACAAAATATTTGACGTTAAACACGCGCTCTATCGTGTGGTGGATACTTGATGAATTAATTAACATAAATAATTGATACAAATTACTACTTACAGCTGGACACATGGCATTCATTCAGCACACACTGGTAGATTATCCAGGATTCCAATTCAATCATCGTTGAAGCGGTCATTTTCGACACAAAATATTATTCGTACACAGTCAATAAATCGAAAGTCAAGCCTTATTACGACAAATACCACTTCAATATATCACTGCATCTCTGTAAACGCTAAGAGCTAAATATTTTCAGTCAATGTTTTCAATTTTTAATTTGTAAATAACACGCGCGGTCTACAATACAGAACGCTGTTTTGTTATGTATCGCCCACATAGGATCGCGAGCTGAATGATTTGATTGGACCTTCGAGCCATATCGGCCCGCCCGACAGGAACCCGGAAATTTAAATCGATGTTGCCAGATTATTTGTTAGTCTCCCCAAAGCAGCTGTCAAACGTCAAAACTATAATCAAATGTTTGATATCTCAAATGACTGTCTAAAAACGTGTAGTATCTGGGTAAATTAACGATAACGAATTGGCTAAAATAATTATTCAACTGATACTGCCACTGATATGTCTTAGTAAACGGTTCCTTACAAAAATTATGATGTGTATTAATTTAATTATTCTATACCTGTAGTTTTAACTCGTTTTAAAAGTACATATCTTTCTTTTGATGACTCTTCCAAGACCAAATTAATAAAATTGAATCATCTATTCGAGGGATTCCTTAAATCTTATTTTATTCCCCTTATTTAGGGAGAAACACTTAACCTGGCAACATTTTTCTCATAGACATTGTGCTGTAACATAGAATTTACTAAAATTTATTTAGACGACTAATCGATTTGAATTCCTTTGAAGTCGGATGAAACCATTGTAGTAATTATTACTAATAACTGAACAATATTATTCAGTAATTAAAAATATTGCGTACTATTCATGCTATATTTATGCATCTTGTGGTTCGCTGAAATTGCTAAATCTGCAATGCATAATTATTAAAAAAATAACACTATGTAAGACCGACTATGTCGATGAGTATATCTACTTGGGCCAGTTAGTATCTTTCGAAAACAGGCAAGAAAGAGAAATCGATCGCAGAGTCGAAAACGCCTGGAAAAGCTACTGGTCCATGAAGACGCTAATGAAGGGCGATCTTCCGGTCTCCCTGAAGCGCAAACTCATTGACATGTGCATTCTGCCCGTCCTAACCTACGGTGCTCAGACATGGTCTCTCACCGAGACTCAGAAGTTCCGCCTTGGAGTATGCCAAAGGGCAATGGAACGCAGCATTTTGGGTGTCAAAAGACAAGATAAAATTCGAAACACCACGCTGCGCTCCAAAACGGGCATTGTAGACGTTGGCAAGAAAGCTGCTGGGTTAAAATGGGATTGGGCGGGTCACGTCAGCCGCATGCACGATGACCGCTGGGCAAAAGTCTCCACACGATGGTTACCGGAAGACGGACGGCGCCGCCGAGGCCGGCCCAGAAAGAGGTGGCGATACAATCTGGACGCGCACCACGAGGGCTGGTTCGAGGTGGCTCAGGAAAAGAGAAAGTGGAAGGAATTGGGGGAGGCCTTTGCCGAGCAGTGGGACAGTACAGGCTAGAAAAAAAAAAAAAAAAAAATGTAAGATACACAGGTACATTAGGTAAGGTTTCGATAATTCCCGTCGGGGCTGCGGGTTGTTCGAAAGAGACACCGCGGCCTCGGCGCAAGGGCTAAGAAGGAACATGGGTGGTTTTAGTCAGTAGAAGTCTGACACTTTCTTCCACTCTGCCCAAGAGTGGGAGGGGTTATTTGATGATCCAATGCTGTTAAGAGGCTTTAACACAGATCTAAAAATGATTTTAGGCTTTAGAAGTATAGATCGGCCTAGAAAATCATCATGAAACCTACTTAGTTCTACACTGATAAATGATAATGTATCAAAGAGGTGTAATAAGGTAGAACATTCTACTTGTTTAGGGAGGTGTGAACAATATGGTCTGTGGGTAACCCCCCCAAAAAAAAAAAGTTTCAGTCATTTAAAATTGAACGATTATTTAACTATTCCCGAATCTGTCAACTGTTTACAACACTAGTCACCCAGCTGTCAGTGCATTCAGTCTAGTTTGTTTTTGGTTTTTGCAAGTGCTGACTGCTGCGCGCAGTTAGAAAGTGGTGTTTATTTGTAAATATTGTGGAATCGTAAATATTCATAATTGTCAGTGTTTTATCATTGTACTTGTGATATAAATCGAAGTGAAAGTGTTTTATGGACACACGTACAGAACGTAATAAGGAGTTTTTGCGTTTTATAAGGTGAGTTATTTGTAAACGATGAACAAACACCTGTCGTACTGTGCTTAATTTTAATGCAAATGCAATTCATTGTTAAATATAGGGTCATTTTATTTTCGTAATGAGTTTAAATCGGCTGTTTTGTCTGGAACGTCGGCCAGTTGCGCTGTTTCGTGTAACCTTGAGCGAGCGGAGCGGAGTGTCATCGTCTAATTCGGCCTTACGCTTGTGCCCTACAAGTATATAAGCCAACGTAAATACTTCGGGTATGTACTTGTAGAGAAAACAAGCTTTACACGCATCACGCACGTGTTGTAAAACGTTTTATATGTGGGTACCTGCATTTATTCTTTTGTTTGTCAATAGAATAAAATATCGTTTTTAAAAAGAGATGGTCACTAATAACTTCATTTTACAAGCTCTTTCCCGCAGCCTCGCTCATGTTATGGTCGAAAATGTGCTGGTTTTCTTTTGATATTTCCTATGACACTCCGGAATGTAGCATCTCATTTATGGATTTATTTTCAGAATCAGATCAGTAGTTTCAAAGATTGCCCCCTGCATACAAACTTACACACTTGAATTCAAGTGTATAAAGTTAATAGTACCATATTGATTGAAAACAAACAAGCTGCTCTCAGAACACAGAGATAATAAAAAACTAAAAACAGCTGTTATTTCTATTTGTCATTCAATTAGCAAATGGTTCCCTAATCAAATATCAATCTATGTATTCAATACTGTACAAGAGGGGCTACCCAAGGACCTACAGACCAAATTGTTCACACCTCCATAAACAAGTAGAATGTTCTACCTTATTACACCTCTTTGGTACATTATCATTTATCAGTGTAGAACTAAGTAGGTTTCATGATGATTTTCTAGGTCAATCTATACTTCTTAAGCCTAAAATCATTTTTAGATCTGTGTTAAAGCCTCTTTACAGCATTGGATCAGCAAATAACCCCTCCTGCTCTTGGGCAGAGCGGAAGTGAGTGTCAGACTTCTACTGACTAAAAACCACCCATGTTCCTTCTTAGCCCTTGTGCTGAGGCCGCGGTATCTCTTTCGAACAACCCGCAGCGGGAAGGGAGGCCTTTGCCCTGCCTTGGGACACAAAATGGCTGGTAATCAAAAAATAAAACCTCATGTTACAAATTCTAGGTGATTATGGTTTGGTAACTAGTTTTATTGAGTAATTAATGTTAACACAGTTTCATAATATCATTAGGACATCTTTTGTGTTCAACACAATACACTTATGCAGGGGACCTGCATAAGTGTATTGTGTTGTTATAAGATTAACTTAACAATTCTATTCAATTCTAGTTTAATTATGTACTTGCACAGCCATTTTTCATTTTGTTTGGAAGCATCCATCACTGAAATCTGAATGTATCTTGTAATAAAACATGGTTGTGTGCATGTCATAGACTGAATATATTTGATAAATGCAGCTGACATTGTTTGACATTTAGATGGACAGTTACATTTATTTTGGTAATACAGTAGAATCCCGACTATCTGGACTCATTTTTCATGGCTCTAATTACCGTATTTGTATAACTTATTGTCTACATGACGTATGTGCAACACTATCTGTAGTAAAAAGTTATTAATATTGTTTGATTTTACTTAGAAATTGATTATCCGAATTTTCGATTATACAGTTTACCCCTGGTTATTGATCCGGGTAAGTGGGATTCTACTGTATACTAAATCATCATCTTCCTGCCCTTATCCCATTCTATTTGGGGTCGGCGCAACACGTTTTCTTCTTCCATTCTTCCCTGTTACACGTCAAGGTGGCATTTATTCCTTTCTCATTCATATCATTCCTCACACAATCCATCCATCTTTTCTTTGGCCTTCCTCTCCCTCTCCATCCATCAATATTTATATCCATCACTTTTTTAGTCACATGCGTTTCATCCCTCCTCATTACATGACCATACCAAGATAAACGACTTCCTTTCAATTTTTCTGTAACAGGTGCTACTTTCAAACTTCCTCTAATATACTCATTCCTCACTTTATCCATTCTTGTCACTCCGCACATCCATCTCAACATTCTCATCTCCGCTACATGCAATCGTTTTTCATCCATCTTTTTCAAAGCCCAGCACTCTGATCCATACAGTACGACAGGTCTAATCACGGACTTGTATATTTTCCCCTTTAACTTGAGGGGCATCCGTGGGTCGCAAGTTGTTCCAGTGACCTGTCGCCATTTCATCCATCCTGAGTTGATCCGTTGCGTTACGTCCCGGTCTACTTCACCATCTCCTTGGACAAGCGACCCGAGGTACCGGAAGTTGGAGCAGATCGGTATGGGAGTTTCGGCAAGAGTTATAGGCACTGGACTAGAGAGACCGCCGAAATCGCAGAACAGGTGTTCAGTTTTGGTTCTGCTCAATTTCAGGCCAACACTCTCCAGTCTTTGCCACCACACCTCCAATCTGCTCTGGACCTCTGGGCCGCTCTCGGCAACCAGCACAATGTCATCGGCAAACAGCATACACCAGGGTGCCTCTTCCTGGATATCTGACGTGAGAGCGTCTATTATCATCAGGAAGAGGTAAGGGCTGAGGGCCGACCCTTGGTGCAAGCCGACAGCCACATTGAAGCTGCCGGTAGTGCCCGCTGTAGACCGTACTTGCGTACTGCATCGACTGTACATCGCACGGATCAACTGCACATACTTCCCAGGCACACCTTTCTCCTTAAGGGCCCACCACAGAACCTCACGTGGTACTCGGTCGTATGCCTTTTCGAGGTCGACGAACACCATGTGCAAGTTTTTATGTGCACTTTTGTATTTCTCGCACAACTGGCGGATAGCAAAAATGGCATCCGTCGTTCCCCGACCAGGCATAAAACCGAATTGGTTCTGTGAAATTTCGCTCTCTTCTCTCAGTCGCCTTTCAATAACTTTCTCCCACGCTTTCATACTATGTGACATTAGCTTTATTCCTCTATAATTGTTGCACTCCAGCACATCACCTTTGTTTTTAAAAATGGGCACCAGCGAACTGTTACACCATTCGTCAGGTATGGCTTCTTCCAGCAACAGTTTATTGAAGAATAAAGCTAACCACATCCATCCATCCATCCGCAATAACTTCCATACTTCAACTGGTATCCCGTCCGGTCCTAATGCCTTACCATTCTTCATTCCATTTACTGCATTCCTCACTTCATCCACACTAACATTTCTCACTAGTCCCTCATTCACTGGTTTATTTTCAAGCACGCCACTCCAGTAATTCTCTTCATTCATCAGTCTTTCAAAGTAACCCTTCCACCTATCCTTAATTTTCTCATCGTCTGACATAACCATCCCAGCTTCGTCTTTTACGCATTTAACCTGACAAACATCTTTCGCCTGTCTCTCTCTAGCTCTTGCAAGCCGGTAAAGGTTTTTCTGGCCTGCTGGACTATCCAATGTGTCATAGAGTTTATTCTGGGCGTTTGCTCTTGCTATAGCCACAGCTCTTTTGGACTTTTTCTTAAGAGCATCATACTCACTCTTCTTTTGAGCTTTTAAACTTGCATTCTCATTTCCAACACTCTGCCATTCTTTGAACTTCTTCTTTTTTTCTTTCAGCACATTCTGTATCTCTGTCGACCACCACCATGTATCCCTGTCTATCGTACCCTTTCCTTTTGTCTCTCCCAAAATATCTTTTGCTGCACTCCTAATACACCGAGCCATTTCATTCCAACATTCATTTACACTTTTATCATTCATATCACCCATCTCTATCATTTTATCTACCACTCGTTCTGTTAATTTCTTCGCACAATCATACTTCTCTAGCATATGCCATTTTATTTTAGGGGGAGGTCGCTCTTTTTGTTTAAGAAGCCTTATTTGTACGACTACTTCCATAACTAGGAGTCTATGTTGTGAGACCAAGTCTTCTCCCGGTAGCACTTTGCAGTCTTTGATGTGCTTTAAGTTGTTGCGTCTGATGAGGAAGTAGTCAATTTGCGTGTTATGCAAACCACTTTTATATGTTATAAGGTGTCCATCGGCTTTTTGGAACCAAGTGTTGGCTATTGCCAGGTCATATGCAGTAGCTGATTGCAATAGAGTTTCCCCCTCATTGTTTATATTACCAAATCCCCATCCCCCGTGTATCCTTTCATAACTTCCTCTCATTCTTCCCACGTGCCCATTAAAATCACCTCCAATTATCACTTCCTCATGCACAGGGACAGTCATCAAAACTGTATCAAAATCCTCCCAAAACTTCTCCTTTACCCTTTCTTCACAACCTACCTGTGGAGCATACACACTAATTACATTCAAGACAACATTTTGCAACATAACTTTCACAACTATTAATCTGTCATTAATCCTTTTTACATCCATCACAGTTTCTTTTAAATGACTATCTAATACTATTCCCACGCCATTCCTTTTTCCGTCACTTCCACAATAATAAAACTTGTATCCCTCACCAATTTCTCTCGCTTTTGTACCCTTCCACTTAGTTTCTTGCAAACACGCTACATTTATTCTTCTTCTTTTCAACACACCCGCTAACTCTCTGGCCCTTCCAGTCATTGTCCCAACATTCCAGCTAGCATACCTCAATCTTACTTCCCGAGCTTGCTTCTTACGTTGCACCCGCCCGGGGTGGTGCAACAACCCTTGTCCATTTCCCGCGGGGGCCGGGTGCTGCCTCTGCGCGTCGCCTGCGGGGTACGCCCTAGCTCTATCGCGCATATCATTTTCTCCTAACATGTTGCTTAAGGTTTTGGCTTAGGTTTTATAGTCGGCCGCCTACCAGACACTAACCCTCCTTGGGAATGCTTTCGTTGGTGGATTACCCGTCACCACTCGGTCGACCCATATTGTGCTGGATAGTTTTGCACGGGGTCGTAAGTTCCCTTAGTCGCCTTTTACGACACCCACGGGATGAGGATGGGATGGTCGAATTCTTTAATTCCGCGACCAAACGGAACTAAATAAAACAGAGAACGGAACTAAACTACTGTATACTAAATACTAATACCATAAATTTGGAAGAAGAAGACATACTGCATCAACTCTAAAATTGGGTTATGGGCAAGAGACCATTACAACTTTAGATGGCCAGTTACATTTATTTTACATCTAGTTTCGAGGCAGTTCGCAACTTCTCACTGGCCAGTAACATAATACATGATATTGATACTCTGTGTAATCCTGGAATAAATGCTTTGAACACCTCCTTTGTTGAGTGCCTTTTGTTATTTTTAGAATACCTGAAAGAAACTAGTTTTTCAAGACTAGGACGGAAATCAAAATAAACAACCGTATCTAGAATGATATAAATACTAGCAGATTTTTCATTAGATATGCGTGTTTTATATTTTTTTATCTAATATGATAGGTGTTCTTTGTTTATATTCGAAACTGGTTTCTATTAGTGACCTTGTTATGTTATTATTGGAATACACAGTTACTTAATTTAATATTTCAAGTTTAAGGACATATTTTGTAGAACAGTCAGGATATATTCTAGAATAGAGTTGGATGCCATATGTCCAAATCGGTTTCAGGATACACTTGTAAATGAGGACTTTATTTTCCAAGCTTAGCCTTGACTGTCTGCCTATCTCCAAACTTTCTATTTGTTTGTTCTCTTTTGGCCTTTATATGGGCTCGCCAAGTGAGTCTCCTATCCAGGTGCATGCCTAAGTACTTTACTGTCGTGTCTGTTGGCAAGACAACACCATCTAGTGTTACTGGTGAACAGTCCCCTCTCTTTAGTGTGAATGTTATGTGGACCGATTTTGCAGGGCTTGCTCGGATTCTCCACTTCTTTAGCCACAGTACAATTTCGTCCAGGCATTCTTGCAGTTTTACGGATGCTGTGTTTGGATCCCTACTACAGGAGAGGACTGCCCCCGTCGGGGCTGCGGGTTGTTCGCAAGAGATACCGCGGCCTCGACATGAAGGGCTAAGAAGGAACATGGGTGGTTTTTACTCAGTAGAAGTCTGACACTCCCTTTCGCTCTGCAGTGTCATCTGCATATGTTGCAGTCACAACTTTATCAGTGATGGGTAGATCAGCGGTGTAAATTGTGTATAGGATGGGACCCAGCACCGAACCTTGGGGCACTCCTGCTTCTATTTGGCAGATTGATGACAGAGAGTCCTCGCATTTGACCTGGAATAATCGGTTTTGCAGACAGGACTTCAATAACATGTACGCAGTATTTGGTAGATGGAGCTTTAGCTTATACAACAGGCCCTTGTGCCACACGCGGTCAAAGGCCTGCTGTACATCAAGAAAGACAGACGAGCAGTATTCTTTTCTCTCCAGTGCTTGCCGTATCGTCTGAGCTACACGGTGTATTTGTTCTGTCATGCAATGATGTGCGCGGAAGCCGAATTGATGGTCCGGTATGACTTTTTGTTCTTTTAGTACCGGGAGAAGGCGTTTCAGGAACAATTTCTCAAAGACTTTCGAAAGCAAGGGGAGAAGACTTATGGGTCTATATGATGTAACCTCTGTGGATGGCTTCCCCGGTTTGGCTATCATGTTTATGATGGATATTTTAAATGTTGTAGTCTCAGTATAGCATTAAAAAGGATTGTCAGCAGAACAATGCCTTTTCTTGGCAGTTGTTTAAGAACTTCTGCCGTTATTAGATCAAATCCTGGTTTTAAATGCATGATAGTTTCTTTTACTTCCATCGTTGTCACTAGTCTCAATAGTGGAGACAGTTGTTGATCGCTGTTCAAGAATTCATCAATGTCCTGCTCGGTGTGTGTATTATCAGGTTCATTGAGTTTGAATACATTCTTAAGGTAATTGGCAAATAACTCGGCTTTTTCTTGAGGTTTTAGTGACCAGTTTCCGTTAGCTTGTCTTAGTGGATGCATGTGTTCTTTTGGCCTTTTCAATGAGCTGGTCATTTTCCAAAGTGTATAATCCTCTGCTTTGAATGGCGATAGATTCTTGAGTTTGTCTTGGAGGGTATTGTTCTGTATTCCAAAAATTACGTCATAAAAATAAGAAAATATTTCACTTTAAACCACAAGCTGGTGTTTTGTCCACGCACAGCTGTAAAGATAAGGCTTCTAATCAGGCAATGGTATAATGCGTCATGTGTGTTAAACCATCACTCACCTAATCTAGCAAATAAAGTAAAAAAGTAGTACACAAATATTAATACCGGGTACTGATAAGCTTGGTTAAATATTATATTATTAAAAAGATAAATATTAGGTATGTATGACTATTCGATAGTGTTTATTAAGTAATATAGATAGTAAAATGTACAAACACCTGTATAACTCGAGCACCTATCTGCGAAATGCATGCAATAAAGCACTCTGTTACAAACTAAGGTTAAATAATACAGAAGGTTTTGTACTGAATTAATTATTTGACTTGTCATCAGAAAGTACAAAAAATCTTGAGTCAATTTCAACACATTAAGAACGCCCAGGTACTCGAAACATTTATAAGTTTGAGGGCAAACAAAAGGCAAACGAAAAGGTAAATATTTTTTACGAATTAAATTAATGATATTTTTATTTTAAATTATTCATATTTTTATCGGCAATACATAAGATACCAACCAGACTTAATGTCCACGTAAACAACAACCTTTATTCTTATTTACTTAGTATAAATATCTCAAAACAAACAAAGGAACAACTGTGTCAAAAAAAGAAACAGTACCTATTGTATCAGTTCTGTTTTTTCATAATCTTCATTTTGTACAATCTTTCATATGAGCTGACGTCATTATCACTCGTCAAAAGTGTCTGAAGATATCCTGTGCCTGTCAGAGTATATTTTTAAAATCATTTATTTTTATTTGGACACTCTTTGTCATCAATTGCTTACTCATTTTTATTTTTACAGTCTTGTAAATATTTAAATGAAGCTTTGCGATGTTTAATATTCTCAACTTAGCGCATATATTTACATGGAACAACCAGTATTTTATATGAAGCGACTGGCTATTTGACCTCCACAACCCAGCACAGCACTGTCAGCACTGACAGAATATGATACTCTTTGGTAAGACTGTCTGTGATTTTTTTGTTGGATTGTGGGAAATCATTAAACGACTCCTCCCGCTCTGGGCAGAGCGGTAGGGCGTGTCAGACTTCTATTCACTAAAAACCACCATGTTCCTTCTTAGCCCTTTGTGTCGAGGCCGCGGTATCTCTTTCGAACAATCCGCGGCCCAAGTTTCGTGCCCCTGATTTTTGTAGAGACGGCAGAATATCAAGCTGGGCAGCTTGATATTCTGCAACTGTCAAATTTTCCCAATCTTTCTTGAACCTAATGCGTAAGCGATAAAGTTGAAAATCTAAAGAGAATTTTGACAGACTGTAGTAGCTGGATGTGCTGCCAATCTGTCTGTACTATCAACTACTATCAAATCAACAACCGATTTATTCAAGTAGGCTATAATTATAGTACCCATTACACTTAACATTCCCCAGTCTTCACAAACAATCACCCCACTCCAGTTCGAAGTACCTGTGGAAAGGAAAATCATACAATATTTTACACTGCAGATAAGGAATGACGCTATGCGATACTAACTAGCCATTTTTAATCGTTTGATTAGATTATTTTATGTTTATTCTTATTTAATCATTATTATCTATCACGGGTTAAACTTCATAATGAGACACTAACATGAGGATGTTAATTTGAAGTTTTATTTCATAGAAGTAGTTTAATTGTTGTTTCTATTTGGTCTAGTGATCACCCGCGTGACTACTGAACTTGAGGTCCTGGGTTAAGTTCCCAGGTCAGCAAAGTTTTATTCAGTTTTTCCTTCAGGAATTTCTCAGTAGCAGCCACGCGTCTTGTGTCCGTTTGATGGTAATGGGCTCGCCCTCTATCACAAGGGATTTAAACACCTTGCGAAATATTGGACCTCTGTTTAACCTGTCGGGGATAACAGGCGTGATGTTATGCCAAGATTTCTAATAACGAATAAGTTAATGTTCGGTTCGGAAACCAATACAGACAGATAGCGAAGCGTCTGTAGACATCGGACACTAACAGATGCTTTAGCACGTTAGTTACCTGTCACAGTCCGGTGTCTCATCGGCAAATTGTCCGTTCCCGATTAACGGACGGAACCTTTAGATATTCCTGGAATCGATCAATAAAGGCAGCCTATAAATCTATGTCTAGCAGTACGTGGTGACCAATCAATCTAAAAAAACCAGTTTATGCGAATCACTCATGGCACGGGAAATCTGTACAAAGAGAGGCCATGTTATACTGCAAAAGTATAGCTTGATGAGTCGCCGTGTCTACCTAGACCTGCAATACTTTAAACTTAGACCTCTCCCTAATTGCGTCAAAACACCCAAGCCGGCCCGGCCTTGCTTGAATGTTGACCTTAATGCTATCAAAGAGTGAAAATCCCAGAACGACGACATCTAGACCGCGTTTCACAAATCCCTGGAACACGACCGCTTGAGCTTCAAGATCTCTTGATTATGTGTGTCAAGGATGAAGCTGTTTATTTATATATAAGGAACCCTTAGCAATATAAACATGGAGTTTCTTGCCGGTTCTTCTTCATAGGAAACGACCAAACCGAACCATGCACTTTTTCGCGACGTTTTATAAGTGTCCATATAGGCCTATGTGAAAATTAATCTATTTTGATTTTTAAACATGAGTCAGATTTGAGAGAGATTTGCAAAACAGAATCTACGACGCAGCATTTTGTAGATCAGATAAGATCGTAAATCAAAACAATGCTGATTGATATCTGGCTGGCTCATTTTTATATTCGCATCTCAAAGCCATGTAAAGAAGCTGTCTCCAATTAACTCGTGATGTTAACCCTTATGAATACGATGCTGAACACCTGATGGCTTGTATTCACGCCAATGACCTTGTGCATTTTGGCGGAGCTAACTACCCCTCTCGGTCGTAGACACGGACTTTAAACGGACGCATTTTTAATTTATTATAATTAAAATTATACATGTTTTTAAAAAGTAACAAAACCAAATCATTTTCCTTTGTATTGCAAAGCATGATGACTTCCAATGAAAAAACTTTTTTTTTGGAGGGCGCTTTGGGCAGAGAGCGGTAGGGAGTGTCTGACTTCTACTGACTAAAAATCACCCATGTTCCTTCTTAGCCCTTTGTGCCGAGGCCGCGGTATCTCTTTTGGACAACCCGCACCCCGACAGGAATGAAAACAACTTGAAGGTAACTTGCCACGTTCGAACTGCCGCATACCAATACCTAATACAATACGACTTTCTCTCGTACAATGACATGTGTAGAAATACGATTTGGTTCGCAATAACTATCGCTCTTCACAAAAACTCGACGCGAAAGTTGTTCGGATTGCTTGATAACACGTCGAGGCTTTAATATGGATTGATTTTATACACTTGTACTGGAGGTATTTGATGGCCAACCTGTATGTAAATATAATTAAAACCTTTCACTCCTAAATCCTACTCGTCTGCTGAGGATTTGATGACTTGTAATGCATAAGGTCTTGTGTCAAATGGTCAAGCCAGGTCATCCTGACAAGGCTGTCTTGATATCAATAAAATACCTAACCAAAATACTTGTATCGGTGAATCGGCAAGTGAAATGTAGCACCATAAACCCTGCACTGAAAATTAAGCCAGATTCCCGTTCTGAAGATCAGAAAGCAAATGCTCCATGGGCCAGAAAAGACCTTTGGTCAATTTGTCACCACAGGATTTTACTTAGATAGGTAATTCTAACCGCTTGTGTAGATTAAAAGATTCGCTAGCCCTAGTTCTCAGTTAGCAGGACTCGAAACAAAATTCAGCCGTGACAAGCCATGCACAATAAGGTCAAAGATTCCTACAGTGCAATCAACCAGAACCCTACAACTGAGACTAGCTTGTATTGTATTGCTACTGTCTGTACATGGAGTGTTCTCGATTGCATGATGTTAATCAATAAGTATAGGCCATTATTGAACTGTGAGAGCGAAATCTGCGTGAGATTTTAAAACAAAAACTTGAGAAAGTGTTTTACGCTGGTATCGATAAAGAATTAAATAAAACACGAGTAGTATCAAATGACTCGATGACATCGAAATATCTGAAAGTCATGGTGTTATTGATATAAAATTGGTGAAAGAAGTTTGGCGCAGCGCCAAAGTTTACAAGATACTTTCCGAAGTGATACCGACCAAAGTGAATAGCGTCTTCGAGTTTTTCTTTTTCATTTCACATGTTTTATCTATTGACACTATGCTTTGTTCTAAATGAATAGCGAAAAAAAGCAATTTCATTGACTTTTTTAAAAGCCATTCACTTGTACTTTGGTACATTCACGGCAAATTCGTCGACCCTCGAGCATTCATTAAGCAAGGTTGAATTGTTGTAAAGCAATTTGCTTACGCACGCTAAAAATCAATACTTACTGCCAAGTTAATTAAACATATAGGCAACGTAAGGTAATTAGTCACCAGACTTGGGTTCTAAATGCTCTAACAGTTTCATAATTAGTTGAACTGAAAGAACCGCTTTTGGACAAACTATACAGTACAGATCTTAAAAATAACCAACAATAAATTATTGGTGTTACGTACACCTCTACCCACGCTCTCCCTATTCCCCACCTAAGGGCCAAAAGTAATTTTATTCGGCTGGAAGCTGGAACAACGGAGCGGTCTAAAAATAAAACAAAACCAAACGCAGACAATAAAAACATCCTCGCTACTGTAGACAGTAGACACGCAACGAGTCCAAAAGAATAAAAATATACTCCTAGCTTCAACGAAGCACGTGTTGTGTGATTCTGAAGAGAAAACTTTCCATTCCCAGTTCCCACATTCCAGGATGGCGTCACAGAAGCGAAGCACATCGTCAATATCATCTGCACTGCATTAATATTCAAACAAGCACACCACCATATAAAGCAATATCCAGCTCGGTGTCTCGCATTGTGAATTCAATGTCAACCCCATTCATGGGTTGACCGCTTATTAATCTGGCCGTGACGTATCCGGCGTACGTCATCCCGCTCAACGCTCAATATTTTATTGTACGGGATTACGGTTATCGAGTTCCGACTACGTCAGAATATCATACTGGGAGACAATGCCCTGAAGTGTACTGAGATCTAAACATTCATAGTAATAAGCTTAAGTGGTTTTAAAATGAATTAAAAGCTAACTAACCTTGCCTAGTTAGTAGCAAGGCCTGCTAGTTTAGATGCTAGGACTAACAACTATTTTTGATATGCCTCAATATCAATGTTATTGTGAAACCACGCATGATTGCAATATTATATCTATCAAACACCTTGAAAACTGAGTAACAGTGAAGCGTTTTCTAGATTTCCTACATGTGAAGCCAGACTACTTACATAAGTGATGTACAATGTGATAATGCTCTAACAGTCACATTCTTACCACTCAAGTGTTAATTAAGTAAACAAAAGCGTAGTCAGGACCGCCAGATTGCTTCATTTGGGAAATATATCGCTTTCAGTTTGAGTAATTAGTAAAACTGACCTCCATATTTCCTCCTTTATTGCTTTGTTTTTGTTTTTTTTCTTCAAGGAAGACTTTGCCGGTTCATTTCCTCATATTTAGATACGTTCAAACGAATACAAACGTGAGTCATTGCTAGATCTCAGTCGGCCTTGTTAAAATCGTTCTCTTATCTACAGCGTGATATGTGTCATTAGAATGCCAAGTTATCGTTCAACTGCGGATAAAAACCTCAAATATGTTAGCGGTGCATACAATGCAAGGGCTTATTTCTGTTGAAACAGCTTTATCGTTTCAAAACATGCACGCATCATGTTTACATTTATATGTCTGCCAACCGTTTTCAATGCTTCCTTATCAGGTGGTATGAATAAGTGTAACAAAAACAACGATAGACACGGAGACGTGATACCTACACCAATATTAGCCAAGATCTACTTTTATGGTCAATCACAACTCCTAATGTATGTAGGTGTCGTTTAGTGTAGGATGTTAAATTGCGAACATATCAGAAACATGTCATATCTTAATTTGAAACTTATTCTGGAGCTGACCTCTGACTGTAAAAAGTTCAAAGCCGTTGCTGTTTTTGTCGAACCATCTCTAAACAATGCAACGATGACTGGTGATGTTGAAGGTATAAGTAGTCGAACATTCTCGTAATTGTGTAATGGCACTTCCAATAATGTGTGACTTGTTACTGCGTAGATCGTAGGTAAGGTATAAGAATAAATCACGGTACATAATTCGCCTACAAACAATCCGTACGCTATATTAGGTTTGATCTGAGATGCGATAAGTAAACATTAGTGACCGTTTACCTGTTCGATTAAGTATTCTAATTAGATTTGTTGTTCGATATCGTCACAATAATCATCGTCAGATGTAAACACAAGAGAGACCAGTTCACCAAGACCTTCGTCCTCGTCTTGTTGACTTCTAAACAAAGCGCCTTAAGCCATATCATGTGTTTACTCAAGAACACAATTACATTGACGATCAGATCTGGCAATTTAAATCTATTTAAAATCCTACGTGGGTGGTGGTACGTGTTATGATGATGTTTCTGGACTTAAATACGCTCATGATGATGTTTCTGGACTTAATTCGTCATTTTACGCGCTGGCAAGTCTCGCTGTAAACACTGTTTTTGTCCAATAAATAACGGAATATTATTTGACTTGTGTTTTTGTGTGCATGTATGTGGTTGACGCAGTTGGCTTGTTGGCAAGCCAAGATCTATTGATTCACATTCAAGTCCAACGAGGACTATTTCGTGGCATTGTCGTACGTAGGCACTCCATTTGCAAAACAGTTTGGATTTGAAAAACTTCTTTTGTTGCAGGGTAGGGAAGCCGGGATGGTGATGGAAGCGGACCCAATTGCTGGCAAACGTACTGATGGTAAATATGAACACGATCCTTCTTCAATAATTTTGGCGGCACGTCGATTTAGAAGTTTATTGAATTTCTGAATACATAACAAACTGAGGTCTGTAATTGAATTATGTCGAGGTCTTTGACTGCCAGAAAGTAATTTATGGAGCACTTACTGCAATAACGCTAGAACTATTCAGAATTCGTAGCTTAGTTGTAGGCGTGTTCATTTACATATTTTTACCACAAATATGTAAATGCTTGGTTTATTTCGTGATTTTCTTTTCGACGCGTTTGAATTTTACCAAATCTTATATAGAGTCGGGTTGCTGAAATCTTAAATATGCTATTGCTGACTCGACTTGCCGTTTTTAGTCGTTGACCGTGTTATAGCCCCCAATATCATGTTGTGCTATGATTTATTGTGTTATCTCGTATATCTATGTGTACGGTGATTAATAACTCGTGTTAGGCGCGTCATGTCCCGTTTGACGTCTATCGTCCTATTTCCTTGCCTCCCGTTTTCTACTTTCGCTCACAAAGTCGTTGGCCCAAATTTTGTCTGCTTGACGCCTCGCTATAAATACTGGACACGTTCCTGTTTTATCTCAATGTCTGACTTAAGTTATAAACACGCATTTTTGACGCATTATATGAATCATGTTTGTTTATGACCACAAAACTAGATTATCAATATCACTGGTATTGGCTGACGCGGCTGTTCGATCGTTATCAATTCAATTACGACCGTCGTTGAACGTATTTCCTAGATTTATTATTAGAATGACATTTGATAAGCCTCTTTTTTCGCGTGCGGAACGTGTCGATACAATCTATTTCTGATTTCTCTAAACCTGTAGCAATATTTATAAACTATGTCAAGTTGTTTTGATTCGGGTGACTTATCTTAATATTCTGTTTTCTTTTTACGAATACATACTTTTGGAGGGAGTTCACTCACCTATCGGTATTGGATAATTGAGAAGTTTGATTTTAAGTATCTGCAGTTTTTTATAGTAATTTCGGCGTCTTTGGCTTTATTCGGCCACCAGGCCTTTGTACGTGACCTAGCTTTAGTTAAAACCCCACGAACCAATTAAGCTTGCCGGCTATCATCTGCCTAGCCTTTTACCGAGGCTATAAACCCATAAAATTCTGTTGGCATCACCTAATTTGCGAGAACGGAAACTAAATTGTCGAGACACAAATCAGAGCCAGCCATAACGCTTCTTTGATCTTTCATCGTGATTTGTAGCGAACGTGGCCATGGCTGGCTCCTTGAAAACTTCTGTGCAATGTCTTGGTCTTCCTGTGATCAGTTCACTGCATCATTATTTATAGCTTCTTAAATAAACTGTTTGTTGTCGACATTCAGAAATGTTAAAGACTGCAAGTCAATATCAACCTTGTTAGTTTACGTTAATTTCAACGCACTGTCGCCACTCCATTGCTTTCTTTCAATGCTCATTCTTTTATATGACTGCCCTTGATTATTGATCTCTCCTTATCGTTCAGTCATCATATCACAGATGTGTACAATAAGTATTGTATTTCTCTTGTAAGATTTGCTACAGATTTTTTAGTCAAAGGTTTGCCAGACACCCAGTCTGGCAAACTTGTGTTGTTCATCAATCCAACGTCGTGGTTATAATCTACTTTCCTCAATGATTAAACAGCTTCCAACCACAACACGCATCAATAACGAGCAAAATAGCCAAAACAGAAAAAGTTAAAAGTGCAAATTACATTTTAAATTGAAACAAAGATTCAATGTAGCGTAACGTTTATCCGACGACTTTGAATGGCAGCCATTATTCAGATTGGCCATTGATGTTGTCAATCGAATCGTACGGTCTTTCTCCGTCGCGTCCATTGTGTTTGATTTTTATTTGAACATCGAAAACATCGCGGTACGGGGCGCCAGTGATAAATCAATTTAAGTTTTGTTGATTTTTTTCCTTTTGGGGTGATTACCATTGGTTTACATCATACTGCCATCGAGCAGTAATCGTTCGGAGTACTTATCGGAGATGTATACGTATTTCTCATTGTCATCTCTCTTCATCGCTCGTAGCTAAATCATTATAGCTGCACGCAGCGATCTTCAAGATAAAGCCGTACTTACCGAGGTTCGTCTGTGGATGGTTGACTATTACATACTTTGGTTTTCTTCGTGTTTCGTAAAGCCGTTTGGTCCCCTTTGGCTGTCATTTATAGATTTAACAGTCGTAACGAGTAGTCAGAAGCCGAAACCCTAACATCCAGTCTTACCAAGAGGTAAGTTACCCAATTACTGGGTTGTGAAGGTCAGATAGGCAGTCGCTTCATGTAAAATACTGGTACTCAGCTGCATCCGGTTAGACTGGAAGCCGACCCCAACATAGTTTGGGTAATAGGCTAGGCAGATGACGATCTCTCTCTATCTAAAATGATTAGGTGCTCAGCTAAAGAATCAACAATCAGCAAACCACACCAGTGCCAGTTATGGACTTTTCCAAAAACGTCTGAATCCGACGCTCCGTTAAAGTTAATTTATTCTAAAAATATTTTTATAACTTCTTAAATGTATTTACTATCCGGATTATCATGTCTGCTATGATAATCCGATATAGGTAGGTACCTCTGTACTTCGTGCTTAAAGTGTGAATAATATTGTGATCAATAATATTTTCGGTAGGATGTGGCCTTTTTTTTTTGGGTATTGGGAAATCATCAAATAACCCCCTCCCGCTCTTTGGCAGAGTGGAAGGGAGTGTTAGACTTCTACTGACTAAAAACCACCCATGTTCTTTCTTAGCCCTTGTCCCGAGGCCGCGGTATCTGTTTCGAACAACCCGCAGCCCCGACGGGGCAGGATGTGGCCTCAATCATAAAAATGTTTCGGATATAAAGTTTCCAAATACTGCAGTCCATAATGTCTCCAGTTGAAGGACTGTCCTCAATCAAGCGTATAAAGTCGTACCCAATCCATTGTTCGTGACACACTTCCCTTCAGGAAATTGAAATAGTCGTCATTGCGATACATTTTACGTGACTTATTTGACTTTGGTGATAGTTATCCTCAAAACAAATGATTAAAATGACCATAAATGGCGATATCCTGGGTTTCTTTCTCTATTATAAATTCTTGGGTTTTTAAATCGATGGTATTTTCCGTTCCAGTTTAACAAATATTTAGTATTTAATGTTTAGTGCTCAGTGTTCAATCAGTCACAGTCACAGCATTGTGTGTTTGAGTGTCGACTCGTACCTATTGTCAAACAAACTTCCTAATCGCCACCTAGTTTTACAATAGGTCAATGTTAAATTATATTAGGCGTTTAAGAAGCTTAAGTAGTGACAACCATCAGAGTGACTAACGAGACAAGTATGCATGTTTAAGTTAATTGCATAAGTTAAGCTCAGTTTAGTCTCGATTTAGCTCATGTTTGCCATATCGAAACTCGGGCATTCTCAAAATAATCCCACGTATATAAACGTAGATGCAAATGCTAAGATTCATAATATGAATCAGTGTGTATGTTATAAATAGTCGTACGTAATACTGAATGCGTTATATTATCACGAATTGTCTCTTTCAGAGAGAGTGCACGGCGCATCTTTGAAGGCGAGAGCAGGCGGTGACGTCATTTCTCCGGAGCGCTCTGTCGGCACCCTCGATCTCAACATGTCGTTCACAGCTCCTTCAAACCTGGTACTCACACCTGCACCTGAATGTAAGTTCATAAGAATTATTTATTGAGGTCAATTTAACTTCTTAGGCCCATTTGCCGCCAAAGCGAAGACGAGTGGAGCGGAGAGAAGACTACCATGACTTATCCATTCACTTTGAAATCCACATTGAGGTCTTCCTGTTTGGGCGAATTTTTTAAGTCTGCGCATCGCTCTCGGATGGTCGCTTTGGTGAAAACTGTTCCTTGAAGTAGTTTAGATACCGCTTAAGCCTCCTGCATTAATTACCTGGAATGATCTAAAAAGGCACAAGTCTCGTGATCTCGTTGTTGTGGCGATGCTTGGGCGAGACTATGCTGTGGACGTCTTTCTGCTTTACTATAACAAAATTGGTATCTGATCTGATTGCCGGTATGTTTATTTAAATTCAAACTTTTAAAGTATTCTCATCAACACAATCCTCTAAACTTTATTTTTCTATCAGGTCGCAAGCTATCCCGAGGCATCTCCCGTGCGACAGACAACGAGGGTCTCGTGTGGGCTTTACGCAACAATACAGAACCAGAACCAAACACAATCAACTCCGATCACATACTACTGCTTCCAGACATTTCTGTCTACCCACCTGATTTTAGGTAAGCATTTAATGTTGGTAATTTAAAATACTGCGAACAGACTAAGGTCGGACTACTTAATCTGGTACTAAAAGTGGATTGCCTTTTAGATATTTTCGACACAAGGCCAAAGTGGTATGTTCAAGAAAAACATGTCATGACAGCTCATCACTGACAGCCTAAAATTAGGAGCACTCTGCATGCTTTTGTTTTGATTACTAAATGGATTTCCGCAAACCGATGTTCGATTTGATTTATCGTTCGGTTATTTACAAATCCAAACTCATCATTTGGTGAATGTTAGCATAAAAATATGGGGCTGACTTGCTAGACAGAAAAATGAAATGATGACAAGCGTGTGGCCGGTTCGTTACTCTTGGCATTTTGCTCTTTTTTGGATTGATGCCCTTTAAATTAGTCACGAATGACAAATATAGTGGACCGTATACGTGAACATGGACGATGTTGGTGCGTACGTACGTTCGGCAGCTAGCCAACATTCATTATCGTTGCACACGCAATCAGACCGTTTGTTGCCGTTGAACTTTCTGTTATTGTTTACCGTACTTTAACCTTTTCGTGTTTCGGACACATGAATTCGACATTGGCCACATTGATTTGGCATAGGTGGAACTCTGGCAATGTACTCGTATAAAAGGAAATACCAGGCTTATCATGGTTATCGTCAAGGAAAAGCCAACATCCGATTACAATCAGTAAAAAATAATGAGTTAAAATTCCGTATTAAATTAGGAATGGGCTATAATCCTAATTAAATTATTACTGTAGCAAATACAGTTTTAATGGTTTAGTTAGTCAATGCCTTAGTTTTACACTGGGCTCGCGTGGTAGATTATAGCCCATACCCCCTTATAGACAGGAGGCCTGTGTCCCAACAGTGGGAACATTATACCTAGATGATGATGAAGTTTTAGACCGAATACAAAACATAAGGTTTCCGAAATTAAAGCTAAAATCCGTTTACCTTTTCCAGGACATTCTTAGAAAAGGACCTCCTAGAGACAGCCACGCTAGTAACTCTAGAGTCCGCCAACATACTGAACTGGTGGCGCCACGGTCGCGTGCCGGGCGCTCCCCGTCTCTTGCCACTTGCCACCTCGGGCGATGGCAACTGTCTGCCTCATGCTGCTTCATTGGCGGCGTATGGCTTCCATGATAGACTGCTTGCGTTGAGGACTAAGGTTCAGGCGCTGTTATCTGGAGAAGGCGGCGAAGTACTTACTAGTAAGTATTTTTTACTCATAATCCTGGAAGTTTTTAGGCTAAGTGGAGCGGCCATCTTTGATGGATGCGTGATAAAGTAAGGATAAGGAGAAACCGAAGACCCCACGCAGTGACGTGAAAAAGAGCCAGCAAAGGTTTACTAAAGTCTGATATGACCCACAAACATTTTTGAAATGTTTTCTTATTCTTCTTCTCGTATCTATGTTACTTCCATATAACAAGGTTTGGGTCCAGAGCCGCTATTCAGGTCGTCAAAGGTAAAGGTAAAATACCACCTGGAGCATTAGCCCTATCTGCAGTACTGTTCCGGATCAAACAATTTTGATCCGGAGCGCCGCACTCGCACTCGGTGTTAGAAGAACCAATAATACCCTACTTTGCTAGATTATGTTTGTCTATTTAGCGCGTTCCGAATAGACCACTAGTTCACTGTCGGGAGCCAGGTGTTCTTAGGGCTTTCAAGAATTCGTGAAGAACGTTTTCAAGATCCATTAATACTGTAGAACCCCGCTGCCATCTCTGTGATATCTCGGTCTAGTCTACCAACCCATAAAAATACTCGTAATAAACAAATCCCCCCTTTCCAGACGCAATAAAGCGCCGCTGGCGTTGGTCAGAGAGCATATCCCTCCGCTCCGCCGGATTAACACCTTCGGAAGCCGAGTGGGAGCACGAGTGGGCGCAGTCCGTGACGGCGGCGTCACCGGAACCGGCGCGCGCTACGCCACAGGCAGCGCCGCACTACGCCGCGTTGGAACATCTGCATGTGTTCGCGTTGGCACATGTTATGAGGAGGCCGGTTATTGTGTTCGCTGATGTGGCTTTGAGGGTGAGTTTATTTCCGTCGGGGCTGCGGGTTGTTCGAAAGAGATACCGCGGCCTCGGCACAAAGGGCTAAGAAGGAACATGGGTGGTTTTTTGGTCAGAAGTCTGACACTCCCTACCGCTCCCGCTCAGAGTGGGAGGAGTCATTTGAAGATTTCCCACCATCACAAAAAAAAATAGCTTTTTTTTTATATAGGTTACATATCAACATACCTGTCACCCCCGAATGGAGTAGAGGTGTATTAGTACACCTATATCTCGTTAGTAATGTTGAGTCCTATGTAAAATTAAGTGTTCCGATTTTTTTAAGACTGTAACGGTTATTGAAAAATACATAGGAGAGAACTTATTTTCCTCTGAAAGACTTGGATGCCTTCGGTTGGAATCGTTACCATGTAAATAAAGATAAACTATTTCAGTATGAAGTGCAATAAAGTAAAAGGTTGACTCATTGAAAATGCGTATCGCATTAAGTCCGCCTCTGCACTGTGTTCATAAAGTGTCAAATAAATAAATACATTATCAAATTATAATTGTATATCTCTGCACTTGCAGGACTTCCGAGGCGACCCAATAGCCCCCATCCCTTTCGGCGGCGTCTACTTACCCCTTGAACTGTCCCCGGAAGCGTGCAGCAAAACGCCCATCCTTCTGGCGTATGATGCGGGACACTTCTCCGCACTAGTACCTTGCGAGCCACTGCCAACAGATGGCGCTAGAGTACCGCTTGAAGACCATGCAGGGAACCCTATGCCTATTAGGTAAGCTCGAAGACAGTTACTGAATGAATGAATGAATGAATGAATGAATGAATGAATGAATGATGATGATGATGATTATTTGGTATTTGGAGGTAAGGCAGTCGAGCCATGAGCTGTGGGCCATAATAGCCACTTTCTGGAGCCCTGACACAGCTAGGTGTCGTGGCAGACCTCGCTTAAGATGGCAGTACGATCTGGACAAGAATAGCGATCAGAGGTCCGCATTGGCTTTGGATCGATACACCTGGAAGTCACGGGGGGGGGGGGGGGCTTTGCCCAGTTGTGGGATGATGCGGGTTTACAGTATCAGAATTAGCATCAGTCTAACCATCTGACGATAAGCTGGCATCTCCAGCTTCAGTACTAGATGCATCTCAGATGCCTTCCCAGATAAAAATTTTAAGTATCTCGTGGGCTTGTGATCAAATCGGCCCCATACCCTTTCGTTGTGCGAACTTACCACTCGAGGTAGCTCAAACAAAGAACCAACTTAACAGAAATACTAATTAAACTTTTCAGATTCAACGTAGACCCCGGCGATGACTTCCGCTGGGACATCGAACCCGACCAGAAGACCATAAACAACATTCTACCGGACGAATACCAACGATCCTCCATGCTGGCAGCTTACTTAGACCTCGAGCCGATCGAATGCATCTCCCTAAGCCAACCACCCGAAGAGTTACGAAGATCACTCGATGCCCTTTCTACAAAAAGTTCCAAGCAAATGAATTCAGTAGCCAAACAATTCGGAAGTATTGGCAGGTCTATGAGTAGCAAGATTAAAAAGAATTTTGGGTCTATGGCTAAGTTAGCTGGGAAGAGCAGTGGGAGTCATAGCAATCCTGAAGAGAGTTTGATGAGGACGCAGTCGACCTGTGAAGTATTGTGTTGTCGAGTGTTAGCGGCTAGGGCGCCTGTGCAGGAGGAGATGGTCAAGAATTATCTTAATGAGGCTTGGATTGGGTAAGTTTTAGTTAATTTTCATTGTCGACTCTTGTTCCTGCCCTTGTCCCATATTGCTTGTCGTCAGCATAACATTCTTTGTCTGTCAGGGTCGCCCGTCAGGCGACTGCTGTCATTTATCCCATTTTCTTTCATATCCTTCCTCACACAATCCATTCATCTTTTCTTTAGGCAAATGCCCCCATAACAAGTGTACACTTTGTCTTTGTTGCTTATTCTGGCCAAACTTTAAGGAGGTTATCTAAGCAACCATTGTCTCATTAGAGAATTAAAAACAACGGTCTTTATGTATCAACTGCTAAACGAAGTTAGCCCATCTGTTGCCGTAACTTTATCATGCGTTTGGAAATGGCATGTTTCATTTTTTTTAGTCATTAAAATTTCCCTATACACTTGCAGGTACACAGCCGAAAAAAATCGCAAAGAACAACCAGTCCAACCTTCCCAACCCCGCTACGGCACAGGCCGGTCTCAGTTCTACGCAGAAGCAGATAGACCCGCGCCTGACTCCGCTCGCGCAGCCACCAGTACATCAACAGGCAAGACTACTCGGGTTCCTGTGGATAGGACCCTGTACCTGAGCCGCTCGACGTTCTATGATGACCGGCCGCCATCGCCGGCCCCGTGCCGCGCTCCACTGTGCATGTACTACGGCAGCGCCGCCAACGGGGACTATTGCTCCCGATGCTCACGCCTCCAGTGACATGTTTTCAAAACTCTTAGGTTAGTCCCGCCCCTGAAGCTCTATGTTTTATCAAGTTTAAAAAAAAAGTTGATTCAAACATTTCTCTATGTCGTCTTTTCTGAACTTGAAAGTACGAACTTTTAAAATAGGAATTTTGTTTTTTTTTATTTTGACTACTATCGTCTCTCATACTAACGATGTTAGGTTATGTTAAGCGTTAAAATCGTTCGAATTAGGCTTATTACTTTAATAATTATTAAAAAAGTAATAATATCGTTTGCGTGGGTGATATTTTTTTTATTGTTACTTAGATTTAGTAAGTCACCTTTGTGTTTGCCCCACCATTAATAATAATGCATAATAAGTAAGTAAGCACAGATAATATCTGTGATTTAATAATTGTATCATAATTATTACTGTCATACCAGGATAACCAACCATAGGCGTATAAAGGTGTTTTCTTAATATAACTGTAAGATTATGACTTTATGACCAATGAATGTTGATTTTCATACCAAATAAGGGTAAAACAATATCCCAGAAATGACTAATCACTATTTTCTTCTTCATAAATTTTAATGCGCCTGTGGTCTGAATGATCTATACGACTGTTATTATATTATCATGTGCCAAAAAGTGGCTTCTATACGTATTTTAAAAAAGTATTTGGAGGATATAAATGCCTATGAGTGTAAAAGTAACAAATGTGTTCAAAATTCAGTGCCAGGTTTGAAATGGGAAGTAAATTTTGGACAATACGGCGACATTGACGTGTTTCATACATTTGTTTAAGAAATAAAATGTATTTAAAATTGGACAGTGTATAAAACAGGGTAAAATCTGTTTAGACACCAACAGTGTATACCTTAAAATTATGTTGCCTTTATAAATCGTGTCTTCTCGCATTGGAAAATGTACCATGAGTATTTTTATTGTAAATTGAAGATTATAATTAAATTTAGGGTGTTAGTAATAAATGTTTAAATATATTGGCGGCTAAACTTTTCAGACTAATTTAACTACATAAAAAAGGATAAAAAAAAATATAATACTTAAAAAAGATATAAAACGTTATAAATTATATTTATCATCTGTATTACCATTATAAATGTTTAGGAAGAGTTTATTAGTAAAATAATTATATACACCTACTGAAAGTAGGAACTACTGCAGCTAAAATTCTGACCATAGCCTTGTGGAATTGTGATTTAGAGGTTATGTACAAATAGACACATGTATACCTATTTTTTCATTTAAATCATCCATCTACCTCATTGATGCAGCAATTTAGTGTTAAAACAGAAAACAAAAAACTATGGCTGATTGAACTTCTATGGTGGAAGATAGTGCTTCCAAAAACATTTTGCCAACATTTTTAATACTTTTACAGAAGATATTGAGTACCTAACTTAAAAGTGTTTGTCCCTTTAAATTTTTCAACTTCTATGTTTATTAGGATGAGGATGAGACAAGAAGTTTGTTAGACTCGCTCTTCAGATGAATTTAATATCCTTTCTAATAGGAAATATTTACAAATCCACTTTAGTATCTTAATCAGCCATAATTTCCTGATATATTTTGGAGTCAGGGTAAAAAAATTGGATGCACTAAAATTATAACAATAACTAGAAATGATATCCTCTCCAATATAAAAATAACGAGCTTGGGAGTTCGTCTCCGTCCTTAATTTGCTGGATTAAGAAAAATAAATTAGGCTTTATATTACCACTGCTAAACAGTTTCCTAACCTTTGTAATCAACAGTTCATGTTTTAAATATCTCATCAATGTGCTTTTTGGTGGTGGTGAAATCCCAGCCTTTAAAATAAAATTTTTGATCTTCTAGTCCCATATGAATACTTAGTTTTAATGTGATAGTAATAAGTTCAGTAATATAATCAATTACTGATGTTTTAAAAACGATTAGAAAATCAGTTGCATTGTGTGATCATGTTGTTTATGTTTTTCACTCTTATTGTTAGTTTCAAACTTCTATCCTACTAATATCTGTTCTAATAACAATAAGTATCTATACCTTTTGTATAGCTTCATAGATCTGTAACAAAATTGTGAGATATCATGACAAATATAATTCTTTCATATTGTAAGTAAAAGTGTACACAATAAATCATGTTGAAATCAGAGGTAACATTATATTTTTTCATATGTTTAACAATATAGAGACAGCATATCATGTTTTGTAGAAATATAAATTGATATTACATATGCAAATTTAATATGACTGTGTTTTATTTAAACCCCCAATGTGATAACAAAGCGCAATAAGTATTGTTTTCACTGCACCAAGCCTCCAGTTCAACCTTAGTTTAGTAACTTTTATTATTTTTTATTTTATTGAAATGTTTATCATTTAAATTACAATATTCTCATTTTAGCAAAACACTCACTCGTACTGAATAGCAATAATATTGTGCATAATAAAACAAAAAACAAGCACATTTTAAATTAAACAAAACTTGGAAGCAGCAAAATAGAATAGTTTGTATAAAATTATATTTTTATAATCATTTTTCAAACTCCTTCATTTTGAAAGGTACCGTGGCCCCAAAATCCACAATTTTCCTTTGTTTTTTATTTTAATGTTACCAGTGGCATTTGCGCCACCAAGACAAACCTAACGACGTATATTTTATTCAAATCTGTTTAGGAATTATGAGGGAACAAAGAAACGGACATACAACAGCTATACATACAGGTCAAACACATAACCCTTCTTTTGGCGTCGCCGTAGTCGGGTAAAAATTAGAGAGAAATCAAACAGTCAACGACCATACAGCCACGTATGGTCGTAACAAACAGTGGAGTAAGTAATGATGGTATGTTTTTTTTATAAGCTACACGATACCATTATAACATGGCCTTGCTTTGTATAGATTACCCGTACAATAGGAGATACGCATAAACTGGTTTTGTAAAGCTATATTCGTCGTCGTGTGTACAAAGAAAAGCCATGTCTGTGGAACATTACTTAAACGAAATATACCTGCCATACCTGCTTAGTTATAACTAGCATCATCATCTGCCTAGCCTTTTTCCAACGATGTTGGGGTCCGCTTCCAGTCTTACCGGATGCAGCTGAATAAATATAAAACTAGCAATTATAATTATTATTTCGTTGTCATGCACTATCAAATTTGCAATTCAACCCGGAAGAAAATGGCAATGATAGTTGGCTCGACTTTGGATGTACAGTTTCAAAAACCAACGAGGGTGCGGTAGCCAACGCTGAATATCGTTCGTTGGCCCTATGTGTACGCAGCATGAGTAAATCGGAATACAACCGAAACGTTTCTCGCAGCTTCATGGATCAATTTGTTTTTATTCACCTAATGTTTTATATTTAATTAATTCTATCAAAAATTCTATGTAGAATCGATATATCGATACGGCAACGAGAATAACCGTCAGGGTGTTTTATTCGTTCAAAAACGATATATTTTTAATTTGGGCGTGGTAACACAATTAGAAGTTTTTTTGGTATTTATTAAATTATTTTACCTTATCTTATATATATCTTATTATATATTTAATACTAATTAGAACACTAAACAAAATGCAATTAAATACAACCAAGCAGTGTTATTTAATTTCAATTGAATAATCTAAATATTAATGCCTCTTCTCTTCTTCATTGTTTGGGACGAAAGGCATAGTGTCAAAATCGCTTTTTCTAGTTCTTGTGGAAGAAAGATGCTTTTCTTTAAAAGACTATAAATTCACACAAAAGATAGAACATTCCTTAAAAAGTGATTCTAAATGATGTCTGGTGGTCTCATAGATAAAGTTTTTATCGGTCTGGACAACGCGCCGGCCGCATTTGATATAAAAGGACGTATTTTGGGACCCGTAAGTTTTGCATCTTAGGACTCGATTTCCACATTTTAAACCGCATAGAAAACAATGTGATCATTATTGTTTCAGAATGGCACTAACTTGGAATATATTCGATCAGAGACTGGTGTAATACCTGTGTTAAAAAGTGATAAATGTGAGCCATTGCATTTGGTTTTGCATCATACAAGATCTGAAGCTTTGGCAGGTGCGAGGTCACTTGCACAGAACTTGATAGAGACTATACGGGCGGAGTTGGCGCAATGGAGTGCGGCGCAGGCGGGGGGTCCGCCGCCTGCGCTGAATGTGCCCCCGCCGACGCTGACGACTAGTGCGGCGACCGCGCCTCCTGCCGTGCCGCCGCCTGTCGTGACGGCGGCGCTTTCGACTCCTCCAACGTTAACGTCCACCGCCATCCCGCCAGTGGTCAGCGCAGCGCCGGCAACGGCTCCCCTCATGACAGTTCGTCAACCCACCATGTTACAACTACTTCAACCGCAGCAGCAGTATGTCTTGAACCAAGAGAATGGGCAGCTAATACCTATAGTACAACCTGGGATGCAAGTTTCCAATGCTAACTTTACATCTCTGCCTCTTGGTCAAACATTGAGCTTACAGCAGCCTAACTTTGGGACGCAGATAGTAGATATATCAAGTATGCAGCCAGTGAATATGACTCCGTTGCGCCTGAGTGGTGTGCCATCATCTATGTCAATGATTTTACCGAATGGGTTATCGTTTCCTCAAGCGAGTCTTTCAACATCTGATAGTACGACTGTAAGTACTGCTACTTCTACTCCTGTAGTTTGTGCTGCTCAAAGTACTAATTCTTGTCAAAAGATCTTGTACAGCACAGACAAAGGGGATAAGGACGTGAAGTATCACATACAGGGGGCTGATACTGTTCAGTGGACAGTGCCGGGCTCGCAGACAATGTTGATACCTTATCAACAGCTGCAAGACTTAGCAGCAGGGCAGCAAGGACTGACCAACTTCCAACCTCAGCAGTTTGTATCTGTAAGTTATTCTATCATTTTACTTGCTTCTGAAAGCATATCAAGGAGTAGTGCCTCAGCTTGAGGCCTGAAATTTTACTAAAATTTATTTCTACCTTACTTTAGCCCGGTTTCCACCAAAACAAAGAGATATTGGTTTTACATTTTACATTTCATTTCTTGTCCCTTGTAATTAACCCTTGCATGTCTCCCCGTCATTCTTGTCATCTCTGTTTTGGTGAAAACCAGGCCTGGGTATGGTTATAATGAATATTTAATAAGTAATGTTATATGTTTACAGATAGCCCCAGCTGGTGGACTACAACAAACATCGTTACCTCTGACATCCAGCCAGTTACAACAGCTACAAGCCACTGGCACTTTCATGCAGCTAAACCAAAAGGTACACAATATTTTGTAATAACTACCACCACAATGCCCGTTATAACTATGTATGTTACTAAGTTAGATATTATTTTTATACTGACTTCATTTGTATGAAATTATTGTAAACATAATTTTAAATGATTTAAATACGGCTAACACATTTTCATAGGATGTCATTGATTTTAAAATAATATATTAAAAAATATTTTTCAATGACAAACAACTTACTTTATAAAAATGTAACAGAATAAAATGTTTTGTAGTTACAAAAATGAAGGATTACTCACTGAAATAAAGCAGCCAAACAGAATTACTTTCTACAAATAAATAATAGATGGTTATTCTAGTTTACAATAAAGAGTAGTATATATGACTAGTCACAGGGCTAAGAATTACATTGATAATGTTTTAAATTTTCCCAACAGCCAATAGTGAGCAGTGGTTCTTTGATAAACATTATATCGACCGGACAAGCGTCTTCGCCACAAATTATCTCTGTGAGCATTACAGTGGTATTTAATACTAGCACATACTAATATTATGATGCTTAACCTCACATGCCTTCGGTGTTTTGGTCTTAGGTTTTATGTTCACAGATTTTTTTATCCATTTCTGTTGTCGTCATCCCAGCTGAAACCTGCATTTTATGTACTTTTTGTTCATTCATTACTTTTGGCGGTTGTTTGTTAGACATATTACTTTTCCATTAATGTTTTAACCTTTTCTGGTGGTGTAGCTATGATAAAGAAACTGTTTTATGTTATACCTTCAGCTTACAACAACATCCCGTTGTATTTAATTCTACCTAATCCCAATGGAAGAATTTATCTAGCTGCACTGCTAACAATTTCATTTGCTTCTTTAATTTTCTTAATTTCTCCCATGTTCTATTTTTTAAACAAATTAATAAAATAACAATTGCTTCTGCCGTTATTAGCGCCCATTAACTCATGTCTCTCAAATTACAAATATGTCAATGGTACATTCGTTTTGCAGAACACTTCGACTCCTTCAAAAAGTGTTGGGCAAGAATCTCGAGGACAAAAGAGGTTGTCTGATGGGACACCAAGCCAGTTGCAGCTAAGACCCATAGCTCCCGCGGTGTAAGTTGCTATAGAATAAGTATAATATTTAGATAAACTAATTTTGATTCTCTTTCAGGATTACTTTTATGATTGGAAAAAGATATTTGCTATTATCATTCAGTGACTATGGAAGTCAGATTTGAAATATAAGATAGTTTGTTTTCACGATATTACAAACTATCTTTTCTAAAAGATTTTAATATTTGCTGAAAAGGCATTGACATGGAATTCATGAAATAAATTACATTACTTACACACAAGCAACAGTTATAAAAAGAGGTCAAACAATTATTGATGTTACAATAATGATAACATGATTTTTTTGCAAAAATTAGAATCTTTTCCCTGAAGAATAAGAAGTTCGACATTTGCAAGAAAATTGAGGACTCTAGAAGAAAAACCAAATTTTATTTTCATAACTTCTTTATTTATTTATTATGTTTTATTACTATCCTGACTATTCTTTTTGTTTCAAATAAAATATCTTATAATATTCGATTTACTGTTTTAAGTAATAGCAATAAAATAATTAAACCTTAGATCACCACTTTGGTTACAAAAGTAATAGAACACGCTTTTTATCGATTTTTGAAAAGGGAGATTCAGTTTCCGAAGCATTTCCTAAAATCAAATTTAAATCAGCCAGTTCTACAAGAAAGAAGAATCACGGAAGATAATCTCGTTACATGACTTCTGCCTTCGCTTTTTTGAAGAACTCCTTCCGTCTTTGGTTTAATTTTTAAAATGTTTTTTCATTTTAAACTTGTGTTTGTGTATTGAAACAATGCAATGTGATGCTCCAGGTCACATGTCAGCCATGACAAGAACTCCACGAGAGATTCGCGCACCTGGACCGCGGCACCAGGTACATTGAAGATTATCTGCTGTTTTTATTCGAGATGACTTGATGCCTTTGGAACGCGTATTAAATATGCATTTTGCGTAGTATTGCATAGTGATAAAAGCTTGGGGTCGGCGTAAAAAATAGTAATCCATTGCAAGCTTCAGACTCAGAGGCGTCAATTTTTCAGCAGTTGCGGCTTACACCGTTGGTGTATGTGTATTTGCTTACTTTAGTTTCTATGTCTAAAAGCTATAGTATGAAAGTTCTGCATGGTTCAATGTTTTTGTTTATCTTTTGAACTGGTTTACCAATGGCAACTAGATCTTCAACTCATCTCGTGTATGTATTTTATTTAAGTGTAACCCACCCGCACCCGCACCCGCTTACCTACCTGCTTTTTGATCTGTGTTATGTTTAAGGTATTAGTGTTTTATCAAGACTTATGCGAGGGAACTGCGTTGGCATGTTACGAATTATAATTGTCCTTTACCAGCATTTTTAGAGCACATTTTCCTATGACCTGGATACTGAAGTCTGTACTGAAGTTGGCATTACCACATCACACCAAGCAACTGCTGAAACCAGACATCAAACTTAGCATAAGAAACATGCTACCCTGTTTTATGAGCTTTTATTCAACTTGCCTTGTTAGTTAGTTAATTGGTTAGTTACTAAACACCTAGACACTATATTTAGAGTGTCTTGTACATGATAGGAAGCCGGCACATTTTTCTTCTCAGCCCTCTCAGTGTAAAAGTTCATAATTATGTGTTTGGCATTAATTTTGCTAGTCGGTACTCCGCTCATAGATCATCAAGTCCGCTTTTGACTGGGCATGCAGAGGAAGATGGAAGGGGTGTCATTTTCTGCGGTGATATTGCTAAAGTCTGCTCATAGCACCAACTACAAAGATTTCGAAGACGCGATGATTCTTTTCTCTTGCATTTACAGAAAGCTGTTCTTGAGATGTCTGATCTCGGGATGAAGGACATATTGGTTTTATTTATCAATGTTGGTTTAGTAGTGTTCTTCTATCTATGGGATCAGCAAATAGTTCGCAGCAGCCAGGTAAAGCTTTTTGTCGTTCTAAAGGGATATATAGGGTGTAAAAGTACCCTTAACGCAATCGAAGGACACTTGTTCTCCCCATCACTGCGATATTTTTTTGTTCTAGACCATACCTGGGAACCTCGCTAGTTACGCAGATATTGGGGGTCAAAGTTCCAAATTTTTCACAGCTGTTTTTGTAAATACTAGCTTTTCAGGTTATAACTTTACTTAAATTACCTCCATGACCCGTTTACTATTCAAAGCATCCACTAGCACAATGTTTTAACAATGCTACTACATTGAGTTTTACCGTAAAATTTGATTTTTGACCCAAAAAAAAATCGTTTCCTAGCAAAAAATTTTGCGAAGGGGTGTAAGGTACTTAGGTGGAGTACAGAATGCTTGGTTGACGGCTGTGTGATGGGTTGATTTACACCCTGTAGGTCCCTCGTTGCTGAGTCAGTAGTAGTCAATAATACTCCGCACAACTTCATGTGGCTATCAAAGGCAAACATGCAGGTATCTGCAATGCTAGTGCTGCATGAACCTCAAACGGAGACGATATTTTTGGGTATACGACGAACCGGGTTTTCGGCAAAGGAGTAGCCTAGTCTTGACGTTTTGTCCCCTAGCATTTATACCTCGGTAGTTCAGCTTGGACTAAGCCAAAAACTAGATGTCCAGGGACATTGTCTATAGTTTTTTTCTTTACGTCGAAAATATGGCAAGAAGTCTTGACTTGACTTGTCAAGTCATCAAGAATGCAGGTGTTAGGGCATCTCACATCTGAGTCGTCCATGAACTCCCATAGTTGATATTGCATGGATTGGATTGTTTGAATTGTGTTTATAGCGGACGCTAGCATCAACATTTGATTATACATACCCTTTTCAAGTTTAGGTTCAGAACACAACTTATACTCAATGCGTAAATTGCTAATTCAGCGTTTTAGTTTATCAATTTGTTGATGTCTATTGAATGTTACGTGTTTTTTTTATAGCTTTGTAATACGCGGCGCTTTTCACTCTTTAACACATCTGCGTAACATTGATTTAAAAGGCATTGCGTAAACGCAAAAAGTCACATTTACCATTCCATAAAGATCCCGTGGTTTTGGCGTCAAATGAGACGATTTATTCCTTATCCTGTTTTTAGCTAAAACACCTACCTTCCAGACTAACCTGCTGTAAGAATCACTAAAGAGGACTACGTCAATTTTTTTTCTTCGATAATGTACCAATTTCAACCATAAATGCCTTGTCCTTTGCAGAATATCTACAACGAATAATGACGGCAAAGTATTCAGAATCCAGTTCATCTACCCAGTGTAAGAAAATGAAGAGTCGTCTTCCAAATACCTGTTCTATTACTAATATGTTCTAAGCGTAATTTTGCAGCCGTCGACTGCGGTTTAGTGATTCGATTTGAATCCGGCATTTTGCGTCAAAGCGTATATTTTTTTGCTATTTACCCGTGCTAGTGTACAAGTCCTTGAAGATAAAAATTTGACTTACCGCCCGGCTCGGGGCTCTAAATTACTCCGTGAGCACCGTGTTGCTAGACTTTTGTTTGCTCGAAACTGTGGTTCATGGACGCTGAAGGACTGGAATATAGAATTGTTTTCTGATGAAGCAACGTGAATGGTGTGGAGGAAGCATGTAGTAGATTAATTTAGAAGCATTAAAGTAATTCTTTACAGATTTGGAGATCGATGCGGAGGTTCGGAGATCCGACATCTTTGCAATGCGTAGTATACCTACAATCAATGTAGTGCTTACCTTACAACTAAGCTATTAATTATCAGTATAGTAGAACATCAAAGGCAAACGCGTAGAAAGCAAAGCGTCAAAGTAAGAAACAGAATGTGTACTATAACGTATTGTTACTTTACAGCTAAGGAGACCATGACCGTTAGTATGGGGATGAAAATTAACCCGGCTCACGGCACCATCATACAAGTGTCTTCGGGACAGCAGACGAAGTAAGAAAACACCATTTTGGCTTATATAAAGTATATGTAGGAGATGACGTATCTAACCCAAATTATTCCACAGAAAATCTGCGCTCATCCTTTAACAACGTTTTTTTAATAAGCTTTTATTCAACTTGCCGTGTTAGTTTTTTTTGTTAGCATATTGGCCAAATCTTGCAACTGATACATTTTTATAACAGACATATTTTATTTTTGTAAAACGGCCAATCTTTTCCATAGAACGCAGAGTATACTAACTTATAAGAAGTATACTAACTTCAAATATTTTTTTACAGTGTCGCATCCCCCGGATTGGGCCAAGACGGTACTGGAATGTACATCCGCCAGATCGACAGAAACGCGATCCAAATCCAGACCAGCAAAGATGGACAGAAGCAGGACCTCAGCAAAGTTCAGAATACGACGCAAAACGTGCAAATGATCACAGTTCCTCAAGGCATGACTGTATTACAGAACCCTTTGAACATAAGCCAGGTTCCAACAATGCTTGGCCAGCCCAACAGCCAGGTCTACATGATACCTGCAAACCATCCCAACCTCATGCAAAATGCGCTACCGCCAGGGTTCCAACAAGTGCTCCAACCCGGTCAGAATGTAACTGTGATGCAACCCAACCAGCTAGGCATGCCGGGTGGAGTCCAGTACAACGTACCTTTGATGAACATGCCAGGTACCTCGCAATATATGCCCACGGGACTTAACTTTAATACGCAGCTATCTGCCCAGCAACTAAACGCAGCTCTCGCCGGACATCAACTGAACCCTAATTTAGGGACGATTCCTATTGTCCAAGCTCCGCCACCGTCGTCTCCTATGACGAATCCTGGGCAAGCGATCCCTGGATCGCAGACTTCTGTGCACCAAATAGTGCCAAATTCGTTCCTAACGCCCACATCGCAGTATGCGGGAATGCCCCAACAGTATATGATGCAAGCCAACTCTGGCACGATCACTGTACCGACCAATAACCCTACGGTGCAGTACACTATACCAGCCACTCAAAACACCTCCAATAACGGCAATGGACAATCTGCATCCACAGATACCGACTCAAACGGAGCTACCAACCAAACCAATTATATTACGTCATCATCACAAGATAACGGGTACTCATTGACGGGTACAGTGCAAAATCAGCAAACTTTTACTTCAGACGGCCAATCAACGCAGACTACAGGTTTTACGCAGACCAATCAGAATGGCACGCCGACATACGGGTCATCAAATGGCAGCCAGACAGCAGCTTACGTCAGTCAAACGGCGACTTCACAACCACCACCGACTTACAACCCTACAAACGGGTCGAACCAGGCAACTAACCAGACGTACGCGCCCGTAAGTACGCCAACATCACAAAACTCGCAGACTAACTTCTCTCCGTCGACGACGCCAGCGCCACAAACGTATCCTGCTGCCAACCTTCCGAACATGCCGAATGTGGCTTTCGCGCCGACGCAGACTCCACAGAACCCTTACCCAAACGCTACTGGACAGAACTTGGCAGCTTACGCGAGTAACCAGTATCAATACACGAGTAGGCCGTGGTTCAGGCCTAGGTACGGATCCCCTCAAGGATCGCCGTACAGTGCCGGGACAGGCCCCCCACCGAATGGACCCCCCATGCCTGTACCCCCTCCTTCGGGCAACTACAACTATTGGCCGGATAGCTGAGAGTTAGAAAGTATTATTATTGGGACTGAATTTGACCAGTGATAATTATAAAAGAATTTGAAAGACGAGAGACTGCTTTTTAAATATACATTTACAAAATGTAAAGAAATGTTTTAGAATCTAGATGAAATAATGAATGTATTTCCTATAATTTTATTTTGTTTTATTGTAGTCATGTCGTAGTTATTGACTGTAATGTAAAAGTGATGAAATTGTTGTTAGTGTGAGGCCACATCTACATAACGTCGCCTTAGAGTGAAAACCTCGGGAATGCATTTTTGCTCAATTTTTTTTTAAATATTTCTAGGAAGGAAACCTCGCAACGCAAATCCTGATCTGATTAATTTGTTCATTCTATATATAAATTCCATATTAATTAATAAGAAAACATAAACACGCCGTACAACAATTGGAAAATGCACGCAGTTTTTTTCCTCCTGAACAGTTACTTCTTTTATTACATTTACGAGGTTTTCACTCTAAGGCGACGATAATATAAAACATTTATGTATAATGCTGTAAATGTTAAATGTAGTATTGTGTACAAAAAAATGTATTCGTGTGTACAGACAGGGTGACTGATAAAACCACTTCTCGACCTGTTTTCGGAATCTGTGTCTATTATCAAACCCTGATTATAGACACAGATTCCGAAAACGGGTAAGTCGGAGTGAATTGGTACCGATCGATGCATGTAAAAGCTCCAAGCAGCGCATACTTCCTGTATGCGCTGTTTTTATACACATAATAGGTGCACAATAACGAGAAAATGGTTTTTTTACGGCTCCCGACAAGTCGATACCTGTGTCTGCATCACCCTTTGGAATCCAATATGCGTCAGTGTGGCTCCACAAAAGTTGTACTAATAATTCTTATATCGTTTGAACTGGCACGTTATTGTTCTCGCACAAATTTCCAAGAATTTAGAGTTAAACAGTGAATGTAAACAATGTAACTTTCAAAGCATGTAGAATTCAGTTAAAGTAGACGATGCACTACCCGTGCACAACCTCTAATAAATTGTGACATATTTCATACATAAATGATTTCTTATTGCAATCGCATGTCTTTGAACGCAAAATACCTTCATCGATGTTGGAGTAAGGATCGTAGCAGGTCCCGTCGGGGCTGCGGGTTGTCGCAACAGATACCACGGCCTCGACATGAAGGGCTAAGAAGAAACATGGGTGGTTTTTAGTCAGTAGAAGTCTGACACTCCCTTTCGCTGTGCCCAAGAGCGGGAGGGGTTATTTGATGATTTTCCACCCACCATAAAAAAAAGGATCGTAGCACGTGTTGACGGGGCGTTCGTGTTCCACGCGCGTCTCAAAGAGATGTCAGCTCCATTGCAGGGGCCCGCAAGGCCGACGCCTGCCGGGGCTGCGGGTGGTTCAAAAGAAATACCGCGGACATAAAGGGCTAAGAAGGAACATGGGTGGTTTTTTGTCAGTAAAAGTCTGACACTCCCTTCCGCTCCGCCCAGAGCGGGAGGAGTCATTTGGTGATTTCCCAACCTCCAAAAGGCAGTTGCTTATAGCCATTTTACGCTATGTACCTACTCTTAAACTCTACTAGCCGACCCGCACAAGCTTCGTCTGGTGATAGATTTTCATACAAACTCAACCCCTATTTGTCCCAGAGATGGCCGCTCTGTCCCCGCATTTTAAATTACTGATATGGAGTAAAGAAGGGCAATATTGATTTACATTACATCGTATTACATTGATAATAAAAAAGTAATATTACTTGTATTCAATTAAATATCTTCAACTAAATATTATAAAACAAAGTCCTCCGCCGCGTCTCTCTGTCTGTCTGTCTGTCTGTTCGTGATAAACTCAAAAACTACTGATGCAATTTTGATGCTGTTTTCACCATTGGATAGAGTGATTCTCGAGGAAGGTTTCATATATTTTTTTTCGAAATTCAACCCTGTTGAGATGTTTTTCGACATCCACGCGGGCGAAGCTGCGGGTAAAAGCTAGTAGCTTACAAATGACCCATTTTTTTTGTAATTATAATTAAATCAACTGGTTGCTGTTATCCTTAGGAGATAGATTAAACCATCGTGAACTGTTTTGTAGACCTTTTTAAATATAAAGTTCCGTAGTAAATTATTTCGTTCATTAGTTATCATCCTCACAACAAACCTTAGAAACTCGGAACACCTATACACATAAATTTTAATTTATCTAGTTTTATTCATTTAGTATTCCTTTATCTAGTTTTTCTCTATTTATTTACATATTTCTTTATTTATTTAGTGAACTATACGACGATTTATAACGAAAATGAGCGCGTGAAATTTCATAAATTGACCTTTGGGCGTATATATATTATGGAAAAACTACTGGATGTATACACTTAAAACAATTTATTTGAACTTTTAAATAAATTATCTATCCCTGTATGGTTTCACTTTTTCCATTTTCATACTACTTATGTTATTTATTTACGATGAAAGATGAGTTCAAATATGTGTTAAAATATGGAAGTTTCGACGCTCATAACTTCTAAACCAATGATTTTTTAATTCTGCTTCCATACAGGGCTAGATAATGATACAATTTTTAGTTTTGAATCTTCACCGTGAAACAGACGAGTAATCACCATACTACGTTTGTATGGAAGAATGACCGGCTAGTTCACCCTTAAATCACTTTGTCTAATACTGAAAACCGCATTAAAATCCGTGGTGTATAGTGTTGGGATTGTATCCGGATAAATACTCAAAATGGATAAATACTCATAAATGTCCGTTTTTACTTGAGTATTTATCCAAAACAGCGGATAAATACTATCTCCATTTTTTGTAACGTAAATTTTATCAATTTACAAACAAAAGAATTGAAATAAATGAAATCCTGATAAATTGATATGTATCGTACTTTATTAATCACTTTAACAATTATGAAAAGCCTTTATTAACAATGATTTCACCCAATCATGAAAATGTTCGCCAATCACTATCCAAATCAGAAAAAACTATACGTATTTTGTGAGATACTTAAATAATTGTTATATATTTGGGGGGTATGAGGAACGGGGGGTAAAGTTCCTCATCCTCCATAGAAAAGGAAGGATCCTCCGATCAGACGTGTGTTGTGTCTGGTGGGCTAACTGCCCGACATATGTAAGTCCGGATTTTCTATATTGGCTAATGTCGCGGTTTATGTTGATAGCGTGATGTAGGATTAGCCAATTAGTTCGCATGTGTTGCGATAGATGTCACTGTCTCCACATCGCTCCCCTCCAAGACTGGAGGTCGATAGCAGGTTGAGTCTTGATTCTTGCCAAGCCAGTGGGAGGTTTTAGTGAGTTGGAACCGAATGCCGCATAGTTTTCGGTGAGTCGAAACTGACTGCGGTGATGCTCCAGTGTGTCGGGGTGATGCTGCATAGTATGTACAGAGGGCGCGGAGTGATGCAGTGCTGCGTAGTGGCTGGCTGCTGCGTTGACCAAGAGAGAAGTGCGTCGCTGCTTGCTGACCGGCCGAAGTGCGGTGTGCTGTGCCAAGGTCGCTGATGAGGCTGAGGACCAGGTATGCGCTTCCGCTACAAGCTGGTGGTCAGGATACCAAATGAAGCCGTGGTTGCTGGGTGGCGGTATGACTCGCTGCTCGAAGGCTTGAGGAAGTGATGATGACGTTTGAAGTAGATGCACGAAGGCTGCGCTGACGTTCGTGCTCGGGGCCACCAGTTTGGGGGGTATGAGGAAATGGGTGTAAAGTTCCTCATCCCCCATAGAAAAGGGAGGATCCTCCGACCAGACGGGTGTTGACTGGTGGGCTAACTGCCCGACATATATAAGTCGGGCTTTTCTATATACGCTAATGTCGCTGATAAAGTTGATAGCGCGATGTTGTATTAGCCAACTGGTTCGCATGTGTTGCGATAGATGTCGCTGTCGCCACATACACAAAGAAAATTACTAAAGAAATAATATAAGCAACCACGGCTTCAACGGGTATCCTGACCACCAGCATGCAGCGGAAGAGCATACCTGGTCATCACCCTCAGCCACATCAGCGACCTTGGCACAGCACACTGCACTTCGGCCGGTCAGCAAGCAGAGACTCACTTCTCTCCTGGTCGACGCAGCAGCCAGCCACTGCGCAGCACTGCATCACTCCGACTCACTGGAACATAATGCAGCATCACCCCGACTCACTGGGGCATCACCGCAGACAGTTCCGACTCACCGTGAACTATGCGGCATTCGGTTCCGACTCACTGGAACCTTCCACTGGGCTGGCAAGCATCAAGACTCAACCTGCTATCGACCTCCGGTCTCGGAGGGGAGTGATGGACAACCACATCTATCGCAACACATGAGAACTAAAATGACAAATCCTGCATCGCGCTATCAAAGTTATCCGCGACATTAGCCTATATAGAAAATCCCGACTTACAGTTGTCGGGCAGTTAGCCCACCAGATACAACACCCGTCTGGTCGGAGGATCCTCCCTTTTCTATTGTGGATGAGGAACTTTAGACCCTGTTCCTCACACCCCCCCAAAGACCATTAGCATCGAAATCTACTAGCCATTCAATACGAAAAACCAACCCATGCGCAAAAATAATATTTATCCATCATTTTAAATAAATATCCGATAAAAACGAGTAATAACGAGTATTTATCCATTTCTGATAAATACTCGAGTTTTTATCCTCCGAGAATTTATCCTCCGCCCATCACTAGTGGTGTAGTTTGAAAGATGTAAGTGTGCAAACAGCAGGAGGAAGCGACTATTGTCTAAAGAAGATATCTTGCTATTTTTCTCGAAATTACAACAAAAAAGTCTGTAGTCTACAAAAAGTTAGTGCACATTATCCTTGACCAAAGAGTAGAATAGGTACTCTTAACAAAATCCTTGACAACCTGACTGACTTTCAACTTTAATCCCAAAAATCAAATCTCAAAACGAGTTCAATCCTATATAACACATCTGGAACAAACCCAACTCAAAATGAATACAGAAAACAGATATCAGGTGACGGCGTCGCTCTTCATGCTGAAAGAAATAAAACATAGACAGGAGCAGGTAAACCGCGGGTACCAACTCCTCAAACGCAAAGCTGAAGCCCTACGCTTTAGGGGCAGGCAAACTGCCTCAGAATTGAGCTCGACTCAGCTTGCGTTGGGCCATACTCTGAAGGAAGCTTACATAAGTTTGGCAGCTATTAAGTTTACCAATGGGGACTCGAATGCGTTGATGCTTGAGAATATTGGACAAGTAAGTTATTTTTTTCAACTGTTCTCATCGTTTTTACTCCAAGTCTAAAAACGTCCCGAAATACGTTTCGGCATAACGCAAAAGAATTTGATTTCACTGTATATTTCCCACCTCTCCTCCCCACTTCTCTCCTAGCAAATTTAGGAAACCCCCCTTTTTTCCGGGTGGAAAATCATCAAATAACCCCTCCCGCTCTTGGGCAGAGCGAAAGGGAGTGTCAGACTTCTACTGACTAAAAACCACCCATGTTCCTTCTTAGCCCTTCATGTCGAGCCCGCGGTATCTCTTGCGAACAACCCGCAGCCCCGACGGGCGTCGGCCCTTGCGGGCCCCTTCCATGTTGCTGGCATCTCTTTGAGGCGCGCGTGGAACACGAACGCGCCGCTGAGACGGCCTGTCGTCGTCATAAGACGGACGGACGGCGAGCTAGCCCATCACTCACCGTCCACAGGCCCGCGTCTACGGTGGCCGGAAGCCATCACGTGGCCCCCGACGCCCGGAGCGCCTGCCGTGGCTGCTGGGACGAGAGGTTCTCTCCCTCTCACGTTCCGCCACCTCCTTCGCTAGCATCACTGCTTCGCAGAAGGAGGCGACGGCATCCCATTCCTCCTCGCCCCGGACCATGGCTTGCACCAGGGCTGGACACGAGAGGTCATCGCCGCTACAAGAACACGGCGGGGCTCCGCCCAAGCGGGACACACCTCCATGGTGTGCTCCACCGTGTTCTCCGGCCGATCCTCACAATGGTGGCATCCGGGTTAGGAAACCCCCTTACTCTGAAGTATCTCGCGAAATTCAAATAACGCGGACCACACTAAAAATATCGGAACTGGAAAGTCAAGACATCCCATACTGATACTTTACTCTTCTTACTCTCTACTAGGCTCAAATTCGAGTTCAGCGTATTACCGAGAACATATCAGGAGTTTCCACAGTATCCCTTCAAGCTATAGAAGAGAATGATGGTACCGGTGACTGTAATCGCTACGCAGGCCTCGGCTCTGGAGGCCACCGCACCGCCCAAACCAAGAAGGCTTTCAGAGAAGCCCTGCGAATACTCATCAAGTTTGCGTCGTTGAGGAATACTTGTATACTATTGAATGAAGCTATTAGGTCCACATTAAGGTAGTGTACTTTCAATATCTCTTAGAAATCTCACCCACTGCGAGTTTTTGCAGCGAGGCAAAATCCCTGTTGCTGGCTGATCTTACGACTAACGGACGCGCGACAGCATCACGTCAAAAAGTCGCCGTGAACGAAGGGCACTTAAACTCTTCTAAAGGTCCTATCTAGTGGGTGAACTTCAAGTAAACTCTTTGTCCAAATCTTTACAGGAAGGTCAATGGCATCGAAAAAGTAATCATGCCGAAGTTACGGAACACCGAATCTTATATTTTGACGGAAATGGATGAAAGGGTAAGTGTAGTTTTCTGACACTAATGTTTTCAGCTTTACTTTTCGGTGATATTTATGCCTAATGTTATGCTAAAACAGGAGCGGGAAGAATTCCATCGTTTGAAAATGGTAAAATCGAAGAAAGTTAGGGTTCAAACGCGTCTTCTATTGCGGCAAGTTCATAGCGCATCTAGTGCCGGGAGATCTTCAGGTATGTACTTGGTACTATTTTATTATACTAGGTAGATTTCCCCTAAACCAGGTATTCTGGTTGCCGAAACTTGGCTCCCTGGGGGCAAGAGGCGATTCCTCCAATCTAGAAGACTTGCAGAAGAGTCGATGTTGATTTCTTGTCAAGGGCACTTATACGTATGATGGTTACCTTACTTTATATAGCTTTGGTCGAGGATCTAAGCCTAGGCATACCGCATACCTAATACCGATAATGGCCCAAGTGGGGGGGTGGCGACTTAGATCTTTTTATTAACAGTGCTTCAAATCAAAATTAAGCAGTAGGTACAGGATTAATCTGTATTATCATTTTACAGAGGGACTTGAGAGCCCACCGCCGTTGCCCATAAGCTGTCGTTCTATTGAGTACCTCACCGGTATCCTCACGACTGGCTCCACATTCTCCTTGTCCTCGAAATCTGGTGACTACAGCAAGCCTATTTGTTATCCTCATAATTGGGAAGACGAAGACCTATTGTTTAATTAGGTTCTCTTCGTAATGTAGTTTTAAATAATCTTCATTTATTGCTTTACTTATGATGTGTGTGTTAATGTATTCCTATTTTCTTTATTGAGCTAATAAAATATTGATGTGACAACCAAAATAAGATATTAATTTTGAGTTTCAATTAGATGATGATGTTTGATTGCGCATGAGGTCCTAGGTTCGATTCCCAGGACGGGTTAAATCATATTTGGGGTTTTCCATCATGAATTTCCCAGTAGCAGCCACGAAGTCTGGATTTGTGTCTGGTTGATGGCAATAGGCTCAGCCATTATTACACGGAAACAACGAGCGAAATGTTGGTGTAGGTACCTCTGAATTAGATTTCTAAGTAGATACGTATACTAGCCAAAACCGGCGGTATGAATTACTTACAGGACAGTAAGTACCCCGTCGGGCTGCGGGTTGTTCGCAAGAGATACCGCGGCCTCGACATAAAGGGCTAAGAAGGAACATGGGTGGTTTTTAGTCAGTAGAAGTCTGACACTCCCTTTCGCTCTGCCCAAGAGCGGGAGGGGTTATTGGATGATTTTCCACCCGCAAAAAAAAAAAAAAAGGGACAGTAAGTACTCCTTGTTTCAAAAAGAGTCAGGTGGACCTGACTCCTAAGGAATCCGTATCGAGCTACATATCAAATCCAGCGGGCGGAACTTGAACGCGTACAAAAGTTGCCGACATGTCCATAGAGGCTTTCGTGGTGTGATGTGATTACATGTTGGTTCCTACCATATTCACAAATAATAGCGTGGGATACGGTTACGGATGGAGTGGAACTTTAATATACAATAATGGTTTAATTTATTTTGTAAGTCTTTATTAAATGTACCTAACATAATTTTAGACAAAAAGTGAGGAGAAAACAATAAAAAATCTACAAAACCCAGCCGTCGTCCAGCCTTTCCTCCATCGGTCGAGTAAAATATTGGCATCTACGGAACTTCTCCAAAATCTCGCCCTGTGAAAAAAAACTAACTTAGCAAATAGGACAGGAAAACAACTCGTTGAATTTTTTTTTTTACGTCCGTTCTACAAATCATATTTTTCAGAATTTTCCTCCTATTACTTTAAAATCAAGAGGCTCACAATTTTAAACATCTCATCGAAACATTGACTTCAGACGGACGGACCGGACAGGACGAATCTATAAGTAATAACAAGGCCCTGAAATACCAAATAGGGCTAATGGGCCCTTTAAAATGGAGGTAAAATAAGTTGGTAGGTATTACTTACAGGCCCGGTTTTAGTGGTAGTTTCGCTGTAATAGGTAATGGCGCTGGATCCGGTACCGTATAACGGATACTTAAGATGCATCTGAAACAAGAAAATTATTAGTGAGGAAAAAGCCAACAGGAAAACATAACCAAAACCATTGATATAAAAACTAATAACGCAGTAATATATAAGTCAATGACCAAAACATTTTAATCGGTTCAGTAGTTTTGGCGTGAAAGCGCGAAAGACAGACAGACAATTAAAGTTACATTAGCAAGGATATTACAGATTACCACACTTACGTTTTTATCAGCAGTAACTTCTAAATTGCGAGGCTCAAAATCATCCTTCACGTAGTTGGCGTCATATTCTGTGCAATACTCGGAGACTGGCTGGGATGTCTTCAGCTCTTCGATCACTTCGTCCAGCATTTGCTCCCAAAAGAAATCTGTTAGCATTCGCTTGCGAATACCTAGAAATATAATAAAAAATTGAAAAATCCTGATTTCATTTAATGGTCTTCTATAATATTGCGAATTATAGATGAGCTTTATCGCTGAATAAATATAACAGAAGCCCCTGATAGAAAACGTAAGGCAAACAATTACCATCTCCGTATTTTGATATCTTGGGGACTTTATAGGAACGGCGCATCTCGCTCCCTTTATCAGGAGCTTCGCGTCCATCTTGTAGAATCCATGGTCGGCTAAAATTCTTCCCTTTGCCATACGCAGACGGTTCAGGAGGAACTTTGGGATGACGCGTGATTCGTTCTAAAGGTCTTATCGTTATTGTTTCTTCTTCATCATCGGGTTCCGCAATATCAGCTTGGACACCAGCGTCTGTGGCTTCTGGATTCATATTTGACTAAATATTAATTAAATTATTTTACGCGAAAAATATATACTCATAAGCAAAAGCGTCTACCTAATGGTTGTTAGGGAAACGAATAATATTGTTGCTCTTGAAATTTTGGTCACTAAAACGCTTCTGTGAATTGGAACGCACACGTCAAAAACCTCGAAATGTCAGTCAGCTGTTGATGATCAAAAATCGGCTTTTACGTTTTGTCAAATCGTAAAATGGCTGGTTGTCAAATAGCCCGTAAACAAGATTTGCCCCCTCCGGGGGGCTACCAGCCGATTCCATATAAAAGGATACCTGCTAAACAATTATTTAGCGGTAAGTATAATATTATTTTTACTCATTTTCTTTTACACAAGACTAATACCAGATTATGTAACTGGCATTTATAGGTTAGGTTGTTTTGTTTTCTAGACACTGTAGTTCCTTCTACTACTCTTGTAAACATAAATCAACCCCTACAAATTATAACACGTTCGAAACAGTAAAGAAAATATCAATTTATTTGATGGTACATTCTCTGTAACCCATGTTTTAGATTCTCTATTCATGACCTCTATATTTTATCGATGACTTAATTTTCTTGTTGTAGCTATGCCTCGACTGGTTTTAAGATAAATAATAAAGAATAATGTTAATATTCAGGCTATTTTGAATGCTATAAATATAAAACTATAATATAGAATCCAGTTCACACAAACCTGAAAGTGAATGAATGAATGTTTTGTTATGTATAATATGTAGCAGTAATAAATAGGTAATTGATACGGTATTCTCTAACATTAAATAGGTAACTATAGTGTAAAATTTTACATGTTATCTATATCTGACTATGTATTAGGAAGCTCAACTAACTTAGACCAATACTTATAGCAAATACATGATTATGATTATAAATAACTTTATTTTCAGGGTATACTATGTTTGCTGGTTACATTGGTATCACAGCATTTGCGATGTATATGTACGCTAAGAGATACAAACAAATAACCAAAGACCAGATTGAGATGCGGTCTTGCAAGATGGCAATATTCCCCATGTTGATGGCGGAGAGAGACAGGGCATTTTTGAAGCAGCTCCGTATTAACCGTGATGCTGAGTGTGAGCTCATGAAGGATGTTCCTGGATGGGAGGTAAAAATATTGCTTTTATTTATTAAAGTGCCATGTTTTGTACTCTTTGTAATTGAACACTTGTTCAACTCATTATCAAATCTTGGTAAGCAGCACTGAGATTTGAAAATGTTACAAGCAAAATCTATTCAAATAAATAAAATTGAAGTGTCTGTTTGTAATTGAATATGCATATGAAAGTAAAATATTATTATATGGTACTTATAACAAAAACTAAAATTTTGTCTGCAGATAGGTCATACTTAGGTACTTAAATTTTATTTTAGAAAAAGGATTTGGGGTCCATGCAAAAATAATGAAACCCTAAATATTGTTAATGAAATCCAATTCAAATAATATTAATAAAATAATTTTATACTGACGAAGGTTTTGGCAACAGATAATGTAATATAACATCGTTGACTATATGTACCTCCGCTCAGGTGTATCCCACGGTCCCACCAGAGGATACCTCAGCGGCTACATTCTGCTGCTTATTCCATTATTTTACAAGTGTAACAGGCATTACAGTTATTCTGTATATAATTAAAGAAGTCTGCTATTTTGATGCACCTATTATGTGACATATACATTACTGACAAAATGTGGTGTACCCGAAGGAAGGTACACTGCTGCATATCCCTTTGGGGATTTCAGGTGTGATGTTATGAATTACGGAATGAAGGATATTCTAAAGTCATATTTGTAAATATTTTAATCTACAGCAATAAATATTTCCAGGTCGGTACTTACTACGGCGAGAAGGTATACAACCAAGTGAAAACAGATACCCTGGTTGAACCAATTTTCCACGAGTACTACGCTCACTCCAGCCGTTGGGAATGGTTCCAGCGCGCCAACCTCAAGCTGTGGGTTTAAGAAGCAAAGGCAAGGTGGTCATAGTGCCATTAGACCTATACAACCTTCTTCTTGTGAATTACAAGTTATTAAAATCTGCTTGTGACACAAAGTTCGGCTACTGTGTATTTAGATTATTTGTTTCAATAAAGCATATTAGCAAGCAAGTGGTAAGTTTTATTTGTGTGGAAAGAATGAAATCGCAATTTTTCTAACCAAGGAAAGACTACTTGGGGCCCCTCACTCACGGCGACTTCTACTAAATCTTAGGATTTTCATTTAGCGTATTCCCAGTTTGGTCCCTCAGTTCACACGCACATGGCGACTTTTTGTAGCGATGCTGTCGCTTTCGCGTTGATACAGTCGCGATGTGGTCGCTAGTTGTTTGCCCTCGCCCACAAAATAAACGCGCGTTAGTAGCAACACAAAAAGTCGCGATGGGTGAGGGGCCTTAGCAGTTAGCACGCTGTGTAATTTTGTCTATCTACATAAATATCTATTCATATACGAAATCTCTTCATTGTAAATTGTACTCAATTACTCATCAGTTCAGATAAGTTCTTCACTGGATCTATTCCAATGAAGGGATAAAATATAGCTGTCCATAACTCAAGCAAAATTACACTGTGCTTTGATCTTATTTACACGGGAATTACTTTACAAAAACAACTTCTCCATTTTATAAACAAACATTTATTACTTTCACCATTCAGTATACAAAAATGTAAACATAATTCTTATAAATAATCACTTCATACAAGTTCATCATGAATTTACTGACATGAGAATTCACAATTTCCATTTCAATAAACTGACAAGAATTTTAATAAATTAATCACATCACCAAAAAAACAGGCTTTGCAAAAGATTATGCATATAAGCTCTTCCATAACCAAATAACCTATGATAATAAATGCATTTCAGTAATACGCAAACTCCTTGCAGATTTTTAGCATTTAACATAAGGTTCAAATTGAAATGCATAAACTATAATGTACAAATATTATATCTAAGTTTATTTTTATTAATAATGTATGTAGTCTTATCATCTAAGAATATACTGGAGACAAGACTGTTTTATCATAAATTCCTAGTTTTCCAACAAAATAACGAATAATACACCCATTAAAATAGAGAGAACATAGTTGTGCCTATAATACCTACTTGGGTATGTGTAATTTACAAATGGTTACATAACACAAGACAATTCTAAAAACTTTTTTTTTCGTGCTGTAGACATAAAATAATTTTGTCTCTTTAGTTTTTCAAGTAACGGCCTATCTGTCCCTCGCTGAAATGCGCGATATATATGCGCTAATGCTGAGTCCTAACCAAGACGAATGTCACGTTCGGCCAACTCCGTGTTCGCGTTAGCCATAGGCCGCCTTCAAGTTTTTCCAACAAATCCGTGATGTTATAAAATGTTTCGAACGTGTATTCGAGCGACGTATAGCTCTGGTAAGCAGGCGAGGTAAAACCCGTGGACACTTCGAGACATCATTGTTTGGTATTGGAAATATAAATCAAAAATCCAACATTGTAAACCCTTTTTTGAAAGCACCCATGATGCCCATTACCCAAATTGACTAACAGCTAATACCAACTGCAACTTGGTTTAAAATTGCATGTAATTAACACACAATAAACAGTACAATAGTAGAACAGGTTGAGAACATGAGAACAGAACAGTTGGCTGTATTTTACAAAGCTTGTAAAAAAAGCAAATCTTGTAAACAGAATCTGACTATTGAGGTAAAGTTATAAATGGAAGCATTTACAGATTTAATTCTGTATTCTTTGGTTACTTAATATTAATTTGGGTACTACATACAATGGTGTGCAAAAACATATTTTGTGCACAATACATAGTTGAGTAAACATACAATCAGATTTCTGAATCATTTAAAAATACGGCGTTCCCGTTAAATGCTTCATATTTCTATTAAAAACTGGACTTACAAGGGTTTCCTTTCACCCAATACACCTTAATATTTCACACCGTTTCTCTAAATATTGGTGGGAAACGTCTCAGCCTTGCCTAGTTGGACTTCTTAATGATAATCTTTGGCCTCAGCTTGTGGTTCCTGAGTCTATGCATATGACTCATGACAAAGTACATCCCTGGGAACGTAAGGAACAGTAGGTAGACCCTCAGGAACGTTGGCAAATCGAATGCGAAGTTCCATTCATTTGGCAGGGCGATTGTGAACTTCTGTGTCTCCTCAAAGTATGGGATATTACGGATTATGACTATAGCTTCGCATATAATGCCTATGGGGTAGAGGGGAATCCACATCGTGTAGCGCAGCCAAGTTAGAATGTAGATCTCTTTTTTGTATAGCTGGGAGATGTAGTATGGGTACCTGTAATAGAAAGTAATTAAAATTAGTTCTTCGAACAGTGGCCAAAAGTAGAGAAGTGAAAAGGGACATCGAACTTAAAGATCCAGTAGCAACTGGGATGATGTATCATCCAATCGATCAATGGATGTTAATTATTGTGATAGGTACAACGAAACAAACCAACCAAATCACTTGAGGTTATTTATGCCTTCAGAGTAGTAGCAGGTATAGTCTACAAAAATAATTTATAATGGTCCCTTTACCTGACAACTTCAATCATGCTCCACATGGCGAAGAGATAGAAGACCACAGGCTTCGAATGCATGCGTGGCTCGGCTTCAATCATCACGAACAAGACAAACGCTCGACCGGTCACTTGCAAGAAAGGCACCAGTACTCCACCCTGTAATCATGTAAAAGTAAAAAGGTAAGATTATAATGTGATCTATAAGGTCAGATTTTATAACAAGAACTGAAATCAGTGGAAGCATGAGTAGTGGCCAATTACTAAAAACCAATTTCTATGCAAAGAGCCTGTTCTTGCACCTCCACATTCAGGTAGATTTCAATATAATTATGGTAGATAAGCAAGAGAAAGATATCTCCGTTCCTCTTGCCAAACAAACAAAAATGTAATCCAGATATTTTCCATCTTTCATGATGTTTTGTGTCACTGAACCGAAGGTTCAAATACAATGGCCGCAATGGCATTAAGTCTGCCTATGTACCACTTTTGTGCATGAAGTTAAAAAAAATAGAATACATTTACTTTATGCTACCATTTAATGCCATTTGGATGTATTTTGGCTCTCGAATATTCTTTACACGACTGACCAAAAAATGGAGTGGTATGTTTTGATCCCAGTAGTACCCCTGGGATTGGGATCATTACCCAACCATCACCTCATCATCAGCCTATTATGTTTCCACCATTCACCATCACCTATTAATAGACATTTCAACTCACCCTGGTATACCCAAACAGCGGATGCATAACTTCAAGATACTGCAACAGTTGTAGGAACTTCATAGCCGATCCAACATGCTCGTAAGTATCAGCGACTGATGCGTAGTCCAGCTTAGCGTATCTCACGACCATGACTGACAGTACGTAGGTGTAGCCCACGAATTGGAACAGGTTGTATAGCTTCAGGTATACTTTCTTGAGATCCTCTGGAATGCGAGGTGGTATAAAGTTACAGTATTTTTTAGAAAAAGAGATTTAAATTATTATGTGCCCGATAGGGATATTTCCTGACAAAAAAAATAAGAATCTGTTTAGTCTGTCAGTTAGATTTTCGAAAAATACTGGATACGTGTATTTTGTTTTATCAAATTAATAAAAATTGACGAAGATAAAACGCGTCAAAGATCATGAGTGACTTTTAACGTCACTAGCCGGTATAAATGTACTGCAATGTGACGTCACACGAGTTTTCGAAAGACTGTATCGTCTTCATTTTTTGGTTACGGGGAAAAAGAAAAAATATGTGTCCAATATTTTTTGGAAATCTATCTGACGGACTAATTAGATTTTTTTGTCAACTACTAGGGTAGTTCAAAATCTAATTAGTCAGTCGATCGTGTTATTTCTGTTTGTTCTTTGAAATAACATAACATTTTCGTAAAATTTTAACAGTAGTCAAATAGCCAAATTAAGGAAATGCGTTGAGTTTGATTCATTTAGCGCTTTCGAAACCACTCAACTTATTTCAAATGAATGTGTAGTTTTTGCCTTTTTTTTTATGGTGGGTGGAAAATCATCAAATGACCCCTCCCGCTCTTGGGAGAGAGCGGAAGGGAGTGACAGACTTCTACTGACTAAAAACCACCCATGTTCCTTCTTAGCCCTTCATGTCGAGGCTGCGGTATCTCTTGCGAACACCCGCAGCCCCGACGGGCGTCGGCCCTTGCGGGCCCCTCCCGTGTTGCTGACATCTCTTTGAGGCGCGCGTGGAACACGAACGCGCCGTCGACACGGCCTGTCGTCGTCATGAGACGGACGGACGGCGAGCTTACTCATCACTCACCGTCCACAGGCCCGCGTCTACGGTGGCCGGAAGTCATCACGTGGCCTTCGACGCCCGGAGCGCCTCCCGTGGCGGCTGGGACGAGAGGTTCTCTCCCTCTCACGTTCCGCCACTACCTTCGCTAGCATCACTGCTTCGCAGAAGGAGGCGACGGCGTCCCATTCCTCCTCGCCCCGGACCATGGCTTGCACCAGGGCCGGACGCGAGAGGTCGCCGCCTGTAGTTTTTGCCTCAATAGGTGGCAAGGGGATATAAATGTTGATGGATGGAGAGGGAGAGGAAGGCCAAAGAAAAGATGAATGGATTGTGTGATGATATGAAAGAGAAAGGAGTAAATGCCACTGTGACGTCTAACAGGGAAGAATGGAAAAAGAAAACGTCTTGCGCCGACCCCAAATAGAATGGGATAAGGGTAGGAAGATGATGAGTCGCTAGTACGTATATAAAACGTTCGTCATTTTGTATTAAAAACCACACTGTATAGGTATGGACAATTTTGCAAAAAGTGTGCTGTAAAAACATAGGACTGCTAAAAAAATTGCCGGTAAATTGTTTTAATTGAACATGTGTTAGGCATAGAGTTTATATGCCTTATTTTAATTGCAAAAAGCAGGCGATGTTATTTCAGATGAGTCATTCTGCCAAAATATTTTTAACAACAGCATCAGCATTAAATTATTCAAAACTAAGAAAACCAGACACAAAGTACAAGTAGGTATTTTCCTAAAATAACTACAAACAAAAGATATTATGTAATATTATTCACTATTCTATTCAAATATGGTGTTGTGCAAGTTACAACAACATTTAGAATTTCAGGCGACACAATGGTTCATAGAACTTTACTAATAAAATCATGATGATTTCGGCCTCATTAGAGTTCATATACCTAACATTACGCATGTTACCCCGAAGGGTTAGGTAGAGGTGCTGCGGGTTGTTCGAAAAAGATATCGCGGCCCCGGACACAAAGGGCTAAGAAGGAATATGGGTGGTTTTTAGCCAGTAGATAGAACACTCACTCCTGCTCCTCATTTGATGATTTCCAAACCCCAATTGCCAGTCGGGTAATATGGAGGAACTCAAGTACACATAGGTACTTAGTTTTATTTTTGCTACTAAGAAAAAGATGCAACTTTGATCTTTGGCATCACATTACAGAACCACTTTATGCATATTTATAACTTATACTTTTAATTACTTTGACTTAGGTGTCAGGTTTGTGATGTATTCAGGGGCCAGAGCTAGAATGCCACGATGTAAACAGTACGAAGGAATTACTGTAGGTACTCCGGATTGTGAACAAAAACACAATTGTTCTATTACATTTTTGTTTTATAGCATGAGGTCCCGGGTTCGATTCCCGAGTTGGGCAAGTTGTTATTGCTCAGTGGCAGTTTTTATTTGTGCCCGGTTGATGGCAACAGGCACGCCCCCCCTCTATTACACCTTTTTTTGGGGGATGGGAAATCATCAAATAACCCCTCCCGCTCTTGGGCAGAGCGCAAGGGAGTGTCAGACTTCTATTGACTAAAAACCACCTATGTTCCTTCTTAGCCCTTCATGTCGAGGCCGCGGTATCTCTTGTGAATAACCCGCAGCCCCGACGGGAGTTGGGTACACCTCTGTTATACACTTTGGAGATTATAAGGCGTGATGTTATGGTTTTTTAAGTTTTGTTTTGTAAGTGTATGGATTTAACAAGAAGGAATTGTTATTGTTATACCTCTTCTGTAGCCCATTTCTTCTTTATGTAGTTTGTCATACATGCCAGGGTAGTCCTTCATGACGTCACGTTTCTCGTCCTCACTGTCCGCAGCGTCCTCTGACATCCAAAGGTCAAAGTTTATCTGGAAAATTCATAAAAGCCATTGTTAGTGAAGAAGAATTATTGGTTCCAATTTCCATGCTAGGATGTCACATTTCAAAATAGAAATATTTAATTTCATATAGGTCGTGGGCACTTATAAAACGTCAAGAAATGGTGCACGGTTCAGGTTGTCGTTTCCTATGGAGAAGAACTGGCAAGACACTCTATGGTTACTCTTTTAATTAGTTTTTAAATATTTTATGTTACAGCGTTAGTACTTGGGTATGGAGTATGGGGGGACAACGTAAGCCCGACATTAAGTCGTAGGGTATTACACAAACAACACCAGTATCTAGGAATCTACTTACAAAGCCTACAATGTTCACACATTTACAAAACAAAACAATCAGTAAGTTTGTGGTTTACCCACATTTTGTTGTCACAAAAGCATCATAATAAAGAATCACTGATTGACCTATGGATACTGTTATTATTCTAATTTCTACTAATACTACTACACTATTATATTATTTGATCACACACACTGTCTATTTATGTTGAAGTTACTTGTAGGTCACAGCTTCTTGTGCACAGCTGTCCTCAAAATACCCAGTCAAACAAAGAATGCACAGAAGCTAGAATATTCAATGCATGTCAATTTTATAATTATGATTCTAGCTGTTGCCAGCGTGCAGCGGCTTCGCCTGCTACAACTCGAAAATTATCCCACGGAAAATCGAGATCAAAACTATCCTGTGTTAATCCAGGTGTCTATATATAAACTATCTGTGTACCAAATTTTATCCAAATCCGTTTAGTAGTTTTTGCGTGCGTACTTACAAACTTTCGCAGTTATAATATTAGTACTAACTGAGTTGTAGAGATCACATCTTAGGCAGTTGTTCCATGTACAATATTGGTATAGAGGTGCATCTGGCTAAACTGGAAGCCGACCCCACCACGAAAAAAATGTAGTTTCAACGATTACCTAACATACAAACTTGAAAATTTAATGTCTTTATAACAATAATTATAATATTAGTGTAGACTAAAAACACGCCGCGATGTTTATATTATACGCATATGCAAATGCCGGTATATTATTATATAAATGATGGTGAAAACCACAACGAAATTCGTAATGCAGTTTAGAACAACAAGGACATACGGACACGCATGTAACATTCTTTTCTAATATGACAACAATGAATAAAAAACATTAATGTCCCATTGTTATATTATGCAGAATTGTAGATCTAAAGTTCAAGGGTAACAGTAGCAAGAGTTATGGAGGATTTAAAAAAAAATAACAAGGCTTACCAGATTTTAATGATTATTCTAATTAAATTTAATTTTTGGTTGAAGGTTCACACACATTCACAGCTAAAGTTGGTTTATAATAATCTGATGTTATAGGTATATAATATTATATACATTTTATGATAATCTTTAGATTGTTACAGCACTAATCGTCCATAGATAAGTTTAAAAATGGATAATTGATAAGAATCTAACTAAAAAATATATAAGTATGTAATATATGTATGTATAACTATGTTATATACTTTTAGGCAATCTGGAATAGGAATTTTTAGTGTTTCCAATTGGATATAGATGGCCCTGAGCAGAAGCTTACAGTTACAAGCAATGAAATGTAAGCACTTAGCAACATTTCAAAGTGATTGTATCCTACAATATTGATATATATGTATATAAGATAATGACAAAGTTGTAAAAGAGCAAAAAAAAAAACAATATTGATAAATCATTTCACGTTTTCACAAACAGAAGTATTTGTTATTTTACAAGAAAATCACTTTTGATATTTGGTAAGTGTATACATTTCATTGCTCACAACTACATATAAATTCATAGGCATATATCCTGACTCTCCTGAAGTCTGCTGGTTTTCTAAATGGAAATAAAAACTTTGGTTAATTTATCAATAAAAAAGGTTCTACCTTAAGCCATGCTGGTTTTTGTGGCTGAGCAGTCAGTCGGGGCCACCAAGCAGGTTTCTCCTTTTGCAAGATAAGTTCCACTCTGTTTTCAAACACTCGCACAGTGGTGATGTGGTCATTTTCAGCCTGTAATAAAAATGTTGATCTTGTTTTTTGGAGGTCAATGGTCATCATCATCATCATTCTCTTGTGACATGGTAATTTCATTTACATTTTAGTAACACAATAATGATATAAGACGTCACTCCTGCAATCTCCAACAAGGCTATATTACCTATACTACATTCAGATTTTACCAGCTATGGTTAAGTCCCAAATAGGGAGCCATATACTGGCCACAAGTTAATTAATACAATCTCATCAACAGCTCTGACAACAGGTTAAGCATTTTACAGTGATTAACCACACAACAAAGAAGAACATCAACAATTGTGTTATTTCTGTTAGTTCTTTGAAATAATATACCAGTTTTCAAGGAAAATGAAACATTAAAATATTGAAAATAGTAATCACGAATTCCAATAAATTTTCTCAGATCCTAATAGTTTTTTCCAAGATTTTTGTTACTACTTTACTGTGGACTGTGGTATATTGAGAGTTTGAGACTGTGCCAGATGCTTCTTGGGTCTTGGTGAATCTAGAATTTTTGCATGTAACATTGCATGACAAACTTGTTTTTATATTTCAGTGCAGAATGCTTGAGGTGAAACTACCTCTTAAATATTATGTTACCACAAGTCACCTACCTTTTTGAGTTGAGCTAATTCACATAGATGGTTCTTTACTATCAGATAAATCATTAATTGGAATCACATAGTAACAACAGGTTTAATGGTCATAAATACGTAATTATATCCTATCTTCCTTTGATAAAAAAGATTTATTTCGGTTTTTCAATATAGGTATTTCAAAACAATACAACTATTTAATTACTGTAGAAAAGTGTCCTTACCGTTTTCACAGGTGAAAATAAATCCAAATTAAATTCGTATAGGCTCTCGCCACGGGCACCGACGCCTTGTGCTGAGAATTTCAAGTTATTTTCGAGAACTTTCACATCAGGGTTTTCCACATTTTTCAACTCGATCTTCAATGAAATTACACTCTCAGTTTGTGCCCAGTAAACAAACGGGCTTGGGATGATCATTATTTTATCTTTCACAAAAATTCACTGCACAACGAAGTAAATACTTTCCCAGAACAAATACTAATTAAATCAAACTGGAATTGATATTTCCATCAAAGCGAAATGAAATCGTCGTATTTTTGACCTGTCAATCAATCTATCAATTCTATCAGCCGACCGGCAACGGTGTTGCTATTGTGCTAAGCAACCATAGAGGAATAAGCACCAGAGTTGGGATTACAAAATTTTACCATTCTGTCAAAGTCTTATTACACACGACGAGATGACGACCAACAAGCTATGCTAAATCAAATTAGGTTGATTTCTCATCACAGAGTACATTATAATACTGTCTCTCATTGTATATACATCTATATGTATCGCCATCACCGTGGGTACAGACCATAGCGTAAATGTAATATGGTACAGACAGACACTTCAAGTTTTTTCCAATCAACCTTGAACATAGTAAAGTCGATTTCACGAAAGAAGTCGCGCGACATAATGTTGTTTCACAACTTTTGGCGTCGTAAATAAACCTTATAACGCACTAATCCAATAATAAACTCACAAAATATCTACCACAACAAACGCACCTTGATAATGTTGTTTCACAACTTTTGGCGTCGTAAATAAACCTTATAACGCACTAATCCAATAATAAACTCACAAAATATCTACCACAACAAACGCACCTTGATAACATCGACAAACGACAACATGGCCGATCTGTTAAATTTAGTTCCACAATTGTCCGCGGGACTTCTTTCGTGAAATGGACTTTAGTTTAAATCCCATGTAATAGAGGGTGATCCTATTTCCTATCTATCCTATCCTACACCATCATAAACCAAGCACGAACCCAAACTCCATGGCTGCTACAGAAAGAATTCTGATGGAAAAACCCACTAATAGTTTGTCCGATCTGGGAGTCGTACTCAGGATCTTATGCTCAGCAGTCACGATTGCAACCACTAGACCAATGGGGCAATCAACTACTTGATATCAATTAATTTTGAAATATATTAATTATTTTTCTTTTGTTTCCACCATTCTTCATAAACTTATAAAAATAAACTACCATCGTCTAAAGGTATTTGGATGGGACATCTCTAATTAGGCGACTAAATTCAGTTCGCTTTGCTCGCTTTTTCATTCTGTGTGTCTGTGTCTGTCAAAAAGCCGTTTGCTGCTGTTGATGGGTGTCGAGTTTCTGTAAATTTCTCATTTTAATCGTCTTTCTTTGTAATTCAACATATTCCCCGTTAACTAAAAATGGTTTAATTATTACCTCGCGTTATAAATTACATACAGTGGTTGTTCTTTGACTCTGGTAGAAGTTGTAAACAAATCCAAAATGTCCGTTCCTAGCTCTGGATTGAGCAAATTGAAGAAGAAACACATTCGTGTAAAACACCAAAAAGTGAAACTGTTTCGTGCAAATGAACCATTACTATCTGTGTTTATGTGGGGTGTGAATCACACGGTAATTACTTCATATTTTATGCACTAATTGCAGTACTATGGCGGGTGTATAATCCTATTTGAAACGATCTCGGCGAGCGAAGCATCATTATTATGTCATTTCCCACACAACTGGTTTGTTGTGGTTTTACAATGTTTACATTTGAATTTGCTTTACTGAAAAACTTTTCTTTATTACCCAAATCTTGTTGTAAATTCTGGCACTCTGTCAATTCATTATGTTTTTATGTCTCCTTGCCATTGAATATAAATAGACTCATGTTGGTCACATCAACATTAATTTGCATTTGTACTGGTAACTTAGTAAATAAAATTTTTCTTTTTTCAGATAAATGAGCTCAGTCATGTCACAATACCAGTCATGCTTCTCCCGGACGACTTCAGAGCTTACTCCAAGCTCAAAGTTGACAACCATTTATTTAACAAGTAAGAGTTCACTAACATTTGCCTACAGTTCTAAGTAGAAATTAGATTCTGGCTTAATCTTGAGATAATGATGTATACACCTGAAATAATGCTTCTGAAAGATACTGGTATAACAAGTGCATATAAAATTACAAATCTTTCCTCTTTATAATATTAGTATAAGACAAAAGGACAGTTTTTCTTTCACATAAATAATGTTAGTATGTATTCAGAAACCTTTGTATCCTATGATTAGACCGTCTTCAGTTGTTATTATCTTTGTGACAAAGCTAAAAGTATTTCCTGTACTGTAACACAATTTTATCACAATAGAAGTCGGGGTTCAAATCTAGAATGCAATAATATAATCCCATTATTACATATACCAAATATTGTGCTCAACATTGAATAATAATATTTATTTGTTCAAGACTTCAAACCTACAATAATATAAAAATATTTCTTTCTTAAAATAAAATTGAGAGATTCACAAAATTTGTGAACAAACATAAGTCTCAAGGACAAATGATTTTCATGGTACCTATAGTTATTGCTACTTTGTTGCATGTGTTTTACAATGTAATAATTTTTCAAGGAAGTAGTCTAGTGCAGTATTAGTCATTTGAGGATAATGCGTTTGAAATCTAGGTTTTATTTTACATTGTCCCACCGCTGGGCAAAGGCCTCTCTTTTCTCTTTCCAAACCTCTGCCCATCTGTACTATCTCTGCCCAGATTGTCACAACACATTCAAGAAGAATAAAAAATTGAGATGTATAAATAGTGAGGAGTTAGAGCAAAAGTTACTGTAAGAGATTTATATATTAGGAAAATAATAAAACTTTTTTTTTTTTTCGATTCTTAATGCAGGTTTGTCCGTGTTCAATATAATTTGAATCGAAAAATTATTCTAGTTTACAGACACCTATCTCTACCTCTCTTAGAATATTACATAAATAAGTTTAGCTATAGAAAATACATCAAACTAACAGCCCGGTGGATGCAGTTCCAGTATGATGGGAATAGACACACCCCCATTTACATGAGACTTGAAACTTTATTGGCAACTGACAAAATATGGGCTTGACTTCTAAGGCACACCTCTACCTAACCCTTACGTATTATAGGCGTAATATTATGTTATGTGCAACCAAAAAAAGATTTAACCTTGAAATCTATATCAAATAAAGTTGCAGATCTTTGAGTACAAAAACCTAATATATGAACTTATTATCAGTATTGCTCATATTATTTTGATAAGAAAATTGTTAGATGATTAAAAGTGTAATGTCTTGTTATTCAATCCAATATAAGGATAAAAGTAGTAATTGTAACAGAGATAACAGCTAAGTTGTTACATTGTATCTAGTTTCCTTATACTATTTTGATTATCACATTTTATCAGAAAAATAATGCAATCTCAGAAAACCCAGGATCATAAATGTGCACGTCATTGCACGTTAAAAAAAGTCACGTTGAAAGACCGTTTCCATAGCGTGACTTTTTTGTACTTGTTTGTCGACTCTCGGTATTTAGCTGAGTGCACTTTAACAATTGTGGGCTTAGGTCGCTTCTTCAAAAAAGAGAGGAGGGAAATGAATTTCGCTAATGATTTGGATAAGTTCCTCCCTCACGTTGTCTACCGGAAGTAAAGTTTTTAATGTGAAAGATCTAAATCCGCGCCTAGGCAGTAAAACCGACTCGTATGCCGTGACGGAAGTTGGCATCACGCTGCCATGGCGTGATCTCTGACAGTCCTTGCAGGTAGTCTGGGACCCGAAAGTCTGACAACCGTTCATAGTAAGGGATATTGCATTACCAGTACTAACAGGGTGGTGGAGTGCAGACAAGCAGTCACTCCATGACTAAAACTGGTATTCAGCTGCACCCGGTTAGCTCAAGTTAGTTGGGAAAAGGTTAGGCACATAAGCAAGTTTTCAAGAGATATTTTCCGACATTCAAGCGGGCGTAACCGACAGCTTAAAAAAACTAAACCGCAGTTCTATTTTCTTAGTCACCTAGCTTTAATTATACATAAATAGCCACACTACGCCATCATACAAGCTCTAATCTGTAGCCTATTAAGATCTATTAAACCATTTTATAATCTCATTGCTAATAAACGACTATAGTGCGTCAATGCTTATAAAATTGATGGAGCTAAATGATTCGTTTAATGGTATATTAATAGCTTTACACCAGTTGTTGTGGTATCTATCTAAGATAAACGAAGACATTGTGAGGACACTGCACATATCTTAGAACCAAAAATTCAATAGGGTGATGTGATAAGTGAGTTACATTTGTCAACCTACCCTATACTCATTCCTCATTCAAAGGTCTTTATCCTAGCAATGAGAATATTATACTTAAGCTTATAAGTTTTCCTAAGCTACCTATCTAAATTAAAAATACAAGGCATTTGTGGACTATATGACACAATTTTGTGATAGTATTTTCACGTAGATTAGACAATAAATGCAATCAATCTTCCGATTATAAATATGTAATTTATTTTAATAATCTTTTCTTGGAAATTACTTTTCCATTTCTTATTATCTATAATTAATTTATGTGTATATTATTACGTATATGTTGGCTAAAACCTGATATGGTCGCGCTCTATACGCAAGTCATTGACAAAAGATTAACTAAGTAATCAATTGTTTCAGAGAAAACATGCCATCTCACTTCAAGGTCAAGGAGTACTGCCCTCTTGTGTTCAGGAATCTCCGAGAGAGGTTCGGAATCGACGATATCGACTACAAGGAGTCACTCACAAGGTACAACCCTAACTCTAGAACCCAATCATAGCCAATACCGAAGTCAAACTCGACTGGCACGAGTGATACGCTAACATTAATATTATTTCTTTATTGATTATGTATTTATTTATGTTTATTTTTATTCCCATATTGTATTTTCTGGCATCCTCGATCCCACATCCCATCCTGTGGTCCCTAGGTTTAGAAAGCCAGATAACTACCTGTGCTCGAGGGCTCAGAAGAGGCCTAGCAGCATGCTGCGGCGCTCGGCGACGGCGCCCACCGGGGTTGCCAACATGAAAAATGAAACACATCAAGAGAGCATATTCCACGATGCAAGCGAGTTCGTCAAACGAGGGCTGACGATAAAACGCCTGAGGTCAGCGGAGTTTTACTAAGCAGCTGTACGATTTTTTTCAGTTTTTTTTATTTTTTTTGTTTCAAAATAACAGTATGTAGTGTGCCTTTCGAACTGACACGGCGAGCATAAGCATTACCACGATCACTGGCTGTATTGTGAAGTCATTTCCCTTGTCTAACCGCTTGAGAGAGACCTCCATGGAGAGATGGTTTCAAAAAGTTTGGATATGAAATTGGTTTTTTTGTTGGATTTCGGTTTTTGTATGCCTACTGTCCTGTTGTCCATTCCAGTTTAGGTTAAATGGGTGTCAAGAGTGCCTCAATCCTTAATTGACCGTGACCTCCATTTACGTTCCTTAACCTCCGCAATTGTCCCGTATGTCTCAGTTACTTAATATTATGGTACCTATATATATTTTTTCTTTAACATTAACACTACATATGCACATTAATGCTGTGAGCACATTCATGTGCACTTTCACCGGTTGGTAAGTATTATGTGAATATGCGCATCTCTTTCGCACGTAACACGAAATAGAAATGAATGAGGAAGACGTCACACGAATCAACTGGCGTATGATATTGAAAGGATATTCAAGGACCTAGGTAATCACTCTGACATTAAGGTTGTTGAATACTTTGGTTGGCCTTTGTGGTATGTCCGCGTGGTTTTATTTTTAATGTCCTAAGGGTCCACGTAAATGACAAACAATCCTGTTTACTTTTTTGTCCATCATAATATTTTGTGACGCATAAAAAGTATGTACACCTCGAAGACTTAATGCGTCAGAGATCTAATAGTCTGTCATTTCCGTTGTCCCTTATTCTAAGACCTGTAATTTTCTTTGAGTGTCCTTAATTTGATGTTTGTTAGGGTGTGCAATAACGTCACGAACTCACTCACAAGTCACAAATCACTGTTGATTGTAATTACATACACTTTGACTTCATAACCATACTATGTATAGTAAGTAAGTTCCACGATGTTAAAGAATCTTGTGAAACATTAATTTGTCAACAGTAAAATGTTGATCGGCCTAGAAAAATAAACACTAAGGAAAATCCAGTGTGTTATACGCTCCTCCCTTCTAATTGCGTGTGGCGTTACACGTGTTCGGATATTTATCTAATAATATGATCGCGGATAATATTCTAAAATTACCTCTTGACGACAACTCTGACGAAAACCACTCTTACCAGAGGTTCTATGAAAGATACTCGCATTCAACTGCATTCCGATCTGCCCCCACCGCTCCGTCACCACTGGTGGCAGTAGCTACTATCTGTTGCATGTACCATAACTGGTGGTGGTTGCGCCTGACAAGTCGCATTTGCTTCTACCTCTGCAGCAGTGGTGGCAGATAGCACTTTTTTAGTCCTCCAGTGGTGACAGACTCAACGTTCAAGCACGCGCGTTCTCTTCGTACCTACACACAACGCTATTCTCCGATAGGTACTGATGAGACAGGAGTTGTTAATTGTAGGCGCGGTGATAAAATTATATTATCAATTGAGTACTATTACAGAGTCTATAATACACGCGTCGGACTCGGGTGCAACCATTACCTGTGGTGGTAGATGGGACAAATAGTTGCAACTTCCACCAGTAGGTTTTCAAGTGTTCACAATAGGTATTGCTTACGGTAGGTACCGCTATGTTCTTTAATTTCAATTAATAGCAAGGTCAAGGCTAGGTTGCCAGACGACAGCCAGTGGGTCTTTAGTTGTCAACTCATTAAAGACGAATTTTATCGTTTCACCTTTTCCTATCTCTTTTGTATTCTGAGAATAACTTAAGTTTCCTTTTATCCGTAGCATCACACAAGTATTCATATACTGGGCATAAAGAAAAAGAGCAGCGGTGGCTAAGAGCAGCGGTGGCCCAGTGGTGTTGACCCCGATTACGAACAGTAGGTCGTGGGTTCGAACCCAGGCAGCCGCATTACTTTGTGTAATTTAATTTATCACCGCTGCTCTCAATACGGTGAAGGAAAACATCGTGAGGAAACCGGCATGTCTTAGAACCAAAAAAATCGAAGACATGTGACATCTGCCAACCCGCACTGGGCCCGCGTGGTGGATTATTATAGCCCATCCCTCTCCTAGAGAGGGGGCCTGAGTCCCTGCAGTGGGAACATTATAGGCTGATGATGATGATAAAGAAAAAACTTTCTTGGTATTCAAATTGTACGATAAAAAACTGAGTAATGTTGAAACGTTCTTAGATTTGTAAGATTATTATAATATTTGCTCAAATCTTGTGAGTCATTGATAAAATTGTTCTTTGTTTACACACTTTGTTATAAAGGTATTGAGAACTCGATCCATTTTCGTGTTTAGTTAGCACCTTCTTTTAGTAAGTCGAAAAGAACGTAGTATGAACTAGTATGTGATAATAGAAATATAAATATGTATGTTATAGAATCCATAATACCCGGTTCCCGAATTGAGATGAATACCTACACATTATAAACATGTTCGGGTCGCGAAAAAATCACCTTGAGTAATGCTAGGAGAGTTGGAGAAGTAGTCAACATTATAATAAGTATTATCGATTTTTATCTGGGTATTACAGCAGCAAGCCACAGTTAATATAAGCAATTTGTCTTTTCGAACATTGAATTAAACGCCCCTAAAAACCTCATACAGCTCCCTAAACCGTTTCCGACAATCAACACGCTGGAACCACCTCGGGAATAACTTTCCGCGCCGAAGTTTTTCAATTTCTTCCTAAAGGCCGGAGTTTTTACCCGGACTCTCATAAAAACCATCCGGTCTTTCCACGGATATCCTGAAAATTATGACATATCCGGGAAAACTGGTAAACGACCCAGAATGTTCTTTGTTTGAAGTAGAAATAAAATTATACGTTGTTTGCCCGTAGAACTGTCCTTCGAAAATAAAAGCATTAGGAATACATTAAAATAATGATGCAGGACCGTGTTTTATTTAGCTTTCGTATTAATGGGATATTATTTTCGTATCAGTAGGAATTCTGGTAATATCTATGTATGAACAACATGAAAGATATTGATTATCTGCAGTAACTTCACGTTAACATAATATTAGAGAAAGCTTGAGTGTTCAATAAAATTATCCACTTTTATTGTTTGCTTTTGCTTTGTGATTGTGACAGTATAAAATGAATTTGGTATCTACAGCCGGTATAAGTCCTTTATCACAAATTTCTCCTAAACAGGAAGCACTGACTATCAATTTCCTTTAATTCTCTAACAAATTATTGTAAAAAGTGGGGACCTATTCTCCTGGGAGCAGTAGCAGTTCAGTGGTAATATTAGACTGAGCGAAATCCTTTTTAGTAAAATAATTTATTTCAAAATTTTGAAATACAAAACGTAGGGGATTTCGAAATGTCCTGGAACCAAATTTTGTAGACATTTGACATCTACCAATCCGGCAATCCGCCCTTGGCCTACGTAGTGGATTACAATTTACTTTCTCAAGACTCTCATGTTCACTAGGAGGAGCCCTATTGGCTGTGACTCAGCAGTCCGACCATAAGGCCCGGTATCCACCAAAGCGGAGACGAGCAGAGCGGAGAGATGTGCCAAATTCGACCAATCACAGGAAGGGCGAAAGACCAGATGTAAATTTTAACTAATGTGATTGGCCGATTTACGCACATCTCTCGTCTCCGCTCCTCTCCGATTTGGTGAAAACCAGATCTAATCGTCTAAAAATGCTCTTCATATTTCACTAGCTTAGCTACACAAAGCGATCCAAACCGAATTGATGTCTCTCGAAATAGACTGTCAGTCAGTTAGACCTCATATATTAATATCTTAAAGCTATACCCTACAATGTCGTCAATGGTGTTCAGACATGTCCGCTTTGTATTCGTTTCCGGCCCAAGTTGGATATGCTAGCCACTTGAGAGCTCTTGATAACCACCCTAGAAAGCCATCGAATGCAGTCGCTGTGGCTAAAATCGGCTAGATGGCATCATCATTATTATAGCGACCAAACCATTGTTTTTTTAATAGCCTACATGGTATCCCACTGCGAAGGCCTCCCCATTTTCTTTCCATACCTTTATATCTTGTGCGATATCTGGCCATGTACGCCCTGTAAACATGATCAGATCGTCATCGTCACGCCACCTTCGTCGCGGTCGACCTTGACGGCTCAGCGACCAAAACAAATACATAAATATAAATTCTACAATTACAAAGGTATACATATCACTATCAATCAACATAAAACACTCAACCTAGATCTATGCCCCAGTCATGAATTTGTTTTAAAAATAGTATCTATCTCATACTCTGATTATGAGATAGATATTGTTTTTTTTAGGAATTCGTGGCTATATTATAACAGCTCGAATCCAGTTAGACTGGAAGCTGACCCACATAGTTGGGAAAAAGTTAGGCAAAAGGTCCATCTCTTAATCTAGTTCATTTGATTGAAAGAGATGCTTGGCTGGGCATCGTTCTAGATCTTTGGGAACAATCCATTGTATGGAACTATGGACTGTGGAATAAATAAAGAATTGTGGCTTATGGTACACAAATTGCAATGATAGTTGTAAAGGAGATGAATTAATAAGTTTTGAAAGTTAAGTTTTAATTTGACACTAATCACACAAGCTTTCATAGAAGCTGTGGTGATTAGCGAAAAATTTGATAAACAAAGACACGTAAACTCAGGGCGAATCTCACGAAGGAAGCTTAAATGCGTTCAAGAGGTGTTGGTGTCCTCATTACTACCGAATATTTATAATGACAGGTTTTGAACGCAGCTTAGATGTGCTGATCGTTTTTAGTTTTATGGTGAAATTTGCCCATAAGTCACCATAAGGGGGCGTATTGGTATGGGGGTCATTCGGGGTATATTGGCTTTCATGAAGGTTATCGTAAACTATGGAAATGGCGGTAAAAGGGCAACAATTGATGTGGAATAAGTGCGTTAAACAGAAACTGACATTTGTCGACAGATCTCAGCCGATCCCCGACGACTCCTCCGGCAAGTCGGGGGCGAAGTTCTACCAGAGCTACGACCGCCTGTTCATCCTCAAGACCCTGACCTCTGAGGAGGTTGAGAGGATGCACTCGTTCCTCAAGCAGTATCATCCCGTGAGTATTACTAGTTTTTGAGTTGAATGTATTATGTTTTTTATGTATAGAACATGATCAGCGGATGACAAGTAATCATCAGCCTTTTATTTATAACTAGCTGATGCCCGCGGCTTCACCCGCGTGGATTTCGGCCGAATTATATACTAAAACTTTCCTCTTAAATCACTTTATCTATTAAAAAAAACCACTTCAAAATCCGTTGCGTAGTTTTAAAGATTTAAGCATACATAGGGACGGACAGACAGCGACAGCGACTTTGTTTTATACTATGTAGTGATTACATGTCATTCACTCACATCGGCAACGCTAATCCAGTTACTAACCCAAACTGCGATGATCGTTGCACCGTTTTTTTGTTTTGGGGTGGAAAATCCTTATGGATGTCCTCCGCCCTGGGGCGAGCGGAAGGGTTTGTCAAACTCTTAACTGACTAAAAACCACGCTGGTGTGTCCTTCCCGCTTTAGTATTGGGCATCACGGGAAGTAGTGTGCCTTCCACGATCTCTAGCTATGATCGTTGCTCCTAGCCTGACTTTACTCCATACCCTTATTAAATGGGTTAAAGACGTGACAAGATTAAGAAGACAGGGGTAAGATTGTGCCTGTGGACGGTGAGTGATGGGTAAGCTCGCCGTCCGTCCGTCTTATGACGACGACAGGCCGTGTCGACGGCGCGTTCGTGTTCCACGCGCGCCTCAAAGAGATGTCAGCAACATGGAAGGGGCCCGCAAGGGCCGACGCCCGTCGGAGCTGCGGGTTGTTCGCAAGAAATACCGCGGCCTCGACATGAAGGGCTAAGAAGGAACATGGGTGGTTTTTAGTCAGTAGAAGTCTGACACTCCCTTTCGCTCTGCCCAAGAGCGGGAGGGGTTATTTGATGATTTCCCACCCCGCCAAAAAAAAAAAAAGGGGTAAGATTGTTGAACCGTACACCTCGACCCAATCCAAGTAGTATCTAAGTATTAAAGCTGAAAATTATAGAACTGCAAAGGAAATGAACTGGTACTGTCTACCGGCTCATTGTAATGCTGACGTCCCGAGGTTATAGTCATATGTGTATTTTGTAGACGAAGACGTATGCATTATGTCATTATGCCGATTATTCATGCATTTCAGTCGTAAAAGTCACTTGACAAATAATGTGTTTGAGTCATTTTGTAGCTAACAAAGATCGCGCTCACGTAGGTACTTTTAAAACCACAAAATTATCTCTGCCTGCAGATATTTATTTTGAAGTTAATAAAAACAAGTTTGGGTGTCGAAAAAGGTAGTAGATATGCAACCTTTTTCGAAACCCAAACTTTTATCGTTTATTTAGGTAGGTAGATATAAATAATCGGTCAAACGGGTAAGGACAAATAGGATATAAAGGATAATGTCAAAATAATTTTATATATATTGTTATCTGTTTATCACTTTTCCGTATCCAAAGCCTTTTATCCTCTACAAGCCGTACGGTCGATGGTACTTCCCATAGCCAAAAATATAATTATGTGCATCAGTGTTTATTTTATTTTGTAGATTATTCCGATCGAAGTGTTATTGGGTTATTTTCTTTAGGAATGTCTCAGTAACAACTACGGAATCCGGATTTGGGCCCGGTCCATCGCAATAGGCTCGCTCCCTATTACATGGGACTTAAACAAAACTGGCGAAATGTAGGTGTATTTTTAGATACGCATCCACTGCTTAACCCTTTAGGGATTACAAGGCGTGATGTTATGTTATATATTCCGATCGACCACATTTACCGATCGTGGTCAGATAAGGCTAAAATTAAATTCAGCGAGCCAAATTCTCGCCATGCACTCGAAATTATCATTATTCAAATTTTACAGAAGATAACATCATTGACAAGTTATCAATATGCATGTAAACAAAAGATTGTCTCCCCCTATCTAATCCTAGAAAGTAATGTAGTACTTCCGATAATTTTTAGAAGATAGCGCCGTTTTCACTCGTATGAGTAATTTAGAACATTTTGTGTAAATCACTGTTTGTTGTAAAATGTAAGGTAGGTTATCTCAGTTTTTAAGACAGGTTGCTTTGTTTAAAGAAGAATATGGGGCGTTGTTATTTGCGCGCAGTTGCCAAGTGAAAATAGTTTGCAAAGAGGACAAGTCAACAATATAGTAATTTATTACTTTTGGTTGTTAGGATGGCTCGTAGAATGATTTGTTTGCAAGAATATAGGTTGGGTGATGGTGTCAAATCATTTAAAAGTTAAAATCTGTACTAATCAATTCTCAGAAATATTAAAGATAGATCACCGAAAGATTTCCTATAAGTATGTGATTTCTCTCTCTTTCTCATCTCCAACCTTTGACCAATTACTGCTCTTTCAAATCTCTCCACTTTTGGCGGTTTTGCTATCCAGTTTCTTTCGTCCACTTTAATCAGATCGTCTGTCCACCTAGTTCGTCTTAGTTCGTTCTTAGTCTCGTTCGTTTTCGTATTTCGGTGTTTCTCAACCAGTCGTAGATTAAGATGCCCAACAACGTGATTCAAAAATTTGTAAGTAACTGATGCACACTATAATCTTTTTAGGGGTCCGCAGCCCAATGACAAAAAGTGAACAATTTCGTCCTGTGACAAACATTTTGCCTGTGGATTTCTGGAACTCCTCTGCAACAAATTCCATTTTATTTGTTGCCCATATCGTTTAGGGTTTAAACAAAGCTATTGATACAGCTATGCATCTTGTCCCATGTTATTTGAGGTATGTTTTCTTCCATTTTCCCCCGTAATCGCCACGCTATCATTTACTCCATCTTTTCACATGATACTAAAATATATGATACTTATTTCCAGTACATAGTGGAGCGTCACGGCAAGACCCTGCTGCCTCAGTACTTGGGCATGTACCGGCTGACCGTGGACGGCATTGAGCACTACCTCGTCGCCACCAGGAACGTGTTCTCTAATCACCTCAACATACACAGGTATTGTATTGGTTATGAGGATATTTCCAAGGATCATCATCATCACCATTCTCCTGCCGTTATCCCAAATTATTTGGGGTCGGCGCAGCATTTGTTATTCTTCCGTACTTCTGTATTACTCGTCATATATTATTATTCGTCTCCGGAGTTACCTTCTTTCTAACCATATTGTCATCTAAGGAAATTTGCAAGAATGAGCAGAGATATTGGGATTTTTCATCAGGATATTCTGAGTTCAGAAAGCCAAAGCCGTGGTTCAAAAAGCCAATAGGGCCGGCCCTCTTAAAAAACGCTACGGTTTTGTTATCAAGAACTAAAAATTTAGAATTCTCCAGCTTTGCTTTCTTTGACGGTACTTTGTTTAAATTCTTCTCGATTGCATTAAAATTCTTGTGTTGCCAATTCATAACCTGACACAGATACAGGTGTTAGAAAGATTAGCAGATGATTATGATGATGTAAGTTTTTGTCTCTTCTGGAAATACAAAAGAACCAACACAAAATTTCCACAAATAGTGAATTTCTTATAACAATCTAGCTGCCAAACCAGGTCTTAAAACCTAAAGTTAGCTTAACCAGTCAAGTAAGTATTAGCCAATATCCTGAGAAAAGTAAGCAGTTATGGGCTTGGGTTTTTCAGCAGCTACATTTTTTTGTGATTACCTACTTGCAAGTTTACCCCATAATAAGGAGAATTCTTATCATAATTCTTATCTTAGTATTTATATCAAGTTGTTACTTAATCTTATGTCAATCACTATGGTTAGTGCAAATGTACTCGCTTGTGTGAAATTGTGGTTTTTTATCGGAACATTGTTGAGTTCAGGGACTCATGTTTGCGTCATAGAATTAAACAGAGAATAATTGGCCACTTATTGTCATTTTTGTTACCATGATCATCTGCTTAGACTTTTCCTATCTATGTTAGGTATATTTACCTTCCGGTTTTATTGTATGCAGGTAAATACCAGTATTTTACTACATTGAGTGACTCTTTCTGACATCCTTGACCCACATACTGGGTAACACGACACTAATGGTAATATCGGTTGTCAGACTGTCTGGCTTACAACGTAACTACTGACAATGACAAATGGCACCTGGGTCCAACAGCTTAACGTGCTTAAAGAACCACGAAGAGGTCTTGATATAACTCGATAAAGTGAACAATATTGAACAACCTAAATTATCCTTCATCCTTTGCATCAATTATTTAGCAAACGTGTACCAATTTTAACGACCCATCGTCTTTATCACCTACTATCTTGCGCTGCATACCCTTACACCTGCGCACTTGACAATCTTATGACTGCTTCAGCGAGCAAAGTTCGCATAACTGAATTGTGGGCCAAATATACTTAATGAAAAATTTGCGATCGACACGCTCAGAAGAAGATAGTCATTATCCAATTTAGGTCTAAACAATTTTGGTCTCTTTCTGATCTCCATATTCGCACTAGGTTTTCAAAACCTTATTTCCCAAGGAAGACACTATGTATAGTAATAAAACTTCCTTTTCATTGCAGGAAATACGACTTAAAAGGCTCGACAGTGGACCGTGAGGCGTCAGAGAAGGAGCTAGAAAAAGACCTGCCCACACTCAAAGACAACGACTTTATCAAACAAGGAGTTCGTATCGATATCGGTGATGCTGCCAAAGAGAAGCTGTTGGAGACCCTGACTGCTGATGTTGAGGTGTGTTGATTACTTTTTTTTTGTAACTAGCTGATGCCCGTGGCTTCGCTCGCGTCAAAGTATACACTAAAACCTTCCTCGAGAACACCTATTGGTGAAAACAGCATGAAAATCGGTGCAGTAGTTTTTGAGTTTATCGCGAACAGACAGACAGACAGACGCGGCGACCGACTTTGTTTTTTAATATGTAGTGATGTTAATGCCTCGTTGGTCTAGTGGTCGCAAGTACGGCTGCTGTGCATGAGGTCCTGGGTTCGATTGCCGGGTCGGGAAAAGTGTTTTTTGACTTTTCCATCAGGAATTTCTCAGTATCAAAAAGGATGTTTCGTTATTTTATCGATGGTGTAAAAGCGTTTACAAAAATAGGCATCTTATGATAAATCTTAGCTTTATTATCAACCTGTACAACCAAGTAACTAATTGGGTTGTTTGCTGGAAACTTCGAGACGAAATAGCGCTCAGTGTTTGTCACTTCTCAAGGTCATATTGAGTGACACGCGCACCATCGGCCACAAAACAGTGGCCATCTCGCAGAACTCCATGGCACTTAGCTCCATCTTCTCTTCTCCTTAGTTGTTGGCTTCGTTCCTCTTCCGCTGGTCTCTATTGACCGAATGGCATCCATATTCTGCCAGATCTTGGTGGCATATTTGATGAACTCAGTCCATCGGCTTGCTGACATCAGCCCCATCACATCAACCTATGACATTCCCACTGCAGGGACTCAGGCCTCCTCTCTAGGAGAGGGATGGGCTATAATCCTCCACGCGGGCCCAGTGCGGATTGGCAGATGTCACATGTCTTCGATTTTTTTTTGGTTTTAAGACATGCTGGTTTCCTCACGATTTTTTCCTTCACCGTTTTTTTTTTTTGAACACTAGGAATTTCTCCTGTATCGTGGGTGCGTTCACAAACATATAAAGTCACATACACAAATACCCAGACCCGAATCAACGATTTGCTTTGAGAGCAGTTGTTAAATAAATTACACATAGTAATGCGCCTGCCTGGATTCGAACCCACAACTTACTGTTCGTAATACGAGGCCGCCACCACTGCTCAGCCCAATCTAAGAGGCCCCAATTTGTCAGTCACCTTCTCCATTCATAAAACATACATTATCTCATTGCAGTTCCTAACAAAACTCCACTTGATGGACTACTCACTGTTGCTGGGTATGCACGAGTGTGGGCGTGGCGAGGCAGAGGCCGAGGCAGCGAGGCAACGAGACGCGGAGAACGACAGCGATAACGGAGACACTGACACCGACAGCGACACTGATAACAGGCATCATGGGGACCGGTAAGCTTCATTAGATTGTAATGTTCCTACTGCTAGAACATAGGAATCCTCTCTCTCTCTGAAAGACAGTATGCCATAAACCACCAGAGGGTTGGTGGATTTCATGTCTTCGAATTTTTTGTTTGTTTACAACATGGCGGTTTCCTCATGATCTTACCCTTCACTCTTCAATTTATTCAATACTAGCTGATGCAAGCGACTTCACCCGCGTGGATGTCGGTCAAATTATGTACTAAAACCTTCCTCTTGAATGACTTTATCTATTAAAAGAAACCGCTTCAAAATCCGTTGCGTAGTTTTAAAGATTTAAGCATACATAGGGACGGACAGACAGCGACAGCGACTTTGTTTTATACTATGTAGTGATGTGCGGATGAAAAAAAAAACACTGATCTGAAAGGATCATATTTTTTTTTCTTTGCCTTTATTGTCCCACTGCAGGGCAAAAGCCTCCCCCATAGCCTTCCACTCTTCGCTCTGTGTGGTTTTCTCCGTCCAATTCGTCATAAACGCTTCTAGGTCGTCACGCCAGCGTTTTCTAGGAGCATAATTAGGTAAAGTAAATGAATTAATTACACATTACCAAATCCAATACACGTGTTACACCGCTTATGTCAGCAGTTGTACCTTATAATATTTTTCCTAGAAATAAGGTGATATTATTGCCCCCACAGATGGGGCTACAACACTCCACCGGACAGTCCGCGCGGCTTCGCTCGCCAGTCGTCGCTGCGGTACGAGGGCATCATACCCGAGCTCGACATATACGCCATACCCAGCCAAGACAGTGAGTCTACACCTATGACTTAATTATATCTGTTGTATTGCAAGTTTGCAAGAGCTGTATATAATTTAGCTGGAAAATACTAAGTTAACCTTTTGACCGCCACGGACGTCTATGGACGTCCAATTGAAACGTGCTCACGACGCCATGGACAGCATGGCAAGTCGAAAATAACACGTTTTTACATTTCAAAATAAACATACAAAAATATGTTTGTAATGTTTTATTTTTCCTAAAATTATTCCATAAACTTATTTATTATATTATTACACAAAGATATATAACAATTAGCCACTCTGTATTGGGAAAAGATCACAATGATAAGAATGAAAGAAGGAATTTGTCGCTTGGCGTAGAGAACACAGAATTTCGTTATTGACGTGGCGGTCAAAAGGTTATTCGGACTGGGAGGTTTACTTGGAGATAAAATATATATTTATTTAGAACAGGCTTACATACTAACAGTCACGAGCATTAATATGTATTTATACATGAAGTAACTTTTAACTGCATTAATCAGCGTTTCAAGTTTTCTCAAACATAGTATTTTAGAAGCCAAACTATTACGTTATTATAGGTCTTATCTCAAAATAAAGCTCATAATTTTCTGCAAGAAAAAACGCAAAGGAAAACTAAAGGAACGTGCAACCTCGTGTCTACGACTAGCCCCAGTTCAAAACTGAAACTGACGTAGTTATTGAAAGAGCGAAGGGATGGCCTACTGCTGCGCGGGCGCGCGGGGCGAGAGAGGTGAGGGACGGCGTCGCTGCGAGCGCGCCGTCTTGTCTCCCGCGCAACCCCTTCCGCAGTCAGGAAAAGCTATTGAATCGGGAGCACGTCCGTTTCGATTTTCGCGAGTGTAATACTTAACTTTAATTTGATGCATCCTGATTATACGTGATATCTATTAATGTGACTTTAATTACTGAGTCCCCCCTTTCATTATTTATACCCACTCTCATATCATTTATTTTCATTTCAGGTGCCCCCAAAAAGGAGATTTACTTCGTTGCCCTGATTGATGTACTGACACACTATGGTGTCAAGAAACAGGTAGATATTCATGCTATCATAATTTTTCTTTAAGTCAAGAGGTTCAGCCAATGTTACTATGAACAATGATGGGCATTGTCACCATCAATAATCAATCGAGTCGAGATAAATATTATATCCATAATAGAGTTTAAGCATAAGCATAGCGTAATCAGCCTATAATGTTTCCACTGCTGGGACTTCAGGCTTCCTTTCTATGAGACGAAATAGGATATAATCCACCACGCGGGCCATGTACAAGTATATAAATGCTACCAACATCATAATAAATTTCCAGGCGGCGAAAGCAGCAAAGACAGTGAAATACGGCAGCAACGTCGACGGCATATCGACCTGCGATCCCGAACAGTACGGCAAACGGTTCATAGAGTTTGTAGCTAAGGCCATCGAGGGCAACTAGACGCCCCGCGCACAACGGTGCTTCTTTTAGTACTTATACGTCGCAGAGTAGTGAGGAAATGGAGGGGTAAGGGTAGGGCAAATTTGTAATAACGTTAGGGAAATACGCGCTGTTGGATATACAACGTTAGACTTAGCGCCGGAAGTTGCAAATCCAATAGCGGGCAAAGTGTGGTGACTGCCGCATACCGAAACAACTTAGCTCCTATACGACTAAAAATAAACCTGTCCAGGCGGCGTTGAGTTGTTTCTGTGTTGTATTCATGTCTAAAGGTGAGGAACATGACCGACTTTTATTTAACTCGGTGAAAACGTTTCTATTAGTGGCGACATGACATTGCCGACTGTCACCGTTTTCATGGAGTTACATAGAAATAATTAACGTCGCTGCAGTCTCATTGTAATTGGGCGACAATGGTGAATCGGTTTGCGTTTACTGCAGTATTTAAAAGAGCACCTTTAGGATCGCTATAAAGGGAAATATAAACTCGTTTTTTGCCTGCATATTAGCACTCCATTTGTTTACTATTATGTGTTTATACTACATACAGGTGGCGCTACGGTCTCTTTAGGTATTTAGAACATTGCCTAACGTTAAATTTATTATAAGTTTCAAGATTGGCTGAAATTCGCACAATATTTGATTTCGGTGACATATCAGTGTTCCATACTTATGGCGGTGGTTATCGATGAAGATCGACACGCTAAAAAGGAGCATTTATTTGATAGTCTCAAATGACTCAATAACAAAAAAAAACGAAAATTAAAAAAAAAGATAATCCTTAGAAACTGTAGCGTCACTGACGAATATTTTGGACTGAACGGACACAATTTTTTCTAGTTCCTTTTTTTAAGTCTCTTTCGAAGTTTTTTGATTAGTATGGATACAATTTTCATAACGAAATAATGATAATGAATGATTGCACTAAGTTTTAAACATTTTCACAGTGCTGGACGATTCTTTTGACATTTGAATGACATTGACAGGAGGAATTGAGATTGTAGAGGGAGCTGCTGGTTAACATTTGTGAGATTGTCTGTGGAAAATAAAGATGGCGACGTTAATTCCGCGCCAAAAGAATAATACATCACTTTACATTTTTACATTCATTTAGTCCCCGCTAGCTCATTTATTAGACCTTATTAAGTTTGCTCAGGACCCTTTGTTTTGTAATAATTGGAGTTTACAGGGTGACGTAGACTATAAAGGGCTGGTAGTTTATTTAGACGCGTTTTCTGTTAAGACTGAAAATAATTTTTCGATTTACTCGGTTAATGCCAGTTAGGGTGATATTATTTGCATTTTTGTTTGTGGTTCTCTCTCTAGTAATAGGTGCCGTTGTTTGCTAGAGCGAGATTGTCTCTTGCTAGCATCTAGTTATCTACACTCATGCTATTTAGACCTCTCGCTCGAATGACGCAGTTCTTGGAGTCAGAAGTGGATGGAAGGAAAATGTCGTCCTACAACATCACTTATGTCAGTATAATTGTGTCCTGGTGTAAGATAGAGATGGATCTATACAGCATTTATAGCTTCATCTCCTTCCTACTAAAGTAACATTAAATCTACTAATGTCAGTGGTGGGGGTAGGGTCGCTATGTAAATGTGATGTATCTCCCCAATATTGGAATTACTCGAGTGATATCGATAAATTATCGTCGTCTCGGCTTTTGACGTTTATTAATTTCACGTAGTTACGTACTGAAAGAAGCACCGCATAAATGTTGTTATATCTTGTCCAAGACAAGTCCCACGATACAGTAAGTGTAATAACGTCGATTCTTATTAAGGAATTAAATGCAAAATAAAATAAAATTTTCATAAAAATAATGTTATAAAAAAATTCGTAGTGAGAAGGCATGTCATTGATATTTATAGCGATTATGTGAAACTATCGGACAGTCGACGAAGAGTTTGTCGTTTTAATCAAATTAATAATAAATCGTATTTTTATTCGCTTTGCGTGCGAATTAACACAGTTGTGCAATAGACACGTTTATAGTCTGATTTGTGCTATATCGTGGAAAGTGTGGCCCTAGGAAGTGGAGACAAATTACTACCGGGAAATATGAACTTTGCTCGGTATTCTATTGTGCCTGCGCTCTGGCAAACTTGTTTGATTGATCCTTTTAAAGAGCGTAAATGCTCTGAAAAGAGGCTGGGAAGACAGAGAACCTTCTCATAACTATGTGTCATATATACGGTGTGGTTCTGTAAATGTTTTCATAGTAACCTCAGGTCGGGCCTTCCACGTTCTAGCACATCTCAAGTTCCGTCGGTCATTGTCCGAAACAGGGACGGGTTGAGAGGGACCCATATTTTTACAATTATAATGTTCTACACTTTCGTCTTGATGTTTGCAATAATAATAATAATAAGCGGACCCTTTTTGACAATATTTCACATTTATTCTTACACTTGTGTCCCTGTTTTGTGCTATTTTGAATCTTATTGAATATTGGTGAGTTTGAGGTTGCCTTGTTTTAATGTATGGTATAAGACTGTTGTCCTTTGCACACAAGTTACAATAGAATTTCTATTGTGACTCGCGTATAACCGCGGACACCACTCTTTGAACCTTATTACTAAGGACCGAAGATTCCAACTGCCATTGTTCGCGGTTGTACACCTATGAGTAAGATTGACTAAGGGTTTGGTTGAAAGTGATGGAAATAATGAATGTGTCAAATCTGCGATGTTTTGTATTTCATAAAAAAAAGGTGTGTCGAGGCAGCCTCAAATTCAGTAATAAATCTACGCACTCTCCTTAAACCCGATGGAAAATATCCATTCACGATAACTATAGTTCAATTTATGAGTCGGTCGGGTCTTATAGCTAAATTCTTCAGCGTTTTCGTGGATTCAGATCGATTGATAAATTGCAATGTTTTTAAAGTGCGTGCACGTTGGCAAGCACTAAAGCGGGTGTACTCAAACTGGTCATTAAAGCGATCTCAATGCGGGTAAACACACTGGACAAATGTGTGTGAGAGGTCACCGTTGCACATAAGGTGCCGTTCCTCGGTCATAGGGGCATTTAACGAATAATCTGTGACCTGTATGCATACAAGAGAAGTATAAAAGAACGGCAGGCTCGTATAGCCGTTCCTAGAACAGTTCTACGACAGAATTTATATACCTCATTTATGTTGTAGTAATCGATGATTATTAAAAGCTGAGGTGTGCATCAAACCCGTCGGGGCTGCGGGTTGTTCGAAAGAGATACCGCGGCCTCGACATAAGGGCTAAGAAGGAACATGGGTGGTTTTTAGTTGGTAGAAGTCTGACACTTCCTTTAAAAAAGGTGTTTGCCAACGTATACGTACCAAACTGTGTGTACAGGCTGCATTTGGCTATCAGCTGAAATAACCGGTATCGGCATTATTCATCGATCTCCAAAATGCCATTTATAGTCAATGCAGTTCTTCTGTACACATTCTCTTTTAAAAAAAACCTCAGCACTATCGCAAATAATTTTCATAACTCGTTACTAGCTTTTTATAATGTTCCGCTAACGTAGTTTAGTATTGACAAATTATAATGAATAAATAAGTAAATAAAAATGTTAAATATCATTGAATTAGGATGTTGACGTGTTACGGTTGGCCAATTTAACTTTATCAATGAAATTACATGTATACTATTATAATTGGCCGTTGTATTATATATCTTATTGTAATGCCTTCGATATAATTATATATTGTTTGAAGTACATACATGTTTTGTTCATAATAAAGTTGTAAGAAAATGCCCCTGGGGAGTATGGATCGGTTCCAAGTGAACTAACTTATGAAAATGTCAATAAACGATTTTGAATTTGATTTTATATTGTAGTGAATCTAGATGTGAAATTTTATAAGAAAAATAGATTTGTTTCGATCCATACTTTCAGAAATATATGAGGTGTGTTGTTCATTGAAAATAAACTGTGTATTTGAACTGTCAGTAGTTCAGGATTACCTCAAATGTCGAGTAATATAAAGTACTTGGTACCTCATAATATTCGATTCCCAGGGAAGACTTATCAGTATATTCGGTATTGTACTCGTTAACATTTAACTATGTATTTTATAACAAGGACAGTCGAGTCCAAAATTGTATAAAAGAAACGGCCATTGTTAAGGCCGGTGTTTCGCCCATTACATTATGTCGTTTTTGCCAATATACCCATACCTAGTTCGCTTAGTTTCTGTCTAGAGTAGAGTTTTTAATAGTACGATATAAGATTTTGTTATTTATTATTCTATATTTCGAATAAGACTTGGATTGTTATGAAGTCTTTGTGATTTATTCTGTGAAAATTCATGTGCCGTTTACGGTGTACTAATAATATTGGTAAATTTTATACTTTTTAGGCGTTTCTTTCGCGCCATCGACTAGCGTGATCGAACACGCCATAACGAATGTTTAGCTGACCTCAGAATATTTGTATCGCTCTTCATAATTCTTTTTAACTTTTGACGTTTTATCGGGAAAACATTACAAGATTTATTCATGGAAATCAGTAAACAGGGCTCCGTTCGGTACGCCTTCGATTTTAAATAATTTTGTCAGACGTTAGATTTTTTTGTGATAGATATTGTTTACTTTTAGATATTAATTTTATATTAGATTTCAAGTTGTCCACTTCTTCATGTTTCTAAATTTAAATGAGGAGAACTATTTTGTTACAGGGTGGTCAACTTCAGTAGGTAGTGATTAGAAATCCTTTGTTACCCTCAGTGAAGAGGACTTTTATTAATTTTATCCCGATCCCCTGTCTACATATTCCTGAACAATGTGTTAGTCATGAAATGATTCAAATTATGTCATATGTGTTGCCATTGTTTAGGTCGGTAATTGTATTTTAATTTGTAGTTATGTTATTTCGAATAGGTTTTATCTTGTTATCGGTGACGGTTGCAGCCACGAGCCCGCAGTCTACGGCATATATTTATTAAACGATAGCTTCGCTACATACAAACATATTCGGCATGTAAGCAACACGGTTGAAATGTTAATTCTCTAGTCTACTACTCTTGTAAAGACAAAAAAATGTGTATGAAAAATTAAAACTTAATTTTTTAAATATTCGGTTTATAAAGATTCTGCATTATATAAGGTTTTTTCTTTATACCCCTTTCTTCACAACCCTACAATTAAGATTTTGGCACGGAATGCGGCTAAATGTTTGATTGAAAATACATGCTCTTGACCAGCAACATAGAGCATAAATTATCGTAAAATGATGATGTGCACACAATTTTGTCAATATTGTTACTGATATTGAGTATAGTATTTTCAAGATTTCATGTACGGCTTAATAAGAACTGCCACTCGGGTCGATCTTTAGGTAAAGCTGTGCTTGCCTAGGTCGGTCTGTGGATGGGTGACCGCCCGACATACCGAGTTTCCTCCGTGCCTCGGAAAGCACGTTAAGCTGTTGGTCCCGGCTGCCATATATAGATCTTTGGCAGTTGTTACAGGTAGTGACCTGAAATTCTGACATCCAGTTTTACCAAAGAGTATCGTATTACCTAGTATTAACTGGGTTGTGGTTGTGGAGGTCAGATAGGCAGTCGCTCCATGTAAAATACTGGTACTCAGCTGCATCCGGTTAGACTGGAAGCCGACTCCAACATAGTTGGGAAAAGGCTAGGCAGATGATGTACGGTGTAATATACAATTTTATTCACTCGAAGATCACAATGCCACGCGATTAGACTTCATTTTCAACCAGTAAAAAGGTTGTAATTCATCACGTGTGGGTAAATGGAGTAGGATATTATTACCTAACAGAAAATAAACAAACACTCATAAAATTTTATAATAATTTTATTAGTAAAACCTCCCAGGCCACGGCATATCTTACAAAAAACTAGTCCATCCTCGTCTTGACGTGCTTCTCGGTGATCTTGTCTTTCTCGATGATGTGCACCACCGCGCCCCAACCGGAGATCGCGTCACGGTCGGCCGCGTTCACTAGCGCCTGAGGAAATGAATTGGATTAGTTTCAAGAAAGTTGTTTGAAAGATAAAGGTCCTGAATTACTGTTGAAGGAATCTTAGTACTGTTTCCAGTCTTAGGCCCAGTTACAAGCAATCACAATAAAAGAGGTGCTAAGTGCATTTCAACCAATGTGAGCGGTTCCACCTATGCTGGCCCTTCTTTGATGGAAACCAGGCATTAGAATAAATTTAATTGTGTCAAGCAGCTTTTATGTTATGAGGGAACCATGATTTAACTTTGGGATATGCAATCAAAATTATTTGAAAAAAAATGGCATGAGGCTATTTTGAAGTGGATTCGCTTTCCGATAGAACAGGATTGCGCAGATCCATGTTCCGAAGGTTAATAAAAACAATCGTTATATGTATGATAGGAGTGGTACCACTTTCCTAGACGAGCTTTGTCGCATAGAGCTCTATTTACGACTTTTTGATTTTTCAATCTTACCTGTGAGATGGTTTCAAAGAGCTCATCTGGTGACAGGTTGGGTTCCCACAGAGCTTCACACATACCATACAGCTGTTCTGAACAGGTTCCGGACACCACAAAGTCCTCTGGCTCATTGGGGCAGCCAATCTGGAGCAAAATAAGTAAAACAATGTCAAAGCTGAGTGGAGCAAGGCTTTGATAACAATGGTAATCAGAAAAAAGGCCTCTAAGTGGAATTACCGAAGGCACAGATATTATAATACTTCGTACAGATACCCAATCCCATACAAAGAAATGACACCTCCCTAAGTCAGGCTATTGCTCGGGCTATATTGTTTCCTACATTATTTCAACAGATGGCAGCACTAGCGTCTCACTAATTGCCACAGACTGCAGTTTTACAACGCCATCTAGGAGAGCACCTCGATACTAGATTGTTTCGATACTAAGTGGCATTGCATTTACTGGATGGCGCTGTTTTTATATAGATTCTCAACATGCATCGCCGTGCGTTCAAGAACGAGTACAAAATGTAATAATAACAATACAACATAAGTCTCGAGTTGGCGGAACATTTCCTTTGTATGAGTGAGTTAGCAATATTCACGCATCGGTGAATGCTTGAGTATTTCAATGCTGGCCAGTGCTAGGTTGTGTGTTGATGAAAATATCGTTCGAGACTGTAGACGTATGTAGTTCTTTTTTTTTTTTAAAAAAAACGTTGCCCCACACTAGGAATTTCTCCTGTATCGTGGGTGCGTTCACAAACATTTAAACTCACATACACAAATACCCAGACCCGAAACAACTATCTGTAGGTCATACAATATTCGTTCCGTGCGGGGATCGAACCCGCGACACGCAGCGCAGCAGTCCATTGTTTGAGCCACTGCGCCAACAGTGCCGTCATAGTTACAGATTATAATCATCAGAATCATACATACAATCCTCCAAGTTCATGAACATTCAAATTTTCTTACGGTTTTTGGATTTTGCAGGCCAGTGCTAGGTTGTATGTTGATGAAAATATCGTTCGCGACTGTAAGACATAGTACGTACGTTTTACAGTCGCGAACGATAATTTTAACTTCATCATACAACCTACCACTGGCCTGCAAATTGCAAAAAATTTGAATTTCGCGGGTTACCCTCAAGGACATAAAATGAATCAGGTAGGTAAGTACTAGGAATATGACGATGTAAGATGGAATAGAAAGTAGGAGTACCTACATAAATATATAAAACACGAACAATTTTTTTTAAATAATTATTTTAATATTTCAATTAACTGCCTAAATACTTATCAAAACGAATAGCACAGAATAGATGATGTACTAGCGTCTCAAAATCAGCTGATCAAAACGCGCCAAAATAATAAATAATAACACCGCAAGCGTCGAGGTCAATGCCTGCAATCGGTCAGCGAGCGTCGCGCGGCCTGGTTGCGTCCGCGTTTATATCGGCTGCTTTTGTGGTTTTTATTTTGATTTTACTTAGATTTTTTCTAACCGTGACAGCTTCCGAAAAAAATGTTTTGGTTTTATTTCATTTATGTTTTTGATATCGTTTCGAAACACGTGATAAAATTTCGCTTACTACCTAATTAAATTTGATCCTATACAATATGAGTTTGGCAGTCGTTACAGGTAGTCAGTGGCCCAAAAAGTCAGACAACCAGTCTTACCAAGTGGTATCGTATTACCCAGTAATAACTAGGTTGTGGAGGTCAGCGGGCAATTTAAAAAAATGAAAAATTAAATTCTTAAAATAGACTTTATAATCATAACCATAAAATCCATTTTAAGAATTTTAAATTTTTAACGTGATTCAAATTTAATTATGATTCTGCTAAAGCGGCCATTTTAAACTCCCTGATAAGCAATCACTCTATGTAAAATACTGGTATTCAGCTGCATCCGGTTAGACTGGAAGCCGACCCCAACATAGTTGGGAAAAGACTAGGCAGATGATGATATACAGTATGAGTTTTTGAGTTGACCTTATTTATGGATGATGGCGCAAACACAGGGGTGAATCGTGATTACTAACGCAGTTTGTCTGGAAGTTTCGTCCTGAACTTTTTTCACGGCAAAAACAAATTTTTAATAGGTACATAATTTATTAAACTGTTTGATCTTTAAGTGATATTCTGATGTTTATGGAAGGTATGGTATTATATCTGAAAATATATAGAACTAGCTGACCCACGCAACTTTGTCTGCAACACATAATATAGCTTATAACCTTTCTAGATAAATCGACTATCCAACTTATTAAATTGAGCTTTATCGTACTCGTAACAAACAAAAAATCTTACCTTTCCTCTATAAAATACCTATTAGTTTAGATTGACTTCGATTATATTATTAAAGTAACAATTACTATAGGTATCTCTTACTGTTTAATATACAGTACTAGTAACACCTTGTACTTGTAAACATTATGGTGCAGTAAATATTTTGAATTTGAATTTCTCCGGAGCCCCCAGAGGCCAGAATCCCCACGTACCTACCGCACCGGACCGAATGACTGCCACGCGCTAATTATTTTGTCGCCCGTATACTTTTACATTGCGATATCTTCTAAGATATTTGTTTAAACTGTATAGAGTAAAGGGCACAAATATTCTATACTAGCTGACCCACGCAACTTCGTCTGCATCACATAATATAGCTTTTAGCCTTTCTCAATAAACCGACTATTCAACATATTAACTTGAATTAAATCGTACTCGTATCAAAAAAAAATTTACCTTTCCTCTTTATAATACCTATTAGTTTAGATTTTCTTCGATTATATTATTAAAGTGACAATTACAATAGGTATCTCTTACTGTTAAATATACAGTAATCCATTGTACTTGTAAACATTATGGTGCAGTAAATATTTTGAATTTGAATTTCTCCGGAGCCCCCGGAGACCAGAATCCCCACTTACCTAGCGCACCGGACCGAATGACTGCCGCGCTCGTAATTATTTTGTCGCGCGGATATTTTGATATTGCGATATCTTCTAAGATAATTGTTTAAACTGTATAGAGATACATATATAGCCTAAAGCCTTCCTCGATAAATGGACTATCCAACACTAAAAGAGTTTTTCAATTCCAACCAGTAGTTCCAGAGTTTACCCCGTTCAAACAAACAAACAAACAAACAAACTCTTCAGCTTTATAATATTAGTATAGATTAAATTTCCGTGCTAGCAAACACATTTATTTAGATATAGATTAATACCATATGGGTTAAATAAGCTTCGCAAAATATAATTCTTTTTAACATATCATTTTAATATAAAAAAATGGTTACAGTGAGTCAATCGTAAAAGATAAACATATGCTGTCCCGGACTTTGTTTTAGAACTTTTAAAGAGGAACAATTCCTTCCTACATGATATTTACGTAACTTAAACCGTTTTCGCAGCGCACGCAACGGAAGCTCTCAAAAAGGAATATTTTTCCCGTTTTTGCAACATTTTTCATTTATGCGCCGCTCCTATTGATTGTAGCGTGATGTTATATAGCCTAAAGCCTTCCTCGATAAATGGACTATCCTACACTAAAAGAGTTTTTCAATTCCAACCAGTAGTCCTTGAGTTTACCCCGTTCAAACAAACAAACAAACTCTTCAGCTTTATAATATTAGTATAGATAAATATATAAAATCCACACTATATATCGCTTCTCAATCAGACACAATATTGTGGAAGCCGGCCGGAAGCCAGGCTGCAATTGATGAAGCGATTAGTGTGGATTCTCGCGAAACAGATCGACATATTCGTCATAGTCCTTAAAAAGCCAGTTGGTCTCGGGGCATAATACGCCAACTGCCAGTACTGTGGTATCGAGTTCGAACCCAGTTACTTATATTCTTTTTCCTCGTCGAGACATTTAGTTTTAGATTTTATTTTGTTATTATTGTTACATTTTCTTTTGTGTGCATGTTTTTTACTTTTATTTTCTTTCTGTTATTTATTTATTAAGATTTTAGTTTTTGATTTGAACGTAGATCTCTGTACGCTCAAACATTATTATTTAAATTTAGTTTCTCAGTAAGTGAATTATTGTTAATTCTTGATGAGGAATAATAAAGTTCTTAAACCATAAGGAACTCCTTTCCAAAATCCGTAATTCAAAGCCAGGTCGGTTAGATGAGAACAAAAACGCATTCGAAGAAGATAAAAGAAACGAGCAAACAATATATATGTCTACAACTGCAATTGAGATTTGAGTCAGACGTGACGGAAACAGAATTGACATTTGACACTGACAGAGAGTAACTACCTACTTGTAGAACGTTTCGTGTTATGTAGTTCCGGGTTCAGTAAAATTAAACCTTAGAAATGATAGAAGATTTGTTATATTTCTATAAACAGTAATATGTATGTTTTTTATTGTTTAAATTTAATTAAAATGAAACAACTAAACGTAAATTAGTTACGATTGTGGTTATAATTGTATGTGACAAATTGAGTAAAACGCCATCTATTGCATACCGCTTTAGAGAAAATGATTTACAGATGTCTGACTTTTGACAAGTTTATCAAACTATGGGTGCGAATTGAAGTAAAAGTCCTCCTTTGTCTTTTTTGTTGAAATAACTTGATAAATAAGTGTAAATAGATAAATTAGCGTTAAACAAAGAACTTTTGATTTTTGCTAATCTTATTTCGGCCGATATCTACCGTATAACGCATTTTAGTGATAGTTAATTTCATTACTGCTACCTATGCTGCCATCTATTGTTTTTTTTTCAAGACTAATTATAATTTGTTCGAGTTGAGACCCCATGCCGAAGGATAAATCATGACATTTGAATGCAATGGAATGGCATTAATGATATTAACTTAAGGAGATAGAGAAATGGTTCTTTACGGATGAAGGATTCTCCTTCTAGGTAGAGCTGTTGTCTTGCTTATAGTTCACGTCAAATAACTTTGCCCCTCTGAAGTTAGCTATTTGCAAAGATCGCGCAAGTGCAGTCATGTAGAAAATTATTTGTACAAAATAAATACATATTTTTAAAAGAAAACATAGTTTTATAATGCCCTAATGCCCATGACTCGCGCATGCGCAGTTGCAGTTTTGTTCGTAATTTTGACTGCTGCGCAGCCACTCGTAGCCAACTTCAGACGGGCACAGTTATTTGACGCGAACAGTACTACAGCCTAAGAGTTGATGGGAATCAGAATACTCTACTAAATAAAGACAAAATTTGAAAAAAGGAATAGCTCCGGGGAGTTTGATGCACTGGTGTCTGTCTGTACTAACATTATTATATCTCAAAGTAAACTGCTTTTGTGATATAAGTTTTTGGTGTATGTAAGAAAGCTTACCAGATCCATATTGCACACATAGGGCTGGTTATCATAAGGATCCAGTCCAGCAATGACGGGCTCAATGAAGTAGGGTCCAAAACGCCTCTCGTATAACAGGTTGGACAGCATTGCGGAGAACGTCTTGGGTCTCATTATTCTGTTCTCTTTCAGCTCGTAGAGGTTCATTCTGGAAATATATAGAATATGCATTTTTAGTAAACTTTGCACAGTTAATATTCTCAATTTGAATTAATTTATCAAGGCAAAAGTTTTTGAATCATGAAATATAATTATTACGAGTATCCCTCTTACAGAAAAGGAGCCCTGGATACCACCAGTGCGAACATCATAGGCTGATGATATAAAACATGACAACACAGCACTTTTGATAAATTGAAAATTAGTTTCACATAATAAAATGTCATCAATTTAATCCAAAATTTGTTAGTAACAATTCCTTACCTGAACTTTAGTCTCTGGAATACGGTCTGTGTATCAGTGGCTAAGCCAGGGAGGCCCACGTATAGCGTGGGTCCCATTTGATACACCTTTGGAAAGTTGGTTGACACAGTCTGAGCCTGAATACCATAGCGTTTGTCTGTAGCGATCGCCACGCAATCCTTCCCCTTCATTGCCACCACTGCGCCTCCATTGTAGGCTAAAATAGACTGAAAACAAACGGATTTTTAGAAAGGTGGAAGAGATTATGAACTCGCTATGAGCAGGACATTTATAACAAACAATACCACAAAATTTTGGGAAAGGCAAGAAGTTATATGAATTCCTAATGGATTGGAACCTATTAGGGTAAAGAAATAGTTTAAACCAAATGGTTTTACAACAAAATACAAATTATGCTTCGTAATGTTCATGACGCTAACATAACCAATTTTCAAAGGATTCTTGTATTAATTGCTCTAGAACAGGTATTATTAGTTAAGAATTGTAAAATATACTTACCATTTTGCTTTATGTAAATAAATCCAGCTATTTTCTAGTAAAAACACAGCAACAAACTTTATACGGGAAACCGAAAAAGTGACAATTCATCGGCGACAATTTGTATCACAGATAAAAAATTAAATCGAATAGTTGCCATTGACAATTCAATTAAAAAGACTTCTTCTCGTCTTTGGAAATAATTTGGGCCTGGGAAAATAAAAAGTATTTTCTGATTTTATGCAATAAATGAAACTTCGAAATTATTGTCAACATAGACGTTGTTTATTTTTTTCAAAAATCTAAATCTAACACAGTTTTTTTCTATTATTTTAAGTTCGGGGCAATGCAGCTTGTAATTCTTTAACGTAATCATGAAGCCTGGCTGTCATATTAAATCCCCAATGATCTTTTACTTGACGACAAAGATTTAAATCAATTTCAACAATGAGAAGACCGTCTTTATCTCTTGATAGGCCAGGAGTTCTGCACCCATTAGGAGCTGCAACGTAACTCGAACCATAATAACTCCTAGTTATATTTTTCCGATTGATTTGAGTTGTGAAATCTTCAGTGCCAACTCTATTGAGGCTACAAGTAAAATAGTTGTTAGCAATTGCTGCGTTACGGGCTTCTATCCCCCAAAATGATTCTCCAAATTCAGAAATGGTTGCTGCGGGATTGAATACAATTTCTGCTCCATTGAGTCCAAACATTAACCAGTTTAAAGCATGATGACGACCGTAGCAAATATTAACAGCAATCTTAGCATATTTCGTCTCGAAAACTGGATGACCAGTGTTGCCAGGCAAATAATAAGACGTCTCACTGAAACTCCCAACACTAGGTAAATGGTTTTTGCGATGTTTTCCCATGTTTTTTCCATTTTCGTCTATAACGACTGCAGTATTCCACCACACTCCATTGTCATTTTCCAAAATAGGTGATACAATAACCATTTCGTACTTATTAGCCAATTTACTCAGAAACTGGAAGCTTGGGCCATTTTCTGCTGACTCCGCAAATTCTTTCCATTCTTCCTTCTCTCGAGTACATAAGAAAAATGGCATAGACCATGCTTCTTGTAAACATAGAATCTGGACACCTTCCGAAGCTGCAGCATCAATTAACTTTTCAACTTTACCAAAAATTGTATCTCTCTGCTTGTCTATGGGTTCATTAGTCGGCAAAACAATTGAATGCTGGATTAAACCGACCTTGATGATTTTCGGTGCTCTAACCTCTTTTGCAGCATCAAAAGAAAAAGCTGCGACTTCAAAACCATGCACCTTACCTGCTGCAAACGTAGAATCTTGAAGTTTTAGCTCACAATGGTCCGTCCTTCCATAGTGAATTCTATTAAACTCTTTAATCTGCTCAGAATTTAAATTATTTTTGACAATTTCGTCCAAACTTTGCGCTGGTTGCAAGTCCATGTTTGAAGTAAAATGATATAAATAGCTCTGGTATATACACAAGAGATAAGTTGCGTAATGTTGTGTGCGATGTAAATAAGCGTGGCTTGAGTAACTAATCGATGTTTAACATATCGGCTCGCGACTCGTTATGATTTAACACTTAAGTAAGTATATAATACTTATTTTTCAAGATTGGTCAACATTTGATTTAAGATTTATTTGCTACTTAAGCTGTTTTTGCCTTTTAGCATATTAAAAAAATATACGGGTTTTGATAGCTCAGTAAATGGGACAGGTATTTGGATAGGTAACAGAATGTGCAATAGTTTTGTCACTGCCTTCCCCAACTGTGCGGAATAGCTTAGATGATTATGTTAATCTTTCTATTATTATAGAGATACAGATCGTTTTATCAGACGAAAAAAACTTTTTGATTGTGTGTTTTGATAACTTATATCAAAAGAATAACGAAAGATTAGCTAGCTAAACGCCACATACCTATCGTGTTTTGCTAGCTAATCTAATGTAATCTTATCAGTTTCGAGGTTTAAAGCTTCGCATAGTATAACTTCGCGTTTAAGGGGTCAAGTAGCATGGTTTTGGTATCTCAAAAAGGCTTCAGTGCCAGTTTTTCCAGCTACCTCAGTTACACAGCTACTGTGATTAAATGTAATATAAGAGGTAGAATCAAAGCAGTAAGTATTCTAATCTAGGGCGGTCTGTGGTTACTGTATCACATAATATGGTCGTATAAGTTGCCATTACCGCAATATTTGATACTCCATACATTTCGAAACTTTTAAGGAAAAGTTGCAGATGTAAACGAAGCAGAATTGTATTTTTCGACGTTGGTTTTTAAACCATCTTTATAGGATGAAAAACAGAGTTAACAAACTCTATGGGTAAGGCGTTTTTAAGGATGGAAATCACAATCCCTGTTGAGATCTTATATGTTATCATCTGATCCTAAGATTCCTAAGGAAACCAACATGTCTTAGAACCAAAAATTCGAAGAAATAATAAATGCTTTTTGTTCTATTTAAACTATCCGGGCTGGGCCCACTACGTAGTACATGACATAGATTTATGTCGACTCCCACTCACAGGCAAGTGTCCCAGCAGTTGGTACATTTAGGTATAGGCAGACTGATTATGCTATAGGGGCACCTAGTTGTGTGCTTTCTATGATGTATGAACGTGCAGGACGAAGCAAATGGAGTATGTCAGGATCGTAGCAGGTGGTGTTCCATGGTTTCTATCTACCCTCATGAGAAAAAGGCGTCAGTTTAAGTATGGTAGGTATGTGTGCTTTCTCAAGTACATCGACCATTCAATTTAAGGCATCGAGTTAAAAGTCAGCTTCTAAGGTCAGCTTATTTTAAAATCAAAAGAAGAACTTAAATGTTGATCGTCAATATGCCTTTTTCAGGCAGTTGTAAAAATAAACAAGTAATTTCTGGTTGCCTTAAAACTGGTCAGTATGGACCTCTCCCTCGGCCAGTTCCATGGGGGAGGACATCTATTGAGTATTCCCATAGGAAACAATAACAAAGGGCTGGTCAAGGCCTTGTATGTCGGAAGTTCGAAGGCCATTGACAACTGTAAACAACCAGTCTTCTGCATTGATTCTGCACGGTCATGCTAACGGCAAATATTTAGGAACCTACATAAGTAAATGATGGTAAACAAATTAATGAAATTAACTATAAACAAAATCACATGATTAAAGTATCTGTAGGTTAATTAAAAACGCTCTTATCAAAGCATGAAACACTCGATTAGGAGATATACCTAAAACAAATCTCAAAAATAATAAACACGCAAAAATTGAATAAATAAACAACAGTTGTCAACTAGATATTGCAACATCAGAATTTATTTTCACAATCTACTATCATCGCCCGACACCCCGGATACCTCTTATTTCTCCGGTCACGTAGCCCGCAAAAGATAACCAAATATTTTTCAGAGTCGCTTCTAAAATTATCTCGAAGGGTCGAAGGTCGCCCACAACAGCCGGACCACACAGATAAAACAATCAAACCTACGGCCAATGCATCACTAACAACCTCAAAGGTATTTAAGCGCCGACGCAGGCAGAAAAGCGCAGTCGTTAACTGGTTATCCAAGGGAGCAGACATACATACATCATATTTCAAAAATGGAAAACGAAACTCTCAGCTTTGAAGCCATCATCAACAACAACCTCAGTGGTCGTGATCTTGAAGAGTTCAACAGAATTCACTATGGAAGAATCGACAATCATGAAGTTAAACTGAAGGAGTCTTCGATCGCAGCGGCAAAGGAAGCCGACTTCGAAATCGCTGCTTATGCATTCCCCGCCAAGAAAGAACAAACCAGACCTCCCAGGATTGTGAAGGTGGGAGTCATCCAGCACTCCATCGCCGCCCCCACCGATCGCCCAGTCAACGAACAGAAGAAAGCTATCTTCGAAAAGGTTAAGAAGATCATCGATGTCGCCGGTCAGGAAGGTGTCAACATTCTTTGCTTCCAAGAACTATGGAACATGCCTTTTGCCTTCTGCACGAGGGAGAAGCAGCCATGGTGCGAGTTTGCTGAATCAGCTGAAGACGGCCCTACCACGAGATTCCTGAGTGAGTTGGCTGCAAAATACGCTATGGTATTCGTGTCCTCTATTCTCGAGAGAGACGAGAACCACTCCGACATTTTGTGGAACACCGCTGTGGTCATCAGTGACACCGGCAGCGTCATCGGCAAACACCGCAAGAACCACATCCCAAGAGTAGGAGACTTCAATGAATCTAACTACTACATGGAAGGTAACACTGGCCATCCAGTCTTCGCGACCCGGTACGGCAAGATAGCGGTGAACATTTGCTTCGGCCGTCATCATGTGCTGAACTGGATGATGTTCGGGCAGAATGGTGCGGAGATTGTGTTCAACCCATCAGCTACTATTGCTGCTGAAGCTGGCAGCGAGTACATGTGGAACATCGAGGCGAGAAACGCTGCGATCACCAACTGCTACTACACGGCGGCTATCAACAGAGTTGGGTACGAGGAGTTCCCTAATGAGTTCACATCGGCTGATGGGAAGCCTGCCCACAAAGACTTGGGTCTGTTTTATGGATCCAGTTATTTCACCGCTCCTGACGGCGTGAGGTGCCCAGGCCTTTCGCGTACTAGGGATGGTCTGCTGATCAGTGTGTTGGATCTGAACAAGAACAGGCAGATTAAGGACAGACGCAGTTACTACATGACCCAGCGTTTGGACTTGTATGTCAACAGCCTCAGCAAGGTACTCGAAATGGACTTCAAGCCTCAAGTCGTTTATGAAAATGAGAAGTGAAACTATAGTAGAAGCTTTGAAATCCCGCGTTAATAACGGTATGGAAATAAAGCCGAATATTTATGCAATACCTAACTAACCTCATGTATTGAATCTCAATATAACAGCTTTGATTCCCTGTGAAAATAATAAAATGTTTACAAAAATGCTCTTTGTTTTTTTTTTCACATAATTTAATTAATTTATCAGTTTATCACATACTGTGATTAACTTTAGGAGTAAACATTAAACTGTGAAAAGTAAACATGTTTATCTTTCATACCATATTAATTATTATTGTGTTGTGAATTTTCGGTCTAAAGCTAGTCAATATTTAATTAATCAACTTAAACTACCTGCGCAAATACAAAGTATTTTTTTTACTTGGATATGTTAGGATTTATCGTTGACTGTTACTGTTAGCCTGTGTAATCTCACGGCTAGGCAAAGGCCTCCCCATGACCCCCGTCGGGGCTGCGGGTTGTTCGCAAGAGATACCGCGGCCTCGACATGAAGGGCTAAGAAGGAACATGGGTGGTTTTTAGTCAGTAGAAGTCTGACACTCCCTTTCGCTCTGCCCAAGAGCGAGAGGGGTTATTTGATGATTATTTCCACCCGCCATAAAAAAAAGGCCTCCCCATGTCCTCCAAATCTTTCGATTCAATAGTTCTGTTGCAGGTTGTAATACTGGGGCGTTATTATTTAATCTGTGACTGGGCTCATTTTGTATTCCATTAATTGTAGGTATGTTTCTACGTACACATTCATAAATTCACGCCATTTCCCATGAGGGTATGCAGACACTACTGACCGTATCTATTTTTTGTTTATCGATTGTTCTCCATAGAGATCTACGCTTTGGAATGGGCAGTAAAGTTATAGTGCTTTTCCAAGTTATTATGACTTAAATTGGGACTGTGACTAAAGCTTCGTTTTTATTCTGACATTCAAAAGTGCCTTTAATGGTCTAATTCAAATACATGCTTTGAGTTTGAGTTAGTTATAAAAGAAACGTTATAAATAGATTAGCCTACAACAGTTTACGTCACCTACATACAATAAACAATACCACACACAGAGCTGATTAGAAATTATCGATGAACTCTTATCATAGTTTTCTTTTATTTTCTCCCGATATTAGCTTAATTGCTTCATTGAGGAAGCTGTTAATTAATGAACGTGCTATCTTCACTGGCTGCACATTATCTTAGGTTATTAAGATAATCCTAATAGAGTCGATATACATTTTATGTTTGGAATCAATTATTCTGATAATATTTATACAAATACAACATAACATTGGTAAGACAGAGGTGTACACAGTGTATACATTTTTGTTATAATTTAAGTCCCATTGTAATAGGGGTCGACCCTATTGCCGTCAACCGTACATAAAACTAAACTACGGGCTGCTACTGAGAAATTCCCGGAGGAAACCCCTTCATCACTTTGCTCGACCCTGGAATTGAACCCGGGACCTCATACTCTGCAGGGGTGCCATAGTATCTAGTAGTATCATTTCTGTTTGAATTCAAATGAATTATGGTATTGAAAAGTAACGGAAGGATTAAGAATTCCACTGGCTTTCCATAAAATTTCTAACAATAGCGCATGGAAGATTCATCATCATCATCAGCCTATAATGTTCCCACTGCAGGGACTCAGGCCTCCTCTCTAGGAGAGGGATGGGCTATAATCCACCACGCATGCCCAGTGTGGGTTGGTCATGGAAGATTACTATGACATAAACATACGTGTCATGATATAAAGAAAAACAGCTATAATAAAAATCACATTAATTTTATCTAGATCTGCGCAGTTTATATGCATTTAGCAACCGGTATGATTGATGAATTTTAATGTGTATGGAGTGGGCCTAACACGAACGCGAAGCCTTTCGCCCTTAGTAAACATCACGTCTGTAGATATTTACTCAAAGGGCTAGGCAGAAATGTACCTTAGTACACTCACACTTCGCCAGGTATGTTGAAATCTTGTACATCTTGCTGTTAAGGTAGTATATTTTTTTATTCCTAACCTAAGTTGCAGGTACCTGTAATAGTTAGGAGTCAATATTGCCATGATTTTGTTAACACACTTTTTAGTAAACGGTTTTTGTATAGTGACAGCAGAACACTGATTACTAAAAATGAAATCACAGGATCTCCGGATCAGGAGTATTACCTTTAATTCACTGAAATTCATGTGATAAATTTTTTCTTGTAGGTAAGTATAAATAAAGATTGAAATAAAGATTTATCACTACTCACTACATAGTATAAAACAAAGTCGCTTTCTCTGTCCCTATATCCCTACGTATGCTTAAATCTTTAAAACTACGCAACGGATTTTGAAGCGGTTTTATTTAATAGATAGAGTGATTCAAGAGGAAGGTTTTAGTATATATTTTGACCGACATCCACGCGGGTGAAGCCGCGGGCATCAGCTAGTATTATTATAAATATCAAAATTATTATGGCCTAGTAATAAGCCTTATGTTCTCAGTGTTGTGGATATTGTGAATTCAGGACTTTAATCCCGACCACTTCATCAGTTATAATCGGTTATGAAAAAAAAATGCATTGCCTTAAAAAAGTGCCTGGGGCGGATTGAATGCGGAAGGTGGAGGATAGAGTGTCGAAGTCGTGAAACAGCTTCGTAGACGCCTATGTTCCGAGGTAGAATCAGATAAATACTGGATTATCTGCTATAGAATATAAGAAAAGGTTATTCATTCACGTCACCCATTTGTGCTAGGGCCACTATTAGCCGGTCTGATCGGTACTGGTGTATTTATAAATAGATTAGTAGTCTAGAAAGGTTCGCGTTATGTGGGACGCATGCTTTACTTGTTAGGCGTTAGATGAAGGACGACTTAGGGCACTGCTCTTATGTAATGAGGGTGTAAAGTTCGGTTGGATATTTTACTGTATATAAACTGTACCCAGACGCTTTACGTCCATTTCATTTTTGTCTTGGTTTTCGCTTCTTTCAGGGGAGCTCGAGGCTTAATAATAACTGCTCCTCGGGTCGATCTTTAGGTTAATCCTTGCTTGCCTAGGTTCCGTGAATGGGTACCCATTACAAATACAATACAATAACAAAATAGTTTATTGTGCCCATTACGTATTACATTACATGTTAATATGTTTGGAGCCCCCATTTAGGCAAACAATGCCTGTATTAGAAGGCTCCCATACCGACTTTCCTCCATGCTGAGATGTTTGACAGTCGTTACCGGTATTCAGTGGCCCGACAGTCTGACAACCAATCTTACCAAGGGTCTTATCTTAATCTTATATTGTGCAATACTAATTGGGTTGTGAAGGCCAGATAGGCATTTGTTCCATGTAAAATATTGGTTTTCAGCTGCATCTGGTTAGACTGGTAGCCGACTCTAACATAGTTAGGAAAAGGTTGGGCAGATAATGATTTCATTTCTTTTACTGGAACTGAAAAGTCACCTCTGCTTAATCCTTCGGGGATTACAGGCGTGATGTTCAATCAAGCAAGTTGCGTGCGTGGGTCATCTCCTGAATTCAAATTACGGCACACAGGACATCAAAATCCAACCAACACTTGTCTATACTTCTTTACGACCATACAACGAGGGTGGCACTTAAAAAAAAACTGAAGAACAGTACACGCTTCTCGCTGAAAGCCCCGACACTCGCCAACATCGTAATTCCTCTGTAATTTTCTCACTCGCCGAGAGATGTCGCTAATGTGTTGCTCTCGCGATTGTCGCACCATCTAGTCTTGCATACTGCAAACTTTGTGATGCATTTTATTTGAAACTTATTATGTGAGGGATAAAGTTGGTTGTTGCATGTGTAAGGAAACGGTCGTTGGTAAAGCCACTACTTTCTAGAGCACTTGTGGAGTTGCAGCCCGTGACATCCATTACAATAATGATGTCTTTGGTTTAGGGTTGGCGCTTGCTTTTATGAAGGGAAGAAAGATTTTGTGGTTTGGTGATGCAGGAATCTATTTTTTTCAGGCTGTAACGAACTACTGTCTAGCACGTCATGCTTCTCTTGCTGTTAATCACCATGCTGATCCAGCCAACTTGCAATCAATAGGTTGTTGTACTATAGTGCTACACATTTGAAGATTGATGGTAGGTAAATATCCTACCAATTACCATTTGCTTGATGCTACAGAAATATTTACCTTTAGTTGAGTGGAGTACCTACGTAAGAGAGTGGAGTAGACCTAAACAATTTTGTGTAATACAATGTTATCGTTTCTAAGGGTATCCTATTACTGGGACCAGTACTGACTGGGTTGTGGACAGGGGCGGATCCAGGATTTCTTTTCGGGGGGGGGGGGGGGGGCACATGTAGTCTAGACAACAAGAGCTTTTTGGTTATTTTTTTTATTATTCACATGTTTCGGATGCGGAGATTTTTTTTTCCAAAAAGAACTTTTTGACTAGACTACATGTGCCCCGGCCAGGAAAAATCAATTTTTTCTGTTATATTGCTCTGATAATTCGATTTGGCTTATAAGTATGTACTGTGATGGAAACTCCGTAACCGTCTGGGGGGGGGGGGGGAGGGGCACGTGAGATCCGCCCTTGGTTGTGGAGGTCAAACCGTCAGATAGGTAGTCGTCGTCGTCCATGTAAAATGCTGGTATTCAGCTCCATCCGGTTAAACTGGAAGTCGACCCCTACATAGTTGGGAAAAGGCTAGGCAGATAATGATTGTTAGTCAGTTTTGCACAAAACAAGTAAATCATACACACCGATAGACATACAGTTACTTTCGCATTCATAATATTGATATCGATACATTTTTTCGGCCAGAACCAAACCAGCCCAATAACATAAAGGTTTGATACAATTTTCTTTTTCAGCATTTTCATAATTTTCCGCTCTTGGCAACCCTACGCGGTAACTGGGTTGCGTGTAGTGTCATCGCGGTGTCGCCGGAAGTCACGGGAGCACTTGCGACGCGTACCTACACAAAATGCACTTTTATTTACACCTACCCTCCAAATTATTTCTATTTTATACTATTATAAGTACTTTTAGTAAAGGGTTCAATAGGGATGCGAGATAGAAAAGGTTAGACATTGTTATCCTGCTTGGAACGGGCACATAATTATTATTACAATCAACTTTTTTTTCTATTACAAGTATCTTAAAGTAGGTATAGGTACCTAACTGGTAAAACATGTTTGTAGTGTAGGAACACCTCCCTCTAATCTTCTAGAGTTTCGTGATTTGCTTGAGATTGTGAATTTGTATCATGGTCACAGATTACCTATCTTGATTAACCATAGATTAAATACAGGTAAAACCCATGGGATTTCTTCCCCTAAGCATTATACGTACCTAGATATAATTATCATAATCACAATGCAACTGTAATTTGCAATAAGTGTCCCATGATAATAACATGTATCATTGTTGAATGAAACATAGGCCCACTTATAGGCCCACGATAGAACAATCAAATTTGTTGTTCGGTCTTGTACAAGACGTACCTACTTACCTAGTTTAATAACGTAGCCAGTCCCTGGATGGATGGGTTCGAACCCTCCATGTCTCGGAAACTAAGAGCAACTTTCCTCTTTGCTCGGGAAGGAAGCATAGCCGATGGACACGGCTGATAGTTGACAGTTGTATGCGTCCTAATCAAAAGTCTGAAGAGTAACAACCAGTTTGAAAATAGAAGGTCTGACTAATATGAACAAATAGAAGAAGGAAGGAGGAAGAACGCCAGGCTCACAAATGCTTCAAATTAACACATTTTTTTTTTGGCGGGTGGAAAATCATCAAATAACCCCTCCCGCTCTTGGGCAGAGCGGAAGGGAGTGTCAGACTTCTACTGACTAAAAACCACCCATGTTCCTTCTTAGCCTTTGCGCCGAGCCCGCGGTATCTCTTTCGAACAACCCGCAGTCCCGACGGGATCAAATTAATCATGCATGCTTTAAGTATCTTCAAGAATTTTAGGTAAAGCTGTTCAGTAGCATATAATATAAAGCCAAAGGTGTAAGTAAACTTTTAACAAAGCCGAAAAGTACTTGGTTTCCCCGTTATTGTAATAATTTGTGCTCTTGACCGTACCTTTTGGGTATCTTACTTCAAAAATCAATGTTTTCACAAGTTTTTTTTAATACTTACTGGGTAATCTTTGACCCGTTTACTATATTCAATATATTATATTTAAAACATATTTAATAATATTCAATGCATCCATCAGTGTTTTGGGGCGTTCATCGAGTTTTACCGTAAAAATGTGTTTTTTTAAGTAATTTTCCAGCAATTATTTTTGCGTAGGGTAGGTACCTACGTAGTTCGATGTAGATGTTTACACCGTGTATTAATTGGGCATTCCAATAATGAACTACTTCTTGAATGACAAATTAGAATCCCGCTACCGTAAAACCAATTCAAACCAAAAAACAATTAGCCCGCAAATCGAAAGCCGAAGTCATTTTTAATTCGATCAAAAACAATAAATGTTTCGTCGGTTTGTTTGTCGCCGTAATTAAGGCCGTCCCATGAAACATGGCCGCTCTTCCGTATCCGGCGGGACTTTTTTAATTTTTCATTTACGAATGGCCGTTTCAATTTTTCCTTCTAAATTTCTTATTAAACTTAGATGCACGTTTACCCTGGGGGTTTATGAAAAATGTAAATTAGTGCCACAGATAATTAATGTGGTGGTTTGTGTTTGCTTTTTGTAATTAGTGGTTTTGGATTTTAATTAAGAAAGTGGGCTTTGGTTGATGTCTGTAACAAATTAATTCTGAATCTATTAATATGTTAAAAAAGGACTTATTGGATTTTTGGGAAGATAATCTGTCTTTTTAGGGTACCGTAGCAGAATGACATAGACGAAACCCTTATATGTATATTTGTCATGTCTGTATGTCCGTCCGTATGTCATAGCAATTTTATTCCAAAACTATTAGGAGTAGGTACACCGTTGAAACTTGGTAGGAATCGCTTTACGATTTTTATAAAAAAAAAACAGTTTTAAGGATGCTTCCTTGCTACAATGGTACGGAACCCTTCATTCATGCGCGAGTCCGACTCGCACTTGGCCAGTTTTTTTATTAATCCTGTAGGCGGTTAAATAGGGGATGACAGTTAGTACGGAAGTTCACAATCTCTGACGAAAGGATATTCTATTGAACATACGGCTTGTAATGAATAGCTCATTTTATTACACAATATTATTTTAATGTTACAAGAATGAGTTGCTTGTTTCAAACAAGTAAGTAGTTAGTAAAATGTAAACAAGTTGGGCAGCGTAATCATGCAGTAACTGGTAATCATTGATGACTTCTTCTTCTCCTTGTCCATTCATTCTTGTTCTTCAGAAATATTCATCTGTGCCTGTAACTCGTCCTGTAGCTTTTTATTATGCAACATTTCTTCTGCATCGATGACTATATTAAAAACTTTGCGCTTAACATCAATTTTGACGCCTTCGGGAAAGTCATTGAGGGAGTCTCCGAGTTCAGCGAAGAAGTCTTCGGTGTCGTCATGATCAGGCTGCGACTCCTGTGGTACCGAAGATGCCTGCTTCGAGCAAGAGGGGCCCTGATCTTCGTCACTAGATACACTGTTACTAACGTCAAAGCTATGGTAGTTTTTATCGCCCAACATATTATCGGAATCACTGGAATCTTCGGTTTCTGGAGCCGGTGCTTTGGTAGTCGGAAGCCTAGCTGGATCAGCCGCATCGAGGAATGACATCAGCCTCGCATGCGCCGGTCTCGCAGCCCAATATTTCTCCGCGTCGGCACTTCTCTTGGCCTGCCTCGTGTGATATAAGTAGGTTTGTCGAAGTTGTACCCATCTTTTTTTGCAGACTTCAGCTGTACAAATAAAATACAATAACTTGTTATTTCTACTAATTATTAAGTGTTAATTGACCCTAATAATGGAACTACGGTATAATTCACAGAGGACCGCCACTCAATGATAGATTGGGAAATAATTGGTATGAAAAACCATGGGCTTTAAAGAGCGTCAGTTCACTTTCCCCAACATTATATTGGAGTCCATGAGTCATCATTTACCTAGCCTTTTTCCCAACTACATAATATGTTGCGGTCGGCTTCCGGTCTGACTGGATACAGCTGAATACCAGCATTTTACATGGAGCGACTACCTACCACAATCCAGTTAGTACTAGATAATATGATCTCCCTTGGTAAGATTGGTTGGCACACTTTCAGCCCACTGACTACTGTAGATCTATATTTAGTGCAGCCGGGACCAAAAGCATAACGTGCTTTCCGAGGCACGGAGGAAACTCGGTACCTATATACACGGACCAACCTAGGCAAGCACAGCTTAACCTAAAGATCGACACGAGCGGCAGTTATAATTAAGCCACGAGCTTATTTGAGCCCATGTGTCACCTCATATAATTCAGATCGATAAAACGATTACTAAATGTGCAAATTGTGTCCGGAATGAAAATAGTAGAATAAATGTCTTTGGACAATTTAAATCGTACAATATTGGCATTTGTAATACCACTCTTGTTTTTCCTGTGTCTGAGAAAGCAAAAGAATTGTATGAGTTAGTAATAAGTAGATCGTAAGTTAGTGTTAATTAGATCGTAAGTAATTTGCTTTCCTGCACTGGGCGATGTGGTCGCTAAGCGACAAAGCCCTTTAATAATAAAAAAAAAATGTGCAAATCTCCCCAATAAACCTAATCCTAATTAAGAATCCTCTGTGTCTGTGGTGTCGCTACTTTACTACTTTACTTTTTTCAAAAAGTAGGTACCTACCTCTTACATTAGTATAATAAGTTGGTGCAAAGTGTGCAAACATAAACTCATTAGAAATTTACCGTGCACCAAAATCAACGACGACATAATTCAGACATTATACAATCTACACTACACTAAAATAGGTAACAACAACAAAAATAGTAGTGAGGGTATGCAGCGAAATATTTATCTGTTAGATGCCTTATAAACTTTAACTATAGTCTGTGCCAGTTAACGGAATAATAAAGGTCATTGATCCGACTTGTACCAAAAAATAGACAAAACGTCGTTTTGCGATCGTTTCAAGTCATTCAAAACTGTCGCTAATACTGCTTCGGTCGAGTTTCATAATACCAAACATTTATCCACAACGGAAAAAGTATGAAATTAGTATTTATTTTGATAAATAATTGTGCTATTTTTTTTTAGTTTCATAGATCTACATATTCAAACAATGAGATATTAAATTGCTTTTGTTTATGTACTTATTTCAAAAATAATTTTCGTCGTGTTTTTTCTTTTTCAAGAATCATTATGTTTTCAACTTAGATTTTAATATAAGAACATGCCATAAGTGGATTTATTTATTTAGCAACAACTTATGTTCATGAGAGTCTACAATTAATTAAAGTGACCGAATATTAAAATTCTTATCAAAAAAATAATTATTTTGGGTTATGGGCCTCATACTCTGCGCTGAGTGTGACGTCAGAGCGAGTCAGGGGCGCATTACCTTTGTACATTTTTTAATTATGTTCCTATACATATCGCGTCCTTCGTCTCGAATTTCAAATTTTGAATTCGAAAGAATAGAAGAAACAAATGAAGAAAAAGAAGCCTGATGTGGTCATCTCTTTGTTGCCACGGCATTTGAATTAATTGTTATTTCATTTTTGAATCGTCTTTTTTGACTTTACTGTGGTCACTTTTATCTTGCACATCTTGCTGAATCGTTCTCACATAATGTAGCATGTCAACATGAATGATGTTACCAAAGTTTTGTTACAATATTTAGATTTAAAAGAGTGTCCATGGAGTTTCTTGTTCGTTCTTCTCCCTAGAGATCGACGTTTTGAAATGGGCAACTAATCTGTTTTCCTCGTGTTAGCGACACTTCCTTTACATTTTTTCGTATCGTTTTGAAATATTGGAGTACATTGGTAGACGGGTGTCAACGACCTTTAGTCCCAGGTTATTTGGCGCAGACTATAGCGAACATCGGTGACCAACGAACCCGTCTTTAAAAGCAAAAAGTAGTGGAGGAATGTGATTTAACTTAATACAGGTTGTTGCAGAAAGTATGTTTCTAATAAATAATATACAACTAATTAGTTATCAATATTTTGTAAGAAATTCACAATGCACTGACCTGGCTCGTTCACGATGGTGCCAATCTCATTCCAGATGCGGTGGCGGTGCCCTCTGTCGCCGTAGAGCGGATGCTCGCGCATGTACAGCTCCTCATAGCCACGCACGATAGTCACGAAATGCACGACCCGTAGTGTCTCCATCTCTGCATCAACCCACCAACAGTATTCAATAATATATTATGTAGTTACTAAGTATCCGAGCGCCATAAGTTGGGATCTTCTCTAGGAATGCGATTCCCCCGCCCGCTTCCCCGGCACTTTCCCGATGGCGTCCGTATTGTACCGCGCGGTACAAACTCTGTGACGTCACCGCGCTCAGCTCCCAACTTATCGCGCTCGGGTAGTACATCCACGTGTACAAAGCAAAAGGTAAAAAACACTCGAATCATCATTAAACATAACAGAAACAGTAATATTTACATTATTTAAACTATTACCTACCTTGAAGTGTTGACAAGCTTAGATTCTCTATTTAAACACATGTATTCGTCGCGGTGATTGCGGAGATACTGGCTGGCCGAGTGGCAGCTAGCACTGCTATGTCGGCGTCGCGCGGGGAAGGGAGGTGCCGCGCTATATTAAAATCATTTCGGATGCGAGAATTCAATCTATGACTTGTGATTATGAAATGAAACTGAACGAAATACCACGGTAAACCATACAGTCTCAGCTCGAACAAATTAGTTAGCCTTGATAATTGGCAGCATTAACTACTAGAATGCGTTTAAACGGCAGATTTTGGTTAAATTCAGTTTTATAAAAATCAAAACTTCCATGTATATTGCTGATCTATCTATTTACAACCAAAAATCACATTATTTCAAGCAAAAAGATAAATAAATAAAGCCTAAAAATCCGAATGATTATTTCGTTTCGTATTCGTTCGTGGCTTTGAGTTACCTATTCATTTTGTTTAAAGCTCTTTGTAATAGATGGCGTTTTACTCAATTGGTCACGTGGAATGTAACCACAATTTTTACTAATTTTTTAATCAAACCTACGTGCGGGGTGTCTATTGATAGGTAATTAAAAAATGATTTTGAGGTTCTTAGAACCATTTTCTCTCAAAGTCATTCGTTTGAAAAAAAGACACTTCCAAAGGGGTAAAATTTGCCGGCCTCCTATAGTCCGGTCAATTTAGACATTCGAAGTTACATAAAGTCCCAACAAGCTGAATTTCTGTGAAGTTGTTCAAAACATAATTATAAACAATGTCTAGAAGTTCCCCATCATTCCCCTGTAAGGAAAAAAATTAATTCGAGGTCAAAGGTCAAAAAAAATGAGTTTTTCGCGATTTTCAGCAAAACGGTAAGTTTTATCATAAAAGTACCTCAGACAAAAATTGTAGATCATAAAATTATCTATAAAAATGTATCAATACTTTTTTTCTTACGAGCCACCGTTTCTGAGATATAACGATTCAAAAAGTTATAAAAGTTGTTATCGTCATAATATGCACACGTTTCCACGCCACCTTTGAGGTAGTGTACTTAGCGCGTTTTTTTTAACGTGGTTTCCCCAGTAGGCCTACTACACGGGTCAGTTGTGATCCTGTTTAATGTAAAACTATTGCAAAATAACGGAAATTTTCAAAGATTGGAAAAGATAAAAGCGATGTAAATGAAAAAAAAGGGTTGAAGTTTATTGGTCTTATTCGTAAGTTTCAAATTCTTGTTCTTCTTCTCCTGCTTCTTCTTCATCTTCATTTTGGATGCAAGTAAATTGCGTCAATAGCGATGTATCGCATGATACTTCGTCAGAGTCAAACGAATCCTTCATTGTTTGTGATTCAATATTAGAGCACGACCGGCCTTGACAATTTGTGCATGCCAAAGAACAAGACAGTCCGACTTTTTTGCAACCACATTTAGCACTGCATCCCTTTTTGCAGTTGCAAAAAATAGTGTTCAGCAGTTTTTCCGGCGCAGGTGGAAGTAAAGTTTGAACTGGCTCTAATATATTGTTGACCAACTTCCAACCCCAGTCTGTAGGATCTAGCTGATAACACTTGAACTTGGTAATATACTCGAAAAAGATGTTGGTGAGCAGCAACTGAGGTTGGAGGAAGACAAGCTAATTGAACTTGTTTTTTATTTTATTAGAGCCAGTTCAAACTTTACTTCCACCTGCGCCGGAAAAACTGCTGAACACTATTTTTTGCAACTGCAAAAAGGGATGCAGTGCTAAATGTGGTTGCAAAAAAGTCGGACTGTCTTGTTCTTTGGCATGCACAAATTGTCAAGGCCGGTCGTGCTCTAATATTGAATCACAAACAATGGAGGATTCGTTTGACTCCGACGAAGTATCATGCGATACATCGCTATTGACGCAATTTACTTGCATCGAAAATGAAGAAGAAGCAGGAGAAGAAGAACAAGAAGAAGAACAAGAATTTGAAACTTACGAATAAGACGAATAAACTTCAACACTTTTTTTTCATTTACATCGCTTTTATCTTTCCCAATTTTTGAAAATTTCCGTTATTTTGCAATAGTTTTACATTAAACAGGATCACAACTGACCCGTGGAGTAGGCCTACTGGGGAAACCACGTTAAAAAAAACGCGCTAAGTACACTACCTCATAGGTGCCGTGGAAACGTGCATATTATGACGATAACAACTTTTATAACTTTTTGAATCGTTATATCTCAGAAACGGTGGCTCGTAAGAAAAAAAGTATTGATACATTTTTATAGATAATTTTATGATCTACAATTTTTGTCTGAGGTACTTTTATGATAAAACTTACCGTTTTGCTGAAAATCGCGAAAAACTCATTTTTTTGACCTTTGACCTCGAATTAAATTTTTTCCTTACAGGGGAATGATGGGGATCTTCTAGACATTGTTTATAATTATGTTTTGAACAACTTCACAGAAATTCAGCTTGTTGGGACTTTATGTAACTTCACTCTCATTTTTTGGTCTAAATTGACCGGACTACTAGGCAAGCGCGGTTTAACCTAACATAATATATGCTGTAGATCTTAATGTAGACTTTTAAAATTGGTTTGAATGAGATAAGTATAGCCAGCAGTTTTTGAGATAGAGAGAGAGCATTTTAAAAAACCGCAAATAATATATCATAATAACCAATTAATAATTAGTAATTTATCCAACCACTATGAAAAACAAACTTATCACAGAATGTGTTTTTCTGTTGCTGCTATAAGTAACAACAAATAATACAAATTAAAAGGGGCTTCCTTAGTACTACGATGATACAGAACCTTTTATGCGCGAGTCCAAATCGCACTTGGTCGGTTTTATAGTTTTTGTTCGCATCAAATAACAAAAAATCGTATTTCCTATGTACGCAAATAAAACTACATACCTACTTACCTAGCTTACTTTAAAAACTATATTTTCTACACAAAACAGGTTGTCTTCTCCGAAGGTCCCATATTTATTCATACACCGTACCACCGTACCTTCTTAGTATGAAAAATAAAATTCACAAAGAGCCTCTTTTATTTTATATCGCCAACGAAATGAGCATTTTACTATTGTCTGTGTGCATTGCGGTGTCTTGAAAAGAAATGGAAAACGTTAAAGAGAAAACATAGGCGTTGTATTGAGAACCTCCTCATTTTTGTCGTGTGTTAAAAATGATTTAAATAATCTATGTCTAAAGATGAGAGAGCTCAAAACTAAATAAAAATTGTTGTGGATGCGTTCCATTCCGGGTTTCCTCCATGCCTGGGAAAGCACGTTAGGCCGTTGGGCCTGGCTGTTATAATATAGATCTTTACCAGTCGTAACTGGGTTGTGGAGGTCAGAAGGCAGCCGCTCCATGTAACACATGTAACATACTGGTATTCAGTTGCATTTGGTTAGAGGTAAACCGACCCGGTGATGTTTAAAGACGAGTTTATACAAAATGGTTTGTTACTGCAATCATGCTAATTGAATAAACTTAGCTAGTAATATTTGAATGTCTTTGAATAAACTAAACAAGCTTGATTTATATAACCTAGTTGTTTTATGTTGACTGAATTATTTCTGTTTATCTAATTGGTTTAATCAACATTTCTGAATAAATCTAAATAAATTAGTATAGCCAATTTAGTATTTGCAGATCGTACAAAATTATCGTTTAATAGCGCAATTATAAGAATACATAATCCATTGTCTACACTCTACAGTTTGGCTACAAACTTTTCAGGCCTTTTCATTCCATTTTCGGTGTTATCAGATGCAAAAAAAAACTATTTCATTTATCAACACAACGTTCTTTATTCAATATTCGTATCAACAGTAACACAGGTGCGTTCCTTTTTCGATTGATGACGTTGATATTTTTTTCTAAATTCCCGCCACGTTTGACAAGTGTCGTTTCGTTCGGGAACGTGGGCACAGGACAATAGTTTGCTGGCCGATTTCATCGACACATGCTCCGTTTCATTTCCGTTGCCTGTTCGCGGTGCGAGAGGTTTTTGAACGGATCCATTGTAAAAAAAAGTTTCACTATTACACGAACTTGATTTGACCAAGAACAGAGACAACCGAAGAGAGGTGCGGTAAATTAATAAATATTGTTATGATGTTAAAAAGAGAATCGTTTTCGTTACCTGTTAAGAAGAGAGCTTAACCAAGTTCTTGGAACGTTAAGTTTTTCTAGGCTTTTGCATCGTTCTTAACAGCTAGCCATGCTTGTGTAGAAGAAGCTAGACCTTAGTAGGTGCCCTAGTGTTCTATTTCTGACTAATCCTTGATTTCATAGTGTAGTCTAGGTACCTACCAAGATGAGCTACTAAGTCATTGCTGGTTGCCGTTTAATCCTAAACCTCTTTGTCAGTGGTTCACATCAGCCTTACTGTAACCTTAAATCTCTATTTGTAAAAAAATATTTGTTAGAATACAAAAATATAAATCAAATGAGGCTCAAAGAATTTCCCTGTCCTACTCGCCTGAGGCAAATTGAAAAGCACACTCGAAAACCCCTTTAGTGTCATGTGAAGGCCGCACAATAGAACACACACCACCCTCGCAGGAACACAGTCTCTGAACGCGTTTTATCGTTTAAATTCAATGTTATATTATTATAATGTTCTTTATGGTTCAAATGTACTGAAAAAAAATAAAAGTCTTTTACCCGACTGCCAAGGAAGGTTATGGTTAGGGGTTTAAGTTACTTTTAATAGCACACAGGTTATTATTATGTATATTTAGGTTAAATGTCTATGGGTCTTTGTTACCTTAAAATAAATGTTCTATTCTATAAATGGAACGCAAATATTTTGGCTGTAAGTACCACTAAGAAGGAAATAGCTTAGATCAATTTGAATTTCGAAACTAAACCTTCATTTTCAACGAGAGCGAGTAGCAAAAGAAACCTCGGCTGGCCAAGTGGCCACATAAAGTTCAAGAGCTTTGTAAAGAACGACAGTTGGTCGATTTAATTCCGAAGGAAAAGTTAGGATTGCCAACAGGTAAACGATAAGTAAAATCAACTCCAGTAAGCATCTATCATCGCTTTATCACATTTTGGTCGACTCTGCAACATTCGTTTTGTTTCCCGAATGTCCGTATCATGTTGCTGCCCGGCTGTGCAAAATAATGCAGAACATGTGTAGTGCCCCTCTAGTATTTCACATGTTTCCATGACCAAACAAATCTATAGACATAGCATAGACAAAAAAAAGGGCCATACATTTCACACGTAATAACCTTTCATCTTAACTAGTCTGCGGGTGCGATCCATCATACCGTTTTATTGAATTACTACCCTCTGACGGAGCCCGGAACACGGAGGAAGGCCCTCGGTCCTCGCGACCCATCCAATTATTGCCACTAATTATAATTATTGCACTTGATACTGTTTTGTGTTCACTCTCTTTATGGTTTCGATGAGCTGGCTGTTGTTTTTTTTTTGTTGGGAGATGCTCTTTTGTTTTTGTCATTTTAGCTTACATACATGAAGCTTAAAATGAGTGGTCAGATACTGACCAAAGTCATCTTACGATGTATTGAGTAGGATATCTTTATAAAGCTTTATTACAACGGGTGCGATAACAAAGTTACTGAATTTACAAAAATTGCAAAAGACGACTTTGTGACAATCACGACAATCTATGCCAATCAAGCTGTGAGCAAAGCGTCGGTTAAAGCCGGTAGTAAGTGGCTGAATAATAAACTGAATGTATTTGAGGCACACTCTAGCCTCATCAATATTGTGTTACTTACAATATCATGAACAAAACATGCTTAAGAATATCTTCACAATTTTCTTTTTGTACTACTTCCAATTCAGGTGCTATAATTCCAAAACTAAACAACCCCTGTCAATATCCCAGTTGCAGTAGTTCAATCGTTCCCTCAAAACAAACAGAACAAGAGATTAACGAGCTAAACCCACAACACTTGTTCACTAATCCCTACATGTGACTTTCTCACCCACCTACCGCACACCACATTAATAATTGCATAGCTCCTTGACAGTACAGATTCGTCATACAACAACTTACTTGCCAATACTTAAAACTATTTAAAAAACCCTTAATACTAACAGAACAAAGTCTATTATGAGCACTTCTGACGGTAATATAAACTTGGCAATCTAGAGAGGAGTTGATCACCCCCGCGGGTGCCATACGTCATCAGGGCTAGGGACGACATTGGACAGTTTAAATTTCGAAGTACACGCTATCCATTTTCGAAATTGTGAGGTTTACGGTTCATTTTGTGTATTGTGTACGGTCACCTTTTCATTATGAGAGAGGGCCAGTCTTTGAAAGGAAAAAAAATGTTGTTGGGCGTAGAGCTGATGTTTCATTTTCGAAGTTTTGTTAGAATACTATCAAAGAGCCATATCTTCCCGTGGGTGTCGTAAGAAGCGACTAAGGGACTTACCAGAGAAGGCGACTAAGGGACTTACCAGAGAATGGGCATAGCGTTCTCTGTGCCTTTGTAACAACCATACTGCGGTCGCCAACCCGCCTGCCAAGCGTGGCGATTACAGCAAATCCCCCCCTTCTGGGGGAGGCCTATGTCCAGCAGTGGACGTCTTTTGGCTGAGATGATGACTATAAAAGACGCTGTTTCTTATTTATTCTTGGGTACGGTTTTTAAGCTATTCTCAACAGCCTTCTGAGTGCGGAAGCTTAAGAAGGTCTGTCCAAATGTAACCACTAGATTTTTGGTGATAAAGTGATAACTAAACAACACGCATTCGTGTAAGGAGCTCTTAAATTGCAAACCAACATTGAATAATCCTCATAATCAATCCATAGACAAACATGGAATCAATCCATAGACAAACATGCAGCCCACACCACTTTCGCACAATTGTGTTTAGCGGCGATGTTTATGGTATTCCTATGGGGCCAAAGCGCAAAGGGCGCGACATTTGTCTATGGGGTCGCGACCTTTCAGACGATATGGTGATGATTCCGCAAAGGGCGCCAAATACATAAAATCTATGCGGTCTCTTTTATAGTGGTGACATTTTTGTCAACTTATGGGGAAAAGTGGTGCTTGTCTTACGAAATAGGAATGGTGGGTATAGGTCATGGCTAAGGAATTTGCATTGTTTGTAGGTATTCATTTACATTTTCTATAGATTTCATTTTCAACAGTTCTGAAGTTTCTGTTTCAGGGCGATCGTTGTCTACCACAAATAAGAAGCAAGATGAAGCGCAAAATCACGATCTATGGAAATATTGAACAGAACGGGCTGCAATACTCTTAAGACTTGCTACAATCTCGTAAGAACGTAAATACTTTGCCTTATCTTGGCATGAATTTAAAGTTTTTAAGCGGCACAGTTCCAGTGCTGAATAGGTCTAGGATTTAATTTGAATGTCTTCCAAAGGGGGCCATGGGTCTTATGATCTATGGATCTAATGTCTATTATTTATGGGCCACAGACAATCAATTGAGGTGTGAATTTGTCGTTTTGTCCGTGGCGGATATCTTGGACCTAAGCCAATAGAGCTATAAACTTACCCGAAGTCTCAATTCTGCAATATTTAGCACTCATTCACTAACAAACCAATATTATCTTCATAAATCACGATGCAATTATTACGAACACCGTCACTCTGTGCTATTAACATAAAATTCGAACTAATACTGCCATGAAAAACCCACCATTTAATAAAGATCCCCCCCCCCCTCTAAACATAAAAAAAATAGACCAAAAAAGGAAGATTAGATGGTCTATGACAGATCTTGCCACGTTGGTTAAGTCAGCAATCAAGGAATGGATCAGAGACATTCATGATCAGTGGAATAATAAGCTTTAATGCTGTTCAGAATAAGGGTGGTTATAATAAAAATGGATGGTTGATATTGTAGGGATCATGAAAGAACCCTTTCTTTTAGATAATTACGGACACCTGTGGCTAAGAAGTCAGCGAATGAAATGGGAAAATACGGCACTTTTGTTTTACTGCTATTATTCCTTTTGTTATTTAAGTTATTCTTACGGCCAACACACGGAGTTCCCTTTAATAATGAAAGTAAAGTTTCTATCTTTGGCTGTCAAATACTTAGATTAAAAGAATTGTGTCAAAAATCAATGATGCTGTAAATTAAAATAGTCCAACTGACGACTAGATTGAAGATACTCTATCTATAGATTACGACCATTGTCAATTTAGTTTCAGAGTCGTTCTCTTTGGTTCGATTTAGAAAGTCTAGCACACTCACTTTTACAATGCCAAAAAAGATAGGCAATGGATTTATCGAATCAATTGTAGAAAAAACATGACCATGATCACACAAGCTAACAAAAATCGTCTTGTCTAATTTATTAACTTTTAGTTACTGCCTTTAATTTCAATTTCAATAAAGAAGTAATATTTTTATTCGCAAAATTAAGTAAGTAGGTACACACTATCCAGTACACCTCATCCATCGCTTTCCACCAGACGTAGGCGTCGAGGTCAAGGGTAGGCCTATTTTGCAGTAAAAAAAAATATAAACACACAGCTCCGACTCAAAATATTTTTGCTCGATTAATCCACAATACAGGACGAAGAAAAATTAACATTGAGTCACATCGAAGCGGTGTGCTCCGTCTAACTGATTGCACACAAAGAGGTAAGGGGGTTGTAAACAAATCGTGTACTCGACTGTACATATCAAGCGGCGACGACTTATAAAAACAGCGAATAACACTCAGAGGTATTTTGAGGGGAGATTGAAGAATTTGATTAGGATTTTTCATTTTTGTGTTATTTGTTATGTTTTTAATGATAAAGTCGGAATAACAGACATTTGGTATTTTAGGTTTTCTCTACTGTTCTCTTTGCAGTAAAATTATCAATGAACTCTTCACTCCATATAAAATACTGGTAGGTCCTGTACCGTACTCAGCTGCATCCGGTTAGAATGGAAGCCGACCGAAAGGATACAGTGAATAGAATAAAAACCAACTCTTTCAACATAAAAAAATAACATTTGCTGTAACATTCTTATATTATTATTATTAGCACAAAGTAAACATTTCTCAAAGCGTTAATCATATACCTACTAATAATAATTGTTCCTCGAGCCTCGATTTACCAAGCGCCTACAAATCAACTCTTAGCAAAACACTCGATCACAACAAAGAGTAGTCAAATTGGCGTAAGTAAAAGATCTGTGACACTCCCAAATTGACAAGACAGACAAAAAGACTGTATAAATATAAAACTGAATAAAAAAACTCACTTCCGACATTCTACGAAGTCGTTGACTTTGCTTTGCGTCTTGGGGTTTTTTACGTCACGCTTTTGGCGGGAAAATCATGGAAATGTCACCTGTGTGGCAAAGTAGAGAGGTTTTGATACTTTGTTTATTTTGCAATCATGCGAAAAATGTTAATAAATAAAAATAGTCTTGAGAGACTATTTTAGATATTATTGTTGCGTATAGCGTAATATTTTTCTTGTTGCAATATCTATTAAAAACTATGAGGGTTTTAAGTAACGTTACTGCTAGTTATAACGATAGGCACCCGCTTTTACAGACCTAGAATTCTAGTACCTTTTTGGATAATCCGGAAATCACCATGTGCTCAACACCCATTAAATTATTAAAATAAATTCTCGAACTATCAAAACTTTCACTCCTTCTTCACTACAACATCGCAATGCAAATGGCCGCCGAACAATAATCACGAAAGTAAGTGATACGAATAAAAATATCGTCTCAACCGCCTCACATCCCCCCGAGGGCCGGGATTTAACATACCTAATGCGATTTACGTGTCGCATTCCCCCTTCACACCTTGAAGACTGTCGGTAATCGTTTTAAGACGTTGTTGACTCGAGAATATCAGAATACGCACCTCGTTCCTTGTTGGTATTTTTTTTAAAGGGGGTTCTTTTTATCTGTGGATTAATCAGTTTAGAAAAATATAAATGGAGCATAGACGACAAATTTTCTCGCGGTTTTAACTTTGTTTCGTAAGAGGTAAGTTAGATGATTTTTTCACGATTAAAATATTTCGTAGCGCTACGAAAATGCGTAGCGTGTAGCACGTTACTGTAGCATTAAAAATAGTTTTATCTAACTTTATTTCGTTGTTTAGTAGCCAGCTCCTGTATCTGTATTATAATCTATCTATATATATAAAAATTAAACCCGTTTTTCGTTGTCACGACTTGGCATGAAAACGGCTTGACCGATTTGGCTGTTTTTTTTTTTTAAATGTTCGTTGAAGTTCAAGGATGGTTTTTACGGCGAAAAAAATTCGAATAATGGCCGGAAAAGCCCTAAAACAGCCCTTTTCTTTTTCCCATACAAACGTTTTCTAACTAAAACGTCAAATCAATTTGAGCTTTAATACCGTACTATAAAGTTCAAGTGTTAGTGGAGAGGTTCCGGGAAGGCAAAACAATTGAGTGACGTTCAGTTGTTCAGTCAACGAATGACAACTTCAAACAGACCATACGACATTATCACAATAATCACAAATAATTACTGTTTCTTTCCCAATAGAAAAATGATTTTTCAAATGGTGTTTGCGTATAATATAAAAATTAATTGCTGTAAGTTAGTCGCGCTAAAACTAGAGAACGGCTAGACCGATTTGTCTAATTTTGGTTTTGAAACATTTGTGGCAGTCCAGAGAAGGTGAGAAATTAGTAGTATGTAGGTAGGTAGGTAATAGGTAGGTGGTAGGTAGTTGGTACGTAGGCAGGTAAAAGGGTATTGCAACGCACGCGGGGTACAGCTATATTATATAAAAATGAATAGGTGTTCGTTAGTTAACTCGAGAACGGCTGGACCGATTTGGCTAATTATAGTGTTGAATTATTCGTGGAAGTCCAGGTAAGGTTTAAAAGGTGAGAAAGTGGAAGGTAGGTAGGCAGGGTAGTAGGTAGGGTAGTAAGTAGGATAGTAGAGTAGGTAGGGTAGTCGGTAGAGTAGTAGGTAGGGTAGTAAGTAGGTAGGGTAGTAGGTAGGTCGGGTAGTAGGTAGGTAGGTAGGTAGGTAGGGTAGTAGGTAGGTAGGTACGGTAGTAGGTAGGTAGGGTAGTAGGTAGGTAGGGTAGTAGGTAGGTAGGGTAGTAGGTAGGTAGGGTAGTAGGTAGGTAAGGTAGGAGGTAGTAGGTAGGTAGGTAGTTGGTACACAGGCAGGTAGTAGGTAGGAAAAAGGGCATTGCAACGCATGCCGGGAACAGCTAGTTATACATATATATATATAGGTATTTTTTGCTGAAATATTGTAGCTATACCTACGTTAGCCTACGTACCTACATATTAAATAAGCCAACTTCCTCGTTTAGTATTCTAAGTATAAACATTAACGTATCTGAAACTGTTGTTTGTTTCAGGAGGCGAGTACATAGGTTACATTTACGGTTTCGAGACCATATACGAGAGATTATTTTAATGGGAAATACCTACACGTTTCGTAAGATAACATTGTTCTTTAATGTCAATGAACAATCAATGACAATGAACTTTTATCGTAAAGGCTTTAAGCCATTACGATAGAAGTTCATTAAAACTAAAACTGTTAAAATAATTCGTTATAATTAAATTAAATATTGACATTTACCTACAGTAGATACCTTCTAGAAAACAAATTGAAATGGCTCAAAACATTTTGCACATCGGGTTACCAGTTTCCTCGTAGAGACAAAATATTGTCGGCACGGTTGGCGCAGTGGCTGAGCGATTGGACTGCTGTGCTGCTGTGTCGCGGGTTTGATCCCCGCACGGAACAAATATTTGTACGACCAAATATAGGTAGTTGTTCCGTGTCTGGACAGGTATTATTTTGTGTATGTGAATTTAAAGTTTTGTAAACGCATCCACGATACAGGTGAATTTCCTAGTGTGGGGCAACGTTTTTATAAAAAAACAACAAAAAAATCAAAAAAAATATTTAAGTAAACCGACTAGTAACGTACTCGTAGATACATTATTTTTTTAGGTTATTTTTAAGATTGGATATATGTACCAGTAGTTACCTCCTTAACATCTTCCTGTCCTTGTCCTATGTTACTTGGGGTCGGGGCAAAAGTTTTTTTCTTCTATTCTTCTCTGTCAACCGTCACGCGATCTTTTACTCCTTTGACTTTCATTTTATTCCTCACACAATCCATCCATCGTTTCTTTGGTCTTCCACTCCCTCTCCATTCATCAATAGTAACCTGCCATAAAATTAATATTGTTTATGGTCAAATTGCACATAAACAAACTAAGAGTTAAAACCACAGCTTAGCTCAAAACATCAAAAACAAAAAAAAAGCCTACAATGTAAAAAAAACTCTGGCTTCAATCTCAAAACCTACAAAAGCTTCAATAAATTACTCTGAAATTCTCTTCCCAAGTGTTTATTAAAATAGCTTGCTAATTGTACAAAGTGCTCATAAGAGTTGTCAGTGCGAGTCTGCAGAGGGCGCCACGTATTAAGCGACAGACAATGGCAGGTGTAGTTGTCTAGGCCGTTATGCATACTGACTTTAAGTAATTGGCCTTAGAATAGGGGTGGCAAGAGAATCAAGAGATAGAAATGTTCGTCTCATCGTCTTGTTTTGAGACATAACATCACGGCTGCAATTCTCGGAATAAGAGAGAAAGGCAGAGTTGTACCCAATAGTACATTTTACCAGCTATTTAAGTCCCATGTTAAAGGCGGGTAAGTCTATTGCCATCATCCGTGTCTAGATCCAGACGCCATCGCCATGTTCGCTGCTGAGAATTTCTTGCTGAAAACCATCTATTATTATTTTCCCGACCCCGGAATCGAACCCAGGACCTCATGCTCAGCAGTCAATTGCGAACACTAGACCAACGAGGCAGAGAATTCTGTAATGGCGTCAACAAATATCTAGATACTTTTACTGTACAATAGATGTAGTTCATCAATTAAAAGTACATACATTGCTCTATCTATTCTGATTACACATTATCAGCGTAGTAGATACGAATTTTAACTAAAGTTTTGTATCGTATTTTCAGCCCCTAAGCTTAGACTTAAAGTACTAATATCCCCGAATTACCTTAAATACTCCTACGTTTGCCATGAAACTATTTACTTAAGAAATCTCTTTATTCTTTATTTTTTCTTCACCTTTTTACCATCGGACTTGCAGACGTTCTGCGGCGTATCCACACTTGGTTGGTATCGGCGAGTCGTACCCAGCGCTTGTCCTTCACGTTCATTATGCGCATAGCTACTGTGGAACTCTCTGCGTCTTTGTTCCCTCCCACATTTAACCCATCTGCCTTCAAAGCAAGAGTTACAAGGCATCTTCTGGGCACGCTCGTTCCATCATAGCCCTCATCCATCGCTTTCTTGATGTGATCGAGGTCAAGAGCAGGCCCATTTTGTAATAAATAAAGAGATCTTATTCATCATCAGCCTATACCAAATGTTCCCACTGCTATGTCACAGGCCTCCTCTGTATGAGAGGGAGTGGGCTATAATCCATCAAGTGGGCCCAGTGCGGGTTGGTAGATATCACAAGTCTTCGAATTTTTGGTTCTAGGATATGCCGGTTTTCTCACGATGTTTTCCTTCACCGTTAAATATGAGATGTTGCATGTTAATTTATGCTCGGAATGTAATCTTCAAGATCAGGTGCAGCCGCCAGCCCTACGCACAGGGGTGTGGTTAGGTCGCCATCAATGGGGCTTCAATCACAATGAGTGGCGCCTTCATTATTTACAAATGAGCGTATAAATCTCTTGCGAACGATCCAGTTTCATTGTCGCGCAAATTACAAGTGGTCTCATCTCTTTCTTTCCTGTGATAAATGGGTTTGTTAGAAAGAGATGGAAGTGTTAAAAATTAACAGACAGAACAAATAAGTTGGGACAAGGCTTCAGTGATGCAGACAGCGGTAAACTGTTTTTTTTTGTTTGATAAGTTGAGCGGAATTCCTTTGCTGTACGCTTTGGTGCACGCTTTATTAATATTGTGTCGAGTTCATCAATCATTAGCTTTATTAATAGAAAATATTTTTTAAGACCTGCGCTAGTTAAAGAACTCATCCTCAGCAAAAGAGAGTGTGTTGCAAATTCCAACATTAGCTACTTCTTCTCTTAGAGTCGATTGATAGATCCGCGGAGAGAAGAAGACCAAAGAAAAAATGGATGGATTGTATGAAGATTTTTATGTAAAGGAAAAAGGAGTAAATGATAGCGTGACGATTGACAGGAAAGTAAAAACGTGTTGCGCCGACCCCAAATTACATGGGACAAGGGTAGGAAGATGATGAAGAAGAGACAATTCAAATTCTGTCATTAGAACAGTGGTGGCTGAATAGCTCTGTCATTTTACCTCGCAAGACAAGAAGCATTGCAAAATCCTTTCTTCAACTTAGAGCAAAAAACTAAAAGACATCTATCTCAGCACAACAGTGAGGCTAGTCCTTACATCAATTACGATTGTTCTTCAAAATTTATGAGGTCGCATCTCAAATGATTACGTGTTTTATTTTATTTTATTTTATTTATTGAGGGATAATAAACAACTACAACATATACAACACATAAGATTAACAAAACCAATTAGCAATGTTGCAGTCCACTGCATTATCCGCAGATAAAACATATTTATAGATATTTAAAGTTGCCTCTAGATGGGCATTACCAAAATTAACTAATATTTTGAAATGAGTAAATAAGTTACTATAAAGCTAGCTATAGCTACAAAACCAAATTGAGTAAGATAAAATTGAATAAAAACAATATTAATTACAATACAATACAATTACATTACATTATAATTACATTATGCAATAAATAAATAATAATAATAAGATTACACATTAAGAATTTTTATAACATTAGACTTAAATTTATTTTTCGAACATGCAAATATATCAATATTGATGAAATTTGAATTATAGGATTCCAACATTCTATGGATAGGGCAGCGTAAGCCAGAGTTCGTACGACAAGAGTTTAGCGCAAACAGAGTATGTGCACGAACCTGACGTACATGAACTGTTCGGGGGACAGAATAACACAGCTTACTCGTAAGATCAATAGCATCAAAATGGTTGTGAACTATATCATGAAGAACATTGGCTTCTAGATATTTGCGCCGGTTCTCCAAACTGATAAGCTTGTACTTATCAAGAAGTTGGGAGTATGATAGATAAGTCTTAGTCCCATAACATCTGTAGCACATAGCACGGAGGAACTTGCGCTGGACCCTTTCTATTCCAGCTACGTACTTTTGGTAGAAGGGGTTCCAAATAGGGACCGCATATTCTAACTGAGAGCGAATGAGCGTCTTATACAGATAGAGATAGGTTGAGGTACGCTTAAATTCTGTTGAAGATCTCATCACAAATCCGTACATTTTAAAGGCACTATTTACTATGGCTTCGATATGCTGATTCAAGGACAGTTTGCCATCAAAGAGAACACCTAGATCCTTCACTATGGAAATATTATTTAAGGGGATACAGTTAAGGTTGTAGTTGAAATTAAAAATAGAATTATTCTTGGTAAAGTGTATATAGTTACACTTGGGGATACTAAGATGTAGCTTATTGTCTATACAGTAGACAGTTAGTCTGTCTAGGTCCTCTTGAAATGACTGGCAGTCGTCCATAGTACGTATCGCTTGAAACACTTTCAAGTCATCAGCGTACATCAAGAAGTTGGATTTTTTAAAACATTTCTTGATATCGTTGATATAAATAATGAATAATAGCGGTCCCAGAATAGAGCCCTGTGGAACTCCGGAAGTAATATTAACCGAGACAGACTTGTGACCATTAACCACGACCTTCTGCGACCGGTTTTCGAGGTACGACACAAACCAACGCAATAAATTTCCGCGTATTCCATTGTAAGCAATTTTATTCAGCAAAATTTCATGATCGACCTTGTCAAAAGCCTTTTTGAAATCAGTGTAGACCGCATCTATTTGCAATCGCCGATCAACATTCTCAAAAAGGTAATTGGCAAATATTAACAGGTTGGATGCTGTAGATCGGCGCTTAACAAACCCATGTTGTTCAGGAATGATAATATTATGCAGAAGAGGGTAAATCTCGTTGTGAACTAGTCTTTCAAAAAGCTTTGACAAGGCCGGCAGAATCGAGATGGGTCTATATTGCTCGACGTCGTGTTTTGAGCCACTTTTATGCACTGGGGTAATGTTAGCTTGCTTCCACACCACCGGGAACACACCTTCATGCAGACATCTATTAAAAAGGATATAGAGCGGCTCACAAATATTGTCAGCCGTAGCCTTAAAAAAGGCCGCCGGAAGACCGTCTGGTCCTGCCCCCTTAGAGGGGTCCAACCGTTTCAACTCACTGAGTATTTTCGATTTATCAATATGCAAATTACTTATTAAGCTACTATTCTCTGCGCACTGATGTGGCGGACCCCACGTGGTGAGCGTTGGTGACACAGGTTCAAATACGGACAAGAAAAAGTCCGAAAACATGTTGCAGACAACATCGGGATCACTTGACTTGACATTCTGGTACTGCATCGTAGACGGAATGCCTGTTTTACTTTTACGGTTAGAAACATAGGACCAAAAATGCTTTATGTTACTAGAGAGACTATCTTCAACCGAGTTAATATAGCTAGAGTAACAAGTTGAACACATGTGTTTGAAGACCGACCTACATTCGGAGAAGTGATTATAGTCTTTGACGTTGCTGTATTTTTTCCATTTTATCCAGAGACGTTGCTTCTTTTTAAATAATTTAACTAACTGTGGCGTAAACCAGATTGGGAAGTCAAGTGATCTAGTCCTTGCCAGGGGGACTAGTGGGCTAATTATGTCACTCAACATACTATAGAAAGCTTCCACGGCTTCTTCTGATGATAGATTGTGGAAGAGTGCGGACCAATTGACCTCGTTCATGTGTTTATTGATGAGATCGTAATTAGCTTTACGGAAATTATATTTATTAATCGGTTTTCTCTTCATCATTTGTGTAGATAAGCTAACAGGCGCGGTTATAACGAAAGGGGGGTGATGGGGGTCGACTGGTAATAACGGCTCTTTAAGGTGGCCAGTCGAACAGCAAGTGTTCGAGATAAACAAGTCCAAGGTCTTTCCCCCCATATTAGGCGTGGTGTTATATTGGTGAGCATCTAGCGAAGACATGAGATGCGTCAGTTCCGAGCATAAAGGGTGTGCACAAGCACATGCCACACAGGCCTCTTTCCCCGCCGTTATCCTGCTCCACGTGACATTAGGAAGATTATAATCACCGACTATGTAAAAATTCATGACGTTAGGTGCATTTAAGGTGTCCTGTAGAAAGTCAAAATGAGATGTATAGACATCGGAGTTGATCCCCGGCGGAATATACACTGCACTGATGACATGTATCTTATGTTTATCGGTTTTACAAGGTAATGCAACCATAAGTTGCTCAATACACGCCGAGGGCCTACAATGTGGGTTATTGAGAATATCGAGTGAGGTGGACTGAAGCTCACGCAGTATTGCAATGAGCACCCCACCCCCATCTCGCTTCCCCGTAGCATCACGATCCCGATCACAGCGGAATACAACGTAACGAGTGTCAATAAACTCGCCGTTCGCAATTTCTGGCACCAGCCAAGTCTCTGTCAATATTATGATGTCATATGAAGATGCCAAGATATTCACGAGCAACGAATGCAGTTTAGTTCTAATTCCCCTACAGTTCTGGTAATAAATTAACAAATTATCAGTGCTATCCGTCTTCAGAGTTTAAAGCAACAAATTTATATAGATCTCGCGTTCTTTTGTAAAACTTGATAAATTGTGGAATCCAATGAATTCTAACAGTACAATAATTAAAACTGGTGAAATAAATTAATAAGATAACATTAAAACTTGTATATAATTTCGAGTTACATTGTATTATATAAGGTCGATTAAAATTTAAAATTGTGTATAATTTCGATTTACATTTTATAATAAGTGGATTTGGTTTTATAAAAATTGTATATAAAATTGATTCAAATTGTATTGTAAAAAGATTTAGATTAATTAAAATAATAATAAGTTTGATGGCATGCACAATTTTGTAAAAAATGGTAACACAACAGAATAAAACGTAAACAATATAACAGTAAAAACTATATAGATTGGGATTTAGAATTAAAATAATATTAAGTTTGATGGCATGCACAATTTTGTAAAAAATTCTAACACCACAGAATAAAACATAAACAATATAACAGTAAAAACTATTTAAATTGGTACCTGTGTGAGTTACATATTTATTCGACAGATTTGGATCGAATTTTATCGAGGTCTTTTTCTCCGCGTATAGCAAACGAGGGTTGACCTTCACACTCTCGTACAAGTATTGTGGCATTTCTAATCCACACATACTTGTAATGATGACTTTTGGCGACATCCCGAGCTTTACGAAACAACTGTTTCTTCTTCAGGGTTAAATGCTCATTAAGGTAAATAGAAGATGACGTTCCAGTTATGCCAATTTGTTCTGTCTTGAGAGATGATTTCTTACGGAAGGCACTAAGTAGATTATCCCTGTGTATGCACGACGTGAATCTGACGATGACATTTTTTGGTCTAGTGCTTTGTTGGTGTGCATGTGGCACTCTATGAACGGCGACGATGTTCTGCTGTAACACTGGGCAGTTAAGTGCAAGACCAATTGCTTCAATGAGGGCCGGTAGGTTTTCGTTGCGCCTTTCGGGCAAATTACCAATTTCAATATTGCATTGACGGGCTTGCTGCTCCAAGGTATCAATTTTGGTCTCCAGAGCATTAACCGTCAGCTCCACATCAGCAGACCTAGCGCCATCTAGTTCGCTGGTACGCTTCTCAAGGATATCGCAATGCTGCGTCAAATCCTGAGTAGTTGCTTGGAGGCTTGCAACATCCTTGCGCAGGTCATGTACATTCTGCTTCAGAAGGGACTGCTCGGTACGGAGTGAGTTCATTTCCTTTTGAATATTAGCCATAGTAGATTTTATATCATCGCGAATTTGAGTCAGATCTTTATTCATCTCACTCCGCCAGCTGCAGAGGGTGTTGTTTAAATCCCTTGAGAATCTTTCAAAGTCTGAGCTAGAGATAGTATGAACAGGTTTTTCCTTATCTTGGCTGGGGTCATTGAAAGTACGAGAGAGACGTTCCTCTAAGTTGTCACACGACATGTCCATGGAATTATCCACGATCGCAGGTTCTGTGTAGCTGCGTACAGGCGTATTAACATTTGACTTAAGACGCCTGGTTACATTATTGCACGATGGGCACTTCCATGAGGTCTTAAATTCAATGCTTAGCGCAGCAAATTGGCACTGCGTAACATTGAGACACTCGTAGTGATATTTTCCTTCACATGCACAGCACAGAAGGATCTTATCAGGGGCAGCAGTCGGTTCGCCTTGGCAGCAATTCATTTTAAAATTGAAGTAAACAGAGTTTGTGTTGAGAACAGCGCCACCTAGTTTGCTTCGTTGAAAGTACGTGATACTCAGCAGCAGTGTGATGATCGTAACTGTCAATAAATTATTCTTATGGTTCGATCTTCGATCACGGTAGGCAAGTCGTAGCAGTACCAATAGAAATAGACAGATGGCGCCACAATCGATAGATGACTTGCGAATTTGATATATTATCAACATATGCAAGATAGTAAACAAGATTTCAAAATGCTGTGGGGACACTGCAGATGCTTAGTATTATGATGATAAACTAGTCCGGAGACAAATAATGAAGTTTACGCACCGATTTCTTAGTTTTTAAACAAGTTCTTCGTTCACCATAGGAACCACAGAGAAAAGCACTTATTAGTTTAGTCACAGCACGGATACTTCTTGTAGCACTAGTTATCGGTATTAATTTAGTCTTCCAGCAATCACAGTAGTTAATTATTCACTTTCGCTATTATTTATAATTAATGAATACGGAGCAGAGCTTTAAGTAAACTGTCGGTATCGCCCTCTAGCGACAGAGTGTAAGTGTTGATGACACGAGCATCGCAGCATCATTGCAATGTGTTTAGTATTCCTGCGACGGCTGGGCGATCAATATTCATATTTGATATAGGTACAGTCAGCCTTAATTGAGGCATATATTAGGAGTATAACGGAAGGTGGGCCACACAAGTCAATGTATTGAATGAAACACTTAATTCATTCATTCATTCGTAGTTATTATTGCTTTGAATAGGAATGGACATTTAATGCTTAAGGTCTATTTCAGGATGTCCGAACATCCACTACTTGCTGAATAAATTAACAATAAAAACAGAATTTGTGTGAAATTATCTGCCAAGTAACTTTACAGGAACTTAATCGTAGGTGGAGAAACACGCCCTTAATCTGATTATTTGCCTAATAGTTTTACTGCTTGTCCTAGTTTTCCAAAGACGTCACGAGAGAAATACGAGTTCCAGATTTGACATAACTTTGACGAATTTCACTGCGTTCAAAAGGTGCCAGGTTCGATTATTCTACTGTGATTATAAAATTTAGCTTTTGAACGCTGATCAATGTGCTGATCGCTTTCAAATCCACAATGAAATGCACAACTTTACGTGCAGATAAAAAATAGTCAATCTTCATATTGGGCTGTTCGTGGCCAGTATAATTTTTTTCTTAACATCACACTTCACAGTGTGTCTTTTCCACACTCTATAATTTCTATCTTCACAGATTTCGCAAGTACGTTATAAATTCCTCTAAAACTATCCTAAACAAATCCATAGACCACAAAACACGTTGTATCCCATCTATCGGGTGCCTAGCAATCCAGCTAATTGTTTAGATGACAGTGGCCTGGCGGCCTGGCCTGCCCCGCCCCGGGCCATATAACCCGGGAATTTCATTACGACCAGGCCACGGATGCCCGGCTGGATTAGAATGCTGCCTATTGTTCATTGAGTTATAGCCGCTGGACGTACGCTGAGGTTGTAGGCTGTATTATAGATGGGTGAAGGATATAAGGTAGTTTGAGAAATGGCTGGGCTTCTTATTAAGGGATTTTTAGACGTAGTTTGAACAGATTTTAATAGAATTTTGTTTTTTTTAAAGTTAATAAAACAACGGCCACAATTTTATGTAATTTCTGTCACGATAAATTGTTAATAATATTATTTTTTGCAAGCTCAAAGTAAACTTTATTCCCACGGATATTCAAACACCAAATTAATGGTAATTTCCAATTCAAGAAGATTTTCTGGGTTGTGGAGGTCAGATGGACAGTTGCTCCTTTTAACATACTGGTATTCAGCTGCATCCGATTGAACTGAAAGCCAACCTTAACATAGTTGGGAAAAGGCTAAGCAGATGATGATGATGATGTTATGAAATAAAGTATACTTCTACAGCAAATATTAGATTGATATTATGAAACAATTTTCCGATCTTTTATTCTTCTTTCAGGAAATATTCAAAAAGTCCAACTGCCTACAAGTCTATGCGACATGATGGCGGTCGTCGGAGGCTCAAATTGGCCGCGATTGGCCCGTCTAATTGTTTGAAATATGCGCTCGCCGCCATAAGGAATAGTTTAACTGCTCCGAACATTTCACACTCACATAAAATTAAGCATACCTATTTCGCAGACAGATCCCGTCCTAATTGCTTGTTTTTATTATTAATTGAACTGCTAACTACTAGTTTATTTCCTTAGGACAATTAATTAGGATAAGTCATTAAATAAATGAGAAGAAGTCATTAGCAATTAGCGCTTCATTTTAGTTTCTATGGACGCTAGAATAAATGTAGTTTTTTTAGAAATTTTTGATCAGTGTGAATTAGGGTGGTCATTGATGATATTGTTTAGCTGTTAATTGCGTATTAATTTCAAAAAGTCCAAGCCTGCAGTCGCCTTATTATTTTCAGATCAACGCGATTCACATATCATAACATCACGCCAGTAATTCCCGGAGGGAGCAGAAGTGTACCTAATTGTACACCACATTTCACCGATGGAGGACCTATTGCCATCAACCGGGCACAAATCCAGACTCCGATAATAATTTGTTTGAACCTGGAATCGAACTCAGGACCTCTGCCTAACACTTGGGGACCACGGGCGTAATGTTCTGTGTATAACGTGTCTATTCTGGTACCTATTCAATTCTATCCCCAAACCAGACAGCACATTACGAATCCAAAAATCACTCCACCATTTTAGCAGTCACAAACATTTTTATCTCACAATGAATTATGATACTCTAGCCAACTCCTCTACTATCATATCTCTATTAATTTGTTTATCTGTACTTCAGATTTATGACCACTCTCTTACTATCACTAATTCACTACGTTTGAAGTTTTAAGTCTTATCTCTTGCACTTTTGAAGGCACGTTTCGGATAGTTTTTAAAATAGTCTCTTGTGTTTAAGTTTTGAAGTGTAGAAGTCGATTAGTGGAGGAATGTTAGGAGAATATGAATAAAAATGAATAAATGAATGATTTATTTATAATATTATTAGCTTTATTTCTTTCTACGCCTAACCTGTTGTCAGAGTTTTTATACCGTCCATGGGCCCCGGCTTTGGCTTCACATGCCTTTTTTTTTTATTGGCGGTTGGAAAATCATCAAATAACCCTCCCGCTCTTGGGCAGAACGAAAGGGAGTGTCAGACTTCTACTGACTAAAAACCACCGATGTTCCTTCTTAGCCCTTCATGTTGAGGCCGCGGTATTTCTTGCGAACAACCCGCAGCCCCGACGGGGGCTTTACATGCCTTCGAGAAATATCTCTCAAGCCTTCACCGAAGTAAGTGATAATCCGAAATATCAGGGGTTACCGAAATAGTAGAGGCACATTGTCTATGTGTTTCTTGAGATTCCAGACTACAATCTATCTCTGTGTCAAATAGCCAGATCCGTTCTGCCGTTCTGGCATCCAGCCTTACAAACTTCCGCATTCATAATATCAAGTAAGTATTTTCACCTCTAACTGCCGCACTCAGAGAGCTATTATCATTACTTAGGCCATCATTTAGTAAAGGTTTTGACAGTTTTGTCATACCAAAGTATGTCAAATCTTTACTAAGTGACGGCTTAAGTAATCATTAAATATCATAGAGGTGAAAATGACTAAATAGCAACTGTGAGCATTTTTCCGGTAATATATATTTTTTTTGGTCGGTCTCTCAATCACTGGGATCCTTTCAGTAACTGGATATTGGGAAGAAATGAGGAATTGATGATTAGTTTTCCCCTTCAGTCAACCCCTATGCATTTAGAACAAAACCAATTTACACAGAAAAAAGTAACTAAAAAAAGGTGGCCTAAAAACAGAGGGCTATATATGAACTCACATCATGTGAGTGGTCACCTTAGGGTGTGCCCAGCCTCACACGAGGTGGGGTGGGGTCAAAGGTGTCGGCCAATGGCAAGCGGAAGCGGCTAACAGAGCGGAACTTACTTCCGGTACGATATTTTTTTAATTATTGCATTGGTTGAACACTGACTTCCGCCAGGTGCGGTAAATAAGTATTTGGTTTTGTTTTTTTGATGTCATGTGTTTGTTGAGATTGGATGTTTTGATTTTTGAAATAGTTTCCCATGTTGGTTATTAATAAAAATAAAACTTTACTTTACCCTCAATTTGAGCAATCTGCAGCCGTCTGATCCAATTGCTACTTTATGGTAACGACGAATAAGACATGGCAAGAAAATTCTTCTTGTCGAGTCGATGAAGAAAAATTTTACATACATAACGACCTGCAGGGCTATTGCGTATCTTTTTGGCTGTGGTTTGGTACAAAATGGAACCATTTGACAGTTAATCGATGGACACTATGATAGCCACTGACATTTAAAAAGATACGCAATAGTTCTGCTGGACATGGACACTTTGTCATTTGCCTCAAATATGTATTATTTTCTTAAAATACTACTTACTTTTGAACCTTAACCTGAAATCAACTACCAGTTCTTGTAGATAAATTCTTTACTTACATAAAACCTGGTCATCTCGGCTCTCCATGGTTGCAAACTCAAGTAGCTCGATACCATGGAACTAGTAAGTACCAAGCGATACATATATTTACATCCCGCTTCCATGACTTCTAGGAGAACAACTGAAAAAGTTAAATAAATAAAAAATAAAATTGCTTAAAAATATTTAGGAAATGTCAAGCCATTACAAGTTGACGCTGATAGCTACCAACAAATAAGCTTGACTAATACAAACAGCGACAACATCTCAACAAAAGAGCATAAGCAGGAAATACAAATTAGGCAGGTCTTATCCGACACTCGAGTTTTATAGTAACGCGGTGACAAACAGGATGGGCGCCATTACCGTCAGATTTGACTTAAATAGTAGTTGGACTTGGAATACAGATTGGTTAGGCTACTTATGAAGAGGTAAAATAAAATAATACAGTGTGTTTGGTTAACGGTTACCGATACCTAAAGGGCATATTTTATACTCATTTCTCGTGGATGGACTGTATGAAGGATGTATGGCTAGAAAGGAGGTGACTGCTAAGATAACAAGTAATAGAGAAGTATGGAAGAAGAAGACATGGTGCACCGACCCCAAAAATTGGGATAAGGGTCAGGAAAATGATGATGATGTTATATATGTACTCATATCTATCGACAAATACACGTTTAAAAATACTCATAATCCAACACGCCGCGAATGGTAGCCATATTGTTTTTTTTCGACTGATCTAGGAAATGTTCTATGAAATGCTGATATCTTTGAATCTAAGAGAGAACCGAGAGACGTGTAAATGATCTGATTGCAAGGGTAAATGTCGAGCCGACGCCTGTCGAGGCTGCGGGTTGTCCGCAAGGGATACCGAGGCCTCGACATGAAGGGCGAAGAAGGAACATGGGTGGTTTTTAGTCAGTAGAAGTCTGACACTCCCTTTCGCTCTGCCCAAGAGCGGGAGGGGTTATTTGATGATTTCCCACCCCCAAAAAAAAAAAAAAAAAAAAAAAAAAAAAAAAAAAAAAAAAAAAAAAAAAAAAAGGGTAAATGTCGAGGCTATCGAATAACTTTTATTATTTTTCCTGAATATTATGCAAGAAGCGCCTTGTGCGTGGTGGCATATTTGAAAGCGTATAGAAAAGAAAATTTTGCAACGTTGCGTTTGACGTATTTACAATAACGCATATTATCACATCACTCACGTTTTACTTTCCCTGTTTGTAATTTGTTTGTGTAGTCAAGTCAAAATGAACATTTGAAAAATTGTTATAACTGTCTAAAGTATATCAGTTAAGTATATCAGGATTTCAGCTCACTCATTTCATCAAATCATATCACGTAGAGGTACCACCAAAAATTTTAATATTTATTCAATTTTCGGACGGCACGGTTGGCGCAGTGGCTAAGCGATTGGACTGCTGCGCTTCGTGCCGCGGGTTTGATCCCCGCACGGAACAAATATTTGTATGGGCTGCAGATAGTTGTTTCGGGTCTGGGTATTTGTGTATGTGACTTTATATGTTTGTAAACGCACCCACGATACAGGAGAAATTCCTAGTGTGGGGCAAAGTTAAAAAAAAAAAAAATTGTCAATTAATGTCTAAGTAAATGCAAATAAATGTCGTTTCTATTTATCTAACTTCGTAAGACAGATATCTGTCATGTTACTCCAATCTACTGCCTACAAGAAACAAGTAGGTACCTCCAATTTCCTCAGACAGCTCCCAATTTATCTCGTTTACGAGTACAGCACACTCAACATGGTACACCATGACAAAATCCGACCATAATATCACCCCACATTGTTTTCCGCTAAATTGGACTCCGTGATTAATTTGTTTAACTCCCCCACCGTGTAATTTGTCATCAACAACTATTTCCTGATCCACCCTGCCTCTCTCGTCACCAACATTTTCTGCAGTTGAAAAGCCAAGGTGTGGCTAAAGAGGGGTCTGGTTTAAATGGTCCTAAAATTCCTTGCTTATTTGGTTAGTTGACACTGGGAGCTCAATAAATAGTGAAATTCACGAGATGTTTGCTGAGAAGTAATTATATGTGTTTGTTTCTTTTGCTTCGATGACTGGAGTTGGTTGCTTGAAAGAATCTGATGGAATTATTAAAGGATGATAGGTCATAGGAAAATTTAAAGGTTAACAAGGCTGAATGATGATGTTACGAGTATGTTATATTTTATATAGCATAACGAGTTTTCTTTCAACAAAAATGGGAATTTATATTATATTATTTGCATACAGACAACTTATAGAAATAGATTTCATGGCTAACTGTACTGGATACAGTAAATATATTAGGTATTGTTTTCATTCATAAATTGAACGTGGACGGACGGACAAGACGGGTATGTTGGTATACGCGTATAATGATCACTGTTGGTGGCTTCTGTAGTTTTTGTCTACCTCCATTGGAAAAAGGCGTTAATTTATGAATATTACAATCTAACACTACATATTATTACACTATATAATATATTATTACAATCTAACACTGCTCTGAAAATCTATAGCACCTGGAAAAATCTCTGTAAACAGTGAATTTCTCCCTAAAGTTGTTCAAATTCAAGTTTCTACTTTATAAAGATTCCTAAAACAATTGAAAATACAATCCTGCCGACCCCTAATTTCGTATTCTCCTAAAACAAATCCTACGGTCTACGTGACCGTTTTATCTCGCGGTTCGTTTTTCACGCAGCATCTGGTAAGGGAAGGGTATCTTGGCTGTATCTCAAACGTCCCCAGGGAGCTTGTTACACCGCCATAATTACTGGGACACCTATCTGCTTCAATTAGAAACTAAGAGTTATTTGCTTACGAGGATTGTAAGCGATGTCGGTGTGAATGGCGGTTTGTGGTTACTAAGATTATGGTTAAGCGGGACTGGGATTAATTTTCTTTATAGGCTAGCATTTTGACTGATTAATGTGACTGATCAGTAATCAGTCAACATGGTCATGGTCTGTTAATCAGTTAAGTTTGGCCGATTATTTAGTGGATACGTCATATCTTAGGATCTTTTTTATTTATGTGGAACAACACAACGTGGACGAAGCAAAAGAAGTACATTATAAGAATTGTAATAGGTAGCGTTCTGTGGTTTCTGTTTACCCCAAACAGTGGTAAGTTTATGTATATATGTGGAATTGTGGAACAATACACCTTGTTCTTGGGCTTATTCTAGTGCAATGCTCAGTAAGCATAAGATATCGAACTTTTCATTTGTTATTTTTAGCTGTGGGTATAAGAGTAGAGAAAGCCAAAGACGGCACGGTTGGCGCAGTGGCTGAGCGATTGGACTGCTGCGCTGCGTGTCGCGAGTTCAATCCCCGCACGGAACAAATATTTGTATGGCTTACAGATAGTTGTTTCTAGTCTGGGTATTTGAGCATGTGAGTTTAAATGCTTGTGAACGCACCCACGATACAGGAGAAATTCTTAGTAGTAGGAAACAAAAAAAAAGAAAAGATGTATGGACTACCTACATAAAAGATGATGTCAAGAAAGGAGGTGAGTGATGAGATGACGAGTAATAGACAAGTACGAAAGAAGAAGACATGCTGTGTCGACCATAAATAAGTTAGGATAAAGCCAGGAGATTTATCAACAACCCACTTTAAGTGAGGCCTTCTGAATACTTCTGATACCTTGAATCTATTTTGTTTTTTCTAGCTAATCAAGCTATTACACACAAACAAAAAAACACCTTTTCTTATCCACCCTTACCCATTCCAGGCTACTCTCCATCAGCTCGATAAGGTTACAGAGCGGGTATCAGAGTAAAATCTTGGGTTTCTCTGAACAAGGGGTTGTCTAAGTTATGGCCGTAAGTCGCCGACAGGGGTGGTTGCGGGGTTGTCAACGGGTTCATTTAAGATATTCTTCTCTTTTTGTTCGCCTTGATAAGAAGAGTTCATAAATTAATTATTCTTTTTGTTAGGGATTTATAAATGATGTTTGGGTTATTTGGCTTTCACCACTTTTTGTCGATTTTATGACTTTTTTCACATATCGTGTTATTTCTGTTAGTTCTAAATAACATTCACACATTTCATTTTTCTACATTTTCATGAATTTTAACAGTAATCAAATAGCCAATTATTCAACTACATCCGGTTAAACTAGAAAGTGACCCTAACATAGGTGGGTAAAAATATTACAATGTGTGACTATGGTCGCCTAAGCCTATTTCATTGATCGTTTATTGTAATACATAAAAATTAAAACAAGAATTTTTACCATGGAAATCCCTTCTAAACTCCACATTTTATTTTACACTTCATCCCAGAAAAACAAGCCCAGCTATTATTATTTGTCATACTTTTACAAAACGTACCGAAAGCACTTTATCACGGGGATTAGCGTTGGACATTATAAACCCGGGTCCGTAGTCCGTTTGAGGACCCGTTATAAATCAGAGCTGAACTTCGACCAGGCCTGAAGTATTATGTTTATTTCATTTAGACGTAATAATCTCTTGGTATTAAGTGTTTCAATTTATGTTGAATTGATTTGAAGGTATTGGGTTGTGCATTGTTGTTTTGTATGTTATTGTGAAAATTTTATGTTTGTCAAATGTTTAGAGCGAAGTATTTTGATGGCCAAAAGTTGCAGTAATAAATTAACACAACACTTATGCCCTTGACAATGGCATGTGTGTGTCAAAACCGCGGGGTCCACGTGGTGAATAATTGGAGATTCCTCAAAGAGGAGGCATATGTGTCTCACTCAGTTGTGAGATTGCTAAAGGCTTACTATGGATTCTTCTGGTCTATTTTATTTGCAATTTTCAGTTCTCTCGTAGCTTAATAATTCATATTCAAACAAATCAAAGCACGGTTCATAATCTACCATCATTACTTTATTTCCCAAACAGATGTCTGCAATCACCTCATACCCATTGACCATAAATTAGCAAAGAACAGGGACAATTTGTCTGATAATCCCTGTCGATCGAGGATTATCCGGACAATTGGTAGTAAATGTGGTAATCCCACAACACTGTACCAATTTACTGGGTCCAGTATTTATTGGGGGCTGGTCACCCTAAGCCATTGGTCTTGAGGAATTACATTTAAGTACCTACGTAGTTTTTAGTAATTTCAGGTGTTTGGATTTTCTTGCGAAGGGTAGCTACATAAATACCCTTCGTTTGCGTTAAGGGTACTTTTACACCCTATGTTATCATTAAGAAATTATTTAAATTATTATTTTGATGTTTTTCCAATTATTATTATTATTATTTATTTTTTTAATTTAGTTTTTGTATTTCTGATTGTTTTTACCTCTTTCTTTTTAATTGTATTGTAGAACACAATGTTTGTATCTTCCTATGTTGACATTAGTATCTAAGGCAAATAAAATGGGAGAGGGCGCTGACTCCTGACATACAGGTACACCTAGTTTAGGAGTCAGAGGCTTCAAACAAATTTCTGTAACCTATTATGTCAATTAAGAATTATTATTATTTTCGGAATGTGTTTTTTCTTCTCAGCTCTTAGACTGGATTTTTACTACATTTATTATTATAAAAAAATTAAACATAAAAATGGGGTTTACATCCCAAAGCAAATGGATAATATTTACACATAAAAATAAATAACATTGAACTTGCTTTTACCTAATTGAGTGGATGTTATATGGTACTTCAAACAACAAAAAGAATTTTTTTTGTTTGTTTGGTCTGTTTATATAGGCTAATCTTCGAAACGGCTGGTGTGTCAGAAACATACAGTTCCAGTAAATCTGTAAAATACTTTGTTCTGTACACAAGCGGACTATAAAGTTAGAGTTCTTTTACGGCGCAGTGATGTTGTCGAAAGAACTGACCTAATTTTGTTTCATATGTATGGTAAAACTTACTATTGTGTTCCTTCAAAAGGAAGGTACATTTAATTAACGTCTATTTATATAAAAACCGTGTAGTCTACTGTACAACACGCCTGAAATTATAGCATGAGGTGATGAGAGATATTACAAAAAAAAAATAGCTTGCTTTCTAAATTCGGCCGTAAGTGTAAGTAGAAATACTTTAAAATGCATAAGTACGCAATGTCTTTACCTTTTTAGCCGACTTCAAAATGGTGGAATCAATTCATTTTTATGGTTGATAAACAAAATGGGAATAAAAAATCTTTTGCAAAATATAAAACAGACGAAAAACTAAATGAAACAAACAAAGGTCGCCGACTTCAGAAGCTAAAGTAATTTCTAACTTTTGTTTGTGTTTTCAAGTCAATTTTATTTCTTTCCTGTCCAGAAAGCTCTCAATACCGACAATATTAACCGCAACACCAGTCCACCACAAAATACCAGTAGTCCAGTACACACTCAATTCACAAAGTGGCAAGTGGTCCGCTGTAATGACAGATTAGCGAGTCGGCCGGCCACCTGAGCTGGCCGAAATATGCAATAACTCAGGATCCCCCTTAATTCACCCGGATCGAGCCAATAAATTCGTCACAGTGATTAGTGTACTCGTAGTACTCAGGGAATTGTGGAACCTCTGTTGAGAGGGAAATATTTTGCATTGGAGGTGATATTTATTTATTTGATTAAATAACACTTATATTAATTGTTTTAACTGGTAAGACCCAAGCTACCAAAAGTAGTCGTGAATTGCTAGTAGCGATATCGTGACAGGACAATATACTAAAGTGTCACACTCTGGAATTCTGTCCAAACACCAAGAGACACTACCTAGTAAGTGTTCTCATTGCATAAATCACTGGTGCACACTTTAATAAGCTATGTGATCGCCATTGCAAAGTATGTTGAAGGTAAAGCCTTCAACATACTTTGCAATGCCGAAGTGATTAGTGAGTCTTTGGACAGAGGATCAAATTGATATAAGTGTGCCTAGTGATTTTTTAAAGTCATAATACCCACTAAAAATTGGTAGCAGGTGGCGTTCTGTGGTTTTTGACTACTCAAAACTGACTACGGAAAAATCAAAAGTTATAAATGTATGTACGTAAAAAAAAAGTGTCATAACAAGGAAGAAAAATAAAAGTCAAATGTTTACTTAAAACAAATGGTTATAATACCAGTATCAAATTAATTATAATAAGGACATTATAACTAAGATTACAAAGTAAAATATGAACTACAATGAAGCTAGTATTCTTCTGAAATAAGTCTTTATGTTCTTCTTCTAAGTCGATATGCTGAATCATTAAGCCGGTATTGGTTGCGGTTATTAGTTGCGTTTATTCATTTACTGGTATTCAGCTGCATACGGCCCCAACAGAGTTGGGAAAAGGCTAGGCAGATGACGATGACATGCTGAATCATTTCGAAGATTTGATAAGCCTAATATTAAAATGAACCGTTTAATTTGCCCTCCAATGATATGGAGTACTGGCACGATCCTAAATCAATGTCATCAGTAGTCTTCTTCTTGAGCTGAGGAATTAAGCTCTTGTGCTTCTCAGGACTTGAAGATGTGGACTGTCTTCCTGAAACGTAAGGCTGTAAGCTACATGTAGCAGGTTTAGGGATCCTGCTTGGTCTATTCTGCGAGTAATGTCTACATTGGCTCATATCCACACAAATTTCTGCACCAGGCCTATCAATTGTGATCTCTAGGTAAGGTTTTCCAAATGAGAATTTTGAGCCCTCTTTTCCTTTTAATTCTTTTGTCACTTGGAAACGTCTGGATTTTGCTTCAAGTTGTTGGTCCAGCACTCGTTTTGCATCGGTAAGACTTATGTTACAACAAGTCACATTACACGCCATGGATGATTTCCTAGCTACGCATGCGGTGCATGGACAAATTCCTTGACAAGTTTCTTGAGAAAAAACTTGTCGGCAGCTCATTGCTTCGTCATAATCAATGTTGTCATCGCAGTCGGCTACATTTTCTTGTTCAGTTTCTGTGTTGTCATATTTAACTTGGGTAACTGAATAAGAATCAACAGTTACACAGTTTACACTGGATCCAACGACACTTAATTTCGCAAATTCTTCGAATTCTCTACTTTCACTGATTTCGTGACATACAACGATATCGGAATGTTCGTTGCTTTCTCTGGGTTTGTGTACTTTAATTAATTCGTCGACTTCTCTACATTGATTAAGTAATTGGAGTTCCTCGGATTCTGTCCCTTCATTGAGTTTTCTTTTTTCTTCAAGATTTTTATAGAACTCCGCTTTTTTGCGGTCGTGAAATTCCCTATATTCATCGAGTTGTCTCAGTTGCTGGGATTTTTCAAGTTCTTCATATCTCATACAGTCGTCAGGTTTCTCATATTTTTTACTATCACCAGATTTTCTACTATCACCAGATTTTTTACTATCAGCAGATTTTCTACTATTAGCAGATTTTCCACTATCACCAAATTTTTTACGTTCATCGTTTCTACAATTTTCGTATTTCCTGCATTCTTCAATTTGTCTCCGTTCTTCGAGTTTTCTACATTCTTCAGTTTGTCTCTGTTCATCGAGTTTCCAACACTCTTCAACTTGTCTCTGTTCTTTGAGCTTTTTACATTCTTCAGCTTGTTTATGTTCGTCGAGTTTCCTGAATTCTTCAGTTTGTCTCTGTTCTTCGAGTTTCCCACATTCTTCGGTTTGTCTCTGTTTTTCGAGTTTCCTACATTCTTCAGCTTGTCTTTGTTCTTCAAGTTTCTTACATTCTTCAGCTTGTTTCTGTTCTTCGAGTTTCCTGAATTCTTCAGCTTGCCTCTGTTCTTCGAGTTTCCAACATTCTTCCAGTTTTCTCTGTTCTTTAAGTTTCCTACATTCTTCAGCTTGCCCACGTTCTTCAAATTTCCTACATTCTTCAGCTTTTCTTAGTTCTTCAAGTTTCCTACATACTTCAGCTTTCCTACATTCCTCAGCCTGTCTATGTTCTTCAAGTTTCCTACATTCCTCAGCCTGTCTACGTTCTTCAAGTTTCCTACATTCCTCAGCGCGTATACGGTCTTCAAGTTTTCTACATTGCTCAGCTTGTCTATGTTGTTCAAGTTTCTTACATTCATTAGATTGTCTGCGTTCATTATGTTTCCTGCAACCGTCATCGGTTCTTTTACAGTCTTCATATCTTCTATTTTCATCGCTATCCCGTTTCTTTTTATTTTTTGCTAGCATGTCTTTCTCAACGCAATGTTTCGATTTTATTGTTACACAGCTTTTTGTACTTTGTTTTGAAGCGAATGTTTCGTGACTGGATAGTTGTATTATTTGTCCAGAGTTACAATCTTCTGAAGACTTTCCAGACAATTTCATTGTTGAAGATCTCTTCGGCATATAACTCAATTCAGGGCAATCAGGTTCAGTAACACAGACACAGTTTGATGTTTTGGAGGCACACTGATTCATACATGGTACGGTTCCAGCTTCCATGGTATTCGTTTGATGTGACGAGGGACATTTTCCTCCGATTCTAAACAAAGATCTACGTAATGTTTTTAGGTCACCCGGAGCGTTACCTGTACATACTGGGCAATTGGCATCATTGGATATCTTGTTTCCTCCTCCTTTATCCTTTTTTTCTTTGTCTATGAAGAGATAGACGTTACTGTTACAATCTTTCTGTTTAAGCTTTTTAGAGCATAATACAAAAAGCAATGCTGGTACGCACCAGGCTATTTCAACAACCAGTATTATAATTAAAATCCACATCTTTTTATTTGATATATATGGTATTCGTAATAATTTATTTGTTGACTTGCATTTGTTGCAATTGGAATTCGTGGTGCATTTGGTCACATATAAGTCTAAGACGTTATTGCAAATGTCTCGAGTCCTGTTAACTAAACTTAGCACACTTCCCAACGCAAGATACAAGTTTTCATCTTTTAAGTGAGGCACAACATCTTCTATCAGCCACTTTTGGAATTTTTCGTCAAAGTTAGCCTGTTCTTTAAGATTACTGGTTTCAATACAACTTTTAGCTGCATCGTAGTATTTAATTAGATGGTGAGATGAATTTGGAGAGTTCATCGATATTAAGGATACATTCTTAAGAGGTACAAACATAGTGCTCAACTTGTCATTCCAATTCACGTTTGGTATTGGTATACCTAAACCTGTAGGAGTCTTTTCGAAGTACGCTAAATGATCACAAGGGTCTTTCATACTTCTAGTATTTAAAGATAATTGAAGAGGAGCCACGTTGATTGTCATAGTATTGAGGATTTTCTCTTCAGGTTTGTGCCATTCTTCGCCATCGGTGTCTAAGTATCTTTTTATTTCATTGTAAAACTGGAATAATTTAACTACGTTGGCTTGTGAGATAGTACCTCCATAGTAGTCTAATTTAGCGACGGGTAGAACCCATGCCTTGAAGTAGCCTCCGATGGCATCGGAGAGGGCTGTTGTCATGATGGTGTCAGTTTCAGCATCTTTTGCCTCCTTTTTGATAGCAGCGTAGGCATCTTTGAAGTATCCAAGTAGAATTTTGACATGTTCTTCATTGAAAGTGTTTATGAAGATTGGTGGTGGGAGAAGGTTTTGGAAATACTTTCTAGCCTGCAGTAGTCCTACTTCGGTCTTGCTCCACTGTTTTTTATCAGTATCCGTAGCAGAGAACAATACTGTGCCTACATTAGGTGAATATTCTTTATCGCGTGCATTGCTGTCGCTCGTTACTGTAGCAATTATCATGCAAGCGTAGATTATTTTCATGTTTGTATAACGATTACAAAATTTTACAAAATAAATCATTATAAAATACACGCGACACAAATTGACAACTTACTGTACTTTTCTTTAGTCAATTTGACATTGACACTTATTTTAGAAAAATAATTATTAGAAACTAAAGACAAAGAAAAGTTTTTAGTGAATAGACTTGACACGAACATAAAGCTTGGTGTACACCTGGTCGGGTAGAAAATTAAGTCAACAGACATGGCGGGAAATCGACAGAATCCTGCGCTACCGAAAAATAATTCGATCCTGGATAGTTTAGTACCCAAAAATCAGCTGTAAACAATCATCTTTATACATCGCTGTATCACCGACCGACTCACGATTACATTTTTTTTGTATTTCCTTGTCCAAGTTTCCAAATCATCACACGTGTTAAATCCAATTTCCAAATCATCATCCTCCGCCTAGCCTTTCCCGACTACGTTGGGGACGGCTTCCAATGGACTGACCAGATGCATCTGAATACCAGTATTTTACATGGAGTGACTGCCTATCTGACCTCCACAACTCAGTTAATAATGGGTCAAGACACCGACTACCTGTAACGACTGCCAAAGATCTGTATATGGCAGCCGGGACCAACAGCTTAACGTGCACGGAGTAAACTCGGTATGTAATGGGTTGGCACCCATCCACGGACCAACCTAGTTAAGCGCGGCTAAACCTAAAGATCGACCCGATTGCCGAGTGGCAGTTATTATTAAGCCACGACTGCCACGAGCTCCTCATCACACGTGTGATCTGTTCAATACATCCTAGCATGCAGGTGTCTGGGCAATAAATCACAGGCGCTATGCTATGGGGAGAGAGGTACGGGTGGTAGAGGTGGGGAGGGGGAGGAGGGGGACGCTACGAGACCGACACGTTAAATTGTTTAATTAAAACCAGTATCAAATTAAGGGATTACACATATGTGGGGTACGGTGTCTTTCAGAGGTTGGGGGTAATGACTTCAGTGCAGAATTGATTTGGGGACTTGTCTTGTAGATTGTTTTTATGATAGATAGCTTCGCAAAAACCTACAACCACTCGAAAATACAACACAAGCGACGTTCATTCAACACAGTTAAATTGTTTTTTAATTGGGACTTCTCCGAGCAGCTGAAATTAGCTAAATACAGTATTTTTGTGGAGTGATTGCCTATCTCACCTGCACAACCCAGTTTGTATTAATATAATACCCCTTGAAGACCTAAGACTAGTTGCCATTCAGACTTTTGAGCCACAAAATACCTGTAACGACTGTCAAATGTTTACAAATAACTACCGGGACCAACAGCTTAACGTGCTTTCTGACGCACGGAGAAAACTCGGTATGGTGAGTCCGCTCATACACGGACCAACCTACGGAAGTTTGCCTAAACACGGACTCTTCGTTTATCAAAAATGTTTGAGCAGTTTCATGTAAGTCAATCTTCTTTCTTTATCGTGTGGTGCCGCTCATGGGCCTTTTTTTTGGTGAGTGGAAGATCATCGAATAACCCCTCCCGCTCTCTCTCTAACCACTCCTCAAAGACGGGACTTACCGCCACTATCGTGGCGTGCCCTCCGCTCATGGGCCTTTGTTTTTTTTTTTTGGGTGGTGGGAAATCATCAAATAACCCCTCCCGCTCTGGGCAGAGAAGGCAGTGTCAGACTTCTACTGACTAAAAACCACCCATGTTCCTTCTTAGCCCTTCATGTCGGGGCCGCGGTATCTCTTGCGAACAACCCGCAGCCCCGACGGGCCCGCTCATGGGCCTCTGACTTGATTTTGTTTTTAAATAATTGGAAGATGCTTTTACATGCCGTCGAGAAATCTCTCAAGCATCCTGGTTTCCTCACAATGATTTCCTTAACAAGCTTCCTTTCCTTTTAACAAGTTTTAAATAAGTTTTGAATACAATTCCCCCATGAATCAAAAGAGAAGTCCTGATTGACTGACTGACGCATCAACGTCCAGCCCAAACCGTTGAACCTAGAAAGCTGAAATTTTGCACAGAAGTTCCCTTTTTAATGTAGACAAGGAATAAGGAACGATTTTTCGAAATTCAATAGGGTAGTTAAGTAAAAAAATCTAATTAGTCCGTCAGATTTCCAAAAAATATTGGACACATATTTTTTCTTTTTTCATGTAAACAAACAATGAAGACGATACAGTACTTTGAAAAACCCGTGTGACGTCATATTCTAAGACATTAGTATGACATTTTTTACCGGAGAGTGACGTCACAACCCCCACTCAAATCTTTAACGCGTTTTATCTTCGTAAATTTTTATTGATTTGATAAAGAAAAAATACGTATCCAATATTATTCGATAATCTAACAGACGGACTAATTAGAAATTCTTAAAGAACGTAAGTAGCGGATGAAAGTTGGTTTAGAAAATCGCTATTTTTGTAGTTCAAAAGCTAGTTAATAATAAACATATTTTAACTCAATGATAAACATATTATGCGACACAATTAAAATTAACTTACTGCCAACATCGGCTCATAACATCAGTCGTTTGTGCGCACTATCAACCCTCCGCTGCCGTGTATTAATTGGTGGCTCTCCAAACAACGGCGCGATAATGTTTGATTGATACCGACGATACCGGAATACTGGCCGTTAGGGCCCGGTCATATGGGCAGGGAATATTGGCGAGAATATTGATATTATGTCGTGAGAAAGGTTTTGAATATGAACGTGGGTGAAAAATGTTTACCACCTAAGCCTACATTGTGGACCCGTCGGGGCTGCGGATTGTTCTTAAGAGATACCGCGGCCTCGGCGCAAGGGCTAAGAAGAGACATGGGTGGTTTTTAGTCAGTAGAAGTCTGACACTCCCTTTCGCTCTGCCCAGAGTGGAAGGGGTTTTTTGATGATTTCCCCCACCCCCAAAAAAAAAAGGGGTTGTCATATGGGCAGGGAATATTGGTGAAATTATAGATATTATGTCGTGAGAAAGGTTTTGAATATGAATGTGGATGGGTATAAGAGTAGAGGAAGACCAAAGAAACGATGGATGGACTGTGTTATGAATGATATGGTAAGAAAGGAGGTGTCTCAAGTCACGAGATGCGAGAAGCAGAGAAGTATGGAAGAAGAAAACATGATGCGCCGACCCCAAATGAATTGGGAAAGGGAAAGAGAATGATGATGATATTGATAATATGATTTAGGTTTGGTTGTTTTACTTGTTTTAAACAAGAAAGCAGTTCTGTCAGTGTAAGCTTTACTTTTTAAACACATAAAATCATCAAACCTGTTTCCCCGAAGGTTTAGGCAGAGGTGTACCTAATAGTACACCCACATTTCACACTCACGCCAGTTTTGTTTAAGTCCCATATGTAATTGGAGACGAGCCTATTGCCATTAAACGGGCACAAAAACAACGTGTATGCTGCTCAAACATTCCCGAAGGAAAAACCCAATAACACTTTGCCTGATCCGGGAATCAAACCCAGGATCGAGCTTACGACTACTCGGTCAAGGAGGCACATAATTATTGTGTACATAAATTGTTGAATAAAGAAATAGTTGAAAATAACCTCAGCTAGGCTAAGCGACAGCTCAAAACAAAATTCACAACTTTTGATCCATTTTTATAAGACCCGAAGAAGATTTTTAGAAGAGAGATTTAGATTTTTTTAGGTATTTTTACAGAACACAAAACTATTACGGACACTTTTAATAATTTAGCCTACACAGAAAATGTCTTCCAACTTTTAATCGCAGCATCAACAGTCCGGTGTACACGTGGCCTAACCCCACACATCCACAAGGATATTCCGTTACACGCGTCATTAAGGGTTGGTAAGTGCTACACAGCGGCGGAGGGTTATCGGCAGACATACTCTTTGATTACCGATACATAATCAACTATTATGTCGGATTAGTGTGCGTATGTAAATGTTAACGGGGCTTTGTTTTATAATGGTTTGTTAGTTAGAGATAATGAGACATTATCTGTGGTGTGGTGAGACTTACAGTAAATGCTTAGGGTATTTAAGATAGAGCAGTTGTGGTCCAGTGGTGGCGGCCCCGACTGACGATTAGTGAGTCGTTGGTTCGAATCCAGTCAGGCGCATTACTTTGTGTAATTTATTTCGTCACCACGCACTGCTCTCAAAACGGTGAATTAAAACATCTTGAGGAAACCGGCATGTCTTAGAACCAAAAAAATCGAACACATGTGACATCTACCAATCCGCACTGGGCCCGCGTGGTGGATTATAGCCCATCCCTCTCCTAGAGAGGAGGCCTGAGTCCCTGCAGTGGGAACATTACAGTCTGATGATGATGATGTACATATTACGGCAAGTTAAAGTTTTCTATGCTTAAGACGTTTAATATAACTGGTGTGTACCAGTCATTGCAACCATTACCATTGTCAATGCCACCATACCCTAATGCATTAGGTGTTGCGTTTGATTGCCAGGCAATCCACGTAGGGCTAAGCGTCATAGGGCTTTTTCCATCAGGAATTTCGCAGTAGCAGCCACGGCTGGATTTAGGCCCAGTTAGTGGCAATAGACTCGCCCCCTATTACGTGGGACTTAACATAAATGTGAATGTAAGTAATATTAGGTACATCTGGTTCAACCTTTCGGGTATTACAGCCGTGATGTTATGTTATGTATTTATTTTTGACGTTTTTTTGTTTATTTTGACGACACGGTTGGCGCAGTGGCTGAGCAATTGGACTGTTGCGCTGTGTGTCGCGGGTTCGATCCCCGCACGGAACAAATATTTGTATGATCTACAGATAATTGTTTCGGGTCTGGGTGTTTGGTTGTGTATGTGAGTTTAAATGTTTGTGAACGCACCCACGATACAGGAGAAATTCCTAGTGTGGGGCAACGTTTAAAAAAAAAAATAATATTGACAAATACGTACATGACACAACTTTTATCCACAAATTTCAAGTCTTATCTGTCTTATCACCATTCCAATGGCTAAGGCAGCACCACCAACATTCCTCAACACACGCCAACCATGACATAACATCCAAAAGTAACCACACCACCATTTTGTCACATTTTACATTCAACAAGCGTGTCATTTGTCACAATAACAGCAATTAAAGTGACATGGAGGACTGGAGTCACGCCATACGCCACTATCAGACTTAATATGTTAATTTGACTATTAATTATAATGTGAACATGTTGGTCGACGGGCCACGCGAATTTGTAATTAGTGAGATCAGTAATTGTGGTGATGATATGTGGATGTTTCATCTTGAGGGATTATATCTTCGTACTAAAATTCCTAGCAGGAATGAGGAGCTCGTGGCTAAATAATTATAGGCCCTTTTCAAATAACCCCTCCCGCTTTGGGCAGAGTGAAAGGGAGTGTCAGACTTCTACTGACTAAAAACCACCCATGTTCCTTCTTAGCCCTTGCGCCGAGGCCGCGGTATCTCTTTCGAACAACCCGCAGCCCCGACGGGGTAATAAAAATAATAATAGGCCCTTGGTTCCATTTTCAGGTTAAGCCGTGTTTATGTCTTTGGTCCATGGATGGGTGACTACCCATTACATACCGAGTTATCTGTGCACCTTGGAAAGTACGTTAAACTGTTGGTCCCGACTGTCTTTTGTAATCTTTGTGATCTTTGACAGTCGTTACAGGTAGTCAGTGACTCGAAATTCTGACAACCAGTCATACCAAGGGATGTCGTATTACCCAGTATACTAACTGGGTTGGGGAGGACAGAGAGGAATACTGGTATTCAGCTGCATCCGGGTAGGCTGGAAGCCGACCCTAACATAGTTGGGAAAATGCTCGTCAGATGATCTCAAATAGTACCAAATGAAATGGATAGCTTTCAATCAAGTTTTGCATATTATACATTGATATAAAAACTAAAGATACGGTCGTCCGAACATTTGCTCGACGCGTTCGCCATACAGAGAATCGGTGTAGTCTGCTCGATAACGTAACCTTGTATAAGCGGGGTGGTATTTTCGAGGTACAAAGAACATAAATAAAGCTTTTAATAAAATTTACGACCGCATCCGAAGAGAGCCGATCGTGGACTATTTCAGTTCGGCTTAGGAAATACCGTTTTAGGACCAAGTTCGAGGCGTCATTTTAACATGCGGTCCGCCCAGTCCTTACGCAGTAATATATAAGTCAATGATATTATACATACTTTTGGTTTACATCTCTCTCTTTAATTTTTGCCTCGTAAAACTCATGTTTATTGAGCCAATAATATAATTAATACGGGCAAGGAAGGGTTGTCTTTATGGCTGCTACAAATGACTGATACTAAATACGAATATAAAATCATTTAATTGTCTTGTATGAGGGATTTGTGTTAATTTCTGTCTGTATTACTGACTTGAGATACACATTTGTCTCATTAATATTTTATTATCTCTTTACACTTTTGTTGGGACATGAAATTCATGTTTATTACATCACTCATGCACAGGGTTGGCTGGAGACTTTCAACTTGCCAGAATCTCTGGTCATTAAAGTTTTGTCATCGTCGTCTCCAAATAAGGCTTTTAAGGGAAGGACACAACATAAAAATATAAAGGGTGTAAAGGGTACCCTTAACGCAAACCAAAGGCAACTGTTCTCCCTACCACTGCAATCATGTTTTTGTTCTAGACGGTATAGTCTAGAACAAAAACATGAAAAAACCCTTAGTTACGGAGATATTGGGGGTCCAAAGTTCCAAAATTTTCACAGCTGTTTTTGTAAATACTAGTATTTCAGGTTTTAACTTTACTTAAATGACCTCCATGACCCGTTTACTATTCAAAGCCTCCACTAGCACATAGCACAATGTTTTAAGAGTGCTACATTGAGTTTTAGCGTAAAATGTGATTTTTGACCCCAAATAAAAAGTCGTTTCCCAGCAAAAATTTTTGCGTAGCGTACATATTTTGATGTACAGACTGCTTGGTTGACGGCTGTGTGTAGGGTTAATTTACACTCTGTAGTTAATGTAAGCTATTTTTCCGATGGCAATTTAATTACAATGCTATTATTATTGTTGAATATCTTTATTGTTTCCAGCCCAAAAATTAACTTACTGCGCTGCAAGGGTCTTCTAGCACATTAATGATATTGGCGTTCTTGGTGAAAACATTGAGGAAACTATAAGGAGACGTTAGTACCAATTTTAGCCACGCGCTAAAAGACAGACTAGACGCTAGAACATCATGCTAACGTAAACTGCTAAATAATCCCGGGGGCAATGAAACTTAAACCCAATACTTTAGCAATGAAGTTGAAAATCTATTAAAGAAAGTCTGGTTGTAGGTAGTAGCTTGTACAACTAAATCTCAATATTAAATGAACACAGCACCACTAGAAACATGACAGGTAATTATTTTTACCGCTACCCTTAATTAGGGGTAGCTCTCAGTGTGAGTTATAGCGAAGGCACTTGGATTTATCGCCACACGCCTGTGCCCAATGAGCGCCTTATGATTAGTTACGAGTGTGTGGATGTAGGGAGAATGGAAGTGGCTTGGTTTCATAGCGATCCGTGTAGTTTGACAGTTACAATATATTTGAGGGATTTTTAATCTTAATTATAAGGCTGCCTTCAACAATTTAAATTAAACTAGATGTTTAGTTTAGTTTATTTATTAATAATTATAAAAATTACATATCAGGTTTCAACGATAATTCAAATAGGTTATTTGAATTTCAAGCCGAATTTCCAGAATCGACAATATACTACTATGTGTATGTGCTTTGTAGCGATTAGTTTTCTTTTTCATTAACCATTTCTTTTCGGGATTTTAGTAACTTTTGTCATTTGTAAAACTCATCATCATTCTCTTGCTCTTATCCAAATTAATTTGGAGTCAGCGTAGCACGTGTCTTCTTCTTCCATACTTCTCTATTACTTGTTATCTCATGATCTCATCAGGCAATTCCTTTCTTGCCACATCCATCCCTTACACATTCCATTCATTTCATGTAATTTGTAAAACTCTCTTATAGTGAATGTTTTGCTACTGTCGACCTTGACAGTTAAACGCAAACTACTATAAATGGACTATACTTAGTGAAGTCAGCACAAACAAAAAAAGTCTTTTAATTCTTATAGTAGCTTTTTCTTATGTTCAAATCTGTGCTTGACTCAAACTACATTTTTTAATTCCTTCGTCTCAAACAAACTATCACTCACAAAAATCCATGACGCTTCCAGTCGTCTGATATCTACATTTTCAGACAGATTATCCGTCGGTCGGTCTGTTTGGCGCGTAAAAAGCTCTCCGCGTAATGGTATGATGTTAATATTGTATGCTCAACGATAACGGTGGAACATTTATGTTTGTTTTCTATTTATATACCTACTATGGACTTACTGCCAGATAAATTTATTTTTTTAAAGAAGAGATTAGACACCTTTGTCTACGCGTGCATTATTTTAAGATACTATTTATCTTAATTGTCTTGTGGAAATTGCATTAAAAAACAAGTTAGTTTCGACTATGACCACATGTCAATGGACATGGACAGAGCAACACTGTATAGTCCCCTCCCAGTCAGTGTTATTATTTTAAAGAGCGTAGAGATCACAGTAATTTCGTCCGATGACTTGAAGCTGGCAGCAGCACAAAATCAATCCACTTCAATGGACTTTAACATTCCATAACTGGTGAATTGGGGGTGTAGCGGGTACACCTCTGCTTAACCATAATATATTATAGGTGCGATGTTATAAATAAAAAATCACACATAGTAGGTAGACTAAATTGGCTCATCTCTGTAGGTGGTTTAACATTTTTAAAAAAATCACAGGCTGGTATTCTGATAGGGAATTTACATACATAAACTCACGCCTCTTTCGGATGGGGTTAGGCAGACACAAAGCCACCCAATCATTCCACACTCCTTTTAACAAATATTGAGTTGTTCAAAAAGGCAGTTTGGAGATGCTGGGATTTGAACCCAGGACTTTCAGCATGCGAAGCAGACACTCTACCACTGAGTTACACCCCCGATGAATATGGAGGACAATTTAAAGGTTCAGTTTTGTTTCCAAATATTTATTTATGTTGTGAAAATGGTTGAGATTAAATAGAAACTTGGAAACTTCTTAGTTTAATTGATGAATTAAATATTTGCTATTAATTTTTCAGAAGGCGCTTAGCGAACTCCTAATAGAGAACTCTATTAAGAGTTCGCTAAACGCCTTCTGAAAAATTTAATCTTAAGAAAATTAAAAAGGTTTGTTCTTTATTTTTAAAGATAATGCTAACACATCTTTTTTTAAGTTTAAGTTTAAAAAAAACTTAATGAACCCAGTGGCAATTAGACTAGTTCTGACCAACGGGCAATCGAATTTATCGATTCGTTTCGAGCAATATTATTACACCTTCAAAATATTTCTAACTATCATAACCTATGTTCAAAATCCATAGCTATTCCTATGACTCCACGGAAAACCCAAGGGGTGTAGGGGACAAATTGTGCTACCCCATGGGAAATCTGCGGTTATTAGCTGTCAATCATAGGCAGTGGCGCCCCCTATCGGTAATGCACAAACGACGTGCCGAGATTCCTTTGAATGACATTTTTTATTTGTGTTTGATAGAGTTGGTGGAATTTTAAGGTATTTTCATGGTTGAAATCTTGAATGTTTTGATGTGTTTGTAATACTGAGTAAATATAACATAACATCACGCTTGTAATCCCTGAGGGATAAGTAGAGTATTAGTACACGGGGCGAGCCTATCGACATTAATCGGCCAAAAATACAGACTCCGTGCAAAAACATGCTGAAGGAAAAACCCAATAAAATGTTGGAATAACTACATGTATAAAAGTGAATTACTTTACTATGAAATCAAGAAACTTTGTATAATATTCCGAACAATTTTGACAATTGTCAAAATAAAAAGGATTGGAGGTGCTGGGGTTCGAACCCAGGACTTTCAACGTTAGAAGCGGAAACTCTGCCACTGAGCTACACCCCCGATGACATAATGTACTTTTTTAGCGAACTCCTTGGAGACAATGGGAACCCAGAAACGGAAATGAGAATTCTCAAAACGTCTAAAGGTGTTGCTGATGGCGTGAAATAGTTTTTAGGTATCAACATGTACTTACAGACCGCACATCAAATAACCCGCAACTCTCAAATTTTCCCAATTAACCTTCGAACCTAATGCTTCAACTATAAAAAAAACCTATCAAAGAAATTTTAACGATTATGGTAGCTTCATGTGCTGGCGGCGTATATACGCTATATATAATTAAATACGATACGTATATACGATCGTTACCAGGTAAGACAATCAAAAGTTTCCTGGGGAGTTGTTCCGCCACTACTTCTCACAAACTAATGAGACCAAAAAGTGCCTTAACATTCTCAGTTTAGCTTGAATATATGAATTTTGATTTTGAGTTTGATCTGCAAGTTTTTCAGAACAAAACGAATACATCAGACATCTACTCGCAAATTTTAAGCAATCACAGCGAATACTTAATTGATTTTTCGATTTTACAAAATTTCAGTAGGCACATAGGTTCCTACTGAAATATATTAAGTCCACACACATGCAAAGCCACCACAATTTATTGAACGTTCACACTGAAACAAGATTAGCGCTAACATAAAAATTCCCGTGAACGCAGCAAGTGAAAACTTTGCTCGACTCAGGAAATGAAGCTGGGACTCAATTTCCACTGCTCCGGGCAATCCGAGCGCGAATCTAACGCGACAATATCACACCTTTTGCCTTTTTGTTATTTTATATCCGTGGACGGGTTTTTTTTTTTTAATCAGGATCTGTGGCCGCGGAAAAAAGAGGTGGGAATCTTTGAAGGGTTTTAATTAACTTTGACGTCAGATGCAGTATCTGTGATAGCGAGATAGAGAGATAGTGTGAGTGTGATAGCTTATATTTTGTGAGCTTCTACTTCATTATAGTGTTTGGATTAAAAAAAAATAGTAAATGTAGTCGTCGATGTGATGTGATAGTCGTGTCGAGTTTCAGTTCAGTTTTTCGCAATTGCGTGCATTCAAACTATGGTGAGTCGTACAGTTTTGTCATTTGTCGACCTCACATAGTGCACTCCCTATGTCTTCAAGTTTATTAGCGTAATTACGTGTCGGGTCGTCCAATTCGAATGAAGTTTTTCGTATAGTACCTAAATTTAGTGAAGAACATGTTGAGTATGAATGTAGACGGCTTAGTAGAGGAAGATAAAGAAACGACGAACGAACTGTGTGATGATGAATGAACTGTGTGATGGATAATATGTCTAGAAAGGAGGTGTCTGATGAGATGACGGGTAATGGAGAAGTATGGAAGAAGACTACATACCACGTTGACTTCAAATAAATTGGGATAAGGGCACGAGAATGATGAAGACCCTACCTAAGCAACGGCGTTTTAATCATCCAGGTCTAAAACGGCCCTGTCGCGCGTCGGTGCTGTGGGTCCCGTCGGGGCTGCGGGTTGTTAGTAAGATATACCGCGGCCTCGGCACAAAGGGCTAAGAAGGAACATGGGTGCTTTTTAGTCAGTAGAAGTCTACTCCCTACCGCTCTGCCCAGAGCGAGAGGAGGCATTTAATGATTTTCCACCCTTCAAAAAAAAGCCCTGAAAGGGCCACCCGTATTCATAAATATATATTATTGGCTTCGGTCTTGACGCTCATTTTAACGCAACTAAGAACAGTTTAACATCACATAGCCAGAAGCGATGTGTTCTACACGAATGTCAGGTTTGTCTAGTACGTATTACTGTCAATTGCTTACGAGTGTTGCACTTATGTCGTTATTTACAGCTTTTAGTTCGCAGCTTGGCTGAGGAGAGGAATAGTGTACGTCTTTCTTCATTGTGTGGTTACTGCCTAACTAGGTCACAGAGCTTTTATGCTCCCTATGGGCCTCTTTTTTTATGGTGGGTGTAAAATCATCAAATAACCCCTCCCGCTCTTGGGCAGAGAAAAAACCACCCATGTTCCTTCTTAGCCCTTCATGTCGAGGCCGCGGTATCTCTTGCGAACAACCCGCAGCCCCCTATGGGCCTCTGACTTGGCTTTACATACCGTAGAGAATTCATGTATTTACAGATTTACAAAAACTGTTAACCGTTACTCGTTGTCTAATATTTTGTTAGTCAGCAAGAAAGTTGGCAATATACTTACACTAAAACTCTTTTGAAGATTAAAGATAAATAGATTTAGATTCCATATTTATGTTGCAGGGTCTACCAATGTGCCCTTTTAACTTTTTCTCAATAACCGCACCTGACCATAGATCAGGAAATCCATAATCACCACTCAAAAATTGATCAACATTTCGTCTGATGAAGCCGTACCTCATAAGTTATTCCATTTGCCCTGACATTTTGGGTGGCATCAACAATTCATTTAGGCCGCTGTACCTTCTTAGTGGGGTTTACCTTTAGGAATGGTGGCCACCACGTTGCCATGCTGTTGATAGCTGACCTTTGAGCAGTGGTGGCTTTTGATTGCTTTCGCATTGTGTTAATAGGTTGGCATTTTGTTGTCTCTTTTTTGTTTCGGCTTCGGTTTTCTATATTTGGTTTATGGAGTAGGTAACAGTAAGAACGGGTTTCACCTCACATATTAGAAAACTTATACTTCTATAGGTTAACCTATATAAGTTCCTAATGTATTTTCTTCAACACAATGTATCTAAAAGCCGTTACAGGATGGATGACCACCTTTCAAAATTTGAAAATCATCAAATAACCCCGCTCTTGGGCAGAGCGAAAGGGAGTGTCAGACTTCTACTGACTAAAATCCCCCCATGTTCCTTAGCCCTTCATCTCGAGGCCGCGGTATCTCTTGCGAACAACCCGCAGCCCCGACGGGCATGGATGACCACCTTGCATACAGAGTTTTCTCTGTGCCTCAGAAAGCACTTTCAGTCGTTGGTTCCAACTACCATTTGTACATCTATAATTCTATAAACGACTAGTTATATTATACCTATTCGTTACAGGTAGTCAGTGACCCAAAAGTCTGACAAACACTCCGACCCTAACATAATATGTAGTTGGTAAGGCTAGGCAGATGATAATGATACCTATCTAAAAGTCCCATTATGTCAAAAACACAGACACCTAACCGTGAAAAGTCTACATTTTGTAGAAAATTCAAAAATTGCCTCCAAGCAAATTTTTTCCACCTTAATCAAATCAAGTTGCCACTGCCATCGAATCCATTCATTCAGCCCCAGCAAAAAATCAGCACACGATAACAGGACAGCTGGTCAACTAGTGAGCTGGCTGGTAGTTATTGGGCAACAAACAATGCACCCAAAACCTATTAAAACAAATGAAAATACATGACTAACCACGGCACGTGCTGAACTCAAAATAAATACTGTACTAATACGTCAGTCATTTGATTTGATTGTTACAATGTCCAGGTGGATGCCAATCACGGATTCTCTAATAATAAAGTTTGAATGTCCACGTGTCTGTCGCGGTTTTTCGCTCTATTGGCGCGTGAAGACTTTGAATGGACAGACGGGCAGACATTTGTGATTGTATTTGAATAGTTTGTGACGTCGGTTTTAGGCGTGACGTGATTAAAAGTTGTATTGCGCAGAAATATGTTTCAAATTGCTGCTTACTTCTAAAAAATCGAAGTAAAAAATTAAATAAGAAGAAAATTAATATTATGTGGGTTGAGTTTTGCGTAATAGTTAAAGAAACTTGGAAAAAAATGATTAAAACCAAAAATCATATCACAAAAAGAAACATTTGGAGATGCTGGGATTTGAACCCAGGACTTTCAGCATGCGAAGCAGACACTCTACCACTGAGTTACATCCCCGGTGAGAGAGCGGTCGAAATAGTCGATTGCAACCTTCGCATGTGACATCATCAAAGTTATCTAAACTAAGTGGGTGATCAATTTGGTCAGTTTTTGTAAGTTTTTATGCGTGTTCTCACTAATCATTTTTCATCAACTGCATTATACGATATAAATATTAGTTAAAATAATATAATAAAAATGGGTGTAAAATCAATTAACTTTCAATAACAAAAAAATCTAAAAAATCAAAAACCCTGTTATTTTGCTTTTGCATATAATCCGATAGATGGCCCTGTTCTCAATTTAAACAGTCCGCCATTGAAACGGTCACGGGTTTCCCGCGCACAGTATTATCACGCCGATTGTTTTTACAGAGCTTCCCTTTTAATTAACTAGTGAAAATATTAAAGATTCGGTATGAAATTATGTCACTGTAAATATTGTTGAGTAGTTTCTGGGTACGAAAATATTATGATAAGCTTGTTGGTATTTCTACTAGTACTTTAAACCTTTTAACGCCTACTTAATGAAATTTTGTTTATCTTTATGAAAAATCATAACTTTGACCTTTCCTTACTCTACTAGGATAATGATTTATTTCTCTCAAAAAGGATGAAGGATGAATTGGGGTTGACTGGGGTAGACCTAGATATCTTTTTTATTATGGTGGGTGGAAAATCATCAAATAACCCCTCCCGCTCTTGGGCAGAGCGGAAGGGAGTGTCAGACTTCAACTGACTAAAAACCACCCATGTTCCTTCTTAGCCCTTCATGTCAAGGCCGCGGTATCTCTTGCGAACAACCCGCAGCCCCGACGGGCGTCGGCCCTTGCGGGCCCCTTCCATGTTGTTGACATCTCTTTGAGGCGCGCGTGGAACACGAACACGCCGTCGACACGGCCTGTCGTCGTCATAAGACGGTCGGACGGCGAGCTTACCCATCACTCACCGTCCACAGGCCCGCGAGACCGAGATACCTTAGAAGGTATTTCAGGTGGATCCGAGAATCTCTCATTGTGTGAGTAATCTATACAAAGTGAGGTCATTTTATACTGGCTTGATGTGTGGCCGTGTGTACTTCTAGTTTTGTTTCTCTTAATCTTAATCCATAGTTTAAAGGAACAAATAGATACCATACCTATTTTCATGCATAAATTAACCAAAGACATAATAATAAATTCATTACCACAAAAAAAAAAACAAACCACAAACAAGCACTGGCATTACAACGTTTCCTGTGCGTGTCCGGCGATGCGTGAAAATCACATAAAAATCATTGCGCGACTCTTTTGTTCAAAATGGCATCCCCTTTTCAACCCTTACGTCAGTCAGTGACGATAATTACAGCGGTGTGCAGCAGAACTGTCTCATTATAGCTGCCACAGTTTTATAAATAGGATTGGAATTTAATTTTGCTGTTTATTGCTTCAATTTTGAGGTTAACGCAAAATAAGCCTGCTCTTGATACCGAGCGATGGATGAAGTCTATGATGGAACTAGCCTGACTAGAAGATGCCTGTACTGTCTTGCTTCGAAGGAATATGGGTTAAATCTGAGAGGGAAGACAAATCGGGGCAGACAGTTCCACACTTTGGTTATAAACAATTCTATAAAAATCTGATATTATTTTCTACTAATCTGAACGTTAGCCGTTGCGACTAAAACTATTTGATCAAAAGTAACCATCAACAAGTCAGCAACGAAAATATTTTATAGTAATTAGGAAATGTAATTGCTTGCTCTTAGCATTTACAAGGCTTTCAATAATGAACTGAAATGGAATTGGGCAGGACACCTGCGGCATGGCGCTGTGATGGTAGGTGGAGTAAAGCTGTGACCGACTGGCATTCACGGACTTTAAAGAGAATGGGACGAATCCAGGTCCACATAAATCTAAAGATTTAAGTGAACCTGGATTATTCAAATCACCAATACAACCCTCAAGTTCTGGATTAGCACCAACTGAACTCAACCACCCTTCACAACTTCCAATCAAAAATCGTAAAACAATTAACCATTCAATATTACACTGTTCCACAGGTACCTTTCCCAGTACATCTTCTAGTAAATATAATAAGTACCTAGCACACAATATAATAAGTGTACAGGTATGTGTAAACTGGGTGTACAGTTAATACGTATGTGTGTGAGCGAGCGGTAAGAACGTCTTCAGTTTTGATAGTGACGCGGTTCAGGAGTTGATGGTGGAAGTCAATTTGTTATTTTCGAGAAAATTTAATGAGGCAGCTCTGCTTTCAACGTAAGAGCATTGATGTGTTTTTAGAGATTTTCGATAAAACAGACCCTTCACGAAGCGAAGTCACTTTAATGTTCAGATTGCTTGGTTGGCGAACCAAGCAATCTGAACATAAAAGTGACTAGAGATGTAAATTGAAAAAAAAACTAAAGGTTTTTTTGTCAAAATCTTGAAAGAAAAAAACATGAAAAAAAACTTGGCACCGTCGGTTTTTTTCTGCATTTGGTTTTTTTTCAGAAAAAGGGAAACATAATAACTAAAATAGAATATCATAAACCTTACCATATTTTTATTTTCAAACTTTTGAAAAAAAAACATCATCCAAAAAAAACTTGACAAAAACAAGCTTCAGATTGTACTGTAGTTGACGATTCTACTTGACCATCCCAAACAACAAACGTTTGTAGTCAATGAAAAATTTAAAACCGAATTAAAACCTCATAAAATCAAAATAAACTCCTTAATTCTTGTACCGCGTAACCAACTGCAATTCTGAGGATACCCGGATCCACTCGGATCGGATCGTGCACGGCGGGACAAGGACAGTTATACCCAAGGCATCACGAGTGAGAGCGAGCCAGCACACGTCTCGAGATGACCAGAGGCAGTTAGGGGTCAGGGGTGAACGCTCTCGGGTGAGATGTTATGGGTTCATAGCGACGAGCCTTAGGCAAGTCTTTAGGCTATGGGTTATGGTCTATGGGCTATGTTGTTTTTGGGGAACCGTCACGGCAATTTGGAAGTTGATGGCTATTTGGATAGGGGGATATGGATTGGTTTAGATGCAGGCGAAAGGGAAAAGGCAGCGAGAGCAGGTCATTTATTCTTGTAGATATGTGGTTATAAGGTGTCTAAAAAGAGGTATAAGACAACGCTTTACACAATAACACAATCAAAAACTATATGATAAATGGCTATATGGAGGTTCTGAAAACATAGCGCATGGTCTAACTGCAGTTTTGATGAGGTTGAGATTCCTAGGTTGGGTGTGGAGGATTTTTATACCGGTCTGGTAGGGAAGGATATTTGATAATAATAGGACCAGCCTATTACTGTCCCAACGCTGAGCAAAGGTCTCTCCTCAAACAGAGAAGGATCTAACATTGATATCTATGAGAATAAGTTGTAAAATAACATACAAATTCTTACAGGTTTCTTCTGCTACTATCTGATAACAAAACAAAAACGGCTCCGACTACTAACACAATACTTAGCCACGAAAAACTAACAAACAAATACCCCTCCTTTTGGGCTTCGCCGCAGTCGGGTAAAAATACAAATTGTTATTAGCATCGAGAACAAAGTTCATGCTACGGTTGATCAGGACTCCAGAAACAGGAATCTCCTTACAATATATCCCTGAATTCCAAGCTTTATTGCTATGAGAAAACATATTTAACCCTGCAATCGATCCAAAAACGTACAGGTAAATGCAAATCAGTGGTAATTTGTCATAGACAGCGCGTTTATGTCGTTGCAGTAAGAGTGGTTTTCGCACCACTGCATTGATGTTGTTGATCCTACCTTGTCAACTTGCCATAAATATTTTTTTTTACAAAATAAATAATTTGATTCCAATAAGAAATTGTTATAGCTCTCCTGTGGCTTGCGAAACATTATTTGGGCCACATTAACAGTTCTGACGGTGCGTGAAATGCGAAGTTAGTTCCACGACATTAGTGCTTATACCTCTGGTGATTTACGAGCGGTGTCGCGGCTTCGATTCCCGGCTGTGTAAAAATAGCCTGATGACTGGACGGTGGAAATGTATTGCCTACATGTTGTATGTTAAGTGTGGAGTTGATCACTTTCGTTACGAACTTCTTGTAAGAAAGCTACAAGACTTGTTATAATGAAGTATATAGAAATTTTCAGATTCGGCTTCCAACTAGCTAGACTGTTACATCTTATGATGATATATATATCACGGACTAATTGGTTTATCAATCAACCAGTCTAAACTGATACAATTACATTATGTCGGGATCTGGTAGAAATCATAAAAATATTGCTCTGATAAAAAAAAATTGCCTCTTGATGGAAAGTGATGAATGAGATCTATGATGGAGTGAGCATTCCTAGAAGATTTCTGTTCACTCTTTCTTTGAAGGCAACCCGGTTAGTTGTCACAATCACATCACCAAATTCTTCAGTTGATACGTAAATACAAGTACCTACATGAAACAAAATAGATACCTAGACGTACAAAAACAATACCAGAAAAAAATCAGCTACACAAGACATCTTCAAATGTAAATCACACCTCATCTCCTGCATAGTCAAAAAGGCAGACAGACAGACGAAGCCATTGTTTATATTCCGCTAGATTAGGACGCCTCACAGGATCTCACCAGCCATTTGTACAAAGAAAATGATATACTACTCATCCGTGCGTGTGACTACACGCACATCATTTACAAACATACAACGAACTCCGAAACTCTAGAAAATGAAGCTCCGAGTCCTTATTCCAAAGCAGTAACGACTATAGGATAAGGTATTCGGGAGTTTATGACGGTAAATGAAAAGGTTGCTGCAAATCCACAAAATTCCGAGTAGAGAATAAAATATGACATGTGTGGCCCCGGATGCAATAAAATAACAATTTCTGTGTCCGCCCCTCAGGCATAGTTTCAGTTTTTCGAATAGTTGGGAGTCTTTGAGTAAGTAATTTTAGATGGTCTAAGTTCTGGGGGTTGCTGAGGGCGGTTTTAGGGATTCTGTTTCTGTATGCATGACTGGAAAAAGGGCTTTAAAAATTCTAGTCAGAATATTTTTTACATATCGTCTTTTAATGTAGCACGATATTCTTATTGGAATCTGCAATATTGGCTTTTAAAACCTGACTACGAGAACAACTAAACACTCGAAAACAAAATTGAACCATCTGACGCAGAACCAGCCAACAAAACCACTGCTCACCAACTTGTATGCATAACAGTGCAGTCGTATGAATAATTCAGAGACCATCGAATCACACGCAACAATTAAAGAGGGGCAAATAGAAATCAATTAGCGGGAGCTGCGGGCTATTGATCAATTATATCATTTACATGTAGAGACGGGTGGAGGGGGTATAGTGGGGGGAGGAGAAGTGGTTAATTGTTTTATTGAAGTGTCAAGGTTTGGGGTTGAAGATGAGAATGTTAATGGCGGTGGTATGTTTGATGATATGGAAAAGGATTGACAGGCCTCAGTTTGATTGAACTTATGAACTTTTTGTGTTTAACGTAAGATAGCAAGTTTGTAAGTTTGTTAAATTAAATTGTAAGTTAAATTGTTATAGGTATTACCTTTGAAAGTTATCTTGATTTGCCGAAAAGTGGCAAAACAACAATTATCGGTTCAAAAGTAAATACTCGAGAATGTCATACCATCCATGTTTCGCATTAGATAGTTGAGTACGATGTTGTGTTACCTTTACCTCTAAGAATAATCTAGTTGAAGACTGTCTACCGTTCAAAAACTAAACTGACCTTAAATCAGAAGGCTCACGCAATATAAACGCTTTTGGTGAGCTCAAAGCCTGCAGAAATATATATATTAGAATTGAAGATTGAATATCAAAACCGAATCAGTAAATGATAGCCATAAGCAATGGTCATCAAGTGATCCCACTGAATAATTGAAAGTGCTGCACTGTGCGAGGGTGCAATATCATTTATTAGCTATGCATATGACTAATGTAATAAATCTGGAAATACGCAATGAGTTGGGAGGGTTTGGCAATAGTTGTTTGAATGTGTGTAAAATTATAAAGATGAATGTGAATGCTCATCATTCTGTTGTCCTTATCCTAATTAATTTGGGGTCGGTGCAACATGTCTTTTTCTTCCATATTTCTCTATTACTCGTCATCTCAGCAGTCACCTCCTTTCTGGCCATAACATTCTTCACACAGTCCGTCCATCTTCTTTTCAAATTCATGCTTAAAATTTTCTTGACGACATTTTCATGATAGTGCAAGTGTTATAGAAGTTGTTATCTTTAGCAATCGATGTCGAAGAGAAACATAATTTTGTTTTTTGAATAACGATCTCTTCTCTTCTAATGAGTTTATTGTTCTCGTTACTATAGGATCTTTTTTTGTTCTCGGGGGGAAACCTTAAAAGATGGCATAATATTTAACCACGTTGCCGATGATTGTACAAACAAAAAAGTACTAGTTTGCCATAAGCTGCCGAAATGTTTTTGTCAATCCTGTCTGTTTTAATAGAAATATGACATTTTTTCAAAGGTTGTCTCTAGGCGCTTTAGACTCTGCACATTGACTATTATATGATCTCTAATAATTTTATTTAATTTTTCCTTCCACTAACGGTCATTCCTTTTGCGACCACAACATGTTAATCATCAACTTTTGTATCATACTTTCACAAAGCTCCCATTCCGACCCATTTAGCAACCTAACTGTCAAAAGATCACCATCCTATTGCCAAATACCATCTTCCCACGGTACTTAAATAATATTTAAAGACATCGGGAACACTAATCCTGCGCCTACGACAACTAATAAATCGCGGCTGACCAAAGACCGACCCTTGGAACAACATCTTCTAAGCATGTGTTTGGACTACTACATAGAGCGATACAAAAGAGGTTTTGTTGTTCACAAAGATACTTTTGTAGCTGCATAACCCCAACTCGTGCAATTTTGGGGTTTAGTCCTTTTTGATAAGGACGTGTGGGAGGTTTTCGGAGTGTTTAATAGTTGGGTGATCTTGGTGGTATTTTTGAGACAGTTTCCAATTGTTTTGTGGGACAATGTCGTGGGTCATGGGAAGTGAGGGTGTGTTTTCAGTGTTTAAGCTTGAATGTATTATTGACCGACGTACATTGTCGGTTAGTTTATAACGTGGTATTTAGCGGGTGTGGCGGGAGAGAGAGGTTTTGATACTTTGGTTTGTGTTTGGAATATAAACCTCAAGGAATTAAAGATGTACTTTGATAACCCAATGTACAAAATGACAGGTTTCTGTTTGATACGTTTGATAACGAGTATTTAGGTATTTTCATTTTACATAGTAACTTCCAAAACATGACTCGGGTAGGTTCATTAGGTATAAAAGCCAATTTCGTATTTTTTTCTTCTCATTCCTCGTTTCTCATTGTTCTTCCTCAACTTTCTGGCCCCCAAGATACAGGCACAGCCTAGTTTGGGGACTTTTGTTTTATAACTATGTTACAATTAACTCTAAGTTAGCTTAAGAAATATTTGTAACCATGGTTTAATAAATTTATTCCTATTTTTAAATACAAACAAATAGTAAAAACAAAGTACGATAAAAATCACAAAAACTAAATCTCCAAGCATCAAGACCATTTCCTCCTGCAGACTATGCGCAAGCGCCGGCTGCGGGCGCCATTGTCCGGGCTCGCCGCGATGATATACAGCCACAAACATTCATTGTACGAGTATTGTTCCACTCGAATACTTGATACACTCGACTCGATACCGTACCGTGGTCCGAGTGATGTTGTCATGTAAGAATGCCGCGTTTTTTTAAATAGGGAATTCTAGAAGACGTTATGCATTTATTAACGGAATGTGTCAGATTTCAGTCTTCAAGAGAGGATCTAATTAGAGAATTGGAGATAAATATGCACGATGTTTCCATGTTCCATCATATTTTGTCAACACCTAGATCCGGATCTGCTTATAATTTAATTAAGTTTGTGTTGTTACGTTTTACTTAAGAAGTTACGATGGGACTGGCATGTACATTTGTCCTAGTTCCCTAAGAATAAATAAAGAGAAAAAAAAGAAAAGAAAATAGGGAATTTTTTTTGGTTGTTTTTGCCGGTAAAATGTCTTCTTAGAGATGATGAATAAATTCTTCCTTAAGAAGTATCATAATTGTAAGTACACCAACATTTAGCCAGTTATGTTTAAATCCCATGTAATAAAGGGCGAGCCTATTGTCATCATCATCATCATTTCAGCCATAAGACGTCCACTGCTGGACATAGACCTCCCCCAGGAGGGGGCGATTTGCCATAATATCCACGCTTGGCAGGCGGGTTGGCGATCGCAGTATGGTTGTTACGAAGGCACAGACATTGTCAACCGGACACAAATTCAAACTTCGTGGCTGCTACTGATAAATTCTTGATGGCAAAGCCCAATACCTAACAATTTCCTTGCCTCCTCCTCTAGCACAGCAGGCACGCTTGTAACCAGACAAACGAAGCAGTCAATTCATTGTAGAACTTGGTGTGAATGAAGTTGACAAGACGTGTCCCTATAAGGTTGGCATGTTCGCTATGTGAACAAACCCTCTCTAATAAATAAATAAAAAAAAAAAACTTGACAAGAAATTAAATTAACTAAATAAGAATAATGATAACAACTGGATAATCACATTAGATATTCAACAAAACATAAATAGAAAAGCAATTATTTGATGGAAATAAAAGCAAAAAGCTTCTTTGGAGGTGCTGGGATTTGAACCCAGGACTTTCAGCATGCGAAGCAGACACTCTACCACTGAGTTACACCCCCGATGAATTTAAATTCAAATTGAAAGGATCACAATCTAGACCAAACATAATCTGACGCGTAAACTGCTAATTTTGAAGGAAAATGCTAGGCATACAAAAAACAACGGGTTGCACTCCGGGAGTGCCGGAGAAGTGAAAACTTAAACATTAACGTTGTGCATTTTTGAATATTTTGGAATGGTTAGGGAATAATTTCGCACGAATTGCTTTATTTTTCAGCATAAAAGAACTATAATTTATGTGGTTAAATACAACATGACAATTTATAATACAAAAACAATTTAACACTTCAGAACTATTACCTACAATTATTTACATTAAAAGTTTAGTTTTTTTTTTAAATTAAATTAGGAATGACTCCTGTATCGTGAGTACGTGTACAACCATTTAAACTCACATAAACAAACACACCCAGACCCGAAACAACTATCTGTAGGCCATACAAATATTTGTTCCGTGCGGGGATCGAACAATCCCTCAGCCACAGCGCCAACCGTGCCGTCAAACAAAAATCAACTTGACATTTAGTTCTTTTGACATTTGACACTCGCACAGTGAAAACTTTAACTTTACCAAACTTTGTGATCTCAGCAAATAAAAGCTCCAATTAAGGAAATAACATCACGCCTATAATTGCCGAAGCTGTAGGCATAGTTACATTTCTCCAGTTAAGGGGTGATTCTCTTACTTTGGTTTACAAAAAGGTCTAATCGAAGGAGACCAGTTAAGAACAAAACTAGATAACGGCTATTAAATGATCATCGATGAATTAGCTCGAATAAGAATTATGAGAGCTTTGCTTAAATTTTGACAGCATATTGAGAGCTGATCCTAAGATTGTGCTCTCAAAACTGTGAATAAAAAACATCGTGAGGAAACCGGCCGGCATGTCCTAGAACCAAAACTTTGTAGACATGTGACATCTACCAACTCACACTGGGCCTGTGTGGTAGATTAATCCATTCCATCTCTTAGAGAGGAGGTCTGTGTTCCAGCAGTGGCTACATTATAGACTCATTAGTCTATATGCTATATAATTATGTATATATGCTATAATCCTTTTTTTGTTTTTTTTTTTGGGGGGTGGGAAATCATCAAATAACCCCTCCCGCTCTTGGGCAGAGCGAAAGGGAGTGTCAGACTTCTACTGACTAAAAACCACCCATGTTCCTTCTTAGCCCTTCATGTCGAGGCCGCGGTATCTCTTGCGAACAACCCGCTGCCCATATGCTATGATCCTCGGATCTACATTTCAGGCAACAATTACAGGTACATTTTTCAAACAAAGTCACACTTTTAAAATTCTAATTAAAATCAGTGAATCGAGCGGCGAATCGATATGCAAGTCAATCGGGACATGGGGCGGAGGCTCCCATGTTTTTCATTACCGTTCGCCCGCACCCCTCGCCGATGTCGAACAAAACCATGGCGCCTTTGTCTTCTAACCATTGCGGTTGCGTGCACTCGCGGTGTGGTTAGTGTGTTGAATCCTTTTAAATGAACTATGCAAAAGGAAATCAGAGAGAGAAAGAGAAAAAAACTTTTGGTATTTTACTTGGGATTGGAACTTAGCTCGAACCGCATATCTTACTACCGTTTGGGCGGTAACTAATAGCTATAATATTTACCTCAGTTAAGATTTTAGAAAGAGTAATGTAGTTTTTCAAATTGTGTATGTTTGCGGATTTTTTTCTCTTCTGTCATTTTTACCGCATCATGGAGGCAGTAAATAATGACAAAAGTACCTAGGTCGTGGGACTCACCAACATCACCCAGAAGTTGATAGGTCATGGTCACTCATCAATTGCACCGAGCTGGATATGTTTTGTTATCCCAAAAAAGAACTCATTTGCAAATCTTTTGCAATGTTTGAATTATTATTTTATCTTTGAATCGTCGTTTTTTGACTTTACTGTGGACACTTATCGTGCACATCTTGCTACATCGTTCTCACATAATATACCATCTCAACATGAATGATATAATGTACCAAGATTTTGTAACAATATTCTGATTTAAAAGAGTGTCCATGGAGTTTCTTGCCCGTTCTTCTCCATAGAGATCTACGCTAGGGCATGGGCAACTACAGTACTTTCACAAGTTATTATGCCTTGTGACTGTGACTGTAGCTTAGGAGTGCAATACGTCGTCCCGGGGGTTGCTGCGTCGAGTTGCACGTCGCCGGATGTCTGCGGCGGCGAGTGCTGTGGGTGCGGGGGCGCGCGGCGGCGCGTGCCGTGGCGGTTAAGGCGCAGTCTCGTACATTCGTTGTTGCGGTGTGCGTCGCTGCGTGCTTTCGAGCTCGCAGTGTTCGTTGTTGCGGGCATTCGGCGGCGTGTGATTCGGCGTGGTGGCTTTCGGGATGACGTATTGCACTCGTAGTTTAGTTTTATGAACTGTTCTTCTGACATTCAAAAGTACCTGGTAATGGTTTAATTGAAATAAATGCTTTGACTTTGACTTTGACTTTTGACTTTGAATCCTCCTCATAGCGAGGAGGTCTGTGGCCCAGCTGTGGAAACATTGTAGGCTGATGATGTTTATCAGTCCCAATGATGCCTCTTATCAGTATCGCTGTTGGAGTCATTGCTGCATTGATCCACTTGTTTTAACCGTACGTAAAATCATGACAATTCACCAACCGCAAACCATATAGTTGATAGGCTTTATTGAACATCATTACAAACAATTACAACCACAAGCTCGATAAAAACAAAAAACACATAGTAGTTATCATTTTACGATGTGACACCAATAAAGTGGTGTGACCACAGCTGACCACATCAATGTCTCCGTCGACATTATACGCCGATGTTCGTTTATAGCACTTTTTGCGTCCATTAAGTTGTGATTGATTTACACTGCCCTGTCTAGCTACAATTTACTTATCATAAAAGTGATTTTTAATATACTGTTGTTTTGTTTTGTTTGTTTTTAGAAGAATTCAGAATATGCACGTTTGCAGGTCTAATGTTTGTCAGGACCAAGTAAATTGGTGAAAAGTTACAACGAAATGTGTGTACTTTTAGATGTGCTTTGCCGCTGGGATGATATATTTTACCCCAGGGCATCATTTCAATATTAATTGTTAATATCGTTAGCGAAACTAAAATTTTCTCACGAAGTTTCATTTTCAAATAGCAACAAATGTTCCATCAAAATTAGAACACGGTAAAACTACATTGTCGCGAGAGTCGAATGTCTTGACATTCATGCGAACCATACCACACAAAATAAAGTTTTCCCTGCGATTAGGAAGGAGTTCAAAGTAAGAGTTTTGTCATCGGCGCATTGTGTCGTGATGGGTTCTTTAATAACGCTCGTTTTGTCTGAAACGCTATTCAGCCAGCAATAATGTGGAAAGTACCTTATGTTTCGCGTTCCTGCGTCGCTATTTTTCGGTGTTGATTAACTTTTATTCGATTTTGGTCTGATATTTCTCTATTTGTTATCCAGGTATTGCATGCTTTTGTATCAAATAACATACACATTTTCTAGCTTTGACTTTACAATATGAAACAAGCCACTAGTCTTAAATACTAAGACTACTAATAAGTTTGGTCTAGATTGTGATACTTTCATTTTGAAGCTAGTTTCATCGGGGGTGTAACTCAGTGGTAGAGTGTCTGCTTCGCATGCTGAAAGTCCTGGGTTCAAATCCCAGCACCTCCAGCGAAACTTTTTTCTTTCTTTGAATCGAATAATTGGTTTTCTATTTATGTTTTGTTGAACATCTAATGTAATTATTGCACAATAGCGAAGCATCAGTCAGGCATTCAATTTCGTGTCTAGTCAACTTGTCTTGTGATGTCAGTATACTATTATAGAGACCTCTGCCTAACTAAATGCACCTACAGCTAGATTACAAATATCAATGACACACAGAAGAGGTGTAAAAAGTGAATATAATGAAACAAATCCGGGGTTCGAACCCGGCACACACAAAGCCCATCAATTAGCGGCCAGTGATCCATCAGGGGGAGGTTTCAATGTTTTAATTAAAGAATCCACCTCGGTAACGAGGTGGTGACAATATTCACCCTTTTTATGAGTAATGAACTGGTACTGTCCGTGGATATGGAATGTTTATCTATGTTTACGTACCTGCACCCCAATTGCGGGATTTGCTTTCGATCACAAACTCACTATTTAGGAGAATCCTAATGCATATGGAAATTTGTGGGTAGTGCAATAACGCAACAAACTTTTTCTTTTTAAAGCTAATACTATTTAAGTGCTACGCAATTACCCATCTAGTAATTATGTCGTATCTCGGTAAATTTCGATTTAAAACAGTATCCATGGAATCTCTTGCTCATTCTTCTCTATAGAGATCTACGCTTTGGAATGGGCAACTACAGTACTTTCACAAGTTATTATTGCTAGTTACCGGAACTGTAACTTCGCCTTATTTGTTTTTCTGACATTCAAAAGTGCCTGTAATGGTCGGACGTGTGTAGTGGTGATCGCGAATCGGCAAGCGTAAGATGGGTCGTCATGAGGCTCGATGGAGCGAGGATCTTTGCAGGGCGGTTGGTAGCAATTGGATGAGAGTTGGCAAGAATCGAGTTGAGTGGCGTGCGATACAAGAGGCCTATGGCCATCAGTGGACTGTTATAGACTGATGATGATGATAACAATAGGCTAGTCTTTTCAATACATTACCTGTGTAAATGAAATTCCTTGGAATTAAACAAAGAGATCTTTTAATGTTTCTCTCTCAGCGCTAATCTCACCATTGTCTGTTTGAACCGTCTTTGCATTATACCGAATCATAAAATGTTAATTTCGAAGATTTCGACGAAAGTAATTCGACCTAATTAAGCCTTATTCTAAAGACAAGCGTTATCTTTGAACTTACCTGCTTTTGAAAGCTTTTCTACCTTCTGCTAGAGATTTAACTAGGTTTGTAAGTGAGTTTGAATCTTGGGGCTGCTGTGGTAGAGTTGGGTTTTGTGTGGTGAGGACTGAGAGTCGAAGATTTTCGAGATGTTGTTAGGGCTACCTGATAAAAAAGCTGTGTAAAAATGATTTCTAATAAGAATTTGATATCTATTGACCAAAACTACAGTAGCTTGCACAAAAAGTAACCTGAAAAACTGTATGAAAATTACCTGACTGGGTACTTAATGCTTGACTAGTTTTGATTTAAATTACAAAATAAAGTATGAGATCGTAAAAAATAGGCTTAAATGTATACATGACAATTATATTACGTATATTGCTGTCATAATTGTTATGTATAAAGCAGTTGATTAACACATATATTATTTAGTTTTCTCTTACCCCCTGGCGAATACAATAACTGTTGATGTCGGTGTGTAACTACTAATATCAATAGACGTAATAGAATCGAATAGAATCAATCTATTTTCAGGTAACAAATACCCATACATACACCTTTACCTAAATATACATCCTAATAATATTTGTGCTAGTATAAGTAACTTAAAACTATGTTAGTAACACTTCACTTGCACGATGCTTTGTGTGTAATCCTCCATCTTTCTCATTTAATTTCTTAAACCTGTAAAATCTCCAGGTAAACGCTCCCAGCCCTACACAACCCAACAACCCTCCTTGGCCAACATTAATAAGGAGAATTAAGATTAAAATGATATTAAATTTTGATATTGTGTTGTGTACGGATTATTTCGAAGGAAATTTTAATATGGCCCTCGCTCTTTGAGTCCTTTGTGGCCTGGGGAGGTCTCTCTGTTTGTTCTGCTTAGAGGTATTACACGAGGTGGGTGAAAAAAGGTAGAGGTACTTGCTTACGTGATTATGCGTATGTAGCAGTTGGATGAAGACTTTTAATATTTTCTTTTGTCGGTATTAGATTTTAGTGAGAGCTTCTGGCTTAATCATAACTGCTTCTTGAGTCGATTTTTAGGTTCTAGATTAGTCTGTGAATGGGTGACCACCCATTACATACCCAGTTTGACAATCGTAATAGTCAGTGGCCTGAAAGTTCACCAAGTCCACCAGAACCGATCAATATAGGTCAATGCCATAGGACACCAGTCCTATGGCGTTGACCGATATTGATCGGTTCCATCGTTCCCATAATTATCATAATAATGAATAATGTCAAGTTCTAGACCACTCCACTGGTGTGGAGTGGTCTAGAACTTGACATTATTAAGGACAATCATGCATCGATTTTTCTAGGAAATGCCAGCACAGTCGGTCGTTCGGAAATGGTTTCTAGCCAAGGAAAAGATGGACGGATTGTGTGAGGAATGATATTTATTTATTTATTTATATAAGCAGGTACTTGCTACACTTACAGTTTGCACCAACGCGTGCAGCAAGTCAACAACACACACTAACTTAAAAATCGTATGCAATAATTAAGCATAGCTTTATTGCTACTCATAAACAGATCTAGATCCGGTTCCTGAGCAATAAGGGCGTTCAGCAGATTCATCGCCTGGGTTGTGGGCGCATATCGAGCAGTTTGGGTACGCACAGTGGGAGCCGCGAACAAGCTTCGTGAGGCACAGGCCCGCGACCGCCGCAGTCGGTTCGGAACAAACAGTGAACAGCGAGCTAAGGTGGTCCCGTCGTCAATTTTATTATTAAGTAATAGATAGTAGTGCATCAACAGCGCACACTTACGTCTCACTTCTAACGTGTTGATGCCCACCATTCCCGCAACAAACAGAGACGGATACAAATATGGGTAGTATCCATATACTTTTTTATATAGATACCGAGCAAATTTCCGTTGGACCCGTTCTATCATGAGCTTGTATTTCTGCTCATGGGGATCCCATACCAGCGCATTATACTCCAATTTGCTACGTACGAAAGAATAATATAATGTAAGTATAGCATTCCTATCTTTAAATTTATTTGCCTGCCTCATAACAAAGCTAAGCGATTGAAAAGCTTTAACACAAATATGAATTATGTGCTGATTGAACGTCATGCTTACATCTAAAGTCAGTCCTAGATCTTTAATTTCGTTGACACGCTCCAAAGGATATGAAGGAAAAAGGAGTTAACGATGCCGTGAGGTCTGATCGGAGAGACCATGTTGTGATGACCCTGAGTAAAATGGAACAAGGGCGAAAGATATCTAATGATATATTAACAAAAGACGATCTGATAAAAATGGCCTGATGAAAAAAAAAATCTTAAACAAAATAAATATCGATTAAAATAAAGAAAATTTGCCTTAATTGCCCTAAAAACAGTCCTTCCTTCTAATAATCACATTACAACCTCTGAAACAACCTAATTAAAGTCCACCATCAGCATTGCAGTCACATCAAAAATGTAAGAAGAATCTCACAAACAATATCTTTAACAAGTCTTCCGTCGGGACATACTTTGAATAATTAATTTCTATCGGGTCAGTACCCTGCAGGACTGGGTTGCGACCAATCATCGCTAATCAATTCTTATTGTGCTCGGCTTTTTATAAATGTGTTGTAAGTGAGCTTGCTTGTGTTGAAGTGGGAATGTGTTCGTGGTGATAGGGTATCTGTGACTGTGAGTCGAACAGGGTTTTTAAATACCACGACCTTTGTGTAGTATAAGTCAATATTTGTGTACCAGTTTTTAAAATCGTGAACAACATGTTGTGTGTTATGGTTTTTGACGCGAGTAATCTAATCACTATTTTTATTTGAAAATGGACACATTTTATTAACTCTTTGTCATATTTGGCGATATATTCCCATCCAATACCAAGAGCTAATACCATTTGGTATTAGTTTATTTCCGAATTAATTTTCTATTCCCAACGAGTACCACATTTTTTAAAATAAAAAATCTATTACTAACGAATACCAAAACGTGACTTTTTGTACACTCAGCTACACAAATTACATACTATACTATCGTAATTGAATGCTAAAAATCTAAAACTTTCCAAACTAACAAATAAGTAGTTCGAATAAATCATTTCTCTTTACCTGCGAAAAAGGGTCGATTTTTGTCTATTGTTTTGAAATTCGAAGCAACCACTCAGAGTTGAGTGCAAAATAAGTCTTGCTATCACAGACAACTCAGTTCAGTACATTTCCGTGCTTGCGGTAGTGTGCACACTCAGTGATCAATATGTGATTTATATTCCAACCCTAATCTTGATTAAACATTACTTAAAATCACTCAAAGCATTTTAATTTTAGTGAACCTGACTGTACCTAATTTCTTCAAACTTGTTTTGGTATTGGTTTCAAAATGTGGTACTCGTTGGGAATAGAAAATAAATTCGGAAATAAACTAATACCAAATGGTATTAGCTCTTGGTATTGGATGGGAATAGATCTATTTGGCCAGCCACAAGAACAATAAAATCACAATTTTTGTCAAGATCATAACTTTTTTAAATTCCTTAATTAAGGGAGCTTGTTCAATTTGTAGATGTCTCCCAAGATTATCATATTTTCACAGCAGCACGGTAAAACAAAATTTATAATTCGAACTAACAAACTCTATTGCAACCATAGAGAAAACGACACATCCAATCTCATAATAAATTAAAGCCCCGAGCACATTAAATGGATCCTCATGATATTCTCGTAAAGCTATCATCCACTTTTGACAAACGAGGTGTTATTCAAAAGATAACATAAACATATACAAAAATAAGATGAATGTTAGCTTCGTTTGGCTTTATGTTTTATTTTCTATGTTTATGCAAATATTTATGTGTTTTATTATACACAATGGCTTGTTTTGGATACTGTTCTTCTTTTTGTTATAAGTTATTTAGTTTTTGGCTTGTATGTTTAAAGAATCCATTTTATCATTTTTTTTTTAAATCCGTCAGTAGTCGCTGTCTGTTTCACAAGTTACCTTTATGTCTTGCCTCCCTCTGCCCACATCAATTTCATCAAATTGGTGGTAACCTGGATTTCCAAAGAATGTCTACATCTCTTCTCCATCATTGATTCGATTTCGAAAATTCGGACATATTACGCCCGTGTGTACGTATTATTATGTTAATGGGTAATGTCCCTTTCTGTCAGTAACTTGAAGGTAAGAGTTATTTATTACTCACAGGCTTTCGCGACAATTTGTTTAGGTGGTAGATAGTTTTATTAGGGTTGACCCTAACAGGTTTTTAAATAACATACGTCGGGCTAATTATCAGAATTCGTATCTCCAAAAACGCTATTTTTCTGCGTCATCTGTTTTAACGCCATTTTTTTATTCCCTAGCCATAAAAATCAAAAAAATATTTGTATAATATTAATCTACATGGGTGTAGATTGATATTAAACAAGTATTTTTTCTAAGCTTAAATTAAATAACATAGAACGCCTTTTTAAAAAACTCTCGAAACTTGTTAGAAAATATTTTTTTTGTTACTGTTTTTGCTCAAATGGACTTACGAATTCTGATAATTAGACCGACGTAGTCAAGTCGCAAGCCTTAGGTACTATAGTTCAGCTAATGAGCTAAGTAAGAGGTAGAAGTTAGTTTTCACCAAATTCCAGTTTACACCATAGTTTATGCTATTACAATGTTATTTAAAATCGTCCAAATCAATTTTTTAGTTGAACATGAAACATGGATACAGGACTTAATTACTTATGTAGTCTACCACATTTAATTTAATTATCTTAATCGAGTACCACTTGCTTCTCGATTTCTACAACCCTCACTTACATCTCCGCACGCGATCGTTTAGTCACCACCTCACCACTGACCAAGGCAAAGTGACGTGTCGTTGAATGCACTATTAATCAGTTACACGTTGGTTTATATTGCTATCTAAGCTTACTGTCCGTCCGTCTGTGTGTCCCTAACGGTGTATGCCCTTACCATCGTGTTTAGAACTATTAGGATGCTGGAAACAATTCAGAAGTTTTTGATTTTTTAAGCTTGAAGTTTTCTTGAGCTTGAGGTTTGTCTATCGTCCCCTATTAGGTACACGGCTACAGGGGGACGAAAATGGCCTCTACCGCTTTGTAAAATGATCACACAATTCATAATATTACCTTCCTTACCTTCTTATTGTCTGTGACCATTTTCAGAATCGTAACGAAATTCATATTATGATCTTATTATGGTTCTGTTAATGCCGTTATTTTAGGCCCCTAGATATGGATCAATAGTTATGTTATGTTTCTCTGAAAAAAGGTATTGAAATTGAATGAATAATGAAAAATGTATTTACGTAGGTAAATCATAACCGAGTTCTGAAAACTATTTTCGGTAAACCTAACCTAGTCGAACTTTCCACATTAAAATCAAACTTGCTATAATCAACACCACGACAAACTTCTCCTCACATATCAAATTAACATTTCAATTTGATTTTTTTGCGGTCACACGAAACCCTTCATTAATTGGGTTACAGAGGGTTACCTCAGGGAGGGAAGGGTTAACTCCTCAGGGATGAGGCTACAATTGATTGAGATGGATGTTGTCAGCAGACAAATTCAGAGACAACTTTTTACTCTACTTTTTCCCCCTGTATTGTTTTTTAATCTTTTTGTTTTATAAAAAAGGGTGGTTTTAAACCAGCCAGTTATATAGCTAATTGTTTGTAACTTCTTGAGTGGTTTTACGATTGGTCCTAAGATGTTCTTTTGTTTTGTTTTTCTGTTTATGGGTTTCTTGGTTAGGGGGACAATTTTTTTTGGAAGTATTTTTTTGTCATGGTAGATTTAAAAAGGACGATAAGAATTTATCACTTTACTATTACATTTACGAATCTGCTCAGTATTTTGTACCATAAATTTGTGTAACATGCCAAATTAAAATTAATCGCAACAGTTAATCAGGTCCAAACACTATGTAGACAAAAGTAAATGATGCAAGATTAGAGCTTCTATACTTAATATCTAATTAATGACTACTGGCCATGTAGAAGAACCACTAGGAGTAAACATATAACCTTTACCTTATTGGAGATGCTGCAAAAAAAGAAAAACCAAAGGCCTTGCTCGAAGACAAAAACAAAACCAAAAAGCATCAGTACACCAGATAACGGTACCCGATATCCGCATCCTAGATCAACAAAAATATCATCGATCACATCCCATCTGCTCAAAAGTCCAAGTACATTGAACAATGCCAATAGTTCCGCAGACAATGTTACTATCGAAACGTTCGATCTGTCCGGACGATACAGCTTTACATAAATACCTTATGTAACTAAGATCACGCTTCCACCGTCCTAATCTTTTGCAAGCGTTTCGAAGACACCACATACCGACGAACAAGAGAAATTCAGAATCCATTGAGAGTTTCTTTTGAGATTGGAAGTCCAAGACATAAACTGAGGACGCAATGGATTTGGAGCGGCAAATTACGGTCACTGGAAGTAAAGCAATGTTAGTTGGTAAGAGACAGATGTGCGATAACCCGAGATAATCCTGCGATAAAATCTTATACGATTTGCCTCAGCGCACGGTAGTGAGGTTTACGTCTAAAGTCCGAGTCGGTCCGTAAGTCGGGATCGACGGCTGATATTTGATAGGTTTTACTTTTATGTAACATCTGCGCTTTGTTCCGAGTTTATGAAGCGTTTCGAACTATCTTGTAGTGTTGCAAATTAGACACGGTAGTTGGGAGAACGCGATATTAGCTTTTGTAACCTGAATAGCGTAAAAATATTATTGTACATTCATCTCGCTCTCGTCTATTGAGTCTTATTAACTAAAAGTGCAACTCTTACCAATTTTAAGTCTAATTCGAAGATTCATTTTATTCATCTTTTAGGAAGCAAAAAGGTAAGTTAGTATAACAAATAGTACCTACATAAGATAAAATATGTAGAGAAAAAAAACCAAGATTTAATCATTAAACTAGCTACGGCCAATGATGAAAATAACAACACTTTCTATACAGAAAAGAATACCAAATCTACGGTAAATAAACTAAATTCCCTGGCACCATCACAAGAGCCAATCAAACCAAAAGCTGTGACAGCAACCACGATTAACTGGTTGACAAATGACACAGCTCATGACACGCTAATGAAAGTATTATACAGCATTATGCTTCAACATGCTGATGAAAATCAGACGCTTTGTAATGCTAAGAGTTCGGAGAAAGATGCTGCCTTGTTTTGATATTAGTAAGAAGTAAAACGGTAATACAGGAAAAAATTAAAACGATAGCTACTGCAAGAATGGAGCTAACGCAGGATCGCGTTGAATGTAGAATTCAAATAATGGAAATAATTATTATCAGCTAAGAAGTTTAACAACCTTAAAAGGAAATTGGAAAGGTTGTTTAATTAAAGTCAAAGATCAAACAAGAATAAGATTGAAAAACATCTTAAAGTTATTGGCAATATTAATCACAACAACACAAAGTAGCTACTAGCTCCTACATTACTACCACACATTAATAATAAAATATTCGAATTGTTAATAAAAAACATAAAAAACGAAATATATTCGACTAATAAGTTTAATAAAAAACGACAATATAAAAAAATCAGTAAACATTCCAAAAAATTGACATCCCACAAATAGTGTTGGAGTTCATCGTTTTAGCCGCGTATAAATTTAACACTAGCAATATAAGCTTTGACACTTTTATAAAAACGTGCATATTTATCCAAGTGCTGTTTGCTTTCTATTTAAATTTTACTATCCGTCATCATGGCTAACGGTCATTGGGAAGTGTTTACGTGTAATAAATTAACGGACGGACAATCCGACCGGTCCGCTTTGTGGATAATCATTAATTTCCATGCGACATTGAATTCTTTGGGATATCTCTCTGAAGCATTAATGCACGCTAAATTTGTTTTCTCATTACTGTCTCCAGAACTTGATTCATTAATTTTCTTTTATGTTGGTGACGACGATGCATTCCTTGGTTCTTGTACCAGTAGTACCTACTTTTGTAAAATTTTACTGTCACTGTTCGTTAAATTTCTATTATCTCTTCCCAAAATATCGTCTCACTAAGTTAGATATTTTATTTCCATTCAGTTTTTGTATAAAATAAACTTGTACATGTAAATATTTACCAAGAAAAACATCCCGCTACAATAAATTTTCAGAAACGTCGAGTATCATTACCATTTTACAAATCGCAGCATGCAGCGTTCAAGTTATGCTAATGTCAATCTGTTATATTTCCCGCATCACATACATTTTACTTTTAAATCTCCTATAATTCGTTCATCTCCCCATTTTTTACTGCGCCTCGTGTCCACTGTCACTACTGGACATTAAAAAACATCTTAATTTCTATGTCATCCCCAACTTTATTGGGAATTTGTAAAGAAAGCGTGTTAGGCTCGTGGCACCTGTCGAACACTGGCCTTTGACCCAGGGATGCTGTGGTCATCTCGCCTTTTTATACTGACCCTACATTGATATGTTAATTTTGATGGTCTTCGCATTTTTTACGCAGTTTAACTCTGAATGAGAGTCATTGATTGTAAAATTTGTAGTCGTTATTTATACTAACTTGACATGTTTAAACTAAATTAGGCTGTTTGAATAAATTTCTTCGTTCATGTCATAATTTTGGACACTCATTTCATTTAGATTTACGGTCCGTTACTTTCAAATTATGCAAATTCACAAGCATTACCTTAGGTCCGAAAAAATAAATCAAAGTAATAATATTTTCGAAGACTGACCCTTGTCCAGCGCGGTAAATACCATCACATAGATTTTATGGGAACCCGAAATAGCTAATAATTCATAAATATCGGACACCGGACTCCTGTGTCCGGTGCTCAAAATCGCTAATACCAAAACCCGTTGGGGCCAAATACGTCATTAATTTGAACAAGTCCGGACAAAGGGCGAAGACTGCGCCCTTTCAAGACTAGAAAGACTACACGGCGAAGGATAATAGTGGAGAGTCTCCTCACTCGTTTAAGAATGATAAATTACCTAAATGGAGTCGGTATGTCCATTCCCACAGATATTAAAGTGGAGGACAAAAGAAGGACCCCCGAGTAGTTGGACCCATGCTGGGGTATTGAAAATATTGCAAAATACACCGTTCATTGTGCGGACCTCATGCAAATCTCTTTGAGGGCTTCTTTCGGATAGAAATTGGAAAAGTTTTGTGATCGTGACTTTGATGTTCTTTGTTTTAAGAAGGCTAATCGCTGATAATACGCTTGTTTACTGTTGGAATCCGAAGCTTATGTGTACTGGGATAAAAGTCAAGTAGGACATGCCAAAGCAAAGCGCAGTAACATTGGTAAGGACAGTTCGACTACGTAACAGCTTATAACGGTTTCTTCTTCAGATTATTCTTGATTCACAGTTTACTTTAATTAAATTTACATGATGTTAGGATAGCTCACTGTTAGATTTTATTTTATTTAACGATTTAGAATTATAAACATATTTAGATAATATTGAGTGACAGTCGCAATAAAAATAATCATTATTCATTTTGAATGCAAAACAAGCATGACACGGATGATACATCACCTGCCGCAATTAATTTATCTCATCATAAAAATAAATGTTAATTAATTTTATTACCACAATGTGCTATGAACTTTAGTCTACCTATTCTACGGATGCAGAAATAATCTATGGTCACAAAATAATTCAAGCAGGGTTAAAACTCTCTAATACTAAAAAAGTACACCAAACCTTAGGAAATTGTTCGTTATTTACCAAATCACTGGTCTGCCACGGCATTTTCCAAACTATGTAACCACTTCATAAAACTATAAAGCGAAAAACCACCCATGAAATTGTATCCCTTCATTTGCGGTCTATTATCTATAAGCCCATTATTGCTATAATATAACACCTGAGCAGTTCCGATTACATATAATGTGTACAAAACCCTTTGTGTCCATTCAGCCACCGATATTAATAAAAAGGGATAGTGACTCGGCCCTTCTGTGTCGACTTGTTTATTCTAGAGAATGACATGAATGTTTAGAAGCAAAAAAAGGGAGATACAGCTAAGAGAGTTCACAAAGATAATGATGCGGTTTGGTAAGGTTAAATTTCAAATTAATGCTACGGCATAAAGAATAGTTTTGCATGATTTATAATTGTGTATGGGTACCCAGAAATCTAGTATATTGTAGAAGACGATGATCGGTGACCTCTGCCACCCAGCGCGGTTCATGATTGACGTTTCTATGACGTGCGCAGCCGGAGAAATTTGGAGAATTCCGAATATGTTTTCTAATTGTTATGGAAGTTTATAAACTACTGTAAAGTGTTTTGGGTAATTCATTAATATTAATAAGCACAGGTTTGTTGGTTTTTCGGTATATAACAATAGGTGTGAATATGCAAAAAATATGGAATATTTAAAAATCATTTACATTTATAAAACTTGAAGAGTTTCGTAAGAATTACAACACATTTATAATTAAACGTTGTGAAATCAGAGAAAATGGTTGTGCGAAAACAGAGAGTTTCACAGCTCATATCCAATTAATACCCTAAACCCCGCCATTCTTTGCAAATATGTCTAGACAAACCAATTGCTCTGGGGCTTGATTATTTTTCTAATATCGCTATATTATATCGACGACGGTTACGATGGAGGAAAAGTTAAGAAGGTAGTAATAGACAGAATTCATAGAGAAAAGGAAGAGCTTCTGGATTCATAATTACAGCCGTTAGGTCGTTCTACGGGTTAAGGAGTGTTTTTTTTTATAGGGACAAGCCTGCCGCAGTATTCCCTAATTCAGTGCGATTCTTGAAAGTCAGAATCAACAGTGGCGACTACCAGAAAAGCGTCAAGACAATGAAGCTCGACGAAGGCGCAGAGAAATGTCTGTCTTGGATCCCGTATGAAACTATCAGCTGGAGGCAGAACAAAACAACTTAAAGGGCTTGCCATTTTTCTGGCACTCTGAGCAATACTGAGCATAAATAGAAACTAATATAACCCAACTATACAAAATTGTATGAGATGGAAAATTCATAACATGTACTGGGAAAAATGGGAAACTCTCTTAGGAAAATTCAGTTTTATCATATTTTCGTAGTGTGATTTGGATTTCTCCATATTGGGCTATTGAAAAGAATCACTTTTCATAATAAGAGTCCTTTAATTAACCAACAGTAGCATCAAACAGCCGCACAATTTCAGTTGCCACACAAAAGGTTACAAAAAACATCCACAATAGTCCACAAAGGTGACAATGAGCACAATAGGCCTATGGGAAACAGTACAAAAGTCCTCCGTATTTATTCATTGTTTGTTTTACTAAGAAGTGACGGATGAAAACAAATAGCCGTTTTTAGAATAAGTAGCAACCCCATCTTTGTCTCAACCACTATCATTAAACCTCTAACAGTTCTCACTATCATTGATTTTGCAGTTCTTGTTATACTGGCTGCATCGTCCAGTGTGTCTTGGTCTGTATCGTGTTTGGTGTTGAGAGATACAGCAAGGTCATGGGTACCTGGTAGGTAACGTTGTTCTTCACAGTTCTAATTGCCTATTATAATGATACTTGATACGTCTCGACTTGTTCCATGTTCTAGTAGTTAGAGATTACTTTCTTTTGTATTAGGTATTGGTTACTTTTGTCTTGTCGTTGTATTAAAATCTTCTTTGAGATGTAGGTATAAAGTGTAAGTACTTTTGATGATAGGAAGATCTTTATTATATTAATAAAGTCTTAAATGGAACAGATTAACATATACATCACACCTGTAATCCCCTAAAGGTTAGACAGAGGTGTACACACCTACATTCGTCTACACACGTCATGGTCAGCCTATTTCCATCAATCGGGCATAAATCCAGACTCCGTGGCTGCTACTGAGAAATTGCTGTTGGAAAAATGCAAAAACACTTTACCCGAATCGAGCTCAGAACCTAATGCTCAAGAATTGCGTTTACTACTAGACCAACGAGGCAGTCTGGGTCTTAAATGAAAGTTTGGGTCAAAATGTTACTCTCACGGTGTACAATTAGGCATATTATTATAATCTTTGTTAACTCTTCTGGCAAGAACTATGTAGTAGCTATTTTTTTACCCACGTATACCTTTTTTTGTGGGAAATCATCAAATAACCCCCCCCGCTCTTGGGCAGAGCGGAAGGGAGTGTCAGACTTCTACTGACTAAAAACCACCCATGCTCCTTCTTAGCTCTTGCACCGAGGCCGCGGTATCTCTTTCGAACAACCCGCAGCCCCGACGGGACCCACGTATACCTCACTCCATATTTATACAGCTTAACTTTTTTAAATAACGATAAAAATCACACCTCAAAACAATGAAAATCACCGTAACCGAATAAATCTTAAACTCTAACCAAAGAATAAGTTAATAACTTAAACAAACAACTATATAAGTTACCGTAATGGACTTAACACTACAACGTCCGACCGGTCTAACGGACCCCGCATGATTCATCTATCGCATTAATATAGCTTTTTATACATTACCTTTTGTTTAACCCTTTTGTGCTACGCAAGGGACATCCCATTAACTTCTTGAGGCTGCCATTGTTATTTTTGCGTATGCTAATCTTGGTTCCGGGTGGAACTGTGACTGATTGGTGCTGAGATTCTCATGGCAGTGTGACGGTCAGTAATGATGAGAAAGTCCTGGTGTATGACTTGACAAATCTTCGTATATTGTGCTGTAAACCTGTTGGGTTAGGTGAAGAAAAACGATTAGCGATTTTTTCTTAGGTAAGTAACTTGAATATGGTCTTGTGAGAACAGATTAATAAATGAAAACGGATTGTTGTCTCTAAAATAATGAGATTTGGTTCAGTAATTGAAAAGGGGAACGTTTGTTATTAATTTGAAACGGAAAAACCTATATTCATTTAGAACTGAAAATAAAAGCTCTAAAAGTAAGACAACAGTACCCACTATTGCAATTTCCATAACTTTACCTACCTATATCTATCGTATTAAACTGTTTTCAAATTCATGGAAACTGATTGCAATTCCTCAACGCAAGTCAATTAGGTTCTTATGAAACACTTAATGCTAAATGCATGCACCCTTCAGCTACTTTAACAAGCCACATATGTCTAATGCATTCAGGAGTTACAAACGACTTATTGCCTTGTACGCTATACATCACTTCACAATAACACGTGAATGAAAGAAGACGGTAGAAGAACGAGAAATGTATTGCAAACGCAACATTCTGGATTGAAGGAGATCGACACGTGTCTACAAGTCGCACAGCCCTTGTTTAAAACCACCAAAACGACGAGAGTTGTCATCAAATACTCATCCTTGAGGGCGGGAATCAGTTTTAAAAGCCATTAGAGGACGAGGGGGACGGGGGTCGTAATTAGACTGCGTTAATATTTAACAAGTGCGACGCCACACAGATTAGCGTAATGCCGTCCCAGCTGCGTCCAAAGCCCGGACACCTTCTGTGACTCGGGCTTTTAAAAAAGCCACTCTGTCAACGGGATCGTCAAAAATTAATTATGTTATGTCCTGCTCTGTAAAAAGGAGATTTCCAGCTAATGGATTTGTGATAACCTCCCGTGAAGCGAGCACTGAAAGAATATCAAAACCATTCTTCGCTTGGTTCATAATTTAATTATTCTTCGAGAAACAATCAATGTTTTCCTTCCATTACAAAAGATTCAAAGTTACACCTTTACGAAAATATGGTAGCTAATTAATTCCCAAAAAGTAAGGTACGAAGTTAAAACAGATTCGGGTAAAATCGGGCAAGTGTAATCCTTTCACCCTTTCTGTGCAATTAGAATTAGAAGCAAGACGGGACGGCATCTGCGGGTTAACTAATGGCGAATGCATTATTAAAGGACGGCGGTGCGCGAAGGGTTGGGGACAGATTATGTTATTATAGATTTAGGTTCTGTTTAATATGCTGATGTGTTGATGATGGATATGCAAGGAGATGTATATTTGCAACGACAAAAATATTGAAGAAATATTGAAACATGTATGTACATGTTTCAATATTTCTTCAATTTCTTTCTTCCACATAATCCATCTGGATTAAGTGGAAGAAAACATGTTGCGCCGACCCCAAGTAGAATTCTACAAGGGCAGAAAGATGATAGACTTGTAGACGTATTGAGTTAAATCGCACTAAGAAAATAAATTTTACTCACCATCTGCCTAGCTTTTTCCCAAGTATGTTTTGTTCGGCTTCCAGTGTAACCTGATGCAGCTGCATACCAGTATTTTACTAGGAGCGATTGCCTATCTGACTTCTGTAACCCAGTTAGTACTTGATAATATGATAATCCTTGGTAAGAAAATATAATTAATAAATGAATGAATATAATAATTATTATTTAAGTATGTTGCATTAATCCTAAGTTACACATTTTAATAGTCAAAGTTGCAGCTTCTACATAGCAATAAAGGTGTAAAACCATTTTCGACAAATGACATGAAAAGGAAGGGTGCTAACGGATCTTACACAGCCGCCTACAAAATCCGTGCGAATATTGGTTAACAAAGCTAAATAATTAATGATGTCGCGACAGTCATGTTTCCAACTGTTTGTCCAACTGGCGATCCTAAAGCAAACAGGTCATTCTTAAAGGGAACCGTTTATTTCGCTAATGGTTCTAAACAACAATTACTTAGACCCATTACACGTATCATTAGTACATGCATTTGTTTTCTTAGCTGGGGTCTTTTGGACCCCGCGCGCGGTGGCGGGTTGATATCATTAATCAAAAGATTTCGGAGTTCGGACGGTATCTTGACAAAAGTATTTTTTTGGGTTTAAGCAAATATGGGAATGTGGTGACGAGAAATGACTTCAGATTCGATTTTTCATGGAGTTTTTAAGTCTTATTTCTTTGTAATGAAGGGTGATAATGCCGTGAAAGGTTCGATACCGTTGTCGTCTATTCTATTGTGTGTAAGAATTTATATTTGGTTTGATAGACATAATAGTTTTGTGTCGATCTGATATCGTTGTGTGGGAAGATCCTGTAGGAAATAGTGCTTATAAAATAATTCATAATGTTTTCCGATCATCCATCAATATGCTGTGTTGTGTCCAATGTTGACTTGACGCCTTTATGATATTATCAAGGTTTTATTAACATAATGGATTTAAGATAAAATACAGACAAGGCAATGCAGAGTTTTATAAACCTCACATTTCAAATCCTTACAAAGTAAAAACTCACAAATAATGGCAAAGTACAGTCACAAACTTAAATATCTCAAGAAAAATTAAAACAATCAAGTCAACAACTTTTCCCAACTTTTTTTTATCGCCGAAAGAAAAGTTGCGATACCGCTTTACAACTGACAATCTCTTGTTTTACCCAACGAACAGGGTGACATCTGTCAAGACTTGATATGTCTTATCTTTGGGGTAAAAAAAGCCCCTGGGGTCTCCACCCACCCCACGGCAAAGACAATGCAATGTCGGGAATCAAATATATTTATGACTATGTAAATTGGCTCAATTCACCGCAGATTTCTGAATTTAGCTAAAAGGTTGAGTAAAGTAAAAGGTAAATTTTATTTTTTCGCGCCAGCTGTCTTTGAGTGGGGTGTGTTCGATTTTCGTTATTTTTTTTTTGAAATTGTATTTTTTTACGTTCCGTTTTCCACTTTATTAAGGTGTGAAGTGATCGGAATGAAACGATAAAATCTGATATTGTGTATTTGCGTGTGGCAATAATCTTGTTACATTTTCAGAATTTTCGTTCGTCATTTGATAACATTAAAATACATTACATACATTCTGCCTCGTACAATAAACATAGCTAACATAACAATAAAGAAATAAAAATTAATATTTTGATACAATTAATATTATAATTTTATAAAATTCCAAATCTAAATTATTTCCTAAATTAAGTGTCTTATCGGCAAAAAAATCGAATACTAGTATTTGGTCTATTGTCTTATAGGTATTTTAGTAACCAGTGATATATGTTGATACTAACCCACAAACTTTGTACAGCAAAACTGAATAAAAAAACACAGGAATAAAGTTCTTCCAACAAATTCCTTTAAGTCTACTCTCCCACATTATAGTAAGTGGTGACGCTCTCCGCTCTCAAGCCACAAGCCAACAGGTTTTCCTTATTACGGCTGTAAAAAAGTGCGGATATATTTTAACGTTAAGTGGATGACGTCACGGATGTCCGCAGTGTCCGCAAAAAGTGCGGGTGAGCGGACAGGGGCCGAGACGTTTGTTTTTACACGTCCGCGCCAATTCTTGTCGATGTGGTCGGGCTTACACGAGGGAGGAGACTGGAGATAGGATTTATTTGGTGAAAAGTTGTTTAGTAAATAAAGTGATTAAGAATTTTCTCCTATTTTTTGGTTTCCTAAAAAAAAATATTATGTTATGTGTAACAGCCTAAGTCTGCGAACTTATTTACAGAAATTACTTTTTTACCCGACTGTGGTGCTCAAAAAGAGGTTTATTTTTAACTCCTGCTGAACTTTTTATTTGAGCTACACACGATGAAATTATTACTAAAACTGAAATTGCCACAAACTATTTATGAAAAAACATAGTCTTCTAGTTGTCTTGACACGTAAAACAATATGGCTGTATGTTACTAGCCAATGACGTTTGTATTGGCTGTGATATTTAATTATAGAGAACATTTAGTCCTTAAACTGGAATATATTCTCCATAGCTGTATTTCTCCTTAAGGGGAACAAAATGGCCGCTTTAGCAGAATAATACAAAGATAATAATATAAATTACATTCAAATTCGTAAAGAGCTTGCACAGTCTCAATTCATAATATTAACTGCGTATTTTAACATTTTTTTAAAGTGATTTATATTGTTATCATTATGATGATTCTGCTAAACCGGCCATTTAAGACCCCCGGGACTCATACTAGTTCGTAGCTAAGTATTATTTGAACCGGTGGCGCGTGTGTGGCGAACTGCCTGCAGGCGCGACCTGTCGGTACCGAGTTATTACTTCATGAGGAGCGAGGAACGAGGAATAAATCTAGTTTTACTGTTGTTTTAGAGGAAGTTGAGTATCTAGGATAGAGTTATTTAAATCGTGTTTGTGTACTGATGTAAAATTGAGGTAGAAAAAGGGCCCGTCGGGGCTGCGGGTTGTTCGAAAGAGATACCGCGGCCTCGGCGCAAGGGCTAAGAAGGAACATGGGTGGTTTTTAGTCAGTAGAAGTCTGACACTCCCTTCCGCCCTGCCCAAGAGCGGGAGGGGTTATTTGATGATTTTCCACCCACCAAAAAAAGGGAATTTGGAATAATTTACATGAGTTTTTACCTCTACGTTTTTGTAAACACATAATTTTTAAGTTCACTTTATATACCAACAAAAAACAATAGTTTTGTTTGCACAACAATATCGTGTACAACTGCTTAGATGCATTTATTGCTCTCTCAACAAAAACTGTTTGTAATGGAGCCCACACACCAAAGCTGCCGAACGATGATGTCAACATGTCAACAGACTGAAAGAAAAAAATAAACGGAAGAACTGAAAGTTATCGACATAGCTTTGTGTGTGGGCTACAGTAAAAAGACACAGTCCATCACACACACACACTTTGCAAAATATAAAGTCTTATTTCTACAACTTACTAACCTTGTTTGTTTCATCTTAAGACAAATCTTCGGATACATTTCTCTTGTTAACCACAACTCGTCAATTTCATTAGGGTCGCGCGTCGCAGTAAACCGACCAGGGCGGGCGGCGTAGGGCGGCTAGGGCGGGAGAGCCTCTCTATAAATTGTCACCGTCGATAGTGCTCCGGATTAACTGTTTTATTGTTTTTCCTGAGTGTTTATTGTTTTCTTTGTGATTTTTGCTGTGAGGTAAAGAAAATGTGGTATTTAGTGAATTATGTTTTTCCTATAACTCCGTTATGATTAATTTCGTTGCGGGATCCAAGGCAATTAAATCGTTTCTCTGGGACTTCGTCGGGCTTCATTGTCTCGGCGCTTTTCTTGTGGTCGCCACTGTTGATTCTGGCTAACAGGAGTTACAGTGGTTTGGGAATAAAGTGGCCGGCTTGTCCCAATTAAAAAAAAATGTATGAGAGTTTTACTGATTGAATTTGCGGACTATCGCATCATTCACCATCCACGATGTTATTAACTCAGCCTAAAGATAAAGAAGCTCCTTTGCAGGATATGCCTCATCTTAGTCACCTTCTTTGCTGACCATACTGCGCAACCACCAGTACCTATGTTAGAACTGTGATACTGACCAGAAGGGCCTCCCCTTAGTATACAAACTACTTACATACAGTATGTTAGTTTAAACGAGGGACATATTGAAAGCCGTAATTATGCTTACATGATACTAATAAAAATTGGAACAAAAAAAACACTGATACATAATAGACAGAACCAAATAGTTCGGAAAAGTGTCGCAACCACACATCACAGAAAATGTGTGCGGGTCAATGACTTTTAGGTATAATCCATTTTCTCTTCATATTTTAAAACTGGTGTAAGACAATGGCAAAAAAGAAACATCTAACATAACATAACGTCACGCCTGTAATCCCCAAATGGTTAGGCAGAGGTGTACCTAATAGTACACCCACATTTCGCCAGTTATGTTTAAGTCCCATGTAATAGGGGGCGAGCCTATTGCCTTCAACCGGGCACAAATCCAGACTCCGTAGCTGTTATTGATTAATTCCTGATGGAAAAAGCCAATAACATTTTGCCCGACCCGGGAATCGAACCCAGGACCTCTTGCTCAGCAGTCGCAATTGCGACCACTAGACCAACGAGGCAGCAAGAAACATCTAATAAATTAAGGTTACAGTTTTTTTACATATTTGGGACGAGAATCGAATACTGAATACACTCCTTCAATATGACCCTCATTTAACCTTACACACTGTATTTACCAAAATACCACTTAATATAGATACTCAAAGTCTGAGCTCACCATTTTGTTGAAATGCACGACCTAGTTAGGAAACTGTACAAGACTGATACTCCGGACTTTACAAAAAACAACACTTTTCTAGAAAGAAATAAAGAAAAACTATTTATTGGACTCGCTCTGGACAAAACAAACTTAAATAAAAAGAGATCATGAAGAAACAAATTAAAAAATATACGTCTTAGAGACATACTAACTAAATTGAAATAAATAAAATAATAAATAAATTGGTCCTGTACGAGGTTACCAAAGACATGTAACACCTACCTCGGGTAATAAGAGATAAGGGAAAATGGAAGAATATGCTTACTATATAACTTCTTGGAAAATGGTAAGCAAAGGGAAAACGACGATAAACCCGTAGGCAATACACACATTGCATGTCTTTTACTCCAAATAGAGCAAGCTGGATCACAGACAGCATCTGCCGCCGCTGTATCATTTGTTCAAAATTACGGCTTGTGTTTGTAAGACCACACTGCAACCACTTTAGTTGAATGCAGTTGCCCATATTTGGTTGATATGTTTCAATCGCAGGTCATTCACTTACTTTACCTGGGAATATGAAATCTATACTAAAATTAGCTGTGCCTTACATGCGTTGCATAGCACCTGTTTCAACCTACCCTACCTTCGGGTGGAGTTTTTACGTCCTATTCTCATATCTACTGAACATACACACAAAGTTTTATAAAAATCGGTCAAGGCGTTTCCGAGGAGTATGGCAACTAACACTGACACGAGAATTTTATATCTATCTTTTACAAAGAGGTAAAAGTTATGTAGGGGGTAATCTCCGGAATTAATGATGGCTGCAACGAGAACTTCTGGCTGATTTGATAGCCCAACGCTAACTAAACTAATTACAATGGGTTGAAATGAATGTGGCGTAAATTGCTGAATTGCAAAATGTGCGGTTGCACCGTACAGGCACTAACCACATAGTACCTAAATAAAAAATCCTTGGAGGCTCTAGTAACAGGATGAAGTTCAAAATCAATACCAATCTCTTGCTCGCATGTTTAACCAAATCCCGTCGGCACACAAACCGATACACATACATAACTCTTATTCTATAAAGTATATTAAGTATAGCACTCACTAGGGAACTCTTTAGTCTCTGACCTGTCAGGCTCACGCATTACGGGACCGACACTTTCAAGAAACCAACATTCAAAAGGTACATTTGAAAGCCTACTATCGGCTGAACACCCATTTATTTATCAACCAAAACCATTCCTTCTATATCCATTGCTGGGTTTGTTAATAGCTGTAAGTTCAACGTTGATGTTGGAGTGGTAGTGTATGATGTGTAATGAGGTATTGTAGGGTAGTGTTGGAGTGAATGCGTTGCTGTGACGTCGTGTTGTCAATCACAATCAAGCTCGACCACCCGCACGATTAGGCGCGGGATAGTGAATAAGAAGGCTGTGGAGTCGACTATAGTTGATATTGCTTACAATGTTTTGGCTGTTTTAGGAGTTATTTTCACATGTGTAAAAAACACGCTTTACACATAGCTGCTATTCAAGTTTATGGGTATATTTTTTGGTTACGTACCTCGGTCGGCAAAAACGGAATCCTTATTGGATTACTTTGTTATCCCTCTGTCCGTCTGTCGGTGCGTCTGACAAGACCCTTTTCTCAGGAAGGCGTGAAGGTATCAAGCTAAAATTATTATCTAATACTCAGGTTTCTACCCCTTGGTAGCAGAAAAAAACATAGCCTTATAAGCCAAAGCGATCAAAAGATACGACAGTTTGTGCCGCTTATTTTTTTGATTTCACAAGGGAATCAAAACACGAAGCAACACATTTCTAACAAAATCAACATTATTCATTATTTCAATTATAATTAGGCCTCTTCATTCTCCTTCAAATCAAATTCACAAGTTACTAAACAAATACACAGCGACTCCACGCCACCTGTACTCCCAATCATCTAGGTGTACAAGCACCACGTTTACCAGATATCTGTCTGTCTGTCCGTCTTATCGCTCCTATCTCCACACCTCACAATGGATGGAGAAAACAATATTTTTGATTTCCACATTATACTGTTTGGGTTACCGTTAACCGTTCGTAGCTGGTATGCTGATCCGGGTATGGTAAATGGGGTGATGGTTCCCACATTGTCTTGTGAATCTGGACTTCAGAGGGTCTAAAATGGCTACATTAGCAGATCACAATATGAATTGCGTTAAAATTCGTAAAATGGACCATTAATAATAGTAACTGCGTCTGTGACCATTTTACGAATTTTAACGGAATTCATATTATTTTCCTATCATGATCTATTTTCCTAAATGGCCACTTTAGCAGATTATAATATGAATTCATAATTCAAATTCGTAAAATGGATCAGTGGCCATTTTAGACCCCCACGTTGATTGGCGGGCTTTTGCAGGTGTCGCCGACGCGCGACGGCTCGGGGAGAACTGGGCTATCGGAAGATCGATTTGAACTTGAACAGGAATGGTAAGTATTAGGTGCATAGTGCGAGTCTGAGAAAGTCTTAGTAGTGGAAAGTTATGATAGGAATTGTATGGATACCATTGAGGTCGATAAAGTTACTGCGACACAGACTCCGTGGTAAATACTGAGAAATTAATAATAAATTAGCCATTAATTATGCATCAATCAAAACAAGATGGCAGAAACGTAAAAGTATAAGCGTTTTTAGTTCTCTCCTTGCAAATGGTAACGAGATTTTGACATTTCTGTTGTCTAACTAAGAATTGCAGGATGTTACGAACATTTATGCCTTTGTTAACTTTTTAAGAGAAAACCGAAATATAGTGATTCCTTTTAACGATAAACTGCGCAGCTGTCTAACTTCTAATCCATACCTAAGTAGTTACAGTGCGGTACAGGGGCGTCAATCGAGGCACGAATCAATCGTACCGCGGAGGAGTATGCGCGAACTCGCGGGTCGTTCGGAGGTCGGGGGTCGCGACCTGTGACCTTATTGGGCGACCTTTGACACGCCCCCCGCCCTCTACTTCCCTGAAACTTGCTGAAAGCACCGAAGTAGGATGGCATGAGGACAAATTCAGTATATTATGTGTATATTTATGATAAGACAAATGATTTACTTAATTTTATTGAAAACGAGAGACAATAGTCCTTTGCAAGATCGAATCTCTGTTCAAATCAACTTTAAAAGTATTTTATAGTGTTAGCTATATCTTCCTGAAACCACTGAAGCAGGATGGAATGAGGATAAATTCAGTAAATTGTGGTTATGTGTAGAATTAGAGGTAAATGGCTACTTAATTCAGTTTAAAACTTAGGTTAGTTAAACTTTAAGAGTCCTAGAAGATTATATCGCTGTTTAAATCTACTTTTGAAAGTCTCACATAGGCTCTTAGCCATCTTCTAAACTGTATCGAACTTTAAGTTAACAAGTTAACTAAATGTTTAAATATAAAGTACCTAATTGTAGGTATGGTTACAAGGACAATCAGTTTTGTAGTGGTTTTCCTGTAGATTTTGCATGAATTTTGTTTGTAATTGGTTAGCGTATTTTGTAGGCAGTATTGTTAGAATAATAAACTAGGTTGTGGCCCTATGGCTGCTAGGCTTGTGGTTTTGAACCTATGTATGCAGATGGGTGTTGTTGAAGGTGAAAATAAGTAATCATCATCTTTACCATTGATTTCCAAGTGTGATGATTATTATCTTTATTCCCAGATGACCACGGATTATCGAGTATTTTTAGATTTTGGTTGTCTTCTAAGAGGAGCTCGTGGCTTAATAAGAACTGCCACTCGGGTCGATCTTTAGGTAAAGCTGTGCTTGCCTAGGTCGGTCTGTGGATGGGTGACCGCCCGACATACCGAGTTTCCTCCGTGCCTCGGAAAGCACGTTAAGCTGTTGGTCCCGGCTGCTATATATAGATCTTTGGCAGTCGTTACAGGTAGTCAGTGACCTGAAATTCTGACATCCAGTCATACCAAAGAGTCGTATTACCTAGTATTAACTGGGTTGTGGAGGTCAGATAGGCAGTCGCTCTATGTAAAATACTGGTATTCAGCTGCATCCGGTTAGACTGGAAGCCAACCCCAACATAGTTAGGAAAAGGCTAGGCAGATGATGATGATGGTTGTCTTCTAAGACGAATAGCAAATAAGCACAGCAAGAAGAAAAACTTTCTTTAAACCATGAAATTGTCCAACATGGTAAAATATAAAAATTATGATATTTTATTTAACCATACAATCAATTTTGTGAACATTGCCATAATTAATCTATGTTTGCCAACAGCTTCTGTGTCCTACAACGTGTCTTAAATATCGATTGTCAAACAAAATCTCGATTGCACTACTTTTATCCCAGACAAGACCCAAAGTAAGTAACCTAGTTCGACAAAACACCAGTTCCAATATCCTACAGACGGCAAACCATCCGTTACTCGCGTGACCAACAGTTGGTGACATCTGACCTAACGCACTGATTGTCATGCACCTGTTATCAACGGAAGGTAGCTACAGTCCTGTCAAAATTCTTTTACCTTTAATTTTGAGGCACATTGACCTTTATTCTAGTGTTCACAAGGCTTAAGTGTTATGTCAAAGGTAAAATAAGTGTGAAAGAATTGTACTTGATGACTTGATATTTTTTGTCAACTGACGTTTTGCTTTAAAGGTTACTGTCACGCTGCGGGTGTCAAATGTCACTTTCATTTGTCACGCAGCGTGATAAGGTTAGTGGTGTGTCTGTTAGTTTTTGAGGTTTATGGTAGAGCTTAAGATTTTTAGGTGGCTTAGATTAGAAGGGATGTAGGAAACCAAAATGTATTATGTTATGTCTTTCATGAATTTGGTTGTTAAACATAACATAACATAACATTTATTTTCAGGCTACTTTGGCCCAAATTAGTGGTCGCAATCACAAGAGCTTCACAAGCCCGTCACGATATTCCCAAACCACTCCAACTCCTGAGAGCCAAAATCAAAAGTGGCGACCACAACAAAAGCGCAGAGACAATGAAGCTCGAAGAAGTATCATAGAAACAATTGAACTGTCTTAGATTACGCAACGAAATTAATCATGAAGGTAGTAACATATTTATAACATGAAGAAATAAAACTGAAATTTTAGAAACAAAGCAGAAAAGCTTTTTAATGTAGCAGAGACACCTTAAAACAAAACCGACCTCATTAGCTAAACGAATTATACCCTTACTTAACACATTTCACCCGATACCTTAATAACTCCAAAACCGTGAAGCCTCCTGCCGCGTACATAATATCCCTAACACATTAAACGTACATACACCCAATAAACAAAACAAGCACATAATAAACAACCTTGTTTTACAAATCGATAAAACATTTTATTTACAAAAAACATGTATTTAAAATGAAAAGGCTCACTTCACAGATATAGATACTAGATAACGCAAGAGCACCTACTATTTTTTTTTTGAATATTTGTAATCATCACATAACTCCTTCCGCTCTGGGTGGAGCAGAAGGGAGTGTCAGACTTCTACTGACTAAAAACCGGTGTCCGGGGCCGCGGTATTTCTTTGAACTCTGAACAACCCGCAACCCCGGCTTCAATGTTGCTGACATCTCTTTGAGGCGCACGTGGAACACGAACGCGCCGTCGACACGGCCTGTCATAGTCATAGGACGGACGGACGCGGACGGTGAGCTAGCCCATTACTCACCGTCCACAGGCGCGCGTCTACAGTGGCCGGAACCCATAAGAGCACCTACTTCGCGTGACACTTCGCGTGCCCGGCTTTAAGCATTTTATTCTTAAAGACGTTACTGTCGCGGCAAGCTTATTTATTTAAAACAACAAGGTTACACCTTTACAACTCAAGAACCTTATTCAAGACATTTGAAGAACAAAAATGTAGTCTATTTCGTAAAATAACTTGCTTATACAGGGTGTAAATCAACCCATCACACAGCCGTCAACCAAGCATTCTGTACATCAAACTAAGTACCCTTACGCAATTTTGTTGCTGGGAAACCACTTTTTTTTTTGAGGTCAAAAATCACATTTTACGGTAAAACTCAATGTAGCACTCTTTATACATTGTGCTACTACCTAAACCTGATAAGAAAACCTGATGAAGTAAAACTAGTATTTTACAAAAACAGCTGTGAGCAATTTGGAACTTTGACCCCCAATATCTCCATAACTAGGGGGTTCCCAGGTACGGTCTAGAATAAAAAAATGATCGTAGTGGTGGGGAGAACAAGTGCCTTTCGTTTGCGTTAAGGGTACTTTTACACCCTTTATAGCAACTAAAAAGTGCTTAGTACACTCATTTCTCAAGTTATGTTTAATATCCATGTAATAGGTGAAGAGCCTATTGCCATTAACCGGGCACAAATCTAGACTCAGAGGCTGACTGAGCGATTCCTGATGGAAAAACCTAATAACACTTTGCCCGACTTTAGAACACCTGGGTACACATCTGTCTGGCCCTTCGGGATTACAGACGTGATGTTATGTTAAATAGTGCTTGATATATCGTCATAGTACATATTAAAAAAATGGCATGCTAGGTTTTCATACGGATGGTGATACTTGCGATATCTAGGTATATCGATATCTGTGGCTCACCTCTAGTGATTTGTATCGCAGCCCTAGTGATAAAAAAGTTGGGCACGTCATAATGTGTGGGCCGCAGGTGTCAGTTGCGTGATTGAACAGACTACCCGCCGTGACAGAATAAAAATAAATCAGGCTTGTATAGAGTTTATGTGATCATGTAAACCGTGTGTGGAGGAAATAGATGATTTTGTTATTGCTTCATTATTTATTTATTTACAGAAATACATTTAAGCTCACAGTTTTTCACCAAAACGCTTAAAAGCTAACAATAATCATATTACAATGCCAATTACATAATTATATTCACAATAATTTAGAAATTAAAAAAAAATATATACATGTCAAATGGTGTCTTATATAAAACAAGTAAATTAAAATCGGAAATTCCTAATATGTCAAGAAATAATATGCAATGCAATGTCCAGTTATATTAGCAGCCGAACGAAAAGTTCAGTAAATGATGATGTCAATATTAATACATACACTAGTTTTACATGTTATGCAGTAGGTAAGAATACTGTCTTAATTACATAAAATTAAAAATATACAAGGTTAGATACAAATCAATGGTATAAAAATGACATTACATCTTTCCTTAAGTGCTAATATTATCCACAAATATCTGGATTGCTGTCAAGGTAACGATTAATGAGAGCAATTGCGTTAGCGGTTCATACATGGTTTAATGCTGCCTTGTTGGTCTAATGGTCGCTAACACAACTGTTGAGCATTCCTGCTAAGCGCCTGTAATCCCGAAAGAGTTAAGCAGAGGTATTCCCTAATAGTACACCCATATTTCGCCTTGGTTATGTCTTTAAAGTCCTATGAATATCGGTTGCCATCAACCGGGCTCAAATTCAGACACCCTAGCTGCTACTGAGACATTCCGGATGGAAAAATCCACTAACAATTTGACCGTACCGGGAATCGAAGGACCTCATTCTCGGTTGTCGGGCTTGCAACTATTTGACCAAACGCAGGCAGTCATAATACCATAATTATCTAGACCTAAAATCAGAGACCAAGGATCAGCACCCTCGAAAAAAAAAGGCATAGCACACACCCGTCGAAGCTGCGGGTTGTTCGCAAGAGATACCGCGGCCTCGACATAAAGGGCTAAGAAGGAATATGGGTGGTTTTTAGTCAGTAGAAGTCTGACACTCCCTTTCGCTCTGCCCAAGAGCGGGAGGGGTTATTTGATGATTTCCATCCCGATCCAAAAAATGGATCAGCAAAGACCAAAGTTATACACGAGAATGAGTGGTATCTACTATGCAGCTGTATCATCCCGCAGATGTGATCACTAAGAGCTTGTTATTCCCCTTCCAATGTACTAATCCTACAAGCACACAATATCATAATAATCTCCACAGTAACATCCATACAGTAAACATTGTACTAAAGCGTGGGAGTCCCCTGCCGTGATTCCGCGTGACATTCCCGCAGTGGTAACCGCAACAACAGGTGTGAGGAATAAAGCAATTAATAAACAGGCATGTAATAATAACTTAAAATCTGTATCATGTTCTTTTTTTGTTTTAAATCTCTCGTTCTACAATTTTGAGCGATATTAGACAATGTTTTTATTATCAAAACCCAACTTAATTATTAGTTTTATGGGCAACTACATGAGAAAAGAGATGACACCGTGACATCTAACAGGGAAGAATGAAAGAAGAAAACGTGTTGTGCCGACCCCAAATGGAATGGGATAAGGGCAGGAAGCCGACCCCAACATAGTTGGGAAAAGGTTAGGCAGATGATGATGATTGGCGTGGGAGTTCCACTACCGTGATTCCGCACAACATTCCCGCTGTGTCAACCCCAGAACAGGTGTAACGAAAGGGCTGTTTTGGAAATTAACTTCCGTAGAGCAGTTGTGATTTTTAATTTATTGGAATTTGATATTTTTGTAATTTAATATTAATTGCTGTGGGATAATTTGTATGCTATTTTTGTGAAAAAATATGTCGACTTTTTGGACGGGGTAATATATACATTATACACCCAAAGAATACAGGTACTCAGCACTGGGCCATGGTGACAAACGACTGTACGAAGACTGCCTTAGCTTACTTCGAAAGATTCGTGCTTTTTCCCATGTTTGGCCGCTTTCATTACATCATCAGACGATTATGGACATCCAAATCGGCTTGCCCACCTTCCTACACTACGCTTCCTGACTTAACAAAAAGCGCATCTTCCAAATGAGGTGTGGTTGGTGAAAAGTCATATTTGGACACGAGTCTATTTCCGTATTATTATGTCATAGAATATAGCTTTTTGTTTGGGTTACTCATTAAATATTATATGTGTGAGTTACGCTTAAAGCTTAAGCCTAGTATATGGTATTGGCGTCTAAACTGACAATATATCCTCAGTGCTGGCTATATGCTGGATTTTGGAACTCACTTCCGCCTAAAATTCTAGACTAAATCTTTGTATATTTAAAAAAAACAAGTCAGAGAACATTACTTTTCCTCTATTCTGTAATATTCTGTATATATATATATATGTTTATACATTATAGGTATATATTCATAATAATAGTGTTTATTTTTATATGTGTATATATTTGTATGTATGTTTATTTTATATCAATACTGTTTGTCTTTTATACACACTGTGTCTATATTTCTTATCTATATAATGGAAGAAATTTGTTATGAAATAAGCCCCCATACGATGTTGTATTTTGTGACTTACAGTATCACATACAGACGAGTCTGTAATGTTGCTGTAATTGGTGTTACTTCCCGCCGGGGCTGCGGGTTGTTCGAAAGAGATACCGTGACCTCGACAGAAAGGGTTAGGAAGAAACATGGGTGGTTTTTAGTCAGTAGAAGTCTGACACACCGTACTGCTGTGCCCAGAGCGGGAGGAGTCATTTGATGATTTTCCACACTCCAAAAAAAAAAACGGTGTTATTTGAAAATGTTATTATAGTTTTTTGTCATTTAAATATCTTTGGTTTAACTCAATCAGTTTCACTTACATCTTACTACCGGACATCTCACCTCTGCAGTCCAATTTCACTCTCAACTAATGAAGAGCGCCAATCAGTGGCGAGCTAATTGCTGACAAGTGCGCATTCCCACGTAACAGAGGTATCGCGTGCGCTGCCCACCTGCGCCCGCGCATACGAGACGGACGCCACTCTCACGTGCACTTACAGTTTCACACGGTGACAATGAGAAGTACAGTGTGGAGCAGAAGGACCACTGGAGCTTATTTGGTAAGTGTGGTAATGGTAGCCAATTTGAACCAAGTGAAGATGAATTTGATCCACTTTATAGGCCACGTCTTGGTGTTACGTTTGTTTTGTTTTAATGTTGCCCCATAATTGGAATGTGTCCTGTATCCTGCGAAAACATTTAAGTAACACAGACAGTAAGACCCGGAACAACTATCTGTAAGTCATACAAATATTTGTTCCGTGTGGGAATCGCTCAATCACTGCGTAAACCGTCTCACGTTGTGTGTTACTGACGGTCTCACGGAGAGTATTCGGGTTACCCTTATTTATTATATCTATGGGGTTACCGAACTACTCTGTCCTAGTTGACAATTTACCAGGATATTATCTCAATCTTGTAACCCGGCACAATTCCAGACTCCGTGGCTGCTACTAGTAAAATCCCGAGGCAAAACCCAATAACACTTTGCCCGACCCGGGAGTCGAACCCAGGACCCCATGCTCAGCAGTCACGCTTGCGACCACCAGACCAGCGAGACAAATTAATATTAAATTTGTGCGTTATCTAAATATATTTACTGATTTTTTGTCATTTTGCATGCACGTTATATATTTTAGCTGCGACAAATAATATTTATTTCTTTCTTTCGTTTTGTTCAAACTGAATTTTCTGTATTCCCCTGCGACTCCACACGAACACCGTCACCGGATAGACTCCTGTTTGTTATAATTGGGTGATTAGTGTAAATGACCGCTTCCGTGTGACGCGATGTGATTTGACTTTTGATTTCGTTGAGGGGAGGGTAGTTCGGTGTTTACTGTTTAGATTTATGCCAGTGATATTGTAGATAGTGTTAAGTGATTAATTTGTTGAAGACTGCGAAAACTTTCATTTTGATTTCTGCAGATGCAGCTGATGAAATTATGTTTTTAATTATAACATATTTCATTTTAGTTTAATTCATGTTGCGGCGAGATGTGCAGTAGACATTGTTGTAATTGCAGGAATATCCTTAATGAGGGTGGCACAAGAGCATTAAGCTTGGGTCAAGCAACGAGAGGCCTATTATACTTATCTAGCAGTGGGTGAAGTCGGACATGTGGATGATGATGAAAAATTCAGGGTGTGCGATAAGGTGCCATTATTATATATTAATAATAGCTATTAGGTGCCATTATTATTCGAATTGATATATGCATTATGCAAATACGGAAAACCATAGATAGACTTCTCAGAATTTGTCTATTTTACTCTTTTTTTCATTTCTTATCTCATCCTTTTTTATAGCTGATAATGTGTGTTTCAAAATAGGTGGGCAATAAAACAAAATGCATCAAAATCCAGAGAGACATCTTTTATTCCTCATTAATATTTAATTTTTTATACAACGCCATACATTCTCATACACACACCGACAATATTTTACAACAGTTCACTGTACATATTATTGCGAATAAATACATTGCTTCTCTTTCACTAATTGTTTATATTTTTCTTTGTTTTGTTGTAAATTAAAACAATTGCTCGATGTGTAAACAATTGATTGTAATATAACATTTGTTACATTTATTTATTTTTTATTATGAATGAATACATTAAAAAGATTTGTGTTATAATTGGTTACATAACAGATATATAATTCGGTGTAGCCCACGACTGGACTGCAAAAGACTGATTTCAATAATATTACGTTACAATCAAAAGCTTTAATTTTCAAAGTTATAAGATTACCATGACAATTCCAAAATAATTTGTAATAATTATAAATTCAAAGATATCTAAAATTACTATGGTCATACGAAAAATTAAAATAGATATATTTAATAAAAGAATCGTTGCGCTAAAGATTTATTAAAATTATAAATAAAACATTTCTGTATAGTTACTATTCTTATATAATTTGTATTTCTCACTATTGTTTATACATTTAGACACACATAAGTAAGAGAACAAAAACAATTTTACTCAAACATGTTTTACATTTTTACTAATAAAGAATAAAACTATTTGTAAAAGTTGTTTTTAAAGGAACAATACATACCTATAAATGCTTTACGGAATCAGTAAATAAGAAAATACGTACAATTACGTAAATATTTGAGTTATTACAGCACCAGTCGAAAATAAAAATAAAATAGAACCTCGTCCAATCGTATATGCACATCTGTCTATTTATGATTTTTAAACTGGGAATGTTATCCGATGAAAAATACGTAGAAAATAAGAGCATAGACAAAACAAAAAGTTTATGTGTAAGAAGTCTCATCGGGTTACTTGAATTAGTAAAAATTATTGAACACTTCTTTCTGATATGCCCTCGGTTCTCACACCCAGTTTAAAAACATTAAGGATGCTTCGTACCTACTTAGCCGTATAAAAAGATTTCTCAATCTTCGAAAAACTTTATCTATCTCTATACATACAACTACACACCAACATTGCACGACCGATGTACATTTTATTGCGTTATCAACTTATCAATCCAAAATTGCTTTTTATACAACTTCTTTCTACACGAGAAGAATCAAAAAGAAAATATATAAAAAAAAGAAATTCATCCATCATCGTAGAAAACTCTTAACTATCAATTTACAATAATAAAAACATTTTTTATTTACAATATTAAATAGTAAACTATTTTTACAGAGGAACAAAAAAACTTGCACTAATACACTACGGACCCCACTGAACAACGGAACAACGTTACTTCATGTCCGGTATACTACACTCTTGTCGTATATTCAACAAATTGTCTATCATCAGGGATTTTTGCGCGTTTTTCTGAGTCTCCGAAGTCGTCTCAAACTCTTCGCTCGATTTCGGAGCATAGAAAGCTGATATGGGATCGAAGGTAGGATCGGCTCTCTCGCTTTCCCTGCTGGTTCTTGACCCGAAGTACTCTTCGCTAGCTTCTGTTTCGTGTAATTCGCTCGAGGAGGTCACGGCATCCTCAGGCTGGGCTTCGCGCTGGTACCTTTGGAAAGGGTCGAACCGCTGGCTGGGCAGGTACGGCGGGAAGCCGTAAGGCGTGGATCATGCCGCTGCCAGCTGCCTCCACATCGTATGTCACATGGTCGCCATATACGGCCACGAGAATGAGCTCCCGGAGAGGAGCATGTCCCTGATGAGCGTCTCTATAGGGGTCTTGCCTACGAGTCTAACGAAGAACAGCTGTTCTATGACTTGTGAGCTGACTGTCCGTAGGGAGGGGAGTCGGAGTAGCAGCTTGCCGAACCTGGTGGGCTGGTTGGGGTACTGACTCCGGCAGTACTCTTCGAGGGCGCACTGGGACTTTTCCTGTAGGCTCTCAATGTGTGGTACGTCTGATAGGCCGCACGCGTCTGGAACGAAGAAAGGAATAGGTTATATTGTTGCACTGGTTTTGTTGTTTAAGACTGGACTTTGGAGGGCTTCATTGTAACTCTTAAGAAGTATGAAAGGCAAAACTATTTCTTGTAACTCTTACGCCTCATATTTTTCGCAACAAAAGATTTCGGTTTAATGATCTCAAAGTTTTTATTGTCCTCCTTTTCGCCAAGTTTCCCTTTTTCTTGTCTGTTATACCTTTGTTTCTCCAAATTGTCGTCATAATCTCTTATTATTGTTTTTAATGCGTCATAAATCTATTTTATTCCCCTCTAACGCCGAAAATACCTGTGCTTATACTAATGTTGCCATCAAAAAAAGGTTTAATGTAATAGAAAACGTTTGCTACATTTAACTTTGTTATTTTTACGCTTTTTTTGCTTAATATTACGTTTTGTCAATAAAAATAAAGGCAAAGCTATAAGGGTGCTAGCACGTTGGATAACATTTTTAAACGGACATTTGTTTATTACAACGTAATAGTTAGTATATTTTAGAAGAAGTGGGTAAACTTTGTGATTGCATTTGAAGCGGAATTCACCGATCCACAGCGCAGGCAAGGTTTTTATGGAGCCGAAAACTGCAGTAAAAATACTGTACGTGTATCAAACGTCGTGTTTTATTATATTATAGATATAGTTTGGGTTAACTATGCAATACTTTGATATCACTTAATTATGTTTTCTTACTTAGTTAACACTCAATTGAATAACGCAATAATTAGCAGTTACCACAATAACCTAAATTCCAGATGCATACATTATCATTTTATGTGTTGTAACAGCTTCTAAAGAATCCTAATTAGCTGTTAGAGTTTAAAGCCTTTTATGAACAGCTGGTTTCTTCATGTTACCGCAAAACCTTTGTAGTCGGACGATTAGCACGTATGTGTTAAATTGTTGCGCCAAGGTGTTAAAGGTATTATGTTATTTTATTTCTTAACGAAGAGTTTGATGGTCTTTATATCGACTTATAATGGTGTGTTTTTCGCGGAAATCGCATGTTGTCATAATGCAGACGGAAAACTTAGTTAGAGTATACCATAGGTACGTATTTAAATGTACTTAAACTGCTCACGAGAAGTTTTGCATGCTCTTTCGCTATCTTATTTCGATTTAATGCCTTAGGTATTATTATTGCTGGCACTTGACAGCCAGTAAATGTCCTTTTTTGACACTTTTAAAATTATTTAATCAAATGTTCATTACATAACAAACATTGGAAAAAGGCTTACAAATCAGCTGAACTTCACAATTGTCTATCTATCACTCATTCAACTATTCAGTTATTTTGCCGCGCATTATCTAATGTGTGAGTTTCCTAATATGAATGAAGTGAACAAATCTGTGATTTATTGTGGTATTTAATAGCGAGGTGCAGACGTTGGGTCATCGTACTAAGATTTGTGTTTGTTATAGAGATAAACCAACATTATTAACACGTTGTTGAATCATTCGTAAAGTAAAGTTGAAGTTACAATGTTACTTATCTACTACTGGAAAGATTTTTAAAAAATATACGCTTAACGAAGCTGAAAGGCATATATATATATTTTGTCCGGTTAAGCAGTATACCATCCACTCTAGAGATGAACTGCGAGTGACCCTTACAAAAAAAGAAGCTTAAAGGCACTGGTACTCCCCGTCAGTACGATCATATTTTTGTTATTGACCATACCTGGGAACCCTTTAGTTACGGAGATATTGGCGATCAAAGTCCCAAAAAAAATTTTTTTTCACCCAAAATCGTCGTTTTCCAGTAATTACTTTTTGTAGAGTTACTAAGTTTGATGTACAGAACAATCGATCATTTGGGATTAGGCTAAGCGGTTGATGGTAATAGAGAAATACGTGATGAATTAGCTATCCATTTCATTGCGTATCTATCGCATAACTATCATGAAGAAGAGTTTATGCAAGCAGTATTTTTTTTAGAATTAAAGTTATTGTGATCTCCCAAAACATTGAACTTAATTCTTCAATTGTGAGACTTATTCACACAATTGCATTAACTAAATGCATGACAATGATTTATAGTTATAATCTCCAAACCCTTTGCCCAAAAAATAACCGTTCTTCCTTCAAGTTTTCAAGAAAGCTTCGGAAGTAACCGAAAACAAAGACGAGATTAATCCTTGCTACCCTCAAATAAAAACGAATAAGCATAATAACCCGTGAATTGTTGCAGGACTACCCTACGTCCCTTGTACTCATAGGTAGGGTTACCATTTTTGGATTCGAAGTCTTGACAAAATAGGGGACATATTTAAAAAATAGCAGGGTATTTTAGCTTTTAATCTTTGTATATTTAGTCATAAATATATCTACCTAGCCTTTTCCAATAATGTTGGAGTCAGCTTCCAGTCTAACCGGATGTAGCTGAAAAACAGTATTCTATTTGGAGCGACTGCCTATTTGACCTCCACAACCCAGAACGGGGAAATACGATACCTCTTGGTAAGACTGGTTGTCAGACTGTCAGGCCTCATCGTCCCAGTAACTTGGTAAGATTATTGGACTTTGGCCTTATCGATTGAGTTATTGACTATGTGCTTTTGTAACATAATTTTATTTCGGCAAACAAGACCACACACAGTCCGAATCCGAACTAAGCCCAAAAAGCCAGAATCATCCGGGCAAATACGCAAAGAAGGTAACCCTACATCCCTAGGTCGTAATGCGATTAGGCCCCTAGCACATTGGTGCGGCGCATTAATATTTTTTATTGTTATATACTAAGACATGGCTCGGTAAACAACATCGTCGTTATGAGCTCGACCAGATGTCTGCATCAGTGGTTCGCGGTAAGTGTTATGAATGTCGGGACTGATTAGTGGTGATCGTTCTTTGTTTTTGGAAGGAGAGAGGTAGCTAGCGATATGTGTGTGATAATGTGGAAAAGAAGTGAACGTCGCATAACTGCGAGGTAAGCTATGGTCATTGTTATGGGTGAAGAAAAGTGATTAGAGATAACAATTTTGTATAGCATAGACATAACTTGGTCTTCTTAAGACTTCTTTGAGTTTATGTTTTTGAATTAATCGATGTTTAACTGCGGTACTCAGAGAAATTTAATGATCACTTAAGCCGTCACTTAGTAAAGATTTGACATACTTTTGTATGACAAAACTGTCAAAACGTTTACTAAGTGATGGCCTAAGTAGTCAATAAAGCTCTCTGAGTGCGGCAGTTGGTGATGTGACAGATTTGGCAACTCAAGTCACCATTTGACTACCGCGGGTAACGGAAAAAGTTAGTCGTAAATTAGGTAAAGTGAGAAATTTCTCGACAGCTGGTAAGCCAAGTCAAAGGCCTATGGGTGGTATACAGGGTGGTGCCGACAATACGACAATAAATGAAACCACGGGTAGTTCTAGTTCGTAGGAACATTATTAAACCATCAAATAATTTTTTAAACCAAATAAAAAAAATCAATAAAACTAAGTAGCATAAAACTGTAAACGAAATACATTACAATTTGCAAACAAATATTGGTTTACTAACCTTGGGAATAATTTGCACCGATTAACGTGTGGAAATAAAACGTAACTAACGAATTTGGCAAAGACATTTGGGTAGGTTGTTGTCGTATCGTCGGCACCACGACGGTGTTAAGATTTATTTGATAGTTTAATAATGTTCCTATGAACGAGAACTACCAGTGGTTTCATTTATTGTCGTATTGTCGGCACCACCCTGTATAAAGTCTGACACCAGGGCCCCGAATCTGCTATTCCATAGTGTCAGAATGGTCTATCATTGATCTCATAATTGTTGATTTTGACAAGTTTGGTGTTGTCAAAATCAACAATTATGAGATCAATGATAGACCATTCTGACGCTATTGAATAGCAGACTCGGGGCCCAGCTTAGGCACAATACCTAAAGACAATATTATACAGTCAAGTCGTCACCCAGCAACAAGGTTATAAAAAACGCTAATCAACCTCCATACAAGTAATGAAACAAGTTGTATGTTCAACTCACATTAAAACTGACAACTAATCATCTCGGGTAATTATAAATTAACCTAGATGTGCAATGAGAATGCCTCAAGTGGGTAAGACAATTATCTGTTTGTTAATTCACGTTAAAACTGGATATACGTGTAATGATTGTCTAGTGGTCGCAAGCGCGATTACTGAGTATGGTCCCGTTTTTGATTCCCGGGTCAGGAAAAGTGTTATTGATTTCCAATAAGAATTTCTCGGTTGCAGCCACGGATTTGTGCCCGGTTGATGAGAATAGGTCCGACTTCTATTTCACGGGATTTACATAATTTTTTTTTTGCAAAAAAAAATTAAACATTGTTGTTAAAATATGGGTGAACTATTAGGTACACCTCTGCCTAAACCTTCAGGTAAGACACACATCGCTCTTGGGCAGAGCGGAAGGGGTTATTCGATGATTTTCCACCTGCCAAAAAAAAAAAAAGGCAGTCGTAATATCACTACAATACTACATATTATGAAACAAAGTCTTCCGCCGCGTCTGTCTGTCTGTTCGCGATAAATTCAAAAACTACTGCACCGATTTTCAACAATGGATAGAGTGGTTCTCGTGGAAGGTTTTAGTATACATTTTTTTTTCTAAATTCAACCCTTAAGGGAGTTAAATAGGGAATGAAAGTTTATTGGGATATTATTCGATATCCTCGCGGAGGAAGCCGCGGGCAAAAGTTGGTTACTGCATGCTCATATTCTTACATTTCTGTTGGTGCTGCTAAGTCCATGACAACTGCAGTAAATACCAATGAGCTCACTACAAAACACAACAATACCCTTCTATATCATGTTATCATCTAAAAATGACGTCACAGGAGGCCCGAAGCTCCAACAACCTACATTTTCATTCAATAAAAGGCAACTATTAATTCTAATTCGTGTGTCTACGCTTCACAGCGTCTTGGGACAAGATGACGCAATCCTGGGACCATAATTGTGGTCACTTGTCCTAATTGTTCCAGCGATGCCACTAAATGGTGACAGCTGCTTGATAATTGATACACTTTGGTCGCTTGAAAGAAACTCTACCCTATCTTTGATACGCCAAAGTTGGTTTTCAGTTGGGAGATCGTTAAGAAAATAACGAAAAAATCTGCTGAAACGATTTTGAGGTTTCAGCTGGAGTGTTAAAGTTGAAAGTTGAGTGGGGTATTTTTGAGCTTATTGAAGGATGTTGTGAAGCGTTTGTTTGTAAGCTGGATAATAAGTTGTGTAATTTGCATTTCCGCAAAACGACGGAGAAAGATTGCTTTGTGTGGGAAATGAGTAGTTGTGAGATGGGGGAAGGAATATACCATCTTGACTTGTTATCTTGCGCTTAATGGACTTTATAAAAGTTAGTAATAAATGCACGAAAGCCGAGAGAGATAAACAAATCAAATATCTTGACTTGGCTCGCGATGTTGTCGACACGTGGGATGTGGAATCAGTGATCACTGTACCGATAGCCGTATCATCCAATAGTTTAATTGTCTACAGCCTCGGTAAACAGCTGAAGAGACTCTAGTTAGGCAGCTGGATCAAGGGCTTGATACAGAAAGTGGGGGTACCTTTCTCTGGAGACCCCCCACCGCCCGTAGCTTGGACCCTGTTCCCGATATCGGTGGGTTATAATTTTTTTAATTGATTTTTTAAGAAATATATTTCAATTTGTTAAGAAATGAATATAGAAAATGTATAAGAGGTGACGTTAAAGATAATTCGTACTTGATCTTTATCAAGTTGGTGGTTTTAAATGTAGAAATGTTGGTGCTTTGGCAAAGGCCAAAGCACCAACATTTCTACGGTGAAAAAACAAGCTTAAGTTTTCTACCAAACTAAACAACACTATGAAACTCAAAATGCCAGATTCTATAAATTCGTCATTAATTTCATGAATGACAACAATAAAGATAAATCACCGGTTCAAAAGAAAGGACAAACTGGTTAAAAATATTTCGTAACCAAACCCTACCGAACTGGAAGACATACCTCCATTTAACAAAGCATCTCTCTACGAACTAGGATAGTTAACCACGATTGAAAGCCACACGAATGAGGTCAAGAGTAGGCAAGCGAAGCAGGTGGCTCCTCAGTGCTCAGTTCAACCGAGTCTTAATAGCTCTAATAGAGCGATCTTCTGTCGGCGTAATGCTAGCTTTGAAGCAAATGTTTGAGGTTTCTGCAATTGTAGGACTTACTGCGGTACTCAGAGATATTTAATGATAACTAAAGCCGTCACTTAGTAAAGATTTGACATACTTTTGTATGACAAAACTGTCAAAACCTTTACTAAGTGATGGCCTAAGTAATCAATAAAGCTCTCTGAGTGCGGCAGTTAGTTAGGTAGAAAACTAGTTGCTGACAAGATATTCTTTAATAATATTAATATAATTGTTCTTTTCGGATCAAAATATCAAATCAAAGTTTATGTGAAGTAGGTAAGTGATATTAATTCCGTCAGTCGTATGGCGGTACTTTAGACAAGCTTAATTCTGCCTTAAAGAGTAATTGAAATGGTAGTATTATTTGTTCTGTATTATTTTTTAAGTGTTTCTCTTGTTGTCTTTTTTATGACAAATTATTATTATTAATTTCTTGTCCTGTGTGAGACCAATAAATACTTTTCTTTCTTTCTAGTACAGATTCAGAAAGTAAGTTGACAGTTGTAAGCTGCTTTTATCGCTAATATCAGAAAACAGGAAAGAGATAGTTTTGTTATAAAACCTAAGCACAGTGCTCAAAGAATTCTATTGACACAAAAAGTACTCGAAAACAAAATACATTAAAAAAAACGCACAGAAATTCCAATTTCTCCAAAGAGTCCAAGGGCAGACAATCTCAACCCTGCACTATCAAATCGAAAGGTGTACGACAATGATCCAAAAGACCAAAGATCAGGCAAAGACGGTGCAATAGCAATTAACCCTCTGCCCGCCGGACATCGTAACAATGTAATATATTTTAATTGAAACGACCCCGCCGTAGATGCAGTAAATATTGGTCGGAATGAACGAATGAACCTAATTGAATGGATGAAGGAGTGTCGTGTTAAATTTTAAAGTAGGTTCTGAATGAATGACGTCATTCGTTAGTTGTGTAATTGTTGATTGTGATGATGTTAATGTGTTTGAGGAGATTGTTTTGGTCTGAGATGTAACAGATGTTTTAGATATGGTCCAAGACTGACCACAATTTACAAGAGAATATTGCATTCTTTGATATATCGCCGCCACATAGACGACTACTGTTTTTGAAGATTACGAAACGAATTAACAAGAAACCGACAAATCTTTAATCACTAACACTGATTCTCAGCAGCGTCCAAATAGCTGAACAAATCCAATCCCATAGAATTACAGTGAGTCTTTATGAATCATCCCAAAATCAGACCATAACATAAATCATTTAAAACAAACCCAGTAGGTACAGACAGCGCACACTAATAAACCCTGCATGAGCATCATTCGAACCTCGCTCTTAAACAGTATTGATGGTAGTGTCAACAGATTTGACCCAGTGAATCAATGTTCTATCATGAGCAATGAATGCTTATAAACTTATAAGTTTGCCTCTTGGCGCCGTTGAGTCGAGGGCTCGGTTTGAAGTACCTAATGATAGCCTGGGTGAAGTACTTTGTATAGGTATTGATAACGAAGAGGAAGAGATTGTAACCGATGGATGAGATAATATAGTGGCTATAATGGATAGAGAAGATATTATTAGAAATGCCAATACGAGAAAGGCGATGGTTAATTGGACAGCGAGAGAGAAAATGTTGATAAATTTGCAGTGCTCTGAATAAACTCGGGATTATCACTGATGTTAGGTACCAATTTTATAGATAAAGAAGTAAAGATCACACAGTGGATAGTTACCGATAGGTGTTCTATAGTGATAATAATTGACTGGTAGTCAATATCAACTTAAACTGTGACAATATTAAGAACATCTTTAATAATAAAACATTGTTGATGCATATTACCTAATGGCTAAAATTTAGAGTAGCACAAACAGCAGAGGTCGTAACAATTGTTTGTTAGCGAGCCAAATAGTCGAGTAATTTAATGTATCAATCATCATTAAACCAGTTGTTTGTAATTTGGTAAATTTTAATTATTTGTGTGGTCATTTACAGCGGTGACATTGTTTGCATCCTTTATTTTTAGTTTTATAATGAATGGAATTATTTATTATTATTTTAAGGGCTATTTATAATTGATGGGATAAAACAGAGGTGTACCATAGTTCACCAAAATTTTGTTTTAAGTCCTATGTATGGCTGCGAACCTAGTGCCATTCATCGGGCAGAAGTTCATGCCCCTTGCTGAGAAATTCTCGACACATCCCATACTCCCCATTATTTTAAAGCTGCAGCAGACAACTTTAAGTAAAGAATACTTATAACTCACTGCCAGAGTAGTAAGATAATATTACCAGCTAAAATATAAACAAATCGTTATTCCACAAACCGATTGCCCTCCAGATTTCAGTGTGACGAATCTCATTGACTCTCATTAAATACTCGACTAAAGGGTGATAATCGAGAATTAAATCGATGGCTGTGTATCGTTTATGAAAATAAAATAATCGTCGCTCATTAGTCGATTTTCGGGTTATGCGGGTGTTTATTGTGACACGCTTTTTATATCAATGGCTTTTAACTTTCATTCCGCCGTTGATTGTATTTAATTTGTGCTGTGTTTTCTTTTTGGTTTATTTTATTTAGTGATTGGAGCTGTTTTTATCATTTGGAAGTTTATAGTGATTGTAATTGGCCGTTAAATGATGATTTTATTGGACGTTACTAATTGTACTGTACGCTCGTTTAAGTTAAAGACTGTACGAGATACTCGAGAATTTTAAGCATTTGATATTTACTTTACCAGTATTAAATCTGCTATAAACCTGCGGATAAACGAAACTCAAAAAGAAATAAACTGCATAATCAGTTTAAACCCAACAAAAGTTTACAACAAATACATAATATCTTTTAATCTTTACAGACCATAAACGTATAAAAGGCCACAAAATGAAAGAGCAAACAGCCGTCTTTAGAAATCTATAATCTTTTGATGTAAGGAGGCGTAACTGCAAACTGTAGGTGGCTGAGCAGATGTTTGTTCAGCGGCCAAGGATCGACGAAGTATCTCCGGGTATAACCGAAGAATTACCGAATATCGACGAAGAATGTCCGACAATAGCCGAAGCCGAAGTTAAAGTACTACTTTATAGGAAAATGTAACGAGAACTTTGGATTTCGTCAAGACGGCCCGAGTCCCGACGAACCTATAAAGATGGGTGGGTCAGACTGAATGCGGAAGGCAGAGGTCAGGATCTTGTGGCACAGGTTGTGAGTGGCCTTTGTCCACTGTCCAGCAGTATTTTGTAAAATGCTCAGTTCAATTATTGGTTGATTGCTGTTTGATTTGGGACATGACCAGGAAATATCCCTCCTTTTAAATATTGCTAAGAGACCTTTTACATTTAAAGAAAAAAAAATAGCACAAAATTTTCTTACAGTTGAATTATAGTGGCCAGCAAAGACGAATTAAAAAATAAAACCCATTTAAGACATCCAATCCCATATTTTAGGGCACGCTCCAAGCGATATAATCTCGAACGGTTTTACAATAATAAAATAATCTTGTAAGTAGATCGGAAATAGCGAAGCAAATTTAGCTACCACAATAGGGCCGTGGTGTTTGTCACCAAGATTGGGATCTTGAGAATAACACCCTTCTTATCTGGTATCTACGAGATGTTTATTTACGTTTATAATGTGCTGTAAATATATTTATGTTATTTTGTTTAGTATTTTTTGTTATTACAATTGGAAATGTTGAGAAAATTTTCGTAGCTCGGAAAATTGTGCTTTTTTTGTTTTTTTTTTTGGTAACAATCGGCGTAAAGGTCTTTTAAGAAATTCTTCAGCTTGTTAAGGTTTTAGGTTCAGTCATTCGTTATGAAAATTTCTAAAATCTGTGGAAAATTCTATAATTGGCTAGCACTGGATTTTACAAAAAGAAGTTAGTTGAAAATTTTAAGTTTTACGCAATTGAATTCCCAGCAAGACTATTAGACGTAGAAAAAACGTTGCACTGTAATCTCAATGGGAACTAGGCACAGAAAACCAATAGCTATTAATGAACAGTAGCCATAGTAGTAACGGAACAACAAAAACCGTAAGCAATCCGAAAACGCCATTACTGCTAAGTAATATTCATTTGTTACAGCAGACATTTAGCACATAGCCGTCGGCAAAATGATTCAATGAATAAAAGAAAAAAATACCTCCAACTTTTATGACAGTTAATAACATTGAAAAGTATTAAATTCAAAAGATTCCTAACAATAGATCAATAGACACAAATTGGACGTCCATAGGTACCATAGACACGTGTCCGAAAGAAGAAAAAAGGAGACGGCCAGCCTTATCGAACAACTTTGTATTTACCGTTATGAAAATTGAATATCAAAGTTTGTCATTCTTATAACGAAGGAGGAAGGAGGTTTGTTACTTGGCAAATGTTTCGAAAAGGGCATTGTAAAGTTGGTGATGTCAAACAGCATCAAATGGCGCGAAAAGTGAAAAAATGTGACATTTTAGCATTGTGAAATAAAATTTTAAATAAACACCTTTTGAGTGGGCGTTAGCGGAGTATTTGTAAATAGGTTTTTGTTGATATTACAATGGTATTTTTAACAACGGTTCCCTGCGGGGGTGTTGTCTGACAATCTCGTAATGTTGCCACGTGCTTTTAATATTGGCATTTTTATTGTTGCCTTGACAAAAATAATAATTTGTAGTTGCAGTTTACCAGGATTTTGTGCCTATGTGAGCACAAAATCCTGGTAAACATTTCTTTTTCCTTTGATTCACTTGAGATTAATTTAACTGAAGTCTTAATTTTAACTGAGTTTTTGAAACCAACGTAAACAGACTAAGCTTTTCCGACCAAATGCAAAGAAGATTACTCAATCAAACTACTAATCGCTCTGATGATAAATTATAGTAAAAAAAACTATACTTAATTCGAACACTTTTTCTCCTATTTCACACAATGTTAATAAAGCAAGATCAAATTACAATAAAAAAGTCGTCAAATCAAACTTGATAGGTATTAAGCAGACAAAAACCGTTTAATCTTGGAAGCTGGAACCGTCTACGGAAAATTGATATGTAGGCATTCCATAAATAAAACTAATAAGGCATTTATTGTCCATGGTCAGCGATCGCTTACCATTTTAGGCGCGAGATTGCATAATAATTTACCGGGCTACGTCATAAACGAGAATACACCTCATACTGTAAATTAAATCTGCAAATTAGATTTACCTATTACGGATTAAGAATAACTTAAGGCAAATCGCATATAACTTCTAAGGCACGTAACATAATACCATAAAGGTGCGTGCACATAACATTGGCGCGATATCGCACGATCGCGCGGCATAAACAACGCGGCGGGTGGCGCTACCGACGCGTCGAGCTACCAACACTTTACGATGTCACAAAAATACTCGCTACCGTACCGACCTTTACGGTACCTACACAATATTACCAAGTACAAAATCCGATGAAGAAATTACAAAAATTGTTCGAGAATATTTTTCGGCTATTATGTGAATTCTTTAAACATCATGATATTGTAACGGCATCTTAAATAACATACCTACATAATTTTAAGATGTATATGCAGAGAATGCGTCGCAGTTGTCGTGGAACTGTCTTTTTAATAGAGTCATGTTGTAACGGTATTTGATAATTTTGAGGAAAATGTAGTTCTAGTCTTTAAAGTTTAGTGCGTAACGACATACAGTACAAAGTAAGAAGTCTAAGAACTTAACTGTGCTTACTTTATTGTTATGTCCGTTATAAGTTTCTAGTTAACACTAAAGGAGCTGGTTGCTGGTATAAGTTTACAGTCTTGTGTTATATAACACTCTCAAATAATTGCAACTGAGAATTTATTTCTAAACATACTCCTTACACGTCAAATTCCACCCCTATTTGATATGAAAACTCTCAAGATTTCGCTCAAACCTATACCTACCTACTCTTCTAACAGGGTGAGAGGTGACCTGTCAGGTCACACGTGGCATCACATTACAAAGCGCATCCTCCACAACAGTCATTTGACTGACAAAAGAACAATACTGTTCGCAAGTGGGTCAGGGAGTCGTTCACAACACTAGGCCGGTGTCACGTCACTGATAGCGAGGTCCCGAGTTCGTCCCGGACAAAGGCACGGTGGCATATCGCAAGACGGAATGCGGTCAGTGTGTATGTAGCCTTAGTTCGACGCGTTTTCTTTAGGAAAATGGAGTTAGCTAATCGATGAGTACCTTTACGGTTGCAAAAAGTTTAGTACTGTGGAGAAAATAAAAGCCGTACTTGGCCAATAGATTTCAATGTATCAAAGTGGAGATAGTTTCCATTGGAAAAATACAGAGGTGTCTTAGGGATACCCGGTTGAACGGAGTTGGCAAAAATGATTAATAAATGAAAAGCAGCGTTTAAACTATAAAACATTCTCAAAATTGACGGCAAGCTGAATCGAATGATAGAAGTTTCTGCAAAATGATGTTGGTTTTTGGTGTCGTTTTTCATTGTTACACATTTTTCGGTCTAGCCACTCAGCGCGCAAATAAATCAGAACGAAGTAACTCTGTCCCAAAAAATACAAATTATTCCCATTCGGAAAAACCATGAACACACACGATAAATCTAGAGATCCCTTATTTGTCTATGGATCCAAAGATTAGATGCTATCTCCAAGAAAACATTCTTACACATGCATAGGTACATACGATACGAACTGTCAAATACATTAGTTAACCTTTCAGCTCTGCCGCAGTCGGGTAAAAATCCAATAAGTTAATAATGGTATTTATTGATTGGGAACTAATTAATCGAGCCATTTTATTTAAATAATTAATTAAGTTGTTTATAAACAGAAAAGGTTAATCAGTAGTTTTCGTTGATTGGATCTGATTGATTCGATTTTTATGATGATTAGAATATTGGAAAGATTTTGAGATTATTCGATGTATCACAGAAGTTATAGTCAATTATAGAAACGGTTGTCAAATATTTATAGACTATGATGACAAATTATGTTTTTACATTTGTCATTATTTCTTCTAAAAATATTTTTTGTTGAATTGCAACGGATTCCGGTATATCAGGCAAGTCAAACTCTTACATATTTGAGTATGTTAATTATTCATAAGTTTTGTAATAAACCAATCAAATAATAAAAATAATTTCACATCACAGTATCGATTATTTTGCGACAGCGTTTTTCTATAGAAAGTTTATTACATCACTAGTGATAATCATGGTATTTAGAATAACCCACTTCCAGTTTTACGATACGTAATATAAAACCTTTTTTCTTTTATACCCCGTCAAAAGGAAGTTGTAAACACCTCATATACATTCAAATAGCGCCAATCAATTTGAAAACGAACATTAAATCACATATTTCTCTTTAATTCCGCTTTTCATTATATTAAAACATATAACTTTTATCTTTAATGATACGGAACGAATAGAAATAGCATATAATCAAACAACACTACGTTGAGACTATAAACCGGGCTATCGTTTTCGCATAAACTATCAACGAGCGGTGAGCGGTGACACAAACCCTACGTCTTGTACTGTAGGACCAATAAACGGAACACGGATTAAGTTTCGCTACAAATTCCATTGCTAGCACTACATCGATTGCAATAACGTAAATTTTGTAACAAGGAAAAAATGCAGCAATGTACGAGAAATCCGAAATAAATATCATAACATTATTTCATAGTCGGACGCCAACTAACGCAAGTTCCGTACGCTGTGAGTTTGTAGCAGCGTGCAGCGTCCCATCGCATCGTTGTGATAACATTAATGACGTCGTAAACCTGCCCCGCATCGCCAGAGCGAGATAGAAACAACGCCGATACGCGAGAACGCGGAAGAATTAGCCTTCACTAACGATGGAGTAAATCACCTGTTAGGCTGGATCCTAGCTTTAGTAGTGAGATTAAATTTAAAGTAAGCTTAAATCACACGAAGTATAGAAAACTTGTTTATGTCGTTGATTCGTGCGTGGCTCACCGGCCATTTGATGTTCGATATGAATTATCACAGCGGTGATTAATACTGAAAATATTTACGCACCCACCTGAATACATTAAAGCCTTTATGATTCACAATTTCGATGCTAAAATGTGGCCATTTACGCCGAAAAAGGGTGTTTTTAAAATACATAAGTTAATTATTCCCCCGTGCTCGTCTGTCCATCTGGGCGTGTTTAATTTGAATAACAAAGAGGTCTGACCGCGCGCTCGTGGCGGAAAAACGAGAGATTGACACACACTCGTGTTCGGGGGCGAGCCACCGATTATGATATGTGGCGCGAATCAGAATAAAAGCATTAAAAGCCAGAATTTATCAGCTCGTAATGAATAGCTGTTTGGAAACACTCGTTTACTGACAAGCAGCAGTGGATTAAATGTCTGAAAAATGTACGTATTTTGAGTCGAACCATAAACTTACATTAGATTAGAAACCTTAGATATAATTGCTGAACAATTAGAAGTCAATACCAAATTATGATCGCTATTTGATTTCTGATTAACCTTTTGCGGTTACGCCACCTTCGTAATCAAAATCTAATAACGTGCGAATTTACAAGCGTGCGAAGTTAAAGAACAAGTATCATCCCTAATCACCATAATAATATTATTCAGAACGTACTATTTCCAAAAAACGATTTCCGGAGGAAAAATCAACATAGATATTGTTCCTTGTATTAAAACATAAATCTTACCCCATCATAAGTATCCATAAGTTTCCATTAAACCCCCATAAAATACGCACATATTACTTGCCGCGAGCAATTTTTTGATGAATGAACACATCAGTACGGGAAGCATTGACTGATGGGAGCGCAACAAAGGGCCGATCTTTGCACTTTGACATTCGCGGTTTAATCACGTACTACAACGCTTTGTAGTGGCGATCGACGAAGATCAGTGCGTACTTGACACCGACGATACCTCTTGACAAAGTCACTTCGAGCGGATCGAAAGTGCTCAGCTTAACGTATTGTTTAAAACGTGTTACACGTGCTTCGATTCGATCTTTATCGATACTTTTGAACCGTCTATTATGGCACTAAGCTTTTAATTTACCAACAAAAATGGTCTGGCTATTGTTTTCTTGATCGGAGATTATCTTGGTTCAATAACGACATAATTGTTGCTCAATTTAAAGATTAAACGCGCTTATTGCTCATTGGGCATTATCTTTTATGTTTTTTTAATGGAATTAACAAGTGGATTGTCTTTTTATGATGTAACTTGAACTGATTACGTGCGTGAATGGTGGTGTAAAATAGATTTCGTTCGGTCTAAATACGAATTCGATTATTGATAACATTAATAAGTAAGTGACGTTTTGAATTTGGAATGAAGGTTATAAAATAATGAACACTTCTAAATGATCTGCCAGAGCTTTGGTGATGCATTTTCAGTAACCAACCCTTTCAAAATGTTTATACCGCGAAAAGCAAAACTAGTGATATTTGAATAGTGTGTACAGTAGCGTACAGTTTCATTTGTGACACTGCCAACACGTAGCGTTTAGCTGGACACGACTGTACTACACGGAACGGGAGGACGGCTACTGTCCGAGTTGGAAACTAATGCACGATTAGGGTTGCCACTCCAAAAAAATCCACGGTACTAAAGTCTTCTTTTCCATATACTAACTTTTTATGGATTTTTTTATTGCAGAGCCGAACTTTACTTTGTTAACGTCAAATTATCCATAAAATGGTTAACAATTCAGCGGAGAATCTTGAGCAAAGTTAGTAGCATGATTATAATCTGTAGGTAGGTACTGCTAACTCCGCTCCTAAGTTGACCCACTGACCGAGAGTTTTATAAAAAACAGTCTAATTACGTTACTTTTTATAAATTTAGAATTTGCGTGTTATTTGTGCAAAAAACAAAAACACGTTTTCTTTTTTAAAAACTTTTCAAAATGACCGAATCAAAGTCAAAACCAACTTTCAAAAATTAACCCCGTATCTTGCTCAAAATAAAATAAACAAAATCCTATCAACCCTAACCGCTGACGGGGTGAAATAAAGCTCTCCTGCCCGTCGAGCGAATGGAGTGAAAAAATTCCAGTTCAAAAAGCCACGGACAGACCGACAAAAAGTCGTATTGTCCTACTACACGATGCATGTAGTGCACGATTTTTTCGCCAGACTATTCAGGTGGTTTTGTTCGCTTTTTCGACCGTCTGTCTAGCTTAGACAAGATGTTTATATTGTATTGTTTGAGTCGCAGCGTTAATTTGGAGTTATGGGAACGTGGTTTAATCAGAGAATTAAAAAAACTGTTTTATAAATCACTTAAAGCAAAGCACATAGATTAGCAATATGGCACGCTAGCTGTTTTTTTTTCTTTTTTATTAAAAAGAACACTATCCAGAAAAAAACATGTTCGACAACAAAGAACCCACTACCAGCTGTAAAACGATACAGCACTGATAACCGATAATTTAAAACGGGGGTCCAACAATAAGATTTGGCCTCAGGCACCCTCAAAAATCGAATTCTATACAACGAAACACGACACTGGCCACAACCCTCATTAGAGTTGCCACTTAATTAAATAAAAAATAACAAAAAAAAACCAACCGTATCACAGTTCGAATTTTGAAAATTAATAAAAACGTCAAGCGTGAAGCAATGGCATAAGTAGACCAATGCGGGCTCGTAGATTAAGAGGCGGTAATAGAATCCCAGTACCGTGAAAAAAGAGAAAAATGTCGTGTCTGACGTCACACCCTCGCCCCGTGGCGGTGGCATGGGGTGTCAGTGCGATTCAGCACTTTCGCAGAATAAGCTTAAACGTTGAAAACCCAATTTGACGGCTCGATTAGCACAGTCGGGTTTTTATTCACGTCACATGATTGATTTCTGTGATACACAAATCGATGTAAACGACAGTGACTAGTATGTTGTTTCGGAGTGTAAAAATAAAAGTTTCTGAGACTGATTTAAAAGACATCCTGCAATCCTGTTTAGTCTATGCATAACACTTTGTAGGCTCTCTTATCAATCTATAAAAATACCAATGCTATAAAATAGAAAAAAAAACGAAACAACGAAACGTCAAACCAATACGTCACTCAAGTAGGTACAATAATAAACTCAACCCTTCCGATGCGCGCGTGAAAAACCACACTAATTTCAAAATTAATTTCGCCAAACAATCCCGTCTTCCGCGTCGGACAGGGTCGCATTTCACGCGGGAACACGGACCGGGCCGTGTTCGACCCGCCGCCGTACGGCGAGCATTCTGTGTAAGTCGTGCACAGGACGACCATTGTGCTCAATTCGGGTCCCAGTTAATTGTTTTTAATTCGCCAGTACTGTATTGTAACTCTTTTAATTACGCCCACGTTGCAGCGCTAATGGCGGCTTCGTGAGCGCTTGCGCCGATCACGAAAGTCCTTTTGTTTAATTGTACAGTTCCACCCAGATCGGTTTCGGATAAGCCCCTGTGTGGGCAAACGCATTAGTTTTTAGTACTAATTATGGGTTTTATAAGGTGATTTACCGTCATGTGAGATCATGTTTCGTTTTCATCAATAAAATCAGAAATGATTTTTTTATTTGTTTACTCATCGTGATTTTGTAGATTATGTTTTATTTTCGGAGTTAATGAACTGAGGGGTCATATTTTATAGTCTTATAATATTTCTCATTTCCTTATAAGAAATAGTCAATATTAATAATAACAAAATAATGAGCTGACTACCGAAACTTTTATGTCAAATAAAAATATGCATAATTATCATAAATTAGCCTCAAGTCCCTACCAAAGCAGACCTAAAGAAGCAAAATATGGGGGACATAAAGCCAAATCACGGTCTAGAAAACAATTCTGACGTCCCAAATACGGGAGAATATTTCCAATTTCTGCTAAGCAGGCTCCCTTCGATTGTACTTTGGCTAAGGAGAGCAGGCACAGCAGTGTATTGGCCTCATTTGGTTAATTCGCCGTGTGTAGGTCCACAATTAAACAGCACAAAAGAAGAAGTTTGTTCACAACGGAAATCACGACTCGATATTACACTGATGATACTTTTTAATGAGCTTTTTACGGAATTTTGTTTGAATTTTTGGTGTAAATGGGTGTTAAGCAACAAAATCTTTGGGTTGGAAATGATGAAACTGTATTTACACTATGAATTTATGGGTGTTGGATAGACAAAGTGTGTGTATTTAAACACCCAGTCTTCTCTTTACATTATGAAAAACTTTTTTATTTTGATTTTATTGAAAACTGTAATATCCTTAGTATCTTATAACAACTTTTCTAAGAAAAACTGACTGGAAATCCCCAATAAATTACCATCTCCTATACCGAAACGTACTCCATAAAACATCTCTGTTAACCCTAAAACAGCCGTAAACCTTATTCCTCAATAGGATAACCCGAATGCCTAAAGTGTGACAAGCCACAAAACTTGTAACCCTAACACGCGGGGTGCGACCCTCGGTCTAAACGACCCGCGGTCTCCGCAATCTCGTATCAACCGCGACTTTTGCCTCTAAAATCCGGTGGGTTGACACATGGGTGTTACAAGTGGGATAAATCTGATGATTGTTTGAATAAAAGATTATTTTGTGTAAAAACAAATTTTTTTTTGTTTAAAGAAAAACGAAGACTGATTTATATATACAAACTACGTTGAAACTAAAGTAAAGAGTGCCTTTAGATCTCAACGTCTATGAGGCGCCTATTTTTTTTTATCAAAATGTGGTTCTCCATTAATCATCTTTTTAAATTCTACAATCGACTTTGGTCGTAACTATTAAAAAACTCGTGAATATGTTTACAAAAAAATTCGCTCAGAATAAAAGTCAAATATTCGTGAGTAATCTCGTCAGATTTATCCACGACCTACACATGCACGTATGCAGTTTTTTATCCGCCACCCCTCGGGGTGTCGGGGTGAGGATAATCATATCTGCACACACGTCACTTGAGTCGCGACACGTCGAGTTGACACCCCTACAACCCTGACCACTAATCATTGATCAAAAAACTTTGACAAAAGCATTTCAGATAACCATTATTAAGTGTAAAATTGAATATTGCGAGCTGTAGTATTACCGACCAAATTCAGTAGGGGAACTGTAACTTATAACCACAACACAAAACCACGCAACCAGTGATCAAGTAACCCTACGCTGCAGGGCACGCGTCAAAACGACCGCGCGAAAAAATAAAAATTACAGCTTCCCATTTACTGTTGATTACACTCGAGACAAAAAACCATGCGATTATTTTCACAAGGTATTAATCTCACGCGTCAAACGCGCGATTAACTTATAAATCCACCATAATTGCGGGTACCGACAGATGTCGCTGCCGGCGCCGCCACTGGAATTGCGCGGGCGCAAGCTTTATTATGTTTTTGTTCGGACAAAGAGTACCGCCTACGTTCACCACTACTGTTTATTATTGTGACACATTTTAACTTCGATATTATTAACCTGTAATAAAAATACTTTTTCTAACAGAGAGATAAAATAATCGACAGTATAATTAAACTTGGAACTTTTATGTGCTTAGATTAAAAACAAGGCTTTTTATCTATCAGTGATGGCAATGTTATCTCGATAAGACACCATCATTTGTGCACATTAAAATAAGGAATCTTGGAAACTTTAATATATGTTTTATAATGATTACCGAGATACCGTGTTGGAAATTATCGTTACCTTACCGTAACTTTCTAAAATTAACTACTTTTAGTTTACCTACTTTAGAGGCGCCACCTTCGCAGTTTATGAGAGAGAGAGAATTTGCAGGTGTAAATTAGGAGAAGTACTGCTTTCGCAGTTTTTGAGATTTACAACTTCAGTAACAGGTTACAGGTCATTTGAATAGTCAATTAAACATCAATTCTCATAAACAGTAGTAAGTTAGTATAAACTAACGAACGCGCGCCATTACAGTGTCCAATTCAAACAGTTATTCAACGTTTAATCCCTCTCAATTATCCACAATTTTGAACAAAAATCCGTTTTTTAACCAATACAGGCTAGGTGTGGACAAATTTAATTAATTCGTCCTTGTAGCGCACGACCGCAGACCGCTGCATATTCATGGCGGTCGCAGCTCGTTAGGTCGTGGACGGTCAGTATTAACAATCTGTCGCCGAAGGGTCCAGGAGACCCCCGGATTTATTTGTTGCTACAGTTTTACACCGGAGCTGTAATGTATACCTATGTTGGGAAGGAATTTGCATCTGGGTTGAAAGTTCATCCGATGACGGAGTAACGATTTATGGGAAGGAAGAAGTGTGTTTTGTTTAGCGAATGAAAGAACGATGTGACATTATTTCAGCTTCGAACCAAATTGCAAAATAACTACTATAAATAATTTTCCAATCTGCATTTTGCACTCGAAACCAAACCAAAACTTTCAAAGTTGACTAACTTTTAGCTGAGACCTTAAACCTAACCTCTGCTACTATCACTCTACTATATATTACTAAACCAATAAACGAACATCATCAACCCTAAAACACCTATCCATCTAATTCCACATATCAATCAACTATTCATACATCCACAGAGGTGACAGTCTCCGAGTGGCAGGCAGTGACAGGCCGATGCTCCCTTCCCTGCCTCTAATGAGCAAACAAGCTCAAACGTGGACATGGCACATGCATCGTATGGTCTACCGCACTCTTGCTGTTTGCTTTGCCGGAATCCGCTTTGATTTTGCTAAAATTGCCTAGTTTGTTTTTCATTTTATAGTGGTTAAGTTTTGTATATTGATTTCGTTTTTTTTTTGTAGTATTAAGTTAGTTTGTGTACTAATTTATCTGGCACACGACTAATTTTGGATTTCAATTCATCTTCAACATGTTTTGTGTGCCTTTTGACAGCGTAAGATTTTGGGTAAGGTATTTGATTTATCTTTGCGTCATAAATTTCGCTTGAAATAATACTCCAGCAAAATATTTTCTTATCTACGAGTACAAACTCAAGGGCCAATTAAATTCACTTCCCTACAGACAGAAACACCGTCAAAACACTTCAAAACATCTAATCTAACACTAAAACTTCCGTGCTTGAGAACGAACGAGATTAACGGGAACGAACGAAATAACATAATCTTGTTAGGCACCGTCACCTTCTACCGGCGCGGTGCGAATAATTAGCAGTCCCCTTACAAAGTAAGAGCGTTGAGCGAGATAACTGAATCTAGGCTTAACAAGTTTCACGAATTACACGATAACCTCCTAGGAAGATAGGGCCTGCTTTGATAAAAACCATTAAGTACAAGGATTGCTGATACGTTGGTGCGATATCTTTGAGTTAACACCTTGTACCCAGAGTTTAGTGGTAAGACTAACTAGTAAATAATCTATGAGTCAACTTATGGGCGGAGATAGGAGTGTGGTGAAGTGCTTGTTTAGAGATTTTTGTTGTTTAGGAGCTAATAATGTGCGTTGTACAAGATCAAACTAAAATTTGAATACCTTTTGGACTTCGCCGCAGTCGGGTAAAAATCGAGTCTATGGAGTTTTGAGGACAAATTGTTAATTAAAAGCATATTTTTTCTTCTTTAAAATTCTTTTTATCCCAAACAATCTTAAAAAAATATATACACTTCATAGATATATGAACCAAAATAATTAGAAGGCAGTCATCCCCCGACATTTGGACAAACAGTGCCCCGCGGGGAACGGCGTCTTTTTATCGGCGGGGGACCGCAAATTTTCTATTTGCATATCTGTGCACTCATAAATCTCTGTTTCACTTATTAGCCGCGTCTCCCTGCCCGGGGTCTAGCGGACCCACCGCCGCAAAATAGGGTTAGTTTGATGTGTTAGTATTTTTAGTAGGTACGAATTTTTTAAATAAAATTAAATGAAACATGATTTTTAAGATGAGTTGACGTAAAATGATGTAATTAGTTAGAATAAAAATAAAAATGTGCAACTAAAAGAAATGTAAAAGATTCAAGCATAAAATAAGGTAACTACATTAATTTCAACAAAAAATGCAATCTGCAAAACATTTGTCTAGTAAAAAAATCGGTTTATTTACCAAAACATTGTTCTACAACAAAAAATGCTATTAAAAAATCTTTTAGAAAACCAAGAAGACAGTAAGTCACTAAGAACCATAATTACATAACAGTATTGCAGATTGCACTTAAAACCAATTTAACAGTGACATAATCATTAAAAATAGGCCCAGTGTTCATTAAAGCGAATCATATCTTTACTCTCTAAGCTATGACATAAGCGACTAAGGATTAAATACAATTATTTTCTTGAAATCCAAATCTTAGTATGTAAGACGACAAATCAAGCTATACAAATCCAGTTTATGCGGATCTTCCATTGTTAGGGAAATCTATATAAAGTGAGGCCATGTTACACTGGATATGAATAGTTTGATGTGTTAGTACTCTAATCGCTGTTAGTATAATGGCTTATCAAATAGAACAAGTCAATAAAAATACAGTACACATTATCATGACTCTCAAAATGGTGAAGGAAAACATCGTGTCCTGGAACCAAAAATTCAAAGACATTGTGACATGTGACACTACCGACCCGCACTGGGACCACGTGGTGGACAGCCCATTCTTTCTCATTGAGGTGGGCCTGTGTCCCAGCTGTGGGCAGCATTATGACGTGGCTTACGTTAACGTTGCCTGATTATGATTATACTAACAATGATTCGCTTCAACCAACCCTGTTTTACTGAGTTAGTGCTTTTCACTTACCGTCTTATTCCTGGTCGTTTGTACCCCTTCTTCTCCATTGATGCAATGTTAGTGACAGATTGGTTGCTACAGTGGTCTGGCTACTACAGTGTACTGGTTACTTTAGGTGAATATAATGCTCAACAGAAAGAAAATGTGGTTAGTATAGTGTTGTCATGAAATTATAACAGTTCACCACCACCAAGAGTAACCGTTACCACATTTATGAAATAGGACATGCAGAGTGAATAAAGGATCGATCAAAGTGGTACGGACTAATTGCGGACACGACTGCGGACATGAACACCTCCACAAACATCTTATGGCTTCTTTTTTTCAGGTGTATGGGTGGAAGTTTGCTCCACTTTCATGCAAAAACTATGGAACGGTTTATATCCTGGATCATAGTACCGTTTTTTTTTATGGTAGACTATACCTCTCTATCCTTTTACCGGTAGTACGATCCCGTGCAACAATTACTGAACTCCTCGTGAATGAAGCCGCGGGCATTAGATAGCATTTACTAAAGTATCTGTGTCTAATGTCAGTATCCGCAGACGGTTTACAGTCCATACCAGTTTGAATGATTCTTAACAGACGAAAAAAGATATGGAAAACGCATGCAAAAGCAAAACAAACGAACACAAATAAAAACGAAAAGTAGGTACAGCCATGTGTAAAATGAGGATAGAAAATCAGTCTACGATTTTCTTCTACACCTTTTTACACGCAGCTGTGATTAATTTCTAACTGAATACGTCCTGTGAAATAAAAAAAACTTGTTCAAAACCCAACACCGATGTTTACGTAATATAAAAGTACCAATTACAATTTGCACCACACCGAGCGAAGCCCCAAACAAGTGAAAAACGCTTTTAAACTGTTTCAACTACGACAACTTTGAACAGTATTAACAAAAAGCTTTTCAATAGTTTCTGTCAGTCTCATACATTTTTGGCTTTCTACTCATCCTTACCGCTGATATAATGTAAATTACTAGGCCTAGAGAATAGCATTCTTACAGTACAAACAACTTATCTATGCAAGTGGCAAAACTCAGAACTAAAATAAATACACCAAGTTTGACATATTGGGGGCATATTTTCTTGACAAGCAGCGCCACTACAAACTGCATACTTAAAGTGGTGCCGTTATTTCATCAGGTGCTTAGTTGTTCCAATAACCTAATATTTCAAAACATACTGTGTACAATCAATTACTATCTTTTTAAGTAACATCGCTTATCATGGCGATCTTACGTCAACCGTAAAATGCGACCGTGAAATTTATCGTGACTGATAATAAATCTGTAACGCGTAATTTTTCACGTTACGTTTCTGAAACGCGATTGGTCATGAACGCTACATTTCCAGTTTCCTCTAATAGACACGCATTTTGCGTTCTAGATTAGGTAAGGAAGATACAATGACCATAACAACTAATAGCAACCTTATTTTGCTGGACAAGAGGTAATTTGTGGTTTTGATCGACTTGTCACTGGCGACAAACCTAAATGTAATCTTAGGCGTGGAAAATTAAATTAGAAGTAAAATAGAAAGGATTGTAGAGGTTATTTTTTATTTCAAAATAGACAATGATTTTCAGTTAGTGATTTTAATGGACCATAAATTAACTACAGCGCATAACGCACAGGAAATAACAAATTAAAATAATACACTTATTTTTAGATAAAAAGAAAAAACGAGTTTTCTGTAGTTTTTAGTTTGGTAAAAAAACTTTTTTCTTACTAATTTATTCAAAATGCTTGAATAAATATTCTATATTAATCGATATGAATTAATAATTAGAAATTATATTGACAATAAATTGAGTAAATATTCCTATATTTACTCAAAAGGAGACTTAATAAAATCGTTTCCATGTTAATACCACTAATCGAAAAATAAAACAGCAGTATTTTTCATTCTATGTTTATTTTGACAGTAATTAAGTTACTTTTAAATATTTTATTTGGAAATTTCTAAAAAATATCGATCTAAAGCTTTTTAATCGTAACAAACGTCAGAAATTATCAGAAAATCTTAGAATATAAATTATAGAAAGTTAATTCTTTTGCTTATTTGTAGTACAAATATGTAACATTAAACATATAGATATGTTAATTAATTGAATCGATACAATCGTTGTCGGGTATCGTATTTCACAAGGAGACGCCCCTGGCGCCGCCTACGTCGTGTCTGTAATGTTTATCTTTGGACGAAATCTGTTAATGTTAACGTTGCGACTTTTATCGTAGCAGCGAACGGGTTGAATCGACGGACTTTGATTTTGAATACGTTTTATTCAAGTTTGCAATGGTTTTATACGTTTCTTGAGGGAATTACATACATAACATCACGCTTGTAATCCCCGAAGGAATAGAAAGAGGTATGCGTATTAGTACCCATGTAATAGGAGGTGAGCCCATTGCAATCAACCACCACAAATCAAGACTCCGTAGATGCTACTGAGAAGTTCCTGATGCAGAAACCCAATAACACTTTGTTTGACCTGTGAATCGAACCCCAGACCTCATGCCCAGCAGTTGAGCTTGTGACGACTAGACAAACGATAGTCAATTAGGGAACTATGAGTGTAGTATCAACTGCTGCCTTTGCAGTCATCCCAGAGTTAATACCTACTTGCAACGACCTACTCATTGTAAATCCTACTATCCTTCTTAGTTCGAATATCCGCGAAAATAAAACTCCTGAAAAAGTAACATACACCCTCTTACTGAACGAAAAAAGACAATTCAATTCCAACTTTTTTATTTTATCAACTGTGACGGTCCCCAGACCTTCATACTAATAATATTTCTCAAGCAATTGGTACCAGGCGTCCAGAGACCACAAGAAAGTGCGCGGTCAAGCTTAAGAACACCATTTCACTAAGACCTTTCTCACTGTTCCGGATATTCCTTGCTCATCCATTGAAAATCGGACTAGGGGGGTCAACCAGTTTTGGGCATAGGTTATGCGGCCGATTTATGTTTGCGTGCGAATTTTACTGACATGGCTTTTATTCCATTGTGTTTAGAGTTATTTGAAGTGTATTTTGTGTTGGTGAGTGATGTATATCAATTTCAGCGATAGGCATAGCGACAAGTGAGGGCGAACGTGACGCGAATGTCCATTGGTGGACCTTTTTATTGACTGACCATATGATATTTGAAAGTTTGATACCCATATCCCGGGTATTACTTACTTGTTTTTTTGAGGGGGAATTTCGTATGATGCAGTCGAAATAACTGTTAATGTAAACTACTGTAAATTAAAGACGCACATGTTAATTTTGACTATACACGCCAACGTACGTCGTTACATACATTTATGACGTTTGCAACAAACAGAATAAGTTAATTCTACGACATGCATGAATTAAGCCAAAACAAATGAATCGCTAAAATTAATTCCATGTTTAAATGTGACAGCTGCTAATGATCTGTATAAACACCGCTCCATTTTCAGACAAACCAAAAAAGAAGAAATAAAATTTAAAAGCCCTGTTACACGAGTCAAAACGCACATCAACGCGAATTTATTGGATTAATTGAGCAATAAAAAATCTGTGGCCAAGGAAAAAGTGAAGAAAAAACCAAAGGGGGAGGGAAACACTTCATTTCACGCGTTTTATACGAAGAGGGCCTATGCTGTGAGTAAGGTGGCCTATAAATCTTCTGCCGGAAACATTTTTTTGTTCGACGAAAATAGTTTCCTCTTGTTTTTCGGAATATAGGTAGTTTGGGGGAGTCGCGGAATGTGAGGGGACATTATATTTTCACTTAGTTATTAATGTTTTTCGGTATTGCAGTTTTAAAAATGTTCTTTTGATGATATATAGGCGATCTGCCAACGCCATTAATCATTTTTGTTTCATAAAAATCTGCAGTTCTTTTCGTGTGTGACATTTTAAATGTATTTTTTATGTTGGCTACATTAACAACACTGTACTGCAAATAGCCAAAAAAAAAACAATATGGCAATTTCTGTTGTTGTCCAACGCTGTGTCCATTGTCGGCGAGTTTTCTTACCAGTAAATAAAAACTCCTAAATCTCGCATTTACCATAAAGGATAGAGACAAATGGCCGACCGGGGCCGTTAGTTCTTTATTCATTCCGGGGGTTGGTGAGTATAAATCAATGGTCGTGCGTCAATGGCAATGGCGCTAGTGGACTTAGTCCCGAGATCGCGAATGCTGGAGGTTTTATGGAGGCTGTATGTGGCATGGTCTAGTCTCTTTGTCTTTGTATAATGAAAATGTAAAGTTATTGAATTGAGGCTAGCGTGAGTGACATAGATTTGCAAGACTGTTTTCATTATGGCAATGTGTGTTTTGGGTTGCTAAAGATAAGTAATTTATTTAAACTGGTACACACGGCTACACATCAAGCTATACATTTCCAGTTTACGCTGATCCCGCACTGAACGGAAATCCTATACAATGCGAGACCAGCTTGTACTGGTAATGTATAGCTTGATGTGTAGCCGTGTGTACGGACAGATTTCGGATTGGATACGGACAGTGGACTTTGCGGACATACACATCTGCTATTTATCAAAGACCTGTGACTGTGCAGCGGTGTATGGCTCGTACTGCTTTAACGGAAGGTTATTATTAAATATTTCATTATTTTCAAAAGTTGCTAACATAAATAGCAGATAACCAAGCCTCTAGTCAACACAATCTACTTATTAGCTAAAATACTGCATACAGCAGGTACTTAGTTCGTAGCTCAGGATGCAATAAATACAAACTGGTAATTGCAAGATTACATCCAATTGCCTATTCAAATTAAATTATGAATCCGTGAAATACGATATTATAGTTGCTTTTAAGCCTGGTTATTTTGGCACTAGAATGACATTGACAGGTGATCGCGGTTGGATTTTGTCAAATTGTCCGTGGAAATTGTATTAAAAAGCAAATGTTCCAACAATGACTACGCGCCAACAGAACTATAATGCACTGTATTGTAATAATTATATTGTGATATTTTTCCCCGGAAAAGTTGTCGCTTTATAGGATTAAACACAATGAAAGGCTATAAGAGCTAAGCTATTCATTAATGTTTTATTCTTAACGTAGTTATAAATTCAATACATTTATTTTTCTTAAGCTGTTGACAATATAAATTGGTTTGTGACAACAGGCCTTAATCTTATACAATTTAAATGATAACTTAATAACGTTACTGCTGATTAATTTATTAATTTTATGTAAAAGTAAATTAGTTGTAAGCAGTCTTATGTAAATTGGCTAAAGTAATGGTATAAATAATTATACAAACTACGGCGGCCTATGGCGTAGGCCCTTCATTAATACGTAATTTGAGATTTTAATTTCATCGGTTATTCTTGAATTTATAATGTTTGCTTTTAAGATTTTATTTGGTTTATAAATAAATTAGGCTTGGATTTTTAATTAAGTCACTTATATTCATGAAAAATTGAGTATAGATATTGGAGTTTATAAATGCTGCCTAATGAATGATTAAGTTCTGCTTAGCCGTAGATATTTTTTTTAAAGCGTAAGCATATTTTTTAAATGTGTTGTATCTAAATCACATCTCGCTCTTCTTTAGTGAATATTTTCACAACTACTAAAAGTTGTGAAAATAAGCTCACTAAAGAAAATCACAACAGTTTTCCCTGACAATCTCTTAGCGAATAATCTAATACCTTGCAATAAATAACTCGAACACTTGGACAAAGTAAAATGGCGGCTGGTGGTAAAAAGCCGTAAGGGTGCATAAAGAATTAGGCTTTTAGTGCTAAGTGCGTTCACACTGCATGTATTAGTCTGAAGGGGTCTTTCTTAAAGTGTATTAAAATATTAGTAAGTAGGCTGTATAAATCATAATCTGTGCCTTAACTGCATAAAATGAAAAAAGAAAAATATTACACGTAGGATTTTGGTGGAAAATTAATAATTTTTAAAATAAAAAAAAAATAATTTGAAACTAAAAAAAATAATAATTAATAATTTGAAACTAAACTTTGTTATGAAAGTAGTTCAGTGCAAGAAAATATTCAGGCACTTGTGCAAGCTGTTCATGTTAGCGGTTAGTTTTGATTTTGAACACGAACAAAAATGTATGACTTGGGACCACTTAAAGGTATTATGTTGAATATTACAAAAACGTAACAGAATCGTGATACTCAAATCTTTAATTGTAATTTAATCTTGTTCTGTGTGAGAAATACTTTTTCTTTTTTTCTTCAAAGAAGTTGACAACTTCAGCGCAATTTTTATTACTAAGTCTAGCTGACATCTTGGCAGGACGATATTTAGTGCATCTATATGTATTAAATCTTTCTGTTAGTTGCAGGGAATACGTTATGAAGATGCAGGGCCGCTTGTTACCTGTGTTCGCAACGCCTTGATTAAGTAGCGTATCAAGTAGCCTATGTAATGTGTTTTTTTACTTGAATCTCTGGTATAGTTGAAGTAATACTTCATCAGCACTATCATAGATCTGAACCGATAAACCACTCTCAAAATAATGGGGATACTTATAAATCTTGTAGGGATTGTGATTAGGACATACATTGACTTATATATTACTGCGTAAGGACTGGGCGGACCGCATGTTAAAATGACGCCTCGAAGTTGGTCCCAAAACGGTCTTTCCTAAGCCGAAGAGAACTAGTCCACGATCGGCTCTCTTCGGGTGCGGTCGTAAATTTTATTAAAAGCTTTATATACGTTCTTTATTCCTCGAAAATACCACGCCGCTTATACAAGGTTACGTTAACGAGCAGACTACACCGATTCTCTGTATGGCGAACGCGTCGAGCAAATGTTCGGACGACCGTATCTTTAGTTTTTATATCAATGGGGACACATCTAATTTTAATGTAAGTCGTTTTTGTGGAGCTTGCGGCTAAATAATAACTGGCACTCGGTTTAGGTTAAGCCGCGCTTGCCCAGGTTGGTCAGCGGGTGACCACTACACCGAGTTTTCTCCGAGCCTTGGAAAGCACGTTAAGCTGTTGGTCCCAGATGTCGTTTGTAGCTCTTTGACAGCCGACACAGGTAGTCCATGGCCTGAAAGTCTAAATACTAGTCTTATCAAGACTATCGTGTTACAAAGGACTAACTAGGTTGTGGAGGTCTTATAGGCAGTCGCTCCATGTATCATAAAGATATTATGCTGCTAACTGGGTTGTGGAGGTCAGATCGCTTTATGTAAAATACCGGTACTACCTGCATCTGGCTAGACTGGAAGCCGACCCTAACATTACGTAGTTTAGAGTAATTTACACTTAAAATATTTGAATGTTTAGTGGTTATACTGCCGCACTCAGAGAGCTTTAATGATTACTTAGGCCATCACTTAGGCCTGTAGGTTTTTTAGGTGGACTAACGTGACGTGACGGCCTAAGTAATCATTAAATATCTCTCGAGTACTGCAGTTAGTTCAAATTTATAAGACACTAGCTGTTTCCGGCATGCGTTGCAATGCCCTTTTTCCTACCTACTACCTGCCTGTGTACCAACTACCTACCTACCTACTACCTCCTACCCTACCTACCTACTACCCTACCTACCTACTACCCTACCTACCTACTACCCTACCTACCTACCTACTACCCTACCTACTTACTACCCTACCTACTACTCTATCGACTACCCTACCTACTTACTACCCTACCTACTACTCTACCGACTACCCTACCTACTCTACTATCCTACTTACTACCCTACCTACTACTCTACCTACTACTCTACCTACTACTCTACCTACTACCCTGCCTACCTACCTACCACTTTCTCACCTTTTAAACCTTCCCTGGACTTCCACGAATAATTCAACACTATAATTAGCCAAATCGGTCCAGCCGTTCTCGAGTTTTAGCGAGACTAACTAACAGCAATTAATTTTTATATTATACGCAAACACCATTTGAAAAATCGTTTTTCTATTGGGAAAGAAACAGTAATTATTTGTGATTATTGTCATAATGTCGTATAGTCTGTTTGAAGTTGTCATTCGTTGACTGAACAACTGAACGTCACTCAATTGTTTTGCCTTCCCGGAACCTCTCCACTAACACTTGAACTTTATGGGTACGGTATTAAAGCTCAAATTGATTTTACGTTTTAGTTAGAAAACGTTTGTATGGGAAAAAGAAAAGGGCTGTTTTTAGGGCTTTTCCGGCCATTATTCGAAATTTTCTCGCCGTAAGAACCATCCTTGAACTTCAACGAACATTTAAAAAAAAAAATCAGCCAAATCGGTCAAGCCGTTTTCATGCCAAGTCGTGACAACGGAAAACGGGTTTCATTTTTATATATATAGATTTGCACGCCATGTTATGGTAGGATATGCTGAAACAAATTTACTGTAACATCTATGTACCATAATCTAATCGATTTTTTATTTGAACGTTTGTAAACCATGACAGTAAATATTGTTCATCTCTAATAGAGCTCATCATTTATTGTACCTATAACGAAATAAGCTCAGCTATTTACAGCTGAATTTATAGCCCCATAATATCGGGCAATTATTGCCTATAATAATCTAAGACCGTAACCAGGTCAAAGTGTACTTGTAATCAGGTTTAAAGCATCTGCCAAGTCACTGAGTACCTATCTAGGTAAGGTTGTGAACAGACTTGGAACAAGGACAAAAGATGGTGGAGGAACTATGAACTGACAAACATAAATACCTACAATCGAAAGACTTCAAAAGGAGAGTATCGACTATCTAGCCTTTTCCCTAATGATATCGGCTTTCATTCTTACTAGAAGCAGGTGCATAGCTGGTACCTGTATTTTACATGGAGGGGCTGCCTATGTGACCTCCACAAGTCAGTTAGTACTTGGTAATACGATACTAACCCTAAGGTCGACTGGTAGAGAATGCCTTGTGGCATTAAGTCCGCCTACGTACCACTATTGTGCATGAAGTTTAAATAAATAAATAAATACTTTTTGGTCAGACTGGTTGTTTAGACGTTCGGGCCAGCTGTAGCAAACAGTTTTTTTAATATTTCTATGACCATCGGCTCAACGTGCTTTCCGAGGCACCGAGGAATCTCAGAATGTAATGGGTGGTCACTCATCCACGTACTAACCTAGGCAAGTGCCGCTTAACCTAAAGATCGAACCAAGAGGCTGTCATTGTTTCGCCATGCGCTCCACGTTGCTAGGAGAGTGCTGTTGGTAAATATTTGTGGACTTGTCAGTGGAAAGGGATAAAAATGTCAAAAACAACATGGCCGCTTTAGTTTCGTTTAGTCATAAGCGCCAATTAAGCCATGTACAGGTCCAGTAAGACGATAAAGATTTAGTAAGGAAGATGTTACAAATCTGTTTCCAGCTTTGCTAGTTTGTGTCTATGGACAACAAAGTTGCTAATGACTACAAACATTGTGAACTCAAAACATCGTTATTTGAGAATAATGAACAGTTGGGGAAGCAGATTGTTAAACCAATTGAATGTGACTATTACTTTGACAGTCGTCGTGTGAATTTATAAAAATAAATTAATTACAAAAGATTTTGAGATCTGAAATCGCGTTACGGAACTCAAAGTCGTAGTGATGACAGGTGGACTAAAGCTGCCACCGAATGGCGTCCAAGAACTGGCAAAAAAAAATGTGGGTCGTCCGGCGCCGGGCGGCGAGATGGACAGACAACATAGTTCCCATCAGGGGAAAAACCTGGATGAGGTTGGCACAGGATCGTGGAGATTGGCACAAGAGGCCTATACCTAGCACTGGGTGACTTTAGGCTGTGGATGAGGACGATGATTCTTCACCACTGTCTGCTTTCAACATGGTTCTAATCACTTGAATAGCATGAGAAGAACCACAAGAAAGTGAAGAGAAACCTCTCACTAGATCAGTGTCTAATGAAATGTTCAGTTTTCTAGGCACAGTTCTCGTTGCATGAAAGTGCAACAGTATTAACATTTAGCCATGCTCAGTAAAAACAGATTGCGGTAATGACGCTGCCTTTAATTGACTCGTTGTGAAATGCATCAGCCCTTGGCTAGGGGTGGAGTGCCAGTGTGAGCGGGAGCGATTTTTAATAGGCGCTTGTGGGAAAATAGAGTTGTCCTACAGGCTTACTTTAGTTGCTCCATGTATTTTTTTTAGTTTTTTACAGCTGTTAGTGACTTTTCAGCAGGAAACAGATCGATTTCAGTTTTGATACAAAAATTGATATTTGGGGGAATGCGTAGCTATCCGACACTGTAAAATGTTCGCAGTCAATCTTAAACTCAATGCGTTACCGATGAAGTTGAAAAATGATTTAAGAAATTCGATTGAACTGGATTGAGGGCCTTTGGGTTTGTACATTTTAAATTAATATGATAACTGACAATGATTTTGTTTATTAGAAAAAAAGTAGTTGTAGTAATTATAATGTTACGTTAATTAAGAATTAAAAAGCTCTTCAATTTGTTTTCCTTTCGTACAATGTCACCATAAGGTTTATTTAATTGAATCTTATAGACAATTTAACGTTGTACATTTTCAGCTCACTCCCTCTAATTTCCTATAACATAGACAAGTACACGAGAGCTTCTAGACTCGGAGCACGCCCGCCGCATGCCGGCTAGCCGACACAAATTTATAGGTAAAAGTTCGCGACCGACCCAACCGGTTCGCGAACAACCACACACACAAAACAACCTTACCTCCTTCCAATACAGTCCACATTCCAACCACACATTCCGAGCCTTATTGGATACTTTCTTAATTGTGTTTTAAACATCGACCGTGGGAATGTTGACCTTATTACGTGTCAGGTAAGTTTCATTTTAAATTGATCGGTTTTCTCGGCCTTGCCGCCGGTGGATCGCTCTCACCTTAGGTTCACGTGTGAACTTACATTAACCCTGTGTTATGTTGGTGTGTCAGGTGTACTATATTGTTTGTTTGTTGATGACTATTTCAATCGGTCGCGTTGTAGATGTTAAGATAGAGTTATTGGGCGTGCAACGTCTAATTCCTTAATGTGGTTTTATGATTATTCATATTGGGTCACGCCTTTTGTTCTACGTTTTAGAAGATGGTATATTATTGTTTAAATTGTAGTGTATCATCGGTTCTGTGGATTACACGGCCGTTTGTGAGTCGTAAATCAGTTCTCGTAAGAGTTCTGTATGGGCATTTGGTTCATAAAATTATTTATTATTTTACTTGGTAGTGTATCGTGATATTTCACGGCAATAATTCTTGAAATTTTCAACAAAACAGAAAAGCCAAAACATCTGTTGGAGTCAGGGGCTCGGGTAGCGCCAATGTTTCTTCGTATCGTGTGACAGACAGACAGACTGTACTGTAATACATATACGGTGGACATTGATTTAATAGGCAAGCAGCGTGAATGGATGCCCTACGCTCAGATATGCTCATTTGATCTACGCTTTATTGGTATAAGCCGTTAGACGGGTGAAAATCTTGTGCTGTTTATACATGGAGAAGTGAAGATATCAGTTTCATCGTAAATTAAGGAACGGTGCTGAAGGGGTTTATTAATTGAGGAACAAATTGGAGATTATAGAGGTAGGCTAAGATGAAATAAGAGAAGAGGAGGTTTTGATTTTGAAGATGAGCTTAGTGAAAACTTTAATGAAATTTAACAAATAGATAAGTTAGTAGAATGAGATTACAAATTACTCATTAAACCAGAGTTAGTGTTAAAGTTGTCAAGAGCCAAGAAACAACAAGAAACGATTTGGACTCGTTCCTGACTGATTGGCCAGAGAACGCAAAACACCGGGAGATTTGGAGAGGGATGGGGGGGCCTTTTCTTAGCAGTGGGACAGATAAGGCTAATAAAAAAAGTGTTTAATTCGTGGAAGCCTCTCAAATTCTGCAGAAAGCTAGAGTTTGAAGCTTTTTTAGCTGATAACTTGGCGTAACTAAAACCAAAATTGTTACGATTTTTCTTACAACATTAAAAAAAACTAGTCCAAATCCCCAACCAACATTTCCATACATCATCAAACCACGCCACAGCCATCCAAACAGGTATTACTTAATAGCCATGACTCAACTAATTGCGATGCGTACGCGCACCGCTCTGCGTACAATTTAACACCTGTCAACGTTGCTCTGACAGACAGACAGACGCGGCGTGTGGTGTGTCCGTGTGTCCAGTGCAAGGGTACAGGATTTTGTATATAGGGTTTTTTTTTGTTTGTCATGTTAATGATTTAATAGAAGAAAGGTATTTGGGAGTAATACTTGGTAGAAGTGATTTTTTGGTAAATGTGGTGGTTCTGATATTAATGTTGATGGATGGAGAAGGAGAGGAAGACCAAAGAATAAAATGGATGAATTGTGTGACGAATAATATGAAGGAGAATGGAGTAAATGGTGAAATGATGACTGACAGGATAATAGAAGAAGAAAACATGTTGCAGCGACCCCAAACAGAATGGGAAAAAGAATGATGAAATAAATGTTTCTGACTGCAATGCTAATAATTCGGTAATATTTAAACAAATAGGGGATCGGACAAAAAAAAACTAATTAGCCCGTCAGATAGATTTTCAAAAAATATTGAACAAATGTTTTTCCTTTTTTCACACACTTAAACAAAAAATGAAATCGTCACATGTTGGTACATTTTTTACCTACAAGTGACGCCACAAGCCCCCACTCATGATCTTTGACGCGTTTTATCTTCGTCAATTTTTATTAATTTGATAAAACAAAAAACACGTGTCCAATATTTTTCGTTAATCTAACTGGCGGACTAAACAGAATCATATTTTTTGGCTCAGTCCGATCCCCTATTGCAATATAGAGTTGACTATCTAGACGAGACTAAAACAGTCAGATATTAATCTGATTCGAAAGAGTGCACAATCAGTATTTTTTGACAATCTCGTGTGAGATTATTTCACAAGAGAGAATTTCAAAATCATCATCATCATCGTCTTCTTGCATTTATCCTATGTTATTTGGGATCGGCGCAATACGTTTTTATCTTCTATTCCCCTGTCAATCGTCACGCTATCATTTATTTCTTTTTCGCGCACAATCCATCCATCTTATCAAAAGACTTAGGTACTTATTTCATTCTCTAAGACTGCCTCAATAGAAATATTCTACCAAAATATTACTTCATCCTGGCATCGCATTACCTTCCAATCTGTCGTAAACGTTAACTTTTGATGCGCATGCACATACACGTAGCAATTTATCTTTAGGTTTCGAAATCGTGATATCGGGACTAGGAGTTATTTGTTGTGTGTACTTGGGCTATAAAATTTTAAGTATATACACATTTTAAGTATTTACAATGAATTCTGGTTTGCAACAAAATGTAGGAGTATTTCTAGTTCTTACAAAGTCTTTAATGAGTTGGATCCAGTTTTGAGTTAATTGAAAAATTATTTTGATAGCTAATTGAGTGGGTTACGATATAAACAGATCTTATAAGGATCTCGGCACGCAGAAGTCGGCTTTTTCATGATCGTTCATTATACCTTATTAAATTAATAATTGCAGTCGTTTTTTTACGTCGACTAAAATAATAATTATGCTGGCTATGAACCGCCAACGCGAAACAATTTTTATATCTAAGTTCCCGCTTCACAAAATCGCTCCCGCTCATGCGTGGGACCACAGCCTAAACCAAAACTAGAAAACATGGGCACTATGCGCTGATCTAAAAGATAAAGTTGTTTTTTAGAGTAATTAACTTGGAGTTATCTCAGAAATTCGTTACGTATGTTACAATATGTCGGCTCTGTCAGATGTTCGTACACTGATTGTATCTTGAGAGATAGGTTAGGGAGATGATGACGTTTTAAGTCATTTTCAGTAGGATTTAGGGAATATGAAATTACTATACAAATGAAATAGGACGCTGTGTTACAAAATTTTGCAGAATTTCGCCACAACCGGGTACAGATCTAGACAGGCAGCTTCTAAGAAATTCCTGCTTGAAAAATAGAATAACACATTCTTCTTCTTCGTCGTGTCAAATGTTTTGACCAGAACTCAGCTACATTGACATTTTGCCCGACTGGGAATCGAACGCTTGACCTCATGCTCAGCAGTCGCGCTTGCGACCACTAGACCAACAAGGTAGTATAAAATACTAGTTAATAAATAATATTTTCGTCATCAAAAATATGAAAAATTTCCTTAGCAAAATATCTTTAATCCAGATAGTTTAAGAAGATAATAATGAAAGATCATCTTTCCCACGCTCTATAATACTTATAGATGCTCACATTACATCATCGGTCTGTAAATCGAATAAATTGAAACAATGGCCGATCGATTGAATCTACATCGGGCGGTGTCTTTAAATACATCTCAAGATTCTTTCTTTGTGTCAATTTTAAGAGGAACCTCCTATGAGGTTATGTATATTTTAATTTATTGAGTATGTAGACTAAAGAATATTGATATACCCAGGCATTCAAAATTTAAAAAAGAAGACTTTTTTTTTCAACGTCAAGTTTCAACCAACTAACAGATAAATTATGAAGTCCTCGTGTTTTTAATATTAAAACGGATTTGGGGGGAGAATCAACATCATTCTCTTGCCCTTATCCCAATTCGTTTGGGGTCGGCGCAGCAAGTCCTCTCTTTCTATACTTCTCATCTCATCGAAAACCTCCTTTCTTGCCATATATAAATCATCCTTAACACATTTTATTCATTGTTCTTTGACCATCCTCTACAATCTCTTGGGAGAATGAAATGTAAGTAGTAAAATTGAAACATCTCTGCTTGAAACGGTTTAGGTCTTACACTTTCCTCTAAACTGTGAGACTTGATGTTGAGACTGTGTCTAATATAGTCAGCAGATATTCCACATTCTTCACTAAACTCCCCAATTCATTTAACATGCAAGTCTAACTTCGTTATACCATAAACCAGGCCAATTACAAATTACAATTAACAGCATTACCTCCCCTTAACAAGACATGTCCCCACACTGAGTGTTCGTGACAAATGTGGTATCGATAAGTTTTGTATCGATTCAAACGACTCGATAAACGTGCATCGATAGATTAGATCGATATCTCGGTATCTGTTGGGTGTAACTTATGGCCTAAGATACTCGATGTCGAGGCTACTTGGGTTTAACATACAAATGAGATTAGGTTCAAGTGTTTGGTTTCGATTTTGTGGACGGGAATTAGATTTTAGAACTAGCATAGATTAGCTAAGGGCGAAATTCACCATAGCGTTTAAACTCCGTTTAACTGCTGTCAGTGTCACCATTGCAAAGAAATATTGACATTACTCTTGAACGCAGTTTAGAGATGACATGTGATGAACGCGTTGAATCTCATTGATGAACTTCGTAAATATGTTTATTTTTTCTGGAGATTTGTTAATTTAGATAAAAATAAGTAAGAAATAATTAAAAATTGGACTTCAAAAGCACTTCTGTTTTTGTGGATGGAAGTACCTAATAAAATCTTTGTAAATACTCAATTTTTGCACGTACGCAGCCATTCAAATAACAAACAACAAAATGAAATTAAACGTTCAGTACCACCAAAAGCGAAACCATAACACTACCAAAACAAAGATTAATTAAAACAAAACTGTAAATTAAAATATCAAAAGCGAGACTGATAAAGGAGAAATTTGCAAAACAAAAATCGAGTATCCCACCATTGGATTTTAAACTCTAGAACCCAAATCATAAAGTTCAAATTGATATGGGTAATGTGTTAATTTCAGGGGGGTGTTGGAAAACTGTTTTGACCTGATAAGAAGATGATTTGAATAATTACGCACACGAGAGTAAGTCTTATAAGATGAATGGCGCCTACGTCTTAAAATTAAGACAACATCGTAATTAATATCACTGACAATTATTTATGGCTGGCAAAGATGGCGACGAAGAAAAAATAAAATGAAAATTCAATGAAACTGGTTACTGTGGTGGTGATATTGATGTCAGATTTAATTCTTTGGATAAGTTATCTTGGATTAATGGACCTCCAAGTGCGTGGATTTATCCTTTACGATGATAGTCTGAATACTGTCAAAATTTTTGTTAAAAAGACCAAAGTAAACTTCCGTATTCTCTTATGTGATTCTGCTATAAACTAGCTTTGAATAGAAATAAGTAACAAGTGGTTTCAGGAAGCACTGGAAAAGAGCTCTTGGAAGGAATCGGGGGAGGCCTTTGCCCAACATTGGGACAGCACAGGCTGATGAAAAAGAGAATGAAGTAAGTTTTTGATCGAGATTGAATTCAAGACTCATGACTATTCTAGAATTTATTTATTAATTTGGGGAAAACAAACAATTGTACAATATATTATTATGTTACAGAAAATATTACAACATATTAGGAGTAGGCTAAATTACAATCCACGAAGTATCCACATATTATTAAGAAAAAAGAGAGACAGTGTGGACACAATGTTATTTTAAACAAAAAATACAGGCTAAACTAGACGCATTCGTCAATTTCGTTTCTGAGATATTTTATAAGTACTTCCAGAAAATAGGTACCACATAAACCTCTAATCAAGATCATTTTAACATCTCCTAAACATAAAACCGCCTATTACAACAATAAACAATAACACAATCCTCTCAAACGTACTCAAAGCCCTCATAACACCATTACACATACGCCATCTTGTAATACACATCAAAATATCACATCTCAAACTACACTTGGGGACATTAAAATTCATCCAGCGCGTGTAAGGGCCAGTTAAAACATGGCCTGACGTAGATCCCGCCGATAACCATTAGGATCCCTTAATTTGTTCGGAGCCCTTCACCTTTTGCCTTCCGTCTCCCTTTAGGCCTTTACAGATCGTTAAGTGAGGAATTAGTGGAGCTGGATGAGTGAGGAATATGTTAGTTTTGTCGTGGTAATGGTGTAGTGTGGTTTTGGTTTTGATTGGGCCACTGAAACCGTGAAAAATTAAGGTCGAATTTTTCTACCGAAACTTTTTTTTTTGGGCGGGTGGAAAATCATCAAATAGGGGTTCCGCTCTTGGGCAGAGCGAAAGGGAGTGTCAGACTTCTACTGACTAAAAACCACCCATGTTCCTTCTTAGCCCTTCATGTCGAGGCCACGATATCTCTTGCGATCAACCCGCAGCCCAACCGAAACTTAACTCTATCGGCATTTAACTACATTTAAGAACTGTCAGTGTCAAAAATGGAACGTTGTAACCATAATGACAGCTCTTAATCGCGTTTGAGATGGCGTTCAGTTTTAATGGTGAAATCGGCCATACCTCTTCAGGTCACACAAAAATTGTAGAATAGGCCGTATGTTCCTAAGAAAAACGTTAAAACAACAAGATTAAATTTTTTCTGTAATAATTTGTTTCATTCCGATGCCATTTGATAAAATGACCTTTTTCATCAATATTCAGACTGCCAAAAGCGATACCTAAGTATTACAATCTTTAATGACATGTAAAACAATGTCATATCCAGCCCTAACATTAGACTTAACCCTTACTTATCTCACTGTCGCTAAACCCCTTAGTTTAGCCGTTCAGCCGATATTCTAATATTATTGTACCCGAGATTGAATATCTCACTGATTTGTGGCTATTCTTGTTTCGTGCGGGGCTGTTAACCCTTTAATGGTCGTTTACGTGGCCAGTGTGGTCAGGTACTGAAATATTAGGACGGCGGTTTGGGGTTAGAGAAAATTGTTTTTAGTGTGTGGTTGTAGTTTTAGTTTTGCTTATTTTGTGTTTGAAGAGCTGTTGTGGGTTTAATAAACAATTGTTTATCTAGCTAGGACCGTGTTAGTGAGTGAATTTTAATAAATATTTAATAATTTTCCTATGTTGTGGTAAAATAGAGAAGTATGGTAGAAGAAGATATGCTGCGCCGACTTCAAATAAATTGGGATGAGGGCTGGAGAATGATGATGATGACTATGTTTTTTTGTTATATTTTGTGGCCTATACTTACACTTGTTGCTCCACAAAAAATAACTTTGGTGTGGCTATAAATGGTGAAAAAAAAAACTTGCTCTGCTTTATTCTGATCTGTGCAGTGATAATTGAATAACCGAACTATTTATTACTAATCTTAAAAATAAAGAAAAGTTAATAGTCTAACTGCCGCACTCAGAGAGCTTTAATGATTACTTAGGCTATCACTTATTAATGGTTTTGATTGACAGTTTTGTCATACAAAAGTATGTCAAATCGTTACCAAGTGACGACTTAAGTAATCCTTAAATATCTGGGTACCGCAGTAAGTAGTCTTTATTTACCACAGTGTAAATAACATTAACCCAACATTTCCCAACTAACGAATCCTAATTCTTAATGAACATCATTAAAGCGATAAGCGCAACTATCATTTGATTAGCTCGTAATGACGGTAAGCTGTGTTTAAGCTTGACACAAATCAATTAGGGGTCAGCTAAGCAGTGGACCTCGACCCCAACGAACAATGCTGTGTTGTGCAACTGTGAGTGGGCTGAATATTGTCTGCTACAGGGGGTAGTCGGAAACGTGAAGTTTGTAAAATAATAAATATTATTTAAAGACTTATCATTAATCGCTTTACAACATTTCCTATAACCTAATTTCTTCAGTATTTATTTAATTTAAAAACATTTTTCCATAACAGATTGACAACAATTTGGATAATAATATTCTATAAAAAAATATGATGCAAAAATAAGCACATGGCAATAAAGAGTTTAGATAAGTGCTTCTTTACTGTAGTTATTTTAAACAGTAAATTAATTCCCACCTAAAGTACTTAGATGATAAGTACATGTAACTCTAGCCTTTTGGCAAAACCACCATATTGGTTTTTAAAAATAGAATGTAAAAAAATAATTTAAGTAGTAGAAGGGCATCAATTATTATTTTCCCAACCGTTTAAAACAAACGCGCTCTCCACAAACTCAAACAGAGTTAACCCGTCGCCGGCCGGTAGTTTGGTTAATGTAATCTCGGCGCATTAATACGAATACACCTCGATAATAGTAATATCGGTGTTAATGCGAGCCCCGGGGTGCCGTCATCGGCTACATTCGTAAACCATCCCACTCTTCACTTTACACCCTTTTACGACTCAAAACTAACTTACACAAGCATTTTACGAGAACATTACGAGTTTACAAGACATTTGTAGCTATTTTTACTATTTTTTGTCACATGTGTACACCGAATCCAATTATTTTTCTAATTTATTTTTAAGCGACAAGTGTAAACTGTCGTTTTGTAATTTGTCGTTTTCGATATTACCTACGAGAAATGAAATTCGGCGTCGTAAAAATCGTGTAATTTACGGAGACGTTTTGATGTTACAAGTTCTGTCAAAGTAATGCAACTAAATTCATTTATTTATAGAATGTAAAATTATTCCGACGCCCATTTAACTGGCAACAAAGAATAAATTCGAAAATGGAACACGTAGGTAAAACCAGAAACGTCGAGCGCCTTATTCTGAATTTATCGGAGTAAACAGAGATAAGCAAAGAAAAGCGTACCACGGTTTCACCTGTCGCTTTTGCAACGTCTAAACGGTTTCAACGGCTTTTCAAATCCCCACGTTAACAAACTTGGGACCTATACATTGTGGGCCCATCTCCTTATCAGCCCCGAACTTCGGCGGTCGAAGACAATGGCAAAGATACAAGTAGTTGGTGACGTCTGTCCTTACTTTGGGCGAATTATTCCGTTCCGATTGTTTGTCGCGGAACTAGTGGGGTGGTAACACCGTACAATCATTTAATCGGTGTGAATTAAAAGGGAGTTTGCTGTCAAGAGATAGGAAAAGAGCTTATTCTTTGAGTTTTGGGGAAATGGTCGGGGTTTTACTAAATATTTCGGGAAACTATGATTCATATTGTAGAACGTGCTAATAATAAGTGAAAATGTAACCGAAAGGTACTTCTTCTCCTTGTCATAGAGAGTTTTTTTTTATTTAGACCACACCTGGGAAACTTTTAGTTACAGAGATATTAGGAGTCAAAGTTTCAACTTTTCCTCTAGTTTTTTTTTTTGTATTCACCCACGCAATGTTCTGATTGTGTTACATTAAGTCCTACCGTAATGTGTGATTTATCACCCCAAAATAAAAATCAATTCCCGGCAATAGTTTTTGCTTATATTTACTTAGTTTGATATGAAAAATGCTTGACGGATTCGTGAAGTGTCCACCTTGTATGTATTCACAATGAAGAGCAAACTTTGCTCAAATCGAGAGTAGCTTTAGTAACTACTTTACAGAATAAGGCCCTCAAAATTTTCTTTATCGACGTAAAGTTCCCTCAAACATAAAAGTGCCTATAGACAATCATAACACCCCGCAAGTAGGGTAGTTCTTCCACCAATTTATGTGAGTAGTCATAAAGTAAACTCAAATAGTAAACCCGCCGGCCATAATGTGAAGCGACACGTAATTCAATTAATGTGGTCACCCCCTTACTACCCTTTCCAGAGTGATTTGAACAAACACAGGCTAAAAAGTTATACGGCTATCATTGTGAGGGGTATTTACATTTCCTACTGTGGAAAGGGGTAACTGTATTTTAGGATTGGATTTTTCTTTGAGTTTTTATTAGTAAAGTAGTACGAGTAGGTATTATTAATTCAGGAAAATCTTTGTGTGTTTTTGTTGTAAGAAAAATAGAGAGGTGTCTTATGGACACCGGTTGCATAGGAGTTCTTGCTCGAACTATTATTTTTCACGCAAAAATGTTTATTGTAAAAATGGCGTAGTACTGATTTGATAAAATACATTTGAATACTTCTGATTTATAACTAGGCACATATTTTAAGTGAAGAAAAACAAGACAACTTCTAAAAACCAATAAAATTCATTAACCGTTTTTGTAAACACAACCCTCAAATGCTAGGGGGGTTAAAGATTAGGCGCGCGTCCGATAAACGACATCTGTGACCGCAACCCTACGCCATTGTCTCGGTCCCGCAGACCCCTTGACTCACTGTTTTTAGCTTTTCATTTATCGATCGCTGTTGATGGGTTATGGATAATTATTATACTCATTTCTGTATGTGGTGTTGTTTTTTTATAAGTGTTTAGTTTTGTGTTGGGAAATTGTGTTTTTTATAATTATTACACCTGTACTTTTATTATAGATATTGAAACGTTTGCAGGTTGAGATGTAGGAGGATCAATTCATAACATAACTCGCCTGTTATCCCCGAAGGGTGAGGCCGAGGTTATGCCTAATAGTACGTCCACATTTCGCCAGTTATGTTTAAGACCTGTAATAGAGGACGAGCCCATTGCCATCAACCGGGCACAGTCCAAACTCGTGTTTACTACGGAGAAATTCCTGATGGAAAAACCGAATTACACTACCCGACCTGGGAATTAAACCAAGGACCTCATGCTCAGCAGTCACGTTTGCGACCACTCGACCAACGAGGAAGCCATGATGGATGTCATGAATGTAATCTTGCAATGATATGAAACTACACTGTTGCCATGTGTCATGCATGGTGATAAAGCTTTAGAATCCAAAACAGTTGCCAATTTTATTTGTATAAATATGTACCTTCACTTTTGTATAACTATGTAAAATTAAAAAATTAGAGACCATGTTTAAAGACCCATAATACAATGAACTGTATACAACAATTGCTAAATTTACATTCAAGGTTTTCCGAAAATAAGGTGCGAATTTCTGACGTTTTACGTCAAAGAAACGTCATATGCCATTGTGCGCTACATCTAGCACAGGTTAAAGATCGAACGAGAACAGGCAGGTTACTAACCTATCACGTGCGAGCGCAATTTAGGGTTAACTCAGCAGTAATTTATTATGGTTATAGTTTAGTTAACTGCCTTTAATTATAGGTTTTATTGCGGTTAAGTCAATCTGAAATGGATAAAAGAGGTGTAATTGATAAAAAAAAAAATGTGACTCGAAATATCGATTCCGCTAAACCTGATATTCTCGCGATCAGTGTTGTTTTCATAAACATAAAATATGTATAATAATAAAAACAACAAATTGTCCATAATATTATTGACCTGGAAACAATGGTCGATAAAATATTCAATATATTTCACTTTATGAACACCTTGCCGTGCCCAATACGATTACATATTTTATAAAAAAATTCGATGCACCAATGTTGGATCGATAAAATATGAAAATATTGGTAACCTTTCATGTTTCTTTGGCCTTTCGAGGATGCGTAAGAGTGTTTTTATTTGCGGTTAAAAGCGACGAAATCTCAATCGATATAGGTTCGTTTTCCAGTGAAAACGACGTCGACACGAGACGCTAGCGTAATTATTGCATAAATCGTACAAGCGCATTATGAAAGCATGTTTAGCTGTTGCTCGTGTCACGAATATTTTTTCACATCCCTAGACACTACCGCTCGAAGCGCTCTAATAGACGGTCGACCACTTTTCAGCCTAATTCCATGAGTAAAAACATTAAAAAGTGGTCGAACGTCAGTGAAGTCCCGTAAGAAGTCACCATCACCGCCGTTGAGGTGGCAGAGTTCTGGTTAATACTAATTTGATTACAAAAAGGAATCATCAGTACCTACTCATGAAAATCGAAATAATTTTAAAGAAAAACGATTCACTATATCCCTAAACCAGCTATGTAGGTTAGCCTACGTAACTATAACCTGCTTCAAAATAACTGTACTATTACGATGTACTATTAAGCATATAACACTAATCCTATAAACACCGAAGGCACTTAGCACGAAAACAAGCTCCAATACTAAGTAAATATATACTAATACACCATTAAAAGGTCAATAAGGACCTTATTTTGAACATTAGTGATGTAGTAAAGTACATTACGGTATTTTGTGTTGTTGTGCTGTTATTTGTGTGAGGAAGAAAAGCTTTGTTGTAAACTAGTCGCTTGTTTGTGATTACTGGTTAAATTATTCTAGAGGACAGCAAAACATTGATAGGAAGAATATTGTAGAAATGTTCAATAAGCAAAATAAAAAATAGAGAGGTGTCTCATGGACACCCGGTTGGAACTGAGTTTCTGTTCTATATTAAAAAAAAAAATACACATTAAAATTATAACATAGTTTTGCATGTTCTCAAAACTGACGGCAAGTTGAATAGATGGAAAAATGTTATAGTTTCCTAAGTGATCAGGTTAGTGGCTCAAAAATTACTGCAAAAAGATGTCACTACCGCAATGCCATTGTGTGCGTGCCCACACCACGTTGTCGTCTAGACATTCTGTACGTACTTTACTCCGTGGTTTAACCCTCTAGCGGTATATATATGACGACCTAGGCAGGGTCAAGCGGACATGCTCACGGCAGGCTCTAAATAAGACGAGATAACCATCTGCTAATTAATATTGGTTGCACGAACTAATGTTCTGCTTTATTTGGTTTCGATGGTCGCTTGGGCACTGGATACCGAGTGCGTTATCTCAGCGATTAGGGGGAGTTTACGGGATGAGCTTTTGATACGGAAATAGAATTTGTGTGGTGTATTTTTGGACGTTAAAAAATAAAAAAAATCTTAGTTGTATTTTTGTAAGTTTAGGAAATGCTTGTTTTTTATATCAAGAAAAAAGATAAAGAAAGCAGACCTAACTATATTTAGTATTTACTTCAATTTTATTATAAAAGTTTCTTAACAAAATAAAAATAATAAGAATTAGAGTTTCTTGTCTTTTTACCATTTAACACGTAGGTACGTCATTATGTTTTGTTCGGTTGCGTGTTATGGTAAAAATCCCACCCACATACCCACAAGTTCCGAAAGACGCATTAGAATTAAAAAAAGAAAGTATACCTATACTTCAATTTTATTATAAGAGTTTTTAAACAAAATAAAAAAAGAAGAATAAGAGTTTCTCGTCTTTCGCCATTTACTGTACTGTCTTTACGTACCTACGTACGTCACTATGTTTTGTTCGGTTGCGTGGTACGGAAAAAAACCCACCCACATACCCACAAGCCCCAAAAGACGCACAAGAAATAAAAAAAATGGATTATAGCTCCCTGTTTAACGAGGTGAACAAGATGAATGAATCTACAACACCAAAAACCGCAAAAAAGGTCTTTTATTTCAAGCGTTGAAGCGAATTATCTCTGGTCACAGATAAAACCCTGCACTTGTTATTGTTACAACCCTTACGAACCCGTCACGATGTCATCAGATAAACAGACAGACAAACGCAATCCGAAAAAGAATGAAACACCCCACACTTATCATCCTGATTAATATTTGCATCCACCTATTTAGGGTTAACATTTCATCTATCATTCAAATTGCTGTCCTATTTAGCTTGAATAAAGTCGTAATTTTAATTGTCGGCATTAACAGTTACGATTTTATTCAATTTATAGATTGACGTCGATTTCTTTCGATAATTTTGGTGAACAAAATTGCATTTTATTACCCAGAAGTTAGAGTGCGTTTTCTTTTGCCCGGTTAATTGCATATGAGTCTCTGACACGTGACGAGGGTCCAATTGGAAACAGGCGAATATCAATTTTTCGTATATTTGTTGTGTTTTTTGGTGTATATTATTAATATTATGCAACGACTGTGACCTCAGCATTCGGTACGCATCTGTGTATGTTTTATTGCTCGTCTCCCTTTTGTTGTGTTCCATATTGTTTATTGCTGCCGCGAAAATTGTTTGTGATTGAACATTTTGGATGTGTGTCGCAATATTGAAGGAAAGAGATTGCAATCGATTGGTTATTTTGAATGAATATTGTGGTTTATTTTACTAGACTGTCCTGTGTTCTGGGTTCGATTATCGGGTCGGGAAAAAGTGTTTTTGGGTGGTTCAATCAGGAATTTCTGAATCAGGAATGTCTACTGACTACCGAGAACTCTCTCGTCTGTGTCTACTGACACAGAGCTTGAAGTTGTGCCCGGTTGATGGCAATAGGCTCGCTCCCTGTTACATGGGACTACAACATAACTGGCGAATTGTGGGTGTACTATTACGTACACCTCTGCCTAACCCTTCGGGGATTACAGGAGTGATGCTAACTTATTGTGGTTTGCCATACCCTTTACTACAGAAGAAAAGGTTTATAAAATAGTGAATTTTCAGGGAAGATGCTAAAATATTCCCCACTTGAATATCATCACATAATCAGTACTTGATATCTAGGAAGATACCAGCTCCTCCACAAAATTACATCTTAATGCAAATTCTCTCTATTTTCTCCGTATATTAATATTTATTACGACGTCTGCATATTTGTTCTGGCCAGCTGTATGTAAAGACAAGCCGAGAATAATGGTCCTGCAATCAATTTCTCAATAAATTCCTATACTGTAACTGACGTTTCAATCATAAACTGGATAGTCATAGGAAAACCATATATCTTGACCACGAAACCACATGTTGGGCTACCGTTATTCAATTATTTTGTCTTGTACTTTACATTGCGTGGTTTCTTTACATGTATTTTACAATGGTAGTGCAAAAGTTACAATGGTTGTTAAAATTTTTGGCTCCGCGAAAATTTCTTCGGTATATTTTAATAGAATTTGCAAGTAATCTGGGTACAATAGGTTGGTGATTGGCGCGGTCAGGAAGCGTTGGATGGTTGGTCGCCATCTTGGATCCAACAATACACCAAATTTGGATTCGGCAAAAGTTATTGTTGAGGTTTAAAAGTTTTTGATTTGTCATTCAGATTGTGGGCGCTTGGATTGAGTTTGTGTGCCAGTGTTATAATATAAAGAGGTTATTAGATTTACTTTGTTATATTAACAGATGAAAATAATGCCGTTTCATTGGTGGGTTTAAATGATCACACCCTGTTTGTTAAGGAAACGTCCTAAAGTTGCGAAAGTAAGATTTAGAAGTGTCAGTAAGAGTGTGGCTGTAAATAACCAATACTAAGATCATTTACGCCTCTTTATGTTGTAAAGATTACACATTTACCATCATGCTTGTTTCCTCCGCAAGGTTAGGCAGAATCGTACCTATATGTACAGACCACATCGAGCTACTCGAAACTGTTAAATTTACTCAATGAACATGGAACCTAATGCTTTAGCGATAAAGTTGAAAATTTATTAAAATTTTACAGATTGTAGTAGTTTGATTTGTTAGTACTAGTACCTACTAACTCCCATATTTTGCCAAAAGTAAAATATACCTACCCAAATGATTCAAAAATCATTTATTTAATACCACATACAACATCTTTGTTAACATTTCGGAAGATGCATTATAGTCAATACCAGCACATTATAGCAATTTGTTAAAGTTCGCCATGGGAACAGGTTCCAGGGATCGGAGGCTATCGTCCGGGCCGGACATGTTCATACAGCATCGGCTATCGGCTAAGTGGTGACATGTTAAGGACTATTGCTGTTATGTTACAAGGAACTGTTGGAATGCGATGAATGAAGTGTTGCCCAAGATGCTTTACCGAGGACGAAGGTCTTTGAAATTGGTAAACTTTAGGTAGAGAAAGAATTTAAAAGGTTATGCAGGTTCTGATTGTGAAAGCTAATGAAAATCTAATCGTAACCTACGTGACGACAACAAGAATAAAGAATTAGGAAGTGACTTAACGAGTGACCGTCCAAGGAATGGAAAAAGTGTTGGTCGTCCGGCGGCGAAATGGGCAGACGAAATTGTTGCTATTGCGGAAATATCCTGGGTGGGGCTGGCACAAGCAAAGAGAGGTCTATACCAAGCAGTGGGTCAACTCTGGCTGTGAGTAACAATGATAGCTGAAATTTTAACCACTGCATAAGCTATTTTCGCTAACTTGGTCTAAGATAACAGCAGGCGGGCATTGTAAAATATGTCATTTATTTACCCCAAACACATTTAGTCAGTGTAGTACGTTAAGGTGCTTATTTCGGGGCAAGAGCAAGCGCATTGCCACTAACCGAGAAACACAAATTCAGACCCAGACAACTACTAAGAAATTCTTAAAAGAAAATTCCAATTTAATTTGGCTCAACGAAACATGGAACCAAGAACCATAATCATAGCTATTGCGACCACCAGAAGACCGCGAAAGTCACTTTAAGACAAAATATCTTCCTGCAACCCTATCTTCAGATGAACAAGCTGAAGTAGGTAGTTTGCAGTGAATTTCCCTAAGTATACATGTTTGCAGCGTCTCATGTATTAAAGTTTCGCTGATATAAAGAACGTGTAATACTGTTGCAGTACTTGCAATGTGCAGCTTGGGTTGTGTGGTCTAAGTTAGAGGGCGAGGCGGTTTGATGAAGAAAATGTAAGATTTTGTAAATGTTATAGATTTTTAAGCGTTATACTTTGGTGTCCCTAAAGGGAGTGCTTTGGGTTCGCAAGAGTTTCTTTTGTGAAACCGCTTAAATGGACTTTGGGCGAAAGGGTACCGTATTACCCAGTACTAATTGGGTTGTGAAAGTCAGATAGATAGTAGCTCCACGTAACATACCTACTAGTATTTAGCTGCACCCGGCTTGACTGGAAGCCGACCCCAATAAAGTTGGGAAAAGGCTAGGCAGATGTTGACTTTAATACGGGTATTTAGCATAAGCTGGCGCTATCCCTACTGCCGCTTGTTTGAGGGGCATGTCATTGGCACCTTATACGGCTAATAGGGCCATAGGTCACTATGGTTCAAATCCACTAGGAATTTATTTCAGCCTACGTCTTGCACCAAGCAGTATCATCTCGGAACGCAGGGACTTCGTCCCGTCGGCCCGACACTTTTTCAAATCGTGACTCGTCCCGCGGCCTCGCCGTCACGAACTGTGTACCGTTATCCAGACATACACACTACTCACACTAACCTGCTGCACCTAGTGCTAGACAGAGATAGTTGTATATTGTCACCACCGTCTTTAGGCTGAAGGATATGCTTGAGGGAACCGTCTTTTGTTTTGATGTGTTAACGTATTGAAATAGTGGTTCGAAGCGGAACTAGGTTTGAATTAAGAATAGAATGAAGTGGGAATTTTGGGGGTTTCCACTTTAAGGATTTAGAAATATCTAACCACATTAGTTTATTAATCATCGCTATACAATGGGATTAAGTACTGTAATTACCAGGAATGGGTCGCTTAGGCATTGTTTTATTATTTCTATGTAAGAGTGCGTAGATAAACTTCCTTGAAAAATTTAATGAATGAATCAAGAGCCCCTTTTTTTACCGATTTAAGCTAAACAAAAGGATAGGTAGTGGGCGCCAATCGTAACGTAAACTTCACAAAATTCATACGCTAATGTGTACAAATAAATTAAATCTAGTTACGCGCGTCAAACGTGAGTCGTGACCATGCGTAAACGGAATCTAAAAAGATTGGGAAATAGAATTTGGGTAAATTATCTTTTCAGGTAATTCCAAAGAAATCTAGCAGACGCGACAGTCTAGTTTGAAAACCGAAATGAAAACGGCAATGTCACCTTTTCATCATCTGTAATTTAAATTGAGACAAACAATATTTATTGACACGGTACTAAACTTAACCATAATCAAAATCTTTCTTGAAAACTGAATTAAGACCACTAAACAATGAAATACATTTAAGAGTTTTTTTTACATTACACAAATCATCATCACCTTTATGTTGGGGTCGGTTTCAAGTCTAATCGGGAGTAGCTGAAGACCAGTAATTACATGGAGCGGCTGTCTATCTGATCTCCACAACCCAGTTAGTACTGGGTAATACGAAACACCTTGATATAATTAAGTATTGTCCAATTATTAATTTAGTATTGTCCAATTTATTAATATTATTTGTAATTCGATTGATTACCTACTAATTTAATTTCAATGTAATAATGATCCATAACGTTGTGCTGCAGTGATCTGTATTAATTACCTACCTACTTATTACTTGTATTCATTTTCTTTATTGCGTTAACGTAATATTATAACTTTTGCATGTCTATCGGTAAAATGTGGCTGAACCTACCTCTTTTTTATTCCACCATGTACTGTACCCATTTTTGCAAAATAAAATTTACTTTACTTTACTTTACTTTATAATTGGTTGTCAGACTTTCGAGTCACTACCTTAGGGTCGTTGTGTAAAGCTTTCTATTAATATGTCGTAGGTACGGTCAGCATCAGAAGTAGCTTAACATTTCGGAATTGTAATTATTTGATGTACAGGACTCCAGCTGTTATTTTTAATATTTCAGAACATTATTCTTTTAAATATTCCTTACTCTTCAATAATTTGTTAGTAACGAGTAATATCTAACAAGTTTTTATTAAAAAACCTGCTTTGTAACTTTAAGTAGTGTTAAGCTGCTTCTGCTGCTGACCGTGCTACTGAGGGATCTCACGTACTATGAGGCCATGATCACGGCCGCAGAAGCCAGCTAGGACGAAAGATTAGTCGGACGACCATCTGTGTTTAAAATAGACGCCGATCGTGGGACAAGTCGTGGTCGCAGTCGCGGTTGCAATTAGGTCCCTAATCCTGCAGCTACGGTACTGTCACATTCGTGAATCTTTCAGCTTCCTTAGACAAGTGTAACACACCGATTGCCCATTGATTGGTTTTCCTACTCCTTCGCTATTCTGTTCTCATTATTTTTGTAGTGGGATCCAAGATATTTCAATTGTTTTTCTAGGACTTGGTCGAGCTTATTTGTCTCGGCCTTTTCCTGGTGGCCGCCACTGTTGGTTCTAATTGTCAGGAGTTACAGTGGTTTGGGAATAGTGTGGCGGGCTTGTCCCAATTGCCCTGAATCAAAAGCGTATGCGGCCTCTTAAATACACCTAAATGGGTACTCATCGATATAAAATTTACGGCACTTAAAGAATTACGTAACCTCTTATAAATTGTATGGGAATATTCTAAGGTGGTCGGCTATAGGAATAATTATATTGATTTGTGTCTAATAAGTTGTAATTGTGATTTCTGTAACAGAATGCGTTGTCATGGTTACGGTGTAGATATTGGTCGGGTTTGTTACATTGTAGTCTCGATTTGAATGTATGGGACTCGTTTACTGTGGTACCTTTTCTGTAATAGATATTACATAACATCACACCTGAAATCCGCGAAGGGTTAGGCAGACGTGTACAGTAGGTACACCTATATTTTGCCAGTAATATTTTAGTCCCATGTACGAGTAACACACACAACCATTAATCGGGCACAAATCCAAACTCCGTGACCGCTAATGAGAAATTCCTGACGGAAACACCCACTAACACTTTGCCTGACCCGGTGTCGAACCCTGAGCTAAGCAGTCGCGCTTACGACTATTAAACCAACGAGGCACACATTGTATTGTTTAATTTGTATTGAGATATCGTTTTGTGATTCTTCCTAATTTTCGGATCGAGAAAACGTGCTTTTTCTGATTACGGAAAAGAAACATGAAACTAAAATTTTCTTCATTATTTACAATAAAATGTCATGAGAAAAGTTGTAGTAAAATATAAGAATATTTAAACAAGTGTATAGTGTTTGTTTCAATGCATTTTTTATTTAAAATTTTATTGATTACTAAGTGTTAAATTCAACCGTATCGATTTAGATTTATTTAATCAAACAACCCATAAATTATCAGCTCAAGTATATTAATAAAAACTCGTTCAAGAAACTGTCACGAAAAAATAAATTAAAATTTTGCACGACACAACATTTTGTCAGCGTTCGAATATTTTGCTAACTGTTTTATTACTAGACAGCATGAATGATCACTTAACACGTTCTAAATTTAAATTAATGTGACAAATCTTTGAGGCATTCTTGTTTTGGCATGACAACCGATTTTTTTACTCCAATTATTGAGGTCTACGTTGATAATGTGCTTGCTTATCAAGCTGAAATAAGGACAATCTGGACCATATTGCCTAACTCTGCGCAATTCGTCTAATTTTAAACTAAAAACAATTCGAATTGTTTGAATAGGTTAGGTTAGTCACGAAAGATACGGAGAAAATAATCTCTACATCTACAACAAATCTACACATTTCTTCGCATATTAATTATTGTAGGCACAGAATAAAATATTCAATTCTTAACGGATTTTGACGTTTATGTAAATTTTAAAATAAATTACCTACGTTTGTGTTCTGTGAAAAAAATAATTGATAAGCTTGTTAAGCGTTGCTCAGTCTGTAATAATGTCGTATCTTATAATTAGTTGGTTTTCCTGTTGAAATAATAACATAGTCAAGTCATGCAATAAAAACACTGTTCATTCAGTTTCAAACGTGAATTGTTTCATACAATATTGTATTACAGAACGTATATTATTATACCTATATTTATAACTTTATAAGTCATGGAGGTGTGCCATAAGTATTAGATTGCCAATAAGTAAGCTGCCCAGCTTACTTATTGGCAATCTTTCATTTTCGTTTTCATGGAATCATGCATTGATAGATTATGACATCGTTCTGCTGCCATTTTGTTGTTCAAGCGAATAAAGCAAAAGGTCTGAAATAATGAAATATTTATTTTTTATTTATTTATTCTAACTTTGTGCACATAATATAAAAAAAAAACTCTGTACTACGGTGCACTTAATGCTTTGGGCATTTTCTACCAGTTTACTGTATAAATTCTTAAATCTAATAGAATTGATATGTATTTACTACATGTCTAAAGATTTAAATGTATTAATGCACGTATTACTTACGTGATAAATTATATTGTAAAACACGATAATTATGTCACAATATTAATATTTATTGCAATATTGGAAAATACACCGCGCGCTACATAAACTAATACATCACATTTCTTTGCCATAATATGACACGATCAGATGGTAAGTTCTTTCTAGCTTTTTACATACCCACTGAAATAATAATGACCCAAGTAGTTTAGTTTTAATTAATAAGCCCCATAAACACAATTAAAATTAAAAAATCAATCTACGATAATCCAACTACATGACAAAGTTAGTTCACACAACTATTACTCGACTGACTCGAGTTGGGCCCGTGGACGGTGAAAGTTAGCCAACGTGGATAAAACTACATTTATTGGTGTTGCATATTCATCGTACCTCCAGGCGTAATACCGAACCAAACACACTAGACCCCTCTATGGAGTAACAAACGCTTCCCTAGAAATAGGAAGGAGGGAACGAGGGAGCTCGACGGAAACTGGTCGTTCAGTACCTACTTGTAACTAGTTTTATATTCAGTTTAGAGTAGTGACAGTGTTGTGTATAAGTGTAGTATTTATATATGTTTAGTTATACTGTAGTAAGGATCGGGAAAATGTATGGTTTAGTAAAGGAGGTTTGTCTATGGCAAACATGACGCCTTTATAAGTTTTTTTTTGTAATCATCATCATCTGCCTAGCCTTTTCCTAACTATGTTGAGATCGACTTCCAGTCTAACCGGATGCAGCTGTAGGTATACCAGTATTTTACACGGAACGACTACATTTCTGAAGTAGTAAGTAAGACTTGTTGTCAGACTTCCGGGTCACTGACTACCAGTTACAACTGCCGAACATCTACAAACGACAGTCGAACATTTTTAAAATAAAAGGTCCTAAAGTCAAAGTCAAAGCATTTATTTCAATTATACCATTACCAGGTACTTTTGAATGTCAGAAGAACAATTCATAAAACCAACACGCCACACAACGAAAGCCACCACGCCGAATCACACCTAATTAAGTTAACAAAAAATTACCCATTACTGTAGCATTAATTTCCTTAAAATCATGTCTACCATAATCACAGTTGGCTTAGCAGCGTCAGTGTATTGATGGTAAAAAGAGCGATCAATAAAATTGTCAATTTTAGACGCAGTATTAAAAAAGTTCAGTCCACTCACTCAACTATAACTCTCAAGAAAACTAAATGAAAATAACGAATCAATCTTTCTAATAAAAATCAAAGTCACGACACGATACCTGTCACGCTGCGTTTAAATTACACTATAGGTCCACATAATGACTAAAGTATACTGTACCGTCACATTTGAACGTCTATTGCTTTATTCGTATACAAGAACTTCATCGAAGAATTCGATCAATGTAAAATATCAAGCATTTCTACTAACAATAGAATTTTTCGTTGATAGTTTTCTATTTTTAAACTCAAAATAAATGGCTGAGTTCTTTATAATTTTTTATCTAAAACCTACTGGTAGGTTTCTTTCTTTTGTTTTGTAAAATAAGTACAATTACAATTTTATGATCTTAACCGAAACTACCGCCGTCATCTTGTTTTTTAAATACAATTTCCACAGACAATTTCCCAAATGTCAACAACTATATTCTGTCATTTTCTGTCGAACCATATCGCACTAAGCAACTTTATTCGCAAAAGGACGTCCTTCGAAAATGTCAAATCACATTCGAAATTCGAACCATACACTCCGGACCCAACCCTCTCAATGCGATGCCCATTTGACAGCCAGATATATCTCAGATATATCCGAACTTGTAATATCCTTCAATCACAGGCTGTCTGCGAACTTTACGCATTCAACTGTTTACTACCGTTGCAAGCCACAAACGACCACTAAAACTGTGATACACCACTAAATTATAATCATTATTGAAGTAGTAATGTTGAATTTTAGTGGGAGTTGTGCCATGCGATCCGGACAAGTACCTAATTGAAATTGACAATTGATGGTTATTTGTTTTAGGTTGTTATTTTAGTGCTGGTTAAAATTACTTAGATGTCACTCAAGTTACTAGTAGGTATAATTTGTACAAGTAATTTAAAGGGTGTTTTTGAATCTGAGTATAATTCTATTTGAATTAGACACCTTATATCAAGCCTATAAGTCAAGTTATAATTTTAAAAGTCCATCTATTAAATAAAACAGACCAACATAGAAGATAATAAATACTCTACCGTCTACTATTACTGGTCTGCTATCAAAAGCCTAACAACCCGGTGTGTGTGGTGAAAGTGTCGTCGTCACGTCGGAAGCGTCTCGTCACGCGCTCGAGAGATTATCGGACGACTAGCCGACGAGTGCGGGACGAGTTTTGCGCGGACAATCGTAGGGGACGAGTTGACGGTACAAAATACGGTAAAGTTGAGGGACGTTGAATAAAACACGGTCTGGGAGAATGTAGTAGGTGTCTAATTTTTCTATGGGGCACATATTTTCAAACAAAATGTTCGTTCTGAGGATTTTTTCCATTGCCATGAAAGGGTTAAATTCGACTACAGTGCGGATGACGTGCGGAAGGACGTTCTTGGATTGATTTTATCATATTGATAGCATGTTGTAAAATTTCCTCCAAAGTGTTTAAATAAACAGCCGGATTTTTAAAGTGTCCGCGCGCGAAATGTGATCTTGTATAATTATCAGTTTTTAATAATAAATACAACCTTATTAATTATACGAAACATCGTGTTTTACGAATTGGTTTACATCTTATTTTAGGCCTTAATTATGATGTTTTAATGTCATCGAGCTACCAGTGTAGTCTGATTTAGTAGCTCGAAAATTATATTTACGGTTATTGAGTTCTGAGGAATTATTAGGCTATTTAAATAAGTTACTAGAATCTACCTAAACGTGAATCAATCCACAAAGTACGTCCGTATTTAAAGAACTATACTACAAAAACAAAAATACCTAAAACATTAAAGATGGTACTAATTTTAATGACCAATAAATTAAGATAGCTAATCCGAAATTACACTAATACGTTCCAACTTCAAAATATAATAAAAAAAGAAATAAAAATCCGCGTACTTCACGCAAAATATCCGCATTACCACGATTACAACCCTAAAAGTTAATGTCGGATAAAATTATACAAGTATCCATTAAAATTCGTCAAAGAGTTTTAATATGTTGTAAAACTGGAAATTTCGCGATCGTAAGCCTGGGAAAGCGAAAGTTTATTACCTATTTCTGTATTAATTCTAGCTAAGTTACTATACAGTACTTACTTGTTTAATAATATGCAGGCTTTACAATGATTATAATTTTAGTTCAGTCCGTGTGAAGTGCTTTCTTTTTAAGATCTCTGAGGTTTCTTATAGGTCTTACTAAAGTGGTAATATTACCAGACGTCCAGACTTCTGGGCACTTTTTCTATAGACAGCGCTATGAATGAATTTTTGCTTGTCTGTAATTATTTTCCTCTTTTGTTTCTAGGTACTAATCTATTAATAATAACAAAGTGTGAGACTCGAATAGAATTTAAAAAAATCATTGTATGTAATGTATGTGTCATGTTTTAGTGTAATGTGTGTTTTTAACATTTTTGAATAAATAAAAGTTAAAAAAATAAAAGTAAATAAATAAAAGTTAATTGTTGGAGAGATATAGACCACACTTACCTACTCAACTTTTATTTCACTTAATGGGTGTTTTATAGATTATTTTGGCAAAAATATACATTTTAAAGATTCTTTTAACAGCGATTCATATGTGGTTGCACAATATTTACGCAATCATATGACACCACATTCCATACAAGAAATTTCTTAATCAACTTCCTTATTATAGAGATTAAATTAAAATCTATATATTTTTCATAAAAACTGTCGACAGAGTCTCATTTATCAACTAAGACATATGAATTGTAAGTTCGGTAGTCGACTAATCCCCGAAACGATGTATCGGGTTCATAAATCTATTGCCAAGCAACCATAAACACCAAAGTAATTTGATTTATAATTCATCTAACCAATAAATTACTATTAATTACGAATATTTTTGCCAAAATCAACATATTTATAAAACATCGTTAATCCAAATTTATCATCGAAAGCTTAATTAAATTAATAAAAAGGGTTAAAGACATAAAATGAAAATAAAACGAAAGCAGTTAGTAATAAATTACGCGCGTGTATTCATATTAAAAGTAGTTATCTACATGAAAATAAATTAAACTTAATACGTTTAGACGTCTTGACGATATTAGTAATCGTTTTCAACGAAACTATGCCTATATATTACATATTTTATATGTAATATTTACAATAACGCGAGAAACGCGAAGAAATCTTGGAGAACAATAAGTCGCGTTCTCCCCGGACAAATGGAGTCCGACCGCTTCGGGGAGCGAGAGTTATTATCCCCGCATACAAACATATTCTAGCAATACGTTAACGGTTAAATACGCGAGCGATTCCGAACATACGCCATGCGTTCCGCCACAACCCGACACCTCAGTTCCGACCCTTAACCGATACGGTAACACGTCAACCTCCTTGATCCGTCTTGGGAAACTTCCCACTTCCCTCCCACAGTTTAAATGGCGATAAATGTGAAGATGTACTAGCCTCAGGCATTCTAGGACTACTAGTGTAGTTTGGTGGTAATCTAGAAGGAGTCGATAGGAAGCTCCCGTAAGACAGCGAGGAGTTGACGCCTAAAGACGTGTCCAAAGTGGAATAGTACCCGGATGAAGCGGCAGACGGCTGTGGAGCTGGCGGCTGCTGTATCTGCACGCGCGCCGCCTCGGCGTACGCGTCCAGGTGCGTGCGCACCAGCACGAGGAGCTCACCGTAGTTAGTGACAGAGCCGCCAGCCCCCGCCACTCTGTAAAGCAACAAACGCGCCTCCCCAAAAAGACTGTCTAAAATTTTACCTGTCGTGAAGAGGACGATGGCCTTCAGACAGGAATACTCCGCCGAGTCGACGTGGAGCGCTTTCAGCTTCTCCACTTGCTCTTGGAAGATCCTGATGTGGTCCATGAACGCCACGACTCGGTCGGCCGCCATCGGCGACGCGTGGAGCCCCGCGGCCGCCAACAGAGGCGCCACGTGGAGGGGCATGGAACACTGTGACGCGTTCAGGACGAACAGCTCCGACCAGACGAGTCTTAGTAACGCGACCTGGTCGGTCACTTGGAGTTCGGGGAAGAAGGGGATGTTCCGCGCCCATTCGACCGCGGAGAAGAGTAGCCTCGCGGCTAGTTCGCAGATATTATCTATTCCCATGACGTTGGCAGGCTGGACACACTGGCCATACCGGGAGGTGGGGTAGGGCTCTGCTCGGAGGAGCAGAGATATGTAGGAGGAGAGGTAGGGGTGGCTGTTGAGGCCGGCGGAGGGGTCACCGTTGGCCAGCGCGTACTGGCCAGGCAGCGCAAGCCCCGCCGGTTGCGTCGGAGGTACTCGACCTCTTTGTACAGCTGTAACAAAAGAAACAAAAACACGTTAGGGATTACATTCTATATTTAAAAGCAGAAAAGAATATGATTCAAGCAGTAGACCAAGAAGTTCTCACACCATGAATTCTACATGAAACGACCACATTATATTCACACAAATCTCAATTACATTTCGCTGAACTCGAGTTCGCACCCAATAATTCAGCAGTAACGTTTGGTATAGCATTACCAGTTCCTCCTTTACAAATAATTACGATATTATAAATTAGTCGGCTCATTACTTCTTGTTTGCAATTAGTAGTTGAAGCAGTAAATAGATAATTTGCACTAAAACAGCGGACTGGTCTTTTGTGGCTGCGTTTTATTACTTACTAATATTCGTATTCCAATGACAACTTTAATAGAATGCTACCTATAAACATGAATTTACTAAAGAAATTTCTGATTAACAAGAGATGACCAAGTACTACTAAAATTGGCCCTAAGTATTACTACCATTAGAAAGTGCGGGATTTGCACATAATCATGCCTATACCGTAAAAAGTGAGCAACAGTACAACCTCATTTCGTCAGTAAATGAAAGAGGGAGAGTCTTTTGCTATCAATCTGGTGCAAATCTGTTGACGGTTTGTAAGAAATAACTAGTTCAGTACAATTGACTTTTAAGTCAATTGAATAGTCACACATACAATCTTATGGAGCTATAATAACTAGTCGGTGGTGTTATTGATAGTTCGTTTGGTTTACGAAATGATATAAAGTTACCACGGCGTCGGTTAGCAATGTTGCCTGTGTTCCACTATGTGGTTCACTACCTTTGCCTTAGATGAAAATTATTCTACCATGGTACAACACCAGGTTCAAAAAGTAATTAAAAGACAAGGAAAATCTTGAACAAACAAACTCAAATTAATGTCTAAAACAATAATAACCTGACAATCATGATTGATTCACTCACAGACTATTATTAGCTGTGAATTACTCGTAAATAGTTACAATGGCATGCACTTATGTACCTACTGGTGTTACTTCATATATTTTATCGATACTTAGTAAATACCAGTTGTTTACAACACTATAACGCGTGTTTTACACGGATTTATAAATCGAATTGAGGCGTTTGAAAATTCCATTCGATGTTTTTAAACGTTTGAATATTGTTACATGTTTGAATTTAACGTTTTCGTGCGAAAAGTAAGTACTTTTAAAGTAATTGATTACAAAATAAAAAAATAATAATAATAATAAGCAACCTATAATAAGCGCGAAGTCAGTCAGAATAAAAAAAATCCCGATTTATATAGATTTCCTTAAAAATAAATTTATTTAACCGGAAATGTTGAAATTTTTAGTTTTAATTTTTTTATATAATCGACCACTTTACATAGGTACTCGTATATCCATTCCAGAAGATTATATAGATGACATTATTTTGTGTTCTGTATTTTACCTACGTCATTATAGATTCTAAATTATTCATCGTTAAAAAATAACAGTATAATAATTTTCTTACGCGTGCCAAGTTTTGAATATTTCGTTTATTTTTGTCAACAATTTCCGGTCGCTAAATATTTTAGATTTAAGTTTGATGTTAATAAACTTCAATGTCAATTAGGTTTTTATCTAGATTGAGTTCACATTTTAGTAATAAAATAATTATGCCAAATGACTGTTTTTGTTCATTAAAAAGCTATATGTTCTAGAATAAGATAAGAACGACCAACTATTTTGAATAATTAGGTTTGTCATAAGCATGAAATTAACTAAGCTCGTCTGCTTATTGACAAATGACACGAAGAAGTCAAAATCTTAAAATATTGACAGTTAAGATTCAAATCAAAGTTTTCTATCGCAAAAGGAGGATTGTTAACATTTTTAAAATCTGCATGAAGACGATTTGTGAAATGAAGATTTGTAAACGCTTTGAAAAAGTACTGATGAAATCATTGTCGCCTTAACTATCTGAAAAGCTTTTAATTCATGAATCTTAAAAAGCCATTGACATTTCCAAATTCAAATACCCGCTGAGAAACCGTCACAACCGATTTAAAAAAAAAGTTCTATCGATCGGTTAACTTTTTTAGGTGTCACGATCATGATTTTGCCGAACAGGTGAATAGCATGCAAATAAGAGAAGCCTACTGTAAATTCAAATAAAAACCCACACGAAACGGTACATTTTTTTCCAAAACAAACATAACAAATCGATGACCATCAGAAAAATGCAAAAATCTCGATTCCAAAATCTAATCTTTGTTACGGTAATAGACAACATTTGTTTTAGTCAATTCTAAATTACGAACCAGCTACACAGACGTGGACGTTAAAGAATTAACCTGTTGTTTCTCAGTACAACGAGGCATTTCAAAGATCGTGACGCCACAAATCATCGATACGATCCGAGACGAATCGACGTGAAAACGCGGAATCGTCGCTTCTAATCGTTCATTCGGAAATACTCACAGGGGAACAAAAATGTGTAGCGCGCCAAGCATTCGAAGCGCGCCACGTTTTTTGGCGGGAACGCATCGCTGGCCGACGCGAATGCCCGCGCACGCGCGTACCGCCTTTTTATTTCTTGTCAGTGCAACAAGAAAAAATAAACGCGTAAACAGGTTGTATTATTATTTTTTCCTTGAATGACAAGATGACTGGAATTTGCCCCACGGTTGTTTCGTAACGAGAGCTTCCCACAGTAAAACTCACAAAGTTCTGATTCTTATAAATTGTTATGACATTTTGATTTCGTAGATTCGGGTTATTATTACAACGATTACATACGGATTCATACCTTCGTTCAATATCGATATTTACCAACCAAATATCACGATACCAATCATCGAAATAACACGCATTCACGAATTACGGCTCGCATCAACAATTCAATTAAAGTGTTACATCGCCGGAATAATTCCGTTTGAATTAGAGTAATTGCGCGCGTGATTAGCCGATTTCAGAAGGAAATGTAGGCCGCGGGCTCTCCCACGCCGCGCGCCGTCGACACCTAGCCTAATAGCGCGTCATTACACTATCTGCCGATACATCTCCGGTACGTCTCGACATCGACGGAACATCACTATCTGCTCGTATAATCGATGACCACTCGGCGCGACTTCAACAAAGCGATTGTCCGATCGCGCTCAACACTAATTACGATTTGGGTTTTGAACGCGCTAAAACGTCATTTGAAACTGAATATTTTTTAATTCGCTATAAGTATAGAGAATCAATTCTGGCTATTGACAGGTGGAAGTTTATGAATGGAAATTAATGTAAATTAGCGTTAATATGAGTGGGCTTCCCGTAAGGTTAATACAACTAGGTCCATTAGCTCTGATTTGCATAAGACTACGTCTCATTTCGGATTTCTCTTGTATAAATAACATTGATTAAATCGTTCGGCACTCAAGGCGCATACTTCACGGGATTAAGTGAAAATTAGCGAAGTGTTTATTATAAATTAAATAGCTACTTGATAACGGTTCAGTTAATAACGCGTCAGATTGGTAAATAAAAAAAAGTTATCACTTTTTATCAATGTGATAGGAAAGAGTTTATTATAATTGTTTATTGTCAGAATATGAGTCATTAAAAAAGAATTCTGTGTACAGGCGGCAGTGCGAAAACATCCTTGTTTAAAAAAAATAAAGCTAATTTGAAAAGAGAACATTGTTATTGTTTTGAATCTTCTTTATTAGGGAAAGATGTATAAACATCTAAGAAAATTGCGACACAAGCTTCAGAATCACGGCACGTCCAACCTATTTACGTGAAGACTACACTAAATGATCTCTTTACATTGTTTTTATTCGAGATCCGTACACAGATCAAAACAAACTTATTATTTTCGTTTAATTTAAAGAATTTTCGGCCTTATGGCCTTAAGATTGGGGTGGTTGGAGATTGAGCGTGATTGTCCAAGTGTGATCTTGACACAGATTGCGTTGAGGAAACAATAATATGTCATGTCATTTGTAAGATCCGACGGCCGCGAGGAATGGTAACTTAGAACAGTCTTAGGCAAGTTAGATTTGCTTATTCAGCTATAAAATTACGACCATTTATACAGATACATATTTCTATAGTCAGTCATAGATCTATGAACATCAGCTGCTAAATTCTGTCAACTACAAAAGCTATCTCTTTTCCTACAATCAAATAAATAAATAATTTGATAAAACAGTGCTTTCTCAAAATATAAATGAAATGAACTAAACAAAAATGTGGCTTAGAAATTATTCCATACAAAAACACCATATTCATTTTGACTGACGGTTTGACAGCTCTGTTGTAAAAACGTTGATATTAATAAATACTTTACCAAACAACAAAACATGCGTGTTGACCTTTGACAACATTTGGAACTGCGGATATTAAAATATGTTAACAATAAATAATTCTTGGACAGAGAAGATGAAGCTGTCTTCCTAATTAGGGGAGGTATATGGCACTACTTTTCCCGTAGCCTACCCAGGGGCACATACATATAGGCAAATGGGAGCAAGTACTTCTCTTGGTATATTGTAACTATAAGAAGAGTTTAGGGAAAACTAACTAGCAAGTAGGTTTTCTAACGACCTATTAAAATAAGGCACACTAAACACCAAAAAACGTTGTTTTTTTTTTAAAGAATGCGTTCAAAAATGCTGGCAACCTAAGGTGAAAGGTTATCGTTCTATCCTCCTTAGGGCATAAAAAAAAGAAATATAAATAACCGGTTTGATTATCGAACTGGCGCCAATAAAGCATTAATAAAAAAAAACATATTCTATCATTTTCGCGCCGTATAGAAAAACGGCTTTATGCTCGTAAAAATATGACCTTTTCACACTATAGCTAAAGATGGACATTATGAATTTGTTGGAAAATCTGCATGTTTGCTAAATAAATTACCATTTACTTTTTCCCATAATTTTGTTAAAAAGTTTTAAGTATAAAATGTGAATGGGTATAAGAAGTAGACTGCGAGAAAGAAAATAAAGACAAAACATATTTAGAAAATAAGTTTTGAGAAGGATGATATGGTAAGGAAGACAAGAATGAATAAATAGAACAGAGAGATAGAATAGAGAGGTATGGACGAAGAAGACATGCTACGCCATGACCAATTAAATTAAGATAAGAACAGAAAAAAAAATACAAATTCTTTAGATCCGCAACTAAACGCGGCTTTAGTTTCTACAAAAGGATCTCTTTTCACTGTACCTAGGTGTATCAATACCGGCAAAACCCTCATCAAAATCAAATCGTCTTATTTTCTAACAGAAGCACCAAATGCAAACCTTAACCGGATCTCCCTTAAAGGTGATACTGCTGGTGGTTTCCGCTCAGGATCTGCAGGTGGTGACTGCTGACCCAGTTCAGCCAATCTCGCTCCTGCCCGCCACCAGCTTACGGCTACTTATAACTTAACTTAGTAGTATTTGGAATAACTTAGACACACATGCAAAATGATCATAAAATCATAACCTATATTAACGTTCTCTTCATGTATTGTCCCATTCAAGGAGCAGATTCTTTTTTTTTCTGTTTGCATTTATATCTTATTCTCTATTTGTGTAAGAAACGCAAATTTTGTTACATTTTTAACATTGATTGTTGGATGGAATTGCGACCTTTGTTTGAACCTCCGAAAATTACCATCTAAACTGTGCATCTAATGGAGTATTCTATTTAACATAGTTCAAAACAAACAATAGTCATAATCATCATCTACCTAGCCTATTCCCCAACTACGTTAGGGTCGTCTTCCAGTCTAACCGAAGGCAGCTGAATACCAGTATTTTACATGGAACGTCTACCTGACTTTCACAACCTAGTTAGTACTGGGTAAATGATACCCTTGGTAAGACTGGTTATCAGATTTTCGGGCCACTGACTACATTTTACGACTGTTAACGTTAATATCCTGTCAATTGTGCTTTAAATCAGTCAGAAAGCTTTGAAAAAGCTTCATTAGTTTAGTTTTCTTGAACACTAGGCACCATAAACATGTTTGTTCTACTAATCGCTATTTTATTTACTTATTGATTCAATGACTCAATATCAATCGACGTTCTCAAGTACATGTTCTAAAGTATAATTTGCTACAATTAACGATTGTCATAAGGATAACGTAATCGTAGTTACTGTATCGTTTATAACTATTTAAATGCCTCATAATTATGGCAGGGCTGTCGAAAAGCATTGATAGTCGAATATTCAGAAACTAAAATTACTTAGGGTTGACAAAATAGGGGTTTATCAACGATATCCGTGATGGACATGTACAAAATGTGCGTATTGTAAGCTACTGTAGGATATAGGAGTACATTTGGATATAAGAGTAGAGGAAGACCAAAGCGGCGATAGATAAACCGTACGAAGGATGATATTATTATGACTATTGACTAGCAAGGAGGTGACTGCTGAGATGACAAGTAATAGAGAAGTATGGAAGAAGAAGAAGACATGCCGCGACGACCCCAAATAAATTGGGATATCCCAATTTATTTATGTTGAGTTTTTTTTCCTTTAGACAGGATAATGATGGTGACGAGACACACACAACTAGGTCTTATTATAGAGTCGAAAAACAACAGACCAATTTTTGTTTTAAAGCAAAAATTCAGATCATTAGCTACATTAAGGAAAAACTGGCAAAAACCAAAATGCTTAACGACATTGTGAGATTTGGCCTACAAAATCATCTGAACTATGAAAATGGTTTATATGCAAAACTAAGGAACATTTTGATATTCGTGAAGATACGAGAGCTTTAAACAATAAAGCGCGCTGAGACATAGAAATCGAGTATAAATATAGTTGTAATAGTACCTCGGCTAAAGGGAAAAGGTTAGTAATAGAAAGGAGATGCGCTGGCCTACTAACTGGAATATTTATCAACTTTGAACTTCAATGTATGAACAACTAGCTTGTGCCAGCGGATTCGCCCGCGTGGAGTGTGAAAATAGTCTCACGAGATAAACTGTATCCTAAGTGTTCCTTCAGGTTATAAGCCATATGTAAGCTTAATTTCATCCAAATCCGTTCAGCAGTTTTTGAGTGAAAGAGTAAGAAACATCCATTCATCCCCACAAATTGTCGCATTTATAATAATAGTACGAAGTAGGACTATCATCATCAGCCGTAAGACGTCCACTGCTGGACAAAGGACTCCCCCCTAGAACGCCATAATGAACGGCAACCTGCCGTTTGCATCCACCGGTTACCCGCGACTCTCACGATGTCGTCGGTCCACCTGGTGGGAGGCCTACCAACGCAAGAAGTAGAACTACGTAGTGAAGTAGGACTATGTCCTGTACATTTTCTTTCCCAAAGACTTTCAGTTCAAATAAATGTATGCTCCATATCTCAGGACTATAAATGGATGACTATAAGAGCAGAGGAAGACTAAAAAAACAATAGATGGCATGTGTGAAAGATGATATGACTAGAAAGGAGGTGACTGCTGAGATGATGAGTAATAGAGAAGTAGACATGCTGCCCCGACTCCATATAAATTGAAAATGAATGACACAATTAAAGATAGATTGGAGGCTAGTAGCACTTTGGCACTAATACATATCTAAACCCCTAACTGAAATGGCGATAGGTAAGTTAACCAAGTAGAATTATTTTATTTGTTCACTTTTGATCGCATTTTCCTCTTTAAGTAGAGCAGTCTTTATTTCCGTATTGTGAACTGGTTTTTACAAAGTTAAACGGAACTATGTACTTTCAAGTTTTTTCTTAACTACAATACCTAGGCAGTAAAAAAATCTGCTAAATTCATTACATTAGAAAGAGTCATACTGGTAACGTCCAAGTGAAAATGGTATGCGATGTGATAGAAGAACATCCATAAAAAAAAACATACCGATTGAATTGAAGAACCTCCCCCTTTTGGGAAGTCGGTTAATAAAGTAGACAGAAAGTGTCGATAATCCCTTAGAACCTAGTCAAAAAAAATAGATTCATAAGTATGTAAACATAATGTATGTTCAAGGAATACTTCGATACCATTGATAAAATCGTACTGAGTTAGCCTTGTAAGCACAACCCTAAATTAACGGCCCTGGACTAATTTGTTCTAGTGAACTGATGAATCTGAATGCCATGAAGATTATCTATCGAATAGATTGTCAATAAACTTGTATTTGCATAACAAATATTAATAAAACTAAACTGGCACCTAATTTGGATTCCAATATTTTGATACTACGCAAAATCTGTACTTAGAAGCAAGACGACTTTCGGCGATTTAAAGTTCATTAAAAATTGACCCAGAATTAACATTATTAGAGTTGATAGTAGTTAAAATCATGTTTAAAAGAGTTATGTCCTTTTGTTTCTAAGGATGAGTTTTATAGCCGTGTTACCGTTTATGCTTTTTAAATTAACAGCTTTAGTAAAAACTTAAATAGATCTCTATTATGTGTATTTCATTATAGTGAAACGTTTAGAATAAAGTTTATTTCCGAATGGTGAGCGAATTATTTAAAGAATGTGTTAAGTGCTAATTAAATTTTAAAATGATGAAGGATTCTAAAAGTTAATTGTCGTCCAGGATATCATGGCAAGACTTAAATTAGGCAAACCACAGAGCTGTCCGGTTGCTACGTACCTACTGGTTATACATACCATCAATCACATAACTTAACCGTAATAAGCTGTTTCAGGTGGAAAACCGCCAAGTAAGCCAAATATTCCAATTATTTTGAAGGAACTATTGTTGGACATCAGAAACAAATAGCAAGTGATATGAAAGTGTCGGTCAGTAATTGTCACGACTGTATTTGAAACTGACAAGTGGGGCGCAGTACTATGACTAGAAGTGACAGCGTAACTAGTGCTCCAAGGTATAAGGCCATATTCAACAGAGGAAACTACATAACGAGAGGGAAATACCATAAACACAATGCTTGTTTACTATATGAAACTACTGTCAAACATTTTATTATAATCACAGAAATAGACGAAGCCGGAGTGGGTTCAAGAAATAAAGATTTTAAAATCTCCGTAAAATTTAATTAAAAAAACTAAATCAAAATTTGAAGTAAGTAACTGTTGCAGTTGGCCGACCAATCTCATAAGATTTGACAGTAAATCTCCTGATTCGTTTTGATAAGATAAATGGATATGAGTTTTCTGCTGACCACCTCAGACCTACAGCGTGAGTAACACGTGCCACATGACAAGACGAGCTGGCAGACAGTAATTTACATTATAATCGTTATAGAACCATGTTAATTACTTCCCAAGAAATAACAGATGTAGGTAATATCGTAATTCCACTTAATAATTTTAATTCCTCTATAATAAAATTGGAGCTGTTTTACTGTATTGCGAACATAGTAAAGAAGAACTGGGTGATGAATTGAGTGGTTACAACGTAGATTATTTACTTAATGTACCAAAGAAAACGAATATGCGTTCTATAGGTATCGTTATTCGAATCTCTATTATTATTATTATTATGAGCCTATACTGTCCCACTGCAGGGCAAAGGCCTCCCTTCCCTCCTTCCACTTTTTCCGGTCCAGTGCGACAGTAGACCAATTCTTAGAGAAAGAGTCCAGCTCTACCATAAACGAGGTGCTCTGGATTCAAATTGAGAAGAATATAAATTATTATGAGCCGGAGGAGAATCCTAAATATGAACAAAATGAAGATCGAATCCCGACGCTCCTCGAATCAACAAACACAATTCACAAAGAAGAGAACCATTACAGAACAAAACGATAACTGAAGACCACATAACGTCATCCAAATAAGTTATCTCGTCCATCAATACATAAACGCTAATCAAGATAACATTTCACGGCTAATGACACACAAAACGAGCAACAACGTATAAATATCCAGCAATAAATTGTAACATTAACGAAGGCAACTCACAGACATTACTTACTTTAAGAGATACATATTATACATCATCCGTACGTTTTAAATTGTAAAGTTTGGTACACAACTTCATTTACCGTTCGCCTATTTATTTTAGTTGTTAGCCACTATCTCGTTACGACTCGATACAACTTGATAATCCGTTATTTATGTCCGACATTTTTCAACAAGAGCCTCGCACGCGACTTGTCGCCCGGCTCTTGAACACCGACAAATGTTCGACCATCCACCTTTTGTTGCTCTAACGGTTGTGTTTTGATATCATTAGGAAATTCTCGGCTTTTACGACAGTGAGAAATATTGTTTCTAATATACAGATTAGAGATTTGTCTGTTACTAATGTAGAAAGTAGTAGACGCAAAGTCAGTGACGGATGGGACACCCGATTAGAACCTCGATTACTGCGACACGGAACGATAAACGTACGATTTTGATTTGTTGCACCCAGCGGTAGATATAGATTCTCCTAAGCGAATAGGAATGTCGGAGTCGATATCGAAATTCTATAGAAAGTCTTTAACTCTCTGGAATGTAAACAAAGCCGCCCACCGAGAACTGCATATCTAAATGAACACTAAAAACCGGACACGGAAGACATCAAAACAGTACCAAATCAAATAATTAAAGTTATCGTAAAGATAAAGGCGGTTGGGAAACGTTCAAGATTTGTATAATAAAGCTATTGGGAGGCACGTGCTGAGAATGCGCGCATTCCTGTTGAGCACTCCACAACCCCATTAGCTCGCGTCGGGTTTTTGTAATTATCGACTTATTAAATGCCGCGAGAGATTTATGTCAGGCCGGCAACAGGTAAATCTGTTTCGTTACACCCATCCGCTATAAATGAACGTGCAAATGTATCGGAACTGACGACGACACTAACGCGCATATTACTTAACACATTACAAACGACATTAACCCTCATTTAATCCATATTTACTTATGTCTGACAACAAAAGAGCATTCATAAATCTACAAGAAGTTTCTAAGACATAATGATAAATTTCCATGATATCTTAAAGCAAATTGTGCATATAAAATGTTGTTAGAGAGAAATAAAACGAAGGCAGCATGCACAGAGTCACTGACCACAACAACGTACGAGCGACGAAGACGAAACGAAGCCTTGCGATAATCATAATACGCTTGCAGATATGTGATTAGCTGTGGGGTCACGAAACGGTCGGCGTTAGACAGAGAAGACATCCTGTATCCTTTTCAAGCACATGGACAGTTGGATGGCGCCGTCTCTGTCAGGCAAACGACCGCAGGGCGCCTAAACCGCTATAGTAAACTGTGACCTCACGAAATTCTCGGCGCACGATACCGAGGATGATTCACGTGTAATGACGGACGTACAGACGGACTGACATATAGAGATGCGGACGCTAGATGAATTCCAAGCGACAGGTCGGGAGAAAAAGTTGTTTCAATTTTAAATACGGTCATGATTATTATGGACTGTTATCGTTAATTTTATTGACCCATCACTGACATTAACATATTAAATTAGTTTTTGTTTTAAGATATCTCGATCTGTTGTGTTTATTTGTTCGTAATTTATGATTTCGATGGGAGCTTCACTATTCCATTAAGCTGTCAACAATATATAATTTAAAGAATCCGCATTTGTTGGCATTCTGTGACCTTGATTGGTATCTGGTCGGGAGATGGAAATTTTGAATTCCGAGGCAGACTGTTGAATGTGAAGTCCATAAACTCATAAGCAATGATGTTTATATATAAAGTGAAACTATAATGTTGGATGCAGATGTGCTATAGCTGGATACGGTACAGAGGGCACGACCAGACGGAACAGGTTTGCTGAGACTACTAACGTAGTAACCAATATACATGCGGACCGTGCATTACTCTCAAGTATTCAAGATTATACGACGTTAGAACGGAACGAGTTGGCTGTGAGAAAATTTCACCTGTAGGAGCCCTATCAATGTTGATTTAGACGACCTTTCACGTGGCTTGCTATGAGCAAAATGTTTTGCGTTATTTTCTGCAAGTACAGTTGAAGTTTTTGTGGTTGAGAAATACCATGTTTGAGAAAAGGAATAAGGTTTTAAGATAGATAATACTACGGTAGATAATGTACTGGAAGTGTAGATATAGAGCAACATCTATTTTAACCCAATTTAATTTTAAATCGATTGATTTTTTGACAATTGGCGAAGGTGCAGTTGTTATTCTTATGATTAACTCAATCTTAAAGAAAAAGAAGAATCAAACACAATAATAAATGCCGATAAACGTAAATTAGATATTAAATCTGCCGCAGATATATTTCATGAGCCAACATCACACGTCGTAAAGGAATTAGTATCGAGAGTGTGAGAGTACGTACAGATAAATCACCTACACAGTTCGTTAGGAACGGGCTGCGCGCCACGGGGGTCCACGTTCGATCCCGTGCCGGCAAGTGGAACGCTATTGAGGAACCCCCTGTAGAATATTTTGACGGGCCATACAGTGTGCTATGTTCGGTACAGGTTGATGAATGGTGAATTTACGATTCGTTGCTCTTATATCAACCTCGGAATTTCTTTCTAGTTATGCTGTTGCTTGAAAATTATCATCAGCACTTTCGTTAACACTAACTCCTTCTACGGTCAAAGAATTCTTCTAATTGATTATTAATACGTCTAATAAGGATATGACCAATGAATTATTAATAATTTTCTACGAACAACTACTAAATTTAAAGATTACATCACTTGACAGGTCAGCCAATCGCTTTGATCATACAATTGATAACGTTATTATCAGCTTTCACACCATATAAGACGAATGAACCGACAAAAATGTGGCAATTAATTAATACAATGCTAATACTATGTAATATTCATAATGTATGAACATATTTGAATAATTAAAGAACTAAATCTATTGTTGGCGCCATTTGAAATGATAGCATAGTCACATTCCGCATACCAGCGTGTTTGTCGTGAGCAACAGGTTTTTTGATCATCATACAACACAGACAAAGGAATTTCACAATCTGCCACATTCGGCGATAATACCTGTTAGTCTTTTTACACCAAAATAAAAGGTTTATTTCCCTGACCGAGATGAAGGCGTCCGTCAAATTTTAAAAAGTTAATTATCGGATACTTTTACCATTTGGTGTGGCTCGCTCGGCGATACATCATACGGACGAATATAAATCACCGGGTGATTGATAGTGGTATACATCTCACGCTCGTTCGCTAGCTCCTTTTTTAATCCGACACAAATGATTTTACACTTTGATTCCTTTTTGTGACGCCATTTCGCTTCGGAGTTTACGATTTGTTCGGAATGGATTTTGTACACCTGAATTTGTTGGGACTTGACCACCTTTTTATGTTAAAAGAGCCTTTTGATCATATTGAATGGGTTTAGATTTAATAAAGGTTGTGTGGAAGCGTGCCGTCGAAGCTAGCCTTTATATTGTAAAAGTAATTTTAATACTGTTAACAAATTCAATGTGTAACTCTACGCCGAGTTTATGATTTTGTAAAAGTCGTCTATTGCGAACGGTTTTATCGATTGTGAAGTTTGACCCCAGTATTTGTGTACTATGAATTGGAATCTCTAAATCCAATATCTTCGTACGTGACCCCATGCTGCCACGTTCAGAACGGCGTTACTTTGGAGTACTCCATGAGGAAAAGTGCACGAGCATGACATAAAGGCGGTGTTATTTGAGTGCCTATCTATTCTAAGGGCACAATAACTCGATGAAATCTCCTTTCATCGCGATGTGAAATTTAATATTCACTACCGTACACTGTAAAGCCAATGTTTATAGTGAAAACCTATCAAGTTTCTAACAACTATTGAGCGGGAGACCCGTCCTACCTGCGTACAAAAACCTTTACTAGAAGAGATTAGCGTGGCGTTTTCTATTGTAGTTGTACCCCGATTCTCATGCAAATGCGTCATGAAACGTGCGGAAATATAATTAGCTTAGGCGATATCGAAGGGTCGTGCACCTTGCCAAAAACTGGTTTTATGTTTCGCCTTTTAATTAATGTTTTGGGTAGTTGTAACTTCTGACCAGTGTCCACTAGGGATGGGGTGTTTTCGCGACGGTCCGTGGGAAAGCGTGTGTTGGACGATGCTATCTTTATGTTGGTCGGTAAGAGTCTGTTTTTCCGAGAAAGAGGCCATTACACGCAGTATGAGAGCGTCGTAAGACATGTCACAGTTATTATGCTCACTAGAAGCGATATAATCTTTCGGCTATGACGCACACAGAGGCGGTCCGTATGTGCGGAGTTATTCTCGTCCAAAGCGTTCGTTCTGATTGTTGACATGATTAAGTTGGATCAATCTGTGGGTAAAACCGTACAAAACTTTATTTGTAAGTGTTAGAGTCGTTGAGGTCAGTTTTAGTTTTACACCTATTTATTAGCAAGTTTGTCGAAATTCTATTTTACTTTGTTTTCATCGACATTTTGTGTATCAGTTAAGTTTAAACAGGAACTGTACGCATTGAAACCCACGACCTAATAAAAACCTTCTTCATCAAAACCTAACATTACAATATTCTTTTCCTCGTTCCCATTACAACCAAAACTAAAAGAATCAGTTCCAGTCTTCAACCCGTAATCCGCATCATAAATCATAAACCACAATCCATTAGCAACAAAAAGCAAAAACGTTACCTTTCTCACGCTACAATATTTGCAAAACTAGGACTGGTCTAACGCAAACAAGCCCGTTCTTACGGTCAGTTGGGTCACAATAACCAGGTGTCCAACCCACCCCCTAAGAATAAGAAGCTACATCATTGTGCTTAGAGGCGTGTTAAGGCGTAAGGGGAAATATTGCGAATTTTTGACCCTTCGATCAAGGCCTGGGAACGTAAAGATGATGTTTTTGACATGTAAGGAACAAAGGGTGTTATTGTGTATGGTCAGTGGTCATTTGTGCATGGGTTCGGTTTTGACGGTATTGCAGGCGAAAGGTTAAGGAAGCTTAAAGTTTTGTTGCTAGGTGAACTGTGTTTATGGGCTGAGGGACTTTGAGCTTGAGATTTAGTTGACATCTGTCCAATTTGCCGAATATGCATAATTCGGTGCGAAACTTCTGAACCGTAGTGAACCAATTGGACGTGTGTTCAAGGTACAAACGATTATAAACTTTAAAAGTCGAAAATAAGCTTGATCTAAAAACCACTCCAAAACCGTTCAAACCTTGCATATTAATTAAAATTATTCCATCATTCGCTCATCATTATCAACACGGAAGATACTTTTCAATCTACCCGCAAAAATCACCCATTAAAATTCAAGCCTGGGGGACCCGGAATCTTTCTAAATGACCGGCCTAACACAAAAAACTTATTAAGATATAGCAAACAATGAGAAGTGATTGATGCGACGCGAACAAAAGGTGCTTGTTCATTGTTCCACTGACGAGCAAACCCGAGGCACACTACATGTACACGTTCACCTTTATGCACTTTTTAATAAACCGGTCTACTAATGCATTTAATTAATCAATCCATATGTAAGCTTTGTTTCATATTTGCATTTGCATAGAGTTGATAACTGTACTCAATGGCGACCATTTATGCCCCATTCGGCTTTGATAGATTATTAATGTACGGGATTAATAGCTGAAATTGAATGGACTGAATGAAATAATAATCGACCGTTAATAGTAGTTGTAATTAAAAAAGGATGTAATTGTACAGTCATATTGTACAAAGAGAAAGCAAGAAAGCTAAATCTGAATGAGGCGATTGAGTAACTCATAATAATACTGATATCTCATATCATGATGACGACAATACCTCTTTCAAATTTCAAACCCAAACAACCAACATTGTAAAGGTTAAAAGCAAAACTGACCACTCATTTACAACGGTTACATAAACGGACATCACACAAAAAACGTATCTCTTACATCAGGTTCTATCACAATTAAACGTATTAGGTGGTAGCTCCATCCTCAATGGACCTTTTCAAAGCTAAAACGTTTTACAAAACATCCACCAACTGTGAAACAATATTATAAAAAAAGTACAAAAGATCTTCTCTAATCTCCGCATCTACCAGTTTGATATCTAAGACGATTACAAAGCGACAAAAGGGGCACACTTACTTTTTTTTCTATTAACAGTTAATCTCGTATAAAAAGGAGACTGGAGTTCGCACCTTTCTATTGTTCTCAGGGCAAACAAATCGTTTGTTGCCCAAAATATGACGGGGTCGAGATACTCAGTGTTGTCCTCAAGGGTTGAATGAGAGCAGCGGGTTACCGTGTCCTTTCCGGTACGATCTGGCCTCTACATTATCAAAGGGAACGACCCTAATGACGCAAAGGTGGGACTCGTAAAAAGTTTTGTATCAAACATAGATACAGAGAACGTTAATGAAGTCAGTGATCATATTTGGAAAATAATAAATATTATGGATGGCTATAACGAGGTCCATATAACAGCAGGTGTCGTTAAAGCTGCCGAAATAGTTGGCAAAGAAATAAATGATTTTAGAAACAAAAATTTAATGCGAGAGGTCGTCAAACGGGTGCCATTCGAGGCTATATGGGTTATAATAAGCGCCTCAGCGGGAGTTCCGTCCACGTTATGAACTCTTCAACCTCGGTGCCCTACGTCAAGACCGTTTCCTTTATGACATGAGGAAATTACATCGGTCGCGTGTTATCTTTTAAAATGTGCACCTGTGCCGTTTAAGTTTTGGGTAAATAATCTTTAGCTACATGTGAGTTTTCGGCCATGAAATGTTTTGAAGTAATCAAGAGTTCAATAACTCTTTCGTAATGCGCAGCAGACAAATACAATATTTTTATTTTTGTTGAACGATTTGGAAAAGCAAAGAGCAGTAGTTATGGTGTGTAGTACTTTTCCATTGTTCGATAAAATTAAAGAAACACCTGAAGTCAATGGTTCCACAATGTTGTATTCAATGGGCTATTAAAAGCAATATAGTCGCACATCATAAAACTAACAGTTCGTCAAGGTTCACTCATTTCTGAACAGCCTTGACCCGATACAACACTAGACAATATTACGCATTAGAGTAAACAAAAGAAAACCTCCTTTTCTCCATCACAAACAAACTTTAAATCATTAAGTTCGATGTTAGTTTCAAAACTATTTTCACTACTTCTTGAAACGTACGAGGTCACACAAATTCCTGAATACCATCAATCACTGCGCTGTCTTTAAAACAATAACCGGCCATATTAATTCCATCGTAATAATAACCTATTACAGCCCATAACTTTATATTAACATTGATCGTCAACAGTTACTTAGAGTTGTGCCCTTGGGCAGTCTCTCCACTAATGACTCGACAAGATTAATGATTTCACTAATTATACTTGTGACAATCAATGTATCTTTAAAGCGAGCTTTTTGTATTGGTTACACCGCATATTCTAGTATTATTGATGTATTATGTCATTTATCAGTAGCAACTAATAATTTTGTTGTATTTGTAACAGTATAAGGTCGTGATTCAATCAAATTAATTTCATGTGGTGGGTTATTAAATATAGACATAGATTTGTTTAAACATAATGAAGCCGTAGATCAAAATAATAGAAAAAATAAAAGGGTATGTAATAAAACTTAAATCTAATGGCAGAGCAAAATATAACAAAACTTCTACAAAATACGCAAATATAAAGGATTTGGTGTGAGAACATTCATATTATCATCATCATACTAAAGCAAAAAAACTTGCGAATTTATAGTATCTTATCACCTAATACTTACATACTGACAAAAAGTACCGGTGAACAAAAGAAAATTTCAGTTTAAAACGCGTATGAAATGTCTCAATATAGGCATGGCTGTTAGTTGCTTTTCTATCTACGTTGCCAATTTTGTTAGTATGTATTTACCAATAATTTTGACCTGGTAAACAATTTGGAAATTTCATGCTGACTTCATTAAAATTTTATAGATCTTCTCAAAGAAATTTTGACTCACCTTCCCTCCTCATGCCCATTTTGAGACATTTTCTTAGCCTGCAGTACTGGCATTGGTTTCTATGGTGTTGGTCGATTGGACAGTTTCTATTTCCCCTGCAGGAGTACGTCAGGTTCCTTCTCACGGACCTCTTGAAAAAGGATTTGCAACCTGTGGGAGAGATTTCATAATTGTAATGTTAATTTTTACACTTTCACTTTGATCATTATCAGGTGGAACTTCGTTGAGAATAATTTAAAATATTTTGATAAGGTGGTTCTGACTTCTATTGCTATTTACGATATAATCACTTCATAAATCTGGCTTTGATACGACAGCGTGTTTAAAATTCGGAAGTCTGTTCGTATATCATCATCAGCGTGAAAAATATTCGAATCTGTCAACAAGCTCCCGTATTTTGTGACCGTATGCAAACTTGGGGATATCCCAATAATTTACAATACTTTATGATTGTCGGTAGTAATTACTTGTTAGCCTATTTTGTTAATATGCTTAACTCTATTAGCATAATACCATATATCAATGGCTACCCGATATCGAAATACGCCGATTTGTATGGACGTGTCAAATATATACGAATTTATAAAACAGTTAAAATACCAACTTAACGATCTTAAGATAGTTAAGACCAATCTCATGAATACATTATGCGTAAATATTAGAATAAGAAACAATTTGCTTTGAAACGCGCTACGTGGCGCCTTTAGTCAAAACACAATGAAATATGCTGGAATTTTAAAGGCAATAAGGTTGAGAACCGTATGGTGTTCTACAAGGAGATGGTAAAACATAGTTTGACGTTTACGATAAGAAGTCGAATTTTCAATAAAAAAAACTTGTGGTCACAAGTCGTAGTAAATTATTTAGAAAAACATCTTGCTTGTCATATAAACGCAATTATTTATGGGAAATTATTGTATAAAGGTACTATATTACCTTCAGTTTTGTTTAGTCCAAGCTTTAGAACATCGATGTTCTAGGAAGTTTTGACCCCTTGAAGTGAGGGAGAAGGAGGGTGATTTCTAATTAAATTACATTCGTTTGCTTTTTTGAAATTTAGAGTAGAAGTAGCATGCTCACTAGCTATTAAATAAACGAATAAAGTACCGTGATTCGACAACTCCGTGCGTTTGTAAGGAAGTTATGCAAACATCTAATCATTATGTATTAGTGTATTTAAATATCAAAGGCATTTATCCATGTTTATCTACAAATGAAGGGCCTGTATCGGTTACTTATTGCCTCGGTAGGTTGTTCGAGCCTGCTTGTTTGGGGCGCCTATTTATCTAGAAATAACTTATCGATCTTGCCGATTTAAATGGTGCAAGTACTAGAATGTGATTTTGAATTTTGGAGACAAAACTATTTATTGGCACACACACAGAAATCATAACAATTCATAATTTGTAGAAGAAATATAAAAATTGGTTGAATGGACTGTGTGAAGGGTGGTATGGTTAGAGAGGGGGATAACTACTGAAATGCCAACTAATAGAAAAGTACGAATGCAGAAGAATTGCTTAATAAATAAACATACATAAAGTCAAGAGAATTGTCAAGATTGATGATATACAAATCTAATATCAGTTTTTAATCAGTTAGATGTCCTAAAAATGCAACATTCTATGATAGACCTGCTATTGGATACCATAAAGAATTACACAAGACTTCTCGATCCCCATCAACACTCCAACCTTATAGCTGGTTCAAGTTACATTGGCACCCATTTTCTTTAATTCGAAACCTAAAGAAAGTCGATACTTCTACAAATCGTGCACAGGGTCCCATCTATCGATTTGAACCAGAGATCTTCGATTACAATCAAATGACTATCGATATCTTAAACGATTTGACTTCCGAAATAAAATCAGAGCTATAAAAGATCTCGTTTCTTTTTAAACTTAAACTTCTTCATTTTAATTACTGTCTACTTAATTATGGCTATCATGTTTCTTTTATATGGAGCTTGATATGGTTAATAAATTAAAGTATTTTTAAGTATCTGCTTTTTTGTTTGTAAGTTGGAGGGACTATAAAATATTGCTGCTGTTGAGTGAAAATTTCAAGGCAATATTCAACTATGCTAGGTTTACTATGCTTTGATTAGGAGTTAGGAGCTATAGTCATCTCTTATAGTATTTTTTAAAATGAAATTAGTGTAACTTTACAGCCATAGGGATCTTATAGACAATATTCCGTGTATGCAACCAGCGTTTTGCTCCTTTACTAACTTCTCATATTTTATTATCTTATGATCGAAGCAAAAGTTAAATCTAGGATAAGATTAACGAAGTTAATAGTGTAGTGTACAGTTTTTCTTTTTATTTACCCACCCAAGGAGTTCCGTATACAAATTACATACAATTATGATCTTTCAACAACATTTTTACCTGCGCAAATTGTTCGTACATGAATGTCAAAGTAAGAATACTGTGTTCCTTATAGTACAAGTTACAGCAAAATGTTAAAAGTGTTACGTTTGTTAACGTCTTAAAGGACAATATCTTGTTTTTTCATTTACGTACTCATTCTTGTGTAACTATTTACGAAGTATTTTTATATTGTTCTTAGTCCCAAGGCTTTTGTTATTCAGAATGAATAATGAGGAAACAGTATTTCGAAACTATTATACTGGTACCTACCTAAAGTTGGAGCTAGCCAATGAACGTTTGAAGGAAATTTTGACGAATAAACCTAGAATTCTTTATTTGTTTAATATTTTATAGATTCGGATCGATATAGGAGTTTAATTGAACGAGTTGTCTTTGTTAAAGTGCGCTTAGCAATTATAATTATCTCACTATTCAAAATCGTGACCATAGATTGGAAGATGCCCCGGGAACTAAAGGCGAAGGTAATATTGTTCTAAATATACATTTAGGCGCCTTTAGAAGCAGGAAGACTGCAAGTAGTAATGACATCATTTTTATTGAGGACGTTAATGGTAAGGAGTTAAGGACATAGATTTAGAAAGAAATGAAGCTTGCAGGATGGCGAATTCTGGCAGGCTAGACCAAACAACTTTATAAATCTTAAGATTTGACTACAACCTTATTGGTATAATAATAATTCTTTATTTTCGATACAGTGACATTTTTTACACATGTGTGTGTATAGGAAAGTCAGTTCATAATAATTATTGTCCCCAAAAATAACAAAACACAATCATTCTTATTTCAAAAATATCCCTTAACAGGTAACCAACCAGACGACGCTTAAAAATAAGCAGGCAACTGAAAATTCAGCGCATTTAGGCAACAAAGCGCACCTCTCGCGAGGTTTCTAGCTGGTTGCGATACCGTTAGAGGTTTGCTCACGTACCCAGTGTGCAGATAAGCCGCTGTGCGGTTAGCGCAGGCTGTTCGTACGTGCGGCGGGTTAGACGCTCGTTAGGAAATGGTTGTGGTTTTTTGGATGAATATTCGGGTTTTAGTAGGTTTAATGTTGGTGTTATAATTGGTTAAAGATTACTAATTTAATTTTGACTTGGTGTACAGTTCGTGGGTTTTGGGTATCCCACATATTTTAGGTCCTAGAGCCACTCCACTCTCTAATAAGTTTTAAGTTTCACATATAATGTTGTCGTTAGAATATTTATAGCCTCCTTTCAGTCTATTATTTCTAATATATTCTATCGACTCTTTCTAACCTAACCAATTCAGTGAAGAGATTACTGCAGAAAACTTGGTACGTATGTTTCTTTTTCTTCCTTCTTGTCAGTTCATAAACCGTTAAATAAATAAATAAATCCTAGTCCCACATCCGCGTTCCAACCGCAGCGTTTCCCCGCTAGCACCGCACACTACCTCTCCGGGAACACTGCCTCCCAATTACCACCTATCGCTGGGAACATCAGCAGTTGCAAATTGTATTCCACGCGAGATGATAAAGAGTGCATCGACACAAAGATTTGAAGTGAAAATAAAAACAATGGTACAGGCTTAGATTCTTTGACATAAATCCCGAGAATTGTTGAGAAAGTGAACGGGGAGGAAATAGATAGTGCATCGCGGTTAACCAGAGAATGCAGTTTATTTCTTGAGAAGAATTTATAGAGGTCACCTTTGGGACAGAGTTAAGATACTGGTGTGTATCCCGTCAGGGCTGCGGGTAGTTCGAAAGAGATACCGCGGCCTCGGCACAAGAGCTAAGAAGGAACATGAGTGGTTTTTAGTCAGTAGAAATAGAAGTGACACGGGAGTGTCAGACTTCCACACAAACCCGGGAGGGGTTATTTGATAATTTCCTACCCCCAAAACATAAACATTACAAAAAAAAAGGTATACTGATGTGGAAGTAAGCAAACTAGAGGAAGACGTGTTAAAACGTCTATTTCTGATTATGGATGGGTTTATAAACGTAGGAAATGGTCAGGAGAGTGAGATTCTTACTCTTTATAAGCAGCAAAGCAGTAACAGGGATCCTACAGCAAATATATGATAAAAACAAATAATACTCGTCGCCTTAGCAACCATTAGAAAGAGTTAGTTCGTTTTAAGAGCTGTGCAGGTGGCTACATTCTGATCTTACACAATTTGAGATCACCGACACGTAAAGAGGAAGTTTTAAATTCCCATGAATTACCAAGACCAATTGGCAAACTAATATAAGCTGAATCCTAACTATAAATTAACAGTAGTCTCCCCATATATAACGTAATAAATAACTGTTTTATATGAAATGTCATTAAAATCATTGGAATACTGGTCATAATTTTAGACTAGAGTTATAAAAGAGGGAGAAATTTTATGTAGCTATCAAGCTTTCATACTTGTGTTAATGGCTGGACTAGGTCTCTGTACCAATGAACCTGAAATTGAAAGACTATATTCACAGCATGGTTTTCTTTCCAGTTGGTGGAGAAACAAATAATTATAACGATTTTGTAACTGATGGTCCTAATTCCAATATGTGAACTGATTGGCCATTTTAAGGATGAAAATACGATTCCAATTGGGCTAAAGAAGAGAAGCAGATTAAAAATCTCGGCCTAAATTAATGATATCATTGAGCATTGCGACCAAGGAATTGGTATTTAGAGAGTAGATGACCGTGTTGTCATCTAGTAAAAGTTAAGCTGCCAAAGACCTTTAAAAGGCAGAAAATACAACATTTTGCTAAATCTACGACAGGTGACTAATAGTAGATAAAAATAAAAAACTAGGTATGATAATAAACGCAATCGAAATGTGAATAAACCGACAGGTTGCTTGAATATCAACCTGGCAATGGATGACGCATTATAAAGAAATAAACTTGTCGAGCGATCACTACTATTGTAGTGGGTTCAGTATATGAAACTAAATATGAAGATGTTTTAGTTGAAGTATTGAATGATGTTCATGAAACCTTTGGACAGCAATTTAGAAAAGAAAATAAGTTAAAAATCGTATTAGCACTTGACAATTTAGTAAGTGCTATTCACATAGAAGAAGAAAGTGTAACAGTAAATGAAAAAGGAGAAAACTGTCTAATTGAAGAACACATATTTGAATTAGTTGAAAATAATGGAGAAACGGTTAGATGTGAACGACCCATGAGCGGGAAAGATGGAGTGCAATAGAAGAAATCTATACGATACTGCGGTTGAACAATAAGTTAAAATTGATAAAATCTTGATAGAAGAGGAAAGATACTCCAAATATCGAAGAAGATTGTATAAACTATTTTCAAAAGTAAATCACCTAACAACAATAATATTAGAAACAATAATATTACAGTTTAAAAACCACCAACAGATGCGGAACTCCATCGGCAGTAAAGTGTGGTGTCCACAATTATTGGCGAACTAATGACACCTAGATTACAGGTTACTGCTGACCCACATATAGCACGAGAGGTGACGTAACACCGGCTTGACCGTAATGGCGGCTTAGATGATGGATTCGAGAAAATTTTGGTTAGGATAGTAGTTGATGGGAGGCTAAACGGTTTGGGATATAAGTAACAAGATAGAGAGTCGGTGGTCATTGAACATATTGTTTATGAAAGACAATATTAAAAACACTACTGAGGCTGATTTGGAACTACTTCAATTATGAAGAGGAGTTAAGTGGTCTAGACATAATGTGGAAACTTAAGTGAATTGGCTACAAATTGAATCTTAGTCTTCTAGAGACAGTGCTTCAAGAGCTATATAACAAAATTTGGCAAACAAACTAGAAATTTGAACATCATAATGTCGGGTGATTGTTTTAAAATGGTTAGTAGAATCCCCAAGCATTTTAATCGTGGCAATCTCTTTATTCCAAGCAACATATTGATATATATAATAAAAACTATAGATCGTTGTCATTTTATTGCCATAAGGGTTCAAAGTTCGAAAAAGTGTAAGTGGCAGGTTGGTATCCCATCGCATGCATCATGCATCACATTTACGACTTCACTAGCGAATATTATAGCCACAATGAGTTATCACCGCAATAAAAGTCGCAGGGCTGTTGCGCAATGCGACTTGCGACTGACCGTGCATACGTGCGACATTATTGTACCATAAACACAATTGAATATTGCTGTTGCTTATATTTATAGTGGAGACTCATTGAAGAATTTAGATTCATTAAAATTGCAATTATGCGCATATGTTGTGTTGTGATTTATGAATGAAAATGTGAGAGAAGGTAACGAATGGTTTTGTTCACGTCTTCGGGAAAGCGGTAATGTTATTTACTGCCTGTCAGTTTAGAATGCTCTATGGCTTATCGACCACTGCTCGACATGGTGCGAGAAATAGAAGTAATGGTTTTAGTCACTACGCAAGTGGCTTGGGTGTATTCAGAATCAATGTTTTTGTGGCATCTTCTAACAATGAAGATTATTTTGTTGAATAATATTAGCAGATATTTTCCCTACAGTAATAGAACGAGGGACTGGTAAATGGGGGTATTAAAAAAAAAAATATATATCTTCACAAAATAAAGAAAATAAAAAAGTTCGTTAGTTAAATAGTTAATTATAGAGCCTATAGACGGCATAGTAAGACTAAACACTGTTTTGAAGATTGCAAAGGAGTTGTCAAAAATCTTTTTCCGTAAGGTGTAAAGCTATAAAGAAATTTTAAGAAGGCAACATTGACATGATTGGAATGCACACGACACGCTATGTGACTCCAAGTAATTTCAGAAAAAAAGCCACACATAATAAGAAATCCTCTTTGTACCTTGAGCGACAAAAACTTAAATACAGAGAGACTATTATCATAGTTGATGTATCAGGTGGAATTTAAAATTTTATAGGCATGCAAGTGTTTTGTAGTAGTACCATAAAAATCCCATCAAAGTGATTAGTAATAAATATCAGTCATCTACTCAAATGCCTTTATTGAGAACGTGACCTCGGAATGTATTACTAGCAATTTTGTAACAGGCAACATTCGTATTTATGACAAACATTGCCATTCTAATGGTGACAAACTTGATGTGGAATATTTGTGTATTTTGTTTGCCAATTTTTTTTTACGTTACTGGTAGTCAGAAGGCTGATAACATGTCTGGCAGCATTCAGCTAGACTGGCAGCCGATCCGAAAACAGTAGTGAAAAATCAAGGCATTTGATGATTTTTTTTTGCCAAAATTAAAGAGAAATACGAATAAGTGGAAAATCATGAAATACTCATAATACTATTTTCAGTATGAAATAGTTCGACAGTTCCCAAAATATTGAATTACAATACGTCATTAAAACGCAACAAAAAATGACACCTGTCAAAAATAAAATCCAAGTGTATTATTTCCGAAGCTAACAATATCAAAATAAAATAAAAGAAGTCTAATTCGGTATAATAGGTATTTACAGCACCTGTCGGTGTTGCCAGTGTAATAAATAAAGATAGCTAAACGCCATTAAATCTTCATTTAGTGGCCAGTGCTGTTGTCTTGTAAGACAAGAGTTTCCGCTTTTCTTCCAGATTTATGGATTTGTGGCAGTAGTCGAGATAATTGATTGTAGATAGGTTTAATGTTTTTATTTTATTTAGGATAAAAATGGGGTTTTTATTTACCTATCGCCATAACTTTTCGGTTTATCTGAAGGCAAGATGTCTTCATCTGTTTGGTTTAGCAGTTTCTTCAAATCTTAGACACCGGTATAATATACGGTAATTTTATTATAAATATATTTAATAATAGCTAGATAATAATCAGCTCTGATTATCAGTGTACATTAATTACTTAAATATATTTTATAGTAAACGTATTGATCAAATTCGTGGAAATGTGTGATTAACTACAAGACCAATACCTACTGAGAGATATTAAGATACCTCAGTTTATCTCAATAGGTATTATCTCTCGTTATTAAAAACAAACTTAATGAAGGTACGAAAGTTGCATTAAAATCGTAACGATCCTCAAAATTGAATTAGTAGTAAATCAATTATTCGAGCTGGTCATTAATGAAGTTCATCAATCATTGGCTTAGGACTCAGGTCGTTAGGGCCTTCTATTAGATATAAGGCCAAGATCTTGATTCTAAGGTAGATCTGGCCATGACATCGTAATACAGGTGCGAAATAAAATGGCATTATTGAAGTAAATGTCTGTCGTTTTAGGTTTAATGGAACTTGTGGTTTAGGGAATTTAAGGGAATAAAATTAAATATTAAGACAAGTAGGTTGATTAGGGTTTAAATTATTCAGCAAAAATCTACTAAGAAAAAGAACTTAAAAAAATCTAATAAATCAAGTACGTAATAAAACAATTACGCCTTAAAATAAATTGCAAAAAATTAAACACGCATTCGAAATAGTGATGCGCACATACACGTATAGTCGTATAGCCATCAACATACATATCGATACTCAACTTCCCTTAATCATTTCATTAAGACACGAATGCACAAAAGAAGGACTCTAATGAAAAATTACTCGCTTTAATGACCCATCGGATCGCCTTAATGATCTAGGTCCTGTTCTTGAGAATGTGTCGGCACACACACGGACACACGAGCCTTGTATTGGCGAACAATTTTTATTAATTTTAATGTGTTAAGAGGGACCCTTGACCAGTTTCTAAATAGGTTTATAGAATTAGGAACAAAAGCGCGTTGTAACAAGAAGCAAATTATTTTATACTTATAAATTAATTTTGGAGTACAAACGGTGATAATATATGGAAATAAGTACCGAAGTTTTAAATTATTATACAAGTTTTGTTTATAGTCAAGACAAGTGTCCATGCATCTTGATTTGAATAAAAATCTAAATTGCAAATTAATACCCTTTGTTACCTGTCGATATTGGTTTTTAGAATGAATCGGAAATAGATTACGATACATTTAGTTGATTAGATTTTTTTCATTGCTTGCATTTCCTTCACAAAAGCACTATAGTTTTAATTTATGTTGCCCTGAGGCACTTAATGAAGCAAATAATGAATATTAATACACTTTAACAATAAACCATTTAAAATGCAACGTAAAGGGCTGATGATTTACATACAAATGTACAGATAAATGGACATCGATATAAATTTTATCGTGAAACTCGAAAACTTACCTACATAATTTTCTTAATCAATCAATTTTATGCATTCAACTTTTCTTTTTAAATCAACAATAAAATTAATTCACAATAAATTCCCAATAAAACTACTCAAGTTAATCGAGAGGAAAAAATATAAATTTTGGATTTACGACGTGACAAACACGCGTACTCTTTAACAGTATAGCGGCTTTTAAATTTCGAAAATGGTCGTTAACGTCACACGGTCGAATGTTTACCTTATTAAGGCGTAGCTAGTACTTGTTTAATTCACATAAATAATATATTAAAAAGAGTCAAATTTTCATTAAAAGGCGACATGATTCAAGACGTTCGAGCGTTTTATTGACAGTTTTAGTGGAAAGAAGAGAACCACACACGCGCCGAACTTGGATTCAATTTAAAAAGTGGAATGAGATAAAAATAAATAAGTTCGGAAAGACACTTATGTTTAGAGTCGCTCGTAAAGATAGGGTTAACTGCCACGGTATCGCCGGACAAAACATACCATAAACTGACCGGTTGTAGTGGTCGATAGTGATGCCACCGCTTGTCGATAGCGCGACGGCGTTATTCATTGCTGCGATATTTATTTTGTATAGGTAATGAAATTTAAATAATAATTTATTGCGTGTTTTGCGTCAGTACAAAGCGATGTTTTCGAAATAAGATCTACGAGGTGTGTTATCAAAATAAAGGTAATAAAGTAAATGTTTTATGATTTGAAATGTGTCGAATACTAGGAATCGTTTTTGGATTATTAATGGAATAGGAAGGTGTTGTTTTAACATTCCTAAATAAAATATAAGCATTACGGCATTTAAGCTTTAAAAGTAAAGTCACTTTGTAGCATTTAGGAATTGCAAACTGTTTTCTTTTCTAAAACTGTGCAATTGTACATTGGAAAACTCAAAAACTATCGACATCAACAATTCATCGACATCCGACATCTCTTCACCCAGGTGTCAACTGCGATCACTATTGTCGCTCACGGACGCGAGCATTTAAGTCAAAAGAAGCGCTTCGGCTAGGGACTTTGTCGTTATAACGCCTATAAACACTTTTAGTACAAGTTGACCTCAGAGACTGCATAGTCTCACTTCGACAGGGTTCTAATTCCATCAGCGGGGGTCCAAGCGCTAATAAAGTGGATTTGTCGACATCAAAATAACACTTTATGAGCACAACACTAATGCGCTTTATCGATATACTCTTAGGGAGTTATCGTGTGATAGCGCAGCTGAAATATTGTTCAACTTATGTAGATTTGTAGTATATTAACTTACGCATTTAGTTGGATTTTTACATATTTAGTGGATAAACAAATCTTATTATTTGAATGGTAGCCATCGTGCACTAATGGTGTTTAAGACCGCATAATGCATAATTTCACAATGTCTTAGATATCAAAATGAAAAGAAAACTGTTAGAAAACCGACGAGTAGTTCTACAGCAGAGGTATTGAATAAGTAAAAGCTTCACGTGGGATTTTAGAAGATATCTAATACTGTGAAATGAATGTGAACAAGAAGTAGAAGACTATCATATTGCTAGCATCATAGGTAGGGACTGCAAACTAGAAACAGTTGTACACATTATTGCTTAAATCATGCAACAAAAGAAATCAACAGACACATTCTCCTCATTGAAGAAGAAACAGCTTATCATACTGCTACCAAACTAACATAAAACTTTCACACTATAGTTTAACTGGAAGGAATGGGGCCTTTGCCCAGGACTCAGGGACATAGGGACACAGGGTCAATACGAGTTAAGTAAAAAAGTAAGACCAAACTGAATTCCCCAACTTCTTTACAACTCCCATTCACAACACACATGAAATGAAATCCAGAAATTACGTAATCCTATCCTGATGACAGACAAACTATAATGAATTTTCTAGTTTAAATTACTTTTATCAGAACCGAGGCGTTTGATATCAAAGGTCTTGACCTCTCTGGCGCCAGGTCTGAACGATAACATAACAAAAATAGTTTGCGACCAATTAGTTTCGAAAAAAATACACCGGATACTTGGCTTTATTTTGAAATAACTTAAGCTTGAACTCTGCTGTACAAAGATAAAAGCGGCGAAGTGAATGGTGGTGAAGCTAGGTTAGTTGATTAAATTAGAATATTGTGTTGATAAAGGAATGAATGTAATAAAGAATTGGAGTAATAATTTGTTATTTTAGTTAGTACGCACTATTCGAAGTACGGTCAATATATGTGTACCAAGAAAGCAATATGCATGCTAGAAGAAAAGAAACAAGAACAAATAACAAGGAATAGAGTAGATAATACATTGGACTCATCACAGTGACACAAATTACTTAACTGTAGCCTGTCATACAACATCCCAACTTCTATCACTTCTAAACAATATCTTCGACGTCCATTTCCTTTATAATCTCCGCATACCTACTCACAAATTCCCTTAAACATTTCATAACCTCATTTGAAAGTTGACTGACAACCTGTAAGCCAGCTATCATAGTTGCGCAACCAACAAAAGCTGAAATACCAGCGGCAACAGAAACTATTGTGTGAATTAACATTTTAATTCTTAGTCTGACACTATAGGAAGACAATGCAATTGTTGTATGGAGTATTTGGTTGAATGTAAGTAGTTGTGTGAAGATGGAATTGAAAACTATATATCTCTACGCAGCCATGGAGTCTGGATCTATACCCGGTTGACAGCGGAACATGGGACTTACGAGTAAATATGACTGACGAAATGTAGGTTCTACTGTTAGGTTCTTTTGCCTAAAGCTTCGAGGATTGCAGGTTGAGTTGTGTTACAATATCTATCTCCAAAAGCTGCAAACTGTGAATACGAATATTTCTTTGCGCAAATTGATCTGCGGCTCTGATTCTGATTAGAACAAGGAAGAAAAACATAATGATGGATGAAGAATAACTCCTTTAGGATAAAACTAAACAAAGTAAGTAGCTACCAAATTACCGGAGTATAGCATCTCTGTGGTGGATTAGTAAAATACGGATACGGAGATGATATAAAAAGCTCTTCGATACTCTTTAGCTCTTAAAACTTTGTTTATGCAAATCTAATAGCCATGCGCCGCCGTCCGTATTAATACTCCGGGTGCATTTTACAAAGAAATAAATTTATTTTTTCTCTAAACGTCTTTTTAATTTGACACTGACACCTAAAACCAGCACGACATCTAAAAACAAGTTGCACTCTGTTTTATGAATGCCAAAACAGCAAAAACTAAAATAACAAAAAAGGGTTATGTGAAACTAAAAAGTAAAAAACGGATTACAAAGAGACCGTCCCTGTTGAAAGTGTTTTGTTTACAAGCGTATATCACGAAAGTATGGTTCATGCAGGTTGGCCCGAAGACCAAGGGTCAAGGCTGAGAGACCAATGTAATGTCTGCACTTGATGCCAACTATTATGTCATCAACGGGTCAGGTTACTATCGCGGGTTTGGCGCGTTTTTAATTTAATTTATGCAGTTTTTAAACGGATATAATTTTTTTTTTTTTTTTTAGTTTTGCGGATTTCACATTTTATTCTAAAATAAATTCTCATATTATTTTCAATTGTGTTTGAAGTGTTTATCTTCAAACAAATCCCATTTAAAATCTTTATGAGCATGCTGTAAAGCAAGAGAGCTAAAATGTTTTTGTAATAAATCAATTTATTACAATTAAAATCACGCACGAGCTGTCGAGTCAAGCAAAAAGAATCATCTATCACCATGTAGGTATCCTTTTTATAAATATTCACATCGATTCTACATTTTAAAAATAGCCGAAAGGTACGATCAATAACAACTAACAACTAGAATATTATCTGGGTAAGTATTTCTAAAATCCGTAATTTCTAACCATTTTAAGTAAAACCAAGGAAGCTTAGGAATTTCTCCGTCGCAGCCACGGATTCTGGATTTGTGCCCGGTTAAAGGCAATAGGCTCGCTGCCTATTACGTGGCACTTAAGCATAACTGGCGAAATGTGGGTGTACTAATACGTACACCTCTGCCTAACCCTCCGTTAATTACAGGCGTGATGACTGTATTTATGTGAAATCTTGTCATAGAAAATTGTAATACCTAACTAGTATGATTAACAACAGTCTTTGCTAAACAAAGTAATCAGATTGTGTGTAGAAAGCAGTTTTTCTAAAACAATAAGGTGTAAAGACAGCGTTCCCAAGCGCATCGTTTGCGGTCATCTCCGCCACTTGAACGTAATTATTTGGTGACATGCACCCGTAATTGTGGTTTACGGAATACGGAGACACGTTTCACTTGCCGTTTGATGTTTTAAATTTAGTGTTGTTCCGTTTTTTTTTACTTTTTAGTTTTTGTTTTTCGGTTTTGTTTTGTTCTGTTTAGCTAATTTTAAATCTTTAATTTTTTAAATTAGTTTGATTATTAAAATTATTTCTTAAGTATGTTTTAAATAATACTAATACCTAATGATCTTAAACCTCCTTAGGAGTTATAATAGGTTTAAATGAAAAAAAAAAAACAGAATTTGTAGAAAAAGTTACTAACAATCCCAATTAGAGAGGCAATTAAACAAATTTCACAACAAAAAATCTTCTTAACACCGAATTTCAGTACAAAACCAAAACGACATAAGTCAAAAAACACCAATTTAAATAATTTGCATAAAAGTGAGGAACCCCTTATCTTTAGAAGCAGCCACTTTGCGAAAACTTTGTCTTATTGCATTCTGATTAGAAATGTCGAAAGTCGAGTCCCGGTAATTGAGATTTTAAAGGTTTAAAGGTCAAAGGGGGAAGAAATTACCGTACTTGATTTATTTACATAGCCTTTATCAGATTAAATATTGCAGGATTTGCGGAGGTGACAAAATAAAATTGGGATGAAAATTTAAGTAGGTAATAATTATGTATGACCTTATAGGTAAACAAAGTGCGTGTTAGCGTATGTGGAAATTAATTTATAAATTCATGGCAGTTTCAAGAGTCAAATTATGATCATTGCGTACTAAAATGGTCAAAATCGTAGTTATAATTCCGTCTGATACGATAATTGGCGTTCGTTGTATCATCAGATCATCACTCATGTTAACTAATAGGTTAGTATCGTAACTTATGTTTTTTTTAGTATCATTAAGATCTACTATCGACGGACGTTTTTATTTGACGAATTTCAAATTTTTCTCACTTAAAATGAAGAGATTTCAAGTTTTCTAAAAAGTTTCAACTAACTACGCATTATTTGACAGCGACTTAACAACTACGGCAAACTCTATATTTTGGCAAGTTTTTGGATATTTGTCCCATTTCCGATTACTTAACTAACCTATTTCTCCCCTAACTTAGCTAATGAACTTCGCGAAAACTTCTACTACGCACCAAGGCCCTAGAAGCAAAGTCCTCAATCACTCTTATCAAAGGGACACCGCACGGTCACACGCTAATTCCCGTCGCTAAGACACTAGTTCACTTTCACTTCACACAAGATTACGTACCCTCACAAGTGAACTGGCCGTAGTGCTTCCCCGATGACTTGTCCCCGCAGACCACACACTCCACATTCTGGCCTTTATCCGTCGCAGAGGATCCGCTCTGCGTCGACGCGGCCTGACTCGCGGGCGTAGACGGCAGAAGCTCGTCTTCCCGCCAGCTGCCGCGAAAGCCGAGTTCGAGAGGCGGGAGGTCAGGGGCCCTCGGAGGACAAAGCCCCGGGCCTCCGACCCCGCCGTATACTAGCGCTCCGTGCGTGATGATGCCGGTTGCCGTCACAGGGCAAGAGACCGCGCGACGCGCTTGTGTGTCAAGGGTCGCGGTTCAGGCGCGACTGAGCCGGGTCGGGCCAGGGCGCGCCGCTCCGCCATTGGCCCGGTGGCCTGCAGGGGCAGGGAGCGAAGGCCCCGCCACCTCGACCGCGGCCCCCCTCCCCCCGGCGCGGGGTGGAAATCTTTCAGCCGAGTACCGTCGGTAAGAAAATCTGTTGGGCGGTTATTGTTCCGAGTTTATTTGTGCAACGTTTTTAGAAGAGTCGCGTGTTATTATTTCATTACGCAATGTGTTACTGTCTCTTTCTAACTCTGTTTATGAATAGAGCGAACTGGTTTGTAATAGTTTGGACGTTGGAATAACGACTTTATCGTTTGTTTGGGTATTTTTTTTATTATTCTTTATTGACTCATTTATTTCTTAGACATTATCAGTTCTTCTTTTCGTTTTAATACAAAACAACTTGCCCTAGTTATCTGCTTTATCCAACTAAACTTTTCAAGCCACACAACACTTCATCATTCACATTAACATCAAGCATTCCTTTGTCTCTCAACATTCTCCCACAAAATGTTAATAAAAATAATCTCGTCCACATTTCAGTGCTTGCGACGCGAACGGTACCTGAAAATACTACTTTGTATCAACTTTCGCGCTGCCTCCATATTTCTGCGGGCTTATAGGCACTCCGTATACTTAACTATCCACATACAGGTGATCAAGTGGCTCTCCTTTTATCTGTAATATGTAGGTATTATTATGGCGGTTATTTTCACTTTGTGTTGTGAGAATTTAGGTTATATTTTTGCTTATGATATTAGAGAATTTATTTAAAGAGGAAAATTGTATGAGTAAATAAGCTGAAACAATGTTTTTTCTCCATTTATTGTATGTTCGAGTCAATGCCCCAATAAAAATAAAATGTATAGAGAAATAAATTGAAAACCAACTCAATCTTGAACTAATAAATATCCACTTCGTTAAATGAATATTTGTATTTCCACACATGTAAAGCACAATGGCTCACATTGAGTCGCAAGTTACGTTATTTAGATCTAGATCAATCTAGATGGCCGGTAGGAGGCGCGTGCGCCGGGGGCGTGGCCTCGCGCGGGTGGAGGGGGGCAGGGGGGGCACTCACTCCCGCGCACTTGTCAGCGTGACGTCGACGCAGTTTGACGCATCGCCGACGCGACACTATGATTCGACAATTTTTTTGTTAATTTTACGAGTTACGCTGTTTTGCTTTTGAGGTTGGGAGTTGTTGGTGTGATTTTTATTGGTTTAGCGTTAGATAAAATTATGTAGAGTTTATTGTTTTTGATTTATACATTTCAGCAGTCAATGTCCAGATTTTTTCAGATAAATGATAGCGTAGTCATATCAAATATTTTCTTCATTTACTCAATAATAGATTTAGCTACCGAATAATGTTTCAAAGACTGAAACAATAGTTATTTTACATAATTATTCAATTTTGATTACAATGAATAAATTCTTGCTTCTGTTTCTAATTAGACGCACGTCATCGCATTTAATTCTAGTACGAATATAATTATTCTGTTTGAATATTGTATAACTATTGTCTTTCTGATTTCATTTGGTGCCATTGATAAAAAATAATAATATGTCTGCAATTTATTAATGATGAAGATTTTGCAAAATCTAAATCAATTCAGTATTGTCATTTTGCTTATTAACAATACGTATTAAAAAAAAAAATAGATAATTTACCAAATTATTGAATGCCATTAAAAATGAAATTCTAGCTGACGACAATTTACCTTCAATCTTGATGGCTGGTAAAGAAAAAATAATGACAAGGATTAGAATACCCTTTATTATATAAAGCATTCAGCAAATAACTAGAATCAATTTAATTAAATCGGTGTAGCTACAAGAAACATGCATGACATCATCATCATCTGCCTAGCCTTTTCCCAACTATGTTGGGGTCGGCTAGGCAGATGATAAACTGATCAGGATTGAATTATAATCGACAATAGTGTCTAGGTATTTCATAAAGAACAAAATTAAGGCTGGTATTTAGTACGATGAATTAATTGGAGTTTCTTGATAATTCTGTTCCTATTGGACTAACTTACCTACATTTTACACAAAATCGAATCGTTAAGACCTAGTTACAGAACTTGCAGTTTATCACTAGGTGGCTTATGACATGAAGAACTTTGCTAATGAGAATTGGAGGCATCTTATTAAATATGTTAGTTAGTTATAATGTTAAAACAAAAAAATGTTCTGTTCTACCGTTATATTTGTATAATAATAATAATAATTTATTTATTCTCGGATAACAAAGATCCATAATGGTTAGTAACAATGGAACTTATAAACTATGTTAGTAGGCACAAAAATCACAAAATACATATAATATTAAAAATAAAATAAACTGTGATACAATTTATAAACACAGCATCTTGGGTATCTGTTCGTAATGAAAGGCAAAGAGATACATTATATCCTGGGGAAGGACGTCATATGCTATCTTTTTCTCACACACACACACATCATAATTACCACACGAATATTCATATCTGTTGTCCTACAGTTGCAATCGTTACCCACCACCCCAATACAACACCCATTTAACTAACTAAGTAGGTATCTAGAATATTACCTGTAAGTAGTTAGACACTAGCTATTGTCGCAGAACAACTTGCTTTCAAGTCCAGACGTCCGCAGACACAGCCTATGGCCGGGCTACGTGATAACGTGACAGATGAACTGATAGAGATACTGCAGGGCTGCCTCTTAATGTACAGGAGTTTTTGATTAGGGAACATACATACGTACATAAAATTACAATAGAGTACTCTAATAGTACACCTACATTTCGCCAGGGATATGTTTAAGTCCCATGTAATGGAGGATGAGACTATTGCCATCAATCGGGCACAATGTCAGACTTCGCGACTGATTTCTGATGGAGAAATTCAGTAACACTTTATTTACTTAATCTGGGAGTCGAACCTAGGCCCTCGTGCTCAGTAGTCGCAGATTCAAAGGTTGTGTCGTTTTTATCGTGCTTGGGTTAGGTAGTGGTGTATCTATGGCAACACCAGACAATATTTTATTCTAAATAATTAATTCCGGACTTTTCACTTTTCAGGATGTCATCAGGCGAGAGAGTTCACTTTGGATCGGCAAGTCCTAAAACGGATAGACACACACACACACATAACATCACGCCTGTAATCCCCGAAGGGTTAGGCAGAGGTGTACCTAATAGAACGGATAGAAAGAATATTAATTCTCGGAGTGTAGCGAAGATTAGATTGTTTAGCAAAGTTTCCTTCAATATGAATTATTTTATTGTTAGAGACTTAGGTATTCTTATCTAATTTTAATTGATGTTTTTTTTAACACTTTCGCCTTGCCTGGATTCAAAAAGCGTCGTCATTATTAAAGAATGATTTCCTTAAACCATCAACCCACCCTTAGTTCAACGAAAACCTTTTACCTTTATACATACTACATAGCCACCCATTTACCGCTTCAAAGCCTCAAGTAAATTTCCCTTTAAAAATAAATAACAAGAAAGCTTGGGACTTCACCCCTGAGGTGAAAGAGCGGGGGTGAAGTGAGCGAGGTGAGGGGGTGGCGAGGGCGGGTCAGAGGTCGACCCCGCCCAGTACACCTACACATATTCTATGCTACGTATTCTTACTTAGATATTGTCTATGGATAATTGGCCCTGTGGGAGAACAATCTTTTCTTGGAGAGACTTCTTCGAATCTTTACTTTCTGCCTCATAAATATAATAGTCAACTTTCCACCATACTTATAACTTTATAATAGAAAATAACATCACGCCTGCAATCAATGAAGAGTTACGCAGAATTTTACCTAATCACACACCCATAGTTCAACAATTTCTTTTTTTTTAACTTTTATAATGAAAGTGCAAGTACGACTTAAATGTCTGAAAAAAAAGAGATACAGGCTGCTTCATTAGCTCACTAGTTTCGAGTTTCAAAGTCCAAGAGTAATGAATATTTTGGTGTGAGGAACTTCCTGTTAGTAGTAAGCATAGCTCAATGTCTAAAACGTTGGCTAGTTATCAAGAAGTCGGGTGTTCAATTCCGATACAGATGAGTTGCTCCGAGGAACCCACGGGAAGTATAATTATGAAGCCCATTTGGCTAGGTGGGTATGCTAATAGGGAGATATTTTTACTCAATAGACCACTGTTATTTTATTTATGTTTATGCAACATAATTTTTCTTTTATCCAAATGTTACGTCAGAATTTTCTACTATTAAAATTTTAAATAATTATCTCGCGGAGGTACTTTCTACTTTTATCCTTGCATGAAGAATATGTTTGTCTTTTTGGCCTCGCTGATAACTGAAACATTACGAATTTGGACTGCTTATTATCGTAATAGTGACCGAGAATATGTCACACACAGTAATACTTTACAGATAGATAAAGTATGTATATTATATTATTATTATTATAGTGTATCATAATAAATAATTATAAAGATATCTAATAAAACTTTCCCGAGGTCTGTTAGATATTTAGACCTAGACTCTATTACAAAAGCTACCGAATCCCCTTTATAAAAAGTCCTATTCTCCAAATAAACCATATTCTCATCTCCTTCCAAGGCGTTTGCCGCAGTAAACTTATCTCCGGACTTATCATCGATCGTGACAGCGGTGTCTGTATGTCACCCCCCCTCCCCCATTCCTCCCATTTGGGTGACTGAGTAATTGGGTGCAGGTACCCCGGTGCCCGAGACGTCCCCCGGCCACGCTGTTTTTTCTTTCTTTTTAACTTTTTTGCTTTCAGGATATTTTCGTGGTTCTTTCGTGAATTTTGTGAAGTCGTTTGTGCTGGTGAGCTAGAAGTTTATTAGGGGTAGATTTGCAAGCTGTAAATATGAAGAAGGTTGTTGTGCTAGAGAATAAAAAAAAACATTTAATGTTTAAAAATTGAATACCGCCACACGAATTCAGTAACTCTATTTCGGGAACAGACAATAAACCATGATACAAAATTGTATCTATATGTATCAACCATTTCGCATGAGATTAAGTACTGATGATGATGATAACATGATTAAAAGCTAATCTCCAAGAGAAGAGTCATTACGTATTTAATCGTAGATCCCAAGCAATTGCTTGACCGTACACGCCAATTTAAATCTTTACATCCGAAAAAAGAAACCAACGCATCACCGCGGCATCGGCAGGCCGTAAGCGGTCCCACCGAAACGACATAGCCACTAAAAATTTCACTTACCGTAAAAAATAAAAACTGTAAGACAGTCACATTACTTCAAAAGTACTTTACGTTTTGTGGGACGCATAAATTGTCAAATAAAACGCAGAGAAAGACTTGTCGTATAATGTCACATGTATCAATCGTCGGAGTCTGAGATAGCTCGCCATTCAGCGGGTACGCAACGGAATGTAATGGTAGCAGATACATTTTGTTTGGGAAAGTGTCTTAGAACATCTGTTTTTTAAAGACAGTTCTTCAGTTCAGTTTTTCAGTTCTTCGGTCTTCTTCCCCAAGGACACATACAAAGTTCATTAATCTACTAGTGAGCCTCTTGCCAGCCATGTATCATTTTTCAGAAGAGATTATACCATTTCCATTATGTAATCTTTAAAATATACTAAACTCAAACAAACAAGTAACAGATGAAGCAATGCCAACAATTAAGTGCACAATTACACCACACCTGGCAACAAAGCATGAGCTTATAATAACAAGGATGATACAAATGAAGAAGCAGAATTAAACAATTCTCAAGACGAAGAAATACATGCAGAAGTCTTCAAAGACAATCCAGTTAAACCTGACGTCATCAACCCGAAACAAGCACTAACAAACAACCCTAAATATACCTTCAACAACAATTTAAAATATTCTCCTAAATAAATCAATCAGTCCCCATTACAATTTACACTAAGATCGATACGGTAAAAAGTCGAACAAGAATCGGGTATGTCAGCGTTAAATCACGCGTTTGTTGTTTTGGCTGTCTGTTTGTCCGTTTGTCTCTTTGTCTGTGTGCTACTGGATAAATTAAGAACGTCTGCCAATGTGTCTTGTCGGGTCTTGTTTGTAAAAATGATGTATTTATCACCTTTTCTTTCTGTATTTTTGGCGCTGCATCCGTTAATGTTTCTGTCATGTGCAGTTTGGGGTTGTGTGTTTTAATTTAGAGCTCTCGTTTGTTTCAAAAGTGATGTCTTATTCATCATACTGTATTTTAAGATGTTAATATACAGACGCCAGCACATCATCTACTACAATCTGTAAAATTTCTTTAAAGATTTTCTACTTTACCGCTAAAGCATTAGGATCAAGTTTGATTCTGTCTGATGCTTGTTGAGCTGGACTTATTTCAATTTGAAATACAGTATCATCATTATTTTCTTCACCTTCCTCAAATTCCTTTGTTAATAATTAAATAAGTAATTCAACAATTTGGCAAAGTGACAGTTTTCAACTAATTATATTATCACTGTGACGTGTTCGAAATGTTGTGTTATCTTGACCTTCTAAAACGTTTATTGCACTAACATTCAATACTACACTGAGGACCATTATTCTACATATATCTTTCTACCACGGTCCTTGATCATACCACAACTGATTCAAAAATGGATCTATGTCTTTACTCATTTATTAAAGAGGTAAAATTTGTTAATATGTTTCTGAGTTTTTATGTACGGGGTAATCTCTGAAACCAATCATCTAATTCTATTTTTATAATTTAAAGAGCAAGATACATTAGTGGGTCATGTAGGCTATAAATTATATTTATATCATTGATATTAGCCAAGCTATGACAATTTTTGCGGTCGAAGTTGCGAGCGAAGTGTTAGTTTTAGAATACAATTATTAAATACTTCAAAATCATGTAACAAAACATTGATACTACTACAATTCCTCAGTGGAACTCGGTCGGTTATTTTTCTTCAATGATAAGACGAGTCTTAAGGTTATCATTGAGCCTCACGTGGCCACTCCATGCAAGCTTTATCTTTAGTGTTGTTGTATGTTCTTCCCTGTACGTTTAATATTATAGTTATGTTTATAAGGAAGATGATTCTGCAACATATTTTTTGCATACGTCGCAAACAGAAAACAAAAAAAAATGGTCCAAAATATTAACAAAAAAGCTTAATAGTCGAGGATTTTAGGCAATTTCATTTATTCCGTTTAGCAGTTTCGTTTTTATGATTTAGAACCTCTTTCAGTATGAATGTTATGATTATTACTAATTCCAGGTAACTGGAATCGTAATATGATATGTCCTATCATAAAAGAGACTTGTTCCATATTCCCGAAAACCATAACTTAACACATTCGTAATTTTTTGCCTGAAATCCATAAAAGCTATGGAAATCCATGCCACGCTTTTACACGTCGCGTTGAGACTCTAAAAGTTTCCCGGAAAAAAGTAATTCTAAAATCCATGGTTCGGTCAGGGGCTCTCAACTATTGGTCGCGCTCGAGTAACTCGTTCATGATCCGATTTTACGCACGGACGCCCGGGGCCTGACGACTCGCCGCGTCTGCAATGCGAAAAAAATTGCGATAAAAATAGATCCGGTTCATTTTTTTGTTTCAGTTCCACTGAAAGATGGGCGGGTTGAAATAAATCGGAGTTAACTGTAAGAAATCTGAGATTTGTGTCTATTTTCCTGAAAAGTTAGAGTTTATTGACTCTAAGCTGAGAAATATACCGTAGCTATACAGTTACAAAATTTAGCATGGTTTTGCAACTGTATAGGACAACGGAATCTGATTAAACTGTTTCGTATAAACACAACAATCACTAAATGTGTATTCGCGTATTATCATCTATTCAATTCGTGCATTATTAGCTCCGTAATACCCTCAATATTAATACCTCAAATATGCTTCAGTTATAATCCTTCAAAAAAGCGTCATCCCTCACAATCCGTCTAATAAAACCGTAGCGAGTTGTATACAATATAGTAGAACGGCGCCACCGTCGCTTTGTGCAGAGGCGACCAATTGTGCAGAACCCCTGGGCTGATCACTTAATTGACTAGCGAGCGAGAGCTTTTAGGGGAAACGATATCCATCAGCTACAATTTCACTGTACTCATCATACATTACTGAATCTGTTTATGTGAAATTTCTCTCAACAGTTTTGACTCGGCAATGGTAGTGGTATGAAAAATTATGCAGATTTTGTAGTACAGGTAGTGGTATAGGATTAAAGTGCAGTAGAAATGAGATTTGTTGGCAAGTGATGGGATTGTGTGGGAGCTTTAATGCCACTTAATCGTTCACGATTAACCGGGGACTGTTGATTCGCGGTTGAGTACAAAGTGAGGCAGTCGGGTGCATCGAGAGGTGCTAGTTAACGTGGTTATATTGGATTTGGGATGAGAACCTCGCTTTATTGAAAGATTGTGTGGCGTTGGAAAATGCTTGTAATGAATAATGATTAATGAGTAGGGCCTAAGAGTTTTTGAATTACTGATTTGAAGAATAGAATAGATAGAAGAATAGTCATGGAAATACTTAGTGAAAGTATATTATTGTCGCATGTACAATGTAGCTTAGAAAGCATGTTTTTTTTTAAAATCAGTTTGTTATCGGTCTAGTCATAGCCTAACAACACACGCTATACACAGACGCCTATTTTTCTTTTGGGTGGTGGGAAATCATCAAATAAATCGCTCTTGGGCACAGCGAAAGGTAGTGTCAGACTTCTACTGACTTAAAACGACACATGTTCCTTCTTAGCCCTTTATTTCAAGGCCGCGGTATCTCTTGCAACAACCCGCAGCCCCGACGGGACACACAGACACCTCTCCTAAGCTGACAGCATTGGTAACTTGGTATAAGTACACTAAAGTCATCCTCATTCTCTTGCCCTTATCTTAATCCATTTGAGGTCGGCGCAGGTTTGTCGTCTTCTTCTATACTTCTCTGTTTCTCGTCAGCTCATGAGACACCTCCTTTCTTGCCATATCATTCTTAACACAGTCCATCCATCTCTTCTTTGGTCTTCCTTTAGTCTTATAAGAGAATACCCATCCACATTTATACTCAAAGTAAAGAACAAACATTTAATTTACTCAAAAGAACCTGTTCTCCAAGTTTCGTAAAGTTAGCTCAATTTTGTATGAGTAAAAAAAACACAAGTCGGATCTCTATTGCCTCATCTATAGATACATCTACTGTATTATAAGGAGGCCAGATATAATCCCAGTCGTACGGATCACCCTTGACAACATTATATTTCCCGAGAGACAGGATTCATCAATGGAGAAGTTATTGTACCTACTTGACCACTCTATATTGGGATTCGATCTTTTTCTGGGTTTAGGAATTAAAAAGGTAGATAAATCTACTTAAAGATTCTGCTGTAATATGTTCCTCAAATCAATCAACTCAGCACTGGAGAAAGTGACTATGCGATATGCTCGTAATTATTATCACAGATTTTTAAACCTTTACAGACACGAACAAAAATGTGTGTACACATAGCAAAAGTTAGTTTCTTAGAAAAGAAAAGGGTTTCTAATTTATGATAAGACTAATTTCGTATCTAATACTTCTTAATGCTTCCAAAATGCTATGTTTGTAAAAACGTAAAAATCTAATCAACACAGTAGGATAAAATCACTTTTAAAAGTTAGATAAACTTAAAATATTTTTTCAGGACTAATCTATATATATAAAAATGAAACCCGTTTTTCGTTGTCACGACTTGGCATGAAAACGGTTTGACCGATTTGGCTGATTTTTTTTTTTAAATGTTCGTTGAAGTTCAAGGATGGTTTTTACGGCGAGAAAAATTCGAATAATGGCCGGAAAAGCCCTAAAAACAGCCCTTTTCTTTTTCCCATACAAACGTTTTCTAACTAAAACGTAAAATCAATTTGAGCTTTAATACCGTACCCATAAAGTTCAAGTGTTAGTGAAGTACTTCCGGGAAGGCAAAACAATTGAGTGACGTTCAGTTGTTCAGTCAACGAATGACAACTTCAAACAGACCATACGACATTATCACAAATAATAAAATTACTGTTTCTTTCCCAATAGAAAAACGATTTTTCAAATGGTGTTTGCGTATAATATAAAAATTAATTGCTGTTAGTTAGTCGCGCTAAAACTAGAGAACGGCTAGACCGATTTGTCTAATTTTGGTTTTGAAACATTTGTGGCAGTCCAGAGAAGGTGAGAAATTAGTAGTATGTAGGTAGGTGGTAGGTAGTTGGTACGTAGGCAGGTAAAAGGGTATTGCAACGCAAGCGGGGTACAGCTATATTATATTAAAATGAATAGCTGTTCGTTAGTCTCTCTAAAACTCGAGAACGGCTGGACCGATTTGGCTAATTATAGTGTTGAATTATTCGTGGAAGTCCAGGGAAGGTTTAAAAGGTGAGAAAGTGGTAGGTAGGTAGGCATGGTAGTAGGTAGGTAGAGTAGTAGGTAGGTAGGTAGGTAGGGTAGTAGGTAGGTAGGATAGTAGGTAGGTAGGGTAGTAGGTAGGTAGGGTAGTAGGTAGGTAGGTAGGGTAGTAGGTAGGTAGGTAGTTGGTACACAGGCAGGTACGAGTAGTAGGTAGGAAAAAGGGCATTGCAACGCATGCCGGGAACAGCTAGTAATATAATAATAATCAATTTATTTTTAGGCATCTAACGCCCATAGATAAATTCTAACCAAAATTAACTGAAACATCACGATTAGACGAGGTTGTATTGAAAAAGTTCATTGAAAAGTTTAAATATCCATCATAGTAAACTTTTTATCTGACAAAAGTGTAACAACTTACTAAATCATAGGAGTCACTTTTCTTCAGCCGACAAAGCATTATCTCCCAGTTAACCGCGGTTTAATTCACTTCAACGAGAGTAAAGAAAACAAGAACTCTACCTACCCCATAAAAAATACTCATAAAGATAAGTTTAAGTAACAATTACGTAAAGTCACCCTTTCTGTCATCTTCACATTTTTAACTTAACCCCCATCTCAGCACGTGGATAAGGGTTACGGTTGTCATTACCATTATTAACCCTTAAACGGTTACGGATGCTGCGACTTTTTATTAGAGGATTCGTTTTTTGGAGTTAAAAGATTAGGGCGTGGTTTCAAAGGTGGTTTAAAAAATAAAGTCGGTCACAGGAATATGAGAAGGCTATGTAGGTACTTCTTATAAAAATGGATGGATCGGGATCTTTCTGGAAGTAACCAATTTGAAAATAACCGACATTCTTACACCAAAAACATAAAAAAGCTTCAGAAACCGTATCTGACGTGTCACACACACGCACATCATACAAAGTTAATTTATTTCAAGCCCCCTTACACCTACATTACATGTCAAAAGAAAATATTATAACTTGTCCCACAAACCTACTAAAAAAGCTGTCAAAAAACGGGCTCATCAAAATTCATAGCCACTGAAAACTTGAGACACCAACAAAAAACATTCAACAATGAAGCCAATCAGCTTCTAAGAAACTTCCAAAAACGGTATTAGTTTTCAATGAGATTATTTACAAATCCTCGAACTCAACGTCAAACCTTCAACGGGCCTGATCTGTCAATATTGTCACAAAACATTATGAAAAAAGGTAAAAAGATAAAGAAAAAAAACTTCAAGAAAAAAAGCCATGAATGTGGCCTAATTTTCGCTCTCAATACCCACTTTCTGCGTAAGCATCGAGGCGTTACATAAATTAAATCTTACATACTCGGACCTTTTTTTTTACTAAAAAAGAAACACGAAAGACCGTTACCTTTTTTTCTTTTTATTTATGGTGTAAAAATTGGGTTACTTAACGGGAGCGCAAAGTCTATTGTGTGTCATGGGGGATTTTTTGCAAAAAACTTTTTAACGAAAATGTTTTTAGTTTTTTTAAATTTTGCAACACGTGGTACAAAGACGCGGCTGGCACGAGTGTATGAATTGCGATTAGAAATACTATTAATAGATCTTAGATAATTCGCAGTTATTAATGATGAAGTCATCTTAAACCGAAGTGTGATCGTGGTTAGCACTCCCATCTTTTTTTAGCAATATGTAGATTATAATTTGTATAAATCATTGATTTATAACCCAATTTGAATCGATTATTTAGATTTTCTCACAAATATAATAATTATTTAAAAACCGATACCAAACAAATGTTGAAAACTATTTCATCATACGTATGAAATAGTTTTTTTTTGTAAACCGTTTCGTACGCTCAGAAAAAAAACCTGGCAGGACGTTAAACAACTTATATCGTACATAAGTACACAGTTACATAAGACTAACATTCTGTTCGTTCACATAGGTGAATGAAAACTGCCCAAACCACGTACAATCAGTCTCGGACATGTATTCACTTCATTGTGAACGGCGAACAAAACAGCAAGACACGCTTTTTTCATACGAAACTAGATTTTGAACATTCAAAGGGTCCTGAGGTCATGGGTCACCATCGTATTTTTCGACCAAAGAAAAAAGACGTTACGAACACCCCTATAGAAAAAAAGATAAGTAAAAAAGGGGCTTCTTCTAATATTGTGAATATTGATGAAGAAAGAAATCTGGTTTTTGGTATTGAAGATTGTAGAAGTTTCATTCACAGCGCATGTGTGGTCCCACGGGGTGGGTTCACGTGTTCCATAAATGCTCTGAGAACCGCGACTCGCGATACAAACTTGATTTGAAGTAAAAGTTCTATAGAAAACTGGATTATTTCATTGGGAACTTAAACGTTGAACGTCAGTATTTTTATCACTTGTGACTTTAGTTATTATTATTTTAAAACCTCAAATTTGACAGTTGAATTTAAAAAAAACTTAGTCTTACCTACTTACAAAATCCTAATTTTAAGAAAAAAAAAAACAAACTGTACCCAATAAAAGATAAAAACTAACTGTTACATAAAGGGGCAAAAAAGTCTCCAAAAAGTAAGGGTTACCATCTCGTTTACATCTTAACAATGCCGCACGCGATAACTACAGAATCCTTGCGCACGATTCCAGTACCCTTTGCCATGTAAAAGGGATAAAAAGGGATTGTGCCCGAGATAAACGTGTACAATAGGGGTTGAGGTATCTTGGAGCTCGGAGGTGGGTCGTATTGATCCCGGCACGCGTTCTCGGGTTAACGGCGGCAGCGGTAGGGTTGGGATGCTGCGCAGAGGCACGAGTCGGGTTAAGAAGTGGTTAAAATCTGGTTTAGCTGTTTATCGGGTAGCTTTTTACCCCTTTTGTTAATTTTTGTTAGAGTCATAAAATACCCATGTTATAATATAGTTTTTTGACATTCAATTACTAGTTTTGATTATTTATTTTTTATAATATATGCTTACTTTGTTATTAATTTATAGTTTAGTAGTAAAGTTGCAATAATTCGACTTAACGATTTGACAAATAAAATATTAAGTTCCATAAATATTATTAGAATGGAACAGCGGAACAGTAGTCAGTTGAATCATATTTAATTTCCTTTGACAAGTTTATGACTTTCATGTGACCTTAACGTCTCCCATATGAGGTCACTAATTAACTAATGGTATAGCAAAACATGGCCGTAAATAAATTTTTGTGTCAGAAACTCAGGAAAAGGCTCAGGTTACTACTTCTCTACGTTTTTGATATGTTTGAGAATTTCAGAAACTGTTTGAAAAATAAACAGTTATTACTATATCCGCGTAATTAAAAAAAAATCTGATGAAAAAAACTTTTGGTAACTACATATAAAGCAGATCAAACTCGGTATCCATCTGTAAGTCAAAAAAACCTACTACTATTCCAAAAATAAACCACAGCTATCAATTTTGTTTACACTCAAAGAAAAATTTGCTTATTTATCACAAAAACCTGTCAAGTCTACACCGGGTCTCCGATAACATTGACTTAACACCTTAAGACAGGTTGATAATCTTTTAAAACAAAAAACTTGCCGCAAAACCGTTTGCCACTTACAGGAACTATAAAGTATGAAAAAAAAAACGGGGCAAAAATTTGCAAAAAGTGTCGTAAATTTGTCAATGTGACCCCGCCTTGCATCGAGAGGGTTTGTTTTTATTACAGTTGGTTTTAATCATGAGTGGCATTTGAGAGGTTAGCATCGGAAACTTTAGCAGAAGTGTTGGTTGAAAGATCGCTTATGGTTCCGAAACAAAATAACAACTTTTTACTGTACGTAAGAATGTTCGGTAGGTAATTATAAAATAAAACATTTTAATATTTTTGTCTGGAGGACTGTACGTTTGTTCTGGCTAATCTCCGAAACGGATAGACTGATTTTGATGGGGCTTTTATTAGAAGATAGCTTATGTTATGGGATAACTTATGCTTATATTTTAGAAAAAGGATGCGGGTTCCGTGCAAAAAATCCCTTGATATTGTTAACAAAAATACCTCTTTGGCTAGGCCCTAACGCCACACCGATGAAATCGTTCCTCATATGCCACTTTGGCTATGGACAAAGCTTAGGCTGATGGCATCGTTTCTAAAATGTCACTTTGGCTAGGCCAAAAGATTAACACTGCAAATAGTCTTAGAAAAAAGTGTAGTATTTTTAACTTTCTGGGCTAATTACAGTTAATTTAATCGTTACAACCATACTATTTGCGACATTTAATCAGTAATCCCGACCTCGTTCTATCAAAACATAAAACGAGACCTTTGCACACTATTAGACATAATACGGAGTGTTTATAACTGAACTGGCTGCAATCAGATGACCCGGCTAACATTGTACATGTACATACTAACATAATATGATTATTAACCCTGAGATTATTAGTTTCAATTATAATTGAAGTTGAATTCATTATAATTAGTTCGTGTTTGCGTGTGTCTGACAACAGTCATTTCACAGCTGTAATACCTTTGACAACAACAACTTAAATGCGTCGATTTACGAATCTAAAGTCATCATCTGCCTAGCCTTTTTCCCAACTATGTTAAGGCTGCTCTCTAGAAAAAGCTTAAAAACAGCGTGCAGATGAAGCAGTTTTTCACCGGCACTTACAGAGAAATTACATCTGAAAAAAATTGTTACTAATCTACATGATATGACACGTAATTTGGAAAAAAAATCCACAAAATCACCTCCAAATCGTTGAATAGAACCATTTTACTCCTTCATTTTTTAACAAAAAAATATCTACTGCTTTGAAATACAAAGGAAAATAATTTGGTTTTGTTACTTTTTAAAAATATGTTTTTTTTTTTTTTTTTCATTATGAAGTACTCGTTATTGAACGGTTACTCATACAATTACAATCTAGACCTTGAGGCTAATAAGTAATTTAAATTTAACCTAATTTGCTAAAACTTACAAAATTAAGAATGTGTCCATTGGCACTTTTCTTATAGTCTCTAATAAGTTGAAGACACTCTCGTGTTCTTTAAGCGTAGCGAAGCACTCACTGCACTGCATTACACTAACTTTACTAAATTAACTCAAACGGTTTAGTTCTTTTTAGTCTTCTCACTATGTCCGTGGTGTCAAGTAGCTGGATAGCCTCGACGTTCACATGATGAAGAAGCCTCTGCTCGTGTGCTTCGGCGTGTTTTTTTATAACTTCAGTTACAAGATCCACTCCAAGGTCTCGGTGGATGTCATCATTTCTGACGTACCAGGGAGCATTTACTATAGTCCGAAGTACCTTATTTTGGAATCTTTGTATGATTTCAACGTTAGTCCGTTTTGTACATCCCCAAAGTTGAATGCCGTATGTCCATACAGGCATGAGTACTTGCTTGTATAAAAGTACTTTGTTATACACTGACAAGGTAGAATGTCTGCTAAGTAGCCAGTACATATTTTTATAGCGTAGGTCTAACGCCTGGCGTTTCTTTTTGACATGTGCCTTCCAGCGAAGTTTTGCGTCTAGCGTTATTATATTAATTATAATAAATGAAAAATGCGTCCGTTTAAAGTCCGTGTCTACGACTGAGAGGGGTAGTTAGCTATGCACAAGGTCATTGGCGTGAATACAAGCCTTAAGGGTCGGCTTCCAGTCTAACCGGATGCAGCTGAATACCAGTATTTTACATGGAGCGACTGCCTATCTGACCTCCACAACCCAGTTAATACTAAGTAATACGATACCTCTTTGGTAAGACTGGATGTCAAAATTTCAGGTCACTGACTACCTGTAACGACTGCCAAAGATCTATATATGGCAGCCGGGACCAACAGCTTAACGTGCTTTCCGAGGCACGGAGGAAACTCGGTATGTCGGGCGGTCACCCATCCACAGACCGACCTAGGCAAGGCTTTACCTAAAGATCGATCCTCGCTCAATTTTACGAATCGAAAGTACAATTTTTAAATTTTAGTTACTATTTCAGTTAAATTCTTTGCAACAAGCACAATTAGTATCATCATATGAATAAATTCTTAAGATTATGAAAAACTAATATTTTTAATTTCAATTTTAATCAATCAATCAATTTTAATTTAAAAATAAATTTAAACATAGACATTTTTATTTTTACGTTCACCTTTACCGTTTACCTTGCATTCAGGCTAGTGCCTCTGGTAGACTGCACTTATGGGACAAGCCCGCCACACTATTCCCAAACCACTGTAACTCCTGTAAGACTGGAATACTGTAACTTAGCCAGCTATGAAGACATATCTACTGCTTCTCACACATTGACAAATATCGCTTACCGTATGATGACGATTTAAAATCATTCCATATCCTTACGGTTTTGAAAGACTGCTGAAATCACCTACCAAGATGAGAATTAATATTATTTTGACAGGTCAGGCCATAGAAATATAAAAACAGATCTATGGGTTCGGCACAGTTCTCTGTAGGTGGAAAATCCAAATTATTAAAAATATTCACCTATTTTATATATTAAATTAATATGGGACTTATTGAAGTTTAACAGTTTATAGATTTTTATCAAGTTATAATAGAATTGCGGACTACGCTGGTAATGGTTGGTGGTTATTCATACTCTTTTATTTTTTCTCAAATGAAGTCCTCACTGATCTCCCTATTAATCAATCAGCAGAGGGTTGCCATATAAAATAATCTCGCCCCAATCAAGGGTAACATAACATACTCGCGGTTCAAATGCTGGGAAAACAATATAGCTTTTGTGTTGCCACATAAAAGAGCTTCGTATCAATTTCTTGGTTATTAAAAAACTAAGCTAATATTTCCAATTCGAAAAACGAAACCCGTGCGAAAATCAACCTTACGTAACAGAAATTAGGGTTGTTGGTAATGGTTGAAGGCGTAAATATAAGTTGGGGGCTTGGGGCATAATTTCGATATGGAAAAGGATACTTGAGCCAAATTAATAGCTTATCTGTGATCTGTAGTTTGGTTATTATGTCACTCATTGCGTGGGCTTTCAGTGTAGTCACCTTTTGGGAACAGGGTTGCCAGAAATAAAAAAAAGTTAAGTACTAAAAATTGATTTGTTGGCTATATATTTTAGATGTAGGACATCATAATTTGCACAGGAAAACACAGTATTACTTTCAATTTGTTATTTAGGATAAACCAAACAATTTGATAAGATAACAAAACCTCTCACAATAATAATATTCCTTTAATCAACTGCAGAGAGGAAAACCTAAATATTTATTATTTAGGTATATTGTGTGTATGTTTTGTTCAATTTGTTTCTTACATTTTTGCCTGTTTTGTACAAAATGCGGAACTCGGTGTTAGATTTTCTAATTATGCTATTTGCTAATCATCATAATCTGCCTAGCCTTTTCCCTAACTATATCAGGGTCGGCTTCCAGTCTAATCGGATGCAGCTGAGTGAGTACCAGTATTTTAGGTTCATGAAGCGACTGTATATCTAATATTCACAACCCAATAACTGCAGGGCTATTGCGTATCTTTTTTAATGTCAGTGGCTATCATAGTGTCCATCGATTAACTGTCAAAAGGTTCCATTTTGTAAAAAACCATAAACCATTTGACATTTAATCGATGAACACTATGATAGCCACTGACATTTAAAATGATACGCAATAGCCCTGCTGGGGACCTTTGGTAAGACTGATTGTCACACTTTCGGCCTCTGAATACTCGTAACGAACTGTCAAAGATCTTTAAATGACAGCCGGGCTCATGGGCCTCGGTAGCCTGGCAATAAAATGATTTGATTTGATTTTGGAATGTCGGTATGTAATGATGGTCACCCATCCACAGACCGACCTTAGTAAGCTCGGCACCCTTGTAGTCTTGTGCCAAGTTAAAAGTATAATGTTACAAAACAATCTTTGAACAAAAAAGAAAAAACTTTTCAGCTTTTAGTATCAACTAATTAGAGACGACAATGAAAAATGCAACACATAAATTCTCCGTTCAACCCTAACTTCACCCTGAGGGTGTAATGCACCCCAGTGCAGGGTTATCTGGCACATCTAGACTTTTGTTGTCGACGTAATCAGAGCCATATCGATGAGGATTATTAACTGATGGGGTCGGTTTTACCCACGCGCGGTTTTTGAATGTGTTAACATGTGTTTTTGAAGAGCGATTTTTTTTCTTTCTGACGAGTAGGTATATTTTTGAAGGAGAGTAATGTATAATTATTTTATTGCATATTTATAACATATCATCACGCTTATAATCTCCGAAGGGAAAGGCAAAAGTACTCTCACAGTTCAACCTACATTTCACCAGTTATTTTCAAGTCCCATGTAACAGGAAACGAGCATATTTCCCATTAACAGTGCACATTTGCAGATTCTGCGGCTGCTACTGAGATATTCCTGATGGAAAAATCCAATAATACATTGCTCGATCCGGAAATCGAACCCAAGAACTCGTGCACAGCAGTCGCGCTTGCAACCACTAGACCAACAAGGCAGTCGGATATCGGATTTTCGTTAAAACATAAATCGGCTAAGTTCTACTAAGTCAGAATCGTTGTTATTTAATGAGTAAGTACGGTATTATGGTCGAAATTTCTACATCTTCAGTACCCATATCAAATCAGCCCTAGTAATTTGTCATAGAATGATTTCTTAAATTCCTGCATCTGTCTGAATCAACAAAAGAATGTCACTCGGACACAAGACATAAATAGGTCAACATACGCAAATTCCCAAATTCACACTTCCTTTAATTCAAAACTGTATATTTCTAAATAATAAACATGCATCGATGCATACACGGAACTAATCCGCGTCGCTTCCGAACAGACAACAATGAAGATATGTCGTCCAGAAATACGTAAATCGTAAAAATAATTCGCATATTAAATTTAGTCGTCATGGGAAACGTCGGCGACATCACGGTATCGCTAATAAGGATCGTCCAGATCCAACAATAGGCACATCGATACAGAAAATGACATATGTTTTGAATACGAAATGTCATCTCTACTTTTTTTCTATACACTTTTTTTTTAAATCCCGTAATGCGTGAATGGCCGAGGGGGCCAAGGCAATTATATTTTGTGCCAAGTTTACGCAAGGAGTTCGGACAATGCATGCCTGCACTTTTGTGCGGTCGTCTGCACCGTCTTTATTATGCCGACGTGTTTTGCTTTCGAATTTGGAACATAAGATCGTTATCTTTTAAAATTGGAACTTTGGCGGCGATTGGGGAATGTTTATTTGAATTTAGGATTAGAGCTAGGTAGGGTCACGTTCAAAAATACGGCGCATCCATTGCTCTTATTGAAGTTATTAGACACAGCAATACAAAAGAAACGCAAGAGACGAATATTTTATAATATGTACTTTATTTCAAATCATATCTGTACGTATAAGGAACTAAACGATGTTAAAGAAAAAATTGAAAAACCAGAACAGGAGAGATGTGTTAGAATATTCTTGAAGTTTTATGATTCCACGTTCAATTGTAATACATTTTTGATTCATCATTAAACATTAGCACTTACTCAAGAGATACACGTTCACAGCTGTCACATTTTTTTCTGCCCCCCGGTCAAGGAATTTAAAACGAAAAAAAAAACAAGTAAAAATAGGGACCGTTTCAAAATTCTTAGGGCGTGAGATGCTCTCTTTTAAATAGAGCTTGTTAGTGGTCATTACATATATTTTTTCTTCAAACAAAAAAAAAAGATTTCAAAAGATAGGCAAATTGGCAAGCTATTCACATGGAGTGGCTGTGAAAACATTTTTTGTGTTCTTTTCTTCGATGTGAGGATATGGATTAAATATTTATGGCGATTTTTGGTTAAAAAAAGCTTAAATCAGTCATGTTGTCAGAAATGTTTAATTTGAGGTAGATACATGTCTACATTTTAGGCTCCTTTAAAGATATTAAACATAATGGTTTCTATTTTTTAGTGTTCTATCATTATTTTTTTGATATTCCATCATTATTTTTGTGTTTAAGTATTATTTGAAAAACTTTGCTCGTCTGAGGTATATTTTTCAAGTTTTTGGAGAAATACGACGTTAATTGAAAATCAAGAAATTCGAGTACTCCACCCAAGATGAGTACTTTTTTAAGAAATCTAAAAGGAAAAAATTAGGGAAAGTTTTTTCCAAATTCTCAAGGCGTGATATGCTCTCTTTTAAATAGAGCTTGTTAGTGGTCAATCCACATCTTTTTTTATAAAAAATAAATATAAAGATAGGCAAATTGGTAAGCTATTCACAGAGAGTGGCTGAGAAAACATTTATTGTGTTCTTTCCTTAGATGTGCATCCGTGGATTAAATATTTATGGCGATTTTATAAAAAAATGCTTACCGGTCATGTTGTCAGGAATGATTCAACATTTTTGTCTACTATTAAGATTCAATAAAAACAATTTCTTACTTTTATGGTCATGTTTTTTATTTTGCCTTACTCTGAAGACAAACTCGTTTACATTCCTTAACTTCAGGTATTATGAACAATAAAAATAATAGAATAGAGCATGTAGCTCTATTCTACCTTCATATTTCTATCTTTCGTTATGTTGGTAGTTAATCAATACTTTTAGTACCTAGCTTTCGAAATGAAAAAGATTGTTTCAATTTCGTTTAGGTTTAAGTTCTTTTTCTTTTAAATAAGCTTGTAAGTGTTCACTCCACAGAATTTATGTAAAAAGATACTATCTTTTCTTAACCTTTTTTTCCAAAACCGGAATCTAAACACACCACGACGTTGACTTTTCAATTTTCGTCAAAAACTCGTAAAACACCAATATGAATATATTAACCCCAAAATGAGGCAATTTAGTGCAAATATTATTATATATTACATCAATATCGTACCCCTATCCATCAAAGAGGGTTGGAGGGAAACTATTGACATAAAATTTACGAGATTAATATTTACAGAGACGACCCTCTTAGTACCTATACATCACGGAGGTATGCATGCATAAGTCTTGCGCTTTCTTTAGAAAATTGTTCAAAGAGCGCTTTTTAGAAGACATACTTTGAACTGGTATTTTTGGTTTAGAGAGCCCAAAGCCTAAACAAATTCATATATCATCAAACATCAACGAATATAATGACGAAAAAGACAAAAGTCCATTGAATCTTGTTGAAAACTAAATCGCTTTGAAATCGATTGCAACTTGTCGTGGCCCCATGGTCTAATTGAATGAATTACTTGATTATTTAATTAATTTAATTCTAATCGCATTCGCAATTAAAATTTACAGTAAACGTCATCTTCTACATAACACAGAGGCACTAGAGGACATATCATTATTAGGAAATACCATATTTAATGGACTTCTGATATTACAACATAATTTTGAAATTTTCTTTGAAGTTTTAAATATTGTTCGTGTACAACCTATAAACATTTCTACCATCGACATACCTATTTGAAACTATAACAAAATAACAGAAAAACCGAAAAAAAACCATCGCCCTATCATAGCGAATCTCCCTATTTTTTCAAACTATCGGGTGCATTATTCAAATGTCCTAAAATCTATAAGAATAAGCCGTTGTCCGAGTTCCCCAATGTCCCCGATGTACGTTTCTCACGGACATAGCCACCACCGTATAATTTTGCTATAAATAAAATTGCACTGTAAAATTTCTTGGACATACGCGGTAGTTGAGGGTTAAGATGGCAGTGGATTCATTCACTGTATTTTTTTTTTGTTTGGCTGTTTTGAATAGTAACAAGAAATACCAGTTTAAGCAGAATTCTTGTCGGATTTAGTAAAACCTAATCAAATAAAGGAGAGAACTAATAAACAAATATAATTGTTCGGTGATTACTGGCGTGATGCTCTTTTGAGATTTGCATGAAAGTCTTAAATGCAGTAAAATTATTTAGAAAACCCTAGTCATATTGGATTTTATTCTTTTCTTTCTTTTGGATGATGATTGATAACAAACCAAAATACGCAATCAAATTAATTGTGGATGCAAAAATATTACAAAACTTGTTCAGAACAAAACAAATACGCGTACTGTATCAATGTAAAAATTTATAAAAAAAACTTCATGAAACTTGAACTTTTACTGTTTTTTTAATGTTTAATAAAATTGTTTGTAAGTTTACTAGTTTAGATATAAAATGTATTGGGCATACTGTGATGTCTGGTCTATTACGTATGATCTGCGTACATCCTTTGTTGGATAAAAAAAAGTTAATTAATAAAAAGTCTATTCCACAGTTTCCATCGGTCAACTCCGTTGGATAGTAATCGCGGTGGCTAGCCCTCGGACCCGGTATGGATATCAAAATATAAATCGTGAAGGTCCACCCATCGAATACCGCTAATATTTCCTCTATGTGCGTTTTATACAATTTCATTTCATTTCCACATGAATAAAATTGTAAGTTATTCCTAGTGTGTTTACTTAAATGTTTGTTTGAATTACAAATGTACTTATATTACATAATATCACGCCTGTTTTCCCCAAAGGGATAGCCAGAGGACCTAATAGTACACCGACATTTCGCTAGTTATGTTTCATGTAATAGAGGTCGATCCTCTTAGCATCAATCGGGCACAAACCACCACGGATGCTACATGCTAGTGAACATTTTCTGATGGAAAATCCCTATAACAGTTTGTCCAACTTGAGGATTTAACTCAGGACCATGGATGCACAGTGGCCAACTTGCGACCACTCGACCAACGAGGCAGCCGTGGTAGAAATATTTAAAATATGAAATATTATTATGTCGTGTTGATATTATCAGCCATCGACATCGTAGTAATGGTATCTATAAGTAGCCTAGGCCAACCAAAGGCCGACACCTCCACCAGTTCTTTCCATACGTTTGTGAGCGGCAGGCCAGGACATGGTTGGAGGTGGATCACTGTGTTGCCCAATTTCTCACAGGTCATGGTAACTTTAAGAGTAAATTACTTTCCTTCAAGCTTGTTGCCTGCTGATATGGAGGGAAGTGGAAATTATGTTTTTCTCGCTATTCTTTTCTGATTAATTTCGTGGCGGGATCCAAGACAGTTAAATCGTTTCACTGGGACTTCGTCGGGCTTCATTGTCTCGGCGCTTTTCTTGTGGTCGCCACTGTTGATACTGCCTTACAGGAGTTACAGTGGTTTGGAAATAGTGTGCATGGCGGGCTTGTCCCAATTGTTGTTTTTTGTTTAGTTTTAATTTTTTTTGTTTAGCCAGCAGTAAGTACCTACTTACTGCTCATCACCCAAGTCGATTCCCGACAACTATCACCCAGATGTCTCCAGCCACCCTGCTAAGATTGTATGCCGATATCTCGGTCTCCACTCAAAAACACCCGAACGGTGATCGGCTCTACGGCTTGCATGAGCCAGCCCATTGACTTATTCTGTGAGCTATGTTGTATCCGTATATTTCGGCCATTTTTTTTTTGGCGGGTTGAAAATCATCAAATAAGCCCTCCCGCTCTCGAAAGGGAGTGTCAAGCCCGCCACACTATTCCCAAACCACTGTAACTCCTGTTAGCCAGAATCAACAGTGGCGACCACAAGAAAAGCGCCGAGGCAATGAAGCTCGACGAAGTCCCAGGGAAACGATTTAACTGTCTTGGATCCCGCAACGAAATTAATCAGAAAAGAATAGCGGAGGAGTAGGAAAAACATAATTTCCACTTCCCTCCATATCCTGACAGAACAGAACAAGGCCAATAGGCATACAGGGACGTATACAACTGGGATAAGCCCAGTTGCCTAGCACCACGGATATTATTGTCATTAATATTACTGGGTCCTAAGTTGTGAGCTGTTATATTTGATTCCAATAATAGATATGACAAAAATGCCTGGTATGACAAAAAGGGAGTGTCAGACTTCTACTGACTAAAAACCACCCATGTTCCTTCTTAGCCCTTTATGTCGAGGCCGCGGTATCTCTTGCGAACAACCCGCAGCCCCGACGGGGTATATTTCGGCCTAATATCTGGATGTCACCACGAGCTACTCAATTTAATAATTGAACATTCATGAAATTCAAATTCTTATCCCATTTTCAGGCTATTATGGCGCTACTAATGCGACAACATCGTTTTCTGAATAGCTTTTCCAAATCAATTTTTATCATAAAGTATTGATACAGCGAACTTAATCCATGCCATAAAAACTGACGACTTTCTGGCAACTGGCAAAAAATCCGCCAAACTGCGTAAGTGGCATTAATGTGGCATAAATATGGCATGTGTTATCTTCACGCCATCGCGATAGGAGGCCGGCTCAATGGATCAACGGACAACCCTTTGACTGCAAGGAAGGGGGTTCGAGTCCATTGTCTACGGTAGAACTGTTTATACTGTACGTCACATTAAAAGACAAAAAATGTGAATATGGTCAACACAGTTATATATTCAAAAAAGTTTTAGTAATAATAATTTCGTTGATCTAATGGTCGCATTCGCAACTGCTGTGCATGAGGACAGGGGTTCGATTCCCGGGATGAGTTACCTAATTGTTATTGGGTTTTTGCATTAGGAATTTCTCAGTAATAGCCACGGAACCCATATCCCATATCTTCCCATGGGTGTCGTAAGAGGCGACTAAGGGACTTACCAGAGAATGGGCAGCAGCGTTCTCTGTGCCTTGTAACAACCATACTGCGATCGCCAACCTACTTGCCAAGCGTGGCAATTATGGCAAATCCCCCCTTCTGGGGGAAGCCTATGTCCAGCAGTGGATGTCTTATGGCTGAAATCATGATGATGAGCCACGGAACCTGAATTTGGGTCTACTTAAGCCTGTAATCCCCAAAGGGATATGCACAGGTGTACCTGATAGTACACCCACATGTCGCCAGCTATGTTTAAGTCCCATGTAATAAGGGGCGATCCTATTGCCATCCACCGGGCACAAATCCTGACTCCGTGGCTATATTACCGAGAATTTTCTGACTGTTCCCAGTCAGAAAATTCTGCCTAGACAATTTGCCCTATTCAGGAATCTCACCAAGGCCCTCATACTCTGCAGTTCCGATTGTCACTACTAAACCAACTAACTGGGAATGCTGCCAGCCTTCTGGGCACTTTTCCTGTTGACAGCGGTGAGGACGAGTTTTATGACGCCCTGTAATTCTTCTCTTTTTGATACTTGTATATATTTTATTAAATTAAATAAATAAATACGCCAAGTACGTAAAGTGAAACCTAAGCCCTCCTACACCTTACGTACAACTCTGCCGGTCAACTCTATTGCTTTAGCTGTGACCGGGTATTTAAAAGCCAATTCGGTCTGGCCAGCCATTTAAGGGCACACGCTAGGAAATAGCTTGTAAGGGTCGCCGTTACCGAAATCGGTAAGGAGGACTATATATATAATATATATTTTATTATAATTTTAGTTCTGTAAATTGTAGTTTGTAAATATTGTAATTAAGAACAACAAACCAACCTTATTTCAAGATTACATATCCTAGCAAGTATGCTAAAATAGCCATAACTTGACGTCAAAAATACCGTCCATCCAATGTCTATAATGGACACAATCCTGCGCTTGACTGATTCCTGCCCTCGAAGAACTCGTAAAGTTTTATCACTGACGCTTAAACCAGAGCTAAACACTCCCCTTCGATATGGTAAGAATGATGCTTATAAAAAATTGGAAGTGTTCTTGAGAGGAGTGTATCGGTTATTTTACAGTTTTGATCTTGAAGAAACTTTAAGGATTCTAAAAAGTCATTAAACTATACTTGTGTAATCTTTTTTTTACAGATAGGTATTATTGTGTCACACGGCTGCACTAAAAAGGCGCAGTTCAGCAAACTACCGAGCAGCTACTAAACTGCAAATGATTCGAGCAAAAACGTAAAATAACATAACATCACGCCCATTGGCACATTCGGCCAGTTTTATTTGAGTCCCATATAATAAAGGAGAAAGACGAGCCTATTGCCATTAACTAGGCACAAAACCAGACTCCATGGATAATGCTGACAATTTTTTGATGGAAAAATAACACTTTGACCGACCCCGAATCGAACGAAGGAACTCATACCGAGAAATAATCAAAAGATATCAACCCCGATTAATTCACAAAGCGGTCAACCAAAATCAAAAGAAACCACAACAATATTCAAGCCACAACATCTTCATATCCCATCCTCCACTTCAATCCTCGAGGGTATAATGATTAAAATAGCGATCGTCCGGTAATCCACATTGATTGATCACCAGTCCGATATCGGAATATTCCCATTTTTTCCCAAATCTTTGTTAAACAGGGGCGGGCATTATAAGTACCGGACTTGGAGTGGACTTGATGAATTATGTTTGCGATATGAGATTTTTGTGGTATTGAATAAATTGAGGAGTGGAAGCTGAAAAAACATTTGATATTGATATATTTTAGACTAGCCGTTGCCCGCGGCTTCACCCGCTACAAATCGAAAATGATCCCACAGGAAGATAAAATCGGGATAAAAACTATCCTATGTGTTAATCCAGGTTATAAACTATCTGTGTACCAAATTTTATACACATCCGTTCAGTAGTTTTTGCGTGAAAGAGTAACAAACATACACACTCACAAACTTTCGCCTTTATAATATTAGTGTGATATTTCATAACCCTACGACTTTAATCCCTGAAGGGTTAGGCCGAGATATACCTAATAGTACACCCACAATTGTATTTATTTATCTGAGAAAAAACATGTCCAATATAGCAGAATATTCCAAACTATTTTAAAGACTAAACACAGTTAAAAGAAACGTATTTACAATAAATAATGATAAAAATATTCGTTCATCCTCTCACAGAAATTCAAACATCCACGACATACGTCTTCCCATCTTGATGCAAATAATTGTAATTTATGTAATGTGTTGCAAGATTATTCAATAAAATAATATAGACAGTTTTTTGTTTGATTATGTACGTTTTACAATAAATCTGTTAACAGCGTGAACGTATCAAATTGGTGTGATCATATTTCAGGTTGTGATTCAGATTTCAGACCATCAAACTGAACAACTTTCTCTGTGGAACTACCATTGAAATTGATATAAGTTAAGATGCAAGCGGGCTCTTCTTTGCAGTTGCAGAATAATTCTTAATAGTACTACCGAAAAGACCAAAATGAGAAAAATACCAAATTCGGGACATTCCAAAGATTTCGATAAAATTCCATTTTCAAAATTATAACGCAACCAAAATTTAAATTCACGCAACCCAATAATTGCGTATTGTAAACAAAAATTTACTGCAACGAAAAAAAAAAGAAATAGCCATAGGTCAGTTCTGTTTGCATCACCTGCTTTAAATTTGAATAATAATACGATGACACTGCACTACGTTACAATGGCTGACCGATGGCTCACAATGCCATGTTTTCTTTTACCGAAGGGCATATTCAAATAGGGTCCTTTGAATCGAACGCATTCTCACGCATCGAACGTGACCTCTAGTCATACGCGAAGGATTTATAATTAATGTTCTTGCATGTCCGAATTCGCGGATAATAGTCGCGGCGAAATTTATGCGTGAATAGAAAAAGTAGAATTTCTTGAATATTGATAAGGGGCCCTTGAGAACTGTCCACTTGTTGACCATTGTGGACTCGACCTTCCGGTTTGTTTCGTTTTTGTAGTGTGCAGTGGAAATGATTAATTGCCTATAAGTCCGTTAGATTTGAATAGGATTTTCTTATTGTTAGCTTGACCCCGTGTGATTAAAAAAAACAGAAGTGTAGACAAGGCCACATTCTCATGGCATTTAAAAATAGAACTGTTACCACTGGCCATCATGCAGGCCGTATTAAACTTCGTTTCTTTAGTTCTTTAGATTCATAGAAAAAAAAAGGCAGTACGAGACTATGACACTTGAAAACTACTTTCATAGGTTCCTATTTTAAACTCAATGGTTCTCCCAGCCCGCCTTCCGTTCAATTTTATGCACACTGCTCGACTGTCAAGACATCAATGGCGGCACAGTCCAGGCAAGGCATTGTAATGGGTCCAGCGCTGCCTTGAGTCAGACGTGTAACACCTTCGTAGCTATTGTCTTTCTGCAAAGCTGTTTTCGAATATGGAACCATCGATATTTCGACGATATACACCGATCCAAACCCATTTTCATCATTTTATTAAACGTTTCTTTTTGCTTACTTTCGTGTGCCAGTACCTACTTGAGAAGTTACTGATATTACATCATTACATTATCTGAAGTAGATAATATTGAGAAAAATCCTCGCGAAAATGTTACAATCTGAATACATCTTATCTAGAATTGATCCAAAGCAACATTATTATCGAGTGACAAAGGATCTGTTTATATGAATTGCATGAAATCGCAGGCAGAACCTGTCTTATCACTATTACAAATTTGAAAGTCGGATGGATGGATGGATGTTTGTTACTCAATCACGTCAGAAAGGATGAATGATCTGGATGTAAGGTACAAACACAGATTATAGTCAGGAATTACACATAGACTACATTTCGTCTGCAGTTTTACAAAAAGTCGCTTCAAAAAAGGACATTCACGCACAAAATAATTTCAAACATTTAATTATCTAGGAAAAAGAATGAAGTACAGTCGTGAACAAAACGTCGTTAGCGCGGCAAAGCGCGTATTTGTCGGAAATGTCGCGCGCACGATTTATGTCGACAGAAACTGGCGAGGATTTGAAACCCAAATAAATACAATGATGTGGATATGTGGACAGACCCAGGCGTTTTCGATAGCGATAGTTCTTGTAAAAGCCGTAAAAAGTATGGAGATAGTAGGTACTAAATTAAATCTTATTTTGGATGTAGCTGACGAGATAAGATAGATGTTCTTAAAATTTTGTATAATTTAAAGAAAACGATAAGATTAGTAAAGTATTTTTTTTTTTGCATAAATTGTAGGTATATAAAATAAGATGGTATTACAATATGTATTAGTCTTGTACAATCTACCTTATTTAAGGCTCGCAAATTTTAAAATGTTTACTAAAATTAAACAGAACATAATAATTATATTAAACTAAAATTGAAAAATGGTATCAAAAAGTATTTATCTAAAAAATAGATAATATAACCGGTTATATCAAATTATCAGTTACTATACAGAAAGTTCTGTACAAAAACTTCGATTTTTAATATAACTTAACCCAGAAAACAAAATTAAATAATTATGATCAGACAGACAGCGGAGGGTTTTATATATTTCATATAAGTACCGTTATGGAGCTTGTAATACATCCATAACTTTTACAAGATGATTCGATAAAAAACAACACAAAAATCCAAAGCGAAAACTTATCGTATAAACTTTCGAATAAACACACTTTCCATTCGTAACGAACTCGAAACACCCCGATCGACACCAAAAAACCATTCAGGAAGATGTATCTCAAAAACTTTAGTCGAGCGTAGAGTATTTATGGAAATCTAAATAACCGAGAGCTTTTTTTAATTGTACGGAATGAGTTTTTTCAGTTTTTTCAATGCGTATTTTATTTATTTTCGTTTCTACAGTGATTTGTTCGACAGTAAATATTGCGGGGACTTGGTTGCCAGTAGACTGTGATGCGTAAATGAAGTGTCACCCATAAGCTGTTTGAACTACTAAATATGGCCCGCTGGGGACAGATTTTTTGGTGAAATATTCGAAATGAGTGTGCACGAATTTAGATTTGGGAAAAAATAAACAATTGAGGTTTTTTATTGGGTTTTATTTTTGAAGTGTGGTGATTGACGTTTGTACGGGGTGTTAAGAAATAGTCCTCTATCACTTTACTTTCTGAAATTATCGTCTCTGATGGATTTATTTTGTCAAATAAGTTCATACACTATGACTTTTACGAGCCGAAACCCTAGTCGATATTACACTTAAACACAGGCATTGCCGATGTTGGCGATAAGTCTGCAAGGGTAAAATGGATCACATTTCCAGGATGGGTCATACAGTGGGTGCCTGAAGACGGTTTTCGTCACCAACGTAGGATTAGGCACGCTGGAGTGACGATTTGAAATTGTTCCAAACAAAACTGATTTACCAGAGAAGGTAAAACATCGGGAAAGTTGCAAAGGAGGAAGGCCTTTGCCCAGTTGTGAACAAAATAAGCTAAAGAAAAATCCTAGATATGTATGTATAATCTAAAAAAAAGTTTCATATTGCAAACATACAATATGTAGTTTCAACGTAAAATAGTCAAATAGAAAGAACCGAAAAGCATCTTTAACTTTACCTAATAACAGCTAGATAAGAAAAAAAAATCGGTAAGTCAGGAGCAGAATCTTAGGCGCTTATACCATAATCTCTCGGTGCATTTCGTTGTTGAAATAACGTCATGGTATTATATACCAGCCTGTAATACCTATGTATATGCTACAAGCAAAACATAAAGTCTGCCAGTAAGTACCTATTGCCGTCTCCGACGCTCAGCGTTCACGTGCAGCCGACGAGAATAAACCCAAGTAGTACTGTCGCATGCAAAAGTGCACCAGTGTTCGTTGAACTATAGCACGATTATATTGGAGGGGGACAAAAATCAACTTCTTATTCAACTTCAGTCACCACAACTGGGCATAGGGCTCTAACAGACTGAGCCGAAGCAAATCAAATATCTGCCGTAAATGTCTAAGAGGACATTTTTGGAGTAAGTACCCAATAAATACTTATCATGACTTGAAGCCGCGGTATCTCTTGCGAACAACCCTCAGCCCCGACGGGATCAAGCAACACCTATGTTCCCATTTTCTATCATCCTCATTTCCTAAATACCCAATGAATTTCCCCACGCCTGTACCTCCACCAGACGCTCCAAGAATAGAATATCTCTCATCCCACTCTATCTCACTTCTTTATCTACATGACGTCACGCGACGCCATTGGTCCGTCACCTTTAACCCCTCCCATGCACAAAAAATATCTTCCATTAAACTATAAGAGATCTTACAGCTTCAGATAGGTGGCCAAAGTGCTATTAATGGGACATCTTATCCTGCGAGGAAAATAAACTCCGGGTTTTAGGGAAGCGGATAATGTTCGCTCCGTGACTTTATACATATGGGGGTTATGTATTTCTGGAGATACGGGTTTCGGGAGGATTTTGGGAAGAAAATATACTGTGTAAGCGACTTTGAAGTCATCGGAGAACACGGTGTTGAGGTGATGCAAAAACGCATTTCTTACTTCAAAAATGCTTTGTGGAGTATCTGTAAAGGTCCAATTACACCTACACTTTCAAAATTTATGAAACAGCAAATACCTACTAGAATTGCTAAGGTAATTAATGTAAGGTCCTGGTTTTAATTCCCGGGCAAAGCGTATTTCTCAGTAGCAGTCAAGCAGTCTGGATTTGTACCCAGTTAATGGACTTAAACATAACTGGTGAAATGTGGGTGCACTACTGCCTAACCCTTCCGGGATTGCAGGTGTGATGTTATATTTATAATATGTGTAAGTTTTTATTACGGTCCTTCACACAGTAGGTATATCAGAAAGTTGTAACGGAAAGCCAAAAGGCCTGTCGCTGTCTATTTCTATTTGGAGTCGTCGTAGTTTGCCAAAACAAAAGAACACAGGAAATAAAGTCACAGACAGTTTGTCACCGCTGTCTTGTGATGTTGTCAGATTGGGCGATGATTGTTTTGTTAGGACTGTCAAATATATTGTTATATCTTACTACTTATCGTTACCTATTTACCGTTGCTAGATTACAATCACTAAATCAAATTGTGATAAAGTTTTGACAATAGCGACAAAATCTTAAGGCCCTAATCTAACTAAAAAGATATTCTAATCTATACTGTACAATAACAACAATGAAAACTAGAACTACCATAATTTTAAATATTGTTTTTCAATTTTGCAACACATCTTTATATAATATAATTTCTTCCTTCACCAATTAAAAAACAAAACGCATTCAGCCGACCCATTGATAAAAAGACACTGGCTGGCAAAACATCACTCATTCATTCTAATTTTAAAAATAAACCGCGCAACTGCCAGATCTTTCGTCCATGACTTCTGACCGGAGTTAATGGATACCGGGTACTGATACCGGCTGTCAGAAATCTGAACTTTAGTGTTATTTTCTTAGTGAATGTTTTAAGATACGAGTAATCTTATCGCAAGCTTTCGGCTACTGCATTTTGTGGCGTGTTTTGGACACCGTCTTCGTTGAATATTAAGTGAATTGTGTCTGGCTGTCTGTATTTGGGTTATTTAGAAAACAGCAGGCCTGAATTTTGATTCGTACAAATAGACTATCTTGAATCATTATTTATGAAGAGAGTGTTATTGGTGGTATTGATACAAAGTAAGGCAGACTCTTTCTCATAATAAGTTTCAAGAGTTTGATCCAGAACAGCGATGCAAACGCAGAATAGCAAATAGCAAGGCTAATAATATTATTGACAAACAAATAAAAACATACCAGAATATTATGGTACACCAGTTTCCACCAGACATGGTGGACAAAGCCAAGAATTACGACATTCTTTTTTTCAATAAATCTGCTAAAATCCCGCCAATTCTCCACGGTGGGGGGAGACAAAAATATTTGAATTCAGAAACCGTGCAAATAAAAAGCAATAAATCGTAATAAGTTTAAAAATGGAACGCAGCCCCATTACAAGTATGGATTTGATGCGTTCCGCTACATTGAGCGCGGAACGCGATATATTGCGCATGTAACTCGATTTAATGCAGACGCTTTGCTAGGCTTGAAGCGCTTTTTAGCTGATGTAACTTTCAAGTAAAATCGGTCGAGCAAATCGAAGTCGGTGCTTATTTGTACTGTTGCAATATGGTTTTACAATCACTGAAGTAATTAGAAGTGTATTCAGCGCTGAAATCTTCGGTTTTTCCATAAGAACATAAAGTGTGACAACAGAAATCTTATTTTACAGAATTTTTGGTCTATGCTACGAGCCCACTAAATCGAGCTCTGCATAGAGCACTGTTTTTCAGACCATTTCGAACTGATAACAAAAACTACCTACGCTACCGTATGTCCGTTAGAAACGTATTTAAAAAACTGTAAGAAAAGGTTAGTGGTACACACACATACACAACACACACACAAACACACACTCACTGACACATACACCCAGGCACTCACACACACTATTTTTTTTTTTGGTATTCATTTTTAAGTTTCTTTTATTTAGTTATAGTTCATGCCTTGTCTTGTTGTATTTGGATATTGCTCTTTTTTAAATTTACATACTTAGTTTTAAATATTTTTCTTTGTTTAAATTCTGTTATCTTTTGTACACTACTTTTACTATTGTTTTTTAATTTGACATTGAAGAGTGGGATCTCCTAGCACAGGTATATCTTTTACTTAAAAGGAGGTTCCTATGTGAGATTAACTGTAAGAGTTGTGCAAGTTTCTGAAATAAACCTTTTATTTTATTTTTTTTATTTTTAGTGGTAGGTACCTAATTGCGGAGTTAGCTTCAGAATACTAACTCGTGTATCAGAGTCCGGTGTCCGCAGATGGTCTGCAATTCGCACGAGTCAGTTTGACTTATCCTAAAGTGGAGTTTATAAAACCTCTTCTTTTAACTGCTCAGACTGGTTCGAATTTTAAACTAGTTCTGTTTTTTTAAATCACGAATAAAACAAAATGAAGTGTATTCAGGCCAGTATTATTCCAACTTCCCTTATACCTACTTAATGTGGTTATAAAACTGACACATTTCGTCTACGCCCCCGTCTTCGTGATTTTGATATCGCAACACTATCACAAACTTATATTTTACCCTGCAATAAACTGAAATTCACCTTATCACAAGAACATAAGGACAATTTTGCATTAATTTTATGTTTTTTGAAAGCATCTGTAACTTTGTCGTTGTGTCTGTAAGTATGGAAATAATATGGCGGGAAGACTACGAATTGTCTTGTTATAAAAACGTGTGTTGCCAATTTTAAAGGATTTGCTCAAATTCAGGATATTTCAGTATCATGCCATTCATTGTTTTTCTACAGGCTTCATAACTGGAATGATTTTGTTTAAATTGTCTTATTGGAAAAATATACAACCGTTTTAAAATACTTACAACTTTCAAAATTTGAAAAATATCAGTCTCGATCGCTAATTCGTAAGTCTTTTAGAACCCAACAACCATACAAAATAAAAATTTTGATGCTAATGGATATAATATAATTTTGATGTTACGTAAAAGTCATCTGATTTTATTAGGCCTAACACCATCCACCAGTATACTCTCCTACAGGGAATTTTAAATTTCTCGACTGGCAACTCAGAAAAAAGGGAAATACTTATGTTCAGCGGCAATGAATTTTAATGGCAGCTTTTAAGACAACATTTATTACGAAAGCGTTATGCTATTTCTTTGTAGGATTCTTTTTTATTTTAGAATGATTTTATGTTATTTTTATAGCTACTTATGTGGTTTGTAAAATCATACACATTTATTTCATTAGGTAGTTCATTCCTTATTATTTTATGGCACTTAAAAAAACCATGGTATTTTGGCATCTTTTGGTATCAATTAGATAAGAAAACCAGATTAATTAATTCATATGTAATCATTAAAACAGGCAATTAACTTTATTTTTAATGGATACAAGATAAGAAACTACTAAGATTGACTAAATATGCAAATTCATTGGGCAGAAGCTGTTTTGAAACAGTTTAAACATTCATTTGGCAGAGATGACCTGAGTAGATAATTTTTACTGACCTGAACAGTATATATTAGGAAATAGTGAAAAAATAATACAAAATACAAAAAAAAAATACAAATAGTTTATTTCTTTACCAAATTTGTACTAGTGTTATGTTATGTTGTTGTTGTTGTAATGTTGATCTATAATGGAATTGACATAAGCTACCGAAAAGCTTGTCAAAATCAAAATCAAAAGTCATTTATTCAAACTAGGCTGATAATCAGCACTTTTCGAACGTCAAAATTTACTTTACTTATTAACAAGAGACAGTCCCCCAAAACGCCCACCCTTCGACACTTCCTAGTGTTTTAGCTGTAAAGAAGAAGTGGCGGAACAAACTCCCCAGCAAAATATCTGTCTATAAGGTCAAAAGAACCAGACTCGATACAATAGTAAGGTGTAAGTTAAATTAAGATGTACTTCAGTCACAAATCAATAATAAAAAAAGTATATAAGTAATAATAAACAATGTAAAAAAAAATACATAACATACATAAGATTTGAGTGGACCCGTCCAGTCAGTGCAAGCATTTGTCAGTTATCGTGGAGCTCGACTTGTTGTCAATATTGATGACAGCTGATATATAAAATATGAAACGTTTCGAACGCTATTACCTGACTATCAAGGATCTCGTACGGTTTATAAACTTAGTTTCATCAATACTGACAGCTCTTGAGCACGATTTAGATATGCTAATCGTGTACATATTCATGGGGAATATCGTCGTTATATATACTACCTAGTAAGTATTCTTAGTCTCACAAAGGACAAAACAAAAAAAAAGAAGTTAAATTAATAATATTACAAATTAAATTAGTCCTGCATGAAGCCAAAAGGCCCCCTCATTGAGATAGGGGGGGGGGAAGGCCTTTTGGCTTAAAACAATGTTACAGCACCATGCCTGAGCATAGTGCTGTAACTGATGATGGTGCCTAACGATTTAAATAAAATCTGCAGCAAAGCTTACCTCTTAAACACTCAATCAAAAGATCACTATACTTCAAACATCACTACTTCATCGATACTTCAAACGATACATTCAGACAATTAGCCCCACATATACCTTACCGCGGAGTTATGGTAAAGTGCCCTTGACCAGTGGAAGTGGTCTCAGGTCTCGAGTATCCTACAAGGAAGTAGCACGTGTCCTCTGCGGTGTTGGGTTACTACTGGCCTTCCGGGGAGTATCTTACTTGTGTTTCCTTTAGTTGGTGCCCTTATACAGGGTGTAAATCAACCCATCACACAGCCGTCAACCAAGCATTCTGTACATCAAACTAAGTACCTACCCCTACGCAATTTTTTTTGCTGGGAAACGACTACATTTTTTTTGGTTCAAAAATCACATTTTACGGTAAAACTCAATGTAGCACTGTTAAAATAGTTGCTAGTGGATGCTTTGAATAGTAAACGGGTCATGGAGGCAATTTAAGTAAAGTTATAACCTGAAAAACTAGTACTTATTTACAAAAACAGCTGTGAAAAATTTGGATCTAACCGAACCATGCACGGTCTATCTGTTGACGTTTCCATGTGAAATAAAATATTTTAATTTTTTATTGATCCAATTATGGAACCAACTAGCTGCTGCCAGCGGCATCACCTCCTACAACTCGAAAATTATCCCACGGGAAGATAAAATCGGCATAAAAACTATCCTATGTGTTAATCCAGGTTATAAACTATCTATGTACCAAATTTTATCCAAATCCGTTCAGTAGTTTTTGCGTGAAAGAGTTACAAACGCACACTCACACACAAACTTTCGCCTTTATAATATTAGTGTGAAGTGTGATAAGATCATCATCATCATCTTCCTAGCCTTTTCCCAAATATGTTGTGGTCAGCTTCCAGTCTAACCGGATGCAGCTGAATACCAGTATTTTACATAGAGCGACTGCCTATCTGACCTCCACAACCCAGTTAATACTAGGTAATACGATACTCTTTGGTATGACTGGATGTCAGAATTTCAGGTCACTGACTACCTGTAACGACTGCCAAAGATCTATATATGGCAGCCGGGACCAACAGCTTAACGTGCTTTCCGAGGATATCAAATTAATGTAGTTTTCATAATTTATAAACAAAAAGAGGTATGGATAAAAATAAATTATGATGTTTCAGTTTGTATAAAAAATCCTCTTCTAAAAGATAAAGCTCTCTTATCTTCTTCCTGAAAATGATGCATTGTTAACATAATAATATTTAATTACCTAATATGTTTTGATAATCTTATCAACATTTAGTGTCTTCAAAACAGATGCATGTGTTTATACTTCTTACCTGAGAGATCCCCTATTTTAAACCCTAACTGAATGTTATTACAGATTAATATCCTTTAACAAAACAGCATCTACAAATATTATTCTTAATCAAACTCCATTCAACTTTCAACTATAACCAAGTACAAGAAAGTACAAAATCAAACAAACTTAATTTTCAAGTGATTTATGAAGAAAATGAACTGAAACTTATTAATAAACTAAAAGAATTTAAGGGTGGAAGTGAGGTTAGGGGTGAGTTCCGCCATTAGGGTGTTTGAACATGTCTAATGGTTCCTGAAAGATATACCCTGGGGTAAAGGTGACGTCACATTACGCTTGGAGAATACCCATATGCTGAAATGTGGGTTCCGTGAGTTATGGAAATAGGAAATGCAAATTGTGAGCGAAATGCTCCGGTATACAGTAAGTAAACCTAAAATAACTACTTATGGACAGTGACTATGCTGGTACCTACTGGTAAAGTCCATTTCACGAAAGAACATTTTTTTTTTTTTTTGGCGGGTCGAAAATTATCAAATAACCCCTCCAGATCTTGGACAGAGCGGAAGGGAGTATCAGACTTCTACTAACTAAAAACCACCCATGTTCCTTCTTAGCTCTTCATGTCGAGGCCGCGGTATCTCTAGCGAACAACCCGCAGCCCCGACGGGATTGAACATCATCAACTGTTCTTATTCCAATTCATTTTAGGTCGGTGCAGCATGCCTCATACCATACTTCTCTTCTCTGTTACTAGTCATTTCATTAGACACCTCCTTCCTCCTTCATTCTTTACACAATCTTTCATCGTCTCTTTGGTCTACCTCTACTCTTAAACCCAGGAAGACCAGAGAAACGATTCATTTGAAAAAATAACTATCGGCCTTTCAGCATGAACACACACCAAATCTTTAAAAAAATATTCGGGCCACCGCTACTTACTCAAGTTTTGCGTGAAACCTTACAAATGGCGGTTAAAGACGGGCAAACGTAAGGCGGGTAGGAGAGGGGAGGGCGAGGGGGTAAGAGGATTGCGTTTGACATGTAATACTATTGCGGTGACTACTCCAGTGATTGTGAGGTGACCATGCAGCTTCCTCTTAACGTACGGAAACTATCGAAAGGAAAAATAAAGGTTTGTCCATTACACGGTAACAACGGTAACAGCATTCGTGTACGCAGATATTAAGTTCCTGCTGGATATGACAAGGCGATGGCAGGTGGAATAAAGCTGTGACCGAGTGGCATCCAAAGACTGGAAACCGAAGTGTTAGTCGTCCGGTCGTCTGGTTGTTTTTTATACTATCTACATGACTCTTTTTGTACTGCGGATTGTAGTCTTACCAGATGGTTATAGGTCTGATGCTACGTGTGATTTAAGCTGAAATCGAAATAAATGTAACATCCCAAAATATTCTAAAAAAAATGCAGTAGCAATGCATGTAGTCAATACCTCAGTAACCAGTATCTTAATTCTAAGGGTAAAAACATGCCTGAAAACGTATAAGTGTGTAAATGTGATTTCAATCTAAGTGTGACTTGACAAATATATATAACTAGCTGACCCATGCAACTTCGTCTGCGTCACATAATATAGCTTATAACAAAATGTCAACATAAATTGAGTTAAATCGTAACAAACAAAAAATTGTATCTTCCCTCTTTATAATATTAGTTTAGATTTTATTAAAGTGTGAATTACTATTGGTATCTCTTACTATTAAATATACAGTAACACATTGTAAACATTATGGTGCAGTAAATATTTTGAATATGAATTTCTCCGGAGTCCCCGGAGGCCAGAATCCCCACTAACGTACCGCACCGGACCGAATGACTGCCGCGCGCTTAATTATTTTGTCGCGCGGATATTTTTACATTGCGATATCTTCTAAGATATTTGTTTAAACTGTATAGAGTAAAGGGCACAAATATTCTATATTAAATTTCTGTGCTAACAAACACATTTATTTAGATATAGATTAATACCATATGGGTTAAATAAGCTTCGCAAAATATCATTCTTTTTAACCTAACATTTTAATAGTAAAAAATGGTTACAGTGAGTCAATCTTAAAAGATAGACATATGCTGTCGCGGACTTTTTTTTAGAACTTTTAAAGAGGAACAATTCTTTCATACATGGTATTTGCGTAACTTAAACCGTTTTCGCAGCGCACGCAACGGAAGCTCTCAAAAAGGAATATCTTTTCCCGTTTTTGCAACATTTTTCATTTATGCTCCGCTCCTATTGGTCGTAGCGTGATGTTATATAGCCTAAAGCCTTCCTCGATAAATGGACTATCCGACACAAAAAGAGTTTTTCTATTCCAACCAGTAGTCCCACAGTTTACCGCGTTCAAACAAACAAACAAACAAACAAACAAACTCTTCAGCTTTATAATATTAGTATAGATATTGTTTATTTACCTATGACATTTTTCCATGAGTTCTGCAAACAACTTTAGAATAACAAATCTCGGATTCTATGAATACGATTCTTAACTAGTACTGCACCTCCAAAGACTAAAAAGTCAAAGAGGCAACGATTACTTCTTCCGAGTGAACTGGACACCATGGTCGCCCTACTAAGAAGCCACGAAGCAAACGGATGTTAAGGCACGAAAGACGAAAACGAAATTGTAACTTTTTCTATTGTGGAGATAGTTACGGGTAAGTAAGTAGTGAGTGCCGTGCCCTAGTGATAGTTCCTAGGGCTTCGCTATAATTAGATTCGGTCTTTGAGTAATACCTTTGGATTTTAAGTTGGTTATAGGTAGAACCTGCAGAGGTGCTGTTTTTTGCACGAGGAAAAGATTACTTTACATACCATTACACTTGTAATTCCCGGAGGATTAGGCAGAGGACTACCTCATAGACAGCCCATATTGAGTCCAGCGGGCGCAAATTCAGACTCTGTGGTGGTTACAGGGAAATTCTTGATGAAATGATTAATTAATTGATGGCAATGATTACTTTACTATAATAATGCTGCTATTTCTTTCTCTTCAGTTTCTGTTAGCCTACGTCATACCAAAACCTGATCCCAACCTGACTAAAGGCTTCTCCATATAACTGACAATTTCTTTGAGCCACATCTTTGATTTGGTCCTCGGAACTGGAACCAAGAACTGAGCTTAGATGGCACGTGACAAGCAATGCTTAGACAAAAAACCATCAAAGATAACCGTCATTCGAAATTAAACGCCTATCAACCTTTGCACAATATTCGTCTACAATATAATAATGACATTTCAATACAATCCACAATAGAAAACCATTAATGACCAAGTAATATGCCCATAAAAAGTTGGTCGCATGCCAAATGTGGGTGGACATCGTAAATCTGTCAAAAAAACAAAATGGCTGACCGCAGCTGTCAATGAGTATTGAGACGTCAAAATTCGGACAACGTTATATTTGCGACCAGTATTTTCAAACATTGACTTTTATGTGGTAACTAATAGGGTACATTTTTTAATGTTCTTTTGGTTTTTTGACAGTAAAAATATGTTGGTAGTTTGAGATAAAAGAGACATTGGTAATTACGGGTTGTGTCACGGTAATTTCTGGTGGTGTCCCGTGTGAAAGTAAAGTATGTACATTAGTAACAATTAATTTTATGGATATTTCTGTACAATTGTCGTGGTAAACCTGGATATGTGGGTGGGTTGTGTTCCGGTGCTTTCATCTTTGATGTCTTGGCACGGAAGTCACTTTGTACAACGAATGAAGTGTGGACAACTGACTTGGGTTCGTTTCAAACTAATTGGATTTCGGTTCACTAATAAGTTGTTTGGTAAAATATCAGTTTATGAGATTCTGTAAGATATTCCGGTGAATTTGAAAGTTTAAGGAACTGACACGATTTAAAACACGAGGGTAGAAACAATGTCGCAGAATATTCTTGTGATTAGTTGAATACACGTGCCACTTAAACCAACCAAACCTATGGCCTTGGTCACACATAAAAAAAATACAGTAAGTATTATTTAGACATTAATTTTGTTGACTGCCTCGTTGGTAGTGGTCGCAATAGTGACTACTGAGCATAAGATCCTGGGTTCAATTTCCGATTCGGGCAAATTGTCATTAGGTTTTTTCCATCAGGAATTGAACAGTAGCAGCCACATAGTTGAGATATCTGCCTCGTTGATGGCAATAGGCTGGCCCCCTATTACATGGGACTTAAATATAACTGGCGAAATGTATAAATGTATCATGAATTCATGAGGTACAGCTCTGCCTAATCCTTCGTATCATAGGCGTGAAGTTATATTCTAGAAGTTTTTGTGATGAGCACAAAAACTTCTCCGGCTTCAGCGTATTTCTATAACACTAAACTTTTATCTTAGTTTGTGGCTTGTTAATAAACTGCCTTTTGATTATTTCACAAATTATGTTTTCAAGTCTTCCTAGAAAACGTCGCAATAAATAAAGTTTTAACAGCCCTTATCAGTAACAAACCACCTTGTTTAAGTTTTATGACTTATTTTATTGAAATATTGGAGAAACACTTAAATACATTTTGTGGGCAATAAAACCTTTAATGGCAAAAACTTTACGGTGAGAATTTAGAGCTTCAAAACTGATTTGAAATGAAATCTTGTCTTTTTGGAATTATATATATATATATTAAATAAATAATATAATTATTATGAAGGAATTGTTATAGTAATTGTGCTCAATCAAAGTTTGTAACGTAAATCTAATAATATTTATAAAACAAATAATTTTACTGTCTTAAAAATGTCCAGGTACACCTCGAAACTATCATTGACCTAAATTCAAAATCCGAAAACCAAATCGAATCGAACGCAAAAACAATGTAAGAACATTCAAATAATCGAATGTACGCAGATTTTGTAATTAGAACACATGTGACCCAAATCGTGGGAACCAGCGAACAGGTGACGTTCGAAAACCAAATGTTTTCGCTGACAGCGTACAAATCACGCATCAGGAAATGGAAAAAAAAGTTTGGACAACATTCCCATAGACAAGCAAGTGGCTAATAAGAGGGGTGGCGATTGTTATAGAACTAGTAATTATTGGTTAGGGTAATTTGAATGTTTAATGATATTTTTAAATTATTTGTAATGTATTGTTTCTTATTGGGTTCAAGTAGATTCTGTTTCGTCTAATTTATATTCATAGGTTCATTTAGTTTACAGATACGCGCTTATTCTTTTAATGCTGCTCATATCTGCATGTTACCCGGAGAAAGACGCATTGAATACTTCCTAACCGGGTACGTACCTACCGAAAGTCCATGTAATATCGCCAAAAACTGGCTCTGACCAGTGACCACCATAAGAACTATTCTTGTTTGTAGCGCCAAGTCAATATAAACACTTAAAAACAAATGAACCAAGGAAGTGATCTTTGACTTAATGTTTTTCATTCCTATTGGCCGAAAAAGGGTGGTCAAACATCTGTGAATATCAAACAAACAACAATTATACAATTTTTTTAATAAAACATTATTGTAATAAAAAAGCTCGCATATTTTTCGGTCAACTACTACTATGTATTTTGGTTTGGACAAAAATGGTACTTTTTTGGTTTTGTTATTATTGGTCAACACGGTAAATATGTTGATGCGGTCATCCTAGCAAGGAATTATATTAAAAAAATTGCAGATCATATTTTAGTGATGGCAAATAGGTAGGTACTGTAAGTTTAGATACTTTTCGTGTGCCATAGACAAATAATAGACAACTAGAAATTCTAAACTAATTTCAAGAATCTAATTTTGTTTGTAGGACTGATTCCCGTACAAGACCGCAAGTTCCAATACACACAAAAGTATACTCATATGATTTACTCTCTTCCCGGTGCGCCAACAAAAACAGTTATTTCCCGGTTAAGGTATATTGGTAGAAATGATGCGTCTGACGCTCCCACGGGATCGAGTTGCGAGAGACAGGGTGTTACGGTTATGTTGGTAGGGAAATTTTTGCTTATTTATTGAAGGAGGAGATTTTATTTATTTTTCTCGATAGGTTATACAATACTGACATAACACTGTGTGTGTTCACATCACGCTTGTCATCCCCAAATGATAAGGCCATAAGGCCACATTTCGCCTATTATGTTTAAGTCCTATGTAATAGGGGGCGAGCCTATATTGCCACCAACCGGGCACAAATCCAGACTCCGTGGAAAAACCCAATAACATTTTGCCTGACCCGGAATCGAACCTCGTGAATAAGTATTTGTTCTATTTTTTATACAAAATTTACAACAAGAAGACGCGCGATATCTCTTTGAATGTTTACTATTTAGAATACGATATATTTCCATCAAGAACAAAAAAAAAACTTATTTTAAACAGATCATACCAATTAGAAAAAAAAATGTTTGCAGTCAGCCAACCAAATAAAAACAATATTCAAACTTTCGAACCGGCCTGTATCATAGAGCCGTGAAAGTATTCGGATTATGCACAGGTGGTTCCGCCCCTCGGAATTCCGTACTTTTTGTGTGAATACCACTCGGTGCAAGGATTTCCGAATTGAAAATAACTTTCTTTAATTTGACGTTCGGTTCTGGTACGAATGGTGCTAATTGCAGTTTGTGAGAAGTTGGTGCATGCTGGTTTGAGTTCTATGTTGATGTGATAGGGAAATAATTTCAGTAATTACCTATTAGAAGTAAGTAAAGAAAGAAAGAAAGAAAGAAAATTGTGTTTATTTGGCAAAAAATCCTTAAAAATTAACAAAACAAATTCAAGAAACAATTCAAAAAATCAATCAATTCAATTCATTTTTTCAATTTAAGTAAGCACAGGTCAGATAAGCAGTGGCTCCATGTAACATACTGGTATCAGATGTATTCGGTTGGCTTAGGAACCGACCCCAGCATGGTTGAGAAAATACTAGGCAGATATGGATGATGCTGTAATTTAGTATCTAAGCTTAATTGATAAATAAGTTGACTGTCATGTCTGCATTTTAGTAAGTTGGTCCAGTCCAGATCATCATCAGCCTATAATGTTCCCACTACAGGGACTCAGGCCCCCTCTCTAGGAGAGGGATGGGCTATAATCCACCACGCGGGCCCAGTGCGGATTGTCAGATGTAACATGTCTTCTAATTTTTTGGTTCTAAGACATGCCTGTTTCCTCACGATGTTTTCCTTCACCGTGCTGATGAAATAAATTACACAAATTTAGGTGAATATATATATAATATTATTATTTCCAGTACGCCTTGCGTACCTACTGCCACGTTGGTCGAGTGGTGGCAAGCGCGACTGCAGATCATGAGGTCCTGGGTTCGATTCCCAAATCGGGCAAAGTGTTATTGGATTTTTCCACCAGGAATTTCTCAGCGGCAGCCACGGAGTTTGGAATCGTACCCAGCTGACAACAATACGCTCGCCACCTATTTACATGAGACGAAAACACACCTGCTGAAATGTGGGTGAACGAATGAGTACACCTTTGCCTAACCCTTCGGGGATTACAGGCGTGATGTTATGTGTTTAAGTTCAAATATTCAAAAAAATATAAACTTCAGCTTTTTTATTTAAAGCTAACTGTATCATTTTTTCTAAACTGTCATCACGAAGGGTTAAGATAAGAAGGGCTTACTTAACCCTCCCGCGATACGTTTGTTGAACACCCACTAATCTACGGATTACAAGACTTACACTATCACGCAAGTAAACGTCGTGGGGTAAGCACAGATCGGTGGAATGACATTTATTTTGCATAAATAAAGAAGAATACTTTCTATGAGAGTCTGGATAAGCTGAAAGGTTTATTCAACAAGGTTTTGATAGTCTTACAAAGTAACATTCTATTAGTGACAATGATGATTAAAAAGTTACACCTTTCGATCAATCAAACTATGGAATTGACATAAGCTACCGAAAGAGCACAATATATTATGTTACTCCTGTTGACAGTAATTATAGAAAAGAAAGGCTTTGAATATGAATGTCACCTGTCTAGTCCATGAGCTAAAAATATGGAATTAGGTAGGTATGTAAAATTATCCAATAATTCTAATTGAAGAAAAAGCTTGTTTGAAATGTAACCTTACTATTTAACAACAACATAATAGTACGGTACAGACAGCACAACATGCTACAAGTTACCCGAAACTGTGAAATTTTCCCAATCAGCCTTGAACCTAATGCTTCAGCAATAAAGTTGAAAATCAATTAAAGAATTTTGACAGAATAAAGTAGCTTGATGTACTGGCGTGTACCTATATCACATCCACCCAAATATTTCAGACAAAACCTTACACACATAATCACATCTCGTGCATTAACACACACAACACACACCCAAACACAACACAGGCAATCCGATCGCATTACGACTAATCCTCTCACTATCGAAATGCAAACGAGATCCAAAAAATCGCGATTCCCATCCCTATTCGATCACTGATGCGATTTTCTGCCACTCGAAGACTTGACAATCCGAGTCGTAATCGACAACCATTTTACCTCGACCCCCCTTGTCCCCCCTACTATGCAATTTCAAGGAACTAAAGAGGTAATTCAGTGGGTTGGTGGAGGTCGCTTTTTAATGGTTGTGCTATAATACGGGTTTTACACCACTTATCGACACCCCGTTCCGATTTGTTATCCGATCTTTATTTGTGGTTAAAATGTTTGGATTTCATTCCAGTTATGTGTGATTACTTTTTGGGGTTTTAAATTGAGCTGTTGTTGGGAAAGTATAAGGTAACTGTAGCACGGTTTTACAAATTCACGAAATGTATGTCAATTTGTCTTTCCGTACGATTTGTCGATGGTTACACGGTAACGTTTCTTGTCTGTCTATCCTGTCGCAGGTCTGTTCTAAGAGATAACTAAATTAAATAAGCGGTTCCTTTGTACTCTGTTTTTTGTACTCTTATACTTATATGTGTTTTGTATGTATATTATTATTATTATAGCTAGCCCATATTGCCTCACTACTTTGCAAAGGCCTCCCTCCATTCCTTTCAACGGTCACGATTCTTTGCAACTTCTTTCAATTCTCAAGGAAGCCATCCAGTTCGTCAATCAGTTCATAATGCTCCCATTACAAACACAGGCCAACTCTCCATAAAAGTGTGCAACCCACCACGCGGGCCCAAGTGCGGGTTGGTAGATATCAAATGTAAATTGGTCTGTGACATGTCAAATAATTGTGTGCTCTAGTTACAATTGTTATAATTTCATCATCGTCATTTCAGCCGATAGACGTCCACTGCTGGACATAGGCTTCCCCTAAGTGTGAGTAAGTGTAGTAGTAGTGTGAGTAGTGTGTGTAAGTGTATGTTATAATTTTACAGTTTATTTTGATTGATGATAAACAATAATCAGCCACAAATTAACATCACAATAAAGAGCTAATACATTTCGTTCAATTACTGACTTTGTGATGCTGATCGGTGACTGGGAAAACTTTGGAATCAGATTGAAACAAAAAACTTGTGAGGTTCTTAGTTCTGTAAATAATGTGAGTGGTCGCATGCAAATTAAAAAAAGAAACAGAATACCTTGCTGATGTCGGAAACACTCTTCCATCCAGAGTGTTTTTGGTTTAAGATTAAAGTTAAACTTTAGTGTCAAGTTGATGACTTTAGGCTTGGCCTCCTATTACGTGGGGGTCATGGGACTTACTTAAACTTAAACGACAAAAAGTGGATATACTGTGCTATGGGTTTCACAGCTTTTTTTCTTTTTGGGCGGTGAAAAATGCCTAACGCATACCGCACCGTCCGGGAAGAGGGCTCGGTTATGTGGGGCTTGCACCCACTAAAAAACACCACCGAGAACCTACTGTCGCCTTGTTGTATAGGCCACGAGAACTGCTACGCATGACGTTCGCGACCTATCCACCGCAGCCTGCCTCCGGGCTCCAAGCTCCTTCGGCGATGTCCGGGCTCACCTGCAATGAGACATCCTCACCACTCATGAAGGCCGTGCTATGCGACGACGATAGACTCCCCGACCTATCGCCCGCTGGCACCTCCTAGGGCGGCATCAGGTCGCCATGGCGCCTCCTCCACCGCCCTGTCCTCCTGCAACGTATCGCGTCAGCGAGGGAGTCTGCCTCCCTGACGCGCTCCGCCGCCTCCTTCTGCGAGATGACATCCTCGCAGAAGGACGCCACATGGGTTTCATATCTGCCCAACCCTTCGTTGATGTGACGACGCAGGGGCTATTTTATACTATGTTAATCAGTACTTGCTTAACTAAATTAAATAGTCAGAATACTAAATAGACTATCTCTGATGGACAATATTATTTCAATTTGACAAGTCTTTATAATAATTCATGTGCAGTAGAAGTTCCCAGTTTCGGTAGCCTTACCAGTGTATTTGCAGTCTGTCGACAGGTTGTGTTAGTAATTTAGCGTGGGTATCGCGGTTCAATCCCGGTAATTAACTGCGCGCCTATTTAGCCGGATATACTAACATTTGATTGGAACATAGACTTCGGTATGGCGGAGGACTCAATTGTTAATGAAGTTAGTTTTTTTGATACTTAAGCTGGAAGTTTAAAATGCATTGATGTGATGCTGAATTATGTTTGACAGTCGGCAATTCTGACTATTGGTCTTTTACGGTTTTGTAGTATATTTAAATGTCGATGAATTTGCACATAAGCGCGTGCAAAAGGGTGCACGCGGCAGGTTGCCATTCGTTATGGAGTTCGCTATGGGTGATGCCTTTGTCCAGCAGTAGATGTCTTTAGTCTGATGATGAAATAACCAATCTGCTTCATTTGTCTAATGGTCGCAAACATAAGTGCTGAGCGTGAGGTCCTGTCATTCACTAAACTGTTACGTGTTTTTTTTAATTTTGGGGCCCTTTACGTGACGAACTTTCCAAATAAAAAATGATCAAAAAATGTTCATAAATTCAAAAAAATGTTCATAAAATGAAAAGTACTAATGGGAACTATTACGCATCAAACTAAAAAAGAATCACGTAAATCGGATCATAAATCTCGGCGTAATCGGTGTACATACATAGAAGAAAAAAAACATACCGATCGAATTGAGAACCTCCTCCTTTTTGGGAAGTCGGTTAAAAATTAATTTCTTTTTTTTCCAGATTAGAAATTCCACCACACACACGACTTGCGACATGCCTTATAATTCTAACTTCCCTCCGCATTCTCTAAAATAGTAACTGCAACAATATTTAGACTACACAACAGCAACACGACACAGTGTTTGTGCCGCGTCAACCTGTCTCGCTAATTACCAGCCCGTGGTTCACTTCCGTAATTAACTGCGAATATTGTACTCATATTGTTTTGTACAATAGTTCTGTATATTTATACTGGTAGGCATGGTTTATATCGTGATTATGGCAACCGTAAAACATTTGTCTGATAGTTAGTTGACCTCCAAATTATTAATTTATCATTATCTTATCCTTATAGCCTTTTTTTTTGCGGATGGAAAATCATCGAATAACTCCTCCCGCTCTTGGGCAGAGCGAAAGAGAGTGTCAGGCTTCTACTGACTAAAAACCACCCATGTTCCTTTTTAGCCCTTTATGTCGAGGCCAAGGTGTCTCTTGCGAACAACCCGCAGCCCCAACGGGCACCAGAGAACGCCATTTTGGTGGTCAACTAAATCAGTCAATGTAGATGGCTATAAGAGAAGATGAAGACTGAAGACACGATGGACCGTGTAAAGGATGATATGGCTAGAAAGAAGAAAACTGAAAGAAAGAAAGAAAACACATTTATTTAGCACATGCCACATGTGTATTCTCCCCATTCTGACATATGGTGCACAGTCTTGGTCTATGAGTAACGTCCAGAAGTCCAAACTCAAGGTTTGCCAACGAGCGATGGAGCGCAGCATTCTGAATGTAAAATTAACTGACCGCATAAAAACACCACACTGCGCTCCAAAACGCAAATTGCCGACGTAGCTTATAAAGCAGCTTACACGGCCTGTCGTCGTCATAAGACGGACGAACGGCGAGCTAGCCCATCACTCACCGTCCACAGGTCCGCGTCTACGGTGGCCGGAAGCCATCACGTGGCCCCCGACGCCCGGAACGCCTCCCGCGGCGGCTGGGAGATTATCCTTATAGCCTTATCCCAATTTATTTAAGGTCGTCGCTCCATGCCTTCTTCATTCTTACTTGTTATATGACCAGCTTCGGGCACTAGATGTTCGGCAGTTTGCTGAACTGGTCCTATTTGGCGCAGCCGTGAGATGCATACACTGTTTTTCTCAGTTCAGTGTTTTAGTTTCTTTTATATTTTGTATTGCTTGTTGTGTGCACTTGTGGCATGTTTTTTTTTTATTATTTAGCCCGTATTGTCCCACTCCTCATTCCTTCCACTTCTTACGATGGTGTGCTTCTTCTCGCCAGTTGTTGAGGAAGCCATCAAAGGCGTCTCGCCATCTTCTCCTCGGTCTACCGCGACCCCGTCTAGCTGTGTCAGGACTCCAGTCTTGCGATATTCGGGCCCACAGCTGCGGCGGCATCCGGCAGACATGGCCTGGCCAGTCCCATTTCAGTCTCGCAGCTTTATAAGCTACGTCGGCAATTTGCGTTCTGGAGCGCAGTGTGGTGTTTTTTATGCGGTCAGTTAATTTTTCATTCAGAATGCTGCGCTCCATCGCTCGTTGGAAAACCTTGAGTTTGGAATTCTGCATGGACGTTAGTCAAAGACCAAGTCTGTGCACCATATGTCAGAATTGGGAGAATACACATGTGGCATGTGCTAAATAAATGTGTTTTCTTTCTATCTTTCTTTCAGTTTTATCCTTTCTAGCAATAGCATCCTTTACACGGTCCATCGTGTCTTCAGTCTTCATCTTCTCTTATAGCCATCTACATTGACTGATTTAGTTGACCTCCAAAAAAGTATGATAATGTTTTAGCAACTAAATGTGAAGGGGTTTTCTGGTGCCAGTAGGTGCTGCGGGTTGTTCGAAATAGATACCGCGGACTCGACACAAAGATCTAAGAAGGAACATGGGTGGTTTTTAGTCAGTGGAAGTCTGACATTCCCTACCGCTCTATCCAGAGCGGGAGGAGTCATTTGATGATTTCCCAAACAACAAAAAAAAGTGTTCTCTTGTCTGGATCTGTACCCTGTTCTATGTGCGTTTACTAAAAAGACCAACAAAAACAAAACGGTCTTTAAATCTCAATAACTCGTAGCGTGAGCTACGCCGTAGCTCTGTCGTAGCACATTGCTTAACAATCTCGTAGTATGTCTTTTTAAGCACAATATTTTGCACAACGTTGGATAGCAAGGCTGATTCTTTGATCAAAAAACACTCCAACCTTCTGGTTACACGACGAGTCCACCAATCGCTTGGCGATTTCCCCAAATACTAGGTTTGCCACTAGTAAGTTATTGTATTTGCGCCATTTGAGGTTTACAGCACCTGCACCATTTTCAGTTTAGTTTGATTTATTTATAAATATGATGTTATTTCACCGGTTTTTTTTTTGTTGGCTTGGGAAATCATCAAATAACCCCTCCCGCTCTGGGCAGAGCGGAAGGGAGTGTCAGACTTAGACCGACTAAAAACCACCCATGTTCCTTCTTAGCCCTTGTACCGAGGCCACGGTATCTCTTTCGAACAACGCGCAGCGTGGGTTTGTACCGCGCTGTCACAATTATTTCAAAGTTAAAAAATAAAATATAATATAAAAACTGTTCTCTTATTAGGCAACACTACTGCACTGTAATGCCATTTCGTTTAAAGCTAGTTATTTAAAACAACCCTATTTACTTCTTAAGGGATGGGTTGGGCGACCTGTCTAGGAGAAGGAGCTTCGTATAATTACGATAGAACTTCACTTAAGGTAAGTTCGTTTAATTATATAATTATACTTACTCCTTCTCCAAGACATATTAACGTTTAGATGTTTGAAGTCAGTTAGGGTTGTTTATGGGTAACTTGGATAACTTGTCAGTTTTTAACCAACAAACCAAATTGGCTGTTATTGCTATTTCGTCCACTTATCTATCAAATTACACGCCTTCAGTAACAGAACATTTTACCGCCATTCAACAAAATAGTTACACAAACCACTACCTACGTCTCCATTTTACAAAAAAGCCAACATAATCCTGCTATCCTCCAACATTTTCCAATAAGCTCACTAGCTTTACAATTTGCGGCAAACCCTGTGCTGGATCAAAGGACAGGGTGTATGAACGGGATGACGGGACGAATGGGGGCGAACGGGATGAAAGCGGATCATCCCCTTACAACCTTAGCTTGCCTGTTACCGGAACTGATTGAGGTGATTAAAATATAGGCATTTATCTTTTGTCGGGGGTTGTAAAGTGACTAGATTTAATTATTGAGGTTTGAGAGGGACTAGATTTTGTTTGAACATTGGTGAGGTGGTTCAGAAAGGACAGGTGCGTAGGAATCGTAATCGGTTTGCGTGTATGACCAGATGTATAAACCTGGGCGAGGCAAAAGGAGTATGTAGGATCGTATAGCAGGTTGCGTAATTCTCTAGTATTACTGTCAACGGGTCTGGAATTTACAATAATATAATGGACTAGCCTTTCAATCAATTTATAGTCTATAAAACCTACGAATAATGTATTTATCCATCAGTGAAAAAAAATGAATTGGATCATTACTTCCAGGGTATAAAAGTACCCTTAACGCAAACACAGTGGTGGGGAGAACAAATTCCCTTCGCATTTGTTCTCCCCACCACTGCGATCATTTTTTTGTTCTAGACCATACCTGGGAACCTCCTAGTTAGTTGTCCTCCTAGTTGGTATATTGGGGGTCAAAGTTCCAAGTTTTTCACAGCTGTTTTTGTAAATACTAGTTTTTCAGGTTTTAACTTTACTTAAATTACCTCCATGACCCGTTTACTATTCAAAGTACCCACTAGCACAATGTTTTAACAGCGCTACATTGAGTTTTATCGTAAAATGTGATTTTCGACCCCAAAAAAAAAGTAATTTCCCAGCAAAAATTTTTGCATAGGGGTACTTAGTTTGATGTACAGAATGCTTGGTTAACGGGTGTGTGAAGGGTTCGTTTACACCTTGTATAATTGTACCTTTTCATATCATCATCATCAGCCTATAATGTTCCCACTGCAGGGACTCAGGCCTCTTCTCCAGGAGAGGGATGGGCTATAATCCACCACACGGGCCCAGTGCGGATTGGTAGATGTCACATGTCTTCAATTTTTTTGTTCTAAGATTTTTTTGGTTCTAAGTTTCTTTCCTCACGATGTTTTCCTTCACCGTTTTGAGAGCAGTGGTGATGAAATAAATTACACAAAGTAATGCGCCTGACTGGGTTTGAACCCACGACTCACTGTTCGTAAGTCGGGACCGCTACCACTGAGCCACCACTGCTCTTCTTTTCATATATTAGTATAGATAGACCTATATTTATTACAAAACTATAAAAAGCAATTAATTTTCTCATTTTATTCAGGCATGTACGCATACCTTCCACCTCGCAGACTTGTTTATAAAAAGTCAAACAAGTTCCTTTTTACAAAAAGTAACCCCGCAGACATATACAAAGTAAATACAAAGCACATAGGGTTTATACACACAAGTCATGTAAACGCTGAACGGAGGCACAGTACAAACATAATCAGTAAACCAATCATTTGTTTTGATTTTCTGTCAGTAATAATAACATTTAATTTATGCTAATTTAGGATGATAAAGGCAGGCGAATATAATAACGCGCCTCCGGAATACAAAGAGCTAAGAAGGATCATGGGTGGGTTTTAGTCAGTAGAAGTCTGACACTCTCTTCCGCTCCGCTCAGAGTCATTAACATTTGATGATTTCCCATCCACAAGAAAAAAGGCGAATGATAATGACAATGCTTGTAAAAGGCGGCTAAGTTCCAAGTACTAACATAACACAACATTGTACACTTACTCGTAGTTCGCTTTGAGTTTGAAACAAACACGGGTGAGGGTTTTCAACAAAACTGTTTGCTATAATAATTGTACCACAGTACCCACAATATATTATTATGAGAGATGAGATGAGTCAGACTTAAGGTTACTTCGACACCTGCTAGCTAAAACACTAGGAAGTGTCGAAGGGTGGGCGTTTTGGGGGACTGTCTCTTGTAGAATTTGACATTCGAGAAGTGCTGATTATCAGCCTAATTTGAATAAATGAACTTTGATTTTGATAAAAACGTTAATCCTATTTTCATAGAAACATCATTAATTTATCATCTATACTTTTTTTTTTGAGGATTGGAAATTATCAATCCCGCTCTTGGGGAGAGCGAAAGGGAGTGTCAGACTTCTACTGACTAAAATCCACCCATGTTCCTTCTTAGCCCTTTATGTCGAGGCCACGGTATCTCTTGCGAACAACCCGCAGCCCCGACGGGATCATCTATACTTTAGATTTTGTTAAAATCATTAACATATTGTGTTACATACACAACCGATTTCACAATTATCTTCTTCCTATCTTTTTTCATGTTAACATTCTCAGCTCTGTCCTTTATATTTTATTTTTATTTTCATGTAATTTATTCCTCACACAATCCATTATATTCTTTGGTCTTCCTCTCCATCCAACAACAATATTCATCATAACTCTTCTAGTGACAATATGTTCCTAGTTGAAATACTGTATGGTTAATACTGGTACGTATGCTATGCCTATATCTAGCAGGTCGAGATCAAAGGGAGGTCTAATGAGGGCGGTGGTACTGTGCCGTTTGATGTCAGTTGAGTCTCATTTGTGAATGAGCTGTTATTATTATTTGAACGTTTTCGTGTTTAGCACACGATGGTTTGGTTGTGGACTTATGTTTGTTTGTGAGTTTGCTTTTCAATAGTATCTGCGGTTGATTGTGCCTGAAAGGTGCAGAAGAAAATAAAATGATAATGTTTGGTCTTATGAATGTGTAATTTAAACTCAAATTCAGTCCCAAAGATCCGTGATTCAAATTCACTCGAATTCATTCATTGTGTTAGTATGTAGCCACCTGCCGGCTTAGCATGACCACCGAAGAAACGGGTTTTGTCGACGGAAGAATCGAAAAAATGACAGATTGTTGCAAAATTTAATGTCAAATTGTATGGAAAAAGCTTTGTCTATTCTTGGTAGAATAGAGATAGAATCCGCCATACTACGCGTGCTGCACAGTTCTCACATTTGCTTCGATTAAATTTTTAAATGTAAACATACCTTCTTATAACCTGCTTATTTACCTCCTTATAATATTATCGAAAATAAATCTCCTAACTAACGAACTGAATTATTTAAACTTCATGTACAAGACCATTTTGTTAACAAAAAATGATTCTTAATTCTTCAGAAAACACTCCTAAAAATCTTTTAAAACCCCCAAACCACAGTTTAACAAACATCTCACACTATAAGGTTGCGAATTTTCATCGGATTTTCAGGACAAGTACCAAGAAAGCGGCGTCTTGCTGAAAATCGATAGAGCGAGGGCTGTGACCCCGCCCCCCACCCCGCGCCCTCCGCGGTCAGTTTCACTACCTTGACATTGCAGGTTGAGGCTAATGGAAAGCTTTTCAGTGTAGTTAGGTATTCTAGAACGGTGAGGAATTTTGAATCGAATCAAATCGAACGGTATGGTATTTGGGGGAACTACAAATTGAAATTCATTGCATTGCGTTACGTGAGTTTCGTTTTTCACTTCATAGGCCACCTGAATAGAAAAGTTCGTGACTTAATAATACCACTCGGGTCGATCTTTAGGTTAAGCCGCACTTGGCTAGGTTGATCTGTGGATGGGTGACCACCCGTTACATACCGAGTTTCATAGTCACTACTAAGATATTCTTAATTCAGACTGTTCACCAGTAAACATTTAATTTAACAATACGAATACTGAATATTAATTTAATTTACTAAGTCAGTAATTCTTTCTGCTACTCATTACGTGAGTAACAGGTCAAAGACTGAATGAAGCCGTGTTAAGTAGCTACACGGAAATAACCCTTATGACAATGTGATAAGGTCGATAAAAGTTAATTGCATTGACACTGCTTATTTCCATACGATTGTGCATTTTCCTGGTGCGATGTTTTAACGTACTTATATGAATAGGTATCTGTATACTATATACTACATAATACAGTATTGTAGTAGGTACATATTATAAACGAAAGTCGTTCTTGTCGGATTTTGATGCAGTTTTCAAATATTATTTCTGTCTGGAATATTAATTTTTTTGTTTTTTTGGGATAACCTGGGATCGCATTAGGGATTTCACTTGTATCGTGGGTGCGTTTACAAACATTTCAACACACATCTGCAAACAGCCAGGCCCGGAACAACAATCTGTAGGCCATAAATATCTTTGTTCCGTGCGTGGATTGAACCCGAGACACGCAACGCAGCGGACAATCCCTAAGCCTCTGCAACAATCGTGCTATGTTTCATGTTGAACATATACAAAGCAAAAGAAGGATTAAAGCATCGGGCGTTCTGTAGTTTCTGCCTACTAGAAAGTAAAGTAAGTAAACCAAGCGATAAAAAAATCTCAGATGGTTCATCAAGGCCATAAAAAACAGTACGAAGCAGGGGCGGGTCATAGCATTAACTAAATCCTTTCAAGTAACTATCTACCTACATTACTTACATCTAACTTGAGAAGTGAAGCTTTCAGTAAGTAATTACTTTGAGGCGTGACCCCGCCAATGACACGGGGTCACGGCCCGGGGCGCGTTACCATTGGCTGAAACGACACACGCACATTGACAGCGATTTTATGGGTTTTCAGCTACGTGAGGCGGTTTTCAGTTGGGAATTTGTATGGGCTCTTGATGACGACATATAATATGCTTAGGCTTGTGAAAAGTAAGCAGGTAACCTGAGAAACATACGCGAAAACTATGATAAGTAGAAAAATGGAATTTGAACATAGATTATCAAAGAATTTTGGAAATTATGTCACGGTAATGAAGATATTACGAGAAGTAGGTAACTTATAAATCTTCGAACTAGTCTCGACCTAATTGTAAGCATTGTGTAAGTTTCCACAATGCTCGCTACCTCTAACAGTGGGTTCCAAAATACATGCAAGCACGCCAGCCTTCTTTATTAATTAGGGAAAACCGTAATTTTAATGTTTTCTGATAAAAATACTAGCTTTTTTAATGTAACAGTTTCCAAAACCTCGTATAATATTGGGCAGCAAGAATGACAACGACATATATTATAGACACGTTACGCCCTTTGATAGGCAAAACAAAAAAAAAAGTCTGCCCAAAATATCTTTTCCCGATATCAACAAAAAAACCGTTTATTATCATAACCGCTATATTTCGGTACTCCAAATATTCGAGATAGTAGTCACTGTTCTCTAGGGACTCTTTTCCCTCGGAATAAGACTTTTTGGGGTTCTTTTAACACCATATTATTCTTATCTGTGGTACTTGTTGACGTTTGTATAGTTTATGTTTTGTCTATGCGTTTTGACGCTTTTTATGGAGGGAAAACTGAAAAAAATGATACAAGTAAACTAAAATATGAAATAGGTAAGTAGCAGGTTCTTTAGTTTCATAAAGTTTTTTACGACAGCGATATTGAATTTAGATGTAGGTAACACAGTCAGAGAGAGAGTCGTAGCACTATTGTGTGCTGCTAGCTACAAATATAATATATGTAGGTATAGAAATAGATATGTATTCAGGTGGATGCAAACGGCAGGCTGCCGTTCTTTATGGCGTTCTATGGAGGAGGCCTTTGTACAGCAGTGGACATCTTATGGCTGATGATAATGATAGAATTATAGATAAGCATTGGTGAAAATACATAGTCTGCACCCTTTCCAAAATATCTCTTCTCATCGATCTATTAGAAGCAGAACGTCATCGTGTAAGTATTATGGTTATATTCATCATCTGCCTAGCCTTTTCTCAACTATGTTGGGGTCGGCTTTCAGTCTAACCGGATGCAGAATACTTATATTATCAAAACACTCTATGCAAAGGTCTCAATGCGATGGGTTCCTGAGGATAGACGGCGCTGCCGAGGTCGGCCTAGAAAGATGTGGCGATAATTATAATCTGGACGTGCATCAAGAAGGCTGGTTCGAAATGGCGCAGGAGAAGAGTACCTGGAAGGATAAGAGGGAGGCCTTTGCTCAGTAGTGGGAGATACAAAGCCAATAAAAAAACGTATTGGAACGTGATATGTCAGGTTTTTTTTCAGGTATCTGGTGCATTTCACAGTAACAGGGCTCAGAGCTGCAGAAACAGCCAAAAAATGCTGCAGAAATGGCCAAGCTAAGCGACTTGTTTCTCCCGTCGGGGCTGCGGGTTGTTCGCAAGAGATACCGCGGCCTCGACATGAAGGGCTAAGAAGGAACATGGGTGGTTTTTAGTCAGTAGAAGTCTGACACTCCCTTTCGCTCTGCCCAAGAGCGGGAGGGGGTTATTTGATGATTTTCCACCCACCCAAAAAAAAAAGCTACTTGTTTATTATATCTATAGGGTAGACGTCTTAAAAGCTCTTAAACCATCTCCTCATTTTGAAGGAAACATAACTCAACTGACTACCTACCGTACAATAATATACAAAACGTATGATCTCAACGTTCTTTATCGCTGACGATAGCGGGACGTAAACAAGCGCTCATTTATTACATTTATATCGTTCATAAAGCTTTATCTTACCGCTGACATGTCTTGTACTTATCGCTCGCTAGGATATGTCCCCTGGCGATGGCTGGGAATTGTTTTTTTTTTTGTTGAGATTCTTTTGTTTGCTTGTATCTACGTGATCGTACAAACAAGTAAGTACTTGAAAAGATGCATTCAGAAAAGCAGAAAGTTGTCTAGTTATCCAATGCACACCTTGTTACTCTGAAAAAGTCACAACCTTATTATTGGCCTGTATTGTCACACTGCAGGCAAAGCCTCCCCGCCTGCCCTTTCCTTCAACTTTTCGCGATCTAGTGCGATTATAGGCCAATCCCATGAGAAAGAGTACAGTTCATCCTGCTATCTCCTTCTGGGCTTGCTGCGTTGGTCACGACCTTGATTGCTGAAAAATCTTTTCACTAAAGCTTTGGAAGATCTGGAAGGCAATAGGAATAGTGACGGTACTTTCATAGAAACCCAAAGCTGAGCTTGCCCTTATAACCTACATGATTCTCCTTCATGATGACCTCTTCATGATTTTAGGGTTTCTGAACAGTCTGCTTAGCAAGGGTTTGCCGTATTATTGGGCCCTAGGCACGATGTAATTCAGAATACCAAATTCATGCACTTTATGGGAAACCAGAGGATAGACAGTAATTTTGTTGAAGATTAGACAAACTTTTTAATTTGACTGAGGTTTCATTTCATGGCTTCATGAGATTTTTTTTCTTGATCTCTTATGTGCCCCATTACTGGACAAATTTCTCCCCATTCTCCTTCCAAACCTCCTTCTAAAACCTCTCTATCTTTTGCCATATCTGGCCATTTTCGCCTCGCAAACAAGAATAGATCGTCACACCACCAACGCGGCAATGCTGCGGTCTACCTCGATGGCGACTTCTCATGAGAATACAAATTAAAAAAAAAACACGCCTTGTTCATGGGTATTTAGGAACCTAATTATAACAAAAATACATTTGATAATTTCCAAAAGTTTATTAAATAAACAAAGTAAAAATGTTCCAATTAAAACACAGGCCTGATAGTCATATGAGTGATGTTGAAATAAACGTGCATGATAAACTTTGACAAGACCCTGATAGCAAGACGGTATGTAAGTCCGTAGGTACATAAAGTGATGTAAATAAGCATAATAATTGTGCGTTGGTATTTATTTAGAACAGTGTTTCAATAACTTAGGTATAAAATGTAGCTATGTTACATAGTTTTGTCATGCAAGAAGTTCATAATTATTGCGCGATGATACAATTAAATTTAACTTGAAATCAATTCTAGGTTTTTACATACTTAGCCTAGTTGTAAACTTAATTAGGTACCTAGTCGTAGATCATACAAAAGTATTAAACATACACAGAACCATTTTGAAATTGGGTATACATTAGAAGACAAAACATAAAAACGTTTGATAAGTCGCTCACAAGTTTTAGGTGGAACGTTTGTGTTGATGACTATTCTAGTCCAATCGGCTACATCGAACAGTCTTTCTAGTTTAAAATAGAAAACTAGTACCATTATTTTTTAGAACTACGACTTTGAGCAACTTAATTTTACTTCATTGCCTTGTTCCAAAGCTAGCTTTCCAACTTTCTTGTTTACTTTCGTGGATTTTTTTCAGAAAATGATGGTTTCTAGATTGCCTCTGCTTTTATTAGCTTAGTTCGGCAATATTAAAAAAAGTCAAAATATTGTTGTTGTTATTGCAATAAAACTCAATTGAAAACACATCTTAATTCAATTATTGCAGGACTTTCGCTTAATGTTCGTTTCTTTTTTCTTAACCGCTTGAGAAAGCAAAAACAGCAACTACTCTAGGGGCTGCAAACCATGGCATATTGAAGAGTACCTGCTCCTTCATCCTTGGCAATCCTTGAAAGGCTTGAAAGATTTCAATGCCCTCACGCACTGCAATCCATTTTGTTTCCAAGCAACTTCAAGACCCATCACACTTTGAAGTCACTCCACTTTTCAAGTCTTTCTCGAAGTAAAGAGTGGTCAACCACCAACATATTGTCACTTAATACCATAATATCACTAAATATGTTCGTGTCTTCAAACCAGTCACTGGCTACACCCGAAAACATGACTCCAAAATGTCGTAACTTTAAAATTTTCAAATTTTCCACCTCCAACCCCTAAACGACCACCAATATCGTGAGTTTCAAGTTAACTGGATTGACGAAACGTTCTAAAGATGCTTTATATAGGTAACCTTAAGCTTGGCCCTATGCTGGCCTAGGGTTAATAATGATACACTTTTGCTGTGGGTTCACGGTATCAAGCATTCAACCCCAGGTCAGGCACACAGAGTGTATTGTTGTTCGTGATAAATGAGTTTTGCTTTTTATTCATTATCTTACAAAGAGGTCGGTGTTGTTTTTTAAAGGAATTCTTGTTTTTCTTTGCGGTTTTAGTGATTTTTTTTAATGTCGAAAGTGGGACGACATAATTTACTAGGAAACCAGCAAAAATTCTACATTTTTGTTTATAGAATTAAGTTCCCGTTAACCATTTATGATTATTATCTTAAACTAGGTACCTTATTATTAACGTGGAATTAAGTTAAATCAAACAGCAATCTCCAAAACTGCAAGGATAATCTAAAAGATCTTAGTTATATCCAACTTTAGTCCGTTTTGCACATGATATGAGGTCCAATTTGCTATTGGTAGAAAGCTGCCTAGAATAAATATATCAAATTATTTACCAATCAATATTTAGTCTGACTGTCTGAATGATATCTGCAGGAATTGCGTAGTTCGTCGCTCCGTATCTGAAGTCATTGACTTGCAATAAGGGTATCTTTATTAGGTACAGTAATTTGCAGTTAATTCCTTACATATAATTATGCAGATCCGAGTAACCTCCTCGTTTCCGCCTTCTCGGTATATATATATCTAAGAAAACCGGCCAAGTGCATGTCGGACCACTCACAATGTATAGGGTTCCGTAGTTGCCCATCAAAATATGTGAATTATACCTGCCTCCGAACGATGATTTTTATTGTAAAAATAAAACAAACTTACATTTGCATTTGTAAGACCTTCGCTCCCATACATTATGGATAGGAAAATAGTTTATACAAGTAGGTACTCGTAAACTTGGTAAAGTCTACTTAGCTGTGATAGTTTTCCCTTTATTTTCGTTGTAGGTATATCAGTATATGCTTCTACCATGAATTTTTTCACACGTCCAAACACAACCCGTATAGGTTTAGGTTGCCACACAAGTGTGCAAATTTTTGTTAGACTCAAGAGTCTAACAAAAAGCACTTTAAAGCTTAATATTTCACAAAAAATGTTTGGGAAAAATGTTTGCGCAAACTCGCAATATTTTTAAAGACCTATCCAACGACATCCCACACAATGGACATCGCGAGAAAACCAAAAATCATCCCCACTTTAATGTGTACCGGAAATACCTACCCTAAAAATAATAATTTTCAAAATGTTATTTTACCACTTTGTTTATTCATGCCAAATCACAGCTTTCTAGTACTAAGAGTCTTTGAGATATATTGCGGACGGACAGACAGACAGACACACAGACGGACATGGCGAAGCTAAGGGTTCCATGTTGACTACGGAACCCTAAAAATGTATCATCTAATAGTAAATAGGTGACGTACCTACCTATCTACTCAATAAAAAAAAACAAAATCAAAGCGTATTTATTTCAATTAGGCCATTATATTTAGACACTTTTGATTGTCCGAAAAATGAAGACCCCTGTTTAGGGGTCAACAATACGACAAGGCCCTGGGGCAAGCAGACTGATCAGAAACAGAAACCCTATTAATACCATGAAGAGTATATTTTATAAGGGCAAACTTGTAGTACTGGTTCTTTCGTCAAGCCATCTATAAACTATGGATGTGATCCAAACATGATCATCAGGCTGAAAATAAACGAGGCCGCATTACCATATTATGGATGAAACGTCGAAACGAAAAGAAGAAAGTAAAAAAAGAAGGCTGAAATAGATTACATAGAAAAATAGTAGGTAAGGTGTTCCTGTCGAGGCTGCGGGTTGTTCGCAAGGGATACCGCGGCCTCGACATGAAGGGCTAAGAAGGAACATGGGTGGTTTTTAGTCAGTAGAAGTCTGACACTCCCTTTCGCTCTGCCCAAGAGCGTGAGGGGGGTTATTTGATGATTTCCCACCCCCCCAAAAAAAAAGAAAGGTACCTAGGTGTTTTCCCAGGTAAAAATCAGGATCAAAGATAGTGGTGAGCACCCCTGCCGCGCGCCGCGGCAGCTTTATGCCCCTTTATAAGCATCAAATTATTGGTTGAGGTCGGGTCGTCAGCAGCAAAGATAGCAATTTAAATAGAAACAATATTAACCCTTTCCCTCCTTACGGTACTTAAAAGTACCTTCACATTTTTCGTCTAATAACTACAATACGAAAACACTTTATGGTAACTACAACTGACGATCCTTTAGAGTACCGTTTCCGTAAGCCAATCATAGCGCGTTATTTGAATTATCGCGTGATGTTGCCGAAGAATTTGAACATTGAGTTACAACCTGAGGAACATTTTGTCACTTCGCTGTGCGGTGTAATTGGAAATGTTTTATAAATAGAATATCATAGGTAAGTGCTATTTTTTTTTACCATTTACGTTGTTTATATTATTGACTACATTTCTAAAAACTGTTATAATGTATTTTCACTTTATTTTATATGAATATTTGATAAAAACGGACGTGGACTTAAAAGTACCGTCAGGTGATTTTAGTCTCAAAAGTTATGGGTTTTTATAATACACATACTCGATGAAGTGGGTATTTTGTTTTATCATAAACAAATGTATATTTATTTTATTATTGTTCTGATCTATTTTCTTATTGTTTTAGCGTTTGAGGTGGTGATTACAAACAATACTGCTCTAATTGAAGCTCTGGTATTAGAAGAGATTCCGGACTGCGACGAAGAGTCTGATGCAGGTGTGTCCGATGATGAAGTGAAAAATCTTCAACTACCGTCACCAAGAGGCTTCGATGAGGTTTTTGAAAGAGCTCTAGACAGTGTTTTTCCTGAAGTTTCGCCATCGTCGCCGTCAAATGAATATGTATTGGAGTGCCCTAAAAATCAGGTACCCACATCTCCAATACCTGGATCTGGTGTTCAGACTGATCTAGATCTCTGATCTCTGTCTTCACACAGAACTAACCAGCGATTACCCGAACCCAATCGTAAATGGAAAAAGAGGGACATAGATACAATTTTACCAGAATACATTGCAGATACTGAAGTAGAAGACTGTTTTGCTCACTGTACCACACCGACTGATATATTTTTAGTATTGACTGGAGATATTATTGACGATATTTTATACCAAAGTAACCCTTATGCTATCCAGAAAGGCAAGGTATTGAACCTAAAAAGGAGGAACTCCTAACATTTATATTATAAGTATGATTTTTTATGTGGGTTATAATAGTCACCCGGCGTGGAGAGACAGCTGACGGCATAGATACAGCAGATCATTTGGGAGCCCTATACTGTATAGATCGCAAATCCCCGAAATGGTGGCACAGGTTGTTTTGGGGTCTTCTGGACATGGCTTTTGTCAATTCATATGTAATTCATGGACTTATAATGGAACAGACTACCGTAAAAGATTGTCGACTCTCTGTTACTCAAGGCTTGATGACAATGAAAGATGCTAGTCAGAAAAGTACTCTAATACTGCGACAGGCGGGCCTTCCAATAGGCGCAAATCTGACTATTTCACTATAAAAGACGTACGCTTGGGTAACAGAGGCATCCATTGGCCTACGTACGTAGAGAACAGGGGAAGGTGTGAGGTTTGTAGTTTGAAGAAGATTCAGTCGAAACATCTTAGTAAATTTTCGCATTGCAACGTGTTTTTGTGTTTAAATGAAAAGAAAAATTGTTTTGTTGAATACCACGGGGTTAATTTGTAATGAAAAACCCATTATTTTAATTATTAATAAGTCAATATTGGATCTCATTACTTTTGGAGTTTCTATCAAAGTTTCTAACATTGTGAGAACACGAAGTTCCTGACGGTACTTTTAAGTCTAGGTCTTGGAAATAGTACTTCTAGATATAATAAAAATCTAAAAAAAATCTGGGCATTTCCTTTCACCTACCTTATTATGATAATAAAGTTCAAAAGCGGAAATTTGTTAAAAATCACTACCCCGGGGGGAAAGGGTTAAAATGGGATTTTACAAATTCTCATTTTTAGTTGCATCCACGAAATAGGCGTAACCAACGCCATCTAGCCACTGGTAGTTTCTAACTACAGTTAGTGTCATCTAGTGGATTTCAAAAATAACCTAACAAAAGAACTGCTAGTTTCATTTGCAGCTACGTAAAATATCTACTAGATGTCGCTATACACAATGTTTTTATTCAGCAGCACAAGATGGCGCTATTTGAAGTTCGTAGACCCACCTGCGTCATCCGACAGCACAGCAGGGCGAAGGAGTCTTCCCTAGCATTCACTTTTTCGAGCCAGGCCACTGGACTATATTGGTTTTGTCTAGCTTGAAAAAAGGAATTCAGCATATTTATTTTATGGTAATTTCAAACTACTGTCAGTGCCATCTAGTGAATTTCAAAACTAGCTTTAGAAAGAACAGTTGCAATTCGTACGTAAAATGAGTACTAGATGTCGCTGTGAATAACGTTTTTAATCGAAAACCCGAAATGGCGCCTATTGTAAGTTTTCCAGACCAGCTCGTGAATTATGTAGGCCTGCGTCATCTCACAGCTGCCCAAAGACCTCTCCCCTTGCCTTCTAGTTTTTTCAATTCAATATGGACAACTGGTTTTATCTATCTCGTCCCGCCGTCTTCTACGAGGTCTGCTGCAGCACCTTCTGGCTGTGAACACAGTGGCACACAGCTACGTAGCATACGGCCGGGCGAGGCTAGCCCAGTCCTACTTCAGCTTAACAGTTTTTTTGAACATCACTGATCTGTATTTTGGGGCGTTTTGTGCTGTTCATAGCCCGAAAATATCGAAAACCTTAGATAATGGATTGTCGCGGGCTATCCTGGCGTTTCATAGGCCCATGTGAAGAATATTCGGCGTATAAGAAACGAAACGGATTTACTTCTATCATTTTATTCATAGTTTACACATTACATGTCTATCTGACTTCTTAACAACGAAGATACAATGATAGAATAACAAATAAAAAACAAACATCAAAAAGAAAATGCAACACAAAATGAGGACCAAAATGTACGTACTTAGTAAAAAAACCATTTACTGACTAAAAAAATGCACTTACACACTAAAGGTCACTTCAAGAAGTTTTTACATCAATTTTGATTGGCACACACTAGCCCTCAGTTCTTTACCTAGAAATTTTAGCACAACAACTGTGGAATTTTAAAATTTCTTAAGATACAGGTGCTGCTGTTGAATTGTCTACTTTCGGCGCTGAGCCTAAAGTTGCAAATCTCAACAAAATGTTCATGACTGAAGTTTCAAAATTCCACTGTCGACAATTAAATATCTATTGGCAATCACGCACATACTTAACATAGGAATATTCTCTATACTGTATGTAATTAGGCTAATAAGTTTCAAAACATTCAAATCTATTATTATTTACACTTTCAGATTATAATAGATTTTATATTTTACTGTACAAAATTCATTTATACTGTCACTATAACACCAAACTAAATGCTTATAGTATTACATAATTGGTATTGTCTATTGCAAAATGTACAAGAATTGGCAGTTTTTTTTTATATTTTGGCCTCAAAGCCCTTTGAATATTTGACTATGGGTTTCAATCATTTATATACTGATTATTTATTAACTATTACATGGATTACATAATATACCGCACTACATGCAGAGACATTTCCCGTAATACACACATACAGATTAAATAACCTATTTTCATCTATCTACTCGCACACGCATTCACGCAAATACAATCCTTATATAATAGCAACATTAACACCATTTTACAATACTAAACAGCTGTCAAAAATCGTGAAGAACTAGTGTGTGCAATAATTAGAAAGAATCATCACAAATACTATGTACAAAGTCAGATCGAATTATGTACGACAACATTTATCTAATTGTACATAATTCCAGTATATCCCTATTAAGTGAATCATGATTATTTTGGCGATTGCATGACATTTTCAAGAGGGGGGCTATTTGTGAAATCACGCCAGTAATCCCCGCAGGGTTAGGCAGATGTGGAAGAAAACCCACATTTTGCCAGTTATGTTTAAGTCCCATTTAATAGGGGGCGAGCCAATTGCCATCCACCGGTAACATTTCCAGGCGTCATGGCTGCTATTGAGACAAAACAAATCCGCGTCAGTTCCGATTGTGACCACGCGCTAGTGGCGCTTCTTTCATAGAAGCTGAAAAGCTTGGCTTGCTCTTATAACCTACAACTCTTCATGTTAGCGTTTGTGAAAAGCATGCTTGCTTGGGCTTGCCGTATTTTAGGCATAGGCACGCGCCAATAGAACCATGACGCACTCGACTTTTAAACGACCAATCACACAATTCGTGCTTCCTCGGCAGAGATCAACAAGTGAAGTTATCACCGAATTTGTTAATAATACATACATCATACATGTACTAATACACTGATTTGTTTAATTTTATAGTACATCAGGTATATTCATCGCATTGCCTGTCTCTCGACTTCTATCCACTTTATTATATCCTCATTACTTAGTAAGTTACAATAGAAATATTAGGATTTATTCCAAGATGAGTAGTGCAAGTAAGAATAACAGCAAGTTTTTTTTCGAATGTTTCCATGTCAAGAATAAGCTGGAACGCTCATCGGACTAACGTGTCAATACTCAAGACTCAAAATTAAACAATATTTTCAGATTCTTTGGACAGATTACCCGCAATAATGAGTTCATGAAGCGTTTGGTGATTCAGGGTTGACCCGAAGGCACGATACGACGTGGTCGATCACCAAACCTTTTCTAAAACGAACTTCTGACACTCTTTTTACATGAAGTTGTCAAAAGAAGCTGATGTTAGTATATATTTATAATACTACTTGCACAGTCAAAGTGGAACCTTATTTGAACGACATCAAAGACAGAATTAAGAAATCAAATAGAACAGAATGTTAATGAGAATTAGAATTAAACAATTATTAACATCGATCTTAATCCTAATTTTGTGACACCTTACAAGTCGAAATTTTATACAAAAAAAATACTGTCGAAAATCCATGATTCAATCATATAATTTTAAAGGAACGAATGTCAATGTTAAAGAAATAATTAAGAAAAATATCACTAAACTGATTTTATTGATCGACTCAATCACCATGACACATGAAATGTTTGATTTAAACAAAACTCTTCATACACCCATACTTGCTATTGAATAAAATCAATTAAAAATAAATAACAAAAAGACATGATTCTTAAAATATTGTTCAAGATAGTAATTTAAACATATTATTAGCTCACTTTGGCTAAGCATCGATTTTAAACCGACACACACAATCTTAATTGATGATTCGTATGAACTCTAAATTCAAAGAAATGACAATTTTCATATAAATTCTTAAAACTAAATGAGACCATATACAGTTGAATACCAATTTATTTCTATTAGATTATACTGAGCTACCTATATTATCATTCTTTTAAAGTCAGCAAGTCTTTGAACTTTTTAGTGTTGCTTACTATTAAAAAATACATGATTCTTGCAATTAATATTAGGCTGAATCCCACACAGGACATAATTATTTGAATATTGCGTCACGAAAAATAATGGCGAATGAGAGCGAAGTGTAGAAAATTAATTAAAAATATACCTTTCAGAGCTTTTGTATTTACAAAAGCTCTGAAAGGTATATTTTTGTAATAGATTTAAGTTAAGATATCAGTCGTATTATGAACTTTTTAATTTAGAAGAAGATATTTTATTTGATTTTAGTTATTTATGACTTTGGAAGTTCAAAAATTTAGCTAACCTGTTGACCACTACAACAAATTCGATTCTACCTGGAACGAAGCCTTTATACCAACATACACGTTACAAATGTCACTGGCAATCATAGGGTTAACTTTGTCCCGAAAATGCGTTCAGCGAAACTCGCCTATATCCTTAAATACACTGGGGTGTTTGAAATGGCATAATATGTACAGCTGCCGACGCAAGTTGCCTTAGCCTCAAATAAACAAACAGAAAACTAAAGTCCTTGAAGTGTCTACACTTGAATTGGCACATTCATTTCGGCAGAATTTATTGAACAAGAATAGTCTGAAGCAATCACTGCACTGCATGCATTTTTAAGCTGAATGGCTTTCATTACACCCGTAAATCGTTCAGAATTAAAGCAAAGTCGAGCGACTTTTTCTTGGCCTTGTTGAATTGCACCTCCCTGAACTTGTGTATAACAACCCCAAAGACTTTACATATCCAATGGGCTGGATTATCGCGACGACACAGTATAACAACAATAATAGATCCATTTTACGAATACCTTTACACATTCCTTAAGCCTACTTACACTATTAACACAAAGATTTTCTTTTATAGAAAAAAGTCTCAAGTCTTCACACCTGCACTTGCTTGCAGTAATAGTTTAACACTTTAACATTTGTTTATTACACTTCTTAAAGCTTACTAACCAGTGGTATGGGCAGCGCAATAGGTTGTGGATAAAATATTATATCTGATTAACTTTTGCTTACAAAAATAGCAACATATCTAAGCTAAAACGTTTTTATATATTTTTTAAAAACATTTAAACATCGTAAGCTGTCACCATACGTTTAAACTCTGTTAATTTATCTCTAGCGTAACCAATATACTTTGTACTTTAACAACCATATGCATTCGGCTTACGAAATGCTTGACCATACTTGAACTGTGTTACATTCAGGTTTACAAAAGGCGACTTCGAAAAAGACACTGTGTCGCTACATCAATAAATAGCGATACAGCTGAAATTATTGTAATGATGTATTTACAGCTGAAAGACTTGATAACTACCTACTACCTGAGCATAAAACAACAGGTCGAAACTACGTCACTTAATGTTCATAGAAAACATGAGCACGGAGAATTATCGTCTCGAATCTATCAGCTGGTTGCCACTACGCTTCCGCTAAGACTTCGTAACACCAACCAGAAGTTATCCGGCTATAGAATTAGTACTAACTGAAGCAAATGTTGCAAGTAAGTAACAAAGTTCAAAAGCGATCAACAATTTCGTCGACTGATTGTCTCAAACCACTGGCAAAGTAACTAATTAGTCCCGTTTACTGTTAAACTTCACTTCACTAAACTAAGCGTCTCTACCGCGTCACCTCAAGTGTCAATTTTCACGTATTATGAGGATCTTTTTAAAGTCCCAGGATCATTCTGGCTCCGTGAACATAAATGAAAACTTTTCGTGGGAGGTAGGGGCGATGGAGCGGGCCTCTATTAAGCACTGGACCACCCAGGTAGTGGAGACAAGCGGGATGTTATCTTGATTCGCCTTGTTCTGGACTTCATGAGGGCAGTCCCATTCTGTGACCAAGGCTAAGGCCCCGGACATGTTGAGGTCTTCTTCGTTAACTACTCGAGTTGTGGCTCCAGCGAGGGTGCACACTCGCTCCCAGAACTTCACGAAGGTATCTTGGTCACCACAGAGAAGGATGATCTTGTCTTTGAAGAATGTTGCGTTGCGACGGCCTGAGGGCGGCACCTGGTTAAATTGTATGAGTTAGGAAGTGCCTTGTATCAAATGTTTGGCGTAATACACATAGCGGCAAAATAGCAGACTCAGCTACAAACTGTCGGTAACACTGACTAATCCAGGACCTTGGTCACACTTGTTGGTTGATTTTTAAACCGTTTCATTTTCATAAGCATCCTTAGTATTTTCTGGAAGAAGGCTATTTTTAACGCTCAAATGAACATAAATATTACTTATCATAAGCTCAAGTTACTTACATAACTTTTTAAATGTCATAAAAAATAAAAGCATTTATGCACGGTGCTGACACTGCTTGTACAAGGAAGCTGTCAAAAAGCCCTAAATTTATGTAAATTAAATTTTAGTCTCAGCTGATGTTATGTTAATTAATTATTCTATCACGATAAGGCCACAAAGTTATATGCGTCTCACTGTTACTGTTAACCTGTCTTTCAATTTTTTCCAGATCCAGGTCCTGTTCCGAAAAAAAATTTACTGGTCATTGGTTCTGTCAGGCTCGTCCCGCCATCTCCTGCGAGGTCTACCGCGACGCCTAATGGCCGTGTCAGGGTTCCACAACGTAGTTATTTTGTCGCTACTATAAAATATGGAACCCTGAAATGTATCCTTATCTACTTGTATTACTGCTCACCCAATTAATGAACCTCTGCTTGAGTATGGACCAGCCAGCCGGCAGAGCGAACGAGTCGATGTCGTGGACAGTATTGTCGATGCAGCTCATAATGACCCAGCCGTGGGACACAGACCGGATATCCGCTGCGAGGCACTGGATGTACTTCGCTGTGAGGCAGGGACGCGGCGCGATTAACTTGCACACGGTGTATTTGTTTTTGGGTACGTCGTCGAAGTGGCTGGAAAGTGGAGGATGAAAATATGTAGGTAAGTTTTTGTTGAAAGGGTTCGTTTAAAACGACTGATTAAACGAAAAGCGTCAAAAATGAAAAGAGAGAGCTAAGCACTCCTTTAAATAAACTTATTCTCAGTCGGTGAACACTACAGTTTTAGTTGTGACTGGTTATTCAAAAGTATGTTTGGTCTGGTCACACAAAGAAATAAAAGCTTGAGAGGGTCACCGTTACCGAAATCGTTATGGGTAGTCCCCCCCCCCACATTATGGAAGCAAAATATTGTACATACTGGAGATAACAAATTTTTACTGAAACTAAAACTCATAAATTTTTCTTTAAAAAACAAAACTGCTAGAAATGAATTACGAAAATTCGCTTACCACACTCTGGTATCGAACCGGCTAAAGTCCGAAAAGTAACAGCTCGTACTTTTATGGTATCAATAAAATAAATTCTTCTAATTTCCATCTCTCTCCATTTACCTGTACACAATCCCTCCACCAGCTTCCAGCTGTTCCTTCAGACGCTCCTTGTTGAAGGGTCTGTCGCAGAACTCCAGGTCTTCAGTATCAGTGCCTGCCACTGAGGAGGTGGCCTCGCCGTCCTCTTCGGAAGAGTAGTGGCGGGTCTCAGCGCTTTGGGAGGCCTAGATTAGAGAAAAAAATACTAAGAACTGTCATAACAATTACTTTACCTTTTAACGGGCATAATGATGCAGGGCTATTGTGTATTTTTTTAAATGTCAGTGGCTGTCATAGTGTCCATCGATTAACTGTCAAATGGTTATGGTTTGGTACAAAATACTACTACTACTAGCATCATGTTGTGATTCTCTGGTAAGTCCCTTAGTCGCCTCTTACGACACCCACGGGAAGATATAGGATGGTGCTGTTCTTTACGTCCGACACCATAAGGACGAGAATGGGCAGCAGCGTTCTCTGTGCCTTTGTAACAACCATACTGCGATCGCCAACCCGCCTGCCAAGCGTGGCGATTATGGCAAATCCCCCCCTTCTGGGGGAGGCCTATGTCCAGCAGTGGACGTCTTATGGCTGAAATGATGATGATGTCGTGATTTCTTTATGGTTGTTTATTTTTTGCCCTCTCCAAATCAAATAAATACTTTTAAATCAAAATCACATGGGGACTTATAAAACGTTGAGAAAAGGTGTACATTTCGGGTTGGTCGTTTCTTATAGAGATGAACCGACAAGAATCTCCATGTTTGTTTATGGTGTTCCTTTCTTTCATAATTATTATGTTGTTACCTTATCAGCAGCGGTCCGCGTCCGCCTCGGTGTCTCAGTACAAGTCAGCAAGAAGTGGTGTCCAGCAAACAGCTTGGTATCCGGTCCCGGTATCGGTCCCATCTTAGATACCGTATCCTCGTCGTTCTCGAACTTAGTCAGCTTCGAATTCTTCTTGCCAATATTCTGTTTTGACGCTCCTTTCAATTGCAGGGGGCCGGCTAGAAATGTGAAATGGTAAATAATTTTGTGATTTATTTCTTAGACGGTAAGTAAGATTATTGATTGAAATAAAATACCGATTAACGTCATAGCTGCTTTGTTTGGTCTTAGTATTCTTCGTGTTGTGTCAGTGACACTGCTGACAAATGGGTACATTATAAATGGGGAATATACAAGTGGGTTGTGGTTCCTAATACAGCGGTGTTTCCGCAAAACGATGGACAATGAAACCACTAGAAAAGATTTAGAGCAGACAAGAAGGGTTCACCAAGACTCTCTGCGCTGGATGGGTCGCGAACGTCATTCGCAGTTCTCGTGGCCCATCCGCCAAGGCGACAGTAGGCTCACGGCGGTGTTTCTAGTGGGTGAAAGCCCCACATAAACACACGCTGCGATATGCGTTAGGCATTTTTCACAGCTTAGTAAAAGAAATGTTCACCGAGTTTACAACAAAAGTCCTCCTAACTTCATATTATACCATTCAGGTAGACAAAGATTTTTTAGCGCCTGTTCGTCTTGATATAGCCCGACGGAATGCGAAGGACAAGATTTTTATTTTTGTGTCCCAGTGCTGGGTAAAAGGTTCCCTTTGCTCTTTCCAAACCTCTCTGTCAGAAGAACAGGGGGCCTAAAATTACCGCTGTAGCAGAATCATATCTGTTATAGGATTATAATATGAAGATCGTTGAAAGTCGTAAAATGGTCACAGACGTAGTTACTATTATACACGTACATTGTCACTTTGTGACTATTTTACGAATTTGAACACAATTCATATTATTATCCTATTATGATTCAGCTATAAAGCCGCCATTTTAGACCCCCTGATCGTCACACCACATTGGATCATTGTCACTAGTTCTACTGAACAGTTCTACGGTAGAATAATGGGAATTCTACCTCGATGGATGAGAATAGGGATGTTTCCTGACAAAAAAAATATGTTTAGTCCATCAGTTACATTATCAAAAATGTTGCCCACATATTTTTTCTTTTTTCACGTAAACAAAAAATGAAAACGATACAGTGTATCGAAAACTCGTGTGACGTCACAGTTCAGTACATTTTTACCGGCGAGTGACGTCATAGCCCGCACATGATTTTTGACGCGTTCTCATCATTCATCATTATTACAGCCATAAGACGTCCACTGCTGGACATAGGGCTCCCCCAGAAGGGGAGGATTTACCATAATCGCCACGCTTGGCAGGCGGGTTTACGTGACGCGTAGACGCGTTTTTATCTTCGTCATTTTACATTCATTTTATAAAACAAAAACCACATATCCAATATTTTTCGATAATCTTACTAACGGACAAAAAAGATATTTTTTTTTGTTAGGAAACATCCCTATAATGATTATTACAACTGGGAGACCCCCGGTAACTGTATACAGGGTGTAAATCAACCCAACACACAGGCGTCAGGGGGTACTTAGTTTGATGTACAGAATGCTTGGTTGACGGCTGTGTGATGGGTTGATTTACACCCTGTATATAAGAAGTGAAATTCACAAACATGTATGGTTAGGTAGATGACAAAAGATATGTCTAATGATTTTCTTTAGTAAATTAAAAACTGGTTTCTCACTTAAGCTCTCACCTTTAACGCCATCAATCTTCCTGGGGGTGCGCTGTACTTCAGGTTCGACGCCGGCCACCTCCTCCAGTCTGACGGGAGGGGCGGAGTTGCTGCTTTCACTCATTTCGCTGCTTTCGCTCGCTAGGCGCTTGCGTCCAAACGGTGTGCTCTTGGCTTTTCCTCCTACGACAAAGATTGTTTTTTATAAGTCAGCAAAAAGTTACGAATCACGGCCGTCATCATGATGTACTACTGGTGTATTTTTTTTAAATATCATCTAAAAGTTAAGGTATTAATGGTTTAATACCTTAACTTTTATAAAAAGGGTTTTTTTATATAAAAAAAAAAACAAAAAATTGTCTTCAAAAGGAACTTTTGTCTAAAATTCCATCGTCCTTGTCGAGTCTAGATCTAGACCATTTAGTTAAGGTTGTGTTGTTGTGGTGGGTGTCTTTCAGTGAATTTAGGAGTTTTATGAATAAGATTCGAAAGTCATTGAGTGTTTGTTTACTAGAAGTTACAAAAATAACGCAATGAGTTGGATTATTGCAAGTTTGCTCAATGAGTTGAGGGGCAATTCAAAAGGTCTATTCATAAAATCTTTAGTTACTGATTTCGATCATAGTTGACTCATAGAATGTCTTATAAATTAGATTTTTATCATGGTTTAAATAAGTACAATCCACTTGACAGCCAAGATAAAATATAGTATAACAAATATTGAATTGAATAACTGATAAATACTAGTTGTAATATTTACCTACACGATATTTATTCATTTCCTATCAGCCACTTGAAAACTACATAATATGTTGCCATGTATATGTTATCAGTTCTCACGACCTAGACCAATACTTATCTATTAATAATGTTTGTATATAATGTTTACACTGGCAGAACATTTACATAAAATACTAGCTGTATTTATGCGTGAAAAAGTGCATTGCAACGTATGTAAATGTACATCCAATCTAAAAATAATGCTTTACGACATTCTCATGCTTTTTTTTTTGAGCGGTAGGGAGTGTCAGACTTCTACTGACTAAAAACTACCCATGTTCCTTCTTAACCCTTTGTGCCGTGGCCGCGATATCTCTTTCGAATAACCCGCAGCCCCGACGTGACTTTTTTTTACCTACAACCTATATACAATCTAAATATGATACTTTACGACCTATTCTGATGCCTACCATCATCATCCAGCCTTTGTCCCATTCTTTTTAGGGTCGGCGCAACACGTATGCTGCTTCCATTTTCTTCCGTTACACGTCACAGCATCATTTACTCCTTAATCTTTCATCATCATCTGCCTAGCCTTTTCCCAACTATGTTGGGGTCGGTTTCCAGTCTAACCGGATGCAGCTGAGTACCAGTATTTTACATGGAGCGACTGCCTATCTGACCTCCACAACCCAGTTAATACTAGGTAATACGATACTCTTTAGTGAGACTGGATGTCATAATTTCAGGTCACTGACTACCTGTAACGACTGCCAAAGATCTATATATGGCAGCCGGGACCAACAGCTTAACGTGCTTTCCGTTATGTCGGGTGGTCACCCATCCACAGACCGACCTAGGCAAGCACAGCTTTACCTAAAGATCGACCCGAGTGGCAGTTCTTATTAAGCCACGAGCTCCTCCTTAATATTTCGTATCATTCCTATATTCATTCTTATGCCTCCAAATATACAAAAAAAAAAAACATTAAAATCGGTCGAGTTATTTCGTAGGAGTACGACCACAAACACCGTGATACGACATTGTTAGATGTTGAAATCTCTTCTTTTAACTCTATTTCCTCTTTTCTCTTAGTTAAAATCTAGACATGTATTTACGCAAATGCTTCGTTAGTGCAAACGCACAGAAAAAAAATATCATATTTGTATTCGAAAATTCGAACAATCAAGGATTTCTTCATATTAAATGCATATCTCCGAAAATCTCAATAATTACGAGAACATATTGTTATTTTTTAAATTAAATTTAATACTAAACTATAAAAAAGAAAGCCGCCCGAACAGGGACTTGAACCCTGGACCCTTGGATTAAAAGTCCAATGCTCTACCGACTGAGCTATCCGGGCTGTATTGAGTGGGCCGAAATAGCTGTTTGTATTTTATTATGAGAAATGAATATAAATAACTGAACCACATGCCGGATAACTTACGATCAGTATGAAAACCTTTATGACGTCATAAGTAATGTAGTTACTATTAGTTCGTGAATACAATCTACGAAATCAGCTGCATTACGTAGTCTGGGTACATACAATGTAACTTAAAGTGTACATGGATCATATATGGCGCGTGGACAACTTCGGAACAAATAGCTTCTTTTTTCAAAATATTTTTAATAGCTGCTTCTAAGTACTAAAAACTCTTCGTAGGTCGCTACCACGACTACAGATCAATCTTGGTTTGATTCTCAAGTCGAACAGGAGTCAGAGGTATTTTCCGATACATTTTTTTTAGCAGTTTAAATAGAGATGTCCCGATTACATAGCAATTAAAGAAACGGGGCCTGAGACTATAGCTAGGGTGACATATTGCTATGTGACCGTTTACCTGACATACCAGAAGTTGATGCTTTGGGACTCTTCGGTGAGGCGACACGTTTGCGCGCGCTAGAGCTGCCCTTGTCTCGGCTGCGGGCACTGCGGGGACCCTGCAATTAAAATAAATAAAGAAACATTACTTTTATTTTTACAAGCGACATCCATAGAAGGTTAGTAAAAGAAAACTTCTAAACTATGTTGGTAAAATAAAACAGAGAACTGGGAGCAGCAGTGGCCTAGTGGAGGCGGCCTAAGCGTAAGTCTTGGGTTCGAGCCTAGGCAGGCGAATTAATTTGTGTAATTTATTTCATCACCACTGCTCTCAAAACGGTGAAGGAAAACATTGTGAGGAAACCGGCATGTCTTAGAACCAAAAAATTCGAAGATACGTGACATCTACCAACCCGCGCTGGGCCCGCGTGGTGGATCATAGCCCATCCCTATCCTAGAGAGGAGGCCTGAGTCCCTGCAGTGGGAACATTATAGGCTGATAATGATGAAAATAAAACAATAATCATATTTTATTCTCATTTATGATTTTTTTTCAGATGACTGAGCACCGCGCCGAAATAAACGCAACAAATTAAATGGGGTGTTCTGTTGTGCTGTACTCAGATACAGGCAGTTACAAGCACTTTTGAATTGCAGAAATTCAAGAATGAAATGTAGCTTCAGTCCCCGACACAAGGCATAAAAACTGTGCAAGTACTGTAGTTGCCTCTTGTAAAGCATAGATAGATCTCTATGGAGATGAATGGGTAAGAAACTCCATGGAAACTCTTTTAAATCAGGATATTGTTACAAAACCTTGGATGACATCATTTATGTACATATTGTTATTACCTACACAATATAACAATACAAGGTTAGTTTATATCTATACCTGTATAATATTATCGAGGTCCAACTCCCGGTTGTGCCTCCGTCTCGGCGTGGAGGGTCCGGAGGGAGAGCGAGCGCGCGCAGAGTCCTTGAGCGAGCGAGCTTGGTCCTCTGTCAGGTACAACTCGCTCGCTGTCACCATTACTAGCGTGTCGCTGGAAGGGAGGAATACACATATTTATTTCTGTTAATTGGTTTTACACAACACTACACACCACATCATGTCAGGTTTTAAAACTAGGCTGGTATTACGTATCTGAGTACTCTGCGAAGAGACAACCGAACCGAACTTGGAGGACAGTCTCTGCTGCGGGTTGTTCGAAAGAGATACCGCGCCCTCAGACACAAAGGGAGATGGAACATGGGAACATGGGTGGTTTTTAGTCTGTAGAACTCTGACAATCCCTACCGCCCTGCCCAGAGCGGGAGGAGTCATTTGATGATTTCCAATACTCCAAAAAAAAAGGTCACTGTCTGCATGCAGATTAGTATTTGAGATGGTCTTTTGAGGAAAGAATCACACAGATTTGAGTGGACCTGTCCAGTTAGTGCAAGCATTTGTCAATGATTGTGTACAAAATCAAAAAACAAAAGTCATTTATTCAAACTAGGCTGATAATCAGCACTTTTCGAACGTCAAAATTTATTTATAAGAGACAGTCTCCCAAAACGCCTACCCTTCGACACTTTCTAGTATTTTAGCTGGGAAGAAGTGGCGGAACAAACTCCCCAGCAACCGTACCAGTATCTAAAGGAAGAGGAATTTGTGAAATAACAAGTGACCATGCAAAGATAAAACTTTTCATGTCTAATGTGACAATAGATATCTGACAATGTCCTGGAAAACCATAGATCGATATTATCTCATTCTATCAGATGCTTAGAGGCTAAATTGCTATAAAAAATGCAAAAAGGCAAGGCATTGTTGCTTTGACTGCTGCGCTGCGTGTCGCGGGTTCGATCCCCGCACGGAACAAATATTTGTATGGCCTGCAGATAGTTGTTTCGGGTCTGGGTGTTTGTGTATGTTAGTTTATATGTTTGTGAACGCACCCACGATACAGGAGAATTTCCTAGTGTGGGGCAACGTTTCTTTTAAAAAATAAAAAAAAATAAAAAGACGAAATAACTCACCCATCAGTAGTACATTTGTAGGTAACAGTTCCACAATCATTCTCCTCAATGCCAAGCACCAATCCTGGTTCATAATTCTGCTCCTCATCAACCATAGCAAACACGGACTGTCCCTCCAAAGGCAGGGTCTTCATATCACCGAAAATAATGAAATCGTCCAATAACACCTTGCTTTGCCCATCGTCGAATTTGATCAAATATTTGTTTGGTTCGGTTATCTCCAATACTTTGCCTGAATAGTAGCGTTTGTCGACCCATTTGGCCAACACCACAGTTTCTGGTGCAAATCCTGGGTACTCCGACTTCACGACTGCCTTTTCTACCGGGGTTGCCGGCCGTGGGGATGTCGGTCGTTTTTTGTTCTTCAATTTGTTCACAGACTTTGGCGTCGCAACCAAAGAGGATAAAGGTTTCTCGTCTTTAGGAGACTTCACTGGGGAATCTTTTCCGTTTTCGCCGTTAGTCGGCACCATTTCGGGAGAGTTCATACCGTGCATGTATTCCGGTTCTTCGGGCTGGGTGGGCAGTAAAGCTCGCTTAGTCTTCCCGGCTATGTGCCGTCGACCCCGAACGCGAGTCTTCTTCAACGAACTCTTTGGCGTCGCCTTATCGCATTTGTTTACTTCCTCTGGACTAGCATTACCGTTGCTCATAGTACTATCATTAGAAACAGATGTTTGAATACCAACTGACACTTTGTCATCACTGAGACCGTCATCTACCGAAGAATCTCGGATATGCGAGAATAAGTCTTGCAGCTTCTTCATTAAGGCTTCATATCCCTTGACTGATGTAGTTGGATTTGCGATGGATTTGCGTGGTGGTTGCGGCACTACGAACGCGCCATCACTTGTTCGGTTGCTAGAAGTTGACGTCGAACTGACTGTAGATGCGAAAGAGGTTCTATTCGGCAAGTTGATCATGCCGCCACTGGTGACGCTCGACGGAGAATTGCTGACAGACACATCAGCCATGTACGGATCTATCGTGAACCTTTTGGAGATCCTCTGGTATTCCCTACACATGTCCATTCCGAGATCATTATCTGTTCGGACGACGTAAAGAGACAGAAACTCGTTGTCTTCATTGTGGCTGATATGCACATCGAACACTGGTATATGCGGCGTGTTGGTTGGCAAAGAATGCCCGTTCGCAAGAGGAGAAATCGTCGACGGAGTAGCATTGTTGCTGGACCTGAAAGACTCATTCTTCCCTCTCTTGTTCTTAATCGAGTTTAGCTTCATCATATCAGGAGTACTATCACTATCCTCAGTGCTGGTCTTGATTTCTATAACCTCAGAAGGAGTAGATGAATCTCCATTGGAGAGCTTCGAGATCAATTTGGAAGTAACAGTTGCCATTGTGTGTTCTGGGCTCTCCAAGTTAAGTGAACCGACACTATCCGTGCTTTCCTGATCGGTAGTTTTTTCTATATGATAATCCTTCGACTTCGGCTGCGAGAAGTTGCCCTGGTCAGAGTATTTGTATCCTTCACTCCTAGTTTCATTTATTTTGCCAGGACTGAGCTCTTCCTCTCGATTCCTAACAACCACTGGATCGCTGTTACTAGGGATTTTAGTTTTATCGACATTTTCCGAGTTGTCAGGGGTCGGCGAAAGTTCTAGATGGAAACCTTGGGAGTCGTCCAACTCTGAACTTTCTTCTGGAATTGTTTCTGGGACTTTTTGTGCTGGTATGCCTGAGATTTTTGGTTCCGGTATTTCTGGAACTTTAGGTGCGGATATTTCTGGGACTTTAGGAGCGGGCATTTCGGAGACGAACTCTATGCTGGGTCGCGAGCTGGAACTGTCAGAGACAACTAGAACCTCTTTCGGATCTTCTTTGGCCGGTTCTAATTGTACTTTGCGCGGTGTTTTTCTCGACTTGGTTATGTCGACGCTGGCTGGTCGAGATTTTGGGGTCTTTGGCGTTTTAGGTTTGGTTAATTCAGCGCTGTTGGATCTTTTGAGTCTCCTAGGACTAGACCGGATGGGGGTACGGACGCGGGAGGTCGTTGGAAGTTCAAGGTCTTCGATCTTCCGTTTGGTTGCACTAGTGATTTCGGAAACTTCATTGTCCAGCGTTTGGGTGGAGACAGCAAATTCATCGTCCGTCAGTTCTAGCTTCTGTATCTTTGCGCTGCTGTCTGAAGGGTCATCTGATAGTTTTCTTTTAGGTTGGGCGGTAGGTTCTTCTGTAATTGATAGATAAGTTTAGTACTTACGATGGATATTTTTTTACAGAATTTACTTTTATAATTAGATTTACCTTTTGTATCTGACGATATAATGTTAACGTCATCAGTTCCACTGCTAATAGTCTGGAAGTGAAAATATTGGAACACATTAAAATAAAACAATTTCTTAAGTCAATAACAAAATGTATCTCCTAAAAATTCTAGAATACAATTAGTATTTCTAAAATGTATATAATATACAACATTTAGACAGTGTACCTATTGTTTTATTAAGCTTAACAAATGACGGACATAAACATAATTATATAATTACGACAGCCAAACACTATGTTTTTGCATACCTACTGTTGTAAATGACTTTATTAAGTACTAAATGGAACTGCAAACAAACCATTATGTCATCATCAGGTTCATAAACAGGACTATCTGGGAATAGATTTTGAGAATCATCATTATTTTCTTTGGTCCCCAAACTGTCTCCTGCGGCGTCCACAAGAGGGACTTTTCCTGTGACATCCACAAGAGGAACTTTTGGGGCTGGTTCTGAAAATAGTAAAATTAATTAATTTAAGACTGATCTGTGGGTATAGTTGCAAGCATGAGATCCTGGGTTCAATTCCCAGTTTGAGCAAGGTGTTATTTGAGTTATTCTGTATTATCGGATTTTTATAAAACTTAAATACTTATACACTTTTGCCCGTGACTTTGGCCCTATTATGATCAGAAAGTATTCCAAAGGCACTTGACTATGACACATGGGGATTACCTTCCCATTACAAATCAGACTTCCAAAGATTACCTTCTATTTACAAACCAATTTACATCTTTATAATATTACTAGAGATTTTAAAGCAGAAACCGTTGCTCTTCAAAAAAGTGCAAGTGGTTTAACCGACTTGCTAGTCAAGGTATTCAAGCATAGCACCCAAGAGGCCCATGACATTATAAGAAGTTATTGAATGTTAACGTTTTGTCTAGACTAAACTAGTTTCTATGTTGACATGTTGCAACTTGTCCGAAACGGACCCAATAGAACGGTTTTATGTAAGGCGTTCTAGGTTCAAGGTCCTTTTTAATGATTTTTTTTAGTTATGAGACGATGGGATGAGCTACAAAACAGGCTAAAGATAGTGATACTTAAATAAATATTTTAATATGCAGAACATTTATTAGAATTGTATTTTTTATTTATTTAGTATTACTGTTTCGTAATACTTTGTAGAGGTCAAATAGGCAGTCACTCCATGTTAAATACTGGTATTCTGGTATTTAGCTGCATCTGGATAGACTAGAAGCCGACCCCCACATAGTTGGGATAAGGCTAGGCAGATGAAGATTGTTCGGTAATATTTTATTCATACTGCAATCTAGCGTATTAGCTATTGAAATTACTTAAACAGTTAAATAGGTTTGAAATCAATTCTAATATGTAACTTTTGCTAGCAATAATTGATTTAGAAAAATTAAAATTGTAGAAAATTTTAAAAGATGGCCGATGCTTGAAATAACATTAAATTACATGTTATTTCAAGCATCGGCAACATCAAATTATAATTGAAAGTTATTTATAAATTAATTATAATATTTTTTATTTATTTATTTGTATGTCCCACTGCTGGGCAAAGGCCTCCCTATATCCAATACATAATATTTATTAATACAATTAATCATCATTAATTAAAACATACACAAAGTTTTAACAAAATCAATAATTTAGAGACAGATTTGGGATTTTGATTTCAAATATTTATATTATATTGGTGTGTATTAAGGGAGCAAGATATTTTGAACAGATGCTTGGGTAAACTTTGTCCATTGTGTCTTGTATCATGTAAGTGGGTTACCATACCACTCATACATGAAAATATAATGAGTGCCAAGCCAAAAATGGTTTTACTGATTAATAATAACAATTTTGTGTCATAATAGATATCAAGTGTGATGCTTTATTTGTTAAGAGTGATTTTGTAAAAGTAAAAACACAAATATATGATACAGTACTGGCAGAATGAGTCCAACTTTCATTTTATTTCTAACCTATAAAACAGAAATATTTCATCAAAATTGGTTTACAAATACGCATTATATCTCAGATCACTCATATGACTCTCAAATTCAATGCTATTCCGCAGAAGAAATAACAAGAGCGACGATAATCGGATATGTATTTGTAACTCAAAAATAGATACAAAACCTTATTGATGTTTGGATAATAATCCGACCAAGGAAAATAGGTCGATTCTAGGGCAAGCAATAATTATGTTAATCGGACAGAATTGTTGATTTAATGAAAATTCTCGAATGCGGAATACGAGTTTATATAAAAAATATACTATTGGTAAACAAATTTCATTTAAAATCGTTAGTAATTGCGAAAATATACGATAAATCTTATGGGATTGCAAGTTGCAGACGACATTTTAATTTTAGTCGGGTTATACAAACGAACGTCAAACATGAGTGCGAAAATAATAGGCAATTACTAAATGAATACTACCGTTACCTGACTCTGGTAGGTTACACTCCATTGCAACGATGGTGTCCTTGCCTTCTTCCATATTGTATTCAATCAAAAACAAGTAATTGATCCAAAAGTGGCGCGAGTTAACACCGTAACATCTGTCACTTATTTTTCGTTGAAACTCTAAACATTTCTAAGTAAATAAATTAATATAGAAATTACACAATGGAATAACTGGAAATAATACACGTTGAGATTACAACAAAATGCGGGAAACTACGTGGGAAATTATTTTTTTGTAAATTTTGCGAACAAACCGACTTAGGCAGACCGCTCGCTTGTTGATCCGGCTTGAGTTGCCAGACTGAGATGTCAAAATGTCTACGAAAACTGGTAAATGAAATTTCCATTCGTCTCATTGGCAAGAATGAAAGCAAAAATATTTTAAAATAATGAAACTAATTAACTGCTCTTCACGTGTTTTTTATTTAGGAAGAATCCTTTGCATTTTATTCCTAAATTAAATTTTAAGATCTTACGTGGAACAGTAGCAACACCAAAATATTCGATTTAGAAAACATAAAAGAGCGCGAAAACGCAAATGTTTTACATTAACACAGTTTTTTTGAAGTGCTTATAAAAATGGCAGCAAGCGGCAGGGCAGCTCGTCTTCTAAAAGCAATGGATCTTCTTGCGAGAAAGACGACTTTTGATCACGGCACTGTTCTAAGCAAGGTATTATTTTGTTGTATTATGTATTTTACTCTTCAAATATATAGGAATACGTATCAAATTGAAATTGTTAGTGAAACTTTGTATATTTTATGTGATGGATATTTATACATAATTTAACAATAAAAAATATATAATACGAAGTCAATTCGGAGTAGATAGGGTTTACCTATTGATTTGACTTCATCAACTGCGTTCCTCTAAAATTCTTCGATACTCAAATCATAACTGTCTAAGAATGCATGGTCTACGTAAAGTGAAATTGTTGTTTCTTTTACTTATCAGTCAATATGATAAGGAGAAAAGAATGAGTTCAATAGGTTGCATGAGGGCGTAATTCACTCATGTTTTTTTGTTTTTCAAAAAGAGAAAGAAGTACATTGAGGTAAAAATCCAAATCAACCTTGAATCTATTACTTCAGTGTTAAAGGTGAAAATCAATTAAAGACATAAATATGACAAATTTTAGTAGCTTGATGTGCTGGCGCCTGTAGGTACATTTTATTTTCATAGGTACATGTTAACCGTGTAGGTATTGCTCTTTAACTTTTTAACCGATGAAACGCTGTTGGGTCTAAAATGATGTGCTGTACCTATAAGCTGAATTTACGCCCCCCAGCCCAGCCTTTCCAGCCGTACAGTGACTGATGCGTTTTTTGTTGTGCGTCTTTTTCGGTTTTTTTTTTGGGACTTGGGAAATTATCAAATGAATTATCCAGCTCTGGGCAGAGTGGAAGGGAGTGTCAGACTTCCACTGACTAAAAACCACCCATGTTCCTTCTTAGCCCTTTGTGTCCTGGGCCGTGGGATACCCGGGTGTCATTTGGTTCGAAGGAGATATCTTTCGAACCACCCGCAGCATGCCGCCCCCCCCCCCTCTTACATTGTCTATACACTGACAAGTTAATCTATTTATTTGGATCTGATGGCATTGTATTTAATGATACTGATACTGATCTCGAAATGATGCTATTTGGATAAATGAGTAATTCTTTTCGGCACGTTATTAGTCTAATAGTATAAGTATTTCCTAGTAAGAAGTTAATGTTTTACTGATATTCTGCGGAAGGTACCTATTTGATAGATATTATGTAGAGAGACACAACGGTAAAGGTGACAAAACGTGACAAGACCATAGCGCTAAAGTTTAGGTAGGTATGTAAAACAAAGAATAGATAATGATGTTGTAAAGAATGACACAATCATCTATTTTTATGATATTATATTTTTGATAAATTACCTGCTCTTATAAGTATTTTTAATGTCTAATTCAAACTGAATTCAGGAAAAATGTTTAACCCGAAACAGGAAAAAGCCAGGGGTCCAGGTAATGTAGGTCACAGACTGAATCTCCAGCCGTTACCAATATTCTATTAATTATGCAAATACATTATTTTCTAAACTGTCTAGTAAATAACAGTTACTCTGTTAGTTTTATAAAGATAGGTACAAAGGTAAGGGAAAAAAAAGGTAAAGGTACTACTTTGTAGGTTGTACTTAGACGGACGACGAGAACGAACCAAGTAAATAATCTTGAATTTGAATCTCGCTCAGATCCAACCTGTCTCTTTGCTGCTCTATCCAGTGGCACCTAAAACCGAGGCTCGTACCCCATAGGGAGTGTCCTTAGCGCGCTGACACTTAGCTTATATTTTTTTATGTCCTGGCTGGAGGCTTTACACCCAAGGCACACACAGGATAGTCCGGTTAAGCAGAAACCAGCCTCATAAGTTGTTATTCGATGCCATAACGGAAATAAAAACCTTGAATTTGAGCATGGTTGGTTTCTCTATATTTTTATTGACCTTATCATTTTTAGGTAAAATTGCAACCTGTTTCGAATGGGACATTTCAAGGCACGTTTACTGTGGACCGAACTATGTGCAACATGGGGGGAGCACTGCATGGAGGCTACATTGCGTCTGTGATCGACGTGTTATCGTTTTACACACAGCTCAGCAATACTGATGGCAGAATGTCATGGACGACGAGTATGACTGTCAAGTAGGTGATTGTGTTGTGGGTTTTTTTTTCTAATTACAGCATTGGTTGCATGCCCCACAATTTTTTTTTTTTTTTTTTTTTTAAAAAAAAACGTTGCCCCACACTAAGAATTTCTCCTGTATCGTAGGTGCGTTTACAAACATTTAAACTCACATTCACAAACACACCCAGACCCGAAACAACTATCTGCAGGCCATACAAATTAATAATATAAATAAATTAAAATTATATGGGACAATGATGTCAGATCTGGAAGTCAGTGGACAGAGTGTGAGGCAGCTTGGTAGTAACCATTATCCTATGTGCAGCTTTGGATGTGATAGGCTAGGGAGTCAATTGAAACTTCTTGTACCTACCTCATCATCATCCACAGCCCGAATTCACCCACATAATATACGCCTCTCTTTTCTTGTGCCAATCTGAACGTTCTTCTTGTATCGACTCTTTTTATAAAGTTGTTAAAAATGGACCTTACTTCTGCAAAATAGCTACACTATTGTGTCATCAAATAATAAACGATGGCAGAAAAGATATTTTTGAAAATTAAATCCATTGTTTTCACAAAACTGGCAATCAGTGGTTGACCATAAGTTTCTTATTCACATAAAAATATAATTTACATTGACGGGTTGTCGTCGTAACTGTAATTAACTGAAATTCGCCTTAATACTATCATCCAGTATTGAGGCGAATTTCAGTTAATTGTAGGTCTTTTAATGTATTTTTTTGCCAACAGTTATATCCGGCCAGCTGTTGATGGCGACAAAATAAATGTGGTTACCGAATCACTGACAAGCGGTAATTCTTCAGTGATAGAAACATATTTCCGCAATGAACAAGGAAAGATTTTGGCAAAAGGCACCACGTCGTTTCTAAACGCAGGAGAAAGCTATCAAGAAATTATCAAAGAACTTTTAGATTTTGATGTATACGTAAATTAAAACAAATAAAAAAGTTAGCGCAATTTAACATTAAAATTTGTACAACAAAAAATAAAACTGAATTACGAATATTGATGTGACAGAATTTTCATTAACTACCATTTTATCAATATTAATTAGGCAGCAACCCTATTTCTAGATTTAAAATGCTGCTGTGTTCATTGCTTCTTGCCTTCTTGTGTTTGGTGTGTGGATCAATGGTGGTACTTAACTTACAATGTAATCAGCTCCTGTGTCGATCTTAGGTCAATGCATTTGTGGCAATAAACATTTAATTTTACTAGGTACTTAGCAGGAAAGTTTTGTTTTTATTACAAATTCATTTAACTTAGTCTTCTTATTAGAGTCAAAGTAAATTGAGCGCACTATATTCGTAAACGTCAAGTGTGACCAACATGGCACATCGTGTAGGTATAAAAGAAATAACCCACACGTTTTTTTTTAATTTCCAAAACCACCCACATTATTCTTGTAATTTATTCCTTGGTTGACAATGTACAGCGGTGGTATTTTCGTTTTTGGCGCTAAAACATTTTACAAAGAAGCAAGGCGGGATGCCATTACTGCTTTGCCGTTGGAGATGTCTTGGAAAATATTTTCGTGAGTAACTGACGGTGTAGGTCGTATTTCTTAAGTTCACTTTTTTGCGTTGTAACTTTTTGCATAAATAATAAAAATGTTCTTTTTTTGTGTAAAAAAATGCATTTTGTTTATAATTATTTATGTACGTCCTGTCACCGTGCACCGGTGTCACCGGTCTACGTGAATAATAATGATTAATCTAATTTGCCCGGTTTGTTTTATGGTCATAAACGTGACTGCTGACTGAGTGTAGCGACTTAGGTTCGATTCCGGGGTCAATAATTATTGTACCCTATCACTACCGCTTTTTTCCGATGACATAACCTAATGTTTATTTTTTATAATTATGTAGGTAGGTACTTAGGGTAGGTACCTACTATTGAAATTTGGTGTAACAACATAACTTTTTATCGCAATATTATGATCAGTATCATACATGACAAACTAGGTAGGTACTACAAAAACTATATTTTTTCTTACACAGTTATTTGGACGACACATCATTACAAATTGCAACCCGTACGCACAAAACATGGGCGCGCATTATTTTAACGAACAAAAATCTTCGGAATCGTCTCAACAAATTCGAACTGGCAATTAAACTGGGCTCTGAAAGCTTAGCAAAGTTTTACAGGAAAAATAAAAGAAAACTGCGTAAGGAAAAGGGAAAAAATTATTTGCCACTCGGCAAAACTATGGGTAATACAATTTTTTCGCTATTAAAACACGATTTATCCATTACTTAGGTACCTTTTAACGTTTTGTTTTTTTCATTTAATGGTCAGCAAAAAAACAAGGTCTTATAACATAACATCACGGCTGTAGGTACCCCCCTAAATGGTTAGGCAGAGGTGTAACTGACTAACATTTCACCAATTATGTTTAGGTCCCATGTAAAAGGGGGCGAGCCTATTGCTATCTACCACCCAAAAATCTGGACTCCGTAGCTGCTACTTTTTAATTTTTGATGGAACATCCCAATAACATTTTGCCCGACCCGGGAATGAAAGCGAGGGCCACAGACGTACGATACTGCAATTTTGTTTTTATATTATGTACAATAATATGTACCTTTTCGTGTAGAATAAAGTTTTGGTTTTCCTTTCAGTATCTTCATCAGAGAAAACGATTCTAAAATCGAAAAGAGGTGGAGAAGAATTTTCTGTATACACAAAAAGATTCAAACTCTACTGAAACCTACCCATATTATACCTACCTACTCAAGACATTAACTACAAAAATACGTTCGCATTGACATTAAAAAAAATAATCTCTAAATCGAATCTGGACATTAAACTGATAAGGTCATACTTATACTATCAAAATGTACTTACGAGAATACATTATCTTAAATATTTATCTGGGACTTTGACTTATGACCTTTTAGCTACGACCAAAGATATCAACTGTAGTTTTACGGTCAAGGGCGAAAATATGTTTGCACTTAGTGAAATTCGAAAATGATGGTCTTGATTGCTGCTGTATAAGATAATAATAATATACTTTTGCGATAGGAAAGGATTTTCACTATGTACAGTCGCGAGCAACGAAATATATCGTTTTATTGCGTTTTACGTTTTCACGAACGTAGTACTTATTTCAGAAGCTATACTATTATGAAATAGGTCTTAACTCAAGGTAGAAACCGTTATTTCACGAGAAAATCGCTTTTGAATTTTGCTTTGTGTGTGCATAACCATTTCATTACTCATGATTGTGCAGCAGAACATTAACATAAAATTAAGTATACTATACTTATGCCACCGTAGTGACCGCCCGTCGCAACAGAAGGTACGAACTTCGAACTTTTTTAGCCATCGGCACGCTACAAAGAAGCAATAAGAAACTATACTTACATTTTAAAATTAATTGCTTCTATATTGATTTTAATAAATTATAAGTTCCTTGATTGATTGCAGTTTCATGCTAAAGATAGGATGTTGGGACCTATTTTTTCTCGTTGTGGAAATCGACAGCAGATGTCAGACTCGTATTGAATAAAACCACACAGGTGTTACTATGACTTCCGCTACCCGGACCAGTCCTGCAGGGCCATTGCGTATCTTTATAGATGTCAGTGGCTATCATAGTGTCCATCGATTGACTGTCAAATGGTTCCATTTTGTACCAAACCATAACCATTTGACAGTTAATCGATGGACACTATGATAGCCACTGACATGTAAAAAGATACGCAATAGCCCTGCTGGTTGACCTACGAGCCTCGTCCCAAGGTGGAACGAGATGTAAGGATGATGGAACATATACCAACTACTTAGGTCTTATCTCAAAGTTACAATCAGTATTCTGGAAGTCTTTAAATAGACTCTGGACAGGTTGGTCGAAGCAAAGAAAACCTTTTCAAGTGGAGATTCATAGATGACTGCCCTGGACTGTAAATGTGGTGTTGCCCCACAGACAATGGTACACTTGATATTGTGTCCTGCTTGTCCCGTTGCTTGCACATCACAGGGGCTAATGGTCGTAAACTCGTAACTGATAATGCCAAACCCATCGCTAAATTTTGGGCTGACTTAATTTGAATATTGTCATCGACACGCTAAGAAGACGAAGAAGAAGAAGTATTCTTTGAGAAAATTTGTTTTGGTGCCTACATACTTGAGCTCTTGACTGTACTCGTATATTGTACGGGCGGCGATACGATCCATACATTATCGTGTGAAGTAAATTGTAAAACATTTCATGTGTGAACCGACCCGACGTGATATACGAGTATAAGCGACGCTTGCGTTTCCACGCACATTACATGGTGTGGAAATATATCCGAAATTTACATCAAAATACTTTATTTATTAGCGTTGGGATGTTTTTCGAAATGAGTGCTCGGTATGTCTTCGTTTAAGTGTGTTGTTCTTTTAAATCATCTTTTCCTGCGATGTAGAAAATAGACGTTTAGTTTGATATTGAATCTCTTATGACTGCCTGCCTGTTTGGTGTAGTGGTCACAAGGGCGACTGCTGAGTATGAGGTCCTGAGTTCAATGCCAGGGTCGGGCAAAGTGTTACTGAAATTATCAGTTAGGAATTTTGCAGTAGCGGCCACAGAGTCTGGATTTGTGCCCTATTGATGGCCATGGGCTTGTCACTTGCTACAAATGAGACTTAATTATATAACTACTGTACATATCTGCTCTACTGAAAAGGTGACAAAAAAACTCAACAGCACTTTGTCCGACCTACATATCGAACTCAAGATTTCCTTCATAACGCAATTTATTCATTTTAATTAATAACACTGGAACATTAAATTCAAAGTTAACTTAAAAAGCATTTACCTCTCATGAACTCCGTACCTTATTCAAAGCCAGGGACTCCAAGGTGGTGCAAGGAAGTCACGTAAAAAATTAAATAAAACTTCGCTCCACTGAATATTAGTACGTGCAGAAAAAGATTACTCCAAACTTCGCCGGGGTATCTTTATTTGTGTAACTTTTTTATTGCTTTTGACTGTTTTAGGTGACTTTTGATCTTAAGTTCGTGTGTTTTCGTTCTGTGTTATTTTTTCTTATATTCTGTACAAAAACATTGATAATAAAAAATGTAAAAACTGTTTAGAAAAAAAGAAGTTTCTTGGATGACAGTCAGGACAGGACAGACAGGCTTTTCAAAAACCTGTCTATTCTTAGAAAAGTCCTTTCTGGAAAATCACTGGTCATTCATAATTTTACATTTCTGATCCAAGTGCTTACCTACATACTTATTTCTTGAACCTGTTTTTCCTAATTCTTCTGGCCTGCAGCGCTGCATATTGTTGACATTTATTTTATGAATTTATGAAATGTTAAAAATATACCTATTAATTCCATACAAATAGAGTGTAAAGATGCGGATAAGTAATTAGTTTGCTGGTCCCCTGTCACAATATTTGGAGGACAAATGCCCGGGAACCAACAAATTCAGTGCGGGCACCTCTTGGTGATAAATGATCGCACACTTCATTAGTGAATGAGGTTTAATGGCGATAACTCGTGCACAGACTATAAAGTAAATCGATTATTCAATTAATATCGAATAGATAGTGTTGTTCTCTTGTACACAATGGCCAATGATGGTCTATTCACTGTAATTATTGGATTCAATGATAGGTTGTAAATTAGGTATCGGTGTGTTAAGTTAGATGGAGCAGTGGATGCAAAATGGGTTTTGTATGAGTTGTCTGATGAATTATTAATGATATTTAGACAATTAATCATCAATCAAATATGGCTAATCAATAGCAGCAGGGTCTATTATTGTGCAATCTACGTCAGAAGAAGACCATACTAACCGTATTACAGAATTTGCTACTTCATTTTGGATATACAATAATTTCTAATGGGGAACTTCCTTTAACAAATTGTACATAAAATACTTAAGTGTCTAGATGTAGGTCAAGTTCCTTAAAAGTACCTACGTTTCAAATCCCACACATCCCGAAGTCAACGAGACTCCAAGATGGCGCCGGCTTCAAATTGACACATCCGGCGGGGGCTTTGACGCGGGCTCTCACCGGAAGCACACTTACAGCCTCCTGATATCCACTCCAGTGAGGACCGTCTTCCTGCTAAAGTGTCGCCCTCTGACGACTTGTGTGTCGATCTTTGTAAGTGAGATCTATTTTGTTGTGTCCTTTGCCTCAACGAGGCCGTTTATGGAACTTTTTTGGCGCGAGAAAAGGTGAAGGTTGTTCTTTTCGTAATTTTTTAAAAGTAGTTGGTTGCTTGATACAGTCTGCACTTATGTACTGAGGAAATACTAGACTATGTAGGTAGGTAGTTTTTTTTTTGGAGGTTGGGAAATCATCAAATGACTAGCTCTGGGCAGAGCGGTAGGGAGTGTCAGACTTTTACTGACTAAAACCACCCATGTTCCTCCTTAGTCCTTTGTGCCGAGGCTTCGGTATCTCTTTCGAACAACTACTTTTCCACTACTTTTTACGAATTTCTAAAGGTAAACTGTTGAAATGAGTGTTAGTAGGTAGGCAACGTGCTTTGCGTACGATTGCTCCAATAAAAGAATCAGGCGCACAGAAACTTGAAAGTTGTGCGGATCTCGCATAATCGGAAATATAAATACAACGATGCCACGTTGTACTGGAAATGTAGGTGCAGCTTGATGTGTCGCAATGACATTTGTGTGTACTTATGAGGATTTTAGAGATACCAAAATTATACTACTGCATACATTCATCCACTTGTCTCGTAGTATTTCTATACTCCAACAATAATAGTAATATCATTACCTAAGGAAGGAAATAACAATGAAAACTTGCCCAGTTCCACCAAGTTGTAACCAAGTTCAAACTGTTTTGATGTTCATGTTAAAGTTTATGTGTTTATGTAAACATTTATGTGTTTATGTATAACAAACATTACCTGAATTAGATATAACTACGCGTGTGTTAGTTTAGGCCAGGTAAGTACGTAGGTACTGGACAAATATTTGAAGGTTGATAGGTTGTGGCACCGGCTGAATGGTTGCTTATGGGTTTTAATATTCGTTTTAACGCTTCCTTATTATTTAAGTTTTAAACATCACGCCTGTAATTCCAGAAGGGTAAGGCAGTAGAGCAGCACCTAATAGTAATTAATACCCACATTTCGCCAGTTATGTTTATGTACCTAATAGGGGACGAGCCTATTGCCATCAATCGGGCACTAATCCAGACTCGAACTACCGAGAAATTCCTGACGGAAAAACCCAGTAACACTCTGCCCGACCTGGACCTGGCTTGTTGTCTAGAACAGTTGGGTATTTTTATACACTTATGAATAGTCATTATATAAAAACCTGGACCGACAAAATAAGCGTCTAGACTCTAGCTCTTAGTAGTAAGACAGTTAATGTACGTAAGTACCTACAGCACATTCTCGACATATTTCACTAAAATGAAATATGACTGCGTTAGACCTGGGCCCAAGAGGAATTCATATTAGTTCCCAATGGCTGGGGAATTTGAAAATATCTCTACTACGTGGGAATGTTCTGGTATGAGGGGAGGTATTGGCTGGGAGGTTTTGTTCTTCCGTGATTTCTTTAACATTAATATTGTACTAGATTTTGCTGCTCTCAATAACGATGAAGGAAAACATCGTGAGGAAACGTCTTAGAACCAAAAAATTCGAAGACATGTGACATCTACCAACCCGCACTGCGCCCGAGTGGTGGATTATAGCCCGTCCCTCTCCTAGAGAGGAGGCCTGAGTCCCTGCAGTGAGAACATTATAGGCTGATGATGACATTTTGCTCGCGGCTTTACTCAGCGGCGGCGTACAGAAATTAAGTCATGGGAACGTGTTTTAATATAGCCTATGGCACTCGGGGAGGATCTGATCAGTAGTTACGAAGATTACTCATACAGGGTTGAAAAGACATCTACTTACGCGAAAACGGTTCCCAACTATATTGGGGTTGGCTTCCAATCTAACCGGATGCAGCTGAATATCAATATTTTACATGGAGCGGTGCTTTCTGACCTCCAAAACCCAGTCAATAATGGGTAATAGGTACGATACCCTTTGGTAAGACTCGTTGTCAGACTACCTGTAACGACTGCCTAAGATCTTAATATGGCAGCCCGGACCAACAGCTTAACGTGCTTTCCGAGGCACGGAGGAAACTCTGTATGTAATGAGGTTTCCTCAATTACTAGGTGCAAATCAAACTGCAAATAAAGGACTCAATCGTGATAGAAAACGTGATACTTAATTTCTTTCCGACCACGGGATCCGAACACAGGACTCGCTCGTTGCCACCTCGACCGTAAATCAATAGTCCATAAAACCCAGTATTTTATTTTTATCAAATGTCAATTAGATATGCTTAGTAACTTTCTGCTTTTGTGATGTTCACAGCTTGTTATAATAATATAATGATAAGATTCATAATACAACAGCCTAACCTTTTTTTTTCTAACTGTTACTTAATTGGGCTAAACTTTTTAACCTTTAATTCAAGATAATGTTCTTGTCTATACAGGCTACAAGGTCTAGGTTCGTTTAAGTTATCTCTATTGGCTATTTTAGCCAATAATCAAATTTTTGATAACAATTGGAAGAAACCAAAGAAAGGTCATCACGAGAGCAGGTTTTTATTACAAACTAGCTGTGCCCGCGACTTCGTTCGCGTGCTTGTCGGAAACTAAAATGCGTCGCTTAGATAAAAGTACATTAAATCATTGCCCTGCGTTAACTGTAGAAAATAAGAAGAGGGTAATGCAAAGTAGGTACATTTGTCTAATACTAAAGTTTAGATGGATGGGTGTTTCTTAATCAACCACGTCAGAACGGCCGAACGGATCTTGAATAAATTTGAAACAGGTACATTATAGTCGACAGGCACTGTCGTTGGCCCGTTCGTGTTCCACGCACGCCTCAAAGATATGTCAGCAACAATTAAGGGGTCCCCCTTAATTGTTGTTGCCGTCGTCTGCCGGGGCTAACGGTTGTCCGCAAGAGATACCACGGCCCCGAAACACAAAGGGCTAAGAAGAAACGTGGGTGGTTTTTAGTCAGTAGAAGTCTGACACTTTCTTCCGCTCCGCCCAGAGCGGGATGAGTCATTTGATAATTTACGAACCACAAAAAAAAGGGGGGATAAGAGGCTGTTTCGAGAGGTACCTGTACCGAATCTGGGACATCGAATCTGAAATGGAACGCCATCACCTCCTTCTGCGAAGCAGTAATGCTAGCGAAAGAGGTGAACGTAAGAGGGACACAACCCCTCTTCCCAGCCGCCGCGGGAGACGCTCCGGGCATCGGGGGCCACGTGATGGCTTCCGGCCACCGTAGGCGCGGGCCTGTGAACGGTGAGTAACGGGCTAGTTAATCGTTCGTCCGTCCTATGACGATGGAGGCGAATTCGTGTTCCACGCGCGTCTCAAAGGGATGTCAGCAACATTGAAGGGGCTCCCAAGGACCGACGCCCGTCGGGGCTGCGGGTTGTTCGAAAGAAATACCGCGGCCTCGACACATAGGGCTAACAACACACCACATCTATATTAAGACATGTTAGGCGCAGTGGCTGGACGATTAACAGTAGCACTGCGTGTCGCAGGTTCGATTCCCACACGGTACAAAAAAAATATGTCGTGGGTTTTATCTAATTTTAATTTAGTTTAAAAAAAATAGTATTTTTATACTGTGTAATTTGTAAATCTTTATTGGTTGACTATTCACGAAACATGTTTATTTAATAACACCACCGTTCAGAAAATGACATCAAATGAATAACGCCATCTGTCGAAGACGAAGATAAACTGCTAAAAATGAGCGATCAAACACACTATAGGGTTTAGGCTATGTAGATTTTGAAAGCAGCGTCATTTAGACTAATATACGTACCTTTTACTATCGTAACTTATTTAAAGTTATCTTGTGAAGGAATTTATTATTAAGTACCATATTCGTTCAATAGATGTCGTTGCTTGTCTCATTCTTGACTATAATGAAAAGTTCTTCTTGAAAACTATAAATGCATATATCTTTTGATAGAGAGCACCGATTACGATGAAACAAAGCCTAAGTAATAGCCCAAGTTACGCACAACATTTATGTATAAAAGTTACCTACATTCGTTTCGTAAATTTGACGTGATGCTTAGTCATCGAAACAGACAAACAGACAAACAGACAAACAGACAAAAATTCCAAAAATGCTGGAAATGTGTTCTGTTGGTTATACTTTAATACCCTGACATTTTTTTTTTTAAATATTTTCGATGTACAAAAAAAATTTTTCTACAGATTTATTATATGTATAGATAGATAGATGAAAAGACGTGTCTGTCAAGAAATAAGAAAAAAAAAACACAAAAAAGTGAAAAATAAACTTTACAAGAAAAAGCAGCTTCTGAAGTCGGTGACATTTTGTTTGTTTGATTTCGTTTTCTTTGCCACCGACTTCAGAAGCTGCTTTTTCTTGTAAAGTTTATTTTTCACTTTTTTGTGTTTTTGAAGTCGGTTTTATTTTTTGCAAAAAAGTTTTTTATTTTTCCATTTTTAGTTGTTCCCAAACAAATAATAGGTTTTATTTATCCCCAATAAATGGAACATTTCATAATACTGTCCAAATCTGGGTGTACACATCTGCGTACCTCCTCAGATCATACAGGCGTGATGTTACGTCATGATGTTGTATAAACAATAAACATCCAAGCGATTGCAGCAATCACGACAGATTTGCCGTCTATTTTTGAAGAGTTCTATTATATATCTCCGAAGATCAGGATCAGATCTTCACCAAATTTAAATGGGACCACCTCAGGAGTTTTGAGAATCGGTTCACAAATGGAGGAGAAATCAGGTAACATACATAAAAAAAAAAAAAAAAAAATATACATACACACGAACATATAACCTCCTCCTTTTTTGAAGTCGGTTAAAAATATCATCTACGTTTGATTAACTTCGAGTGAGTTCATTGCGATTACTAGCAGGGCTATTGCGTATCTTTTTAAAGGTCAGTGGCTATCATAGTCCCGTCGGGGCTACGGGTTGTCCGCAAGAGATACCGCGGCCTCGACATGAAGGGCTAAGAAGGAACATGGGTGGTTTTTAGTCGGTAGAAGTCTGACACTCCCTTTCGCTCGGCCCAAGAGCGGGAGGGGTTATTTGATGATTTACTACCTGCCAAAAAAAAAGTGTCCATCGATTAACTGTCAAATGGTTTATCGTTTGGTACAAAATGGAACCATTTGACAGTTAATCGCTGGACACTATGATAGCCACTAACATTAAACAAGGTACGCAATAAATAGCCCTGCAGGTGCTGAGTTCGCCACCATGGTCATAGTGGTCATTCTTTTCCCAACTATGTTGGAATCGGCTTTCAGTCTAACCGGATACAGCAGCAGAATACCAGTATTTTATATTGAGCGCCTGCCTATCTGACTTCCACAACCCGGTTAACACGGTAAGACTTGTTATCAGACTTTTGGGTTTTACCTGCTACGACTATCAAAGATACTACGACTGCCTCGTTGGTCTAGTGGTCACAAGCGCGACTGCCGAGCATGAGGTCCTGGGTTCGATTCCCGGGTCGGGCAAAGTGTTATTGGTTTTTTCCATCAGGAATTTATCAGTAACAGCCACGGAGTCTGGATTTGTGCCCGGTTGATGGCAATAGGCTCGCCCTCTATTTCACGTGGCTTAAACATATCTTGCAAAATGTGGGTATACTATTAGGTAGACCTCTGCCTAACCCTTCAGGGATTACACGCGTGATGTTATGTTATGTTATGACTATCAAAGGTCTACAAATGTCAGCTGAGATCAACGGATTAACCAGCTTTACGATGCACAGACGAAACTCATAGTGGTCACAGTCATTAAAATCGTCTAATTTAGGGAAACTAATAAAAAACGAATAAAATTTGACGGCAACATGAATCTCCTTATTTCAAACTGTTTCAGTACATTGTGAATAATTTATGCATAAACGTAGACGTCGAAATGAATGCTCTCTCCGCGGGCACTCTTCATCCGAAGATTGACGAAGTTGAAGCCGAGGCCGCCCTGAGTCACGTTGGCAGTTGCACTTGTGTGTGTCAAGTCGTACGCCATGATGCCCTGGAAAATGGAGAATGTTTGTTCAAGTGGGTTGTACGGAAATAATATTTATTTTTAGTTGTTAGTTTTGAGTAACAATTGCTACACTGGGCAATTGTGCACAAAACAATATAACATCACACATGTAATGCCCAAATGGTAAGGCAGTGGCCTTTTAGTACATTCGCATTTACAGGGGTCGAGGAGGTATAGTTCACGTCAAATAACTTTGCCCCTCTGAAGTTAGCCATTTGCAAAGATCGCGCAAGTGCAGTCACGTAGAAAATTATTTGAACTAAATAAATACATATTTTTAAAAGAAAACATAGTTTTATAATGCCTTATTGCCCGGCCCCATGACTCGCGCATGCGCAGTTGCAGTTTTGTTCGTAATTTTGAGCCACTTGTAGCCAACTTCAGAGGGGCACAGTTATTTGACGCGAACAGTATTTAAAGTAAAGTTATAACATTGCAAACTTGAATTAATAAAAAACTTGTGATATACCTAGTTGAAACTTTAACCACCAATATAATTAGAAAGGTTCCAGGTATGGTACAGATCTAAAAAAAAATTGCAATGGCGTGGAGAACCCATTTCACATCTTTAGGTACACACCCATCCCGTCGGGGCTGCGGGTTGTTCGCAAGAGATACCGCAGCCTCGACATGAAGGGCTAAGAAGGAACATGGGTGGTTTTAGTCAGTAGAAGTTTGACACTCCCTTTCACTCTGCCCAAGAGCGGGAGGGGTTATTTGATGATTTTCCACCCACCAAAAAAAAAAAAGGTACACACCCACTATTTTGGAAAATATTACAAGTTATTATTTTATTTATGTATATCGTCAAGTTTTGTTTAATTTAAGACTTTCAGAGAAACATATCTTTGTAATAATAGCTGCAATAATGTGACATACCGATAACCTATTGTGTTTAACAAAATGTTATATCATAGAAGTAAAACAAAACTGACACATTCACAACTGACCGTAACGACGATAAATATAATTATTAAGGGCAGTGATAATGAATTTATTTTAGTTAAGGATCATTTAACCTGGTAAACTGGTAGGTACGGATAAATATAAAATTCGGATCAACTGTGACCATGGAACACTCATCTTCATCATTCGTCATTTCAGCCGAAAGACGTCCACTTCTCGACATACTTAGGCCTCCCCCAAGTGTCGCCTCATTGACCTTATACCATTGTATAAGGTACTTTCCGATTCACTCACGAGTGAAACTCGGTATGTAAAGGGTGGCCAACCATCTACGGTCCAACCTAGGGAAGCGCGGCTTGACCTGATTTTCGACCTTGACTTGAATGTAACTTCAGTTTATTAACCATCTGAGTCATCTTCACCTCATCATCTGCCTAGCCTTTTCCCAATTAGGGGTCGGCTTCCAGTATAACCGGATGCAGCTGAATACCAGTATTTTACATGGAGCGACTGCCTATCTGACCTCCACAACCCAGTTAATACCTACTAGGTAATACGATACTCTTTGCTAAGACTGGATGTCAGAATTTCAGGTCACTGACCACCTGTAACGACTGCCAAAGATCTATATATGGCAGCCGGGACCAACAGCTTAACGTGCTTTCCGAGGCACGGAGGAAACTCAGTATGTTGGGCGGTCACCCATCCACAAACCGACCTAGGCAAGCACAGCTTTACCTAAAGATCGGCCCGAGTGGCAGTTCTTATTAAGCCACGAGCTCCTCTAATATAGGTAATAATACTCCTCAGTTTTTCTTAGAATTCTTAATTAGAAACTAAACAATGATTGTGTGACCAATTCGTATTTGAAACAAATCATTCCGTGAAACTACAGGAAAACCATTACGTTTCGGATGTTTTTGTAAAACCTCGGTTTTCTTGGGGACGTTGTGAATTCATTATTATTTAATCTTTTCCTTGTGTAGGTACCTCTAGCCATATAGTGAATCTTGTCTATGTTTATTTTATTAGCTTAGTTTGTGGGATTTATTTAATTCTTCCTTACACCGTCCGTCACTCATTAGCTAGTTGTGGTCTCTACGACTACCATTAACATAAATAACTAGAGAAATAAAGAAAACCTTCACAGATTGCAGGTGTGATGTTATATTGACAGACAGATGTGTTGCTGGGGAGTTTGTTCCGCCACTTCTTCCCAGCTAAACACTAGGAAATGTCGAAGGGTGGGCGTTTTGGGGGACTGTCTCTTGTAAATAAAGTGCTGATTGAAGCCTAGTTCGAATCAATGACTTTTGATTTCGGTTGTATAAGAGGAGTTTATTTAACTACGTTTAGTAGGAGGAGCTAGTTGCTAAATAATATCAGTTAATCCGCGCTTGCCTAAGTTGGCCCGTGCATGGGTGACCACCAATTACAGACCGAGCTTCCGCAGTGCCTAGGAAATCACGTTAAACCGTTGGTTCGGACTGCCATTTAGCTCTTTGACAGTAGTTACAGTTAGTCAGTAGCCCAAAAGTCTGACAACCAGTCTTACCAAAGGGTATCGTATTAACTGAGTTGTGGAGGTCAGTTAGGCAGACACTCCATGTGAAATACTGGTATTCAACTTCATCCGGTTAGACTGGAAGCCGACCCCAACATTTTTTTAACTTTTTACTACCTTTTTTGTAGTGCGAGCGGGCCTACATGCAAGCAGTAAATTGTGATTGAACTAAATAATTTACATTTTTTCATAATTATACCCTCATAATGTGTGTGTGTGTGTGTGATTATGTGTTAAATTTGTGTTATTAACAGTCTAAAGTTCTAACCGAATTATCATTTTATAAACTTTGAAAGGCGAATTGCTAGCCTAATAAAGTGTTTTAATTTTCGTGTGTTAATGTGACTTCGGTTAAGTGCATTTTTACCCGACTGCAAGGGAAGGGTAATGTTTTGTTAGTAGTGTTATGGTAAATAAAGATATTTGAAAATGAAATGAATGAATGGGCCTAAGATAAGTCTATTAAAACTATAACGCATTCAAATACTAATTACCGAAAAGCCAGGAGTCTTGATTGCGTAATCGATTGTAGACACAGCTGTACACGGTTAAATTTGCAATGTATAGTAATTCCTTACAACGTTGGAATCAAACCAGTTTTTAAATGCCCGACCTGTCTTTGAACTGCATACCAACAGCTAACAGTAAACAAACAATTAAGTTGAACCGATATAGAAAAAAATTGCATTGGGTTTTTTATTTACAATACAATATGCATTTAAGTACCTTATTACAAGGACATTAGACAGATACAAATACGTCAAACTATTGCAATCTGTAATATTTCTCTAATAGATTTCAACATAACAGAGGTGTACCTAATAGTACACCCACATTTCGCCAGTTATGTTTGAAGTCCGACAGGGGCGGGCCTATTGCCATCAACCAGGTATATATCCTGATAAAAAAACCCTATAACACTTTGGCCAACCCGGGAATCGAACGCAGGACCTCATGCTCAGCAGTCGCGCTTGCAGCCACTAGACCGACGAGGCAGTCTCAGTATAGATTTTCAACTTTATTGTTAAAGCATGAGGTTCAAGGTGGACTAGGAAAATTATGATAGATAGCACGACTAATTTAATATGCATGATATAAATATAATTTATAGCCTATAGCATCCACGATCAATGTAGTTTTCTGCCAGTGAAAGAACTTTTAGAATTGGTTCATTAATTCCGGAGACTAACCCCTACATACAAACATAATCTATTTTACCTCTTACCTTTATAACCTCAGTACATATATACGAAATATGCAAAAATAACTGCTTTTGATTTTAGATGGTTAATAAAATAATGATAAGCCTCACCTGGATAGAACGTCCAACATTAGAAGGCACAGCCGGCAACGCGAAGTACAGATTCTCTACCCTCTTCCTGAAGACCTTGGAACTGTACTGAGCATCATGGTGGTAAACCAGTGGCCTCAAAACATTGGTTCCCATAAAAGTATGGCTACACTCCACAAATACTACTGCTGCCAGCAAAAAGGCTAAAACACACAGCCTCATTTTTAAAAAGAAAAAAGTAAAATATCACTTTTGAATTTAGAATCAGACGTCCGCTCGCAACTGTGGTCCGAACGTAAATGTATGGAGTTATGTAGTGTCATGTGTTTACCTTTTATCTCTGCGTGATAAACTTTGTGTCAAAGTATGGCCATATTTCTAGTTAATTATAATTTCTTATAGAGCGTTATCTTTATGATTTTGGTCTAGTTATCGCAAACTTGGTCGTGACCGCAGAATTTTGTATGTTGTTTACTTCGACATAGTGTTATTAGTGTTCTAGTTTGGTTACCGTGAAGTGTAAGGTTAGGTTACTTCTACTGAAGTTTATGCCCCTGTAATGGAAACATCATCATCTGCCTAGACTTTCACAATTATACGTAGGTATATTTTGGTCGGCTTCCAGTCTAACTGGATGCAGCTGAATACTAGATTTTACATGGAGCGACTGCCTATCTGGACTCCACAACCCAGTTAATACTAAGTAAAACGGTACCCTTTGCCAGGACTTGTTGTCAGACTTTCAGGGCACTGACTACGCCCGTCGGGGCTGCGGGTTTTTAGCAAGCGATACCGAGGCCTCGACATGAAGGGCTAAGAAGGAACATGGGTGGCTTTTAGTCAGTAAAAGTCTGACACTCCCTTTCTCTCTGCCCAAGAGCGGGAGGGGTTATTTGATGATTTTCCACACGCAAAAAAAAAAGGGCATTAACTACCTGTAACGACTGCCAAAGATCGTTATATGGAAGCCGAGACCAACAGCTTAACGTGTTTTCCGAGGCACGGAAGAAACTCGGTATGTAATGGGTGGTCACCCATCCACAGACTAACGTAGGCAAGCGCGGCTTAACCTAAAGATCGACCCGAGTGGCAGTTAATATTAAGTATTGTCACCAATATCAGCAGGGCTATTGCGTATCTTTTTAAACGTCAGTGGCTATCATAGTGTCCATCGATTAACTGTCAAATTTTTCCATATTGTACCAAACTGACAGTTAATCGATGGACACTATGATAGCCACTGACATTTAAAAAGATACGCAATAGCCCTGCTGGGTAAGTAACATCCCCTATCACCCCCCCCCCCTATCCCCTACCCCCTATTACATGGGACTTAAAACATTACTGGCGGAATGTGGGTGTACTATTAGGTACACCTCTGCCTAACCCTTTAGGATTACAGGCGTGATTAGCGTTGAAAATGCTGAAAGTTCCAATTTGTTTTTTTCCCGGAAGAAAATAAATTGTGGTATTTTTCCTTTTTTTTTTAAGAAAGAAAGATTTAAGAACATTGGCCAGTATAAATTTAATGTATTTTTCCAATAAAACGGAATTAAACGGAAAGATTCCCGTTTCTTTCGTATTTTTCCGTTTTTTTTCATTGTAACTTTTGAAAGATTCAAGAAAATTGTACCAGTATATAAATGTATTATGTTCTTGAATGTTTCGAAATTTACATTAAAAAATACAACGGCGTTGGAAAGAAACGGGAATCTCTCCAGCTTTTTTCAACGTTGCCGTTACGCGTCACAATTTCTCCAGTGCAACGCAATTTTCGAGTCCCAAAAACCCCAACCTATACCATAAAATCCCCAGCACAAAATCGTCCTTTATTAACAGACTAATATCCAGAAAAAAGCTAAATTTAAAATGGAATCCGATGTCCCGTCAGTTTAGTTTTAACCGCGAGGGCTTCGGAATCTCTGCGGCTCGGATTGGCTTGGAAATAACAAAATGGTAAAAAACCTTCACCTGATAGCGTGTGACAGACCGACAGACGCGGCGGTGGGAGGCTGCGTTTATATCGAAGCGTAGTTATTCCCCTGATTTGTTTGTTCGCCTTTTTTCCTCTGGAAGAGGGGATTTTTTTAAAATTCGGTCATTGTTATACATTTGAGTCACAGATGATTGAACTCTGTTTGTGTTGTAAAAAGAATTTGTTCTTGTATTATCAGGTGTTTTATAACTACACTTTAAATATTGTCACTTTAGGAATTTATTTCAGCGCTGTTGTAGGTGCAGGCATGTGCGGATGATGACCACCGGGGTGCTTTTATAAAAATCTCACGCTCTTCGGTCTTATCCCGATAGACCAGTCGCTTTTTGAAGGTTTCCCACCGAGAACAAAAAAAAAGTGCAGGTGCAATAATTGTTACGTGCAGACAAATCTGTCTACCTTCTTTTTAGTCCTAACAATTTATTACCACCCACTCGTATTCTCCAAATCTCCATTCATCCCGCGATCATGGCGCTTGCAACAGCGTTGAAATATCAGAAGCTCATATTATTGGATATATGCCGTAAGTGACAGTAGAAGTGTAGTTATAAACCGTGAAAGCTTAAAACAGTGTTATAAGATTGTTGTTTTAAAGTAGTCAAGGAAAACAAATTCATAGCAACAGGTAAATCAATTACGAACTCTATTTATTGCAACAAAGAATACAAAATCAAGCATAAACATAAATATCGTAGTGCAACTCCTTCGCACGATCGCTCTTCATCCGAAGACTCACGAAGTTGTAGCCGAGACCGCCTTGCGTCACGTTAGCTGACGCGCCGGAGTGCGTCAGATCATAAGCGAGGATACCCTGTAAAAATAATAATAATGATAAACGCTATAGTTTCATGAGTTCACTCAAGAGTTCAGCGTTTCTTTAAACATTGTCATCTGGTTCTCGATTAGTATGTGGCTATAACTTGCAAAGCTCTGCCATTGGCTTCGTCTTAAATCCTTTATGGTGCAAATACTGGTTGAAACTCAAACAAAACTCCTTCAAAATATATATTATACACACGCGATAGTGGACACGGTGGTCTGGTGATGGCTGACTACAAATCAAGACCGAATGAAGGTATTTAATTATAAGAAAAGTATACAAATAGCATCCTGGTAAAAATTAGCAGACCTCCTAATCTAACAAAACTAATCGTAATTCCATAAAAAAGAACAGAAAGAAAATCATTAACTAATTACCTGAATGCTCCTAGCATAACCGACAGCGGGTAATGTGAAGTTAAAAAATTCAATCCTCTTCTGGAACATCTTGGATCCGTACCGAGCTTCTTTATGGTACACTAGAGGCCGTAAAACGCTGGTCCCCATGAAAGTATGTCCACACTCTACGAAGACTACAGCAGCAAACAAAAGCACGACAGTGTACACTCTCATTTTGTCAAATTGGTTGAAGAATTCTTATTATTTTGCTCGACACTATGAGGTTGGTCTTATGACTGATGTTTGCGAAGTCTACGGTTATATTTTTACCTGTTATCGTCTAATTTCGCATCATTAGAAACTGATATTAGGGTTCCGTAATTGCTTATTATTGTAACGTTTATTAATGGTGTAATTAACTATTAAATTATGGTCTTCGTAGAGAAAATGGAGTGGAGAGTTTTGAATATCGTTTTTGGTACCGACTGCCCTGGTGTTTTGACCTAAAAGCTTAAGAAGGTCTATAATCAGCAAAAGCTATTCAGCAACTTGATTTTAACAAAAAAATATACCAATGGAAAGGTACGTACAGTCGAACAAGCTAATAAGTATACACCCAGCTAACTTGCATTTACTTTTAAGATTATACAGATACATTTAGAGACTGATGCCAAACGATACAGCGTTTGACATCAGTCGCTTAATGCGAAACGCTATAGAAAACAAAATTGCAATCAATATTTTCAGTGTTCTAGAATTATAAAAAACTCTACCTGTATACTTATTAGCTTGTTCGACTGTACTATACTGCTAAGCCTTTTTTTTTACCGAAGAATGATAAACAACCTTCACCAAGTCATCGGTCCACATAGTCACAGTATAAATATGGACAAAGTGGCATGCCTTTCAAAGCCGCTCCAGAATTATTCGGCCCGGTCAATGTGGGCACACTATGGGCCTATGTCCAGCAGTAGACGTCTTTTGGCTCAAATAATGATGGTGATGGGAATCAACTTACTGGCCATTTATAGCTCCCACTTTTTTTTATATTAGCACTTTCTACAAAGATGTACCGAACCCACCTTGCTCATTTAACTCGACCTTACCCACTATTATTATAGTTAACGTTACAAACAATAACAAATGCATTAGTTTTCTTAATGGGCGTGTTATCAACCAGTCATTGCGGCCCTATATTGATATGGTAAATGAACGGTTAGTAGTGGTCATTCAAGTGTGTGTCAATAGTTTACTATGCTAGTGGACTAAACGATGGGATTTTTAGTAGGTACTGATAGAAAAATAACCAAAAAATCTGGGCAAGTACGTGTCGGCACACACACGTGGAGCACGCCTGAGAATTTGTCGAAAACCTCGTTAGTTTCAACAGAAAAACGTTAAATAATTATTTTATATGTTAAATAATTATTTTATGTATGTTACAGTGATACAAACAACACTATTTGTAAGATCTTATGTTTACCTGTAACAAACAATAAATAAATGAATTATGAATTATAAGTTTTATTAAACGCTATATAAAGCGATACAGTTCGGTGTAAGAGTCATCCAGTCGTTTTGTAGGAAAAACCCCACGGACTCGTTTGCCTGGAGGTATCAAAATATTTTGCAAAAAATAGATTTGTGGACTTTGTACAATGCGATATGGGGTTTGACTGGTGACGTTATATTTATGAGAATATTCTGACATACGGATAAACGATAAACCTTGTTTTAGGTCTATTTAGATTTTTATATTTTAAAAAAAATTATAAAACGGGGATGTCTGTAATGGGTTCTCATGGTATGGATATGTGATGCAGAGGAATAAGAAAAATGTCGTGAGGAAAGCTATTAGTATATGAATGTAACAGTAGGTCAAAGTAACGTTCGATGGAGTGTTTAAAAGATGATATGGCAGGAAAGGAGGTGTCTGATGAGATGATGAGCAATACAGAGAAGTATGGAAGAAGACGCATGACTTGCATACTTCTCTATATTCCTCTAAATTGGGAAAGAGCAAGAGAATGATGATTACAAAATTATAAAAGTAGATTTTCGTATTTTTTTATTGATTTGCCAAAATTGTTTACTTTGCAAATAACGGCTTTAAGTTATGTTTGTTTTTCTTTAAATGGGATTGTGTTGTGAAAGAAAGGATCATTATCATTGTTCTCTTGCCCTTATAAATCCCAATTTGTTTGGAGTCAGCGCACAGCACTTATTTCTTGAAATTAAATCCAAAACATGCGGCAATAAGTTCGAAGAATCGTCCGAGTTCTCCGTAGGAAAGTTGTTTGCTTTTGACATTCAGTTATTTTATTTATCCAATTGAATCTGATTTTGATTTTTAATTTTTGTTATTTAATTTTCATTCATGTTTTTGATTTTAATTTCGATTGTGACATTTTTGTTTTATTTATGTGATTTTAAATTGGTATGGATTTTGATATCTGAATAAAGAAATATTATTATTATTTATTATTAAAAATATTTGTATAGATTTGATAATGCTATCAAACCGACGAGGGAAAATTTCGTGAACGAACCGACACAAACCAGCATCGAAGACATATTTATGACTGTGACATCCATGAACCCACGCTGGGTCGTGTGGTGGAGGCGTCTCCTAACTAAGCCGAGAGGTTCTTGTCATTCCCATCATTGTGATATTTTTTTATTTAAAACCCCTAACTACTTAGAGGTTGAAGGTCAAAGTTCCCACTGTTTCACCAGTTTTTTAAATTCCAGATATCAATGTTTTCGAACCGTCTCCTGTCTAACCGGATGCAGTTGAACAGTCACCAGTGGTCGATATATCCATAAGCAAAATAAATTATTATTGATGTTTTACACAAAAAAGTTGTTTCAAAACCAGGAAAGCAACATTTCCCAACTCTTGTTTAAGTTCTACGTATTAGGGGCACTTCTATTACAATAAACCGTGCACATTATTAAGACTACAGAAGAAATTCCAATCGATATCACTAATCCAGTACAAACTTCCTCCCTAAAACGATACACAGATTTTCCAGAATATTCCTATCCTATCAAAGCCCCTATTGTTATCAACGTTATCAGCCCACTTTCCATACAAATAGCTTCACAATACGCGATAAAAACTTCCTACAACATTGTTCAAGCGTTCGGGTGCTCAATTTGTTCCCTTTAAGCTGAGACGGGCAATGTTGGCCAATGTTCGACAATGGCCACAAGTCTGTAGCAGGTATGGGTAAAGTTGTATAAATTAAGTTGCCAACTTAAATTGACTCTGCTATCACTAGCAGGGGTAAAGGCGGTGACACACAAGATAACACAGATTAACTGTTTTGACTATTGTTATTTTTGTGCGGTGATAAGTCCGGGACGTGGAGTTAGGAGTATTTTTTTTATCTGTAAATATTTTTGGTATCTTTACACGGGCGAATGTGTTAGGTCATTTTTTTGCCTGCATTCACGTTAATTTTAATGACATAAAGGTAGATGCAGATGGAATAGGAAGTACTTACCTCATCTGGGTTAGACAGTTATGACAGCCTCAAATTACCTCGTTGCTGTAATGGTTGCAAGAGCTGCTGCTGAGCGTGAGATCTAATGAACACCTGAAAAGTTATGCCTCAAAAAGCACGTTAAGCCGTTGGTCCCGGCTGTCATTTGTAGATATTTGACAGTCGTAGCAGGTAATTAATGGCACGAATATCTGTCAACCAGTCTTACTAAGGGGCATCGTATTATTGCAGTATTAACTGGGTTGTGGAGGTCAGATAGGCAGTCGTTCCATGTAAAATACTTTCAATTCAGCTGCATCTGATTAGACTGGAAGCCGACCCCAACATAGTTGGGAAAAGGCTACGTAGATGATGATGATCTTAAACCTTGCAACATTTTCTTTCTCTGGCCGATGTCACGCTTCACTTTCCGCACCCTGTGTGCACCCAACCTATGCCACCTTAGTCAAAGTTCGATATTGTACGGAACAAACATTGTTCCATAGTTGACTTGAATAATTGTTATTTGCCTGTACAGTATCCGCCGTGACACATTGTTGATGAACACGGATCGATATGATTGATGGTGGAGGGGACTTTGCCATATCGGTGGCAGATTTTTAACGGCGTGGAAAAGAAGGAAATGAAATAGATTATTGATTTTTTAAAAAAAACACAAGATTTTCGCAACACACTTTAGATGATCTTTGTTCTGCTGTTCTTCCATGTGATGATAAAAGTACTTGTTGTTATATATGAAAAAAGATTGCATGTAGCGGGGATGATAACGTTGAGGTAGGTAGATGTGTAGTGTGACAAGAATAGATAAGGCAAAGAACGAGTATATTTCAGAGGAAGATTAAAAAATGCGCCAGTCACAGAAATGCTGAAAGGCAACCGACTATCTTGGTATGGACATGTGATGAGAGGGGACGAATCGCATGTGAATAAGAGAGTGGTGAAACAAATATTAATTAATGGAGAGGGAGAGAAAGAAGATTGGGTGAGGAATGGATGTAAAAAAAGGAGTAAATGATAGCATGCAGGTCGTCAAAGGAGAATGGAAGCAAAAAGGGTGTTGCGACAATCCCAGCCGTAACATGAGACAAGGGCAGGTAGATTTCCGTCTGACGCAGGTCCTCACCTGACACGGTTGTTTCGGGAGGTACCTGCACCGAACCAAGAGGACACAGTGGAACATACCGTGGAGGTCTACTTCGTTTGGGCGGAGCTCCGTCGTGTTCTCGTAGCGGCGACTGTTGGCGGCGACCTCTCGCGTCCGGCCCTGGTTCAAGTCATGGTTCGGATTGAGAGGGAATGGGACACCGGCACCTCCTTCTGCGAAGCAGTGATACTAGTAAAGGAGGTGGCGGAACGTGAGCAAGAGAGAGAACCTCTCGTCACAACCGCCGCGTGAGACGCTCCGGGCATTATAAAAAGAAACTAAAAAACTAAACTGAAAAAAAACAGTGTGTGTTTCTCACGGCTGCGCCAAATAGGACCAGTTCAGCAAAATGCCGAGCAGTAGTGCCCGACGCTGGTTTTCAACTGCCACCGGCCACCGTAGGCGCGGGCCTGTGGACGGTGAGTAATGGGCTTGCTCACCGTCCGTCCGTCTAATGACGACGACAGGCCGTGTCGACGACGGCGCATTCGTGTTTCTCGCGCGCCTCAAAGAGATGTCATCAACATTGAAGGGGCCCGCCGCAAGGGCCAACACCTGCCGGGGCTGGGGGCGCGAGATACCTTGGACACAAAGCGCTAAGAAGGAACATTCGTGGTTTTTAGCCAGTAGAAGTCTGGAGTGTCAGACTTCTACCGCTCCGTCCAGAGCAGGAGTCATTTGATGATTTTCAACCCACCAAAACAAAACCTCCCTTGCAAGATATTGGCGCTGTATTTTGGCCGAAAACATTTTTTTTAAAAACAGCACTGTATGCGGCATCAATTCGGTGTCAGTTTTTATTTTACTCGGGACCTACAGTACGTTCAATGGTTCTGGCTTCAATATTCGTCGGTATGCAGCCGGCATTTCGTTTCAGATTTCCAACATTCGTCATACCAAAATATTTTGCGAGCATGGAGCGAAAACAGCCTGTTTCGTGAAAATACATCCTCGTGAAATTTCCTCGAATTTCTTTAATATTTTTGGAAAACCAAAGATGAATCTACGTGTATAACTGTACTGTTTTGCTAAAGCGTGACCTATTTCAACCATCAATACCTATGGATTTCAGATGAACTATTGGATTAACCTCATGGTAAACCATCAATTGATTTTATATGAACTTTTGGATTAACCTCAGAGGAACCATATGTATTATTAGCTTAAAATGTTCTCACTGCTGGGACACAGGCCTCCTCTCTATAAGAGGAATTTCTAAGTAGCAGCTGCGGAGTCTGGAGGAGCTCGTGGCTTAATAAGAACTGCCACTTGGGTCGATCTTTAAGTAAAGCTGTGCTTGCCTAGGTCGGTCTGTGGATGGGTGACCGCCCAACATACCGAGTTTCCTCCGTGCCTCGGAAAGCACGTTAAGCTGTTGGTCCCGGCTGCCATATATATAGATCTTTGGCAGTCGTTACAGGTAGTCAGCGACATGAAATTCTGACATCCAGCCTTACCAAAGAGTATCGTATTTCCTAGTATTACCTGGGTTGTGGAGGTCAGATAGGCAGTCGCTCCATGTAAAATACTGGTATTCAGCTGCATGCGGTTAGACTGGAAGCTGACCCCAACATAGTTGGGAAAAGGCTAAGCAGATGATGATGAGCTGCGGAGTCTGGATTTTTACCCGTTGGATGACATTAGGTTGGCGAAATATTTGTGTAGGTACTATTTTAGGTACACCTCTGGCCATCCCTTCGGAGATTACATGCCGTGATGTTATGTAATATTAACCAGGACTGGTAGAATGTGGGCCAGTGAGACAAGTAAACTACTTCCTTTTAAAATCTTTTAAAAAGCAAATGAGCATCACTTACTTAATCCGCCCTTCACATCTAAACGAGTGCAATAATATTCTATTGGAGCATGTCACCCTTTTTTTTTTTTTTTTTTTTTTTGGGGGGTGGGAAATCATCAAATAACCCCTCCCACTCTTGGGCAGAGCGAGAGGGAGTGTCAGACTTCTACTGACTAAAAACCACCCATGTTCCTTCTTCGCCCTTCATGTCGAGGCCTCGGTATCCCTTGCGGACATCCCGCAGCCTCGACAGGCGTCGGCCCTTGTGGGCCCCTTCCGTGTTGCTGACATCTCTTTGAGGCGCGCGTGGAACACGAACGCGCCGTCGACACGGCCTGTTGTCGTCATAAGACGGACGGACGGCGAGCTTACCCATCACTCACCGTCCACAGGCCCGCGTCTACGGTGGCCGGAAGCCATCACGTGGCCCCCGACGCCCGGAGCGCCTCCCGCGGCGGCTGGGACGAGAGGTTCTCTCCCTCTCACGTTCCGCCACCTCCTTCGCTAGCATCACTGCTTCGCAGAAGGAGGCGACGGCGTCCCATTCCTCCTCGCCCCGGACCATGGCTTGCACCAGGGCCGGACGCGAGAGGTCGCCGCCGCCGATCGCCGCTACGAGAACACGGCGGGGCTCCGCCCAAGCGGGACACACCTCCACGGTGTGCTCCACCGTGTCCTCCGGCCGATCCTCACAATGGTGACAACCGGGCGTTTCCTCCCGCCTGATTCGGTGCAGGTACCTCCCGAAACAACCGTGTCCGGTGAGTACCTGCGTCAGACGGAAGGTGAGGGCGCCGTGGCGCCTCTCCAGCCACTCCTCAAAGAGGGGACTTACCGCCACTATCGTGGCGTGCCCTGCACGGGGTTGCGACAGTCGCTGTCTCCATGCCGCCATGAGATCGCACCGGAGGTCTGTCCGCTGCGCAGCAATTTGCCGCGGCAACGGAGTGACCCCCCGGTGCAGCGCCTCAGCGCGCCATTCATGCAGGCGCGCGAGGACTATCGCCTCTAGATCCCACGGCGGCAATCCGGCGAGGAGGTTCGCCGCCTCGCGGGAGATCGTGCGGTACCCACGGACTAGCCTTACGGCCATCACCTTTTGGGGCGCGTTCAGGTAGTGGGCGGCCCGCTTCCTCAAAGAGCATGTCACCCTGCCAAGATGATTGCAGTAAGGAAATTAAGTTTAAAACTGTGCGAATTTGGCACTTGCAACCGTTGATAAGATCGGCGGCCATCTTTGAAGAGCTTCTTCTAGTTGCATCTTACAATTTGGTTACTGTGTTTTGATTGCTTTTAATTGAATATTTTAGTAAAAAATGGTTCTTAAATTCATGCCTAAATGGTTTTTATTGGGACCATCGCATTGAACACTAAAAGATAGTGCTCGTTTGACGTTTGAATGTTGAACTTAAACGAACTGGTACAGACGACTAAATTCGGCAAATCTGTCAATGGTAGTCCATTGACAGATTTGCCGAATTTAGTCGTCTAATAAAGTATTTGATTGAAATAAATACATAACATCACGCCTATAATCCCCGAAGGGTTATGCAGAAGTATGCCTTATTGAACACCCACATTTCGTCAGTTATCTATGGTTATGTTTAAGTCCCATGAAATATGGCGAACCTATTGCCATCAAACCAGAGACAAATCCAGACTCCGTGGCTGAAATTCCTGATGGAAGATCCCAATAACAGTATTGGCCCAACCCGGGAATCGAACCTAGAACCTCATGCACAGCAGTCGCGCTTGCGACCACCAGACCAACGAGCCGGTCTAGCTAGATAGATAACCAAGATAATACTCTAACTCCAACTTTCGAACTGAAAACTTGAAGCAAGAAAACTTCGCCAACTTCAAAAGAAAGTAGATTCGAGCTGTTAATATTAAAATCGATAAGACGGGACGCCCTCGTGAAAGAGCGAAGAGGGAACTGATTTTGAAGTTGTGTTAATTTTGTTTCAGCCGATTATCGAGTCTGTAACTTCAGTTAGGTCTGTTAATTGCTGATAACTGTTCAAGAGTTTGCAATGTTGATTGTTTCAGGCTACATTGCCCATTGGCAACTCATTTTGAGTTTCTAAGGAATTTCGAAGTATTATTGCTTGCGATTTGAGGAATGAAATGTATTGAGTTTGGTAATTTTGTGGCGGTTATAGTCGAGAACGTTTTGGTTTATGATTCTTGGCAGTTCACATTGAATACGGTTTATTCTTTTGAAAGTTTGAAATTTAAGGACTAGATTCAGCATTAAAGGAGTGATAAAAATAATGACATTTGATGGAACTACTGGTCCTTCGAGGCCAAACTATATGATGCAAAAAAGTATTTTTTTAAACGTAGCCTAACACTATTAATTCTCCTGTATCGTGGGTGTGTGTGTATTTACAAACGTTAATACCCACATACATAAAACAGCCAGACCCGGAACGTTAAAATTCGAGAACGACAAGTTACGTGTATTTATTTATTGAAACTTCATTCATGCACAAGAGTGGTACATAGGCGAACTTAATGCCACAAGGCATTATCTACCAGGCAACCTTAGGGTCAAATTGGACGCTGCGGGTTGTTTGTAAGAGATACCGCGGCCTCGACATGAAGGGCTGAGAAGGAACATGGGTAGTTTTTAGTCAGTAGAAGTCTGACACTCCATTTCGCTCTGCCCAAAAGCGGGAGGGGTTATTTGATGATTTCCCACTCCCCAAAAACAAAAAAAACAAAAAGGGTCAAGTTGGACAGCACCACTGTGGTAGAGTACAAAAAAAAATAATAATAAGGAGAATATCATTTTGTTTTTTTTTGTGTATGTGTAGTTTACCTGTATTTGAAATGAAATCCACATTTTTTTTTAAATATTCAGCTGATTCTTGATTGAACTAACAAAATCAGCACAACTTCAAAAAGGTTGTATGGATTAAACAGATTCCATACAACCTTTTTCTTAATAAAAGATCTTATCTATACACTGGGAAAGAATCTTCAAAACTAATCCCCAAGGAGATAGAGAAAGCAGGTAAAAAAAAAGTATAAAAATTAAAATTTTAAATTTAAACTCCATTCCCAATTTAAAAAAAAATTGCGGGCGTCGCCGTCGTTTCGTTCAGAAATAAACATTACCGTAAAATGAAACGGACTGGCGAAGATACCAACCGGAAAGGTTGGTTCTAACATAATTTTTAACGTAATTAAAACTGTTATTGCTTCGGGGACCTTCGCTTTCTATTACAGCTAACTTTGTTTTTCACTTTTAAGATTTTTAGCTCTAAATGTGACCTAATTAGTCCTCAGAGACAGTATCTCGTTAGATTAGCTAAATAGGTACTTACTGTAGCGGTTTTCTGCCATTTTTCTCGGAATCACCCTTTTGTTTACAGATGATATAATTTTAATTGTTTATTTTTCATTATTTAGGGTAAGGGGTTTCTTGTGTTTTGATTGTGCACAACGGAGTGTGAATTTAAAATGGTTTTGTTTGTGTTCTATAAATAAAATCTGTTAGTTTATCAGGTGAAGTCTTAAATATCGTTCGTTTTAATGATTTTAAGCTTTTTAGTAGATGTTTTATATTGAAAAAAAGGTCAAGGCATTTCTTTTTAAAACTGCCTCGTTGGTCTAGTGGTCGCCAGCGCGACTGCTGCGTATGAGGTCCTGGGTTCGATTCCCGGGCCGGCAAAGTGTTATGTTGTTTTTCTATCAGGAATTTCTCAGTAGCACCTTCGAAGTCTGGATTCGTGCCCGGTTGATGGCATTAGATTCGACCCCCATTACATGGAACTTCAAGATATCAGGCGAAATCTGTGTAGTATTAGGTACACCTCTGCCTAACACTTTAGACATCCTGGAATCAATTAAGATATCTTATTTAGATGTACGTCCACACATCAACAAAACAGGTAATATGGGTCTAAAATAACGGTAAGCGAAAACTCGACATTTTGAACTGATGTGAGAATTATGGAGAAAATTACTTTCACTACGACATCCTATAATGTTATTAGAAATCCTTTTTAGAGATTCATTTACTATAAAACCAATTTATGTGAGTGTTTGTGTATTTTCGCGACGAAAACGACGGATAAAGATTTTCATAATAGGATTTTTATTTCGTGAATGGGTTGTTTTGAGCACATAGACAGATAAAGTTACTTCGCACATTTCTTATGTAATAACTGCTTGAAATATACAGGGTGTAAATCAACCCATCACAAAGCCGTCAACCAAGCATTCTGTATATCAAACTAAGTACAACTAAATTTTTGCTGGGAAATTACTATTTTCTGGGATCAAAAATCACATTTTCGGGTAAAACTCAAAGTAGAACTCTTAAAACATTGTGCTAGTGGATGCTTTGAATAATAAACGGGTCATGGAGGTAATTTAAGTAAAGTTATTACCTGAAAAACTAGTATTTACTAAAACAGTTGTGAAAAATTTGGAAATTCGACCCCCAATATCTAACAATATGTAACTAGGGGGTTCCCAGGTATGGTCTAGAACAAAAAAATATCACAGTGGTGGGGAAAACAAGTGCCCTTTTTTTTTTGGGGTGTGGGAAATCATCAAATAACCCCTCGCGCTCTGGGCAGAGCGAAAGGGAGTGTCAGACTTCTACTGACTAAAAACCACCCATGTTCCTTCTTAGCCCTTCATGTCGAGGCCACGATATCTCTTGCGAACAACCTTCCATGTTGCTGACATCTCTTTGAGCCGCCCGTGGAACACGAACGCGCCGTCGACACGGCCTGTCGTGGTCATAAGACGGACATACGGCGAGCTAGCCCATCACTCACCGTCCACAGGCCCGCGTCTACGGTGGCCGGAAGCCATCACGTGGCCCCCGACGCCCTGAGCGCCTCCCGCGGCACTATGACTACACCTTTGCCTAACTTTTCGGTGATTACAAACGTGATGTTATGTTACGTAGAAACGTCATAGCAAAAATATAATCCCATGGTCTCAGTGACAACCTGAATCAAAATGAGATAATTGCCAATTTTGACACGTATTTTAAGAACCAGATGAGCGAGCATTGGCGGGTTAGCCCTTGCAGGCAGATAAGAGCAGTTCCGTATTTCATAACTCGAATAAATCTCCACATAATACTAGCATAAGGTAATGTACAAAATACTCTGTTCCATAAGTTTCTGATATATAGAAATGTCTTTGACATAAACTCGGTGTGAGCTTTTTAATCCCATGGGTAGGCAGAAACAACAGAACGACACCTTCTTTTTTTTTTGTTGGATTGTGGGAAATCATCAAATGAGTCCTCGCGCTCTGGGCAGAGCGGTTGGGAGTGTCAGACTTTTACTGACTAAAAGCCTTGTGCCGAGGCCGCGGTATCTACGCCTCCTACTACGATCCCTACATACTCCGTTTGCGTCGTCCACATTCATATATTTTATATCTTTGATAAAAAGACATAATTTGTTATTTTTGCCTTTGGAATGTTTTTGATTTCACACAGTCGTTAATTTAGAAATAAACTAATAACTGTTCTCTCAACTCAATAAAGTTGTTATCAAACTAATTACATTGCTGAACAAACTAATATATCAGTAATTACTACTGGAATTGTAAACAAATACGTACGTAAATATTTAAATAGGGAGGCTATTTAAATATTATATAAGTTTAGTAACTTTGTCTGTTTGCCTGTTTATTCACTTTTTAGGCCCTTTCGGTTTAAAGTGTTTGAATGAGGCACAAAGAAAGGTTTTTTTTTGAATAGGAATCATCAAATGACTCCTCCCGCTCTGGGCGGAGCGTAAGGGAGTGTCAGACTTGTATTGTATCGAAAACCCATCCATGTTTCTTCTTAGCCCTTTGTGATCCGAGGCCTCGGTATCTCTTTTAAACAATCCCATAGCCTCGGTAGGACACAGAATGGCTGCGGCTGCAATCTGTGGTATGACATAGGATATATTATTCCAGTAGTAATAACCTTGGGTTAATTTTCAGGTACGCACGGTTTTAGGCGTGTGAAACAGATAATATTATAAATACGTGTAAAAAAATTTCACGCTTTAACAGCTGAACGGAATTCAATAGGCACACAAACCATGACCTAAGGATACTTTTCATCCCAGTTCAGATATTCCCGTGGGACAATTTCAAACCTTTACGAGGGTGAAAACCGAGGGCAAAAGTTATTGTAAAATGACCCGGTCCTCCGGGGTAGCGTGTTGGCACATTATCAAGTATTCAGACACATATTGACGGTAATAGGTCACGGTTATTATGGGAATTATGATGGATTTTCTATTACCAGGAACTCTGTATTGTTTGTATAAACTAAATTCTAAGCAAATATAACAATAGCGTGGTGATGTAATCCGTATTATGTAATACATCATCATCTGCCTAGCTTTCCAGTCGTATCGGATGCAGCTGAATACCAGTATTTTACATGGAGCGGCTGCCTCTCTGACCTCTATAATAGTTGGTTTTGGTAATACGATACCCCTTGGTAAGAGTGGTTGTCAGACTTTCGGGCCACTGACTACCTGTAGTAACTGTCAAAGATCTACAATGGACAATTCAAACACTAACTTTTAGAGGAATCCCAAAAATATTATTTTCGAAGTTTGAAAAGCCAGGATGGTGGTCCTTATGACGACGACAGGTCGTGTCGACGGCGCGTTCGTGTTCCACACGCGCCTCAAAGAGATGTCAAAGAGATGGCAACATGGAAGGGGCCCGCAAGGGCCGGCGCCCGTCGGGGCTGCGGGTTGTTCGCAAGAGATACCGCGGCCTCGACATGAAGGGCTAAGAAGGAACATGGGTGGTTTTTAGTCAGTAGAAGTCTGACACTCCCTTTCGCTCTGCCCAAGAGCGGGAGGGGTTATTTGATGATTTCCCACCCCCCCAAAAAAAAAAAAGAGCATGGTGGTCCTATCTTCTCGACATAGCCACTCTGCTCTGTCAAAATACGGGTTGTTAACGCACACGTTAACATCTCCACACATACACACATGCATCATCAAGCAGAGGGGAGCGGGAGGCGTGGTAACGCAGCGGCTCGCCGACACGGCTCGCGCGCCCTCGAGACACTCCTAACAACAACGCGACCACGATCGCACGATTCCTATTTATTTAAACTTTGACCATTGTAAAACCTAATAATATATACCTTGAAATACAGTCCACTTTTATTCCACCTGGGCCTATCTACGGGTTATCCTAATATATGAGGCAGGGTTATATAAATTACAAGGTGATGCCCGCGGCTTTGCCCGCGCCAAATTATATACTGAAACCTCGTGAACCCCTCTATCTATTGGTGAAAACAGAATGAAAATCCGTGCAGTAGTTTTTGAGTTTATCGCAAACAAACAGACAGACAGACGCGGCGGAGGACTTGTTTTATAATAAAAAAAAAAAATGTTAGTGATTGTACAGAATTTGAAACATTTGTTTATTATTTTTGTGTTATTGTGAATAAAATATTACTACTCACTCTTTTCACGACGCCTACAAAAGGTTAGAGGGCAGAAAAATGACCTTACCGACCTTCTAAAGGTCAACAATGATATACGTAGGTACCAAAAAAACCCTTAATACCAAACAGCGATACAGTATTATTGCTTACAACAACAATAAAATTTGTTTTATCGTACCAATATCGTGCGTTTTATTTGTCGCTGATATTCGCTGGGTTAGTGTTGGGTTGCCAGCTTTTAGAGTTCGATTTTGGTATAAATATGGGGTAATTTGTGAATTTTTAAACAACCTAAAGATGTTGACAGGAAACTGGTACACCGCTGCTGGACTGAATGATCGGTTTTAAATAGGAGAGCAATTTTATAAATTAATCTTCTGTTAAACCCAATTATACTGGTAATCTTCATCGACGCCTACAAGTTTCTACTACTTACATATTTGACATTCACGAATCGGTCAAATTCACGAGTGCTTCTTAGCTGCTCCAGCTCCCAAAAGAAAAAAAGAAAAGACCGGTATTGGCTAAATATCATGCTTCTGAAATTGGTTAAACTAAAGAGATTATTAAAACCACCTAAACTCATCAATTTTTTTAGAAGACTTGACCCATGTTTTCGTATAAATCCTTTTTCTGGCAACACTGAGCTTAGCCATACAAAACGCTCGCGCTTTCGACATTTATAGCGGTAATTATGACTGATTTAGTGACTGACCAGCCTGCCTCAGTGTTGCCCGTTTATCGGAAATGAGCGAAAGCGATATTTATTACAGTCCTGTGTGTTATTGTCTTTTAGAATGTGTTTCTACCAATATTACGCCACATAATTCTCAATTGTTGACGTGTCGTTAAAAGTTATGATAAATATAAATGAAAGTGAAAGTGTGTGAATATTGGTTAATATTTATTTCGATTATTCATTTCTACAAAACATTTTATTCGTTATGTATTTTTTTTTCTTTTCGTATTGTAATCTTCTTGTGTCTGTTCGCTTGTTAAAAAAAAGGTACCTACCGATATGTCCAACTTGGTACCTACATTTATTTTAGTTCCGTGTTGCCCGCACAGAAAAGTTGGTTGAAGTGTACCTTTTTATCTAAAATGCTGACAGATAAAGTGACCTTTTTTGCTCTAAAGTGTAAAAAAGGCTGATAATAATAATAAGAGAAAATTCGTCTGAACTTTGTAATTATTAAGATAGATACGCAGTCTTTGAAGAGGTGATTACACTATAATTAGTGCCTAAGCAACATTAGAAGTAAGACCACAGAATGAATGAATCCAGAAGGATCAAATTTTCAAAGGTTTCTAAGTAGCTAATAACACTCATGCTGTCTCTTTTACTTTGAGGTATATTGTAGCGACAAAAAGACTTTTCAGAAGGTTTTAAAGATAAGTGTTCTTTAAATATTCAAGTATGCATTCAACAAGTAGGCTGTGTTCAAAATTTTGATCTCTTCTCAAGCATGGCCTTTGATCTGTTTTGGGATTGATATTTGTATGTCAATACCAGTATTAACAAAAGATGCCGTGTTATAATTTTTACTGAATTATGGAAGTCAGATACTGGCAGGCGCTTAATAAGCGCGGCCCGTGCTGAGCAAAGGAGAATAATTGAAGATGTTTTTGGGACTAGCCCGCCACATTGTTACCAAACCACTGCAATTCCAAAAAGCCAGAACCAACAGTGGCGGCCACCAAAAAAGCGGAGAGACAATGCAGCTCGACGAAGTCTCAAAGAAACAACTTGGATCTTGGATCCCGTAAATATAATATGTAAATTAATAATTCCCTATTTTTGAAAATTCCAACTCCTCCGCTATTCTTTCATGATTTGCTCGTAGTGAATATTCTGAAATACTTGTTGAACGATTTCAAGCTACATTTAACTTAGTACGTAGTAAGCACTAGAAAGTTGTACCCTAGGGTTGCGTAACAGTTTTGGATGTTGCAACTTGGAAAGTTTAAGCACTAGTTATGTTGCAAACGTAAACATAACTAACAATACGGCAAACTGCTGTGGCTAATCGATATAGTTTGTATCGAAGTTGGGATCATCATGGAACAGATACTGAAATGTTAAGAATAGCAGTTCGTTTCGATAGATGGTGCATAATCAGCCCGTACACGGGGCCGTGCTTGCCTAGGTTGGTCTGTGGATGGGTGACCACCCATTACATACTGAGTTTCCTTCGTGCTTCGGAAAGCACTTTAAACTGTTGGTCTAGGCTGCCATATATAGATCTTTGGCAGTCGTTACAGGTAGTCAGTGACCTGCAGAGCTATTGCGTATCTTTTTAAATGTCAGTGGCTATCATAGTGCCAGTTTTGACAGTTGGACACTTTGATAGCCACTGACATTTAAAAAGATACGCAATAGCCCTGCTGAAAGTCTGACAACCAGTCTTACCAAAGGGTATCAGCCCTGTCGGGGCTGCGGGTTGTTCGAAAGAGATACCGCGGCCTCGAAACAAAGGGCCAAGAAGGAACATGGGACATGGAACTCCCTTTTTCTCTGCCCAGAGCGGGAGGGGTTATTTGATGATTTCCCACCAACCTCAAAAAAAAGCGGAAACCGTATTACCCGGTATAAACTGGGTTGTGGAGGTTAGATAGTAAAATAATGGCATTCAGCTGCATCCGGATAGATTGGAAGCCGACCTCAACATAGTTGGGAAAAGGATGATGATATTGACGTGAAAACGGTTGCTACGTACCTACTCAGTTCAACAGTTTTCGAGAGTTCCTTCCACCCTGTATATTCCCACTGCTGGGATTCCGGCCTCCTAATCATGAAAAGCAAGATGGATGGCGTTATACATTTTATTCGTTTTTTAACCTAAGTTGGTTTCGCCATTTCTTCTATCGGAGGTTGTCGATACGATAGAAAATAGCGACTCATGCTAAAGCTCAAAAATCTATTTTACACAGGACATAATATTTTGAGGGTTTCCTCAAATAGGACCAATGACTTAACGTGCATGGAGGAAACTCAATATCTTATGGGTAGTTACGCATCCACGGATCAACCTAGGCTAGCGCGGCTTAACTTGAAGATCGACCCGAGCGGCTGTTATCATTTAGCCATGATCCTAGTATTTAATTTTTTAACGAAAGATTCATTAAAAAATTAAATACTTTGAGAAATTAAGGGTACTCACCGATCTCGTCGGGGCTGCGGGTTGTTCGCAAGAGATACCGCGGCCTCGACATGAAGGGCTAAGAAGGAACATGGGTGGTTTTTAGTCGTAGAAGTCTGACACTCCCTTTCGCTCTGCCCAAGAGCGGGAGAAGTTATTTGATGATTTTCCACCTGCCATAAAAAAAGGGTGCTCACCGATTAATTACACTCAGAATTCTTAGTGAACAAATTCTTCAACAATTACATAAAGATAAAAAATAAACGTTTTTCCCTGTTTCACTTTACCGTGTTTATGTCACAGATTGCCGGAATCCTTTTACACAGACTTTCCTGAAACACTTCATTTACTTTACCCTTTTTATGTAAAAGAGAATTAAATCACAAACAAAGTTTATTTTAAGATATAATTAACTCTGTCTTCATTGGAGACGGGTGAGTAGGGGCAGGAAAAACTGTAGAAAAACGAGTTATTATATAAACTAAAGGCATTTGCTTCGCATGTCGGGGCTGCGGGTTGTTCGAAAACAACACCGCGGCAACGTACACAAAGGGCTAAGAAGGAACATGGGTGGTTTTTTTTCAGTAGAAGTCTGACATTATTCCGCTCCGCACAGAGCGGGAGAAGTCATTTCATGATTTCCCACCATTCTAAAAAAAGACGTCATGGAACGCATATATTTTTTGTAAATCTCCTATCAAACCTAAGTTTGCGCTAAAAGTCTAAATGGCATGGGCAGATAGCACAGAACACCACCTACCTTTTACCACGACCACGCTTATACTCGTACATCTAGTCATACTATTATACGCACGCAGTTTGGGAGTACTACGCACCTGTCCGTTCTGAAGAACCTCACCAAAAAAGAACCTGTTTATAACCTGTATAATGAACCTGTTTAAATGTATCCGTATTCATACAAAGTTTAAAATAAAAACTCAGCTTATAGACTTTCAACTGGGAACTTGGAAGGAAATCGACATTTTGAATTAAAATAAAACTAATTTTGAAATAGATTTGGTTCATTTCATAAGATCTGAGCGTTATGGAGTGATACTTTTTTTTCTTTCTTCTTTCTTTCTTTTATTCCTCATAAAAATCATGCCATGCTGCGTCAAACCTGCTCCCGTAAAATGCGATGGGGCCAGCTGCAGCTCAGACCGATATAATAATATCACAAATTTCTGACGAGATCGACGTTCCGTATTACCCTTTTTTCTCCTCGAAACCTGAACCGATTTAATTATTTTTGACATTAAAATAAATAAAAAATGATATGGACCTAGACACACTTACTCTGTCAAGGTTCATATATATTTTTTGTGTTTCCTTTCGTCTTTGTCTGGTCCTCTAATCACACCCGTAGAAAAAAATCATTTAATTCAGACAAAAAAGTCCATAGGCAAAGGTTGTTAGTTACAAAAATGAGGTAGGTAAAATTGAGGTAGGTTTTGTGTTATATTATCGAAAAATTCGACGGCAAATTCCAGTAAAAAATGTAAGTACTGAAACGTAACGTCACACGAGTTTTCGTGTCTTCATTTTTTATTTACGTGAAAAAAGAAAAAATTGTGTCCAATATTTTTCGGAAAGATATCTGAGGGACTAAATAGTTTTTTTTTTGTCAAGTACCCCAAGAAATGACAGGAACGTGTCTACAGTGTCTACTGTAGACACGTTCCTGTCATTCTTGATTTTATGAAATAATTGCTCCAGAGGCATTATTCAGGAAAAAAAAGGGAGAATACATTTTTATGGAGAATCGCATCACCGTTATTTCTATTAATCGCTGATCTCTCATCCCTCAAACCAACTAGCCGTGAATATCAGTACGGATTAAAAGCGGGCGTTTTGTTAATTTATTAAACGTTTCTGTGGTCGGCGATAGCGTCCGTCCAATACTGTTTGTAGTACTTTAATAATTTTGCTGTTAATTACAGAATGTTAATAATTTGTCTTTGCTTCGGCGAAGAGTTATTTATTTGTGTCGAGGAGAAGTTTAGAGGGGAAAAGTTTTGCTTTAGTATGTTTGAGTTTTAGTAGTTATGTTTGTGGAAAATGTTGACATTTTATGGCCCTAGAAGTTGTTGATTGCCTCACTATGTTGTCACTCTCACAATATCGTTCAATCTTGTGATAAATATTGAACTATTTTTTAACAGGGTTAATATTTTACAAGAATCTAAAAAGTCGAATCAACGCTACTATCTTGTTTTTTTTGTTAATAATAATAATTATAATAATAATAATAAATCATTTTATTTCGGACAACTAAGAGATCCATAAATCGTTAGTAACAGGTTTGAACATAAACACTATTAATACATTAATACAAGCAATGGTAGAACTTTATATCACTTTTAAAATCAATTGAAATACATGAATAGTTCTTTGTGTTGCATCGTAATTGCTGCTACGCTATTGTAGCATGTAACCGTAGTGTTAAGAATTCATAGTCGAATTATATCGAGGGCTAACTGCTAAAACCTGCTAAATACAGTTAGTGCCCAGCACTATCTGACCCTTTTTTTTTACGAGGGGTCAGGTAATTTTGGGTACTGACTGTACTTAGCAGGTCATAGCAGTAAGCCCTCGATATAAGAGTCCACTTCGTATTTCACCCTCACCGACAACGCGTGTTATCGGCGCCGATGATGATGCATTTTATATAAAAAAAATTGATTTTCTACTTCCTCGTCTTCTTTATAGTTATATTGACTTGAAGAAATAAACGATATTATTATCCCGAATTTTGAATTCAGAGGCTGTAACTTAGAAACCTGCTGATAACAGGAATGATGGGTGGGAAAAGGCCCAGAGGCTGAAGCCCAATGCGCTGGTCAGACCAGTTCCAATCTGCCCTAAACCCCTCGCGCCACGGTCTGCGGTGCCATACACGCTGCCGAAGACAGAGTGAGCTGGCGCAGGACAGACCATGAGAAAGTCATTCTGCGAGGCCACGACGAAAAAAAGAAAGCAATAAACTGGCCAAGTGCGAGTCGGACTCGCTTATGAAGGGTTCCGTACCAAAACGAAAAACTATGTTGGTTGCATGAGAGCCCTTCTTAAATATTTATTTTATTTTTATGTTTTTAGTATTTGTTGTAATAGCGGCAACAAAAATACATAATTTGTGAAAATTGTTAGCGTGAGCGTGTAATTGTGTAAATTACACGCTCACGCTATAGCGTTCTTGTGATACAGCCTGGTGACAGACAGACGGACGGACACCGAAGCCTTAGTAATAGGGTCCCGTTTTTACCCTTTGAGTACGGAACCCTAAAAACGACGCAAGGAGGATATAATATCCCGAATTCCGCAAAATATCAAAGTTTGGCCGCGGATGTGATTCGCTCAATTGATTGGCTGTCGCACTGTTAGGGCTGACAGTACGTTATTTAAGACAATCACAAAATAAGAGTATGCTATAATTTGGTCCACCTAAGGGTTGTTTGGACAATACCCCGCCGCGCTCAGAATTGAAACTTTTGCAAAGCAATATAAAATGAAAGCAGTTTTACTTTTCATCATTCTTTAATTTCTTAAAAAACTCACTTAAAAATAAAATTATAATTTATTTTTTGAACATAATTAAAAGTTATGAAAGATAATTAAATATTCCAAAACGTGAGCAACAACCCTACCTACTTATGATGAATTAAGCAAAAAAAAAAAGCAAATAACGTCTCCATATAATATTACGGGCATGACTCGGCCTGTATAAACGTAATATTAATATTTACTATACACAGAAACTGTCTACGCATTCCTACGATCGTTTAGGTACAGTCGACCAAAGAGACTGGTGAGCGGCTATATACCTTTTTTTTTATTTAGCCCGTATTGTCCCACTCCTGAGCCAAGGCCTCCCCCAATTCCTTCCACTTCTTACGATGGTGTACTTTTTCTCGCCAGTTGTTCAGAAAGCCATCCAAGGCGTCCCGACATCTTCTCCTCGGTCTACCGCGACCCCGTCTAGCTGTATAACTTACTCAAATTAAAACCTTCTTTGGTTGACAAAGTCAAAATTTATCACACCTAATCATGTAATTGTTATTAGGCATAAAACGCCACGGCAACGAACTATGACAATAACACATCCCTCAAGCAAGTGCCACGCGTTTGCAATAATAGGCACACCACTTTCACACAGTCGTGTTACTTAGGCTTGGAGTTCGTGGCTATAAGCAGTTGTGTACAATATACATAATTATGCACATAGCTTGTCAAGCAACACGAGTATAGATTATTCTACGTTCAAACGCAATTACTGAGTGAAGATGTCTGTTGGTGAGCAAAGTGGACTGTACTTATTTAGGATGGATTGGAGATGGTAGAAACACTGTTAGTATGTTATAATTGCTATTTAATATCAGAACAAACTATGTACAAAGCAATGGATCACTGACACTTGACAACATAAGACAACGTCACAGAAAAGGAACCATTATTCAAAATACATATAGTTTATAAAAAAGGTGGCATCCCAGCCAGTCGCCAACATACCGGACCCCCAGTGGAACACTAACAACCGGTGGCTACTGGCTGGAAAGCAGCTTCCATTAAAACTAGCTTACGGGCCGGTCGGCGCAGTATGCCGCCCCTAGTGCGGACGTCTGCCACGCGGACCGCTCCGTCTGGCCCTGGGTAAATCGACACTATTCTTCCTAACGGCCATAAGCCACGAGGAAGGGTAGGGTCGGCGATCAGCACCACGTCTCCCTCACTGAAACTAAATGTGTTGGTGGAGGGTCCCCTTGCTCGGAGTGTGGGCAGGTACTCGCGCAGCCATCGTGCCCAAAACTGATCTGCCAGACGTAAGCTTCGACGCCAGTCACACCTTCTGTCTAAGTCTGCGTCTGTGAGCGTGCTGGTCCAAGGTGCGACTGAAGAGGAACCCAGGATGAAATGGAAAGGAGTGATCGCTTCTGGTGAATCGGTTGAAGATGGCACATACGTGAGAGGTCTCGAATTTATTATGGCCTCTGCCTCAAGGAGTAGTGTGGATAGTACGTCTTCTTTTAATACTTTTTCGGCGAGGCAGGCTCTCAGGGCTGTCTTCACGGTTCTTACTAATCTTTCCCATGCTCCGCCCATGAACGGTGATGCCGGTGGGATGAAACGCCATTCGATTTTGTGGTTTGTGGCGTATTCTTGCACTGCGTCGTCTTGTAACGAGCGTAGCTCTCGGGAGGCTCCGACAAAGTTGGTGCCGTTATCTGTAAATATTGTTGAAGGCGATCCTCGGCGAGCAATAAAACGTCTTAGGCTCATAATGGCAGCATCGGATGAAAGTGAAGTGACAAGTTCTAAGTGGATGGCTCTCGTTACTAGGCATGTGTACAGCGCGACGTAGCGTTTTTCGTGGCGTCGGAATTTTGTAACAGTGATCGCACCGAAATAATCTAGGCCCACGTGCGTGAACGGCCTCTTATGATGATCGAGTCGCTCTTCCGGTAGATTGCCGATTTGTGGTCGAGCAGGTTGGCCATTCCACCTTCTGCATTGGAGACAGGCTTTGGCTACGCTACGGATGCTGACTCTTGCTTTGAGTATCCAAAACTTCTGCCTGAGCTCATTAAGGACAAGTTCGTTGAAACAATGTGCGGCGTGAATATGTTCGTGAAGGATGAGGAGTCGTGTGACGTGATGGCGACCATCCAGAATTGCAGGTGATATGGCTCTCTCACTCACTCCTGGCGCATACTTTGTCCGTGAGTCCAGTCGCATTAAGCCATCCTGACCAAGAGTTGGAGCAAGTTTTGCTATTCGGCTGTTTTTGGGCACGGGCTGTGAAGATTCGACTGCTTTCAGCTCGTCGGGGAAGCTGTCTCTCTGAGCTCGTTGGAGTATCATCTTCTCAGCTGTTATGATGTCCGCCGCGTGAAGTTGTGAAGGAGATTTGGTGCTGTCGATGTATATATTAGAATTTTGATCTATTGGCCGAGACAGTTTAAGCCGGAATAATCGCGCACCCTGGAGAACACGGGCGGTAGCGCGCAAAAGGCGTAGCCAAGAGCTAAAACGCGTCGCGTCAGGTACTGGACTCGAGAACGGAACGTCGAGGAGCAACCCCACCAGCTCCGATTTCAACTCGAGGTCTGGTAGAGTCTCCTCGATGTCAGCAACTCGCTCGGTCGGCCAAGCGTATGGTGGCTGTAACAGAAATGGAGGACCCGTAAACCATCGATGAGACTGTGTGAGGTTTAATTTTTTTGGTTTTGTGGCATCGTCGGCGACGTTGAGAGAGGTAGGAATCCACCTCCAGTTAGACGGGTTGGTGGTTTCTAATATCTCTCCCAACCTGTGCGCCACAAATGGTTTAAACGCCCGAGCATCACTCCGAATCCACTTAAGGACGGTGGTTGAGTCTGTCCAAAAAGTGATCTCGGAGGGCTTAATTCGATGAGCCTGCAAAATTGTTTGCGCGAAACGAGAGGCTATAAGCGCAGCTTGTAGCTCAATGCGTGGAATTGAGACCGGCCTTAAGGGCGAAACGCGTGCTTTACTGCCGATTAGAGTTGTCGACACGGAGTCGTCATCGTATCTAAAACGCCAATAGGCAGCACATGCATAAGCTTGTTCGCCACCATCGGCTAATACATGCAGTTGGGTATCCACTACATCTGTCTTAGTCATATACCAACGAGGTATTTTTATGTTGGACGCGACCTGCAATTGTAAAAACCAGTCTTCAGATTCATTTACGTACGTGTCGGGAAGCGGTGAGTCCCAGCCGACCCCTGCCCTCCATAGTTTCTGTATCAGAATACGGCCCCAGATGATGACCGGCATTAATAAGCCGAGGGGGTCATAGACCTTCATGACGTTTGATAAGAGACTACGTTTGGTTAAGGTGTCGGCCGGTAACTGCGACACTGCTCGGAAACCCAGCGAATCCTGACGTGGGTTCCACTTAACACCCAATACGCCAACCTCGCTACTAGGCGGTAAATAGACGTCGGAGGTTGCGTCGCTTCGAAATTCCTTTGGGATAAGCGAAAGTGCCTCCGGATCGTTTGACGTCCACGCGCGCATCTCGAAACCACAGGCTTTGTGAACGGTGACTATGTCAGCGGCCAGCTGCGCCGCGTCGGCAACACTGGAGTGGCTACCTAAATAGTCGTCCATATAGTGGTCGTCAATTATTGCCTTACAGGCGGCGGGGTAATCGGCTTGGAGTGTTCTTGCATTTTTGTTTTTAATGTAGAGCGCGATGAACGGACTCGAAACTGCGCCAAAAATCATAGACGACATACGATACTCTTTCAGTTCGCCTTTTTTGTTACGCCAGAGGAAGCGCTGGGCGTCTCTGTCTCTTGGAGCGATTTTTACTTGAGGAAACATTTCTTTTATGTCACCGTTTAGAGCCACGGTGCCTTCTCTAAAGCGGAACAAGATATCCAGTAAAGAACAAAGTAGGTCCGGACCCTGTAGGAGCAGGCTGTTTAAACTTACACCCTTCGTCGCCGCGGCGGCGTCGTGGACCGCTCTGAGCTTCTTCTTTTGGGGGTGAAAAACGCCGAAAATAGGCAGGTACCAGCGAATACCAGCTTCTACGTAAACGCAGGAACCATTTGGTGGTTTTCGTTGGTGATAGGTGATCGGTTCGCACTCCTCAGCGTAGCCTTTAGCGATGACGTCGTCTATGAATTTGTTAAAGGCTGTGGCGAACGATTCATCTTTTGTCATCTGACGTTCGAGGGCCTTGAAGCGCGATAATGCCTGCGGGTAACTGTCAGGTATAGTCTTTGGCAGTTCTTTCTTCCAGGATAGGCCAACTTCAAAATGTCCGTCATCAAGTTGTTCGACAATGTCTACGGCTCGTTTATCGTCATCGTTTGGGCGAGGGGCGCTTTTCGTTATGCCTAAGGCATCGATGTCATATTGACTTTTGATGAGAATGTCTAAGTCGTCCGATACGTGGTTCACAAATTCGAGTGGCTTAGACGAAACGGAAAGCGCGCCGTGAAGTACCCAACCTAACAAAGTTCTCGAGGCGACAGGATCACTCTTTTTGCCACATCGCACTTCGCGACTTAAAGACAGGTGCCAATCGGGCGCACCAATGAGGACAGTAGGGGTGACGTCAGTGTATGAAAGTTCGTCGGATAAGTCTACCAAGTGATCATAGTCTGAGAATATAATTTTGCCTGGGTGTTGCGCGCGCAACCCCAAAGGTTTGATCGCCCGCGCGTGTTTTACTAAATAACGTTCAGACATATTTCGACCTCGAATGTAAAAGTCTACGTAACTTATGTCAACTTCTTTCGTCATACCACTGACGCCTTCGATGCGCAGCCGCTCCTGACAAGTGGGTTTCGCGCCGATGCGCGCAGCAACCTCGCCGTCAATGAGCGTCGCAGTACTGCCTTCATCGAGTAACGCCGTCGTGTGGAAGTCGCCGTCAGGACCCTCGAGCACGATCGGGACCACCTTCAGCAGCCCGCGAGGGCGATCGGTTGACCGCGAAGTCCCTGTGACATCAATTAAGGTATCAGATGTATTTCCAATTTTGACAGATGGTTCAAATTCGTTGGTTGAATTGTCCACGTTGACAAGAGTGGTCGGTTCAGCAAACAAAGTTTGAGTATTGTTGCATTGGCTGCTGGATGCTACGCTAGGTTTGGAGTTCGCTGTCATTGTGCCGTGAAGGAGCGCGTTGTGACGTCTCGGACATCCGTCTACTCCACAACGTTTGGCTCGACAAAAATTCCAAGTGTGTGGGCTGGACTTCAAACACCGGTAGCAAATTTTAGTCTCACGGACCCAACGCCATCTGTCGTCTATTGAGAGAGCTAAAAAAACTTTACAGGTTTTTATGTTGTGAGGTCCTTGTTTACAATAGGTACAACGCTCGGGCACTTTGTTGTTAGATACGGTGGCATGAATTGTTTCCTTCTTCAATTGGAATCTAGTAGGATGCGTTGTGTTCTGTGCCTTAACCGTATTGTCAGCAACAAAGTTATATTTTAACTGTTTATCAGCTTCTACTAAAAGAAAGCGTGACAAAATATCCAATTTTGTCAAATTTGGTTGATTAGGTGCATAAACGGAAGCAAAGTCAGTGAAACGAGCGCGCGTGTGCTCGCTCAACTTCATCATTATGCACCGAAAGAGCTCTGGTGACCATAAGTACTCACTCTGATTAAGTAGCTTAAGCGTTGTTACGAAGTTTCGTAATTTATTTGCTAAACGATTTAATTCTTCAGGAGAACTTAGCTTAGGACTGTTGTGCAGCTCAGCGACCTCGCGGGCGACAAGAAGTTCCGGGCGCGCGTACGTCTGCTCTAGGGCGCTCACGATGTCGTCCGGTTCCCCAGAAGTCCACAGGAGAGACGCCACGGACTGGTACGCCGGACCGCGCACAGCGTTGTTTAAACGATCTAAATTATCTGACGGAGAAAAATTAGATTTAGTTCGTTCGTAACTACTCTTGAACGCCATCCACTGACTAACTTCGCCCGAGAACGTGACGAGTTCGGGTCTCTTTGGTTTGTTGGAAAGGGCGTTTATAGCTTGAGTCAGCTGAGTTACGGGGTCTGAGATAGGACGTTCAGACGTATTTAATCGTTGTGTTGCATCGTTGTGGTAGTTGTTACCGTCGGCGCGTGTAACTGACGACGGGGCTGCATGGTTGACATTCGGTACATAGAACGATACCGTGTTGGTAGGAGCGGCCGGCTGTGAATATTGTCCTTGGGGGTTGCCCAAGGTGACAGTCGGTGCCTCACCAGGCAAGTTCGCGTTACTTACCGTGGTCATGTTCTGCTCGAGAACCCACGTCGCGGTGCGTTTTGCGGAATGACAATTAGACAAGCGTGAACAATGAGATTTAGATGACTTATCTGATGCTTCCAAAGCGGCTAGTCTGGCTTGTAGTTCCGTCTCTTCCGCCTTAGCCTCGAGGCGGGCAAGCTCGTGCTCACGCTGCACTTGTTGACGTTCGCGCTCTACTTGGCGCCGCATTGCGTCAGCTTCGATGGCCAGTTTCTGAGCGCGGACGGTCGCCGAAGACCTCGAGGTGTGAGTGCGTTCACTGCACGACCGTGTACTATGAAAACTATGTGCGCTGCGTGAAGGTGCTTTTGCATTTGCGTCTAAAACCGAATTAGATCGAACACTTGGGCGATTTGCGAGGCTAGGTTGTGCCTGGTCGCAAGGTTCAGTGCCCGCGGGCTGTGTGGTCGATCTAATTTCACCCTCCGTTGCTGTGGCCAAAGCCGGCCGGTCGCCGCCCCGTGAACGTTCGCGACGTTCGGGCTGCGTCCGATTGACTTCCGTGGCCGTAGTGTCCGTGTTTGCCTTGCTTTGACTACGTGTTTCCACCATGGTTAATGTATAATAATGACGAAATGAATGTTTACTAAGCTAAATGAAAAAATGAGAAACTTACGTCAAAATGAAAATGTTGGAAAATGGTTTGATTTTACGGCGAGAATGGACCAAAATGTTGGTGAGCAAAGTGGACTGTAATTATTTAGGATGGATTGGAGATGGTAGAAACACTGTTAGTATGTTATAATTGCTATTTAATATCAGAACAAACTATGTACAAAGCAATGGATCACTGACACTTGACAACATAAGACAACGTCACAGAAAAGGAACCATTATTCAAAATACATATAGTTTATAAAAAAGGTGGCATCCCAGCCAGTCGCCAACAATGTCTATTCATCGCCTGCATACCAAACTGTTTAGCGTACTGTACACGAGGTACCTATTTATATTTTGGTAAGTAATGGAAGCTTATTATTAAACGTTGCTGTTCGTTCAGGTCATGAATTATTTAGAGATATTCTCGTACATTTGTTAAACATTTTTCTGGATGGGGGATGAGAAATTATTGAAATGTTTTTGGTAGTTTTGTCGACGTGGAATAAGTGTACAGAAACGAAATGTTTTGCTGAAGTAGCACATTCAACTCTAAGGGCATTTTCATACGACACCAGATCTTACACAGAACTACACGACTATAATTCGTGAAGGGTTGTGCAAAAGTATTCTTCTATACACACATTTCACTAGCTATGTCTGAGTCCCATATAATAACGTGCGCGTCTATTTCTGTTAAACGGGCATCAATTCAGACTTCAGCTACTGAGAAACCCCGTCGGGGCTGCGGGTTGTTCGCAGATACCGTGACCTCGACATGAAGGGCTAAGAAGGAACATGGGTGGTTTTTAGTCAGTAGAAGTCTGACCTCTCGCTCTGCCCAAGAGCGGGAGGGGTCATTTGATGATTTTCCACCCACCATAAAAAAAAAAGCTACTGTGAAACAAATTTAGTCATTTTTAGTAACTACTAAATACCTCGAGTAAATTATAGATAATACGGCCACAAATTAAGCGATGTAATACTGGAAATGTATAATTTCAAGTATTACATGGCCTCGTTTTGTAAAGATTTTTCAGTACAATGAGAAATCCATCTGCTTAAACTGGTTTTGTATAGCTAGATTGGTCAATGTCATCCTGCTTATTAGCCTTACACCTTTGCTAGAATGTTTAACGTATCGTTTTATTCATAAAGCTCGGCTTTAATTCTTTTAAAGCTGGCACATTCATGTAAAACATTTTATTTTTAAATAAAATACAAGAATTAATTTTAATGTAAGTTTCAAATCTTTTGCAAATCCATTCATTCATTCTCAGGTGTGTTTCAAAGTTATGTGACACTTGTGAACGTGAATGAAATAATATTTCACATTTGTAACGCTTTATATAACATTTACAAAGTATTTGTAAAGCCTAAATAAATGTTTCGTTAACATTTATTACTCGTAGAGTTAGCTTTGTTTGGTTATGTAATTGTAAATCAGGTGGTGTGTGTGCAAATGTTTTATGTGTAAATTCTAAAATAATTTGTCTTTGTCATATTTGCTGAATTTTTGTTCTTTGATTAAAAATAGAATACTATCCAAATTTGTGAATTATTAGAATTGCCTGCGTTCTATTATTTGTATAGTGTTGACTCGTTTATGAATTCATAAACGATAGATTTATTTTTTTGTATTCATACAAAAAAATAAATCTATCATTCCAAGTTACGATGTATCAGTTCACTTTCATTATCTGTCGTTCTCAGTTAAACGTATTTATTATTTCGCGCGGATCCAAGTACGGTAAAGGCACATTCTGACTACATAAATATTTGAAAGTTAATACTGTTGCGAATTACCAATAGAAGCACACCATCAAGACTAGTAAAAGGAAGGGACAAAAACGGGCTACAATTTTACAACATACTTGTCTTTTAAAGTTTTGTAACATACGTACATAAAAAAACCATAAATTTAACAAACCATACTATTTACCGCTTGTAACCAACCCAGCAAACATCAAAAATATCATTTACAAAATATACCGAAACCCGAAAATATTCAAGCAGAAATTGTATTGTACTCCTGTATGTATCGCCCGGTTATATTTACGGTTCGGATAAGCCAATCCGTGTTCCACTGACATGGGGTTTTTACAGAAAGGGTGTGAAAAGGGTCCCTCAACACATCTCCGGCGTGTGGCGTCAAATTATTGTCAATGTCATTATTTGCCACGTAATTTCCTACAGGTTTCAGGTAAGACGTATTTTTTGTAAATATTTGTTTGTTTCTGTAAATGATTTTGAAATAATGCTGGTCTCAATGAACAGAATGCTGGACTGTGAAGAAGACGGATAAAAAATTATTGCATGAAGCGGAGATTAATATTGATGGATGAGAGGGTGAGGCTTTCCTCTCCCTCTTTCATGAGAATGGTAGAACAAAACGTGTTGAGTGTACTTTGACTGATGTTGAGATGGGTTTGGCAATGTCTTATTCAGAGAATGGGAAAGCCGCGTCCGCTGGTTCATTCTTATTAAGTTTGAAATCCTTACTGTGTGATATATCAAATGAAAAGGCTTATAATATGAGGATCTCAAATATATTTTATTAATAATGCTAAGATAAACACTTTTAAAGATATTTAACATAATAGATGAAAATTGGCCATTCCCCGATTTTATTTCACTTTCCCTATCTCCGAAACTACTGACCATAAAATTTTGAAAAAAAAAACACAGAAAGTAGTTCAACACTTATAGATTATCAGGAAAACCTATGATAAGAAGTCTATGGTGCTAAAATAACATGGAAAATCTCTCAATATCTACTACAAAGGTACGGAACCCTTTTTTTTTTTTTTTTTTTGGGGGGTGGGAAATCATCAAATAACCCCTCCCGCTCTTGGGCAGAGCGAAAGGGAGTGTCAGACTTCTACTGACTAAAAACCACCCATGTTCCTTCTTCGCCCTTCATGTCGAGGCCTCGGTATCCCTTGCGGACAACCCGCAGCCTCGACAGGCGTCGGCCCTTGCGGGCCCCTTCCATGTTGCTGACATCTCTTTGAGGCGCGCGTGGAACACGAACGCGCCGTCGACACGGCCTGTTGTCGCCATAAGACGGACGGACGGCGAGCTTACCCATCACTCACCGTCCACAGGCCCGCGTCTACGGTGGCCGGAAGCCATCACGTGGCCCCCGACGCCCGGAGCGCCTCCCGCGGCGGCTGGGACGAGAGGTTCTCTCCCTCTCACGTTCCGCCACCTCCTTCGCTAGCATCACTGCTTCGCAGAAGGAGGCGACGGCGTCCCATTCCTCCTCGCCCCGGACCATGGCTTGCACCAGGGCCGGACGCGAGAGGTCGCCGCCGCCGATCGCCGCTACGAGAACACGGCGGGGCTCCGCCCAAGCGGGACACACCTCCACGGTGTGCTCCACCGTGTCCTCCGGCCAAGGTACGGAACCCTTTATGTGCAAGTCCGACTTGCACTTGGCCAGTTTTCGCAATCGTCTTAAAACTTGTATTCTGCGATGAAATAAAATTTGCACCACTCTGTCTCTGAAACAAGCAGAAAAACTTCATCTCTAAAATTACGACAATCCCTGTAAGTAATCTAACATTTCGGAACCCTCGGTAGCATTTGCAGATATTTTGACAAAATCTCTCATTTATTATGACAAACTTCAAAGCCGACAAAATTAATTTCCAATGTTTCTTTTTCATCTCGTTCAAGTTTTTCATCAAGTGTCTTTGTCTGTTCCGAGATTACTTATTTCACAGCCAAATACTTACTTTCTTTTTCCTGTTTTAATCTTGTTTTAATTTAGAAATATCGTCCTGCCTCTACCTGGCTGCGTCTGTCGTTAATTTGATTTTTGTTTCGTATTTAACATTTTCCCGCGCGACGCCATTTTGTGCAGTAAGTGATTATCTTTACTGACTTGGTTTTCGTTGTTTTTGTTGTGAATGAACGCTGTATTTGCTATCAAAACATCATGTTGTGTAGAATGATGGTTTTTGCGTTTAACAGCAGTGTAATAAAGACAGTTTGAGTCATTGTCACAGCCTAAATAACCTACTATTCTGCTCCAAACACAGAGTACTCAATTTCTACATTACGCTCCCCATTTACGAAAACAAGAAATAACAAGGATCAGCTAAAACGTCTGCGAGTATAAACTTATTTCTCTCATAACCTCACAATTCCATTTCCCACCAAGATGCGGCCGGCATCTAACGAACTGTCACATTTTCGCGCCAAAATGAGCGTCGCCATAATTAGGTTCAGGCCTCACTACCAAGATGGCGGAACGATACGCAATATCGGGATACCTACCTACCCAGTTTTATTGGATGTCTTGTTAAGATATTTCTGGAATTGAGTCGGGTTTTGGTACCGTATGTTGTAAATATGTATGTCCAATGTCCATCTATTTCGCGGGGAAAACTTATTAGACGTCTGCAGAGGTTGTCATTCTCGTCAACTCAAAATTTCTCGCTCGCTAACCTTTGACTATTTCATTTATTTTTGTTCAGAGTTTCGAACTTTGAAACACTAAATTATTATCTTCGAAATGTTTGACATCAATTAGTAGCAAACACTAAAAAATATTTTCAAATGGTAGCTTTATTATTATTCTCTGTAATTCTCGTCTATTGTAATATCAATAACCTGAATACCTTGGTACAGGGTCGTAAGATTTCCATAATAAACATCAGGCTAGGCCGACGGATAAACAAAGTTCATTAGTTACATATGAAATTATTTAATTACCACTGTCTTTATTAGAACTTGCTACGTTTCCGAGGATTTTCTTTGATTGCGCTTCGTTGTGTTTGCTTGGTTTAGAATATATTTAGGGATTTTCCTGATTGTGGTTTTCGTTTTGTTGATCTATATCCAATTATTATGTTTTCTCATTAATACATTGTAACAAGTTTTCGTGTTTTCTTTACTGTCCCACGCGTAGTCCTAAACGCGTAGAGATTCTTCCCAAATAACACATAACATAACATCACGCCTGTAATCCCCGAAGGGTTAGGCAGAGGTGTACCTAATAGTACACCTACATTTCGCCAGTTATGTTTAAGTCCCATGTAATAGGGGGCGAGCCTATTGCATATTGTATTGTAAACGATGAATGAGATGGTCCTGGGTTCGTTTCTCAGGTCGGTCAAAGTGTTATTGGGTTTTTTCATCAGCAATTCCTCAGTAACGGTCACGGAGGCTGGATTTGGTCAGGTTGATGGCAATGGGCTCGCCTCCTATTATATTTCGAATATTGTCGTTGCAATTTCTTCATTTATTTTTTGAAATAGGTACTTCAAATAGTATCCTCAGTTCTCAATTATTTTGTGGCTATATAACTATACTAATTACAACTTATAAGTAACTATATCTATTCCATTGACATTTAATTTTATATAATTGTCTCAAGTTAAGGTTGAAACTGAGACAGATTGAGTTGAAGTTCTCCAAAGACTTTTTAAGGCACTTGAGACGGATCATTTGGTTTTATGATGAGGTCTGGCTGATCTCTTGAGGATAACGAGCTTCTGCAGACTATGTCTATTGATTTAAACTACTGGGCGTAATACGCAATGAATGCAGTTCATTGCCATTGCATTTTAGACTGTTAGCTGAAGTCATAAAGGCTACGAGTTGAATAGTCTGAGGTTGATGATTATTTTTAGCTCCATATGGACCTTCCCTAAATAGGTGATTTTATGTTCAAAACTATTGGACGTCATGTATCGTCCACTATACAGGGTGTAAACGAACCCTTCACGCATCCAACAACCAAGCATTCTGTACATCAAACCAAGTACCCCTACGCAAAAATATTTGCTGGGAAATGACTTTTTTTTGAGGTCAAAAATCACATTTTACGGTAAAACTCAAAGTAGCACTCTTAAAACATTGTGCTAGTGGATGCTTTGAATAGTAAACGGATCATGGAGGTAATTTAAGTAAAGTTAAAACCTGAAATACTAGTATTTACAAAAACAGCTGTGAAAAATTTGGAACTTTGACCCCCAATATCTCCGTAACTAGGAGGTTCCCAGGTATGGTCTAGAACAAAAAAATGATCGCAGTGGTGGGGAGAACAAATGCCCTTCGTTTGCGTTAAGGGTACTTTTACACCCTATATTATGTAATAAAGTGTAGCTCGTCAGCAACGAGCACCTTATTATAGTATATATTTTACACCTTACTCCCTTTATTCACCCTCTGCTGAGTATAGACCTCTCTTTTCTGGTGCTTTCACGGTCCTGTCCCAGCCTCATCAAGGTTTTTACTGCGATAGCAACAATGTCATTTGCACATTACTATTCCCAGTTTTAACATGCCATTCGGTGACAGCTTTTGTCCACCTGTCATCACTGCATCTTGCTAGGTGTCCTCCTCAACTCTATTTGAATTCCTGAACGCGATTTCGAATGTCGAAAACCTTGTGCAAAATAAAGTGTGTGTGTGTGTGTGTTTGTAAGTGTGTGTGTGTGTTTAAGTAAATTAATCAATTAATATAGTCCTAAAGTGGATTGCATGGAGTATTGAAACTGGTTTGTAATCAATCCCCTTTTCAATTTAGCAAATATTCATTACAATCATCCTTGCAAAAATCTATAGAAAGAATATTTTACCAGCAGATGCTCTCTCAAATTAATTCTCTTTCATTCCGTGTAGAGTTTAATGCTGCAATCTTTTATTTTTCTATTATCTATTTTTGAGGCAGTGTCTGATCCTGATTACTGTTTCTGACTGATTTGGGGGCTTCATTCATGCTATGAAAGGGGCTTGATAATTTGAACCCTCTTTGTGATTGCACCGCTCTTTTGCGTTTATGTTTAGCAAATGCGTTCTTTAAAAGGTTTTAATTATTTACATAGTGCTTTAAGGATATGGGTATATTATTATGAAGTAGTGTGGTTCTTTTTGAAGTTTTGTGCACGGGGATGTTGATTTAGGCAACTGGGGAAATCCCAGTTGTATACGTCCTTATGTGTATACTTTGTCTCCTGCTTATATGGAGGAAAGTGAAAATTATAATTTTCCTACTCCTCTGTTAAGCTTCTTTTAAATATTGCTTGTCCCTTAACAAAAGTTGATAAAGCTCTACGTTGACGCTACTTCGATAGAAATCGTCGGAATCAACAAAAACGATGGTTGGTATTATGAGTCATATTATTATATTACGAAAATATATCACTCAACCGAATTCCTTGGAGCAATACACCAAAACATCCTCAAAAACTATTCCATACACCAACCAAGGTCAGGTAAATAACAAAAAAACATCTGAAAACACAAACAGGCTCGATAATGCGGGTATTTGTGATGTAGGGGAACTTACCTCGAATGACGTCACAGGGTAAAAAAGAGAGATTTACCCTGCTTACCCCGACCAAGACGCTTACAGACGTCGTGATTGATGACACTTACTTCCTGGAGGCGTATTTGCGAATACTAGTTAGAGGTAAATGTATGCTTTTATCTGCCGTGTGGGTTGGAAGAAACTTTAAAACACCACCTGCCCTGCTAGGGTCATTGGCACTTAGTTGGAGTGATGTGAAAATGATTAGTATTTGTTATGTGTGAAGTCATCAAAATTGCCGAGGTTCCAGGATGATTTTGGATTTGTTAGAAAAAGTCATCAATAATAGTGAAAACGCGCATGTGAATCGCTACAAAAGCAACGATTTGTTTTTACGGCATGTGTAAAATAAGATTTTCCCTTATATTTTTTTCATCAGGGTGTGCGTTTTCTTGTAGGTATTATTTTATGTGACAAGCCCACCACACTATTTTGAAACCACTGCATCTCCTGAAAGCCAGATTCAACAGTGGTGACCATCAAAAAAGCTCTGAGACAACAAAGCTCAACGAAGTCTCCGCCAAGCAATTATAATAATAAGTGCAGGTATAATAGGGCTGCCAAAACAAAAGAATACCACTTGAAAATGATTTTCCTAACAACTGTTGACTAAACCCTAACCGATTTCAGCGCACTCCAACCCGCATTCATAAATGCGCAACCCCAAGCCATGGTTGTGACGAGAAATGAAAGGGTTAGGTGGCTAAAACGCAATCAATCTGCTTGTCAGTCAGTCCATCTTTTTGTCAGTGTGTGATATTAATTTCTATTGACGTTTGATTTTGATTCACATCATATTTGGGAAGAGTAGATGATGGGAGATGTGAGAAACTAGGGAATGTGTTGTGAGATATTGAGGATACTAAGAATTGTTTCAGTTCTTAGACAAAAGTTCTCCTCTTTTTTCAGACTTTTCCTGAAGTAAGCTTTGTTCTAATATTTGATTGCTCCTGATAATTGAGTATCTATTTATTGATATGATCTTATCTTCGTACTAATTTTAAAATCGCTGTTTTTTTTTAAATTAACCTGTGTTGACCCAATGCTGGGCATAGATAGGTCTCCTCCACGTGCCTCTACGCAGTTCTCTCCAGTCAATCTCTCTCAAACGCCGCTGTAAAACTTTATTGTTCAAGACAGCATTACATAACTAGCCATTAGTTATACCATTTCGTGCCGAGAATGCTTCTATCTATAATTTAAACCCAAACTGAAGGATGCTAATTTAACCAAACGGCGGCAATTTCGAAAGAGGGATTGACAATCCGAGGTAACCTGGACTTACTCTTAAGTATCTACGGCTGTGAAAGATGATTCTAAAATACGTGCAGAATGAAATAAACATCAGAAGACAATTTCTCGAAACCACAACATTTTACCCAATAAATCCTTGTTTTATTTTCCAAACCTTACTCATGCTTAGTTTCAGCAACAGAGTGTGAAACTCCACATAAAATGGCGACGGCAACAGTTGCCAATATATACGTTCTAAAACGTTCGTTGCGTACAATTGCAACAAAAACGAAACTCGTTCGTCCAGAAACGGCCGTCACATTTTTTAGTTTTAAGCTTGGGGCTGTTAGAAAAGCGATTTATGTAAACATTATTGTAATCGATTATGAATTTAGTTTATCCGAAAGCGGTTTAAGATACTATAGATAAGCAACAAGAATTGGTTCTTGTAAGTTCAGACTAGCGTGTAACCTCGTACCGGTTTACGTACGAACACACGCGCCACATTACCCACTTCAAAACATCGAACGCACGTGTACGCGCGTGCACGTATTCGCGTGGGGTTTTCACCTCGAAGTGTCTCTGGCGGTTCACGCTTATATGTACAAGCAGCTTATTAGCGCGTCGACGTTCGTACGAGTCAGCCGTGAAACAAAGGCGCGATCTTAATTATGCTCCCCGCAGGTATGGGATAAAGGTTTTTTATTCAAACCGTACAATAATCAAATTATTTTTTCTCCGTTATTTTGAGAAATGGAAGGAGTGGAGGGAGGCCTTTGCCCAGGAGTGGGAAAGAGCAAGCTAGAAAAAAAAAATTGAGTCAACTTTTTGAAGACCTGTTGGCCTCCTTCGGTACCTAAAACTTCCAACTGCTTATTGGAAATACTAGTAGAAAACATTAATATTGGTATAGCTAGTACGTTTCGTGGCCTTCGGCGATAAAAACTGAAATGAACAGCATAAACAACAATGTCCTGCGCGGACCGCGGACAGAATACGGATTCACAATAGCTGGAACTGAAATTATAGGATGCTTTCTCAAATCAGAAATGGGATAAACCTGTACCTACTTGTTTATTTTTTCAATGTCTTTGATTGAAGTGCTTTTGTAGTACATGTTGACGACAGATGACGTCGGGGGGGGGGGGGAGGGAGGCAATATTCGCCAAGCTGGTCTAAATTGGCGGTCACTCCGTAAGGGTGGTAAATCCGGTACAATTACAGACAGCAAAGCATAAAATAATGTTGAAACTATACAACCGAATTGAAAATTGTAATGGACTGACTTTGGGCTACGGAATAGAATAAATCGAACATGCTTTTTTAACCGACTTCCAAAAAGGAGGAGGTTCTGAATTCGTCTGTACGTTTTTTTTGTATGTTTGTTTCCGGATGTCTCCATCGTTAATGTACCGATTTTCAAAAATCTTTTTGTATCCGAAAGAGTAACTCCCGAGGTGGTCCCGTTGCCACCAAGTCAGGATCTGATGATGGGATCCCAGGGAAATCGAGGGCAACCCTCTAATTTTATAGGCGCTTATGTTTTCCATATATTTTCTAAAACCATTCATGTATTTGCGTATGATAATCATAATCTTACGTGGATGCACTGATGATAGAAGGTACAATTCCTCAACGGTTAGAAGTTCAAAGAAAAATCTTTCAAAATTATACGTACTTATGGACCAATAGTTGAATTCTTTCAGACTGTTATGTTAACCTGATGATGGTATCCTAGAGAAATCAAGGGCAAACTTCAAATTATATAGGCACGCATTATGTGTTTCGTATTTTTTGTAAAGCTATTCAAGTATTCGCATCTAGCATCATCAACATAAAGTGATGACACTTTATGTTGATGGGCTGATGATGTAAGGTATAACTCCAATAATAAGGGAATCTTGAAAGTTAGGGTTAGGTTTTTTGGTTGAATGTTAATTACATAGTAAATATTTGTAAACGATATTACAACTAAAAATGGAAAAATAAAAAAACCTTTTATTGCAAAAAAGTAAAGTGAAAAATAAACTTCAGAAACAAAAATCATTTTTTTGTACACCAAAATTGCGTAGAGTTAGGTACTTTGTTTGACGTACGGAATGATTGCTTCGTGAAGTGTCCTTCTGCAGACTTAGTTTAATTAATACTTTAAACATTTTAAAGGAATACGCGTATTTAAATTGATTGGTTGAAATTTGAACCTGAAAGTCTGACAACCAGTCTGACCAAAGGGTTGTATCACCCAGTTGACTGCTCCATGTAAAATAGTGGTATTCAGCTGCATACAGTTACACTGGAAGCCGACCCTAACATAGTTGGGAAAAGGCTAGGCGGATGACGATGATGACTCGTATTTTAAATAGATCTACGATTTGAATTGTGTCAAAACAAAACGCCACATCCAGTCCACCTCCACCTCTTTGTCCATCGTAAACTTGTCAACACAGTAACCACACTATTTTTCTTACGCTTTCAGGTTTATTATTGTTGTCATACTTTATTTATTCTTTGTTTGTCTATAAAATATGGTAATGACAGCTTTTTCTTGTGCAATTTCCTTTTAAAGTTACTTTGTAGTCTTTCTTACTTAATCTTGACTGCCTGTATTTGTGACCATCACGCCTGTAATGTTGAAAGGCAAAGGAACCTTATAGTAGACCCACATTTCGCCAGTATGTTTAAGTCCTATGTAATAGAGGCGAGTCTGTTGCAATCTACCGGGCACAAATCCAGACTCCGTGGCTGCTACTGATAATTTCTGATCGAAAACCCAGTTACACTTTGTCGGACCCGGGAATCAAACCCAGGACTTTATGCTCAGCAGTCACGTTATGCGACCACTAGATCAACTAGGGAGTCACGATTGTGTATTTGTGATCCAACAACAATCAATTATTACATTAAGTACTTATTTTTTAGAGCAAAGAGTTAATAAGCAACATTTTTAGAACGAACTTTCCTCGATCCACGAGAAAATTAACAAGGAACACGAAATTATTTTATTTATTTACAATACTAGTATTTAATATTTTCTTATAGATATATTTTTTTACTTAAATTCTATGTTAAATTTTCCTGTTTGTCTTTTCCACACACAGTGTCTACGTTTCTAATCCCACTTTACTCGCAAGAAATTGCTTATGAAATAAGTAGTAAATACATTTGTGGTCTTCTATCTTAATGTAATGCCCAGTTGAGTATTTTATATGCACATAAATAAATATAGAAAATTAATAATAATTTTAAAGGTACATTTTCTTCCGTTTTCCTTGTTAATCAACAAGGAAAACGAAAGAAAATGTACCTGTAATCTAGGAACTTATGAAGTGTTTCTCTACAAAATCTGCTTATAAACACAAGAGAATAAGAGTGATTAATTCCCTGCCCTGACCTAATTGAAATATGTACATGTAATACATAAATATATTACGATAATTGAAATACTTAAAGCGTAGCAAATAATATCAAAGGATTTTAGTTGCTATCGTTACCAAATTTATTTATTAAAAACTATAACCACTCAAATGTACAGAGAGATATGGACTTAATACCGTAGTCATTTTTACCCGTCAACCTTCTATAACTTGGAGTAATTACGAATATTAATTAATTTATTCACTAGACTTTAATTTATTGTATTGACATGATGACGGTGTCATTTAATGTATGTAGTTTTAATATCAAATGTCAGCCATGTCGGTATGTAATCTTTTAAAATATGCTTTTTGGATTGTTTAAATTATTTAGTGAATCAATTATTTTTTATTCATATTAATTTGTTATGATGTTACATCATTTCATGTACCTAATTTGAAAAACATTTTGTATGCTTAACGTAACTGCTGCTGATATAGCGTCCATCTCGAGGACGTGACGTTTTAGATGATTTTGTCTTATCCAAAACTTGTGATTTTAGCTGTTGACCAAATGGAAAATCCGTGGCTGTTATTATGAAAATAAAAGACATGTGGCACTCGGAGACTGCCGCGGTAAAGCTATTGCATAGCATTTTTTATTTACTTATGCAATTATATTTTTTTATTTTTTATTTTTTTTTATTATTTTTAATAATGCAATATTTTTTTTTCCTTTGTTTTTTTTTCTTTGATATTAATTCAAGTTACACTTTGAGCGTGGTGACCGATAAAAAACGATTTTTTTCTTTTATTAAATAAATGAGTGTTAGGTTTTTTTCGTTACGGAATTTCTGGATTCGGTCCCCACGCTCAAGGCCCGCGATAGAAGCTATGCAATAGCTTAAAAAAAATGGCGCGAGTAAGACCGGCTACGCATAGTAGACATTTTTTCCAAACCCTTTGAATTCGATTCTATTTTCATGTCAACTGGAGATCAATGCGCATACCTTCTGTTGATGTTTGAGGAAAGGCTGGTTTAATCAACAAAACAAAACTGACTTGATTATGCTATCAGTGCATATTATTACCCCCATGGGGAGCATGTTCAATCCCAACAACCCAAACAGTACCCTATCAATAACAGTCGCGCAAAATAAACCCATCGAGTGCAATAACCCTAATTCAATAATCGATTCCGCAGCAATCGAATTATTTCCCGCATCGATTATAGCCGCTTATGTAACGATTTCCCAGCGCAATAGCATAGAGTAGATAGCCACAGAAGGATGGCTTCATACAGCGAGTAAAAACAGGTGCAAGTAAGCACACACAGACGCAAAGAGGAAACGAACAAAGGATGAACGTTCATTAGATTTAATATACTGTTGTAACCATGGCAAAACTTGCCTATTTTGTATTACAATGGTTGGAAAATATTAAATTAATAAATTAATGCAATTCCAAAAAAACTTTTGAGTGGCTGATAACCTGAGTAGGGAAAATTGATAGAGAAAATTCCATACAAAGCGCTATGATGGTTGCGACAGTTTATAACTTACAAAAATATAGTTCGCAATGGAATCCTATGGTACTTTATGAACGCTATCGAACCTTATGGAACCCTATGGAACTTTTTGGAACCCTATATAACTCTTTGGAACCCTATGGAATTCTTTGGAACCCTATAATACCTGGATCCCTATAAAACCCTATGGAGGGTTACTCTGTAGCGCGGCGTTTGTATGTACTTATTCGGAAACATGAAGGGTACCAAAGAGCATACTTTTCCTGTATCAGTTGTGCACACGGCGATTTTACTCGTTGTTTGTAGTGAAACTTCTGTGACAATGTATTCCGTGGCTGTATACAAAGCTGGTGGTATCTAAACGTTAACAAACGGGACGGGGAAATAAGCTCATATGTAGTGTCGCTAGCATTCCCCTGGAGGACAAACGAACTGGCTAGTGCGGGGAAAGGATTCGTAATTAGCTGCAAAGTATTTTTATAATAATAATTTATTTATTTCAGACACAGTCCATACATGACACAACACACACACACACACATTCTTATCGATTTTCATTTAAGTTGGGTTTCTATTATTATTTTTATTGTTCTCTCTCATTTTGTATCAATTCAGTATTGTTTATAGCTTGTGTTTTATGTGGAATGTATGTGCGAAACAAGGAAACATTAAAAAAAATGAATTTCAGATGCTTACGATCGCGGGAGACGCTTCCAGCCAACGTAGGCGCGGGCCTGACGGTGAGAAATGGGCTAGCTCACCGTCCGTCCGGCTTAGCCGACAGGCCGTGTCGACGGCGTGTTCGTGTTTTACGCCTCAAAGAGATGTCAGCAACACTGAAAGGGCCCGCAAGGGCCGATGCCTGCCGGGCTGGAGGTTGTTCGAAAGATATACCGCAGCCCTGGAACACAAAGGTCTAAGAAGGAACACGGGTGGTTTTCAGTCAGTAAAAGTCTGACACTCCCGTCCGCTCCGCCTTCATAGATTTATTATAAATTTGGTGTATATATTAGGTTACTATATGTATAGCTCTAGGCTAAGACGTAGAAGTAGTCCCACATTTCGAGAACTCCTTATCGATTCTTATAAAATCGAGACATTTTTCTCGATTTAAGCCTCAACTGTCCCATCCCTAATGCTAGTACAGCTATGTACTGAGTCTGGGCTGTTCAGGGACTACCTTTGGCGCGGTTTATTCATATATTTAACTCTAATAAGATCTAGTACATCTAAATTGGCCTGGTTTACATCGAGAATTTGAAGTGAGCATTAAACTTGGGGAAAATGATTAATTTCCCTATATTTAATACTAACGTTCTCATTTTTTATTATCTGTGTACTCAAATATTAAAATGCGGTTTCCTTGTGTTGTCTATTATGTGTCCATAAATAAATAAGATGATCACTTTATCCTTGCCGAAATTATTGAAAACCCTTTTTTATAGAGTGTGGGTAATCATCAAATGATTCCTCCCGCTCTGGTCGGAGCGGAAGGGAGTATCAGACTTCTACTGACTAAAAACCACCCATGTTCCTTCTCTGCCCTTTATATCCGGGGTCACGGTGTCGCTTTCGAACAACCCGCAGGCCAGGCAAGAGAATAATCTATCCCTCGGTTTTTCCATTTCCACTCAATACAAGAAACTTGCCAACACATTTGTTCTGATTTCAATGGCATTGGTCCGTCCGAACTTTAGCTTGTCCCTACATCAGTTGGTAGATCAATCATTTAGTTCTACTTGTGGAGATACATTGTGGACTTTTCGAGCGGCGGGATTTGCAGTGTTTGTCTTTGGTTACGATCCAGGATGTTTTCAAAGGGAAGGTTTTGATTAAGAGTTTGAATAGTCAGAAGTTTAGTATACTGGTTAATAGTACACGTTAGACGGTCATTGTGGTTTTTCAAGTTTTTATTTCGGTTTTATTAATTTGAAATATATTGAATCTGTTTTGTTAATTTTTAAGGATTTTTTGCCAAATAAACACAATTTTCTTTCTTTTTCTTTCTTTCTTTCTTTTAGGGTTCCGTACCTGACTCAGCAAAAACGGAACCCTTATAGGATCACTTGGTTGTCCGTGCAACGCGTGGAGGTATTAAGCTAAAATTAATATCAAATTTTCAAATCAGCTACCCCTTTTTTTTCTTTTTTTTTTTGGGGGGTGGGAAATCATCAAATAACCCCTCCCGCTCTTGGGCAGAGCGAAAGGGAGTGTCAGACTTCTACTGACTAAAAACCACCCATGTTCCTTCTTCGCCCTTCATGTCGAGGCCGCGGTATCCCTTGCGGACAACCCGCGGCCTCGACAGGCGTCGGCCCTAGCGGGCCCCTTCCATGTTGCTGACATCTCTTTGAGGCGCGCGTGGAACACGAACGCGCCGTCGACACGGCCTGTCGTCGTCATAAGACGGACGGACGGCGAGCTTACCCATCACTCACCGTCCACAGGCCCGCGTCTACGGTGGCCGGAAGCCATCACGTGGCCCCCGACGCCCGGAGCGCCTCCCGCGGCGGCTGGGACGAGAGGTTCTCTCCCTCTCACGTTCCGCCACCTCCTTCGCTAGCATCACTGCTTCGCAGAAGGAGGCGACGGCGTCCCATTCCTCCTCGCCCCGGACCATGGCTTGCACCAGGGCCGGACGCGAGAGGTCGCCGCCGCCGATCGCCGCTACGAGAACACGGCGGGGCTCCGCCCAAGCGGGGCACACCTCCACAGTGTGCTCCACTGTGTCCTCCGGCCGATCCTCGCAATGGTGGCATCCGGGCGTTTCCTCCCGCCTGATTCGGTGCAGGTACCTCCCGAAACAACCGTGTCCGGTGAGTACCTGCGTCAGACGGAAGGTGAGGGCGCCGTGGCGCCTCTCCAGCCACTCCTCAAAGAGGGGACTTACCGCCACTATCGTGGCGTGCCCTGCACGGGGTTGCGACAGTCGCTCTCTCCATGCCGCCATGAGATCGCACCGGAGGTCTGTCCGCTGCGCAGCAATTAGCCGCGGCAACGGAGTGACCCCCCGGTGCAGCGCCTCCGCGCGCCATTCATGCAGGCGCGCGAGGACTATCGCCTCTAGATCCCACGGCGGCAATCCGGCAAGGAGGTTCGCCGCCTCGCGGGAGATCGTGCGGTACCCACGGACTAGCCTTACGGCCATTACCTTTTGGGGCGCGTTCAGGTAGTGGGCGGCCCGCTTCCTCAAAGCACTCGCCCACACCGGGGCCCCGTAAAGGGCCATGAAAAAACGGAACCCTTATAGGATCACTTGGTTGTCCGTGCAACGCGAGGAGGTATTAAGCTAAAATTAATATCAAATTTTCAAATCAGCTACCCCTTGGAGCAATGAAAAAATCAAAGTTCTAAGTTGACGCAACCAATTTCACGAGGGAAACAAAACCTATAAATAGAATAAAAAAAAAAATGGCAAGAATTAAAAACTGCAAATGTAAGTTTGTTTTATTATTACAATAAAAATCAACATTCGGAGGGAGGGAGGTTTAATCAATTTAGTAAGTCAACATTTATTTTGATGGGAAACTACGGAACCCTACATTGTGCGTGGTTCGACACGCATTTGGCTGGTTTTTTAAATAAAAATCTGGTAGAAGGAATAAGTTAATAACTAAAGCGCCTACCTATACTTATTCGATTAGTAATATCAATCACTAATTACAGAAAAAAAAAACCGTAAATAGTTGACCACCAAAAGATTTAACTTACAAATGAATGTTAATCATTCATTTGTAACTTAAATCTTTTAAGAAAGAAAAACCAAAGACAATGTTGATACTTACGCCTATTCCAACGAAACGTTTATGCTGATTTATTCACCCCCTATAGATATAAGTCCATGGCCACGAGTTACCACTCAAGCGACATGCGTGTTGTGTTAGCGTCTACTAGGAGGAATCAAATGAAATTAAAGCAATAATTGTTAAGGTTTCAGATTAGCGGGTTTTTGGGGTCCACAAGGTCGTTTTTGGAAACGCGTGTACTCGCGTATACTCGCGCCTTTTGTTTCAAGCGTGACTCGCACGAGTATTGACGAATTTATAAGCTCGTATGTTTTAAATTAGCGTGAACTGCGAGACACACCTCCGCGTGTGCATGATCACGCAAACACGCGTGTATGTCCGAACTTATACGTGCTACAAAAACTAGTCTAAAACCGTTCTAAGACCACGCGAAGACGGTATGCGAAAGAAAAAAGAGATACACGCGCGTATCGCTTAAACGTAAGTTGTGTGACAAAAAGCTTCGCCCAAGGTCGTGTATAAGGGATCTTATGTTGATTTATTCACCGCATTTAGATCTATGACTGTGTTTCGCCGTAAACTTCCATTCACCATCAACCATCCGCACTATGTAGTATTGAGATTTGTGTGTTCGGAAAATGAGGGAAAAAACCAAAATGTTCTAGGGATTTTTCCATATTGAGGTAACACGGATAAGAAAAAGGTGATGAGATTATTTATTTCTGATAGCCAATATCACCGAGTTTTGTGTCTGATACCAGATTTACAGAATTCAGATACTGACCTAGATACTGAAATTGCATGGTGACATAAGAATTCAACAAGGGCAAAATTGTCCTAAAAGGAAAGTAAAGACTTGAAGATTCATGAAAGATACAAATATATAGGTTGATGAAACAATTAGAAAGGAAAAAACTAAACATTTGGAAAGAAATTAAATATGCAGAAAATCTTAAATCTAAAACTAAAATCTCACTACTCACGGTCTCACGGCTGAGACAAATAGTCTCTATTTTTTTTTTATGGGGGTGGGAAATCATCAAATAACCCCTCCCGCTCTGGGCAGAGCTTAAGGGAGTGTCAGACTTCTACTGTCTAAAAACCAACCATGTTCCTTCTTAGCCCTTGCGCCGAGGTCGCGGTATCTCTTTCGAACAACCCGCAGCCCCGACGGGCAGACAAATAGTCCTTGTGCAGCAAACCGGCAACTAGGGCCCTAAACTGATTTACAACTAAACCTAGTGACAATTCTCAAATAAATAAACAAATTACTATTTGCACACTTAAGAAGAAGCGAAACTTAAACGTGACTCATCTTACATATAAAACGTATAGACAACATAAAAAATCAAATTCTAAAACACCCATCAAATCAGTATATAAGTCCCGATACTCCTTACAGTGTTCTCTTAGCAACTTTGCGCCACAGAATAGATAACTACAGAATGATTGATCCATATTACGAACGAAAACAGGTGCACACCTCGCGAACTGTAGGCAATCAAAATTAAAAGTCAAGACAATTTATTTCACATGAACACTCATTATGAAATGTCCCATGATAAGTGCACGATTACTCAAAAATATAACGATGTCTGACTTAGCATAAACAAATAAAAGCCGGTTTTGAGTGTGCATTCGTTGTACGTGACGCATGTCTATAATGTGCGTTCGTTTTATTATTTTATGTACAGAGCAAATAAAGAACAACGTAGAAAGCTTTCAATCATTAATTGAAAGAGGTCCCGTCATGAGCTCCTGCCCCACGGTTGTTTTTGGGCCTAGAAATGACGCTATAAACCCTAGCCAGATCTTTTTCTCACCGTGTCGGATTATGGGACCCATGAGAGTAAGGGAAGGAAAAGTACTGTCACTTTTGTACCTTATAATTTCCTTCATCAATGGCTAGTTTCTGCTGAACGCCCTCAACGAAAGCGCGAAAAATATCCCATTTGCAAAATTTTGCGTGACGTCAGTAATTACGATGCATAGTTCCAATAAAGCGTTATAGATGGCACCACATATGAAGCTAACCTTCTGTTATCTATCTTTTCCGTGTTCCTCTCGACGGAAAGTGGAACTCTTTTCCCATGCAAATACGTCATTAGGTTGGAACGATAACAATTTGCTGTGGAGCCGAATTTTAATGCATGATAATGCTTCCTTCGATAAACGTCGCGATGTTCCTTAAATCTTTATCGAGATTTTTGGTACTGTTTGCTTGGTGGATTGAAATTAGGTTTATTAGGTACTATGTTTTTTTTATTATGAAACGTAACTTGTTATTTATTGGTATTGAAAAGGGATATGCCGTTGGTCTATGGTCGTAAGCGTGACTGCTGATCATAAGGTCCTGGGTTCAATGGGTTTTTGTTGTGGGTGTATGTAAGTTTAAATGTTTGTAAACGCACCCGCGGTACAGGAGAAATTCCAAGAGAGGGGCAACGTTTTTCTAAACATAAAAAAGTTACACTTGCTACGGAGTTACGGAGTATGGATTTCTGCCTTGTTGATGGCAATAGACTCACCTATTTATTGTACCGGCCTTTTTTTTTGGTTTGGGAAATCATCAGGAAGGGAGTGTCAGATTTCTACTGACTAAAAACCACCTGTGTGCCTTCTTAGCCCTTTGCGTCGAGGCCGCGGTATCTCTTTTGAACAACCCGCAGCAGTGGATGATTTAGTGTCGTATAATAGTACATTATGGTATAAGTGTGTAACGTTGGTGATTACCGCTGAGGCGCCTTTGAGACCCGAGCCGTTAGGTGAGGGTCTTAAGAGAGCCGAGGACGGTAATCATCAATACACACGTGTATCACACGACGTTTTTCAACACACTTGTGAAGAAAATAACACAAAAAAATCATTTTTAACATGTTTTCAACAGTTAAAATGACGCATCTAACAATGGCGATCGGCCATAGACTAAAAGGATGAGGTTTCCTTTTTTTGCTTTTTGCGGATAGTGTTTTAGCCACGTAAAAAATGAGGATTTCAAAGTTTTTTTAATAAAGAGAAAACAAAAGTTTTATTTATTGAAAACGTATACACAAGTTGAAATGATCTATATAAATTAATAAATTATCCTGAGCGCGCATCTAACAATGGCGATCGGCTATAGACTAAAAGATTAAGTTTTTTTTTTTGGCTTTCCGCGGATAGTGTTGCAGTCACGTACAAAATGGGAATTCAAAGTTTTTTTTATTACAGAGAAAACAAAAGTTTTATTTATTAAAAACGTATGTATAAGTTGAAATTATCTATTTAAATTCGAAGTTGCATGAAATGAGCAAGGAATATAGGTACATTAATTTATTTGTAGTATTGAACACAATCTTTTTAGTATCGAAACTTTTTTAAGAACAGAGCAACTCAACCAAAAAATTAAAAAAAAAACCTATAACTCACTTGTGAATAATGGTAATGAAAAATTCACAGTTTGATTACAGGTGTCATTATATGCCTAATTGCGGTGAAATTAGAACCACTTTATGAGCAAGTGTGTTGAAAAATAATTTTATGAGTTGAATAATTTAATAAACAAAGCAGGCCATCAACTCATCTAATACCGTGAAATTTTTGAAGTAGTTTTCACGCGAAATTAAACAAACAAGATAATATTTGTAAAAAATATGTTCCACCCACCAAGGAAAATATTGTTATTTTGACTAAAACCAGAAACCTTTTAAGGCTCTTTATAAAGATTTTAAATCTTATTTAGGAACATAATACTAACGGGTCGTATAGTTTTGGGAAATATAGGTCAACGAACTTGGTATGAGATTTAATTGTATTAGCACTTATAATGAAGTAATTTATAACCGCTTCGTAGTAATTTATTTTCATTTAAAAATAACGTTATATTAGCAATAGGTAACTACCGGCAAATTGCAAAATAGCTGTCATCTAAATACACACATCAACGCCGTCTAGGGATATTTTGTATAAAGTTCTTAAACTCAAAAAATACTGGCCACTTTTAAATTCTTTTGAAGAAAGTTTATTTTGTAAGCCTTTTTGAACGATTCTAAATTTGAATTTGAAAAAATACATAAAAAACAAAAGATTTAAGCGGCATAATGGTAGCGAAGTCCGAAGGTTTCATTTACCTACAGTAGTTTGTGGCTATTTTTTTGTGTCCAATTTAAGTTTTATAACAAGTTATCGGTTAATTCCGAATTAATGTTATTGTGTGCATCATGCAGCGGCGCCATTTAACTAGAGAAGAAATGTTAGGGGCGGTAGGCATGCTCCAAGCTGGGGCTACTCAACGGAGTATTGCTGAGGAGTTTGGAACAAGACAAAACGTGATATCAAGGTTATGGTCACATTATCGTGCTACTGGTGAAGTGGCTGAAAGACACCCAGGCGGGAAGCGCATAACCACTCAACGACAAGACCGATTTTTGCAAGTTGCCGCGAGAAGACAACCAAATGTTACGGCCATGCAGTTGGTTCAGAGGCTCCAGTCAGAGCACCAGTTGCTTGTGAGTGACCAAACTGTGGGGAGAAGGCTGCATGAAGCTAACCTTCATGCTCGCAGACCGCTTCGTACTCCAGCACTACGCCGAGGAAATCGTGGACGACGACTAGAGTGGGCTCGTGAACATTTGCTCTGGGAAGAAAACCAGTGGTCTGTAGTGCTGTTTACCGATGAGTCCCGGTTCGGTTTCCATCCCGATACACGTAGAGTGCGTGTTTGGCGAGTTCCTGGTCGTGAGAGCCGTCTGCAACATCCTCAGGAAGTCCATTCATACCACAGCGGGACAATTATGGTATGGGCGGGAATTCGTGTTGGTGGAAGAACAGACCTCGTTTGGATCAGAAACACCATGTCGGCTGAAAAATACCGTAACGAGGTGCTAGTACCAATAATCTACCCCCATCGACTACAAATGGGCCAAGAATTCACGCTCATGCTCCATAACGCCCGTCCGCACACAGCGAGAGTGGTGACGAGCTGGTTGCAGGAGCACGACATATCGGTCTTAGGCTGGCCCGGTCAATCGCCTGACCTAAACCCCATAGAACACGCGTGGGACATGCTCCAAAGAAGGGCTTTGAGGAATTTCCCTGCAAACGTTGCGACGGAAGAGCAACTTTTTTTGCATCTTAGCCGGACCTGGGACAATATACCGCAGCAAGACTTGGATAACTTAATCCAAAGCATGAAAAACCGTTGCAGGACCGTTATTAACGTCATGGGTGGTTTTACTGACTACTGATTTTTCACAGAACTGTTAAAAACAAATTATTTTTTCCTTATTTGTAAATTTTTCTTGAGAAACACATTCGTTGTTAGTTTTACCATTATTTCATGTTTTTTCTTTATTTGAATAAAAATTTGTTTACGCAAAAAAAACATTGTTTTCTTTTATTCTGGAGTGTAGTCTGATAAATGGGCTTTATAAAAATATATACATGTTGTATGCTATTTTTAATACATTTTGAGTAAATTGAGTAAATCCAAAATATCCCTAGACAGTGTTGATGTGTGTATATAGGGTGTAAAAGTACCCTTAACGCAAACGAAGGGCATTTGTTCTCCCCACCACTGCGATCATTTTTTTGTTCTAGACCATACCTGGGAACCTTCTAGTTACGGAGATATTGGGGGTCAAAGTTCCAAATTTTTCACAGCTGTTTTTGTAAATAAATTATTTCAGGTTTTAACTTAACTTAAATTACCTCCATGACCCGTTTACTTTTCAAAGTATCCACTAGCACAATGTTTTAACAGTCCTACATTGAGTTTTACCGTAAAATGTGATTTTTGACCCCAAAAAAAAAAGTCATTTCCCAGCAAAAATGTTTGCGTAGGGGTACTTAGTTTGATGTACAGAATGCTTGGTTGTCGGATGCGTGAAGGGTTCGTTTACACCCTGTATACACTATAAATAAAAAATAAATAAATAACAGCTTAGGTTATTTTTAAATTATTTATACAAATAAATAAAATGCAGTCAACAGTGGACGTCTTTCGGCTGAAATGGTTACGATGATTGGGATTCCGTGCAGACAAATTAAAACCCTTTAAATTGTAAACAAAATCCGATTGAAGTAAAAATATTAATATTTTATAACAAGTCGCGAGTCGCGGACAGCAGCTGGTTTAAAAAAAAAATAAGATTACCTAAAGTTACATTGAAATCTATAGCTATTGCGGACTCATCTCATTTCGCTTAAAATGTCTTTGTACCAACAAACTTAATTGCAATCCCCTAATCCCCACGTCTATTTTTAAATCCCTACCATTTTGCCTTTCTAATCCCCGCCAACTTAGCAACACAAAGTCCCCTCAAACAAAACACACTCGTATCCCAGACGCCATCTTTCAAAAAGACACATCACACAAGTCAACTCAAAACCACACGAGCAAAGTGCAACTTTGAACTTGTTCATAAAGGGCTGACGTGGACGTCTCGACGAAATTTGACGACTTTTAACGAGAATACCCGAGTGAACTTTGTGCCTCGTACAGACATGGGGCAGGATTGTTCTGGGAATGCTTTGACGCGTATGTTTTTGACTGTTTTTTTATTAGTTTAAGATTAAACTAACAAATTAAAGAGGATGCAATATTTGTTTGACGTAGAGATAGATTAAGGTTTTTGTAGAGTTGTAGATCTTTTGGTCATAAGCGGAACTAACGCGGCCATCTTGTTTTTTTTTTTTACAATTTAGAAACAAAATGGCTACGTTAGTGGTTAATAGCCGACGACATATTGATAGCTACGCTTACAGTCTAGCTCATCGGCGTAATTAATGTTGCCTGCGTATCAGTCTTTCTCTAGACTGTAAGTTCGGAGAGTGTGGCGAGGAGCTCCTCGACCTGATCCCACCGTCACAGTTTTACCACCGGACTAGCAGATGAATTGCAGCGTATCATCCACACCTGGTTGATAACCCAAAGAGTCGTCCTCAGCACTGCGCCTCCACGTTGATTTTGCACGCAGCCAAAGTGTGGAATTCTCTGCCGGTATTGTTGACGCTTATATTATGATTAGTGACGATAAGGTAACAGCACGCTTGCCGTCACCATCCTCGGTGTGTGTACACGGCTTAACAAGAATATCCGAGTGAACTTTGTGCAATTAGTGGCGGGAACCGAACGGTTATAACCCTATGGTTAATGATGGTGTCGTAATTAAAGCATATGGGATAGTTTTATGAAAGGAAAGGCGGCATTCATATAATAATGAGGGACAGAGTTGGGTTGTGAACATTTTAATGGTTTGCAAGTTTTGTTTTTGAAAGCTGTGTTACTTCTGTGTGTTCATTTGAGAAGTTTTTGAATGTTAATTAAAAAGGTCTATAAATGGGTTCCAGTGATTTTGATTGCATTCAGGTTAATCCCGTATCTATCAGCGTAGGGGTCTGAATATATTGATATATTGTATCAAAAGTACTATTTCATATAGCTATCATTGTTAACATGTGTGAGCATTGCTGTCATTCTTGGGATAGCGCAGCCAAATACTAACTAACCACACTCAACTGTATAGAGTGCAGAGTCAAAAGTTTGACGATATTGATGTTTGATTATATTGGTGACTGTACAATAAAATGCTCAAAGATTTTTAGCAGATAAACTGTATTTCCAAATAGGTTTTAAATTATAACAAGAGCAAAATGTAACGTGACACCGAGACAGAGAAATTCTAGACTATATAAGTTACCAGCACATAAAAACTAATTCTTAACATTATAAATGTTGCCATTGCAAACAAAACACTTATGTTTAAATTATTCTTAAACGTAGTTGGGCCGGGGCGTGTGACGATAAGCTGGTGGGTACCAAGCTTAAGCTTGCCCACCACCGGAAAGTTGCATGATTGTCGGTCTTTTACAGACTGTACTTCAGTGAGTGTGCTCAAGAGCTCCACGACGTCATTCTACCATATTCCTTCTTCCATCGGGAGTTCAGACGTACTGCAGGTTCCATACATTGTCGATTTGTCGCATTCGTACCAGGTCAATGTCACATCGGTCCTGTAAAGTTTCGATGATACTGGTTCAAACTAATTGCTGACATCTGACATCGACAGTGTTCTGTATTTATTTTCAGTATCACTTTGTACTGCCAATGTTGGCATTTCACTCATTTTGTTTTATGAGGAATAGGAATACGTGTGAACCCCTAATTAAATTTCCCATTTTGTTTTTAAATTATGGATCAGTTTTTATTTAAACAATATTGTACACGGGACTATGTAGCCTATATAGGACTATGTAAGTGGAAAAATGACTCTAACTTTTAGTTAGAGGCATTTTTCCACTTGGGAAGTGTCCATCTTTCAAACGATTGACTTTAAGAAAAAATGGTTTTAGAAACCTCAATGTCATTTTTAGAGACCTATCTATAGACACCACATACGAATAGGTTTGATTTAATCACACTATTATTATAAAGGCGAAAGTTTGTGTGTGAGTACAAACATACACATGTTTGTTACTGTTTTGTACACAGAATAGAATAGCATTTATTTGCAAATATGGGTTATACATAAGTAGGTAGTAGTAGGTTTTATCAGAGTTCTGCCATATTTCACCATTCGGCATGCAAACATTTTCATTATATAAAATTGTTTAAATTTAAATTTTTATTGGAACATTAAATTAGTTATGTTATTCTCATTAAATAAAATTATTAAAATTCAAATATTCGTTAAAAATATCAACTTAATTGTCAGTATAATCAATTAGTCAATCAAACCATCAATCAATAAGTCATCAAATAAGTCAATACAAAATCGTGGTCCGATGATAAATAAACAAACAAACATAAAAATTCCAGGTCATAGACAATACACTAATAAATTATTCCGTAAGCAAAACAATAATTAATTAATCAAAAATTCGAGGTAGTTTGTTATCCGTTAAAAACTCAGTTACACTGTAATATGTTTTATCTATTAATAATTTACGAAGTGTACTTTTGAATTGCACCGTTTTCAAGTCTTTCCAAGCACTTGGCAATTTATTATAAACAACTGGGGCCATGCAATAAATACTTTTGCGCATCATAGTGGTTTGACACGGTACATTATTTAATTTTGAATTGTCACGTCTGTTTCTTGGGTATACATCAGCCAAACGTTCAAAACGATTTGGATTATTTTTCACAAACACAGCCACTTCAAGAATATAGATACAAGGAAGGGTCAATATGTTGTACGTCTTGAAATATGGCTTGCAACTGTCGGTGGTTTTTAGTTTAAACATTGACCGGAGACATCTTTTTTGAACCTTAAATGCTGTCTCTTTGTCGGTGGAGTTCGCCCAGAACACAGATAGACCTGGATTAACACATAGGATCTCTTTATCCCGGCGGTATGATTCCGTGGGACATATTTTATCGAACTCTATGCGCGCGAAGCCGCGGGCATAAGCTAGTCTTTTTTATTTTAATTTTTTTGTATAAAAATCGTAAAGCGGTTCACACAACACGTATATCTTCCAAGTTTCAACTGTGTAGTGGCTGTGACATACGGACGGACAGACGGACAGACAGGCAGACAGACATGTCGAATCTATAAGGATTCCGTTTTTTGCCATTCGGCTACGGAACCCTAAAAAGGGTCTTGACAGACAGACAACAAAGTGATCCTATAAGTGTTCCGTTTTAACCGACTGAGGTACGGAACTCTAAAAGCGAAGTAACCTGCTACCTCGTAACTGTCAGTTCTCCTTAAAATTGCGGGATCTCAACGCTCTATTCAATTTACAGACGTTTTGAATATCGATGTTCACGATAGTAGGAATTTGCTACCTTAGCGAAAATTAACGAGCTTAGTGCACGGTTTGAGTTCTGAGAATTTGTAGATGTTTGACTGTATGTTTTTTCAGTACTGAAAACTAGCAACGCTATTCGTTTTATCTTACAAGCATTAGGGTAGGTACCCTATCTTAAATAGGGATGTTTCCTGACTAAAAAAAATATGATTCTAATTAGTCCGTCTGTTAGATTATCGAAAAATATTGGATACGTATTTTTTGTTTTATCAAATCAAAAAAACTGACGAAGATAAAACACGTCAAAGATTTGAGTGGAAGTTTGTGACGTCACTCACCGGTAAAAAATGTCATACTAATGTCTTAGAATATGACGTACGTTACAATAAGCAAAAGTATCGTCTTTATTGTTTGATTGCGTGAAAAAAGACAAAAAACGTGTCCAATATTTTTTGGTAATCTATCTGACGGATTAATTAGATTTTTTTTGTTAGCTACCTATTAGCCACATAAGAATAAGAATAAGAATAATTTATTGTTCCAAAAATTACATTCGTAACATTGATTCCTGAAACTCACACTAGGATTCCCTGTGTCGTGAGTTTCAGGCTCCTTCGTTCCGTTTGTTGTGTGTGTTACATGTTTTTACCATTTTTTTTTTGTTAACTCACATTAGATAATGAACATAGTAAGTTGAAATTATTCAAAACAATGCTATAAAAAATATTTATCCCTAAAAATCAAATATAATCGAGAACTATACAGACCGATCAATAAAACATTAAAGCAAGCTTGAACCTCGGGATCCAGCAGCATAAAATATACATTATGTGTTCAACCCCCACACTTCACACTGATCCTGGCTTTATCACACCATGAATTCGTATTGAAGATATTAATGTTTGAATTATGTCGAAGGATATTGAAAAGCGATTTTTTATTGTAGTAGATACTGATTTTCTGACGGTTAAATATTGGATACGTGATCTGACAGTAAATGCCATATTTTTTTCTAGAAAGACTTTTCAATGGTCGGTACAGTTAATAAGATGAGACAAAATAAGCATGTATTAGAACGGTATTACAAGAGGAGGTCGTGCCTCGATAATGATAACCGCTCGAACCAATCTTCAGGTTAAGCCGCGCTAGCCGAGGATGGCCGGTGGAGGGGTGACCACCCATTACATACCGTGGCTCATTTGTAGATAGTTGACAGTGGTAACTGGTACTCAGTGGCCTGAAAATCTGACAACCAGTCTTACCAAAGGGTTTCATAGTACCCAATGATTACTAAATGAGTTGTGGAGGTCAGATAGGCACCGAGCTCCTTCAAGCTTATCTGTAGTTCATTTTACGTATTTTAAACTCATCCTAAAATTATCAATTTCTACTAAACATACGTCAACAAGTCCACTTTTCCCCACACATTAAACCTCACCCACAATTAACTGCAGAGCATTGCCTCGTTAACATTCGTCTCCTATTTAAAGTTGTAATTACAAAAATATCTGTCTGAGTATGGGTTCATCAAAATTCCGCGTTCGTTAACTTTAGCCGCGAAACAATTCCGCCTCGATGCGAGTCTGCTTAAAAGATTCACTCGCGGTATTGTAGTAGCATTCGATCCTTTTTATACAGAAGCCAGCACATCATCAAGCTACGAAACTGTCAAATTTTCCCAATGATCCTTGAACCTAATGCTGTAGCGATTAAGTTGAAAATCCATTAAAATATATATTTGACAGATTGTAGAAGCTTGAAGTGCTGGCGTCTGTATGTTAGCCAGTTAAAGTGTGCAAGTAGTTTGCATGCCACTAAAACAAATAATACTACATGTTAACGTAGGTGCATCACACGCGGTAATGAGAAAAAAGTTGCTTCACTGGTGCATCGAACGCGGGTTAGTAACAATAGTATTCTGAAAGTACTAGCAGAGTGTTCTTACTCCCGTGTTCTGATGCATGTTGTGGAGATGATGGTCCTCGTTGCAAATAACTGAAAACTAGGCTTTCAGTATCGAACACACAAACGTTAACTGAAACACACAAGGGGAAACTGTGAACCGAGACTTTCGAATGTTAACAAAGGAAGCGACAAAACGCAAACTCCTAACTTCTACAGTTATATTGCTACATCGCGTAATTAAAACACCACTCATTTGTGACGTAATCTCAGAAACCAGGCTTGCATCCATAACTTGCTTAATTGATTTTAAACTCAAACTTAAAGCATTTATCTCAAATAGACCCGTTGCATTGTTTAAGAAAAGCTGTACCTGCGTACACACGTGTGCACTATAAAACGTCTCGCGCCAATACTTTATCCCCCCTGTGATTGACCACCGTGACCGAAAACTGACCGAAGGACTAATTATAGTAGTAACTACATACCATCCAATAGCTAAGATAGTTTTCAAAGCTTCTTCAAATAAGAGCAAAATAAATAAAAGTATTTCTTTTCACTTCTTGATTTGTATTATTATATTCCTTTGACCAGAACAGTTTATTTTTTTTTTTTAAAACGTTGCCCCACACTTGGAATTTCTCCTGTATCGTGGGTGCGTTTACAAACATATAAAGTCACATATACAAATACCCAACCCGAAACAACTATCTGCAGGCCATACAAATATTTGTTCCGTGCGGGAATCGAACCCGCGACACGCAGCGCAGCAGTCTAATCGCTTAACCACTGCGCCAACCGTGCCGTCAATTTATCACGAAAAATATTCAAAATCTATAGCAATGGGATAAAATTGAACATCCATACGAATAATTCAACCATAATAGCCTAGCGTTATTAAAAATTAATTACTTAAATTGACTATCCAGCATTACCTAACATAAAGATAAAAATGTAGCTTCTGTAAAAAAAGGTGAAAGCAATACTTTAAAAATTTATTGCAACATCTGGCGAACAGAACGAACATAACAGTTTATAATGAACTAATTAAATATGAAAAATTATTATGTTTTGAATATTTCATGGCGTTTTTAGACGTTGAAAGTAATTAATGAATTTAGAATGAGATTATTTAGAGTTTCATTGACGTAAGAAAGAGTTTTTCGTATTTTATTTTTAGTATATTTTAAGGAGAATGCAGTTTTAATCAATTATTGATGTTATTAGTAAATTTTCTATCCATATGGAGCAACACAATTTAAGTTTGGTTGGATATTCTTGTGTGTAGAAAGCTAATTAATCGTTGTAACCAATTAATAATACTTTCAGTTACCATAATTATGTAATAGGAACGCTATTATCCAACAGTACTCTAAAAAATTCGTCGGTTTAAAATTTTTAATTTAATTTTAAAAGTATGATAGTATAGAAAACCTCTACCTAACATAGTTAAAATTCGGTTTTACTGCAGTAAAACCCACATTTCGGTAAAAAGACAGCTATTGCCTATGCCATGATATTCAAACAAAAAATCTATGAATAATCTCTGAAAAGAAAAAACTAAATCGAAATAAGTTTTCTTTCATTCCCTATAATTTAGGGTAATCTTATACAGTGTGTCAAATAGCAAAGTGGTCGCATTTGGAACGCATTTTTCCGCTGTATATATTCTGGAAGCAGCCATTGGAATGCGGCACGATGTCCCACTGCGTGCTTTATTGCGTTCTGCCCTGAGTTATAGACTGAAAAGGAGATGAATTGTGTGAGAAGACAAGGGCATTCAAAATCTACGAGAGTATTAACAGTCGAAACAACTCTAAACGCATTTAAAGCCTTCCGTTAAACCTTTCGTTTTAAGGGTTCCGTAGCCGGAGGCGCTCCGGGCGTCGGGGGCCACGTGATGGCTTCCGGCCACCGTAGACGCGGGCCTGTGGACGGTGAGTGATGGGTAAGCTCGCCGTCCGTCCGTCTTATGACGACGACAGGCCGTGTCGACGGCGCGTTCGTGTTCCACGCGCGCCTCAAAGAGATGTCAGCAACATGGAAGGGGCCCGCAAGGGCCGACGCCTGTCGAGGCTGCGGGTTGTCCGCAAGGGATACCGAGGCCTCGACATGAAGGGCGAAGAAGGAACATGGGTGGTTTTTAGTCAGTAGAAGTCTGACACTCCCTTTCGCTCTGCCCAAGAGCGGGAGGGGTTATTTGATGATTTCCCACCCACCAAAAAAAAAAAAAAAAAAGGGTTCCGTAGCCGAATGGTAAAAACGGAACCAGATAGATACCTGACCCCCCGACCCCGACCACCGACCCGACCCGACCCGACCCCGTCCCCCCCGACCCAGTAGATTCGTCATGACTGTCGGTCTGTCCGTCCGTGTGACAGACAGACTGACAGACTGACAGACTGACAGACTGACAGACTGACAGACTGACAGACTGACAGACTGACAGACAGACTTTACAAGTTACGTTTTTAATGGGGATCTCATTTCTTTTTCGTTGACCATTTTACTAGTTACCATTGAACATTATTATTTAGGTACCTATTATTTATTTTTTTATCAGACAAAACCACAAAAAAAATCCGTTTTCCATAATTTTTGCGTGGGGGTACTTAGTTTGATGTACATAATGCTTGGTTGACGGCTTCGTGAAGATTTCGTTTAGACCCTGTATAGTGATGGGGTCCGTTCTTCACTCGGCCATCAATCAAACATTATGTGTTACATCAAACCAAGTAGCTCAACTGCCACGACTGCCTCGTTGGTCTAGTGGTCGCAACTGCGACTGCTGAGCATGAGGTCCTGAGTTCGATTCCCGGGTCGGGCAAAGTGTTATTGGCTTTTTCCATCAGAAATTTATCGGTAACAGCCACGGAGTCTGGATTTGTTCCCGGTTGATGGCAATAGGCTCGCCCCCTATTACGTGGGACTTAAACATAACTGGCGAAATGTCAATCGCATCTGGCAAAATGTGGACGTACTATTAGGTGCACCTTAGGCCCTTCGGGGATTACAGGCGTGATGTTATATTATTTGTTTCACATATTCGCTTTTTCCCATCACTTAGAACAAACCCCTAAGCTTGCATGACCCACTAACAAGAGAAAATTCCCAAACTATTTGGAGTCTTTACAAAAGAAATGCAGTGTAGGAACTTACATTTTTAACTTTTTTCACTTAAGTGTGGTGTGAAGTGTAAATGCCTGCATTGTAATTAAAATTTTCTCACCTCAAAGAAAAGCCACGTGACCTACATTACTTTAGCCGAACAGTTTTTTAATCAAGTAATTTTAAGTAGAAAAGCGATGTTTTATAAAGTTTCACAAAGGATATGAAAGAAAGAGTAAGATTTTACGAGTAATTACATGCGATGATAGCAACGTTAACAATATTAGAATTGACATCATCATCATAATTATCATCTAAGCCTGAATTCACCCACTGCTGGGAATAAACCTCTCTTTCTTGTACCAATCTCCACGGTCCTCTACCACCCGCATCCAGGATCTCCAAGCAGCGTTACCCTAAACTGCACACTAAAAGTAGTCAAACCATATTATGTTAATCATGTTGAAGGTTGCTCCACAAACACGAAACATTTTAAAAGCGATTTTGCCACTTGGTTGGCACAATTGGTTATGTTTTACACTCGACCAATGACGCTATAATCGCTAGTATACGCTGATCTCCCATTGTATCGGAAGTTCATAAAAAGCGAGAACAGGTTGTACTGGATGTGTATAGCTTGATATTATTATGTTGCCTTGTGTACGTTATGTTCAGCAATGAATATAATTATAATTAAAAATCGTTTTTAATTAACTAACTTAGGTTCAACTTAGGATCAACTCAGGATGGATGAAATGGCGACAGGTCACTGGAACAACTTGCGACCCACGGATGCCCCTCAAGTTAAAGGGGAAAATATACAAGTCCGTGATTAGACCTATCGTACTGTATGGATCAGAGTGCTGGGCTTTGAAAAAGATGGATGAAAAACGATTGCATGTAGCGGAGATGAGAATGTTGAGATGGATGTGCGGAGTGACAAGAATGGATAAAGTGAGGAATGAGTATATTAGAGGAATTTTGAAAGTAGCACCTGTTACAGAAAAATTGAAAGGAAGTCGTTTATCTTGGTATGGTCATGTAATGAGGAGGGATGAAACGCATGTGACTAAAAAAGTGATGGATATAAATATTGATGGATGGAGAGGGAGAGGAAGGCCAAAGAAAAGATTGATGGATTGTGTGAGGAATGATATGAATGAGAAAGGAATAAGTGCCACCTTGTCGTGTAACAGGGAAGAATGGAAGAAGAAAACGTGTTGCGCCGACCCCAAATAGAATGGGATAAGGGCAGGAAGATGATGAATTAACTAACTTAGGTTGATATTACGTGTTTGCACTTCGCATTGCATACAACTTAGACAAAGTCTTTCAACCTTTTTTTAACTTTTTGATATTACGGGTCAAAAACCTCATTTCCAGTGATCAACAGTTTAAAAGTTAAGTTAGCAATTAACTTTATCAGTTGCGTGCCTGTAACAGAGTTATTTCAATAGCTTGTTCTAGTATAAAAAGATTATTGAGGTCTGTAAAAAAGGTTTAAGAAGTTGTACGCTTAATATAATTGTTTAAGGTTATGTTATGAGCAAAACTATGAAAATGAACTGTAAAAGTATCATAATCTCATGAAACTAAAACATTAAGCTTTACTACGTATACATAAAACTTTAATAATGTCGCAAAATCCACAAAAAAAACTTCTTGTTATAATAAAAACAACAATAGAACTTTTTTCATAAACAAATCTTGTCGTCACAAAATGGCGGAGACACAAAATGGCGGCCTAACAAAAGCATAGACAAAAGAATAAAGGTCTGGCTCTCCTCGCGGCCCTTTAATGAGGGTTTTGGTCATTTTACGCTCATTTCGATGCAAATTCAAGGGTTTCATGATATTTAGAGGGCTATGCAAATACGACCGAAAGATTTTGATTAAAATTTATCAAGATACTAGTTACATCGCACTGGTTTGCTTAGGTTTGTAGATGAAAAGAGTTTGGAAATGTACACTATCTCCCATACGCGTGTGCCTCCGTACTTTATACTTGAAGTGTCAAATAAATAAATATGTTGCTTGGTTTTTGGTTTCCACTGTGGACTTTCTATCTCATATTTAGACTGAATAAAAATCTGGTTTACTGGTTACTGTTAAACTCCATCATTTTACTGCAAGGCAATGGCCTATCACCATGTCTTCCAATTCTTTTGACAACCCTAACAAATTCTGAGATTTGCAGTGGCTCAGTGGCAGCGGCTTTTGACTCTGACTTACAAATAGTAAATCTTGGATTCGAACCCAGGCAGGCTCATTACTTTGAGTAATTCATGTCATCCTCACTTCTCTCAAAACGGTGAACGAAAACAGCGCGAAGAAACCGGCATGTCCTAAAACCAAAAAAATTAAGACATGTGGTATCTAAAAGCCCGCTCTATGCCCGCGTAGTGTATTATATATTATTATAGCCCATTCCCTCTTACAGAGAGAAGGCATGTTTCCCAGCAGTTGGAATATTATAGGCTGATTATGGTAGCAAATTCTTGCTGTTTTTGTCTGTCTACAAAAAAGTTTCTTGCTAACACAATAAATAGTGGACATGCAGTTTCTTGTATGTTAGTTTGTGTATAAAGACAAAATTAACAGTATATAAAGTTGTATGACCATACTAAATGTCCATTTGTATTCTATGCTATACTTTAAAGGATCTTAACAATATATGGGAAGTATTACCGTTGGCTATTAAAAGCTTTTACTAAGATTTAATATACTGTAGTTGAAAAAGATAATGTGACTGTTCTTATGTAAATAAAATGTATATTTGTGTCTGGTAGAGTGGTGTGGATGATCTAAATAAATATCTTCACCTTTTTAAAACTTAATTTAATATTTAAAAACAATTTTTATATTGGAATCGTGGCTATACCACTTCTCGCTCCCACACATATACTTTTATTCACTCATTGATGATGGTGCGTTTTGAATTAACATCCTACATTTTATTTGACAAAACTCGTGAATTCTGGATTATTATAGAAACATCAGCTCTGCCATAACCATCAAAGAAAAAGATATGTCATATTGATGTTCTTTCATAGAGCATTAATTTAGTCTTACAGTAATTGTTTTCATCAATTGATTGGAAAGATTAAGCTGTCTATTGACCAAAAGCAAGATACTTTGACACCCTCCGTGCCTATCCGTTCATTTTCATATCGTCGAGACCACAGATAGAGAATATTCCTAGATAAGGCAAGTATAACGATCCGTATGAAAACCAAGTGCGTATGACGTCTCATATTTATTTGGGTACTATACAAAAAAGTCACTGTACAAAATGGATTACGTTTTTACCCGACTGCGGCGAAGCCTAAAAGGACAGTTATGTGTTTGTTGTTCTTAAAATGTCTAGAATTAAGTTCGTAAGTTGTAACGGTGTAACTTTGTTGCTTTACACAATTAGGTTCCTAAGACAGTCACGTATGTATAAAATACATAAGCCGGGTAAGCGAAGTAGGTGCTCTTGCGATATCTAGGTAAATCTATATCTGTGGTCGACCCCTCAGAGCTTTCGAAAGCACGTTAAGCCGTTGGTCCCGACTACCGAATGTCATATACCTACGTATGTATATCTAAGGCAGACGGAACCTCGAAAATCTGACAGCCCGTCGAATCGTACGATATCTATCGGTTTTCCTTCATAATTGGGGGTGCGGAGTGTGGAGATCAAATTGCTCTATGGAAACTTCAAGTGTGATTTTTATTGTATGAAGGTTCCATGCTGTTAGATCTTTCATCGGGATGAACTACGGTTTTCGTTTTAGCTTAATGAAAACATAATAACCCTGTGTAATGCATTTCAATATTTTTTTCTGACTACAGGGTAAGCAAATTATAAACTAACATTCAAAGCCACTGGGACTTTGCCCAGCAGTGGGACAGAGTAGGCTGACAAACAACAATTTTTAGGTTTTTCATAATTAATATCGTACGGTATGCCATTTTGTTTTATCATTGGGTGCAAATAACGTTTTGCCCAACACGGGAATCGAAACCAGGACCTTATGCTCAGCAGTCGCACTTGTAACCACTAGATCTACAACTACATAATTATACTTTTTTTTTTTGGTGTTTGGAAAATCATCAAATAACCCCTCCCGCTCTTGGGCAGAGCGGAAGGGAGTATCAGACTTCTACTGACTAAAAACCACCCATGTTCCTTCTTAGCCCTTGCGCCGAGGCCGCGGTATCTCTTTCGAACAACCCGCAGCCCCGACGGGACAACTACATATACTTGGGGTACCCATTCGCATCTTAAAAGCTTTACGTACCTACATGTTACTTATCCATTCTCTACAATATTAAAATCAAATCCGACCTCAAATAAATTGGGATAAGGGCAGGAGAATGATAATGATGACCTAACTACACAGAATAACTATAGTTTCACTTTCAACTAGAGTAAAACTCTCATCATCGCGCTACCAACATTGTTACTCGCAATATTATTATTTGTATCACCCCATTTTCTTAACACAGTGCAAACAAACTTGGACTCGTTTTCAAATTAACTTTTGCCAAGTATCAGAGATCGCGTTAAAGAAAATGCGCCTTTATCTTGTTATAAAACCATTATTATTTACAACCCTATCGTTTGAAGTTCGATTTGTTTGTTGCGATAGTGTTTGCGGAAAGTTTTGTTTTTTTATTTATTTGGTTCAAAATAAGTGCGATATCAAAATAAAACATTTGAAAATAAAACAATAAAACTAAGTAGCATAAAACTGTAAACGAAATACATTACAATTTACAAACAAATATTGGTTTAATAACCTTAAGAATAATTTGCACTGATTAACGTGAGGAAATAAAATGTAACAAACGAATTTGGCAAAGCCATTTAGGTAGGTTATTGTCGTATCGTCGGCACCACGACGGTGTTAGGATTTATTTGATAGATTAAAAATGTTTCTATGAACTAACACTACCAGTGGTTTCATTTATTGTCGTATTGTCGGCACCACCCTGTATAATATGAACGCCTGCTGTCTAAGAAAATTTGAATTTCACAAGCTAAGCTTCCACCTTATGATAAGGTCGTGGGTTTGATTCACGGATCGGGCAAAGAGTTATTGGGTTTTTCCATCAGGAATTTCTCAATAGCGGCTGCGGAGTCTGTATTTGTGCCCGTTTGATGGCAATAGGGTCACCACCTAGCCATTACATGGGACCAAAGATATATTATGTATTTCTACGCAACGAACTTTAAACACAATTGGCAAAATTTGGATTACAAGCGTGATGCTATGTTATGTGAAATAGTACATACTAAAATTACTTAGACCCATCATGTCACCCTCCAAGTAGTATATAAGCCATCACCATAACGTAAACATAAATAAACGACGGCTTTCAAACAAGTTATTCCGTGTATAAAAACCGGCCAAGTGCGAGTCAGACTCGCGCACCGAGGGTTCCGTACAAACCTGTAGGTATATAAGTAAAAGTTATGGTATTTTTATTGCTAAATGAAATCCATAACATAACAATGTGGAAAGCTGACGGTACCTTGTCAATACATATATGAAAACCTAGTATTTGATATGAATTTCAATATAATACCACTACGCGTTCATGAGGAAAGGGGTAGTAAGTTTAAAATTATTAAAAATATTTTTATTATATGATATAACTAAAAATGTATACTTTTCGCAATTTTTCCTATATCTCTGCTATAAGACGTTGCTTCATACCAAATTTCAAGATTCTGAGTTCACGGGAAGTACCCTGTAGGTTTTGATTCCCTTGCAAGTGTCGAAAATTTGCGGCATAAACGGGAGTATCTTTTGATCGCGTTGACTTAGAAGTTTGATTTTTTCACAGCTCCAAGAGACCATAGACTTGAGTATTTGATATGAATTTCAGCTTGATACCTCCACGCGTTCCTGAGAAAAAAGGTCTTGACAGACAGACAGACAGACAGACAGACAGACGGACAACAAAGTGATCCTATAAGGGTTCCGTTTTTACCTTTTGAGGTACGGAACCCTAAAAACAAGATTATGATCGAAATTGAGTGTTTGTTTGTCACAAGTTTCTCTTAAAACGTGTCAGGAAAGCTAAAAAATAAATGCAGCAGTGTGATTCTTCTTTCGATTACCTTATCAATTTTCTAACCAAAGCCACCATAAAATACCTAAGATGAAATAGTAGATAATACTAATCGATCAGTCGATCTAACTGGGGATAGTAGATAGGTTGCCTCGTTGCTCGAGTCGTTGCAAGCAGGACTGCTGTGTATACTAAATTAAATTAAATAAAACGGAATGAAATAAAATGAAATTAACTGAAATTAAATGGAACTAAAAGAAATTAAATAAAATTAAATTTAGTGAACTTAAATGAAATGAAGTTAAATCATATGAAATTAAATTGATTTGAATTATATTGATTTAAATTGAATTATACTGAGTTAAATTGAATCAGATATATTGACTTAAGTTACAAATAATAATAATGCCGCAACGTGAAACTGTAAGCATACAACTTAAACAGATAAAACACGTAATTTGTTTGTATAGACTCAACAATTGCGAATTAACAGAACACAGCCAACACAGATCCATTAGGACATAAGTTAGCTGACTCACCTCTGTACGGCCCACCGGCCACGGAGATATTTGTAACACAAAGTAGGCAAATAACTGTTATTTTGATTCTGTGTATGAGGTCCTGGTTTCGATTCCCTGGGCGGACATAGTGTTATTGGGTTTTTCTAAGGACTAACTAATGAGTATGAATTTATGCCCGGATGATAGCAATAGGCTTGCCCCCTACTACATAAGACTTTAAAAGTAACTGGCGACAGCGTGATGTAATGGGCTGCGGGTTGTTCGCAAGAGATACCGCGGCCTCGACATGAAGGGCTAAGAAGGAACATGGGTGGTTTTTAGTCAGTAGAAGTCTGACACTCCCTTCCGCTCTGCCCAAGAGCGGGAGGGGTTATTTGATGATTTTCCACCCACCAAAGAAAAAAAAAAAAGGTGTGATGCAATGTTATGTGAACTATATACATACTAAACTTACTAAAGCGCAAAAAAGTACCTACATAAACCATCACGATAACGTAAACATAAAGACGCGACGGCTTTCAAACAAGTTATTCCGTGTATAAAAAACAAGATTATGCTTCATATTGAGTGGATATAACATTGAAAGCGTAGATGTTTCGCAGCTAATGTTTCAGATAAAACGAATTGCCTCCGAAGTCTTTGCTAGAAATTGCTCTGTAATTTCTACATTTAGTAGGTACTTAGTTCGAGTGGGGCTAAAATGTATACAGTGCGAGTCTTGGAAAATGTTTTTTTTTATGTTCGTGTTTGCTTTTTGCTTTGTAACTAACTAACTACTGGGTTGTGGAGGTCAGATAGACAGTCGCTCCATGTAAAATACTGGCACTCAGCTGCATCTGGTTAGATTGGAAGCCAACCCCAACCTAGTTGGGAAAAGGCTAAGCAGATGATGATGATGTTTGCTTTCTGCTTTCTTTTCGTGTTTGGGTTAGTTATCTGGGGTCTACACAGAGAAGACACTATTATTTTATTTTATTGATCGTTGTTACGTGTCAAGTGCTTAATATAATTATATAATATATAATTATATTAAGCACTTACTTGCTACTTACTTATTTACTTGTTGCTTGCTTGCTTACTTGTTACTTGCTTACTTACTATATATAATATAATAAACTTATAGGTACTGTATGTTTCAAGAAACTTTTGAAACATAAATATTATAATTTTAACATTAAAATTGAATAAGCCTGTGAAATGTGTAACATATTATTAGTATAATATCTGTGACGGATCCTTTGGGGAAATATGGTTGATGGGAATTAGGTTCACAAGCTTCGATTTCCTTCAAAATCATTATTTTTTATGACATTGGCATTGAAATTGGACACTTTTTATTTTCATTATAACTGTGTCTTATATCTACGCTAGTCCGTGCAGAGTTGCACAGATCACAGTTTGTAAAGATGATTTATTAGTAAATTATTAGATAGTTTTAATCCAATTCCCTTAAGTAAGTGTCCTACAACAAATAATCTCTTAATCCATCGATCCTAAAATAATATCTTAAGCGCAGTTTTAGGCGCCCAAGACTAATAATCATGGGGCAAGGTCCAACCCCTTTTCACCCCGGATTTATATTAAATTCCTTAGTCCAAATTTGCCGAAACAATCCCTATGGGGCTACCTAGCCGCGATTTTATTATTTCTTACCCCTATTTGTATACCTAGGGGTGTATAGTGGAGAAATTCTATTAGACTGTTTTATTGCCAGGCGCCGAATTTTTATGTTCGAGTCCTAGGATTTAGGCACTAAATATTCAAATAGGTTTTCATAGAAAATGGTGTTTTAGCCCAAAAAAAAAGCTGTGTTTTTTTGAATCTCAAAAGTAAGAATTTCCATAAAAATAATATTATAATTACGTCTATTCGAGCATTTTCATCCCAACCACAGATCTGACGAACAAACAGAGCAGACAGCGGTTTACATCACCCCTCTTTTTCAACGAAGCACAAAAGAATTTAACCCAAAACATTTATTCATGAAAGCTCAATACCACAAAAAAGGGAAATTCGAGAAATAAATTGTCATAACCGTGAAGGCTAGACCAAAGGGCAAAGAATATTGAATTATGTCTGGAAACCGTTATTTAGTAAAAATATTCTGTTTTGTTTGTTTGTACCCGAATATAAATTGTATGAGTCGTAAGCCCCTGGACGAAAGGCCACACGTTAATAATAAAATGAACGTACTTCGTGGCCGATAGGGTTGCTAACTGGCGTTTTGAAATTAGAACAGCATTTAGCTTTCTATCTGGCCAGACAGTTGAATTCTGACGATTTAAAAACAGAAAACGTTTTAATTTTAAGAGGTGTTTATTGTCTGGACAAGGTAACAGTTTATATATTTTTCTTTATTTTTCCTCTTTGGCAACTGAGCTAGAGGAAACTATGATGGTGAACGCAAAAATATGGACATAAATTCCCAAAAAGTTTGTCAAAGCTTCTCAATATTATGTACAATCACAGAGAACGAGGAAAACTGTTATCTCATAATACAGTAGGGAACAGAGTGAATCAGGGCTCCGTGCTAACAACCATAATAAGTATTGATACATATCAAACAAAAATTGGACCTCTACAGCTTATTTGCAACTTACTGAACCGTTCCTTCAAGATTGTTATATTGATTTGACAAAAAAAGAAGTATTTTTTTTGCGTCATTTACTTTGAAATCGGCTGTCACTTGTCTAGCCTCTGCAGATACAACTTCAAACCTTCCGCCATCTTTATTTTGTTTTAGTTGACATTTGGGGTCCTAGAGCACGAAGCTACGTTATGTTTGACAAAGAACTTTGTGCTTTATTCTTCTATGTCGTATGGTTTTAGGCCAACCTGGTGTCTAGAGAAAAAAATGAATAATAGATCGCCCATGGGCCTAGGCTCTGACTTGTCTTTACGGACATCAACATTCTCTTGCTCTTGTCCCAATTCATTTGTGTTCAATGCAGCATGTCTTCTTCTTCCAAACTTCTCTATTACTCGCATTGACTTATATATTACTGCGTAAGAACTGGGCGGACCGCATGTTACAATGACGCCTCGAACTTGGTCCTAAAACGGTATTTCCTAAGCCGAAGTGAACTAGTCCACGATCGGCTCTCTTCGGGTGCGGTCGTAAATTTTATTAAAAGTTTTATTTATGTTCTTTATACCTCGAAAATACCACGCCGCTTATACAAGGTTACGTTAACGAGCAGAATACACCGATTCTCTGTATGGCGAACGCGTCGAGCAAATGTTCGGACGACCGTATCTTTAGTTTTTACCCGACTGCAAGGGAAGGGTAATGTTTTTTATCAATGATTACTCGTCATCTCATCAAACACCTTTCTTGTCGTATCATTCTTTAACACAGTTCACCCATCGTTTCTTTGGTCTTCCGCTACTCTTATACCTCTCCGCATTAATAGTCTAAACTTTCCTCACGACATTTTCCTCTTTCCTCCGCATCACATGCCCATACCACGACATCCGATTACCACGCAACTTTTCAGTCACCGGCGCCACTTTTAGACTTCCCTCAATGTACTCATTTCTTGTTTTATCTATTCGCGACTTGGCTTTACTTGCCTTTGAGAAATATCTCTCAGCCATGCTGGTTTGGGCTTCAGGTTGTTCGAAACAGATACAGCGGCCTCGACACAAAGGGCTAAGAAGGAACATGGGTGGTTTTTAGTCAATAGAAGTCTGACATACACTTCCGCTCTGCCCAGAGCGGGAGGGGTTATTTGATGATTACCCACCCACAAAAACAAAAAAAAGGCATGCGGGTTTCCTCATTGTGTTAAACTACGAACCTTTGAAACAACCTGGTCAAATGATTCTGGACTGTTTCATAAAATAGATTTAAACTGCTATGATAGTAGGTACATTTTCAAACAAACTCTTGCACGAGAAGCTGTTTATGTACGATACAGTAACTTTGATGTTAGATACTAAAGTCAAGAGATTTTAAAACCCACACATTTTCTGAAGAGTTGTTTCCGACAACCCTAGTTAGGTATCATGATTACATGTAAAGTCCAGTTACATTATTCTAGAAATTTCACTTAAATATTTCAAAGGATTTCACAAAATTCGCCGACGTGAAATTGTCAAGTAGGTCAGCGGATCGAATGGCTACGTTTTGAAACTCGGTAACGTATCTAAGTGGTCCGTAATATGACTTATTAGGTATGTATGTGGGGAATTTGGATGAAAGGTGGTTAAAAATGTAAAATGCTTTCATAGGCTTTCAAGAAAATTATTGGAGGAACTCGTGACTAACAGAGCGGGTCTTCAAGGTTAAACCGCGCTTGCCTAAGTTGGTTTGAAGATGGATGACCATCATTGCATACCGAGTTTACTCCGTGCCTCGTAAATCACGTTAGTCATTGGTCCCGGCTGTTATTGTAGAACTTTGTTAGTCGTTACCGGTGGTCAGTGGCCCGAAAGTCTAACAACCAGTATTACCAATTGTCTAGTACTGGCTGGATTGTGGAGGTCAGATAGGCAGTCGCCCCATGTAAAATACTACTATTTAGCACCATCTATAGTAAGACGGGAAGCCGACCCCAATAAAGTTGGGAAAAGGCTAGGCAGATGATGAGGCTTTCAAGAATATTATAACATGAAAAATCAAAGAAGTTGCAAAAAATACTTAAACATAAACCCTGAAACATTACACTGTTTTTTTGGGCAGTCGCGTAAAAATACCAGATTATCCTATACCTTTTACCCAAATGTAATTTGCAAATAACAGATTATTTACATATACTCATAAAAATAACATGCAAAATTAAGTTCTCAACCCAAAAAATACTTTGAAATTACTTTAGATAAATACCGTACTTTATGGAACCCCAAGTTTATCAGGTAAGGTAAATAAATAAATAATCTCGTAGTCTCGTCACGTTCTATGTTTATGGGGTCACAAATTACTGCGTAAACAGAAAATTATATTAATTTGGGAAAGAGCAAATTAGTGCTTTTTCGGACTTTTGAATAAGAAATGGTTTGCTGAAAGATTAGAATTTTTTCTTCTTGATAATTTAAAGGTTTATTGAAAAGCTTTATTCCGGGCTGATGTCATTTTCTAAAGATCATGGCTTGGCTGTTTTGTTGTATTAATCTACATTACTATATAATAATAATAATAATAATAATAATCATTTATTTCAGGAAATTTCCCATAACCATCCATCCATCCATCCATCCATTCCATTTTTTTTTTTTTTTTTTTTTTCTTGGGTGTTTTGATATTACTATTTGAATTACTATAGATTAGGTAGTAGTAATTATTGATTACTATCAAAACAACGAAATATTTGACTGATATTTATGACGTTGCAAAGTTTACGGAATGAATTACCCGACCATTTTCAAAGGAGGTTAGTTGGTTGGTTGGTTGGTTGTTGGGAGGGAGGAAGGTTTCCCACATCTTAATCTTTTCACGGTTACCACTCTAATGACTCAAAAAACCAATAAGCTGTATTCGACTTCAATAACTCTTCTCTGGTTAATCACAAAACTAAGGCTCCAACCCTACAATTTACCAAACATTTCCCCAAGAAAAACCTAGCCAAAAAATCCAGACTTTTATCTCAGGTAAACCTGCCAAAAAAAACCCTTTAATTCCTTAAAATCACAGTTACATCTGACAAAAAGCGACGCCGAGCTTATTAGGACATAGCGTCCACATTTCACCGTGGATTTGAGCGGGTCCGTAATTTGGGGAAAAACCGGGTGTCCGGAGTGTGGGGTGTCCGTAGTCCCGGTCCAGTGGGATCAGGGAGAGGACACGTCTAGAGATTTGCTCCGAACAGGTTGATGAATGACGTCCAATGTCGGTTGGTTTCTGCATCGGGAGAATTTTATTTGGGACGTTCAGATAAAATATGTCAGGGTGTAGATATGTTTTTGACAGTCTTGTCGAAAATGATTAGTATCATGTGGCATACTACAGTCTAGTTTAAATTACCTAAGTAGAAGCTCAAGAGATTATTCGTATGTACAAGTACATAGGTACCTATATTAACTATATAACGTCACCTGCTGCGATCCTTAATTTCTCCCTTTAAATAAATAAATAAAAATAAAATAATCTTTATTTCGGATAAGCAACATCCATAATTTGGGTTGGGCTTTTGCTTACATTGATTAAAATATTCCTGAAATAGTTGTCTGCATACAACAATACACCACTTGTAAACATAATTTAATTACGGAGACACCTATAAAAAACCCAAGATAATTTCATTTAAAATATCCAAGATCCACCCAACACAGCATAATTTATTTTCGGCATGAAGACTGTATTTTTATCCGTAAGTCCGAATTAAAGATGACCGAAATAGGAACAAACTCGACCACAGCTCAAGTAAGCCGAACGTGAGGTGAATAAGTAGAATTCCTTTAAATTATGTAACGCGAAACTGTAATGTGCACTTAGTAAGCTTTATTTATGCGATTTTATTATAAAACCTATTTGGTAGACTAATAGGGGTTTAAAATATTGTGATCGGTTTTTATGCTATTTTATTACAAATCTAGTTTGAAGTAAAATGAGATTTACAACTTACGCTTTGAGAACATCACTCAAAGCGTAAGTATTGTAAATCTCTCTACGGCGCCAATGGCGGCAAAACCACTCACGCCACCAAAGAAAAGGAACTCAGCTCAATGGAGAGTAGGAGCACGCATCAACCTATACAATTCCAGAGTAACATGGCCTCGCTTGGTATAGATTTTCCGTACAATGAGAGATCCGCATAAACTGGTTTTGTATAGCTTGATTGGTCACTGTTTACCTCACCTGGTGCCCGCTTGTTTGTGTTACTATCCAGCATGGTTGAGATCCTGGTATCATAGGGAGATATGGGTTTAAATGACTTCGTCCTCTCATCTTCCCCCTGCACGCGTAGCATGACCACCGTAGAAACGGGTTTTGTCGACGGAAGAATCGATAAAATGACAGATTGTAGCAAAATTTCATGTCAAATTGTATTTAAAAAAACTTTGTCTATTCTTGATAGAATAGAGACAGAATCACCATACTACGCGTGCTGGACAGGAATTGCAGTGGTCAATATCGAAAACTCTTAACCATTTACGGGCCCAGGTTAGCCGTTGTAGAAATAATCTGGCCAAATGGGTTATCATTAATCCGTCCTAAATAGAATGCCAGTATGGAGCCCCCTTCTAGGATATGCCCCACCTCCTTTGCTGCCCATCATGTACAGCCGCGCCTTAGAAGTTCAAAATCAGTTCAAATCAAAATAACATTCCAACTTCCTTCATAAAAGTAAAACTTCAAAAATCTTTTCCTTGTTTACAAAATAGGGTAATAACTTTTCAAGGGTAAACCCAAACCCTTTAAGATGTAGGTACAGTCGTAGGCAGTTAACTTTCCTCTTCAGAACTTCAAAAGCCATGTTTTTAATTTCCAAACGAGTGAACACGTGAAGTTGGGGCACTTTTGTAACTGATTGTACATACTGTCGTAAAGGTTTACTTGCTGGAATATTTTGAGTAGTGGGCGTATCGAACCGTGTAAGGATATTTGGAAACTGTGCTGTTAGGTTGAATGTCAGGACTCTACTGTGTGTTATAGTGATCGGCGATCTGTATTTTCTTAAACATTGGCTACCTAATTATAACTATTTAATTATCTTTAAAACACACATAATTTAATTATATTTTATCAATTACAATGTGTCATTAGACACTGCCTCGTTGGTCTGGTGGTGGCAACCGCAACTGCTCAGCATAACGATCTGGGTCCGATTCCCAGGTCGGGCAAATGATATTGGGCTTTTCCTGCAAGAATTTCTTAGTGGTAACCACGGACTCTGGATTTGTGCCCAGTTGATAGTGAAGGGCTCGCCACTAAGCTACTACATAGACTTGGACTTTTACAAAATCAAAATCAAAATATTTATTTCAAGTAGGCCAGTTTCTAGTACATAGTACCTACTCACACAATATGCTATGCGACTATATAATACTAAAGAGATTTAATTTATACATTGCAAAGATAGTTGTACAATCTTCTTCTTCCTATTTAATGCTATCAATTTAAGCGCCCTGTCCTTGTGGAGCAGGACCGGCAATTAAGCCAAGCATTTTTATCAGCGATTTATCATCGTCCAACTTGTAATATGCTTGCTTGCATAGTGTGCGTTTGATGCGTGTTTTAAATTTCGTCTCATTCAGTTCAAGAACGCACACATGGGCCTTGACCCTTATTACTTGGAGCTTAAATTTAGCTAGCGAAATGTCCGTGTACTATGAGGTATATCTCTGCTTAACCTTTGGGGATTACAGGCATATGTTATGAAACCAGGATCTCATTCTCAGCAGTTGACCAACGAGACATTCAGCAAAATACAACTAGTGCCCGACGCTGGTTATCATCATTTCAGCCATGAGAAGTCCACTGCTGGACATAGGCCTTCCCCAGAAAGGTTTGCGATTTGCGATAATCGCCACGCTTGGCAGGCGGGTTGGCGATCGTAGTGTGGTTGTTACGAAGGCACAGAGAACGCTGCTGCCCATTCTCTGGTAAGTCTCTTAGTCGCCTCTTACGACACCCACGGGAAGATATGGGATGGTGCTATTCTTTACGTCCGACACCATACGGAACGCTGGTTGTCAGTTCACAAAGGTTCATCAACGTTCACATACATTTTACAAAGTTCATCATCCTTCTACCCCGTGTGTATAACATACTAAGTTTAACTCCGTGTAAAAGTTGGCGCGTGTTCTATTAGAACGCGTATATTAAAAGTTTCCCAAGCACCTTACACTAAGAAGCTTTCGCTACCGTCCTCGTGTTTACTTTAGTTCACATTCAAATAGAAATGGTAAGTGTGTAGTTTACTTGGAATTTGTTCAGTTATGCTTGGCACGTGTGTAATAAAATGATCAACGGCCTAGCCTTTTCCCAACTATATTGGGGTCGGCTTCCGGTCTAATCGGATGCAGCTGAATACCTATATTTTACATGGAGCGTTTGCCTGTCTGACCTCCACAACGAAGTCAATACTGGGTATTGCGATAACCCTTTTTTTGTTGAATGAGAAGTTATCAAATTTTAATGACTTCTCCCGCTCTGGGCGGAGCCGAAGGAAGTGACAGACTTCTACTGACTAAAAACGACCCATATTCCTTCTTAGTCCTTTGTGTTCCGGGGCCGCGATATCTCTTTCGAACAACCTGCAGCCCTGAAATGCGTTACCCTTTGGTAAAGCTGATTCAGGCTGAAGTCAGATTTTTGGGCCACTGACCTGTAACGACTATCCAAAATCTACAACAAAATTGACAGTTGTAACCATGGCAGTGACTTTACGAGTATTCCGAGACACGGAGAAAACTCGGTATGTAATAGATGGTCCCCCATCCACGGACCAACCTTGACAAGCGTGACTAAACATTTGCAGAGCTCCGTCCCCATAAGTAACCATTTACTCAAAATGTTTGCTCACACCAAGCAGTTATGCTCAGACATTTCATTCAGACAGACTAATAGATCAGATCTATCTTAAAGATATGTGATTTTTTCCAATATGATGATGACATCACATTTACAAATAAATGATCTTCGACATCCATTATGATCGACATTTACTCCCATTATATTCTCAATCACAGCAAAAAATTCAACCTCTAAACAAAGTATTTCATGTAAAGACCAACTGGACCAGTGAGAGGGGATGCAAGGACTGCACACATAACTGTGGCGGATAGCCACACACATGCTTGAGTAGCCCGCGGTGTTACTTGAAGTGTTAATATTGAGTAGCCACGAAAACCGCGAAAGGAATTTCGGGAGGTTGCAATGATTTAATGCTATTTTCGCAACGTGATGCGAAACATTGCGTTAATTAAATGCGCGAGTTGCGTGAGTTTAAATGTTTGTGAACGCACCCACGATACAGGAGAAATTCCTAGTGTGGGGCAACGTTTTTTTAAAAAAATAAATAAAATAAAAATTACACGACACGGTTGGCGCAGTGGCTGAGCGATTGGACTGCTGCGCTGCGTGTTGCGGGTTCGATCCCCGCACGGAACAAATCTTTGTCTGGGTATTTGTGTATGTGAGTTTAAATGTTTGCAAACGCACCCACGGTACAGGAGAAATTCCTAGTGTGGGGCAACGTTTAAAAAAAAAAATCTGTTGAAAATTTCTAGGGCTGTTATGTTTCGAATTGAAGGGTTTGCTATTATTTATATCCGAAGTTGTTAAGATTAATGGTTGGATGAATGGATGGGTGAATAAATGGATGGATGAATGGGTGTATGAATGAATAAATAAATGTTTGTCACTCTATCCCGCAAAAACTACTGAAAGGATTTGGGTATAATCAGGATTAACACAATGAATACTTTTATCCTGCTCGTACGATCAAGTGAACAAAAAGTAGGATAATAAATGGCCTCACTGTTTTGAGTGATATATAATCTGACTAGCCATTTACTACTAAATTGAAAACACAAAAAGAGGCTTTCGAACCTAGAAAATATTTCAATATTGTTATTCAGGAATGTTCATAATTCAGAACAAAGAACACCAATCAACTTCCTAATTGATGAAAATTAAAATCCTTTGTATTGCGAAAACGATATTTAATCAATTTTGACTGAAATTAGTATTATATTATTGTCGGGTTTTCGTCGATAAATGTTTCCAGTTTACGTAGAATATTTTGTTAAACGGGAGCTTAAAGGTAAAGAGTTTGATGTTTTGAATACATCAATTGTTAGTATAATTAGCGAAAACGAGCACTTTTGACCTGTCAAGGGAATCTCTAAAAGTAAAAAAAAAGTGCGCATCCTCTTGGCACTGACGGTTAGTGAGTCAGAAAGTTGGTTTCGAGAAGTTGCCCGATAAAATGTAGATCTGAAGAAAGGAACGAACAAGATGTCGCAAGAAACTTCATGTGTATAATTCTTCGTCATGATAATCCTGGGTAGTAATACGCAGTCGCTGTACCGGGATGTTTGATGATTTTCGTACCAATGTTATTGAAAACCGAATAAAAATGTTTTCTGAAATAGGCAGTTGCTGCACATTGATGATTCTCGTACCGATGTTATTAAAACCGAATAAAACTTTTCCGATCACCCAATGTCAAGTGCAATTCACTATGTCACCGACAGTTTTGTACGCCATTTTAAAAGCCACACTACTCCACTACGTTTATAAATCAAACGTGAGAAATGGCGCCAACTATCGCCGACTACGGCCGCTACAGCTGGCATAAGTTCTGACGCACACTTTACAACTTTTTAGTGGAAGCCTCCGAGGGCCTGGCGTGAAGTTGCGACCTGAAGTTCAAGTAAATTCTAACGATTTTTAAATAGAAATAATAACTATCTTTGGGAATTTTGTGCATCAAAAAGAATTTCTATCACGTTTAGATTTAATTAAAAAATCTGACTAACTTTACTAATTGAAATGAACTAGCGTGATGATTAGTGCTAAAGGTCTGTTCACACAGCGGTCACAGAGAGGAGATTAGATTTTTATCACGTTTGAAACAGAGTTTTTAATCATTGTAATAAGATTTATTTTTACATGTGATAAATAAATACGTACTGTATTATGTTCAATCTTCAAATCATCCGACTTCACGTAACACTTACTCCGCGCGCTCATCCTAGGATTTCTGTTCTTTGATTTTCCCGCTAACTACTTCCAAGTTTCTGTTCTACTCATTACGGGCCCTCAAAAATGTTTTGTTTGACAGTTTGAAACTAATTAGAGAGAAGGTGACGGTCAGAAGTGGCGATGACTTGCGGAAAAGAAGTAACTTCCAAGTTGGTGGTTGAGTGCTAAATAGTTCGGTGAAATGTTCGACTTGGCCGCGGTATTTCTAGCACTTACTGGTATAACGGTGGTTCGACGAAATTGTTGCCGTATTTCTTACTTGGAATAATATTTTGGAGTTTATCTATTAGGAAATTTTCAGTAGCAACCACGGAGTCTGGATTTGTGACTGGTTGATGGCAATAGGCTCGTCCTCTGTTACGTGGGACTTAAACATATGTGGTGAAATGTTGATGTACTAAATTACTAATGGGTACACCTCTACCGAACCCTTCGGGGATTACACGTGTGATGTTATGTTGTGCTTATGAACTCTACCTCTGTTTGGTGAATCAGAATTTAATTGAATTTACAAGTAATGTTCTAGTAAGAACTTAAATCTTGTTATCGCACAAAGCTTGGAGAAGGCATCTCAGATCTTTCACCTTTCACTAGAAAACTGCAGCCGCAGGAAGATCTTGAAACACTCAACTGTGAACAACGATCAAAAGGCATCACTCTGACAGCTGCGGACGCATACATGACACGCGTTTCATACGAAAACACTCCGTATTTCATGTCTGAAGCAGCACAAACCGACCATTTTTGCTAGAAACATACTAAAATAAAACACCGAAGAAATAAAGGGCTTCTGAACCTGGTCGAGTAAAACTTGAAGACATGTATCGCCCGCAGCGGACAAACCCCCTTTGTCTGGTGAAAGAAACAAAAAGTGAGCGATTGTTTCCCTCGCTTTCTGATGTGTTCTATTTTTGAATTTGGAGTTTTTGTTCCTCTTTTTCGTGGCCAGTGTGTCAAGGAAAGCGAAAGGTTGGTTTTAAGAAAAAGGTTTTGCAAGAAAAATAATATTGTTGCGTTCTCATTAAATTTTGCGTAAAACTCTTTAGCTAAAATTATGTATTTTCGAAAGAACCCTGAGGGCCCCCTTTACCGTTTACTGATAAAATTACAGATTAATTTGAAGATAAAATACCTGTTTTACGAAATAAGATAATATTTGTAGTAGCAGGGATTCTCGAAGGGCTTAAAATTAAAATACATCAAAGCTTTCCCTATTACGTAAATGGCCACTTGTTTTTGTGATGATTAGTAAATAAATGAAAACAGGAAAATTAATAAATAAATAAATAAAATCAGGAAAAATGGAGAGAAAACAATTTTTTCGTATTTTAGACAAAATGATACGATATGACGCTGGCACAGGACCGTGGAGAATGGCACAAGAAAAGAGAGGCCTAAACCCAGCAGTGGATGAACTCAAACTGTGGCTGGTGATGATGATGATACGATAAAAAACGTATCTATGGGGGATCATCGTGGGTTTTCTCCTCTTAAAAGGCAGATACAGAAACATTTATGAACATGTCCGTGAAAATTATACTTAAAAGAAAGATGAAAATTTGTGGACATTGGCCACGCATGAAAATAAAACGTACTCCACTATAGATACAGCAATTATTAAGTACTCGTATAGGGTAATTAGCACCAAAAAATGGTTTGCTACCGTTGCATGAAGACTGAGCCCCAGTAAAGAAAACTGAAGAATCAGTCTTTTTTTGAGGGTGGGAAATCATCAAATGATTCCTCCCGCTCTGGGCGGAGCGGAAGGAAGTGTCAGACTTCTACTGACTAAAAACCACTCATGTTTCTTCTTAGCCCTTTGTGTCCGGGGCCGCGGTATTTCTTTCGAACAACCCGCAGCCCCGAAAGGAATGTTACCCCCTACTTTCTTTAATCCAACCCTTCATAAATCCTTTAATCACAATAGAGGGCCAGCAGATATATAGCCAGCTGTAATTAGTAAGGCCATTAGGGGCTATGGCCCGTGCTAACATGGCCAACTAATGGGTTATTGTGTGTGGCCCATAAATACTTATTACAGTCTGTTGTGAGAAAAGAAGGATGGGAATGTTTGTCTGGATTTTGTTTGGGTTCTGTATGATTTTTTGTCGCTCGGTGTCAATCTTCTAATAATTCAGCACTTGCCAACATTGGCCTGTGGATTGATGACCATTCACAACATACCTAGTATCCTACGTGCTTAGGAAAGTATGTTAAGCTATTGATCCTTGCTGCCATTTTTAGACCTTTTTTATTTTAGATCTACAGGTGGTAATTGGTAAATTTGAAAGTTTGGCAACCAGTCTTTGCAAGGGATATAGGTTCATGTAAAATACTAGTTTTCAGCTGCATTCACACTTGGACAGTAAGCTGACAACAACATAGTTGGGAATCAGCTAAGCAGATGAGTCTCTATGTAAACGAGGATTTGCTTTGCACATCCCTGATATGTAATCTTGTTGTGACTAAGAGTAACAGATGGATAGAACAGTTTTAAAACTATTAGTAGCACTCACATTGATATAAAAACTAAAGATACGGTCGTCCAAACATTTGCTCGACGCGTTCGCCATACAGAGAATCGGTGTAGTCTGCTCGTTAACGTAACCTTGTCTAAGCGGCGTGGTATTTTCGAGGTATAAAGAACATAAATAAAGCTTTTAATAAAATTTACGACCGCACCCGAAGAGAGCCGATCGTAGACTAGTTCGCTTCGGCTTAGGAAAGACCGTTTTAGGACCAAGTTCGAGGCGTCATTGTAACATGCGGTCGCCCAGTCCCTCCTCGATTCTCAGTTGAGTGGTTTCAGCCATGGCAACTAATCTTGGAATTCTCGATCATACCAAGAAATTTAGTTTCTCCATTATGAGCTTGTCAGTTGCATCCAAGCGGTAGAAATTGTGTTCAATAGACTGTTAATATTTTTGATTGGTTACCTATAAACTTACCTAATCATAGTCAGCTAGACTTGGGTTTGTTCCTATCTGCACCACAAACACTCTATCATATTCTTCAATACTATTCCTAAGTAATATCATCATCTGCTTAGCCTTTTCCCAACTATGTTGGGGTCGGCTTCCAGTCTAACCAGATGAAGCTGAATACCAATATTTTACATGAAGCGACTGCCTATCTGACCTCCACAACCCAGTTAATACTGGGTAATACTGGTTGTCAGACTTTCAGGTTTACTGACTACCTGTAACGACTGCCAAAGATCTATATATGGCAGCCGGGACCAACAGCTTAACGTGCTTTCCGAGGCACGGAGGAAACTCGGTATGTCGGGCGGTCACCCATCCACAGACCGACCTAGGCAAGCACAGCTTTACCTAAAGATCTTGAAAAATACTTGACTTGTATTATATTCTATACTAGCTGTGCCCGCGACTTCGTTCGCGTGCTTGTCGGAAACTAAAATGCGTCGCTTAGATAAAAGTACATTAAATCATTGCCCTGCGATAACTTACTGCCGCTGTAGAAAATAAGAAGAGGGTAATGCAAAGTACTGACTATGTCTAATACTAAAGTTTAGATAGATGGGTGTTTGTTAATCAACCACGTCAGAACGGCCGAACGGATCTTTAAGAAATTTAAAACAGGTACATTATAGTCGACAGGTACTGTCGTTGGCGCGTTCGTGTTCCACGCGCGCCTCAAAGATATGTCAGCAACAATTAAGGGGTCCTTTGGGGCCCCTTAATTGTTGCTACCGTCGTCTGCCGGGGCTGACGGTTGTCCGCAAGAGATACCACGGCCCCGAAACACAAAGAGCTAAGAAGAAACGTGGGTGGTTTTTAGTCAGTAGAAGTCTGACACTTTCTTCCGCTCCGCCCAGAGCGAGATGAGTCATTTGATAATTTACGAACCACAAAAAAGGGGGGATTAGAGGCTGTTTCGAGAGGTACCTGTACCGAATCTGGGACATCGAATCGAAATGGAACGCCGTCACCTCCTTCTGCGAAGCAGTAATGCTAGCGAAAGAGGTGAACGTAAGAGGGACACAACCCCTCTTCCCAGCCGCCGTGGGAGACGCTCCGGGCATCGGGGGCCACGTGATGGCTTCCGGCCACTGTAGGCGCGGGCCTGTAAACGGTGAGTAACGGGCTAGTTAATCGTTCGTCAGTCCTATGACGATGGAGGCGCGTTCGTGTTCCACGGGCGTCTCAAAGGGATGTCAGCAACATTGAAGGGGCCCCCGAAGGACCGACGCCCGTCGGGGCTGCGGGTTGTTCGAAAGAAATACCGCGGCCTCGACACATAGGGCTAACAACACACCACATCTATATAAAGACATGTTTGGTGCCGTGGCTGGACGATTAACAGTAGCACTGCGTGTCGCAGGTTCGATTCCCACACAGTACAAACAAAATATGTCGTGGGTTTTACCTAATTTTAATTTAGTTTAAAAAAAATTGTATTTTTATACTGTGTAATTGGTAAATCTTTATTTGTTGACTATTCATGAAACATATCATTATATATGTTTATTTAATAACACCGCGGTTCAGAAAATGACATCAATGGAATAACGCCATCTGTCGAAGACGAAGATAAACTGCTAAAAAAGAGCGATCAAACACACTATAGGGTTTAGGCTATGTAGATTTTGAAAGCAGCGTCATTTAGACTAATATCTACGTACCTTTTGCTATCATTACTTATTTAAAGTTATCATGTGAAGGCATTTATTAATAAGTACCATATTCGTTCAATAGATGTCGTTGCTTGTCTCATTCTTGACCATAATGATAAGTTCATCTTGAAAACTATAAATGCATATATCTTTTGATAGAGAGCACCGATTACGATGAAACAAAGACTAAGTAATAGCCCAAGTTACGCACAATATTTATGTATAAAAGTTACCTACATTCGTTTCGTAAATTTGACGTGATGCTTAGTCATCGAAACAGACAAACAGACAAACAGACAAACAGACAAAAATTCCAAAAATGCTGGAAATGTGTTCTGTTGGTTTTACTTTAATACCCTGACAATTTTTTTTTTAAATATTTTCGATGTACAAAAAAAATTTTTCTACAGATTTATTATATGTATAGATATAGATATAGGTGTTTCTCACTTTTTGGTGTCTATCAATTAGTTTTTGGCAAAAGAGTTTTTAATTTAGTTTGTTTGTGTAATTTAACATTGTAACTAGTATAAATGTTGTGTTTGACTTTTTTCTTCATCTATCTGGATAATACGGTAATATAGAAGAAGATAAAATCATATTGTAGAGGATAACTCATGAAGTACCGAAGCAAAGTTAATAAAATTTATGTGGGATCGGTCCAGTAATCACGGAGAAATTGGTGAACATAAAAGAAAAAAAATGCTGGTATAATTAAGTATTCCACTCTTTTTTTAGAAGTCTGAAAAAAATTATTACTCGGACATCAGTTGTTTGTTGTTGTTGTTTGTTCAGTTGTTGTTTTAATGTATGTATGTCCTAATTTTAAGTGTTTCTCATTTGTTTACTTTTTTTTATTAATCTTTAATTTTTTTGTCATTTAGTTTTGTCCTGTGTGAAACCAATAAATACTTTTTCTTTCTTTCTTTTCTTCCTTTGTCTCAAGATAAAAACTTGTATATTTATTTTTGATGTGCTTGTATAAGCAAGCCCAACATAGAATCCGTTTTACACACGGAACCCCAAAATTTGGGCGCTCTGCAAGCGATGGATTGTAATGTTGTCTTCGCAGTGAGTTTTACGAGAAGCACTATCATGTGCAAGCACCCTTAACGCGTTACGTTGTGGCTACATCTCATTGTGTTCAGTTATTAATAAGGGCTTCACATTCGTATGGGGTAGGCAGGGAAGTAAGTGGTCGGGGGAAATGTAGGTACGCCATAATCATTAAGTCATGTATGAAGGGTTTGGATGTTGTTTATGAGACTGTTCCAAACGTATACAAGTCTGTAAAGACCTCTTGACATACAAAGGAGGGATGAGCACCACTACATAACATAATTATAAAACTTAATCCTCCGCCGCGTCGGACTGTCTGTCTGTGTCTGTTCGCGATAAACTCATAAACTACTGCTCCGATTTTCATGCTGTTTTCTCCAATTTTTAGAGTGGTTCGAATTTAATCGACATCCACGCGTGCAAAACCGCAGGTGTCAGCTAGTTTTGATGTAAAATTAATTTATTTCAGACTACAGCCCAGTTTTCTGTTGTTTTGCGATTATTTTGTGTTTTATTTTTAGTTTTTGTTTGTTTTATTTTTCTTTTTTGTTCTAGTTTTTGTGTGATATGATCCACTGGTGGTAATTAATGAAAATCGAAATAAAAAAAAAACAAACAAAACTAAAAAATAAAACACAAAATAATCGCAAAGCTATCAATTTGATATTTGGAACTGATTAGAGGACTTCGAGTGGTATTTAGCAAACATTGCACATTTATCAAACAACAAACGTTGCGGTCAACCTTAATAATTAAATTATGGAAAATGTCAAATAATGATTTTTGAGGAATTCAATTTTGAAACGTATTTAATTAACTAGTCATTCAAAAGGTTTGTTGTCCATTATTGTAGTATGAACAGAAGGAGGCATGTGGCCTAAAGTGAGACACACCTGGTTCACAAAATATTCCCTCTGCAACTGCCTCACTTAATATTCCCACTGCTGGGAGACAGGCGTCCTCTCTATGAAGGATAATGAGTTATAATCCATCACGCGGGCCCATTACTGCTTGGTAGATGTCACATGTCTTCGATTGTTTGGTTCTATGTATGTATATGTAAGACATACCAGTTTCCTCACGATGTTTTTTATGCCGTTTTGAGAGCAGTGGTGATGGAATAAATTACACTGAGTAATGTGCCTGTCTGGGTTAGAAACTTAGAACCCACGAATGACTGCTCGTAAGTCGGGGCTGCCACCGCTGGGCCACCGGTGCCACCGTTGCGCTGCTTGAAATAAGTACGAATGAACAATACATTGAATCCTTAAAAGCTGAAAAAGATAAGAATTCCGATCGAAGGTCTTTTCGTTTTCTTACTTAAAAAACGACCTTAAGTAAAATGATACAAAGCAAAGCAGAATCTTATTAAACAAAATGAAATCTATACTCCCAAAAAGAGCCCAGGTAGTACAAAAACGCTACCTTTTCACTAATACAGATTACTTTATGTAATTCGAACATTTTATTAAGCCTCATTCAATTTCGAGATTACTCGTACCCAAATCTATTCTTAAAAGTAATGAATATGTCAACATTTTTTCATGTAGATCTTTCCAACTAATCAACGTATAAAGTCCTGAATTACGCGAGAGCTGTATAATCCTCATGAATTACCAATCGGGTCGAGTACTCGGGTCGAATTTCGAGCTTTTGGCCCCGAAATTTCTGGCAAAGTTAGGTGGAGTATAAATTTCTTCGCCTCCTCTTCAGTTTCCCCTTTTTTCCTTTAAAGTTATTTATGTGACAATCTATTGTTTCGAGCTCGGAGCATTTAGTTTTAAATTAACGATGCTATGCGAAGAATTACGGGTTGGAGCAGGGATGAGACAAAACCCCGGGAGTGTTTCGTTTTGTAATCGGTGGATATCGGGGACTAATCCGATAAAAGGTGAAATTAAGTCGATTTGCTAGAGCTGTGCTCGACCCAGTGAAGGTGAGAACGAATCAAGTTTTATTATACCCGTTGTTGGATTTTTTACTGTTGTTTGTTTTAAATGTGTTTTATTGGGTTAGAATTTTATTGCGTTTGCTTTTCATGTCCGGTTTGGATTTTATTTTCGGCAAATGATAGTTTCATTGACATTGTCAGTATTGCCGATTATCATTTTTGTGTAGACATCAATTCAGTGCACAGATTTTACGGCAAGCTTGCTAGATTTTTGAACTCATTCCGTTATAAGTTTCTCAATAAAGCCTTTGTTACAAGACCATAAAGTTTAAGTTCCATAAATGCACCGTTATTTCTTCGTAGTTATTAAAATTTACTTCGTCCATTAACTATGTTATTTAAGTTCATAGTAATAAGGTTCTTTGTTTGCAAACGTTGTCGTGGAATTACTTCGAGTTGTTCAAGAAATTCTCATGAGAATTCAAAACGTACCTCGGTTTTGCTGCTATTTTGATGACTATTTCTGAAAGATTTCTTGTTTCTTTATCGGTTTTTACGACTTGACAAAGCATCGAGATTTCTTTATTATGTGTGAGTTAATTATTTATGTGACACCTTCCGTAATTAATTATGGCAAATACCATATCAACATTCGTTGCGTTGTTTAATAAAGAAAAGCTCAAGCTATGTCGAGACAGTGTTTCCCTATCCATCCCATTTGTGCCACTAGCAGAAAATCTCCCACCTGGACACAAGTTGCCTAGGCTGACCTGAATCTCTTTGATTGGACTCTGGACACAGGTATTCCGAAGCAAGGAAAACCTGTTCAGGTAGAAATTCATAGATGACTCAGCCCTGGAGTATAAATGTGGTGATGGGCCACTTGATATCATGGCCTGCCTTTCCTATTGCTTGCAAGTCATACAAGGTGATGAATGCTTCTGAAAATGACACTCTTTACCAAATTTTAATATAGGTATAAAGGGATCTTACAGATTCAGTCGTCAAAATGTCACTCCGAAACACAACACTTAATAAAATAACGCAACACGTCACGAAACTTAATAAAATAACGTAACCACCATAAATCCTGCAGGACCGAAGCCTATCCCATTTCCCGATACAATTTACCATACCATTTGCCAAATACAGCCATTGGAACCCCATAACACAAAACATATACAAGTAAACCCCCATTACCAGGGCCGGTTATCATGGTTTTCCATCACCATAGTTCATGTACAGTCGAACAAGTTATTTGGTATACACGTAGAAATCTTTATAATTCTGGTACACTGACAATACAGGATGTAAATCAACCCATCACACAGCCGTCAACCAAGCATTCTGTACATCAAACTAAGTCCTACCCCTACGCAAAAATTTTTGCTGGGAAACGACTTTTTTTTTGAGGTCAAAAGTCACGTTTTTCGGTAAAACTCAATGTAGCACTGTTAGAACATTGTGCTAGTGGACGCTTTGAATAGTAAACGGGTCATGGAGGTAATTTAAGTAAAGATAGAACCGAAAAACTAGTATTAACAAAAACAGCTGTAAAAAATTTTGAAATTTGACCCCCAATATCTCCGTAACTAGGAGATTCCCAGGTATGGTCTAGAACAAAAAAATGATAGCAGTGGTGGGGAGAACAAGTGCCCTTCGTTTGGGTTAAGAGTACTTTTACACCCTGTATTGTTTGCAATTTTGCTTTATAGAGCGTTTGGTATTAAGCGATTGATGTCATACGTTGTAAGTTTTATTTCCAAATCGAGTCAAAACTCATTGATTCAAATTAGACTGATAATCAGCACTTTTCGAACGCAAATTTTACAAGAGACAGTCCCTGGAACGCCCATGTTTCGACAGATCCTAGCTGGGAAGAAGAAGTGGCGGAACAAACTCCCCAGCAACACATCTGTCTGTTAGGTTAGTTTGAAAGTAGTCTCTAAATGTATCTGTATAATCTTAAAATTAAATGCAAGTTATCTGACTTTATACTTAATGCCTTGTTCGACCGTACCAAGGAAATATCACATACGATTTTATTTCGTATATATAGGGCCACAAAAGTAAATCATAAAAGGGCGTTATTGGACATTATTATTGCCTCAGCCAATGTTATTAGGTACGTGTAGCAGTCCAGTGTGATTTGGGACCATTAGTGGAATGACTGGATGTTGGCCGGACGGACGGACGGTGTGAATAAGGTTATATTAAAATTGCGTGCGTCTCTGTAATGGGTTTAGGATGAAGGTTTTATGGCGGAGCGTGGCTTTGATTATGAGGATCTTGTTTTTAATTATGTTTTGTGGAAATGTTTACGTTTATGGGTTTCACTGGTAACGTAACATCACGCCTGTAATCCATGAAGGGTTAGGGAAAGGTATAGGTAGGTATTTAATATTACACCCACATTTCGGCAATTATGATTAAGTCTCAATCTTTGCCTTTTCGAAATTCCAATATTTGCCTTTTTTTTTTTTGAGCGGGTGGAAAATCATCAAATAACCCCTCCCGCTCAAAGGGAGTGTCAGACTTCTACTGGCTAAAAACCACCCATGTTCCTTCTTAGCCCTTCATGTCGAGGCCGCGGTATCTCTTGCAAACAACCCGCAGCCCCGACGGGCAATATCTATTTGCCTGACCCGGGAATTGAACCCAGGACATCTTTCTACTTCTAGGACTGCTAAACCAACGAGACAGTCGCTGAAGTTGTTACTGTTAGTATATACTCGTATGTTATGTACCTATACACTGTCTTTGAAGATATTTCTGGTTGCTTCAAAGAACACTAGGCTATGCACTGTAATAATAAAAAAAAAGTGTGTGAAGAGATGAGAGAGTGAGAGTGAGATGAATGAAATTAAACTGTGTGGTGTGCTCCAAATAAAAATAAGTAAAAGTGAAAATTCGGGCGCCTGGAGTACACACAAAACTATGCCAAGGATAGACTTACCTGCGGGAGCTTGAGACTTTTAATCTTCAAGCGGGAAGGCATCAATAAAAATCAATCATGAAAAGTAAGAACGACTTTATTACCCGAAGGCTGCTGGTTTGAAAATTCCTTTCTAATTCTAAAGCTAACAGCTCTAATGTGTAAAATTAAGATGACATCGCTGTTATTCTAAGACCTGTCATTATTGCACTTTTTTAAAATAAATTGAAGTTATGTATCATAAACCATACCAAACTCCGTCGACTAAAATATGAACCTGATGGATTATCCAAGCGCATCTTGGTGATATTCGCCGAGATTGCCAACGGCGGTCCAAGATATATGCATTTTGGTAGGGGCGTGCGTTCAAAAATTTAAGTAATATGGAAAAAAAAAACGCCTTGTGGCTGAAAACAAACATGAATAATCGTTAGCGGATAAAAAAAGGCGATCGATTTAGAAATCGTTGCACGAGCAATATACAATTAAACTCACCGTTTCTTCCAAAAATCAAAATGTGGTCATCAGTAGATGAATTAATCCAAGCAAATAATTATCAAATGAAGATAAAAGATCCTGAAACAATTAAATATCGGAAACTATTAGCGTCTGCTATCAAAATAGCCATGACAACGCGGAACGGACCGAAATCACAAAGAATTCGCTTACCTTAAAAAATAAAGGCTATCCAATTAGGATCATGACAAGGGCAATCGGCTACCACATAATTAGGGACTAGATGCCGCCCATCTCAAGATATATTTTGAGATTTTATTGGAGCGCTCAAAAATCACTCCATTGATTCCAGGCTGTAGGTCGAAAAGCAAGAAATGTCAAAGTCAATTTGACAGCATCGAAAATAAAAATCAGTGTGACCACTTCACGAATCCAAGTCAACAAAAAATGAATTTTCATAAGGCAACACCAACCAGAGCCTACAAATCAAAGCAAAGAATTCAATAGTATGTAACAGGCTTAAAAGACTCGTTACATTACATCCCTCCCCGAAAATAAAAGAAAGGAACTTTCTTTTATTAGAAAGAAATCTTCAACACAATAGACCAGTCTTAACAACTTTCTAAATCCAAAAAAAAAAGAAAAGAATCATAAAAGATTCGAAGTGTAAATGAATTCTGAACATGTCAAACGACAAGGTCTCAAGAATTTAATAAAAGTAAAAACATGCAAATGACAAAAAGTCAAAAATGAAATCTGTGAAAAACAGAAAAAAATATAAGTTATAAAAACTAGTTAAATGAAACGAAGAGAGAAATCTCTTAGCGCTTCTAAACTCCAAAACAGTGCAGTTAGGCACTATAGCCACTGACTACAAATTTCAAACGAATTCGAACAATTTACCAATACAAACTACAATTTTTAGTGCAGTTAGGCACCATCGCCACTGACTAAAAATTTCAAACCACTTGGAACAGTACAACTTTCAGTGCAGTTAGGCACCATCGCCACTGACTACTATGTCAACTGCTTCCAACTCTACCATCTCTATGAGTGCAGTTAGGCTCTATTGCCACTGACTAACTCCGTATCCAACAATCCAAAAAAATTTGAAACTCCAAACAAAAGTTTTTAAATAAAGCTGAAAGACCTTATTTAAAATATTGTTACAGGCACAACCTGCAACGAAACAAAGGAAAGCGTACTGTGATCGGCTCATCACCACCGAATTCCCGAGCACAATAGCTGTAAAAGAATGTTGCTGTGACTGGCTCAACACTACCAATCTCCCAAACACAGACAAACACAAAAAATCATTGAGATCTCCAATGAGAAATCTCAATAACGAAAAGGCGAAAGCCAAAGTTTCACAATGCGATCGGCACATCACCACCGAACTTCCGAACGCAAAGAAAAAAAATGACGAAAGTCAAAAAAAAATCCCGCATTGTGATTGGAACAACAATGTCCAACACAATGGAAAAAGGAAAAAATATGGCCGGGGCCGAAATCCCACATTGTGATCGGCACAACACCACCGACTTTCCGAGCACAATGGAAAAAAGAGTCGAAATCAAGGTCAAAAGTTACACCAAGATTCAAAAAATAATAAGGCATTTTGTAACAAAGGTTACAGAATGACCCTATAAAAGGTTACCCTTAAAAAAGTAAGATCTTATACAATCCAACAAAAACGAACAAAACATAAAATAAGATCCTTCGGTGTGAAAAACATTTAGTGTGGAAAAAAATTGTATTTAATTAACAAAAATGGCCTAAGTTTTATTTTTAGAATGTTAAGAATTCAAATCCAATAAATTTATAAGAAGTTACCTAACATACATCTTTCAAATCGTTGATAACCTATCATCCATCCCCTCGTACATCACACTGTCAAAAACGACCTTCAAACAGAATTTATCAAAATCAAGACTAACACTTGGAAACCAAATTAAAATTTAATAATATCTTTAACATGATAACGTCCCACTGAACCTTTATTTAAATCTTTCAAAACATAAACGTTATCCGAAACCTTTTCAGTTATTTTACACTTTACAAACTTAGGTGCAAGCTTAGCTGAAAAATATGCAGGAGCATGAGATTGAACAAAACTTCTTCTCCACACCATATCACCCACACCAAAAGAAATGACTTTCCGACCTTTATTATAATAAGCGGCATTTCGCTTATACCCCTTTAACAAGTAAGCTTGAACTTTAACAAAAATATCACTAAGTGAATTAAGAGAAACTGCATAAGCATTCCTATTTGAAATTTCTAGTTGAGATAAGTTATCAACAGAACTACTAAAGTGATGTAATGACGCATCAAGAATAAGCTCCCTACCAAACATCAGAAAGTTAGGAGTAAACTCAGTAGCAAGGTTTACACTATTATTTAAAGCTAATTGAACATTGGGCAAAAAACTTGACCAAGTTCTATGATCATCTTTAACAAAACACGATATGCAGGTTTCGACCGTTTTATTATATCTCTCAACAGGGTTATTTTGAGGTGTATACAAAGTATTATAAAATATTTTGGTTATATTAAAACCTTTCAAAAAATCTACAAAATGTTTTGAAGTAAATTGAGTTCCATTGTCACAAACTACTATTTTTGGACAACCAAATTTGAGAAATATTTCCTTTTCAAAATGTTTACAAATTACTCTAGTGGTAGCATTGATCATTGGAAAGAACCAGCAATATTTAGTAAAAACGTCTACAACCGAAAGTATGTATCTATGACCAGAATAAGTTTTAGGTAGAATTCCTATGATATCAACTGAGAGCATAAGCATGGGACGATCAACTTTTTTAGGATTAATCATAATACCAAAAGGTGGAGATGTAGTATGTTTATAAGCTTTACAGGTATCGCAAGACAAAATGTATTGATGAATATCATTAAACATTCCCTTCCAAAAATAATGTTGTTTTAATTTCTTTAAAGTTTTATGTATTCCTAAGTGTCCAGAATTCACATCATCGTGATTTGATCTAATAGTATCTAAAATATGCTCTTTGGGTATAACAATCTTCCAGTCTAAAAGACTGTGAGGATTATATTTATTTCTACAAAATTTATACAAAGTATTATTTTCAACTCTAAAATTCTTATACTTTCTAGGAGATTTTTGAAATTAAAGTTTGGTCAAACAAAGGTTCTGAAAGGCGACTGGCCATATCAGAAATTTCAGTGATGAAATCAGGAAGCGACTCAGACGGTTTCTGTTTTCTGGTGCGGAGCTCATTCTCTAAGAAATAATCAAAATCAGGCTTTTCAAAGCGTTTTAAAAGCGCTAGCTTAAGTGCATGCCAAGAAGGAATACGAAGTCGTATAGATCTAAACCATTTAAGTGCTATGCCATCAAGCAAATCTGAAAAAGAACCCACAAGGAGGTTTTCATTGAAATTTTTATAAAGAAAATATTCTTCTATTTGAGTAATAAATTCCCGAACACAAGATTTACCGCTATAAACTATTCTACTTTTCTTCAAGTCAGGCAATTTAGTGAAAGGAGGAAAGTTTTTTCGAATATTTTCATTCACAAGCGCATTCAAGGAGTTAAATGAAGGCAACGCTTGAGCTGTAAGAGCCGAAGAAGAGTGAGCGATTCTTGAGTCAAAGGGATTGTTAACATCTGTGGCATTAACCATCTCATGGACTTTCTCAATAGCATCAGCATCAACAGCAGTACAGGTATCGACATCACCCGAATCCTGAAGCGGCGGAAACTGAACTCCCTTGTCCATGACTAACAAACAGCAAGGCGAATAGCAAACGAAAAGCAAAAACTAAATTTCAAAAAGTTAAAAGTTTGAAAATAAATTCTCAAGTTTGAGGTTAAGTATTGAAGTCAATGTGGTATTCCCATGAAAAATTACTAAGCTAATTTTATCGGTTTAAAAGTGCAATAATCACTTACAAGCAGCTTAAATCTAGATAAATTAAATGTACAATATTGTACTTACAATTAGATTAAATTATTTTCTTTAAAAGTTAAACTTAGTTTTTAAAATAACTTTACTGTTGAGAACAACAAAACACGGTCAATGCTATACATTTCTGTTGGTTTTGCTAAGAAAAAAACATGTTATTAAAACAAACAGGTCAATAAACAAAATTATCATTAAGTAAACACCAAACATTGTTTACAAAGATTCACCAAATTAGGTTAAGTACTACTTATGAGTCAAAAATTAAAATAAATACAAAGTTATTGAAGTAACAATGTAGAACAAACTAATGCAAACAATAGACTCATAAGTTATTTAATAATTGTGCAATAATGACAGTATATAGGTACCAGACAAACCTACTTCAAGTCCCTGTTCGCTGAGCGACAATTGTAATAATAAAAAAAAAGAGTGTGTGAGATGAGAAGAGAGTGAGATGAATGAAATTAAACTGTGTGGTGTGCTCCAAATAAAAATAAGTAAAAGTGAAAATTCGGGCGCCTGGAGTACACACAAAACTATGCCAAGGATAGACTTACCTGCGGGAGCTTGAGACTTTTAATCTTCAAGCGGGAAGGCATCAATAAAAATCAATCATGAAAAGTAAGAACGACTTTATTACCCGAAGGCTGCTGGTTTGAAAATTCCTTTCTAATTCTAAAGCTAACAGCTCTAATGTGTAAAATTAAGATGACATCGCTGTTATTCTAAGACCTGTCATTATTGCACTTTTTTAAAATAAATTGAAGTTATGTATCATAAACCATACCAAACTCCGTCGACTAAAATATGAACCTGATGGATTATCCAAGCGCATCTTGGTGATATTCGCCGAGATTGCCAACGGCGGTCCAAGATATATGCATTTTGGTAGGGGCGTGCGTTCAAAAATTTAAGTAATATGGAAAAAAAAAACGCCTTGTGGCTGAAAACAAACATGAATAATCGTTAGCGGATAAAAAATGGCGATCGATTTAGAAATCGTTGCACGAGCAATATACAATTAAACTCACCGTTTCTTCCAAAAATCAAAATGTGGTCATCAGTAGATGAATTAATCCAAGCAAATAATTATCAAATGAAGATAAAAGATCCTGAAACAATTAAATATCGGAAACTATTAGCGTCTGCTATCAAAATAGCCATGACAACGCGGAACGGACCGAAATCACAAAGAATTCGCTTACCTTAAAAAATAAAGGCTATCCAATTAGGATCATGACAAGGGCAATCGGCTACCACATAATTAGGGACTAGATGCCGCCCATCTCAAGATATATTTTGAGATTTTATTGGAGCGCTCAAAAATCACTCCATTGATTCCAGGCTGTAGGTCGAAAAGCAAGAAATGTCAAAGTCAATTTGACAGCATCGAAAATAAAAATCAGTGTGACCACTTCACGAATCCAAGTCAACAAAAAATGAATTTTCATAAGGCAACACCAACCAGAGCCTACAAATCAAAGCAAAGAATTCAATAGTATGTAACAGGCTTAAAAGACTCGTTACAGCACTAACATTAGCATCCATGCATATAATATTATTTTTAATGGCTAGAAAGTTTATGATACTACAACGTTATTTATTACTGTCAAAAATGCTTATTCATTTACTGTAGCATGAAATAACAAAGAAAAAGTGTTTATTAGTCTTGCAACACAAAAACAAACAGACAAAACATGGTAAAATTAACAATAAAACCAAATTGTATAAAAATGAACACAAGAAAAATTTAGTCCTGTCCCAAAACATCGGGGTAGGCCAAGAAATACTTACAGCTGAATAAAAATTTGTCCGACGTGGACCCAAAAGCAAGACTACTAATTTGGAATTTATAGCAATCAAGACCACACTTGCTAGAAAAAAGCAACATTTACCGAAACAAAATTAGACGTTTTTCATAAACTACAACTTAATACTAGACAGTAACATCCGTATATATTTATTTAGACGTAATACCGGAATAAATACGATTGCTTTTGTGTAGCGCCAGTTATTATTTTCTTTTGTAATTTTCGGGGCATTTCCCTCGGCGCCATATATTTTCTTTAATAATTTACCGACTGCCCATAAGTGGTTGTCGATGTTATTAATTTATTTCGTCCTGAAAGGTCGCAAAAGGTACTTATTACCTATTCATGTAAACAAACGGTTCCGGATTATCTTAATTAGAGAGAGGTCGGGAAATAATTAGGAGACAATTTTATGTGCGTACCTGTATAATCTTCCTTTATATACTGTTACAAAACAAACACTTTATTTATAATGCTTAATTAATATAAATATTTAACTGGAAAGCCTCGTTGCCTCGTTGGTATAGTGGTTGCAAGTGCGACTGCTGAGCATGAGGTTCTTGGTTCGATTCCCTGGTCAGGCAAAGTGATTTTGGGTTTTTTATCAGGAATTTCTCAGTATCGATCACGGAGATTGGGCGTATGCTCAGTTGATTACAATAGGCTCGCCCCTTTTTGAATGGTACTTAAACATAACTGGCGAAATCTGGGTGTACTATTAGTTACGCCCCTGTCTTACTCTTCGGGGATTACAGGCGTGATGTTATTAACTAGAAAGTAGATACGGCCTGGTACTAGGAACTAGGTGGAAAAACAAAAACATTTTTGTTATTTAAATTGGATTGGGATGGCCACAAACGTATTGAAATAGATTAATAGATTCGAATGGCGATATTGATGAATGATACTTGTTATATATTTTTTTAAACCAGACAAGTGCTTCCATCGTCATCCACTATCTAGGGTGATCGTTTGTGATTTGAAGACCCTTCCCCCACCCCCATTGTCATGTAAAAATATTTAGTTTGAATTGCGTAAAAAACTACATAGAATCTGGCTTAGAAACAACACATGCTCTGAATTTTCACACCTTCTGTACGAGTCATCATCATCATATTTCACACACACAACACTACACTCATATACACAGTCCACACATGCACAATCATTCAACCTATTTGCTGTGTTACTTTTAAAAGCTACTGTAAACAGACAGAAAAGTCACGGTTGTATTATATAAATAGAAGCCGCAAAATCTCCGACTCCTAAGATACAGGTCTGCGAGTTTCGGAGCCCGGAAAACTGACCTTATTTTTAAACTTGGTAGTACATACAACACACTGTTTCAACATGCTATGTAGGTACTTTGCTATTGTTTTTATGTACTAATTAACTTATTATTATCATCATTCACCGCCTGAATTTACCCACTGCTGGGTCTCATCCTCTCGTTTCTTTTGCCATTCTGTACGAGTATGGTGTGAAGATTCTAATGCAACATGCAATCTAAACCTTCAACATGTTACTAAAAATCAGATTTTAAACTGACATGGTCACTAGCACTATTATTTATACTGAAAACGGGATATTTACCATGTTTACTGATTGTTTCGAGTTCCCGATATTTTGGCGCTGTTACAAGCACCATGATCACGGATAAACTGAAGTCATAGCGGGTGGATGTTTATGAGCAGACAAATCGGTCTACCCTCTTTCTTGTTCGTTTTTTGCGTTCGGTACCACTACCATTGTCACTCACTACACGATTCTGGTCCCGACACACAAAACTCACTGTGTCCACTCGCGAGCTTTTTTCCACACTTTTTCGGTCACAATCACACAAACACAATCACAAACAGTAAACATGGTAAAATATCCCGTTTCAGTATAAATAATAGTTCTAAAAATCAGTTCAAACTTTCATAAATATCCAGTTATTTACAACCCCACAGTTGAGTCACACAACAAAACAAACAAAGTAACAATAAATCACGACAATAAAAACAATAGACAGCCTGCAACCGCACAAACTTTCCACTGCTAAAAGTACAAACTTTTTGACAAACATTCTACGGCTGAAGACGTTCATTATACGAAGCATTGCGTTGCAAACAACTGCTGTGGACACAGATATAGATGTATAACTAGGTAATGCAAGAGCACCTACTTCATGTGCCACTTCGCGTGCCTGGCTTAGGTATTTTTTACTTAACCAACTTTTCCCCGCGGCTTCGCTCGAGTTTTGGTTGGAAATTATCCCACGGGTACTTACTACTCTAAATATAGTCCATACAAAGCCCTTTTCCTAGAATAAATAAATAATATAGCTACTCGCCTGATTTTGACGTTATGTTCGATTAAATATATCATTAAAATACTCCGAAGCCCGGAAATGGTTTACAAAAACCACTTTTGTAGGAGTTAATATGATAAGTGTAGACAATAAAAAACAAAGTTTGATTTTGAGCCAGCATGGTACAGGATTCCATACAAAAAAAATATATTTTCCTTTATCTCTTTATAATATTAGCATAGATAAACAATATCGTTACACCGATAAAATTCAAGAATTTATTTCTAGATATTTTGAACAAAAACTACTATTACTATTTGGTAAAGTAACTAAATATGTTTGTTTGTATAGTACTCGTAACTAAATACTTGCGTTATCTAGATACACGTATATCTGTGGATGTGAACTTTGGGTGGTTTGGGTTTGGCAATACAGTGGATTTACTGAAGAAACCCGTTTGTTTTTTGAAACTTCTGAGCTTCGTTTTCTTTCTTTAAGCCGCCGCCGTCGCCGCTCGGGTCAATCGTTTGGCTGAACCAAGCAGGGTTTAGCCAAACGGTTTAGCCTAGGTTGGTCCGTCGATGAATGACCACCAATTACTTACCGAGTTTTCACTTGCGTCGGATAGCACGTTAATCGGCTGTCCTGGATGTTATTTGATGATCTTTGACAGTTGTACTTAGTTCTTGACTAACTATAAAAAGCTTTCTCAAAACAGTTTTTTGTTTGTCCTGGCTGGTGTACACTTAAGGCACCTGTCCTCCCGTCGGGGCTGCGGGTTGTTCGAAAGAGATACCGCGGCCTCGGCGCAAGGGCTAGTGGTTTTTAGTCAGTAGATTTTGACACTCACTCTCGCTCTGCCCAAGAGCGGGAGGGGTTATTTGATGATTTTCCACCCCCCCAAAAAAAAAAGAAAAAAGGCACCTGTCCTGCAAGATGCCTTTCACAAAGAAAAAGGTTTTCACCAATACTGAAATGATTCTTGATTAGTCTAATCAGCAGGACTATTGTCTGGACATTATGCGTAGAAATTAGTAAGCTAATTAATGTTGAAAATCAGTATACACACAATACAGACTAATTGAGCATCCCATTTCCATATTATTCATGGTCGAAGCCTATACTTATTTCCAAGACCAAAATTATCATACCAAACTTGAACCTAAACTTTCAATATAAACTAAGTAAGTTTATTCTAGAAGCAAGTGCTTCCAAACATTGAACAAAACTTGGAGTTCCATGTTCCATCTAACAGATTGGTAAACAGGGTAATGACTTACCTGATGGAAAGGAGTTGACACGAGTAAGATGCTTACCTGATAGTCTAGTGTTGTGATTGTATTTGCAATTAACTGTCAAATGGCTCCATTTTGTACTAAACCATAACCATTTGACAGTTAATCGATGGACACTATGATAGCCACTGACATTTAAAAAGATACGCAATAACCCTGCTGGGCCTTGTCAGTCCGATTCCAAAACACGCACGACTAATTTTTCGGATTCATGTACTTATTGTTTTAATTATCACTTACTTCGGTAAAGGAATACATCGTAAGGAAACCAGCATGCCTAAGATATCTTGACAGCATGTGCAGCCCAGTCTTAGGCCCGTAACGTAACATCATACCTTTACCGTCATTTTGAGAATGTGTCATTTTGCGTCAGTAATGACAGGTATCGTCGTTCACACCCTTTTCACACAATTCAGGATCCCCCCACCTTATTTTTGTTTATCCCAAAAAGTACAAGGACACAAACTTCGTGACAACCACCGAGATTCTAAGTCGGTTCATTACCCGCCACATTGGCGTGCTCACAAACAACCTCTTGAAGTCGACGTCGGTTGGAAGTCGCTTGAAGTCCGCTAAATTTTGGCAATACGCCGGGAATAACGAACGGCAACAAAAATTGTTGTGAATTTCAGTTACTTTGTTGTTCAGTACGGATTATTTCAGATTCCACTACAAATGTTCTTTTTACGGCTTTTTCCATACCTTCCAATTCATAAATCCAATCCATTGATATGGAAATTATAGCTGAAGTAATCTAGATAGGAAATATGGTAAAAACAGTTGGTATTATTTAAAAATAAAAAATAAAAATTTGGTTGGTTGGAAAATCATCAAATGACCCGTCCTGCTCTGTGTAGAGCGGTAGGGAGTGTCAGACTTCTACTGACTAAAGACCACCCATGTTCCTTCCTAGCCCTTGTGCCGAGGCAGCGGTATTCTTTCGAACAACCCGCAGCCCCGACGGGTAAAAACATACCCTTTCTTTGTAATTATTTATTAGTTGCAGAAAAAGACCTAAAGTTATTTAATTTATAATATTTACCTGAAACCTTCGAGTGTACTTACTCTCTGCAAGAATATGGTCATCACATTTTCTACCCAGCCTTCTCCCAACTGGTTACCTGCTTTACTATAAGGAGCTCCCAAATCCAGTTACTGGTTAACTGTATCTTTATCCCAAGTTTACACAGACTTAAACCACAGCATGATTTTTAGTTACACTCATCATCATCTGCCTAGCCTTTTTCCAACTATGTTGGGGTCGGCTTCCAGTCTAACCGGATGCAGCTGAGTATCAGAATTTTACATGGAGCGACTGCCTATCTGACCTCCACAACTCAGTTAATACTAGGTAATACGATACTCTTTGGTAAGACTGGATGTCAGAATTTCAGGTCACTGACTACCTGTAACGACTGCCAAAGCTCTATATATGGCAGCCGGGACCAACAGCTTAACGTGCTTTCCGAGGCACGGAGAAAACTCGGTATGTCGGGTGGTCACCTATCCACAGACCGACCTAGGCAAGCACAGCTTTACCTAAAGATCGACCCGAGTGGCAGTTCTTATTAAGCCACGAGTTACACTAGTCAGGAATAAAATTTCATTTAAGACCCGAATCCACGCGCCGAACATTTCCACGAAATTCCATTTAGACACTATCTAAAATAAAAACCGTCCATACTAAACTGACATCAAGTATTTCCAATACTGTATACTTTTGCACAGTTTTTCGCAGACAAAATCGGAATAACGTCGAATACTTTATGCATCGGGGAACGTAAACTTAGTCGTTTATTTGCGTTTCATTAGTGTAGTTGTGAATACTGTAGTTTCGGAGCATTTTGAAAGCGTTTTAGATCGATTTTTTTATCTTTCTTTTATAGCCTTTTATTTCTTACTAGCTTTTCTATGGCTTCAGGATTTGGTTTCGGAAATTATTCCACGGGAACGTTTTAAATAATATAACATCACGCCTGTAATCCTTGAAGGGTAAGGCAGAGCCGATACTTATTAGTTCACCCACATGTCGCCAGTTATGTAAAGTCTCATGTAACAGGGGGTAAGCCTACTACCGTCTATACAAATCCATTTTAAATATTCTACGATAAAATATAGTCTACTGATACTCAAATTGAGGCATAGCACACACGCGTCGGGGCTGCGGGTTGTTCGAAAGAGATAACGCGGCTTCGGCACAAAGGGCTAAGAAGGAACATGGGTGGTTTTAGTCAGTAGAAGTCTGACACTCCCTACCGCTCTGCCCAGAGAGGAGTGCGGGAGGGAGGAGTCATTTGATGATTCCCCCCTCCCCCCAAAAGGGCATTGTACACAAGGGAGTAGGTCTGAACTCAGCCGTAGGTGATACAAGGTTGCTGTTCATGATGATGATAAACAATTTTACACCCTCATTATAACAGTAGAATCTCAGCAATCCCAACTTGTACAATTAAATTTAACCCAGAGCCCTTTCTAAAATCCCCATAAATCCTATCAGGGTTCCACAAACACAAATCTCCAATCCAAAAACCGCATACTCCCTAAAATGTCGTCGCGAAATAAACAAGGGTTCCGCAGAATTCGATAGCTAATTGATTAATCGTCGCCTGTGACGTATGTTAGCGGTCAGGTTCTATTCCGAAAGTTCCGCTCAAAGGGTAGTTGTGGCGCTGTGTTTGTTCACGAGTACTGTTTGGAGCGTTTCGGTCAAACATTTTAATACTTTTCTAGTTATCGTGATAAAGTATTGCAGTTGCCATGTAGTTAGGAATTGGCGTGTGTTGATAGTTAACTTAGTCAGTGTGTTTTTGGTGGTTAATTCGAATTTAGTAGCTAATTCTGGCAAATATTTTCGCTGCCATTCAATGGATGACCCATTGTTCAAAACGGTATTAGAAACGTCGTGAGGAAACCGGCATGTCCTCGAAAGAAAGAAAGAAAACATATTTATTTAGCACATGCCACAAGTGCACACAACAAACAATAAAAAATATATAAAAATAAATTAAAAAACTAAACTGAAACAGTGTGTGCATCTCACGGCTGCGCCAAATAGGACCAGTTCAGCAAAATGCCGAGCAGCTAGTGCCCGACGCTGGTTTTCAACTGGCCCTGCGATGGTGATGTGACGAACGCAAAACAGTTTTGTACTCTGCGTTTATGTGTATGAGTAAGTACTTATATAAGAAAATGGGTGTATAATAATTTATAAGTAATAAATATCAGAATACTTAGTAATGAAAATAAAAAATATGATAAAAATTGTGATACAGAACAAAACATATAACTGAAAACCCCAAGATTTGTGACATCCACCAACTCTTACTGGGTCACCTGTAATAGATTTCGGTCCTCTCCACACAGAGAGGAGGACTCTGTCCAATTAATGGGGTCATGACAGTTCTTCTTTAGCAGAAAAGTGCTACTTGCATCTTGGTTTATGTTCAACAACTAAAGTATTGTTTTTTTAGTAGGAGCATTTGAATAGATCAAGATGAATATTGACATGGAGCCCCAATCCAAACTGTTCACCCAGTAGCGAACGAAAGATGATTACAAATATGCAGAATCTTTATCATCATCATTCTCTCGCCCTTATCCCAATTCATTTATGGTCTTCAAAACCGTTGCAATGGTTTTTGTTTTGTTTTTTCTTTTCATAGCATCCTTTACACAGTGTATGGAGAGGGAAAAGAAGGCCAAAGAAAAGATGGATGGATTGTGTGAGGAATGATATTAATAAGAAAGTAGTAAATGCCACCTTGACGTCTAACAGGGAAGAATGGAAGAAGAAAACGTGTTGCGCCGACCCCAAATAGAATGGGATAAGGGCAGGAAGATGATGATGATGATCATCCTTTACACAGTCCATTCATCATTATTTTGGTCTTCCTCTATTCTTATCGGGTCCTGTACAATAATGGTTTTACAATGCTGTTGGGGTTGCCTCGCTTTTGCAGTGCATCAAGTATGTTTGCTAAGGCCAGTACTGACTTCTTTAGGGCTATAGTAAGGAAAAGAGTGGCCTCCCTGATGGGCCTGGAGGGCAGCACCAACGGCCTTCTAAATACCATATTCGAAAGGGTTGACTGTTCGGTTGTGAGGCACTCGAATACTGTTCACGGATCTGGAGGGGTTTATAACGTTAAATAAATGTAATAAATTAATGAATTAAATTATGTAATACTGATATGAAATAATAATATAATAATAATACTAACATAGTTATAAGTTTTATTTATTTACTATATATATGATTTACTAACAATGTATGGAATATTGTTTTTTGATTCAGAAAATAAATGAATAATAATTATACCCATAAGTAAACAGAATCTTCTATCCTCCAAATCCCTAACCAACTTTCAGAGATAAATGACTGAAAATATGTTTCCATCGAATAAATAGACTTGGCTTCAACTTAACTTTCAAAGTAATTTCTGCTCGAGTCTCCTCGAATCGTCCGACTTTTAATTATTAATGAGTAACCCTCATTAAATAAGTTTGGAGACAAATTCTCGCATACTTTTGATGTTGATGTACCTATGTAAATATATCTTTATTTTAAAAGAGGAAATCTGTTTTTCTGAAGTTGTGCGTAGGTTAAAGAGATTATGTTGAAGTTAGGAGCGAAGTGAGTAGAAGGAAGTTTAAAGGTAATGATGCTGTTACCATGGAAAATGGGAAGAATTTTTGGGAACTGTGACTCCAGAAGCGTATTTTTTTGTGAAGGGTTTAAAATTGGGAAATCATCAAATGCTTCCTCCCGCTCTGGGCGGAGAGGAAGGGACAGACATCTACGTACTAAAAATCACCCATGTTCATTCTTAGCCCTTTGAATCCGAGGCTGCTGTATCTCTTTCGAACATCCCGCAGCCCCGACTGACTCCATAAGCATGTACATCCTAAGAACTTGTAATATCACTTTTGCTTGTTCTACTGAGGGTTTTCAGATAAAACTGAGTGCGACTGCGGAGTCTTTTCCGAAACTATTTTATTTGTGTCTCTACCTGCACTATAACAGATCTGTACGAAGCCACTACCAACGCCGTCGATGTGGCCGAGTTCGGTAAAAAACTATGGTCGGAATCAAAGACATTAAAATATATTAAACTTTGAAATCTCTTTGGTCTGAATGAAATCTACCAACCTCACAATAGAAAAATTTACCCGATGTCTAAATGCGCGTTGAGATAATTGAAATAATGATAAGATCAGCAGTGGGATGATAGAGTATATTCATTCGTGGTTCATATTTTACAAGCAAGTTACAAAGTATAATAGAATGTAAACAACCTGTAACTAAGCTTATTTAAAGTCAGTGACTGACATGTGTTAATATATGATTATTTCTCACAGGCCAGTATACACATAAATATACGACCTCCAATAGAGATCGCGTCCTCACACGCACGAAGAGTTCTTCGACCAAGGCAAAGGTTTTTAATATACTCCCCTACATATCCCCTCAGGGTAAGCGTGATAGCAATAACATTAGTCCCAGCCACCACAATATTTAGTAGGTACCACGATTATTATTTAGTATGCAGCCGTGTGTGCCAATACTCAATATTCCGGCTCACGTAGGCACGTGAAAGATTTACAAACAGCGTGATTGCGGAGTGCCCCTTTGTGTCCCGTTTTCGACGGGCGTGACGGGACGAAACTGGTTTAGTCCAGTTATAGATTTGGCGGGAAAACGCTGGGATTTTTTTGGTGGTCATTTTTTATTGTAAAAGTGGTTTACATGGGGTTATTCTCGACTATTGCTCAGCTGCAACATTTTTGAGTTTTTTGCGTTCTGAAATCTTGTCTTTTACGGTTTTCAGAGTATCAGATCAGAGACAAAAACCTTTTTTTGCACTCTAAAGTGAGCTTATCCATAAAAGTATTTTTGAATAGGTGTAGCTGTATACTGGCTTTATTTTTTCTGAAGACTCAATGTTAAGGTTTTTTTTATTTGTTAAACAGGCTTTTTTAAAATTAAGTAACTAAAAGAAAATCATGTAAATAAGATGGGTTGTGGAAAGAATGGGAGAAGGCCTTTGCCTAAGAGCGCGGGTCAGGTGAACAAAAAAGGGGGTTGTGCAGGTCATAATAATATAGGCAGTTCCTTGACATTAGATACTAATATTTCGCACTAGAAGACATCCTAACATAATTGGGAAAAGGCTAAGCAGATGAAGACGGAACCTTCTAGAAATCATTTCCGTTTTATTTTTTCCAAATTTTGCCGTTTCTTTTCCACTTATTTATGAATTTTGTAAATGTCACGTCCCTCATGGCATCGCCCTATTACCATTTATAAGCTGCCGCAAAATATACGAATAGGATCCCGCTTTACTCCTACTGGTTTCCAAATTAAAAGAACATCATTATTTCCTGGTTTGACTTCTAACATTGAAGTATTATTTAAGTTTTGGAAGTATTTATGATTAGTTTGCAGCTTCATAAAGCTTATTTCAGTATAACATATAATTATGTACCCTGTGGGCTTTGAGAGAGGTGGTTCAAATCAATGGCCAACTTTTATCTGAACTTTAAAGTAGGTATAAAATAAAGTGATTGCCAGATACCTTGCTCGCCAGTGGCACCATCTGATAAGCTAAAAAACCATAGCACTTATTAGTACTTGGTAAATCATAAAAACAAAGAAAGGAAACATACCACACACACAGACTCCCTTCAACTTACAGACAAATAGAGACACACAAAGAGACAATCAGTACACAAACAGAGGCAGGTTCTTGACAGAGACCGTTTAAGTCTATCCAGCCGTGAACTATGACGACTTGACAATGCTGGCTAGGCCGTCACAACTACAAAACAAGCACTTAGCGCTTTGTTTATTTGGTAGTGAACAGTGTAAAAAGTACTACAGCGCCATCTATTATCTAACACAAAAAACTAACATCACAATTCTGTATCACGCTATTAAAGTTATCTACGACTTGATTCGAATAACAAAGAATATCCCGACATTCCGAATTTTACAACCTGCTTTTAATTTATTAAAATACCGTTAGCTTACGTGACATTTGAATCCGGTCTAAATGTTTTTTTTTGTCAGTAAGCTTTATAAACAACATCCTTGACTGTCACTTAAATAACAAAAGATCGTTATTAGCACAATATAAAACACGTGTAAACTTTTTACACGTGCCATAAAAATAGGATAACGCACAAAATTTTTACTCGTTTAAGTGTAAAAAATAATTTATTGTTCGTTGAACTGTGTTATATTGAATATTGAAGGTTAATTTTTATTTTTGAATTATTACCATGGATACTAAGAAACACCAAGCTCTTGTGTAAATATTCATGTTTTGAAAAGATGTTTACTTTCAGGTTCTTGATTTTTAATATTTTTTTTATTAAAGCGTTTCCTTGTCTAGCCGAATCAATTTCTTTCTTTTGACTCTTTGTACAAATTATATTTTTTTAAATTTTCCGTTTTTACCGAGATGAATTTATGCAGCTTCTATTTATTTAACTCGATCCTTTGACGTCCGTTTTACAGAAGGATCGATTTAAAAGTTGAGTTAAGACCAGTTCAAGTCAGGTCAGTTTAAGGTTGTATTTTCACAAGAATATCTCGATTTAGCTTTCCTGTTCGTGAACATTTTTTTTTGTTCCCTTTCCAGATGTTAAGAATCATGAGGCTACAGACTCATAAAGAAACTCCATAACTGGATATACAAAATTAAGCTGTTTTAACCGACTTCAAAAAGGAGGTATTCTACGGGACATGATGTCCTTATAGCTTCTAGTTAGAATGTAAAATTGATTCATGGCAAGAATTTATGTAGAAGGCGTAAAATACAAAACTTTTTGCATAAGAAACTGACTTTCAGAAGTTTACTTTCGGAAGTCGGTAGCAAAAAGTCAATGAAACAAAAAAAGTGACCGACCATTGTAGTGTTTTTTTGGAAGTCTGTATTTTTTCGCCAAAAAACGCCGCATACGAACAAAGCCTTACACGTCCGATACTCTGAGAAATCTGGTTGAGTTAGTAAAAAAAGGGTAAATTACCGATGTACAGACAACAGGGAAACGGAGGAATTTGTCTCGACTCAGGATTGACTGTGAATCGAGAACATGTTTATTTGTCATCGATAAAACAATTGATGTTTTTATTTACGATGTTTATTTGTTTGAAGTTCAACGGAATTTGAATTGAATTTGGAAACATCGATACGATTTATTGGATTTATTTTTATCTTCTTTTGAATTATTTCACCTTTTATTCCTGTTTGCAGGGTAATACTTTAAGGAGTAAAGCATTTGTTCCATGATAAGAACAGTGCCAGAAAATAGGTATTGGAAGGAACTATAGCCGTCGCACTGTGCCAAGCCTGTTCGCATTGAGTGCGACAGAGACAGCTTCAGCTCAGACCGATCATATTAACAAAAAAAAAACAAGATCCACGTTTCGTATTCTCCTTTTTCTCCCCAAACACGAGCTCGTGGTGTAAACGTAATATAAAAACGGACGACCATAAAAATCCTCATTTTACTTAAAACATTTACTTTATTGTGATTATTTATATCTATGGATAATATTATTCTGGTGGTACAAAAACTAAACCAACATGCTGTAGGATAGTTGTATTATTAAAAACCGACATGTTATGTGTACACTGGGGCCCGCGTGCCTCTGCATGCAATGTTAATTCGTTGCATATTTGCACTTCGAAATTTTCAGTTCCTCAGTTCGGGGCTAAAAAAGTCAGTTTTTGGAGCCCGGACAAAGCCAGAAGACGTCGTTGCAGGCCTCATAGAAGATGGCGGGACGATCTAGACAAGACTAGCAACCAGTGGTTCACATGGGCCCTGTATCGACACAACTAGAGGTCACGGGGAGGGGCCCAGCAGTGTGATGATACAGACTAACAGTACCAGTATCAATTCTTCGTTTTCTTTCAATCTACATTTGAAAACAATTTTTTTTGCTAGCCTGTATTGTGTCCCACTGCTGAGCAAAAGCCTCCCCTTTCTCCTTCCATACCTTTCTATCATGTGCGATCTCTGGCCATGTTAGCCCCGCAAACACGATCGGATCGTCACGCCACCTTCGTCGCGGTCGACCTCGACGACGCTTTCCTTCCTCAGGAGTCCAGTGTGTAATGATCTTTGCCCATCTCTCCGGGTGCATCTGTGCTACGTGACTGCCCACTCCCACTTTAGCCTGGCCGTTTTTTCTCCAACATCAGCTATTAGAGTTAATAAATATTTTCTTTGGTCAAGGTCACCGAAGTCATAAACTTCTTGTTGAAATGTCAGGACAATCAAAGATAATAACTGAACAATATTTAACTCAATTAAAAAGACCATCCTCCAAGATTCCCTCCCACTAACTTACAACATAGGTACCTATCTAAGTACGTTATAAGTACTCCAGTGATCACGTACAGCCTCAGTTAAGGCACTACGTGGTACAAGACCGCTAACTCTAAGGCTCCGTGCAAACGGGCCACTTTCCATAGCTATCGATGGCTGACGACCAACCGAAAAAGTGTAGCAAGTGGCGTCCACTCGTGACGTGACTCAGTGTCCGCGACACGCCACCGTAGGTGGTACTGACTACCTTCGATTGCGAAGTACCAAAGAACGTGGCGCGCGATTGTCACCGATGGCTGTGGTCGGGGCCTTTTTTTGGAGGGTGGGATATCATCAATTTACTCCTCCCGCTCTGGGCCGAGCGGAAGGGTGTCAGATTTCTACTGGAACAAACCGCAGTCCGTGGTCGGGGGCCTAAGAGACTCTGTTCAATCAGGGACAAATCAAAGTGGAGCGCAGCAGCGCGGGCGGTACATGAGTGGCGAGTGTGTAGCGAGTGGTCGCCACCGGTGGCGTATAGCGGACACTGAGTCACGAGAAGACGCCACTCACTACATATGTACGGCAATTCCATATAAACTTTTTTTTAAATCATGTGAAAAGTTTGTCACCAGCCGGTGGCTGTGTAAAGTTGCCCGTTTGTGCGCAGCCTAACTCTAAGTACTCGACTTATTGCGTTTTTCTAACCCACGAGCGTCGAACGGTTTCATTTGATAATGCTGTTTAAACATTGATAAAATGAGGTTTGGCAGCAGTAAAGTTCGTAATGGAGGGAAAAATAAAATGTTTTTTTACTGATTGTAATTCTGGTTGAGCGTTTATGGATTGGCCTTTTTATGATAACATATTGAGTGGTGCTTCGTTCTTGTTGAGGTCGGAACATTCGGTTCGGAAGTATTTTTTGATCAGAAATTGGCATTTATTATAATTATATTCGGTAGTAATTCAGGTTGCGCCGATCAGCAACCTACGTTTGACATCGGCTTAGCATAATCCGACATGGTATGATTTATACAATTAAAACAACACATCAATTATATAAGAGGAACTCGTGACCAAAGTAATAACCCTTTCTTTAGATGGGTGACCACCCATTACATGCCGAGTTTCCTCCGTGTCTCGGATAGCACGTTAAGCAATTAATAAAAAATGGGTTTTTTTGATAAAAAAAATAAATCAAAACAATAGCAATATTAATAAAATATTCATTATTTAATTTTTTTTAAAAATAAATCAAAACAATAGCAATATTCTATTTGCAAATAATAGTTTTAAAACGGATATTTACTATGCTCATATGTACATAATAGTTAGTTTTAATCTATTTTTAGTTGATCAAAACAAAAGACTTTAAAAAGTAACTTTCTTTTTAGTAAAACTAATTGAATTGGTATATTAGATTCTAAATTCATGATGCCATTTAAAAGACAGGGATAATTTCATTAAAATAATATCTTTTCATAATTCATATCAATTGATTATTTATTTAATCATTCACATATACATTAATTAAGCAACTTAGTAATCAGTCTAATCATAATTAATCATTATTTATTTAAACCACCTATAAATAACCATTACTTATTTAAATAAAATTAAATCAACAATAAATAATCATTTTAAATAAAACATAAATAATTATTATTTATCACACAAGTAATAAAGACCACATAATAACAAACTCAATTTTACTTAACTTTCTTAGTGGAAGTTCGGAGCTCCTTACTGTTCGGCGGCCGATCAAGAAGTGACCGGCTACGGCCGTTACATGGCCTTTTATAGTAGCGAGTAAACAAGTCGGGAGAACACGTGTTTCAAAAAGTTTATACAAAGCTGCTAATTTTATTTCTAATGACATTGGTAAATTAAAACTCATTTTTTTCTTTATGTTTAAACATGTAAATTATTCTGAAATCATCTTAATTTCATAACTTAACCTAAAATTTTAAATAACAAAGAAAAAGTTGTAGTCGTATTCACAACACATTTGCTGTTGGCATTTTTGACAGGAAAAGTGTTTTTAAATGAGACACACACATATTTAAGCAATATTTGGACAAGATATTTTGAATAATCTATCACAATCGTGTCAAGTCTCGTGTTACGCAGTTCTAACTGGGTTGTGGAAATCAGACAGACAGTCGCTACATGTAAAAAAAAAAAAAAAAAATACATACACACGAACATATAACCTCCTCCTTTTTTGAAGTCGGTTAAAAATAGTGGTATTCAGCTTAATCCGGTTAGACTGGAAGCCAACCCCAACAGGGCTGCGGGTTGTACGCAAGACATACCGTGGCTTCGGCACAAGGGCTAAGAAGAAACATGGGTGGTTTTTAGTCAGTAGAAGTCTGACACTGACTTTCGCTCTGCCCAAGAGCGGGAGGGGTTATTTGATGATTTTCCACCCGCCAAAAAAAAAAAAGCCAACCCCAACATTGTTGAGAAAATGCTAGGTAGATGATAATCAACATATCTATTTTCGGCTTGCCGCCCAGTGCCGAGTCAAGGCGACCTGAAGTTTATTTAGTACCCAAATCACAACGTAGGTATGTTTTAGGAACCAACTAATTATATTTTTATAATCCTTATTTCGCTTAGTATAATACAGGGTGTAAATCAACCCATCACACAGCCGTCAACCAAGTATTTTGTACATCAAACTAAGTACCCCTACGCAAAATTTTTTGCTGGGTACCGACTTTTTTTTTGGGTCAAAAATCACATTTTACGGTAAAACTCAAAGTAGCACTCTTAAAACATTGTGCTAGTGGATGCTTTGAATAGTAAACGGGTCATGGAGGTAATTTAAGTAAAGTTAAAACCTGAAATACTAGTATTTACAAAAACAGCTGTGAAAAATTTGGAACTTTGACCCCCAATATCTCCGTAACTAGGAGGTTCCCAGGTATGGTCTAGAATAAAAAAATGATCGCAGTGACGGGGAAAATAAGTGCCCTTCATTTGCGTTAAGGGTACTTTTACGTCCTATATGTTATAAACTCCAAATAATTGGGTTCGAGACTTGGTTTCTCACAAATCATTAGTTCGATACCAATTCGGACTAAGTACTAAAAATTCAGAGATGAAAAACTCAATAGCCAATTTGGAAATCCCGGGATTCTACTAAGGACGTCTTTAGTTCTTCTCAGAAATTGTGATTACCTCGGGAAGACCTCTCGACCAATTTTCAGTATCTAACAGACCTAATACGCGATATAATGCTCATTCCAATTTTCTTTTCGTTCTTTAATAAAATTTATAATTTTACAACTGGCATTATGTCTTAACTATTAAAACCCACTTTGTAGGGTTTGTCTTAGGCATAAAGCAATATTATGTAAAAATTCAGAAATGAAATTCCCGAAGAGTTTGGCAGTGGCGTCGCATTATCAAGGCTTTGATGTATAATTTTCGCAGAATAGTGTCTCGAAATCACGTAGGGAACCCGCGTACCTAGCACATTCATATGTAAGTAGATATATTTTAGTCCCATCTCATCGGGGACGTGTATATGGTCGAGGAACAAATCCAGACTCCGTGGTAGCAAAACATTTCTTAGTTATATTCTCACCGTTCAATCACCCACAAACGTGTCATCTTCAGCACCTATCCCGCGTACCTACATCATCAATACAATCCTCTTATACGAGTACCTGCCGTCCAGAAACGAACTGCAGTAGCCAATCTGGAAATCTCATAACCGACTGCGAGCCCAGGTTGGGCGCTGTAGATATAATCTGGCCAAATGGGGTATCGTCGATCAATCCCAAAAAAACTACTAGTGTGGAGCCCCTTTACAGAATATGCGCCACCTCTTATCCTGTCCATCCTGCACAACCACCATGCACCTTTCAGGACTTACTAGAAGTAAATGATAGAGCTGTGCAGGTGGCTACATACTGGTCTAATACGATTTGAGCTCATCGAGACGTATAATAAGAAGAATGCGAGTGCATTGTTTCACTACGTGACGACGAAGTAGCTTTGAAAGTAATCAGTGCTTAATGGAAAATGTATTAAGTTTAGCTCTCTTAGACCGTAAGTAACTTGGGAAGATATGAATGGCTTATCCGTGATGTTTTAGCTTATTGTAAGACTGTAGTCGCATTGTAGCTCTTTAGAAGCTTAAAAGTTTTAGTCACACAAATGTAAAAGGAAAAATCTGAGTTGTATGTTGAGATTTTTTATGTTGATTTTTCGGATTCACGTGTGTATTCTTTGGTGAAGGAAAACATCGTGATTATTTGTCAATGGCATGTAAAGCCAAGCCAAAGGCCTATGGGTGGTATAAAAACTCTAACGCCAGGTTAGACACTAACCACACAATAAAGAAAAGGATTACTTTTGAGAATTTTGCAAGGCAAATATAAGGTATGCCTACATTTTTCTTACCTACATTCCTTTGCCTGACTTAGAACTGATTTCCTGGCTGCCTCATTGGTTGACTGACCACAAGCGTGTCTACTGAGCATGAGGTCCTGGGTGCGATTCCCAGGTCGGGAAAAGTGTCACTGAGTTTTTCCCTCAAGAATTTCTCAGTAGCAGCCGCGGTGTCTAAATTTGTGCCCAATTGATGACAATAGTTTCACTCCCTATTACATGGGGCTTTAACATTACTGGCGGAGTGTGGGTGTACTTGTAAGTGTACCTACTGTGTACGTGTTGTTGGGCGTTATGATGAGTCGTCTAAAACAACTGGTTTCGGCGAGCCCTAGTACATAACTAAAATATATAATTATTTATTTGATATTTAGGCCCAGAAGGAGATGGCGGGACGAACTGGATTTTTTTCGCAAGGATTGGCAAACCGGAGCACTGGATAGGGATAAGTGGAAAGAGGAAAGGGAGGCCTTTGCCCTGCAGTGGGACACAAATGGCTGATATTATTATTTGATATTTGCTGGGCATACAACATGTAAAGTGTCGATGCACCACATACTATATGGTACTTCTGCCTAACCTTCCGAGGATTACAAGCCTGATGTTTTCCCTACCTACCAAGCAACTTATACCTGCTGACCAGAAATAGCTTGTAAATACATGTTCATAGATGACTCTGTTCTAGAGTGTAAACGTAGGACAGCTATTTCACAATCAATGGGGCACTTTGTATCCTGTAATCCGTGTCCTGTTCTGTTCTCATTACAGGGACTGATGAACGCTGCTGTATGCCAAATACATAGCCAAGTTTTAGTCCGAGTCAATTTAGATTGCCATAAAAGCGCTAAGAAGATCAATTACCCAGAAGTAGCTTAGCTTATTGGTGTGACTGCCAAGTACCTCTCATTTTTCTGATTCATGTGCCTATTGTATAATAATTATCCCTTGCTTCGGTATAGAAAAAACTTTATTGCAAAATAAAACCGACTTCAAAAACACAAAAAAGTAAAAAAAAAACAAAATCACAAAAAAAATATTTACAATGCATTTATATTTATTATGCGGCTTCAAAAACACAAAAAAGTGAAAAGTAAACTTCACAAGAAAAATCAGCATCTAAAGTCGGTGACATTAATTTGCCACCGACTTCAGAAGCTGATTTTTCTTCTGAAGTTTACTTTTCACTTTTTTGTGTTTTTGAAGCCGCATAATAAATATAAATGCATTGTAAATATTTGTATAGGATACCTATTACAACTAAAAATGGAAAAATAAAACATATAGACGAATTGAGAACCCCCTCCTTTTTGGAAGTCGGTTAAAAATCGTGAAGAAATCAGCCTGTCTGAGAGATATTTACTGGCTAGGGTTGTTCGAAAGAGATACCGCGGCCTCGGCACAAGGGCAAAGAAGGGACATGGGTGGTTTTTAGTCAGTAGAAGTCTGACGCTCCCTTCCGCTCTGCCCAAAAGCGGGAGTTATTTGATGATTACCCAAACCCCAAAAAAAAAAAGTCAGAGGCATAAGAACTGAAAACACCAGGTTAGGCGTTAAAAACACGATAAAAAAAGAAAGACCTAGTATTTTAATTTTACCAAATCTCGTCTGTACTATAAATACACAGGTTCATGTGATTTTTCAGTCTGGCTAACAAAGGCTTATCAAATTCTAACTTAATAGTGAATTTATGTTTTTGTTAAGTACTATATTAAAGTTTTGTAGCCATTATCTTTAAGTCTAGACAATTTTATTGTAAAATTATTGCCTAGAGTACCGTTTTGAGACATAAAAGAGACTAAGAAACTACACTAAAAGGATTATAACAAGGCCCTTTAAGATTGCACGTATTTATTAGAGGGATTTTTAATAGAAATAAAAAAAAAAAGTATCTCCATTTATTGCCATACTACATACGACAATAACGGACCATTATACGACACTTTTGTCCTTGTCTAAAATTAAAAACACTCTACCTTCAAAGAAAACTACGACTATTACAAATTTTGAACAGGCACTAAAAGATCTACAGCAACAAAATTTAGCGGAACTCCTCTTTTGTGATGATCCAAATAAACTAACCAGCCTTCTAATAAACATACTTGCTAACACCATAGAAAGAAACACTATATCTCGTAAAATACCTAACAGCAAACAAATAATAAAACCATGGATCTCCACAGGGGCCGTATTTTTGAATCAATAGAATTCCAAATCGTGTACGAAATCGCAGAATTCGTATGAGAATCCCTAAAATCGCTATTTTTGAATATTCATACCCGTGAATTTTGCAACGAGTGGTCCGACCCACTCGTTTCCGATATTCTACCAGTAGAAATGAGAATGACACTGACAAGTGAAGATTTGTTGACAGATACGTTACGTTGACTTTATCTAACCTATAAATCAGTGTTTTCTTTCGCCTTTCGCGATGGTTAGCCTCGAGGAGTATATCCTGATGAATTACATCAGCGACAGAAAAAAATATGTAAATACTAGAGAAAAAAATATCGAAATCCCAATGACAGACGTCAGACAATGACATTATAACTTTTTAATTTACGTTCCGTTCCACCGTAACTCATTACCGGTTTTTAAAATCAACGAGTTATGGCTTTCCGGTTTTTATTTTTCTGCGTGAAATGAAAAATGTTATAAGATTCGAGTTTTAGGGCAACACTAATTTCTATTACTTCAAAAATACGTAAAATTTGGAGCAATCGAAATTCAATTCGTATACGTTTTGCTTTCGTGCATGAATTTAAGATTCACTTCGAGTGATTCAAAAATACGGCCCCAGGCATCTTGCGTTGCATAAGAAATCGTAACAAATTACAGAAACAATCCAGGCTTAATCCTCATAACGAAACGCTAAAAATAACCTACACTAGGTATAGGAACCATTGTAACACACTTATAAAAAAGGTAAAACGTAAATTTGAAAGGGACCAACTAGTAAAATCAGTTGGTAATACTAAGCTTCTCTGGAAAAATATAAAGAACCTAACTTACTGTAATAAAATTAAAGATCGTAACACCGAATTGCTAAATATTAGGACATCGCCACTAGAATCAGTAAATTTTGTCAATAATCACTTCGCCAACGTAGGTAAACTGTTAGCTCAGCAAATAGTGCCAAGTATAAATAATAAACAAGCTGTCATCCAACCTGCACAAAGTAATACTTTTGTACTCTTGGACACTGATCCTCATGAAGTAGATCAAATACTAATGGGCTTAAAATCGGATAGTGCCCCGGGATGGGACAAGATCTCGACAAAATACCTAAAGTTTGCTCACTTTGATATCGTTCCCATAGTAACCCATCTTGCGAACCTTTGCTTTCAAAAAGGCATTTTCCCTGAGCTGCTCAAGCAATCAATCATTACTCCAGTTCATAAGGGGGGGGGGGACAGAGGCGATGTCAATAACTACAGACCTATCTCTATCCTTCCATCAATATCCAAAATAATTGAAAAACTTTTGAATGTTAGATTAACTCAATACTTAAATAAATTCAATTTACTATCGAACCAACAGTTTGGCTTCAGACTAGGGTTATCAACGGAGGATGCGGTTTCAGGTCTGAGTTCCCTGGTAACTGAACATCTTGATGCTAGGAATAAATGCTTAGCGGTCTTTCTAGACCTTAAAAAAGCATTTGACACCGTCTCTGTCCCAAACCTTGTGAACAAACTCGAAAATGCTGGAGTGAGAGATATTCCTCTGAAATTATTCAAGGACTACCTCTCAAGAAGAAGGCAGAGGGTCAAGATGGGAGAATATGTCAGTGAACACGAGGAGGTGACATATGGTGTCCCACAGGGTAGCATACTGGGTCCTACACTTTTTCTTTTATATATTAATGACCTATGCAACATGAACATCGAAAATGCAAAAGTCTTCTCGTACGCCGATGACACCTCTGTCGTTTTTACTGGGAACTCATGGCACGACGTAAAACTAAAAACAGAAATGGGCATGGCCCAAGTTGCCACCTGGCTAAATAATAACCTGCTTACGCTAAACACATCCAAGACAAATTACGTATGCTTTAGCGTGAGTAACAGGACACAACCAAGTGACGATTTTAACATAAAAATACATGTCTGCGGAGATCCAATAAATAACTGTTGTGCCTGTCTATGTATTTCCAAAATTGCGCAGACTAAGTACCTGGGAGTAGTAATTGACCAACGTCTATCATGGAGCATATAGAACAGGTTACAAAAAGAGTTAGGAGATTGAGCTGGATTTTTAAATCACTACGTCACATTGCTCCAAAAGATATAGTTTGTAAACGTGAATGTACTAGAAACATCCTGAATGAGGTGTACTTGGCCCTGGTTCAATCGGTTTTACTGTACTGTATCACGGTTTGGGGAGGTGCAACTAAAACCAAACTTATATACTTAGAGAGAGCCCAGCGTGCTCTTATTAAGATTATGTACTTCAAAAATATATTATACCCTACAAATAGCCTTTATGCTATCAGCAATTTAATCTCGATAAGAAAGTTGTACATAATCCAAACCATCTTGAAAAAACATAAAACCCTACCATTTGATTCGGAAAAATTAACCAAAAGAAGGAAAGACTTAGTGGCACCAGTTTCCCAAACTAAAACCGTGTTTGCGAGCAGACAATTCAATAAACGCTCAGCCGAACTATACAATAAGGTAAACAAAAAAACATTCATATACACTAAAAGCACATATGACTGTAAGAAAAGCATTACAAATTGGATAAAAAACTCACATATGAAGAGACAGAGGCACTTCTACAGTATATTAAATAACAAGATACATAATAATTGATATGTTACTCAATTGTCACACAAACACATACATACAATCTCACAAAAACTGACACTTAAAAACCAAACAGAACCACACACACACACGCACACTCACTCTCATCCACACACACACCCATACACACACACACACACACACACACACTCACCCACTCTCATACACATACACACGCACACTCATGAGACATACACTTCTACACTATTTTTCAGGTTTTTGATCTTATTGTTACTCTTTATTTAAATTATATAAATAATAATAAAGTTAGTTATTAAAATTAAGTATAAGTTTAATAACCCACATATTTGTTACTGCTGTAATTATTGTGCTATGGAAGAGCGGGGTCTCCTAACACAGGCAAAATTGCTTAAATGGATTCCCCAAACACAACCACCCATTTTTGTAACAAATTTCTTAAATAAAACATTTTTTATTTGTATTTGTATTTTGTAATAGATTGGAATCTGGTTTTTGTTTCAATGATAAGGTATATAGGGTGTAAAAGTACCCATTAATGCAAACGAAGGGCACTTGTTCTCCCCACCACTGCGATCATTTTTTCGTTCTAGACCATACCTGGGAACCCCCTAGTTACGGAGATATTGGGGTTAAAGTTCCAAATTTTTCACAGCTGTTTTTGTAAATACTAGTTTTTCAGGTTTTAAATTTACTTAAATTACCGCCATGACCCGGTTATTATTCAAAGCATCCACTAGCACAATGTTTTAAGAATGCTACATTGAGTTTTACCGTAAAATATGATTTTTACCCCAAAAAAAAAAGTCGTTTCCCAGCAAAAAATATTGCGTAGGGGTACTTAGTTTGATGTACTTACATAATGCTTGGTTGACGGGTGTGTGATGGGTTGATTTACACCCTGTATAATCATATTCTGCCCCAAAATTTAATCTCTAGAGAATATCCTATACTCATTATTATTATCATCCACAGCCCTACTACACCCACTACTGGGTATATCTTGGCTTGTATCGAGCTCCACGCTCTTGTGCCAGCTTCATCCAGGATGTTCCCCCAATGCATGGTAACAATGTCGTCTGCCTATGTTGGCGTCGGACTACCAACAGTTCTCATTCCATTCCTTGGACGCCACTCGGTCACAGCATTACTCCACCTGCCAATGCCACCACTATACCACCACCACACTACTACCACCACCACCACCATACTACTACCACCACCACCACCATACTACCACCACCACCACCATACTACCACCACCACCACCACCATATTACCACTACCACCACCACCACCATATTACCACCACCACCACCATACTACCATACTTACCACCCACCACCCACCATACTATTATTATTTTATTTACCCAAAAAAAATCGAACTTTGTCATGATAAGTTACCATGTGGGTCGTCTCACTGAGGTCTGTCCGCTAGATTTGTATTGTTACTCCTATTTACAGATCTTTGGATTCACCCTACTGCACACACATGCTCCTATTTAATTTCGTTTTGCCACTCAAAAATAATTCGTATGTCATGGAAATGCCTTACCAGATTGTGTCAGTTCACTCTTCTCACAATTGTAAGTACTGCGACATAATAGAAAAATCTTTGCTTGAATATCATAAAAACAAAAGAAAATCATTCTTACTGTTCTAAGAATTATGTGCCTTGGTAGGTAATGTTATTCTTGCGTCCAACACTGTGCCAACCTGTGACCAATGATTGAAATCCTGCTCCAAATCGGGCCCCAGTTCAATTGGGTTGTAACTTTGAAACGTGGACCTTGTGAAATCTATTGAAAAGGTAAACTCTGACTCACATGACTCTATTATTTGTATGTTTGAAATAGGAGCTATTTTCCTTTAAAACCTATAAAATGTGTCCAAGGACTGCAAGATTATAAGAACCCCGCTTCGCCTGCTACAACTCGTAAATTATCCCACGGGAAGATAAAATCGGGATAAAAACTATCCTATGTGTTAATCCAGGTTATAAACTATCTGTGTACCAAATTTTATCCAAATCCGATTAGTAGTTTTTGCGTGAAAGAGTAATAAACATACACACTCACACACAAACTTTCGCCTTTATAATATTAGTGTGATGTGATGTGATGATATAAGTATCTGAATACCAGTATTTTACATGGAGCGACTTCCTACCTGACCTCCACAAACCAGTTAGTACAGGGTATTAGGGTACTGTACAAAAAAATTGAAACCCTTGAAATTCATATTCCGATTCAAAAAGGAAAGTAATACTTTTTTTAATAATAATTTCGCACAAACGCGAAAGGTCACAGGCAACAACTAGTCATTACAATAAATCAGTTTCATTGAATGGTGTATCACAAGGCACGTACCATGTGATATGTGATTGAAATCCTCGGATCTAAAGCGAGCTCACAATTTAAATTGAGTGTGTTTTGAACCATAGAGCTACGATGTACAGGAGAGTTACTGTCAAAGGAAAAAAAAATACCAATAAATACTTTTTCTTTCTTTCTTTCTTTAAAGGAGGTTATAGGCTGTGCTTGCGTTTGTGTATGTAGGTTATTGACGCCTTTTGTTTAAAACTATCGTAGTTAATGCTTAATCTTACTTTTTATTAACGCGAAAATTTGTGAGGATAGAAGAATGGATGTTTGTGACACGGATCTGAATGAAACATGGCTCCCTGCCGGTTCTATGTTCTCGTCATGAAAACTATTTAGGACATTTATATTATTTACCAACGGCCAAGTGATTGGTATTTGGGTATATTTCTTGAAAATCCTCCCCGTGATAGGTGCCAAAAGATGGACGAAGTGACCGAGGCCGGCCTGGAAGGTCTTTGCTCAGCAATAGGCCGGCTAAATTTAAAATACTATCTAGGGCCGTATTTTTGAATCAATAGAATTCCAAATCATGTACGAAATCGCAGAATTCGTATGAGAATCCCTAAAATCGCTATTTTTGAATATTCATACCCGTGAATTTTGCAACGAGTGGTCCGACCCACTCGTTTCCGATATTCTACCAGTAGAAATGAGAATGACACTGACAAGTGAAGATTTGTTGACAGATACGTTACGTTGACTTTATCTTACCTATAAATCAGTGTTTTCTTTCGCCTTTCGCGATGGTTAGCCTCGAGGAGTATATCCTGATGAATTACATCAGCGACAGAAAAAAATATGTAAATACTAGAGAAAAAAATATCGAAATCCCAATGACAGACGTCAGACAATGACATTATAACTTTTTAATTTACGTTCCGTTCCACCGTAACTCATTACCGGTTTTTAAAATCAACGGGTTATGGCTTTCCGGTTTTTATTTTTCTGCGTGAAATGAAAAATGTTATAAGATTCGAGTTTTAGGGCAACACTCATTTCTATTACTTCAAAAATACGTAAAATTTGGAGCAATCGAAATTCATTTCGTATACGTTTTGCTTTCGTGCACGAATTTAAGATTCACTTCGAGTGATTCAAAAATACGGCCCCAGTTCTGAATTATTAATTCCTACACTTCATTTGGACACACAGATTTTCAAAAAAAATAAAAGCATATCAGAATCCTATCCCCTCATTCGTACCTCCACCCTATGGACCGCATCGCGGCCGAGTGACGTTTATTCCAGCGTTGGCACATCATTTACACTCGAACGGTCGCCGCTCGACGTTCGATGTCGACGTCGAAAACGTCATTCCGACGAATAAGGGCGTCGACGCGTCGGTGACGACATATTGCTGAGCTTACTTCGACGGAACCGAGAGGCTGCGTTGACGTGAGGTTTGATCGAGTTGTCGTGACGTAATTGCTTGAGGTTTGAGGAGATGGGCTGATTAGATGGAGTGGTATTGAGGGAAAAGAAATCAAATGTCCTCTCTCTCGCGAGAAGAGGGCTGTGACCCTTGTAACTTTAAAGGCTGATTTTGTTAACCTGCTGAACTAAACTGCCTCCGTGGTCGACTGGTTTAGGCGTTGGCCTTGTGACCCAGTGGTCGTGGGTTCGATTACCACAGGAAGCGTTCTTTGTAAAGGTGTTTCTAGTTTCGCTAGGACATTGCAAGGTTGAATCACTTAATTGTCTGATAAAAAGACGATTCCGTGCTTCGGAAGGCACGTAAAAGCCGTTGGTCCCGGCCGCCAAATGTCGGTCGTCAAACTCTGAAACTAGGGTGTGTGGGGTCATTAGACCTTTTTTTTTTTGGGGGGGTGGGAAATCTTGGGCAGAGCGAAAGGGAGTGTCAGACTTCTACTGACTAAAAACCACCCATCTTCTTAGCCCTTCTTGTCGAGGCCGCAGTATCTCTTGCGAGCAACCCGCAGCCCCGACAGGGGGTCATGACCTTACTGCCCACACGATAAAAAGAAGAAGAAGCTTATGGTAATTCAAATGTGTTCTTTGTGGGTTATGGAAGCATAACATCACACCTGACCCCGAAGGGTAAGGCATAAGTAGGTAAGGATGTAACTTGCTCATTTCGCCAGTCTGTTATGTTTAAGGTTGCACTAGTCGACGGCTCGAACTCGTTGCCGGGCGTGGCTAATATGCATGTTATTTGGTAATGTTTTTAATTTATCTAGTTTTTCTCTATTTATTTATTTATTTAGTGAACTATACGATGATTTGTAACGAAAATGAGCGCGTGAAATTTCATAAATTGACCTTTGGGCGTATAGATATTATGGAAAAACTACTAAATGTATCCACTTAAAACAATTTATTTGAACTTTTGAATAAATTATCTATCCCTGTATGGTTTCACTTTTTCCATTTTCATACTACATAAGTTATTTATTTACGCTGAAAGATGAGTTCAAATAAGTGTTAAAATATGGAAGTTTCGACGCTCATAACTTCTAAACCAATGATTTTTTTCCAATTCTGCTTCCATACAGGGCTAGATAATGACAAGACCAGTTGACACATTTTTTAGTTTTGAATCTTCACCGTGAAACAGACGAGTAATCACCATACTACGTTTGTATGGATGAATGACCGGCTAGTTCAACCTTAAGGCCCATGTAACTTAGGGTGCCACCGCTACTGCCATCAACCAGACACAAATATAAACTGACTAAGAAATTCTTGAGGGAAAAATTCAGGAACTCTGCCTGATCTGGTTTTTGAACCCAGACTCAAGCAAGCAGTATGAAAGATCCACGAGGTAATTCTGAAAAGTTTTAATGAAATTTGAGCACATTATAGGTACCTACTACATGCTTTTAGAAGTCTTCCTATTCAGTTTTTGTTTGTCATTGTCTATTATTTGTTACAATATAAAAAAAATCTGTAAACAGTTTTGTTAGATCAAGGTTCAGACACCTTTTGTTAAAGAATACACGAAAGAATCTGTTTCAATTTATAGAAACATTTAATTCGTTCACGGATCAAACACCTCGTGGTAAAGAAAATAATAATATTAATAAAAGGCAGTCTCTATGTTCATCAAAAGTTTTTAATTAGCATCTTTGTTGATATTTAACCTAAAAATACTTCGGAGGTCCTTGCACGAATGATTTTTGAATCGTAAATTTAACTGAAGAAGTTGTTTATCGATAGCAGTTCGGGTATCATTTCCGCTATCAGCATTGTAGGTACCATAGGCAGGAATAAAGTCTTAAAACGAGGTAAAAATGATTAAAAATACTATTTTTACGGTTTATACCTCCACCCACCCACACCCACATTTGGGACTGCTACTGACAAATTCCTGATGAATAAAATCGAATAAAACTTTGCCTGGCCTAGGAATCGAACCAGGATCTCATCCTCAGCTGTCGTGCTTTCGTCCACTAGACCAACGAAGTAGTCAAAAATTGGCAGTTGTTTAAATCACTAGATATATTAACGCTTCCTCTGCTAAGCCCACAAGTATATAACACAAGAGGAAGGTTGTAAGTCGAAGTAAAAGAATTTTCGAGTTATAAATCGACAATAATAATTGTTGCTTTAGGTATGTTAGTTCGCAACTTTTATACGCCTACATTAATGACAAGGGAATACAACTCTGGATCCCTTTTTCTTGCAATTTCCCAACCCTTTTCAAAAAATAACAATAACTTTCTAAAAGAAATCGTACCAAATCTTAACAATCCGTTAACTTCTCCAAAAAAAACCATTACCCAAATATTGAGTGCGATCATTCCCATGATGCGTTCAGCCATAACTTCCCGCTTTCAAGGGACTGTTAAAACAATGAGAAGTTCTATAGTTCGTGACTTTTGTGCAAACTTTTCGATACTGTCCTCTACAACCTTACTTTCAGGAAAGAAGGTGTATTTTGCTTTACACGGGAGTTCGATAACTTTGTCAGAATTAATAAGAGATTAGCCTTGGGTCGGCGTTAACTATGAAGGTTGCTATAATATTGGTAAGTTGTTAAGTGGTTTTGGGCGTTAAAAGACATCATCAAGGGTCGATCAGAGCTTGCAGATGTTTTAGGGTCCTTAATATTGGATAGCGTGGTGTCCTTTTTGTTACATTTAGAGCAATAATAACGAATATATTGGCAGTATTGGAACCTTTTTGAATGAGTTTGCTTTTGTTCTGTTTAAATGTTAATATTTTGGTCCTTGCATGAAGTAATATCGTTTATTATAAAGGTTTTTGTTTCGAATTAAAGGAATTTTGAAAAGAACTTTCATTTTTAAGAAAAATATTTTGAGTAATTTAAAACTGACCTTTTTAAATTTAACGAACTTATCATCTTCAGTGTTTCTCTTAGACAAAGTTTAATAATTAATTACGCGCTCCGAAATAAGCAGCTCCAAAAATTCTACCTCTAGTCAAGAAATTTATAGTAAAAAAAACAAACAAGCATTAATGTTTAAAATAACAAAATTCTCTTTAAAAACAATCCACGTCCCTCTCATTAATTTTGTGGAAGATTTCTTCAGAAAAAATGTATACTCTTCAAAGTTGAGAAGATTAGAAAGAATTTAATACATTTTCTCATTACATTTTCAGCAGTTTTTCTCCTAATTCTGCGGCGAACTCATTACTAAGGAATGAGTGAAGTCTAAGTTGAAGAGATAATACATTTGGAGTAGCGGAGCACCCAATTTGTGAGATTACAAGGTCGTTTTCATTTTGTCTCCATTACATGGTTGGACGGGCTTTGTACCAGTCTTCAGATGAATTCTAATAAACTTGTAACTATTGTCGGAGGATTTTTGGCGAATATCCGAGTTTACGGATGCCTTAATAAGGTTTGCCTTTTGTATTCACTGTTCTGTTCGGCTATGTCTTGGGTTTATATCTGAGTCGTGGATACTTGAAATTTCTAGCGGAATTTATGTATGGTTTGACCTATTCTATCTGTCATGGCGATTGATGATTTCATTTTAAACATTTCGGTCTGTTTAGCGTGATTGTATTCAATTGTAAATGATTTTACCTCATACAATATTGAGTTATGAACGTACCGTCTCCTTCTTCTACTTCTAAGCGTGTCGATGGCAATCTAAATTGTCAGCCCAGAATTGAGCTACCAGTTTAGCGCTTTCGGTAGCGTCCATCAGTTCCAGTAGTGAACAACCAGCAGGACACGCAGGGCACGATATTAAGTTCCCCATTTTTTGAGAAATAGCACCACATTTACACTCCAGTGCCGCAAACCGTACCGTAATGGATGGGGAGGGAGAGGAAGACCAAGAAAACGATTATTGATGGATTGTGTGAGAATAAAAAAGGAATAAATGATACCGTCACGGTTGACACGGTTGACCCCAAGTAACTCGGCAAAAAAAAAAAAAAATTATGATAATGATGATTGAGTTGTGAACGCTGACGAGGGAAAAGATAACAGTTGGCACTATGTAGTTTCTGCCTACCGTCAAAGATTGTTGGCGCTATGTAGTTTCTGCCTACCGTCAAAGATAACAGTTAGCGCTATGTAGTTTCTGCCTACCGTCAAATATAACAGTTGGCACTATGTAGTTTCTGCCTACCGTCAATGATAACAGTTAGCGCTATGTAGTTTCTGCCTACCGTCAAATATAACAGTTGGCACTATGTAGTTTCTGCCTACCGTCAATGATAACAGTTGGCGCTATGTAGTTTCTGCCTACTATCAAATATAACAGTTGGCACTATGTAGTTTCTGCCTACCGTCAATGATAACAGTTGGGGCTATGTAGTTTCTGCCTACTGTCAAATATAACAGTTGGCACTATGTAGTTTCTGCCTACCGTCAAAGATAGCAGTTGGCACTATGTAGTTTCTGCCTACCGTCAAAGATAGCAGTTGGCGCTATGTAGTTTATGCCTACCGTCAAAGATAACAGTTAGCGCTATGTAGTTTCTGCCTACCGTCAAAGATTGTTGGCGCTATGTAGTTTCTGCCTACCGTCAAAGATAACAGTTAGCGCTATGTAGTTTCTGCCTACCGTCAAATATAACAGTTGGCACTATGTAGTTTCTGCCTACCGTCAATGATAACAGTTAGCGCTATGTAGTTTCTGCCTACCGTCAAATATAACAGTTGGCACTATGTAGTTTCTGCCTACCGTCAATGATAACAGTTGGCGCTATGTAGTTTCTGCCTACTGTCAAATATAACAGTTGGCACTATGTAGTTTCTGCCTACCGTCAATGATAACAGTTGGGGCTATGTAGTTTCTGCCTACTGTCAAATATAACAGTTGGCACTATGTAGTTTCTGCCTACCGTCAAAGATAGCAGTTGGCACTATGTAGTTTCTGCCTACCGTCAGTGATAACAGTTGGCGCTATGTAGTTTCTGCCTACTGTCAAATATAACAGTTGGCACTATGTAGTTTCTGCCTACCGTCAAAGATAACAGTTAGCGCTATGTAGTTTCTGCCTACCGTCAAAGGCAAAGGACGTTAGTTCATCTATCGTCGACGATACTGCAATAGCGCTGATCTACTATTTGCAATAGTGCGTAACTACAAGGATAATAACTTTACAGGAGATAAAAAAAACTTCATAATTTTAGTATTTAGAACGATAAGCGCATCTTATTGAAATATAGGGACCTTAGAGTGAGGTTCTGATTGGCTTATTCAAAGTAGTGTGTTCACTAACACGCACCAATGACAGACTAGGACAGCGCGGCGCGTAAATTTGAATTTCGCTACTTTTTGCAGTTTCGCGGTATTGCAGATGGTAGTTCAGCGCTATTGCAGTATCATCGACGCTATGTATTAAATTATGGAACCAGCACTATACACTCAAACTTTACCGGTGTAATTAAAAAATTATCATCAACTTGTCATACACTTCATCCATTCACAGATTTCACAATACCCAACTGAAATAATGAAAATCAACTCAAAACTTCAAACAGTACCAGGTGACTCTGTTATTCTCAACTATCAGGTATGTTATCACTAACTTTGGAACTGAAAGCGGTACCGATATAACTTACACGATAATACATACTCGTAAGTAGGCAGATACCGTCGAACAAGCTAATAAGTATACAGCCAGGTAATTTCCAGTTACTTTTAAGATTATACAGATATATTTAGTGACTGATGCCAAACGATACAGCGTTTGACATCAGTCGCTTAATGCAAAACGCTTTATAAAACTAAATTGTGATCAAAATTTTCAGAGGACTGGAATTATGAAGATTTCTACCTGTATACCTTTTTTTGGGTCAAGCCCGCCACACTATTCCCAAACCACTGCAACTCCTGTTAGCCAGAATCAACAGTGGCGACCACAAGAAAAGCGCCGAGACAATGAAGCTCGTCGAAGTCCCAGAGAAACGATTTGACTGTCTTGGATCCGCCAACGAAATTAATCAGAAAAGAATAGCGGAGGAGTAGGAAAAAACATAATTTCCAATTCCCTCCATATCTGCAGGAGACAGAACAGAAAAAGGCCAATAGGCACACAGAGACCTGTATACTTATTAGCTTGTTCGGTTGTACATACACTGAGTTGATAAGTTTCGAACTCCATCATGTATGGAAGCGTATGGCACACGTAAGTGCTTCCAGTCACATCGGATTACGTTGTGAGTGAGCATTACTGGGTCATAGTTTATTTTATGTTGATTTTAGTAGTTTCATTTAGGTTTTTGCTTTTCGATAGTGTGTTATTATTGAGAATTTGTGTATTTTGCAATTCTTTAATGTATTGCCAAAATTGCAAAAAAAAAATGCAGGGTTCTGCAAGACGCGAGACCCCGTGTGTCTCGCGTCTTGCAGAACCCTGCATTTTTTTTTAAACCGGAAATTGTGGCGACGCTTGGAGGAGGCCTGTGTCCAACAGTGGACGTGTTTCGGATGAAATGATATGACGATTGCAAAATACGCAAATTTACCTGTCTGTAAATTGTTCCCACTACTCAAGAACAGACGTTTTCGCAGTGAGAGGGCGAGGATTACATATCCATCATAGTAAGTAGATGTCACATCTACCCAGCCTTTTTTCCAACTAATATATGTTGAAGTAGGAGGAAACTCGGTAAGTAATGTCTGGTAACCCAAGCAAGCGCGTTTTAAACGAAAGACTGACCCGAGTGGCTGCTTTTATCTAGCCATAAGCTCCCTGAACTGCAGTCAAACATCAATATTCAAATGCACCAGCACAAATATAGACGTAGGTTAAACCTCATCGCAAGACGTTTTATCCTTTTTACTTTCTCCGGCAAATATTCCATAATTTGAACGAAGCTTCATAATTTCTGTAGATAAAAGAGCTTTCGGATTCTCTGTGAGGCTAAAAAAAGATCTTGTATAGTCCTGATTCGTTCGTAAAAGAAAATGCAACGTTGAAAACTTTGATGTTTCCTTCATTCAAATTTTAATATTTTACTTTGCGGTCCTTTTTCGTTAAAGGTGTCAGTTCTACGGATCGCTTTGAGTCTACGTCTCAAGCATGAGTACTTTAGACATGCTGTTTTGATAAACCACTGTAGGAAAAGCAACCTTCGGCCATATTAAAATAAATGGCATTTCAGTCTTTCAAGAATAGAAAAATCCTAAAACACAAATGACGGCTGCACTAAACTCCTTTGATGTTTTATACAGATCCGTTGAACATAAATATAGAATGTTCAAGAGCTAAATCTGAACGTATCAAGTTATCAACTCGTCGAACTAAACTCCGATTGTACATTTTACTCATTCGTTCAATGCATTTACAAAATCGGGCGAACTGGCTGAAAGTTGAGCCGAACTGGATAGTCCGATACGAATAGATACATTTTAGCATTGTTCTAGAAAATTCTGTATTTATTGTTGCAGTTTCATATTGGAACATTTGAAAAGAGTTTGTTTTCTATACATTTTTATTTCATTTTAATTTCAGCCGAACTGCGATTAAAACATCAAAACTATGCAAAACGTGAATTGAAAAACAGTATAGATATAATATATACCACAGAACCTTTTATCTGTTCTGTGATATATATAGTCATAATATAGGTAAACGGCAAGTGGAGCAGTAATAAGTCCGTACTAAATAAATTACTTTTTTCAAAACTGCGACTGCTAGAGTCGTGTTTCCGTAATCACAACTCAGTACAGTAAAATATAGCGCAATGTAAAACGAACTTAAAACCCCTCTTTCGTCTGCACCGAGATCAAACGTCACCCCCTCGCTTTACAGCAAAAAATATTTCCCCATCTAAAATAGGAAACGCATACAAAATGAGAGGATATTGCAGCTTTCCTGGCATCTTTTTAAATATGCAAATTTAAATACGATTACGGTGAGCGAGAGAGAACTATGTTTAAAATTCTTTAAACTATCACTCGCGGGAAAAGGATAGAACTACGTCCTGCGTTAGGACTCAATTTTTAAAATGGTTAACCTAGATGCATAATTTAAATACCCTTTTCCGTTATTAGTGATTAAATCCCGCAGGCAAAGGTAATGGAATTATGAAGATTTCGTTAGGTTTACTGGCAAGAAACATGTGTGGTAAGGGAAGGAAATGAGGATACAGAATTTTAAAACAAAGAAGATTCTTAAAACACAAATGCACACGAAACCAACACTGCTTGGGGATTCACTGGGCACACAACATTGCATATTTTTACAGAAAAAACAAATGCATATTTCATTCCACTTGACCGTAGGACTAAATTACAATACACTCGGAATATTGGTGCAGTATTCAAAGGAAATCTCGTTGGATATGCAGAATCAATCTCTCTGCTACCTATCCTTATATTTGACACAACAGATCCTGCCAGTGGCAATACTTAATACAGAACTGACAAGAGACGGAGCAACGACGACCGGGCATTGATTGTACCAAGACTGAAGAAGATAACAACTGTCGAAATATTGTGGCATTTAGTAGGAACGGTGAGCGAAATGGCCAATGAAATAACATTATTATGAAACAAACAATGTTCAAGCACTGTTGCTGTTGTTTTGTGTACTGTTGTTGTTGTGTACTACTGTTGTTGTTATTGTATTAATTAACTTGGAAAGTAAGTGATGGCAAACATGAATTAATTCAAGGTCACTCTTGATTGGCTAGTGAGCTTTTTTATCATGTTTTCCCTTATTTAGATTTACTCATGACGTCTTCAAAGTTTTGCTTAGTAATCTTATGCATTTTGATATTCTAAATATAGAAACAACGAAAAATGAGGACGTAACTATTGCAAAAACATTTTTGCTGATACAAAAATACAAAACTTTCTTTGATTACCTCTATATGGGATCCATAATTTCCCTTCCATCAACCCATGACATTCAATTAAAAAATGAAGGGCAACTGATTAAACGTCGTCAGGTGAACCGAAAAAATCAAACTACCTTTGCTTTCTAATATAATTTGTCAAGTGCAAACGCAATAAGAGCCCTCGTCATGCGCGACGGAATTAAATATTTTATGATTCCATGGATCTTAGAAATGAAAGGCGAGCCAATTATAGGATACATGACTAAAGAAACTGACTTGTTGGTCTAAAGGTCTCGACGGCTGGTCCTGGGTTTGATTTCTCGCTAGAGCAAAGTATTATTAGGTTTTCATCAGGGACTTCTCAGTAATAGCCACGGAGTCTTGATTTGTGCCCGGTTGATGGCAATAGAATCTCCCCTAATACATAGGACTTAGAAATAACTGGCAGAATGTGACCGTACTATGCGGTTTTTTTCATTGATTTTTACTGTAGTTACTGTAGCAACACGCATGTTGCTTGAACGTAGAGCTTACGTTACGGCTAGATATTGTAAAGTATTTTGTAGTTATTGTTGTAAAGTGTTTTTGGACCGTTGTATTCTACTCTATCTTTTACAATATTAACGTATACTCATGGGCGGAATGAAAAGGTCTAAAAGAATATTGAATCAAGGATTCTGTTTCTCGTCGGAGCTGCGGGTTGTCGTCGGGGCTGCGGGTTGCCGACGGGGCTGCGGGTTGTTCGCAAGAGTTACTGCGGCCTCGACATAAAGGGCTAAGTAGGAACATGGGTGGTTTTTACTCAGTAGAAGTCTGACACTCCTTTTCGCTCTGCCCAAGAGCGGGAGGGGTTTTTTTAATGATTTCCCACACTCCAAAAAAAAAGGATTCTGTTTCTGAAATAAATATAAAAATCCCTCAGAACGTGGTTTACTAAAAAAAGACACCAGACAAATTAAACACTTGAAAAGAAAATAATACAAATATAAGGAATAAAGAATATTACAAACAAAGATAGGCCCGAAAAACATACCTAACCCTTTCCTTGCAGTCGGGTAAAAAGCACAAAAGCAAAGCACAGCTATGTAAAACTAGCGTATCCAAATCCTAGTACATCGGTAACCGGGTACAGTACCGCTGCCCCGGGGGAAATCAGGGATCACGGCGCGTTGGGCGTTAAGTCTCATGATGGGTGTGTCTGAACTCCCGCGCTTCCCCTGGATTTGCAGCTGTCCAGGTTTCTTTGTTATTAAGATTTTTGGATGTAACCTGGGTAGACCGAGCTAAAATCATAGTTTGAATTAATTCTGGTAGCTTGATTACATTGTTGCGGATTTTTTTTCGAAAGAGTCACTGCGACCCTGGAACGCGAAGAGCTTTTTAAGAGGAACATGAATGGGATTAAGTCAGTAAAAGTCTGACACTCCCTTCTGATTCGCCCAGAGTGGGAGGAGTCATTTGATGACTGGGAACTCATCCTTAGAAAAAAATGCTTGATTACATTTTTACGTTTTGAATGTTTGTAAACACCCGACTTTAAGATAGATTTTGTTCATAGGGCATGAAATTTCAAGTTAAAATAGGTTGACAGCTTCGTTGGTCTAGTGGTTGCAAGCGTGATTACTGAGCATGAGGTCCTAGGTACGATTCCTAGGTCGGGCAAAGTTTTATTGCGGTTTTCCATTAGGAATTCTAAAGAAGCAGCTATGGGTTCTGAACTTGCGCTTGGTTGATGGCAATAGTCTGGCCGGTATTACACGTGACTTAAGACATGACTGGCAAAATGTGTGTACTACATTTCTGGCTAACCTTTCGGGGTATACAGAGACAGACGTGATGTTATGTTTGTACATTAGCACTAAAACTAATGGTGGGCCTGTGGACGGTGCGTAATGGGATAGCTCACCGTCGGTCCGACGACGACCTTATGACGACGACAGGCCGTGTCGACGGCGTGTGCCTCAATGAGATGTCAGCAACATTGCAGTGGGCTGCAAGGGCTGAAGCCTGCCGAGGCTGCGGGTTATTCGAACGAGATACCGCGGCCCCGGAAGGGTTAAGAAGGAAGATGGGTGGATTTTATTTAGTACCTGCACTCTAAGCCTGACACTCCCTTCCGCTCCGCCCAGAGCGGGAGGAGTCATTTTGATGATTTCCCAACCTCCAAATAAAACTAATGAAACAATATTATTTTTAATTTTGTTAAACCAATTATGTATTTTGGATTAAAGTTTTAAGAAAAGACTAACTCACTTATTTCAAACTAATTTTTAAATAAATAAAGTACATAAATTAACATCATTATGTACTCAGTTTAATTGTATTTAGTCAGAAACTCAACAATTCTCTTTTTAAATTTAAGAAAACGAAAGTTAAACTATCTTTCTATCTTCAAAGAGATTTTTGAACTCATAAGTTCAAAAATCTCTTTGAAGATAGCTTGTGTTTACTTCTTTTTTAATTTTAGTGCGTGACTGCTTAAGCATACAATCCAAGGCTCAATTCGTTCTTATTATCTATATCATTCAACCTTTATTTTGGCACTGATATTGCAAGTCCCATGTCTGAGGCCAAACTCAGGTCAGGTCCTAGTATCTTCTTATTAAACACAGTAACCTCCCACATCGAATCAAGAATTATAACAACCATTAAACGAAAACGAGGTATAACACCCAGCTGCGGGTTGTTCGCAAGAGATACCACGGCCTCGACATAAAGGTCTAAGAAGGAACATGGGTGGTTTTTAGTCAGTAGAAGTCAGACACTCCCTTTCGCTCTGCCCAAGAGCGGGACCTATTCGATGATATTCCACCCGCCAAAAAAAAAAAAGTTTATACCCAAATGATTTAGGCTTTGGAAATTACTTGAATGTGTGAATTCTGAACAATGCTGCTGAAAAAATCTGGATGAAAAACCGCAGTAACCCGTTGTCCGATCCAGAAATCGAACGCAGCACCTCATGCTTAGCAATCACACTTGCAACCATGGACTAACGAGGCAGTCAGAAAGATTACAAGGTCTAATAATAAATATTAAAAGTAGAGTAAGGCTTTTATTCTTCCCGTCGGGGCTGCGGGTTGTTCGCAAGAGATACCGCGGCCTCGACATAAAGGTTTAAGAAGGAACATGGGTGGTTTTTAGTCAGTAGAAGTCTGACATTCCCTTCCGCTCTGCTCAAGAGCGGGTGGGGTTATTTGATGATTTTCCACGTACCAAAAAAAAACTTTTATTCTTTATTTCTTGTTCTTGTGAGCCTTGCTGGTCTTTGCAACGTCGCGTCGCGCGGATATCGTGTATCGCTAAAACAAGCTAAAACACAAACATAACATTCTATCTAAAACCAGCAAAGGAGCAATACTAATATTTAAGCTATCGGCAACTCAAACAGAGGAACTTGCATCAAAGAGCGGAACTTACCTGAGTGCAGTTGCTGTGACACAGAACTTAGTAAAGTATGATTACGACTTTTTTGTGTAAGCAGGGGTAGTACAGTAGCGTGTCCGTCGACCTGACAAATCTTAGGTCTTCAGGCCGAACCTATAACACACACCTCTGATTTTTTGAACTGATGAGCGAGTCATCATCTTCCTACCCTAATTCCATTCTATTTGGGGTCGGTGCAACACGTTTTCTTTTTCCATTCTTGCCTGTTAGACGTCGCAAAAATCAAAATCAAAAGTCATTTGTTCAAACTAAGCTGATAATCAGCACTTTTCGAACGTCAGAATTTACTTTACTTTACTTATTTACAAGCGACAGTCCCCCAAAACGCCCACCCTTCGACGCTTCCTAGTATTTTTGCTGGAAAGAAGAAGTGGCGGAACAAACTCCCCAGCAACACATCTGTCTGTTGGCTAGAAGAACCAGACTCGATACAATAGTAAGGTGTAAGTTAATATTATGATTGACTACAGGCACAAATCAATAATAAAAAAGTATAATATAATAATAAAAAGACAACATATCAGTAAATTAATTTTGGAGAAAGAACATAAATAACAAACATTGTCTTGTGTTCAACTCAGCGATCAACTCCTCTTATCATTTAAGTAGTCGTTAATGGAATAGTAAGCTTTTAAACAAAGGTGGAATTTAATAGTTCTCTTTAATATCATTTCTCACACAACCCATCCATCTTTTCTTTGGCCTTCCTCTCCCTCTTCATCCACTAGTGTAGGATTGCTGTCTCATCGGACTATTACAGTGAGAGAAGATCGATGGCTGATCTCCACTGAGATGTCATGTTCAGCAGTCGCGCTTGTGGTCACAAACGTGACTGCTAGACCAATGGAAGACTTGATCTTTATTAAAATTTATAAATTAACTAGATAGTCTTATTTTTAATAGAAACCTATCAAATCTAATATAAATAAAATAATATAATTTAATAACTCACTGCTCAAATCAACTCCATCATCATTCACTACTTCATTCCTGAACTAAATTTCTTTTGGAACGATCCATTGCATTGCGTTGATCCCATCAATCGGTGCACGGAACCCATTCACGTAATGAATTAGTCGGTACCGGTAATTACCACGTCCCGGCGCCCACCGCAATGCGGTCCAACGGTCCAAGGTTCGCAAACAGCTTTTTATAATTCACCGTTTTCCAGATGGTGCACCGTGTTGAACCGTGCAAAAAGTTCGCTTTGAAAAACAAGTAAATGTTGACACTGTGTTTCTTTGTGTTGGGTATTTTAGTTGTACGTAAATTAAGTTTAAAGCCATTTGGACTTTGATTTTAAATACCTGTGTTATATAGTTTAAGAATTTGATCTGAATTTAAAACGTCTTAATACTCATAAAATTATTTAAGTGCTGTGCATTTTGACAAACTATAGTTGTTCCTTCTAATTGGATTGAGAATGAACACCTGTTTAATGTCTATTCTATTTTATTCTATTTTTGTTTAATGGCAATTAAAGCCGATGTCGACTATTCTGCCAATGTCCAGTGAATTCGAAAAACAAGTGTGTTGGGTAAAAATTAAAAAAAATTAAAAACCCTGTTTAATGTCAAAAGAATGTAGTAAAGATTCATAGACAACTTTGCCCGGAGTGTAAATGTGGTGCTACCCCACAAACGATGGGAACTAGATATCGTGTCGTGAATTTATAGTGGGTTATCTTCAGAGCTACTGATTCGATTTCGACATCAGCAAAAGCTTAAAATTATAAACATCACCTTCCAAATACCGTTTTAAACTTTCACGGTTCAACTAAACTTATATTAGACTGAACTGGAGCTCAGAATAATTGAAACACGGAAGATATCCCGTAAGTGACAGTGTAATTTTACAACCAACCAAGATTTACGTTTAACGTTCATAAACAAAAATACGTTTGACAAAAATATCCTTCAAAAGTTTCCAAAGGTGACAGATCTCACGTAAATCAAAGTTCAATCGAGAAAAGTTAGCGAATAGTTAAAACTACAGTAGTGAAGTTTGAGCATATTGTTAGAACTTTTCTAATAAATAAAATTGTTCTAAACTTTTACTACATCGCGGAAAAGTTATTTCATTATGAATTTTCATTTCGTTTTATTTTAGTAAAGTGATGAATATTTAACTGTTAGGTTTTTATTATTTTCCTGTAAAGATTTTGATTATGAATTTCATAAGATAACATCACGCTTGCTATCTCTGAAGGATGAAGCAGAAGTGAACCTAAAAGCACTCCCACGTTTCGCCAGTTATGTTTAAGTTTCACGTAATAGGGGGCAAGCTTATTGTCATCAAACGGGCACAAATCCAGTCTCCGTGGCTGTTATAAAGAAATTCCTAATGGAAAACCCAATAACACTTTACCCAATTCGGTAATCGAACCTAGGAACTTATGCTCAGTAGTCGCGCTTGCGACCACTAGGTCTACGAGGCAGTTAAATCATTTTGAGTTTCATGGAAGGTACGCTGGAATGAATCTGCTGTAATCCTAGTTCTAGCGTTAGTTCCTGTACACAATGATTTGGTTCGTGGAATCAATTGGCCTATATTTTATTTACCCTTTTATTTGTCATAAAACACGTAGAATACAAATCCTGTATATTTTCTTTTGTTTTTTGCTTTTCAGTTTTTTTAAATACAAGTAACACACCAACAATCCAGCAGGATTTGAACCAAGCCAACCATCTCTTTCAGAACATAATGAAAAATCAAATACTCTCATCTAATTTCCCACCTCCCTAGAACCAAACGGCCCGAAAAACACTTCTCCAGCTTTATCTGCAATTGTTCCTTGTAAGTGCACTAACTCTTCTAGCGAATTAATGGTTCATTAACTCTGGTGTAACGTTATGGAGAACAGGTGAGCACTGAGCAGTCTTTACGATGCTTTTACAACTGCTCCGACAGGGATGTTATGGATATGAATGTTCGGTTCTGGATACGGATATGAATTTAGGAATAATATTATACTTACCGGTTTCGCATACAGTTACGTATATTAACTATAATATACTATAACTTATTATTATCTATAATATGTATGTATTTAGAAATATATAAGTATGTTTATCAGTTGTCTAGTACCCAAAACACAAGCTCTGCTTAGCTTGGGACTAGATGGCGTTGTGTGATAGTTGTGGAATATTATTATTATTATTATTATTATTAAATTTATCCCGGGCGTCACGCGCTTTTACCCGCATAGTTCCCGTTCCCGTGGGAATACAGGAAAAAAAAGTACCCGGAGATAGAGTAGCTTCCCAACGGCAAAATATTTTTACAATTCGGTACAGTAGTTTTTAAGTTTATAAACTTACACAAATACAAAAATACAAACTTTTCTCTTTGTAATAGGTATTATTATTAAGTATAGATTATCCCCTAGTTTTGGATAATTTAGGTTATAGATATTCTATTCTATTTTTGTTTAATGGCAATTAAAGCCGACGATCGACTATTCTGCCAATGTCCAGTGAATTGGAAAAACAAGTGTGCAAGAATGTAACGTTAGTTAAACTACAAACAAGGTCGCAAATTAAATTCTTCGACACGACGGATATTAAACTCTTACAACACAATCTGATAAGTGACGGCTCAGCTGGGTAAAACAAACAGTGTTACCAACTCTCAAAACTAAAATCATAAACCCCTTAAAATCCCGGCAATTACTTGAAAATACCCCTAAAAATGTTTTGAAAAAAAAGAAAAAAAATAGACTCTGCCTTCATTCGATTCGAACCCATTAAATCGGTTTCGGTAACGGGTATCTTTGTTACAGCAGCTGAAAATCAGTGTCAGGTGGTACACACACTGTGTTCCCATCTGGTATTATGCTAAGCTGAGGCTCTATTGGTAAAAAACTACGGGTCCCGTATGGGGCGGGTTGTTCGAAAGAGATACCGCGTCCACGGCGCAACTGCTAAGAAGGAACATGGGTGATTTTTAGTCAGTAGAAGTCTGACACTCCCATTCACTTTTCTTTATTTGATGATTTCCCCCCCCCCCCAAAAAAGGCTCTTTTGGTATTATCAGTTTGTTTCTTTTGTATATTTTGTAAGGTAATTTTGTTAATAATGCCAAATAAACACAATTTTCTTTCTTTTCTTTCGGATATCCGATAGTTTCGGTTACGGTTACGGGACTTCATAACAACCCTGCTCCGGTGCTTGCAAGCTCGCAAAAGTTATGGACTCCCAGTCTTCACGTGGGTTATGTAATTGTGTTTTAGAAATATAATGGGTTCGGTTACGGTTGTGGGTTCAAGCGTGCTTTAGAAGGGTTGTTACTGGTTGGTGGTTAATTTTGAGGTTGTGTGTGGAATGGATTTGCTAGTTGGTTTGTCTTTGAAGGTTTCGATTCGCTAAGAAGGATTGTTAGTGTTTAAAATGTTATCTTACGTTGCCGCCTTATCACAAGCTTCAAATGAAAACAAATGAAATATGTTATATTGTACTAAAAAAAACAATAACACAAGACTAAATCATCAACTTCGGCCTATAATGTTTCCACTGCAGGGACTCAGGCCTCCTCTCTAGGAGAGGGATGGGCTAATAATAATCCACCACGCGTGCCTAGTGTGGGTTGGTAGATGTCACATGTCTTCGAATTTGCTGGTTCATAGACATGCCGGTTTCCTCACGATGTTTTCCTTCACCGTTTTGTTCGAACCCACGACTTAATTTTCGTAAGTCGGGACCGCATCCACTGGGCCACCACGGGTCGGTCACACGCACAAGACTAAGTACAACGAGTGAAACGCTGAAAGTTGAAAAGCATAAACACAAATAACTAATAATAGATTTTCTGATATATTGCACCGTAAATAAATAAAAACAAACACTGGATGTTAATTTTCCCGCAGAAGCATTCTTGAATACTTCCAAAGAAGATTATTTAAAGGCAATTATTTACAATTAGGTTCCTGAAAACGACCTTACAGATCGCTAACACCATTACCAAACCAACCTAGCAACATTTTAAAAAAAGAAAAAAAGAACTGCCCGCATAACCAAAGACAAACACAACCACAAACAAAAAAGGATCAAGGCTAATCGTTTCCGAACGTCGAACCTCACATGACGAGTCAAAGATTACGTCGTGCCACAGTGTAAGATAAACAGCTAAACAATAGAGGGAGGTTGACAAAAAGCTTGATTGATTGACTGTGGCCTGACACTGACAGCTGTGATCGATAACCAGTGATTACCGGTTATAATGTGGTGATAAATCTAAGGGTATATGCGACCTGGAGGAGGTTAAGTGTGTGCTGAGTGATGGAGGGCTTTATAGGGTTAAGTCCGGTGAGAATTTTGTTTTAAAATACGGACGCGTTTATGTCAAAGGTTTTCGGAATTGTTGATACTTTATCGGGATGTTTCTGGTAAGATAGCAAACTCCTTATAGGTATTTATTCATTTACACATTACATAACATCACCCCTGTAATTCCCAAAGGGTTAGGCAGAGCCAGACTCGTACTAATTGTACAACCATATTTCGCCAGTTATGATCGAGTCCCATGTAATAAGGGCGAGCCATTGCCAGCTATTGCCATCAACGGGGCACAAATCCAGACTTCGTCGCTGCTTTGGGCAATTCCTAATGAAAAAATGTATCACATTTTGCCCGAGCTGGGAATCAAACCCACGACCTCATGCTCAGTAGTCGCGTTTGAGACTGCTTTGAAGTGAAAGTCATCAAGAACCGGTATTTTATTTAAATGTCAGCCTACGCTGTCCCACTGCAAGGGCAAAGGCCTTTCAAATGGCTTGTAACCACTGGAACGTTTCGCGTGCGGCTCGCAAAAACGGTAAAACGTTTCACCCCCCCCCAAGAACGCGCAAAAAACGCGCGCCGTACGGCCGGGCTCATAAATTATTTTTTTGTTGACGTTTTATAAACAAAGGACGCTTCGAGTAATGTTTTTGTTCAAGCCTATGAATGACTCTTTCAAGTGGTGTCAAGTGTTTGTTAGTATTTCGTTTCAAATTTATTATACTTAGCGATAAACATTGACTGTAGTTGAAAAAAACAATATGTGGTGAATAAAAATAATATTTATATAAAAAAGTAAATCGGTAACACATATATTTTATGGCTTCTAAAGTTGGAACGGTTCTATTTACGTACGATAAAATAAAAATAAACATACTTAACAGTATAAAAATATTTATTTACATTTTTTCAAGTAACTAAGCCAACCGCCATTTTTGTTTGTTTACTTTAAAATTTTTTCAAGGTTATCTTGAACAAAACATGTAATCTTGAATTATATTTACTATTTTTGCATATGTTTTGACTGAAAACTATTGTCGAGTAAATATTCAATGCAATAACTATTATTTTGGTTACAGAACTGGTCTTACAATTTTATTACGAAAGCATTCTGACAAAATTCTAAAACCGTTACAAGCACACGTAAAAATCACTCAGAATTTGAAACATACTTACCTTCAGGTTAAAATCCGGTTGCACACACATAATCACATATATAATTAACCATTTAATTAGTAGTTTATTCAAAAATACTCACTTAAAACCAATAAATTAATCGAAAATAGTCTGGAGCTATTTCTATCGCGCGCGAGTTTCAACGACTGACTTTTGACATTTTTTTTTTTAAATTGAAATGAATTTATATGAACTTTTGTCGTATTTTTAGCATGCAAAATTTAATAAAGTATCGAGTAGAAAAGAGACAAAGGATTGAAACTTCATGGGATAGAAAGAAATAGATATATTCCGTCGCCATGCTGACGAAAACGTAAAAGGGGACAATAGTCACCCAGAAACGCTTTGGCGTCAAAACGTCAGGGGACAATAGTCACCCAAAAACGTTTATTACTTGATTTCATTTGATGGAGTTTCGCATAAATTGTCATTAGAATGATTCAGACCCATACAAGAAAACCATAAAAAAAATCAGAATCATATTAAAAAAACACACACCCGAAATCTAATAAAACGGCAATCATATTCGAATTCTTGTCGAAAAAGAAAAAAGTAGAGAAAAAAACAAACTGTAATAATAAAATACCAATAACGGTTATTAGGGATAGAATTCTCTAGAAAAAATTACACCCGCAATGTGCTCCCTTCGGCCGTGATATTAAATTTTATCATTCTAGTGGCCGCGTCCAAATATCTTTGTTAAACAGACCATAAGATAATTGCTTGGTGTAGTTTTTCACCCAGAATTTATTGCTGAGTTGTAACTGGCATGTATTAGATTTTAATCTCGAGTGTTTAATCTGTTGTGAGGTAAAAGGTGAGTTGGTAATATAATTTCAGATTTTATTTTTTGGATTTTAGGTTATACAAGTAAGTTTTTTCTTCTTTAGAGAAGACACGACATCCATTAAATATCGAGTTTCCGTTTGTCCTGCCATAGCAGTCGTTACAAAGAAAATTAGAAAAGTAGAAATACCTCACTAATAATAATACTTACCCATAGCTCACTGTATATTTACACGTATGATGAAGTGATTCAATACAATTTTCTTAACAAAAAGTAAACATCAAAAAGGCATTACTCTAAATAAGATTTCCTAGAAAATATAAGTTCTAAGAAAATGAAAACAGAGGTCTCTTATTGTCTAGTAAAAGACTTCATCATTACGATCTACTCTCTTTATTAGCATTCCCAGAAAGTCCGGAATATCTAGGTCCTATTGAGTTTCTCAGACATTTCAATGTAAACGAGGCATAACTCAATTGTCTTCAATTTCCTTACAAATGACAAGTGTACCTTAAAACATACCAGCATCTAAATAAAAAATGTTTATATTTAACTACAAGTTAGGAAAAATATGAGAGAAATATGAAATGATGAATTAAGAAATGAATGACGGTGCCTCCGTGGTCGAGTGGATTAAGCTTTTGCCTTGTGACCCGGTGGTCGTGGGTGCGATTCTCACGGGAAGCATTCTTTGTAAAGTTATTTCCAGTTTTTTTTAGTTTGGCAGGCTTAGTTCACCTAATTGTCTGTTAAAATAAAAAGTTGATTCCGTGCTTCGGAAGGCACGTATAAGCTGGTGGTCCCGGCCGCCATATGGCGGTCGTCAAACCATGTCAGAGGCACTTAAGGCGGTTCAGAAACCCTGACACTAGGGTGTGTGGTCGTTAGACCTTACTGGCCGCATCATAAGAATGACGATTGATAAGTGAAGTTTAAAAAAAATGTGTTGTGTCGACCCCAAAGTCATGATCTCTTGTTCCGTGAAACAAGGGCAGAACGCAGACAAAATGATTGCGTTTGGTGATTTTGTTAGATACCTTATGATATTTAAACCACAAACGTTTTTTTTTCTTTTTATTTTATTAATCTGCCGTTAAGGTTGTACGTCAGTGTCAAAAACACGTATCGACGGTAAAAAGGAAGTAAGCGACATTTTGGTCAAAAATGAGTTATTTATGCCATCCTACGTAAAATTTTCCGCTCTTTCGAATGCGCTTACTCCCATGGCTCTACGATGACTTTTTTGGCGTTTATGCCCTAGCAAAAAAAAACATTTTCCTAGTATTCTTTTTCGTAACCGACGAAAATTCAGGTCTTTTTTGCTATAAAGGTGCTTGTACCCCTCCAAAAATGATTTATTTTGGGTTTGTTGTCGGTAATGCTTTTTTACTTCATAAGGGTGTCGAGCTTTCGGTTGTTTATGCCTTTTAAGCTTTTCCCTTAAAAAGTACAAACGTTGTTTATAGCTTACTTCCATTTCGTAATTTAACATAGCTATAGCGCTTGTACCCTATAAACAAAATTCATTTTCATATTACTCTGTTGGTTATACCCTATTACCATTCAGTACTTTATGACAGCTATGTCGGTTATGCCCTTTTACCTAAATTTATTTTAATATCACACTGTTGGTTATACCTTACTTCCGTTTATAATATAAATACAGTTTTGTCGCTAATACCTTATTACTTAAATTAAATTAGATATCATGGTGTCGATTATAACCTACTTCCACGTTCTACAATCATACTCATCGTACTGTAAGTACTAGTAGGTTATTACCTACTAGTACTTATGTCTCCACTTCATTCGCTTTTTGACTGATTATTTAGGTATTGTAGTGAGACTTTGTCTTTTTATTTGGAACGAATCATTAATGTTTAAAAATTTAAACGTACTTAGTTGTAAGTAAAAACAATTTTTTATTTTTTTTTATTTCTTTATTCCTATGTTTCTTTAAGCGTTGTTGTTTGAAATAGATACCATGTTATGTTTAACAATGCCAAATAAGTCTTAAGTTTCGATGCTTTTTATTATTTTTTAAAATGTTTGTTACTTTTTTAAATGTTTAATATTACGGATACATACCAAGTTTTCGTAATTGATTCTTAAGTTACCTACCAACTAGCTGCAGTATTATTGTTTCCAAAAATGATTAGCAGGTTGATACCTACCCACTCTTTTTAAGTAGCTTTGATTTTTCTTGATTAAAAAATATTATTATCAAAAATGTCTTTTTTAATTTAAAAACATCCTACTATACTGATGAAGGATCGTATTGGTTGGTTGTCTTAATTATTTTTGGGGTGTCTTTTCATCCATATTTCCGTAGACTCACGCAATGCCAAATGTTGATTATCCTTCTTTTCCTTTGCTTTCAAGCGACATTGTGTGTCACTAATGTCTTTTAACCTTTCTTGTTTTGAAAGCTGACTGTTTCTTGTGCTCTATTATCTTTTATACAACCACTGTGAAAAGTACCTTATCCTTCTTTTCCTATAACACTTACTGAACTGTCTAGTCTCTTATACCCTTTTACCTTGCGATCTGAGAAATCGGTATGTCGCTTAGGCTTCTTATCCTTTAATATTTTATTTTGTCATTTGTATCTTATGCCATATTTCCTCATTGGAAAATTAAAAGCAATTGTTGTAAGCGACAAAAACCACTTTAAATAGCGTCAAATGATTAAAATTAAAAATACCGGTAACTGCCACATTTTTTTCTGATTTTATAAGTGTTTTAGTTTTCACGATATTTTAATAAATGACAAAAATACGTCAGTTTTTCTAAAATTTAAAACTTTAAACGGCTCTCCTGAACATTTCCTTATTTGTCACTTATACCCTATTTCCTTTTAACCGTCGGTATACACCGACTAGAATTCATTTCATTGTCTTCAATGTATGTGTCAAAACATTACCCTTCCCTTGTAGTCGGATAAAAATAGAGTATTGCTTTATAACCACACAAATTGTTACACATTGGGTACTGAATTGTAATTTTATCATGTAGGACCACCTCATTAGTCCGTACTTTTTTATTAGTCTGACTGCACATGGCCAAAACAGTTTCTTCTGTTGAAAAAATAAACTTTAACTATACCTATGCATTTCACATTTTATATTTGTAATTGTATTGAATTGTGTGTTGTGTTGTGTGCATTGTTTTGTTTTTTTTTTTGTTGTTTGTTTTTTTTTGGCCTGCAGATAGTAGTTCCGGGTCTGGGTATTTGTGTATGTGACTTTATATAATATGTTTGTAAACGCACCCACGATACAGGAGAAATACCTAGTGTGAGGCAACGTTTTTTTTTTAAAAGTCTCGAAAACATTTCGTTTTAAACTTCACAACAGCATTTTTATCAAAGTCTTTCACAACTTCAACTAGCTATATTTCCTTTACCCATCTCATGCATTGACTTAAGTGATTCCAGTACCAAGATTCTGAGCAATGAATATTTTAGCAGCCCATCTCACTTAGCTGACTTTCCCAACATGCGTGAGACGAGGACCAGATGGTCTCCCCTTAACTTGAAGATTAATGGGCTCGATATTGTGAACTTGGCTTCATAGCAACCCTTTTGTGTTAATATTTAGGTTTGTCGACTATAGCAATTAGTGGTAGTGGGGGTGGTTGTGTAAAAGTTTTAAGGAGGAGTAATAATATAAAAGAACTCCCTTGTGTTCTAGTGGTCTTTACCCCTATTGGTTCGAATCCTAGGTCAGTATTTTATTACAAGCTTGCCACTCCATTCACAGACCACTACAACTTGTAAAAACCAGTATCAACAGTGGCGACCACCGGAAAAGCGCCAAGACAGGGCCAGGTCTGTCAGAGTGATATTGAATGTTTCACATATGACACGCAAATAAACTCCTATCTAAAAACCACCTTTTAAGTGGTAAAATTTTCCAGTGGACCGCACTTCAGCCTAAAAGATAGCCTCGCAAATTCAAAAATTAAGGCCTCCTTCTAGGCAAAAAGCGACATGAAAATTCAATTTCCCAATTACTGTGTTAAAATTCTAGACTCTACCGTTAGGTAAGGCTGGTTTTCATCCTGTGACCTTTGCCGAGGTCGTTATCATGTTTTAAAAGGGAAAATAACGTGTTTATTATGTTAAGTTCCTTTGAGATGGAGTAACAGACTTCTAAGGCAGGAAGTTGAATGGGAATGTGATGGTTTACCGCCAACGCGAGACTTGCCGTATTTGTAGGATCTGTCTGCACTTTCTACGATATATTTTGTATTTTATGATGTTTGAGGTGTTCGTCAAAAGGTATTTCAAATATTGCTGAATTATAATAACCTCTTGTTTTTTTTTGTGGGTGTGCGAAATCATCCAATGAGTCCTCCTGCTCTGGGCAGAGCGGTAGGGAGTGTCAGACTTCTACTGACTAAAAACCACCCATGCTCCTTCTTAGTCCTTTGTGCCGAGGCTGCGATATCTCTTTCGACCAACCCACAGCCCCGACGGTCAACCTCGTTTTCTTCAATAAGCAATTTAAGTATCTAGTTCAGGCTGGCGAGGTAGTCGACATGTGGGAAGTGATGCTTAATTTAACACCTCAGGTTCTGACCTTGCAAAGCCCGTTAGTGCAAAGGATCATTTTCCAATACAGAAGTATTTCTTTGTTGTGTAGTTAGTGACTAACCTGGTGTCAGTTTTTATGCCACCCACGGGGCTCTGACTTGGTTTTACATGCCGTCGAGAAATGTCTCGCATCTCGCAAGTATGCTGGTTTCCTCACGATATTTTCCTTCACCGAAGCAAATGATAATTGTTCAATACGCACATGAATCTAAGAAATCAGAGGTCTTGGGTTAAACTTGAAAGCTAAACTAAAGTACTTAGAAATCAACTCAAAAGCCTATACGAGTTTCCTATACGAAAACGTTCCTACATTCATAGACCCAGTTCTAAAATATTAAGCGCAAATAATGTACGCCCCTCTGTCTAGACGGACGCCATACGTAGCAATGGAATTGACTGGGAATTTCAGCCATTTTGTTTGGAAATAGGGGAGATTGGGACATGCAAATCAATGGGAGGCCATTTTGAGGTAATGTGGTACGTAGAGATGCTGATTTAGAAGAAAGAAAACATATTTATTTAGCACATGCCACAAGTGCACACAAAAGACAATAAAAATTATAAAAGAAAATCAAAAACTAAACTGAAAAAAAAGTGTGTGCATCTCACGTCTGATTTCTGTTCGAAATCCTTAGTTTGGTCCTCTTTTTTACTCTGGCTTTCTAGTTTTCTTTGTAATCGGCTCCAGTTCCATCTTTAGTCCCTGTTTACGCACTCACCCAAGTGAAATGCGTCTTGCTTCGAGCGACACGCGTGTTTCTTGTTTCCTTTCCATGATTGTCGACGTTTCGCAAGTCGTTGTCGCAAGATGCATGTCACTTGAGCGTCTTGCTTACCGAGACTTTGTAAAGATTTAATTTTAGTTACTGTGTTTGATATAATTATGTCTCCCTGGCTATCATAAATGTACATATTTGGCAGACGTTCGTAACGTCCAGTCAGTGGCCCAAAAATCTGACACACAGCTTTACTAAGGGGTACCGTATTACACCGTACCAGCTGGGTTGTGGCTGTCCACAACCCAGCTATAGGCCTAGTCGCTTCACTTAAAATTCTGGTATTCAGCTGCAACTGGTTATACTGGAAGCCGACCCCAACATTGTTGGGAAAAGGCTAGGCAGATGCTAATGATGTTCATAGTGTAGTATACTTATTTTTTAATCCTTTCCCCACACTACGAAAATTTCTATATCGTGAGTGCGTTTACAAACATTTCAACTCACTTATATAAAAAGCAAGTAAGTAGGCGATACAAATATTTGTTCCGTGCGGGAATCGAACCCACGACACGCAGTGCAGCAGTCAATCGCTTAGCCACTGCGCCAACCGTGTCATCAGATTTAGAAATGTAGCCGGGTACTGGAATGACCAAAATGTTTTTCGAATTTATACAACCAAGTACTACTACAAATACGGTCAACTTTTACTTGTACGAACAAATAATTACCAAGCGAAAAATTAAAATTTTTCCTCGTCATAAATTATTGAATAAAATGTTTACAGTGTTATTGACTTTGTAACTAAAACAACGGTATGAAACATTTACGCGAAACTAAAACTTCGCTCGCTTTTAATTTTTGAAACGCAGTCAGCTTTGAGAGTCGGTTGGCGTCTAATTAAACCACATATTCTCTCAAAAGAGAAAATTACATTCACTAGGAAACACCAGTTTTATACTAAAATCCTATATTTAAATTTAATATAAGTATTTAGTCAGTACATGTTATGATTGGAAACAAAGATAAACTACCTATATAATGTCAATTTGATTAATTTTAGAAAAACTGAATTTCATTGAAAGGTTGAAATTTAAAACTGAATTTCTTTGAAAGGTCATATTATTTTAGTTGCAATGGATATTACACTATACGGGGATGAAAGTAAAACTTTTAACACCAAACCATAGCAAAATATACGGAACAAGTTTAACTGTTTTTACCACCTAAGCCTACATTGTGGAATGCAATAAAGAATTGAGTATTGAGTTATATAATTAAATAAAAGATGAATGTAGCTATTATGATTGATCAGTGGTTTACAGCTTTGTGACTAAAGAATTAAAATGTTACTTTGATTTTACTTTTTATATCTGTTATGCGTTGTATGTGTATTTTTTTTTTCTGTATGTTTCTTTGTATGCTCGTTATGTTTCTGCGACAAATCAATATTTTTTCTTTCTTTTTCTTTCTTTATATTTTAGTGGCGCCGTACTGAAATATATTTTACCAAGCAAAAGAAAAAAAACAGATGACCAATCTTTACGGGTGGGTAGTAATTATGATCTGACGGCAGATTATAGCAAGTGAGTATTAAAGAAACGTCGATTTCCTTTTCTAAAAATACCACTTCAATGAGAAATACCCTGTTCATTTCTCAGGTAGCATGTAACCCACTTACGTTAAAAGCTGGGAATGCATGCAGGGTACAAATCGTACACGTTGCGCCAATACCTCATGTTCACTATGACAGATGGCGCTAGTCTCTTCGTATAGAACTCCTCAGGGCATTGCCCATGCTCGTAGTTGCAAAGATACGTAGGTACGTGTAGGTAGGACTTAAGTATTCTAGATGCATGGACCGAGTGAAGTTTTTTGCAATCGTCTAAATGATTTGTTACTGCGACTAGTAGTTTTAATTGATTTTTAACTCGGTGGCATCGTGTTTGCCCAGTGAACAGACGAGTAAAATAAATATAATTTACAAAATGTACTAGTATAAATATATAAAATATACTGGTATTCGAGCAAGTACACTAAAAGCTGATTTCAACATAGTTGGAAACAGGCATGGCCCAGAGGATAAGGTTAAGTTTAATAAATTAGCCTGGGTTGGGCCATGGATAGGCGACCACCCTTTACATACTGAGTTTCCTCCGTGCCACGGGAATCACGTTAAGTCATTGGACTGGGCTCTCAATAGTAGATCTTTGACAGTCGTTACAGGTATTTTTTGCAGTTGCACTGTCATGCCTTTAAAACCAATAAACCAAATAAACCCTCCTTTTGGGCTTCGTCGCAGTCGGGTAAGATAAGATTCATATTAATATTTCACAATTTCAAAAACTCACGACCCCATCCATGGTCTCTTCACCCCATCAACTGTAAAACAGTGCAACACAAACTATAGTACTTTCCCAACTTACTACAAACACTCTTTAGTTCACCAACAGTCTGTATTTATCATTCCTAGGGCCGCCATCTTGGATTCTAAGATAGGACTGAAATTATGACGTCATAAGATTTTATTTGCCACTATCGATAGTGAATGTTTATGGTAATGTGTGATATTTGTAAATTGGACTGGTTATGAATCTATTTGATTTTATTTATAGATGTTTTTATTGATGGTAGTTATTGGTGATCAGATAAACTTATTGGTTGGAATGTTCAGATATTTTATGAAATTTTTTCGTATATTTTGGGATTTATATTCATGGTTTCTGTGTAACCCTCCCCAGCATCTTTAAGAATTGAACTCTTTATAGTAAGAACTATAACTGTGTACTTTGTTGTTGAACTCTAGTCTCTCCATAAGTTGAAGAATTTTGTAAAAAAAAACGAGTAGATGCTTATGGAACGATCATTTTGTAGTGTACATAACTACATTATTTGCAAATGATTATTTTTTTTTGTTTTGTACACCTATTAAAATATTTTGTTTAATGCCAAATAAATACAATATAGGTACTTTCTTTCTTTCGAAGTGTGAAGGTTGGCTTTAAGAGCAGGGGACTACCAAATAAACGATGGATGAACTGTTAAACAATGATATGGCTAGAAAGTAGGTGACTGCTGAAATGACGAGCAATAGAGAAGTATGAAAGAAAAAAACATGCTGCGCCGACCCCAAATTAATTAGTATAAGGGCAAGAGAATGATGATGTACATTATTAAGTTTCAAAGTGAAAAATAATAACAGGGCATCTAAATGTTCATCCGAATTGCTATCTACCGGGAGGACGGGTTTCAACTGTCGAGCGCCTGGAATTTAGTGGATCAACTGTGCAAAAACCGAAAAGTGTCGAAAAATTTCGTTCGCGAGTGGACACAGTGAGTATTGTGTGTTGGGAACAAAATCGTGTTACTACGTGTTACACTACACGATTTTAGACCGATTTGTCTGCTCATAAACATCCACCCGCAATGACTTCAGTTTATCCTTGATCATGGTGCTTGTAATAACAGCGCCGAAATATAGGGAACTTGAAACAATAAGTAAACATGGTAAATATCCCGTTTTCAGTATAAATAATAGTGCTATCAATTGACTTTAATCCCTATTATCAAAACTATGGAAGCACAGTTCAACAGAAAATCACTCTTACAAATCTTAGCTAATATCAATTTCAGGAACTGTAACCAATTATTCTATCACCGTGGCGACCCTAATTCTCAGCAAAGCTCTCCGCAGCGAATTCGCTAGCAATGTCGGCGAACTGCAAAATAAATAAGGGCTGCCGTTTGTCACAAACACAAACAAAACAGTGGCAAAGGATTCCGTAGAACACAGCCTAGCCTATATGGGCTATAGTTAATTTTATAGCCAATTGATAGTCTTCGAGTTATGGGTTTCGGTTTATAGCCACAATAATTGTGAGGGGATCTTGCCCTTTTGATGTCTTCGTTTTCCGTAAAGTGTACGTTTCTTTGAACGATTCTTTTGTTTAGGATGATGGGGGGAAACATAAATATCAACAAAATAATGCATGGTATTTGAAATGAAGTTTAATTGATTATCGAAAGTGCTTAGTAGATACACTTATGCCTGAATATTATTATATCTATCGCTGATTGATCCCTACCCTATTAAGACGTCTTAAAACAGTCCTAACTTATTCTTAATCCAGTGTGGAAAAGAGATGGCGCTAGACACCCTGTATAGCTCTGTCACATTTCCACAGTGGAATACGATTAAGTTAGGACTGTTTTAAAACGTCATAGTAGTTTGAACCCAAGACATGGACCTCTGATTTTTCGGATTCATGTGCGTCTTGTATAATTATCACTTGCCTCGTTATAGGAAAACATCGTGAGGAACCGAGCATGCCTGAGATATTTTATGACGGTATGACAAGCCCTGTCGAAGCTGCGGGTTGTTCAAAAGAGATACCGCGGCTTCAGCACAAAGGGCTAAGAAGGATCATTGGTGGTTTTTAGTCAGTAGAAGTCTGACACTCCCTACCGCTCTGACCAGAGCGAAAGGAGTCATTTGATGATTTCCCACCCTTCAAAAAAAAGAAAAAAAAATGGTATGTAAAGCCAAGTCAGTGGTGGCATATAAACTGAGACCAGGTATAAGACACTAACTACACGATAAATGAAGAAGAAGATCGAAGATTGAAACCTATCTAGCTAGGCTAGCTAGATAAATTAAACACAATGGATAATAATATACAGATAAGAAAATGGTTAACTTGATTCGAAAAGCAAAAAGCGCCTTTAAAATGATAAGATAAATAAATTGGAATCTAGCTATGCCATCAAAAATCTATTCAGTTAAGACACAATTCCATGCAATTGCTACACCTAAAACATGAAATTAAGGACGTTACACAAAAAACGTAAGCCGTCAAAACTGTCAACGCAAATCCCGCATACCCATTTCAAAAGGAGAATCCATCTCTAAACCAGAAACATTTTCATTCCTTTCTCAATCCTTCTCGGAATCCTTCCGATTTCCATTCATTCACACGTCATCCCGGCTTCGAATACCTCATTTCGGGTGCTCAAACCGTATGTGATTATAGCTCCAATTAGGCCGTTGTCCGTCTACCGTGCAATCCGGCTGTCCGCCTGTTTATCTACGCCAATTATCACTGGAATGACCTGATATTGTCATTGGTTTGTCTTGGTACGTATTGACCCGGAATCTTTAATGGTCTGTTCAGTTCAATTGCTTTATTGGTGATGGTGGTGAGCGATGAATATTGTGTGTGTGAGATCGATAATGGTTTGCGTATTCATCGGTCGTCATGAACGGTATACGCATTATTAATTATTGCATGTGCGTCGTGCGACCAGCCAATTTCTATACTGCTGTTACTAAATTTGGAAAGAGGTTGTGCATATAGGAATCTTGCCCTCGGGCTATTTTCGATTGAGTCAATAACGATACAATTGACGGCACGGTTGGCGCAGTGGCTAAACGATTGTACTGCTGCGCTGTGTGTCGCGGGTTCGATCCCCGCACGGAACAAATACTTGTATGGCCAGCAGATAGTTGTTTCGGGTCTGGGTATATTGTGTATGTGACTTTATATGTTTGTGGACGCACCCACGATACAGGAGAAATTCCTAGTGTGGCAACGTTTTTTTTAAAAAAAATTGCTGAATTATCATCGATTATTAGGTACATAGCAATATTCATTGTGAAATAGGGTATTTCACCAAAAAAATCTAATTAGTCCGTCAGATTGATTTTCAAAAAATAATGGACACGTATTTTTTCTTTTTTCACGTAAACAAAGATGTAAACGATATAGTGCTTCGAAAAGTCGTGTCAAGTCGTGTGACGTCACAAGGTTAGTACTTTTTTACCCACAAAGTGACGTCACAAGCCCCCACTCATGATCTTTGACATGTTTTATTTTCGTCAATTTTATTAATTTGATAAAACAAAAAACACGTATCCTATATTTTTCGATAATCTAACAGACGAACTAATTAGATTTTTTTGGTGAAATACCCTATTCTGACTACAAACCACTGATTTTGGGATTCCTGGCTTTCGTTTTTGGAAGACCAAAGAGACCATGGATGGACTGTGTACCAGATAATGTGACATGAAAGGAGGTACTCGTATCTTATGAGATGACAAGTAATAGAGCCATTAAGGAGAACACTCGCTGTACCGACCCCAAATGAAATGGGGCAAGAGATGATAATGGGGTCGTGGGGCTTTCGGGACCGGGACCGCGGTCCAGGATTCCCTCTTTAATAATAATAATTATGTTTCAGTAGTATTTCGGGACCACAAATAATATAAACAAACTTTGATGTATGGTTAGTTACTTTATTGTTTTTATTTGTAAATGTTGAAAGCTAGTTACTTTAAAGTTGCTAGAAACCTATAAGTACTTACACCAAATAACACTAACTGCGGTACTCAGAGATATTTTATGATTACTTAAGCCGTCACTTACTGCCGCATTCAGAGACGTTTAATGATTACTTAAGCCATCACTTAGTAAAGGTTTTGACAGTTTATTGAAGGTTTTGTATGTCAAATCTTAACTAAGTGACGCGATGACGGCTTAAGTTATCATTCTAAGAGTTCCACAGTAAGTAAAGATTTGACATTCTTTTACTATGACAAAACTGTCAAAACCTTTACTAAGTGATGGCCTAAGTAATCATTAAAGCTCTCTGAGTGCGGCAGTTAAACCCCATCCTACTTAAAACTTCACAGCAGAAAATTTTAAGGGCCAAAGATTAACTTCCTACTCCTAGCTTCCTATTTTCAAGCTTGTTGCGAGAAAAAGTCCTACACAAAAACGACATAAGAGGCTTACGTGAAGTTGTGAACGGAACATTCTGGATTATTGAGGCAAACTTTGGTTTTAGAAATTGGCATTTCTTAGCGCTGACGCTTGCTGTTTTGGCCAACTGTGTTAAGCCCTGTTAGGTTTTTGTTTTTCGTTCGTTTGCTGATGCAAATTGGAGGTAAAGTCTTTGTGGAGCTGTTGTTGTTAGGTTAGTTGCAATTTTAAGCTTCACGTTTAGCTTTCTTCAACATCACAAGAACCCTCCTTTTGGGATTCACCGCAGTCGGGTAAAAATAAATAAAAATTAAAGCATTTATTTCAAGTAGGCCAGCAAAATCTTAGTGACATTTTACAATTATTTACATATCGAAATAAATATATTATTAAAAGAGTATTAAAACTGATAAAGAAAGAAAAAAAGAAAAGTATTTATTGGTTTGATACAGGACAAAACATTAAAAATTAAAAAAATAAACATAAGGGAAACGCCTACAATTAGGACGTACGAGTACTTAAATTAAAATTAGTCCCGTACGAAGCCAAAAGGCCACTATCTCAGCATGGTGCTGTAACATTTACGAGTATGACAAATGTCTCATCATACTTTTTACTTGGGGTCGCAGGTTGGCGCAAAACATTTTTTTTCTATGCTCTTCTGTCAACCTATGATTTACTGTCTTTTCTTTCACAAAACGTTCTTCTCACAATCCATCCATCATTTCCTTGGTCTTACTCTCACTCTCCATCTATAAACATAGAGAGGGATTATCAAAACTGATAATATCAACAATTTAAGTTGAAAGCCATTTCCTTGTCGTCAATTTGCAGTTCTTGAAACTGTCTGGATTCCCACATTTTTGAGGTCAAATAATGCATGCACGATAGCAGAATTTGTGAGCCAGCTAAATCTAAAGCTGTGACTCATCATTTCCTCCCTTACAAATCTGAGAGCGGGCGGAAATCATTGAAACTAGCGATGCTGTAAAATGAAATTGAAGTCTTGAAATATGTATAACAATTTTTACCTGCTATTTCCTGCAGTGTTTGCATATTTTCATCAAATTACTGTGACAGGGTTGTATTTATGAGCGTTATGACGGATTGTTAATACTGAGGATACAATATTTGATTGAAGACCTCACAGTGTTTGTAATGTTAGAATATTTAAAACAAACATCGAGATCTTTTATTGCTAGTAAATTGTTCAATAGCGATTTCAATAATACAGATTAACTGCGGTACTCAGAGATATTTAATGATTACTTAAGCCGTCACTTAGTATAGATTTGACATACTTTCGTATGAAAAAACTGTCAAAACCTTTGCTAAGTGATGACCTAAGTAATCATTAAAGCTCTCTGAGTGCGGCAGTAAGAGACAAAAATTAACTCATCGAAAATGTATGGCTGGCCGTATTGATAGGAGAGAATGTTTATTAATTTATAGTTTTACCAATTAAATTACTGAAGTAAGGCGTTTTAGATTGTATCAAATGTCTTTTATTATATCAATATACTCTGTCCCACTGCTGGGCAAAGCCCTCCCCCGTGGATTACCAATTTTGTTTACAATCCTTTAAGAATTTCATATCGTCACGGCAGAGTTTCTTAGGCTTGCCTCGGTAATGCCGACTATTTTTGGCCAAAAAAAAGTGACAGTGTCTAAGTTAAAAAATATTGTGACATTTGAATCTCTTATTCTTAGTCGATACGCTCTTGTCAGAGTGGTCGTGGTTGCGCAGACGAGGTACACGGCGAGATGTTTGTTGGGTCATTGACTTCCCCGAGGACTGCTCTTTCAGCGATGTGCTTCCATTTCTGCCGGTTGGAGACGTTGCGAGTACACTGGATCATGGTAGACTCAGTAGCCTTTTTGATCAAGTCAGTCCAGCGAGTCGGTGATCGGCCGCGTGATCTTTTGCTCTCCACTTGACCCTGAACTACCAGTCTCTCCATCAAGTTTTCATTACGAGTAATGTGACCAAAAAACTTTAAAATTCGCAGCAGCACAGTAGACGAAATTTGAATAGAATGTCTTTATATTTTCAAACTCAGACTTGAATAACTTAAAAAATACTGTGACAACGGAATTTATCTGTATATAAATCTTAAACACATCCAGACGCACCATTGTAGATTCAGAAACGTAACTAAATGATGCGAGTTTCTATTTAGAGTTGGACAATCAAATTTACTGCTTGAATAATGTAGTGCCAACGAACATCGTATGCTATTTTGTTCCCAACACATACAAGTATATAATGTTAGGAGTTATGAAGGGACTGTCTAAAGGGAGAAGGTGTTTTGGGGATCCGGATATGGTCAGGTTGAGCATATTGTTTGAAAGCGAGATAAAACGGATCATTCTCATTAGTTCCACCAGCCATTAGTTCCATGGAACTAGTGAGACTTTTGTTTTCTCAGTAGTTCCATGCACTTTGATAATGGAACAAATGAAACAAAACTTAATCGAGTCTCACTAGTTCTACCGCAGTTATCCCATGGAACTAGTGAGTTGTAGTGCACAACATTTTTCATCTCGTTTTCGTCGATGAGATTAGTTAAATAAGATAACATCACGCCTGTAATCCCAGAAGGATTAAGCAGGGTCGTACTTTACTTACTTCTTTTTTCTTGTGGTCCTAAAAAAGTACTCAAAAATTATTATTATACTAGCTGTTGCCAGCGGCTTCGCCCGCTACAACTCGAAAATTATCCCACGGGAAGATAAAATCGGGATAAAAACTATCCTATGTGTTAATCCAGGTTATAAACTATCTGTGTACCAAATTTTATCCAAATCCGTTCAGTAGTTTTTTGCGTGAAAGAGTAACAAACATCCACACATCCATTCTCACAAACTTTCACATTTATAATATTAGTAGGATTTTAGGTGGAATCTTGGACCGCGGTCCCGGTCCTTTCGGGACCGGGACCGCGGCCCCCACGACCCTTAGGCAGAGGGTACCTAATAGTAAATCCTTATTTTGTCAGTTATGTTTATGTCCGATGTAAGCGAGCGAGATGGGAGCGGGCCTATTGTTATCAACCGGGAACAGACCTAAGCTCCGTCGCTACTAGTGGGAAATTCCTGATGGAAAAACCTTATAACTTTAAACCCGACCCAGGAATAAACAGATGGACATTGCCAAGAAGGCTGCTAGGCTAAAATGGGATTGGGCGCGTTACGTTAGCTGTATGCACAATAACCGTTTGCCAAAAGTTTCCACACGATTGTTGCCGGAAGACGGACGCGGAAGGCACCGCCAAAGCTAACCCAGAAAGAGGTGGCACAACGATCTGGACGCCTACCTCGAGGGCTGTTTCGAAGAGGCACAGATAAAGAGCTTTTGGTAAGAATTTTGGGAAGTATTTGCCTAGCAGTGGGTGGTTTATTTTGAAACTGCTTTGGTCATAAACAACAAAATCCAACCAACCACATCTATTTTTCCTCGCTCGTCTACGCAAACCGACGGAGGCAGCTGCGTATTTCGCTTGGTGGACCGTCAATTTACACAACGTTGATTTATACAGATAGCGTGCAACGTAACGCGTATCTCACGCCGTATATACGTACAATTTTGTGCCATTATGACTCCGTTTGTGTGTGGACTGTAATATTTTGCTGTGGTTTGTGTATGTAGAATTTTGTGGGGTATTTTTTGATGATGGTTTTTTGACAGTACTTCAACATTTGGAAGAATTCTATCGATTATTCTACGCTCGCTCGCAGAGCTCGTGGCTAGAATCAGACCCTTAGATCAATCTTTAGGTAAAGTCTAGGTTGGTCCTTGAAATTTTCTTGGACAGTTTCCTCTGTGCCTCAAAAAGCACGCTGAGCCGTTGGACCCAACAGTAATTTGTAGATCTTTGACAATCGTTACAGGTCTTATTAAGGGGTATGGTTTTAGTGAGTACTAACTTGGTTGTGGAGGTCAGATAGGAAGTCGCTCTATGTATAATACTTATTGAATATAACTACATTCGATTAGACAGATAATATTATATGGCTGATAATAAATACAACCGAGGTACTGCTCCATTTAAATTCAATAATAATAATAAAGAGTTGAGCACAAAAATATTACGAGTACGCAATAGTCTATTAACGCAGCTGGGACAACACAATAATCTAGTAATATTATAACAATGGACTTCACCACAAAGCCAGCACATTTCACTAATTTTGTATAGTTTTAAACCGTGTCCATTGCTCCGTTTAAGAGGATTAAAATTAACGTAATAATCCACTAGTTATTTTGTGCACACAACATTTTTGATATACCAAAAATTGGGTGCGTCGCGGTCGCCTGAATGTGAACAATATTATGTGAATAATTTATTGCCTTCTGTGTGGGTATGAATTTAAAATATAGAGTGTTGTTTAATATTATTATAATGAAATATATTACTGTGTAATGGAATTTAATAAATTAAGGGTTGGGAATGGTTAAATATAAAGAAAAATATTAAATAATAAAAATATAAAATTAAAATTATAAAAATTATTGAATTAAAATAGAAGTTTCGTGTTAAAAGGTTTGTTGTTACATTTGTATAATTTCTAGGAATCATCATCTTCCTGCCCTAGTTCAATGTTACTTGGGGTCCGCGCAACACGGTTTTATCTTCCATTCTTCTCTATCAACTGTCAAGATATCATTTCCTCCTTTCTCTTTCATATCATTCCTCATACAATCCATTAATCATTTCCTTGGTCTTCCGCTCCCTCTCCATCCAACATTTAAAACCCGTTCGACGATAGGATTCAATGTAACGCCCTCAAAATATTGTGCTGGTGGATACATTATATTGCATGCAGTATTTAAAGTAAAGTAATGATATTAAAGTAAAAATAAAATAAAATTTGACTGCCTCGTTGGTCTAGTGGTCGCAAGCGCGACTGCTGAGCATGAGGTCCTGGGTTCGATTCCCGGGTCGGGCAAAAGTGTTATTGGCTTTTTCCATCAGGAATTTAGCTATGGAGTCTGGATTTGGGCCCGTTTGATGGCAATAGGCTCGCCCCCTATCTCATGGGACTTAAACATAACTGGCGAAATGTGGGTGTACTATTAGGTACACCTCTGCCTAACCCTTCGAGGATTACAGGCGTGATGTTATGTTATGTTAATAATATTGAAAACTTCTATGTAACTGGTTTTAAGGTGGTGATAAAGTTGGAACTTTGACCCCCAATATATCCGTAACTAAAAGGTTCCCGGGTATGATCTAGAACCAAACGGTCCAATGACGGGGAGAACTTGTGCCTTTCAACTTTATGGAGAGTATTTTTGGAGCTCGTGGCTTAATAAGAACTGCCACTCGGGTCGATCTTTAGGTAAAGCTGTACTTGCCTAGGTCGGTCTGTGGATGGGTGACCGCCCGACACACCGAGTTTCCTCCGTGCCTCGGAAAGCACGTTAAGCTGTTGGTCCCGGCTGCCATATATAGATCTTTGGCAGTCGTTACAGGCAGTCAGTGACCTGAAATTTTGACATCCAGTCTTACCAAAGAGTATCGAGTAACTGGGTTGTGGAGGTCAGATAGGCAGTCGCTCCATGTAAAATACTGGTATTCAGCTGCATCCGGTTAGACTGGAAGCCGACCCTAACATAGTTGGGAAAAGGCTAGGCAGATGATTAAGAGTATTTTTACGGCTATTATAATCATACTCGGTAATAGTCATCATTGAAGTTGGGTAGGCCTTTGGTGTGGGATGTAACTTGTGTCGACACCCTTGCGCCATTTCATCTTCCTAGCACGGTGAGCTGTGCTGGGGCAGCTGCAGCAGGTGCTAAATACCTCAAACGGCGCACATACAGTAACTTAATTGGTAGTTATGTGTTTGAGCCGTTTGGGGTTGAAACACTGGGGCCGTGGGGACCGACTGTCCACTTAATATTTCAGAAAGTTGCCAAGCGGTTGGTCGACTCTTCGCGTGACCAGAGGGCTGGCCTATTTTATGGGCAAAGAATCAGCATTGCCATCCAACGTGGGAATACTGCCTTCTCGGCACGTTTCCTGTTGACAGCGGTGTGGACGAATTTTTTGAAGCCCTTTAGTTCTTCCCTGTTTGATACTTGTATTGTATATAAGTACATATTTTATTATAATTTTAGTTCTGTAAATTGTAGTTTCTATAATAAATATACAGTAAGTAAATAATACGGAGGAACCAAGCTCTTCAATTTATTATTCAAGAAATTAAACATTCTGGTACCAAATTTTTACCTCGTAGGATTGATTCATGGCCGTTCCTCCCTAATTTTTGCAAAAGCGCCTTAGAGCGCTAAATCCTAACGTAATTTGCTAATTGTACCTAAAATATAGAGTGTAGGTATTTCAGCCATTTTCGTCTTGAGCATTTTTCTGTAAATATTCATTAGTTAGATTAAGATCTAAAACATCCTGAAATAGACACTGAATTTTATAGAATGTTCAAAGAACAAGGCTGAGGTTTTAACAAGAGAGACTTGTCATAATATTATCACTATGTGTTCTAAAAGAGACCATTGTCCTTTTCTCCTTCACGGCAGCCGAGTTAGGCCTAATGCTCGACCTACTGAGCAGTGCCAGCATTGAGGTCGGACTCGCGATGAATATGACAAAAACCAAGGATGACCAACAGCACCAAGCGCAATATAGGAATTGGGGGTGCGAAGATTGTGTCCATGAGTACATTACTTCGGCCAAATGGTCTCCTTCCAGGCAAGACAAGACAAAGAAGTTGCCCGACGCACCGAGAACGCCTGGAAGAGATATTGGTCGATGAAACAAATAATGAAAGGAGCTCTCCCTCTCTCCCTTAACCCCCCGAGTGTCATTAAGAGAAAACTCATGGACATGTGCATTCTTCCTACCCTCACATATGGAGCGCAGACATGGTCATTAACCAAGCGTCAAAAGTCCGCACTCGGGGTCTGTCAGCGAGCAATGGAGCGTAGTATCCTTGAAGTCAAGCTTACTGACGGAATAAAAAACTCGATACTGCGTTCCAAAACTCAAATTGCCGACGTAGGTCACACGGCTGCCAAGCTTAAATGGAACTGGGCTGGCCACATCTGCCGCATGCCGGAGGAGCTATGGGCTAAAGTAACCACACAATGGGTCCCAAACAGCAGTAAACGGCAATGCGGCAGGTCCAGAGGAAGATGGCGGGACGAACTCGACTCCAATTCGATTGCCAATCCCTGCGAAAAGATTAACAGCATTGGATAGGGACAAGTGGAAAGAGGGAAGGGAGCCCTTTGCCCTGCAGTGGGACACACATGGCTTTAAAAAAAAAATAAAAAAATTGTGTCTAAATTTTTTTCACCTGTCACCTGAAAATGTATAATAAGGATTGCAACAAACGATTTGAATTTGAGTTTAAGTATCAAACATCCAGACATCCACACATCCTTACAAAGTTTCGCATTTTTAAAGATAAATAAGTAGGATACTTAATTTTCTACTCACAAGGGAGTAACAAGAAACCAGCTAAGTACCGTACCAATAATCGTAACTTATAAAATAAACATGATTAATCCTTATTGTAGCTAAGCGCTCCTTATGTCGGTAATAAGGATAACTTCTAATAAGCAGCAATTTGCCGCTTTTATATTAATAATTATATTATGGGGGATAAACAAAATGAAGATGCTTCAATTTTTAATTATGATTATCTTCATTAAGGAACTTGTTATTTTACCCTTCAAAATTCTCTATCCGAAAGTTGTTTTTATAAAATACTCTCTTTTTTTGTTAGGTAACGGAATATTTTTTGTTAAAATAATATTTTAGGAATATAAAAGGTTGGTGTTGCCGGGCACTTTATTCTTGTTTTATATAAAATTTAATTATTGCGGAAATTGATCTAACTTTCACACAAATAATATAATATACTTACTATGTAGCGAGGAGTCTGTAAGAATCGTAGGAGATGTTGTTCTGTGGTTTCTGTCCACCCATATTTGTATGGGTAACAAAAAAGAGCGTAAATGTAGCCTTGTATTTACCTATGTATCTCCACTATCCACTGCTGTCTACCTCACTACCATCAAGATATTTTTCAAAAAAAAATGTGAAATTAGTACGGACTAATTTTGGGCAGAGACGCGGGCCTGTGAATGTTGAGTAATGGGCTAGCTCGCCGTCCGTCCGTCTTATGACGACGAGAGGCCGTGTCGACGGCGCGTTCGTATTCCACGCGCGCCTCAAAGAGATGTCAGCAACAAGGGGTCCGCAAGGTCCACACCCCCCGAAACAAAAAAAAAGGGTAGATAAGTAGGTACCTCATGGTACACCCATATTTCGTTAGTTATGTTTAAGTCCCATGTAATAGGGGCGAGCCTATTGCCACCAACCGCGTACAAATCCAGACTCCCGCGGCAGCTACAGAGAAATTCCTGAAAGAAAAACTCAATATCATTTTGCCTGCCCAGTTAATCGAACCCGGGACTAGACACCCAGCAGTCGCGCTTGCGACCACTAGACCAACGAGGCAATCCAGCTAAGTGTGCATTTTGCTGAGATACGTACAGTTCCGTGTGAATTGCACCTATACCTATATGTATAGGTATTGCACTTCAGTTTGAGCAAAATCCGACAGAAAAAAAAAGATAAACAACTAAAAGAAAACTCTCACAATTTAAAGTACAAATCAGCACCCAGATTACTCGAACAACAAGATAACCCAGAAACAATTCAAATAAAACGTTAACACTGATTAAAATTCAACAAAAACGCCCATAAATAACGTTACCGAAGTAAAAAAAGCAGAGACAAGACAATTAATCCCCACCCATCTGTATCCTAAAGCTGGGTGCACATTATTTGTAAAAAAAAGAACGCGTAGGACCATAGGTACATACAGAAGCGAGCCTGTGGTCGCAATAAACTGAATTTATTATCAGTCCTCCGGTATTTTTATGCGATCGCAGGAAAGATTTGTCGTCGTCCCGTGATTTCCCCCGAGACCGGTGTGTTTAGTGATATTGTGTATGCGCCCTTATATTTCAATCACACGATTGGCAGTTTGGGACCTTGTTACCTGTAATCATTGGAGGATGTTGTATTAGATATGTATGAACTGTTGACAGGATTGGTCAAAGTTGGTGATCCTCGAGGGGATGTGAAAGGGATGTCCGCTGAGGTTTTCGTTATTTTGTAGGTTGTAGGACGGAACGATTGGAGCCATGATGTTAACGGTGTAGGTGGAGGAAATCTCATTCTGGATACCCTGGAGCCATTCCAGCTAGCTATCTTACTAACTGATTTATCTTTCCTTCAAGTTTAGCTTTCTGTTTCTTAATGTGTCGATAGCTGTCTACATAAATTATGAGCTTAAAACATAGTTATGATTGAGGCGCTATTGTGCCCATGAACTCTTGTATTACCTAATGTATTGTTTTTAAGACAAACTTTGGATAAAATCAATCCCGTCGGGGCTGCGGATTGTTAGAAAGAGATACCGCGGCTTCGGCACAAGGACTAAGAAGGACTGTGGGTGGTTTTTAGTCTGTAGAAGTCTGACACACCCTTCCGCTCTGCCCAAGAGCGGGAGGGTTTATTTCATGATTTACCCCCCAAAAAAAAGGGATAAAATCAATGGGCATTATGAAATGTTAATCATAATATTTCTTGAATATCCAAGTCTTAACGAACAAAATATTGTGAATCTCTGCACATAATATCCTAGACATGATACATAGGTGTACAGAAACTGTAAACGTTACGTAGCGAGTAGTTTCGAAACTGGACTCGCACAGATTTCAATACAATTTGCCTTAAACCGATACATGTTCCAAGCACAGGTCTAGGCTGTGAACCTGAGACGAATTTCGAACTGTCTCTAAAAAATGCTGAAATCTAAAGGGAGAATTTAAAATTGCCCAAAATTGCCTTATAAAATCATCTGCCTAACCTTTTTCCAATAATTTTGGAGTCGGTTTCCAGTCTTACCAGATGCAGCTGAATACCAGGATTTTATAAGGAGCGAATGCCTGTCTGATGTCCATTACCTAGTCAGTACTGGGTAATACGGTACTGCTTTGTCAGATTTTAGGTAAACTAACCTGTAACAACTGGCAAAGTCCCAAAATTAAAGCCGGGACCAGCGGCTTTACGTGTTTACGAGGCACAGAAGAAAATCGATGCAGAAAGTATACGTTGACTTTAATATGTTAAAAATGCATTTAATTCACTTTTTTTGAAAGCATACCTTTAAAAATTGTCTCAACTCCACAACACCGCACACCTAACCATGCGTGCGTCCCTCAATCTCACGTGAATCAGGACAATCCGCTCGCGTCTCTAAATGTTCGAACGGGTCAAACAGCCCTGTTGCACGATCAGCACTTTACGTAAACCCTGCCCTGGATTGTGACGGCCTCAATACTGGACACCCTATGTATTTACTGATGTCAATCGAGACTTGAAGCGGTGTAGTCTTCAGATGGGTACTTTGTTTGATTCAAGGATGTTTCGTTGTGTAGGAGATTCATGTTCAGAGAATTCTTGGAAATGAATGGCATTGGTGACCTGCTTTGGAATTGTACAAGGCTCTGTTAACTGCTGAATATGTGTGTTATTGGGTTTTCTCAATAGAAAGTTGCAGCAGGCAGCAGCATGATATTTTCCGTGTCCAGTTGATATTAGCCTCTTATTTCATGGAACTTGAAGCAAATTGGGGTTACACTGAAGGCTTCAGTGTAACCCCAATTTGCTAATTTGCTTTTTTTTTTTTGTCAATTTTTTATTATTGACTTCTTGTCCTGTGTGAGACTAATAAATACTTTTTTTTTCTTTCTTTCTTTCTTTCTAATACCTAATAACCTTCAGTCTGAAGGTACGCAATTCCAGCTACCTGCTTCTGCCATCTGTCGGGAAAAGCATAATTCATATTTTGGTAAATAAACTTATAACAAGACACTTACCATATTTGACGAAATACCCAAAAAAATAATATAAACACCCAAAATGATTACATTACACATTACCAATTTCGTTCACCCACTATCTTGGCTAAATATAACTACAGAAAGATACACAGGGTAGGAAACGACGATCGACTTTTTTAGAAGTTCCCCAATAAAGCTTGTCCACATTCCAGCGTCCAATAACAGTTTTGTTTGTCTTATCTAGCGTATACGGCTATGCGGGGGAGTTTTTACTTACATATTAGCTAGTATGGGGTTTGAGAAAATTGGCCTACTTAGCTGTGGTAGTTTTCCTTTTATTTTTATTATTGAGAAGCTATTACCATTAGGTTTAAGTAGTCAGACTTGAGTCTAACAAAATTTTGCATTTTACAGCTATATTTCACAAACGAATCCCTTATTCGGAAATGTGTTTGAGCAAACTCGCATTATTTTACAAAGATCTGGGTTTGGGGGTGGGAAATCGTCAAATGACTCCTTCCGGGCAGAGCGGTAGGGGGAGTCAGACTTTTACTGACTAAAAACCACCCATGTTCCTTCTTAAGCTTTTGTATCGAGACCGCGGTATCTCTTTCGAACAACCCGCAACCCCGACGCCTACTCCTTGGTATAACGGGTGGTCAGACTCCGGGCTTCTGACACCCATATTGACTGTCAAAGTTTGACAAATGACATACGTTAGTACCGTCTCTCACTTGTAGAAGAAACCGATTTTGGTTGACTTTATGTGTTTTCCGAGGTACCGTAAAATGGGGTGAATAGAAACTCACGGGTGAATCGAGACAGAACTTTCAGAAGGATTTTAACTTTGAATGAATGTGTTACGTGGCAAAAATGGTTTCTATTTAATAAAATAAAATTAAGTGAATACAATAGAGTACTTGTTGGTAACATATCGAATTCATTCAATGTTAAAATCCCTTTCAAAGTTCTGTCTCGATTCACCCGTGAGTTTCTATTCACCCATGTCTCTTGGTACATTATGAGCATGGGGGGGCATCATGAATTCTGTATTATTTTTTAAGTGTGTCTCTTGTTTTCTTTTTTATGTCAATCTTTATTTTTAATTTCTTGTCCTGTGTGAGACCAATAAATACTTTTTCTTTCTTTCTTTATTTACACCCCGATGCAAAAACGTGTGAAATCCACTAAACCCCTCACAAAATCTAGGGAATCAATACAAAAGGAGCAAAACTCTCTTCAGATCCACATAAATAATATTATTTTGAGAAAAAACATAAAATTGTATGCATGCATAACACTTAATCGCCTTTCAAAATACCTCTCCCTAAATTACCCAACAATATGACATCACAAGTGCCTATAAGACAACTTACACATCTCAATTACAACGAAACGAAGTAGCGACGGCTTTTAACCGTCTTTCAGCTAAAGGGGTTGTTCCGTACCCCTAGTTCCGGCCGGACGCGATAATTTCAGCCTCTTTTGTGCTCGCCGGACAAACAGCTCGACTGATGTTCAAAATGTATGGTAATAACGGAAATGTTGTATGTTCTTAAAGCTGGTCGCTTGTACTTTTTCTCCGGTTCGCATCTTGCGTTTTTGTTTTGTTTTTTTGCGGAAGGAGGTTAGAACGGGGTTTTGTTTTTAAAAAAGAGATTGTTTATTTTCAGCTGTAAAGAACTTTTGATACAACATGATACAACATCACGCCTGTAATCCCCGAAGGGTTAGGCAGATGGCTAATCCTAACTGCCTCGTTGGTCAAGTGGTCGTAAGCGTGACTTCTGAGCGTGTGATGGATTCTTCCCTTCTTTCATCGGGACGTACTGCAGGTCATCCATACCTTGTCGATGTTCTACACATTCGAACGAAGCGCTTTGCCAAATATTTTATTATGCGCACAGCCAGGGAGTGGAACTCCCTGCCTGCGACCCCAATCTATTTAAGTCGCGAGTAAATAGGCTTCTTCTGGGTACGGTCATCTATGGCCTAAATCATCAAATAACCCTTCCCGCTCTTGGGCGTGTCAGCCTTGTACTGACTAAAAACCACCCATGTTCCTTCTTAGCCCTTCATGTCGAGGCCGCGGTATCTCTTGCGAACAACCCGCAGCCCCGACGGGGTCATCTTTGCCCTTAGGGCAAGATTGAGGTCAAGTGCGAGCCCATCTCAAATAAAAAAAAAAGATTCCTGGGTCAGGCAAAATGTTTTTGGGTTTTGGATCAGGAATTACTTAGTAGCAGTCACAGAGTCTGAATTTGTGCTCGGTTGATGGCGATAGGTTCGCCCCTATTACATGAAACTTAAACATAACTGGCGAAATGGCTACACCTCTGCCTAATCCCTTCGGGTATTACAGATGTGATGTTATGTTACAGTCGCATGAGATGAAATCATGTCTTTAAGTTCATTAATTTTCTGAATTTCGCAGATGTCCATGAAACGAAAGGAAAAAGCGAAATGCCATATTCTTGGTTAGATTAAATTACGAAATCTTCGCAAATACTTAACACAAGAAATTATCAGAGATCCTGAAAAATATCTAGATAACCAAACAAACAATGTTATCCTTATACTTTCAAAAACATTTCATTTTAACAAAACAACACGGAAGACTACTTTTAAGAGCAAGTAAACACTTGCACCGTTAGCAAAAAAAAAGATCTTTTAAGAGACAAACTTAGTAATTTATCTTGGCTGTTTAAGCTTCACGGAGTTTTTGTTTCGGCTCCATTTTAATTAGTTTTGCTGGCTGTACCGTCCGTGAGATTTAAAAGTAATAAAATTATTTGTCTCTTACATTTTCCGTATGGACTTTAAACGAATTGTTTAGATTTTTCCGGTTTTTCGGAAATAAGAAAACAAACAGTGTTTCTCTTTATATATTGCTTGGTTACTGTGAAAAATTTTAAGAGATTAATGTGTTTTTGTTTCTGTGTATCAGAAACTTTTATTTTTTTTGTCCTTTTATTTATAAGAAGTCGGATTTACCTGCTAAAATGTATTTTTAGAAGATAAAGTAAAAGAGTCGGGGCTGCGGGTTGTTCGCAAGAGATACCGCGGCCTCGACATATAGAGGCTAAGAAGAAACATGGTGTCGCCACAGTGGTTTTTAGTCAGTAGAAGTCTGACACAGGGAGTGTCAGACTTCTTCGCTCTGTCATAGATTTAGAAATTCAATACCTTTACAAAACAATTAAAAATGAAATAAAACCTCCACAAAACCAGTAAACCGTTAACACAAATCTTTCACATCAAAACAACGCTTATAATATTAGTACTAAAATAATAAAAACACACAACACCATATTCCCCATTAACATATTAAAATTGGATTTTAAAAACCTCTAATTTTCCAAGCCGTCGCCCCCACTTTTGTGTTGAGTTATAAACGTTGGGATGAAAACCGAAATGTATGTATTTTCCTTGTTAAAATTATTGTGATTTTCAAACGAAATATAGCAGTTTCGTAGTCGGTTTTATTTTCTAGTGTTCGTTATAAAAGTTTAATATGAGATGATAGTAATTAATTTTTTATCTGAATTATTACTTCGTATTAGGAAAATTACTGTTGAGTGTTGGACAAAATATGGTTGTTGGTTGTTGCATTGCTTGCAGAACGGATGGTCGGTGCGGCCGAAAAGTTTCGTCGGAAGGCTTCCCACCGGCAGACCGATGACTTAGTAAAGGTTTGTGGATCCGCTGAATTCGTGACACACGGGACCGATCAATGTGGTGACACTTGGGGGAGGCCTGTGCCCAACAGTGGATTTTTTTCGGCTGAAATGATGATGATGATTGGAAAAATAAAATTGCATATTGCTGGACGACAAATTCGACGTATGTTGGCGTTATGTATGTATGTGTAGGTATATGTTATCTGAATTTAAGACTACATACACATCACGCCTGTAATTCCCAAAGAGTTAGGCAGTGCGGAGAGGAGGGGCTCGTCCTCTATTACATGAGACTTAAAAACATAACTTGTGAAATGTAGGTGTTCCATCGCTACACCTCTGGCTTACCTTTCGGGGATTACCTACAAGCATGATGTTATAACATTCAAAATCCCTAGGAGGCTAGGATTAGTAAAAGAGCCGCCAGTTAAAAAAAAACATCTCTAAATCTAGTTTATTTGTTAATTCATCCACAGGTTTACCACGAAAACATTAATTAAACCAAATAAATACCTACTCATTGTACAAATTTTCAAAGGGCAGGTTTAAAATAAAAAGAAACTTCCTAAGCCCTATATATCCCAGCCATTTTTATGGTCACAAACTGGCAAAAAGTTCCTCCCAGCTTCGTTTAATGAGAGCGGACGAGAATGTATGCTTAGTAAATACTGCGACCACTTAGAATTTGGACATAACGGTGTGTGAAATACGAGGTTTTATTCAAGCGCGTGATGCTTTTATTGTGTTTTGGCAGAGAATACTGCGTTTTTTTCTTTGTGATAAATTGTGTATGTGTGAGATGTTTTGGAAGAAAAACAAAAGAAAAACTTTTTTGTAGAACGCCTGAAACTCGCCGGAATAATGCATGGTAATATTGCGTGTACGTTCTGCTTTTGTTTTTACCACAATTAATTATTATCTTTAGCTAGATATTTAAAAAGAAGTGCTAAATCGTTATTGATTGATTGATGAATTTGGTCTGCATCTTTCACAGAAGACACAATTATTCAGAGTTCATTAGTAGTATTCTCAGGAACTGACTGCCTCGTTGGTCTAGTGGTCATCACTGCTCAACACGAGGTCTTGGGTTTGATTCCCGGATCAGACAAAGTGTTACTTAGTTTTTCTATCAAGAATTTCTCACATACAGCTACGGAGTCTCACGTGATTTTATTGCCCCCAAAAAAAGTGTCGTTTCCCAGCAATAATTTTTGGCGTAGAGTTACTGATTTACTCGTGGTGTGATGTACAAATGCTTGTCTGACGGCTCCGTTTACAACTTGTATAGAAAATGTGATACTCTCTACCAGCATCAGTGTGTTCCCTCCTACATAATTTAACCTTAAACACGTTCGTTCCATCATACACCTCACTCATCGCTTTTCATCGAGCTTGAAGATCAAGAACCGAACCATTCGGCAAAAAAAAGGAAATCATAAAAAAAAAATTAACCATAGTCCCCACTCTCAGCGTCCATGAAAAGAGCACTTTGTTCAAGCACAGCGTTGTGGTCACAGTTTTTACGCTCGCAACGTAAAGGGCTAATTAGAAAGTTAGATTTTTATAATGAAAAGCATTATTTCTGCATATTCAAAGCTTTGTGATGTTACTAATTGTTTGTCCGCGTTTGAGGTGTTAGCAAGTTTTAAGTGAAAATTTTTGCTCGTCGGAAAATAAAACCTTGTGTACTTCGAGTTTGTATGTGATTAACGTCTAATTGTATAAGGTTGAGTTTTCTGTGTAAAAGTGGATTAAAGGTGTGAGACCTGACGTGTCAGGTTTTTAGAGTAAACTTTTAGAAAATGAGGGTAATTGTTTATTTAATATTAAAGTGTTCTGCTCTGGAATTTACTAACGAGTTTATTACTAGCTGCTTATTTGTTTATCTTTTCTTTCTTTACAATTTTGTTTTTTTGTTAATATTATCGTCTTTTGGTTTATTTTGGTTTATCTCAGTCTGTGGTTGCTCTCACCCCACTTAAGTACTCAATAATTTTTTTTGGAGGGTGAAAAATCATCAAATCACTCCTCTCGCTGTGGGCGAAGCGGAATGGAGTGCCAGACTTCTACTGACTAAAAACCACCTATGTTCCTTTTTAGCCCCTATGTCCGGGGCCGCGTTATCTCTTTCGAACAACCCGCAGCCCCGGAGTACTCAATACTTCAAAAACACCCTAAAATTCACAGTTCCAGGTAATAATCTTGGATTTGATTGATCAGCTCGTCAAAACACTTGATTCAGGAAATGAGGAACTGCGCCCGTGTGTAAAGTAATGATATTTTGTGTGGCTGTAGGTGGCAACTCGAGGGAAATCAATGGGGATGTCTCTAGTATATGAAGATACACGGATTTATTCATTCTGTTTGCCTAGATGTGTTTTCGTTAATGAAGATAAGGTAGTGTAGTACCACGTAGGGATTATTGATGTTTTCTTGGTTTGATTAAAAAGAGGCTATTGGCTTTAATACTGGACTTAGTCCCTTATCTCACCTATACCAAATACTGCGAGAATAACATACGTGATGTTATTTTATGTTATAAATTATAGCATTACATCACGTATGTTATTCTCGTAGTGTATGGTAGAGGTGTACCAGAACGATATAAGAGGTGTAGTACAACCCCCGTCGGGGCTGCGGGTTGTTCGCAAGAGATACCGCGACCTCGACATAAAGGGCTAAGAAGGAACGAGGGTGGTTTTTAGTCAGTAGAAGTCTGACACTTCCTACCGCTCTGCCCAAGAAGGTGTAGTACAACTACATTTAGCAATTTTATTGGCGAGCCCATAGTTATCAACCGAACACATACCCAAACTCCGTGGCTGTTACTGGGAAAATCCTGGGGAAAAATTGGGTGAAGAAGCTTGAAATTTTCCAAATAAAACAGTTTCAGGAAAGCTCCCTAAATAGAAAAACAGAACAAAAAAAAACTTTACAAAATTCATCCACAATATGTAAATAAAAATTGTGTGGAAGCTCGACATTTTTGTGATGCGATTTATAATCAGCAACACGACTGTAGCATCATTCTCCTGATCTTCTCCAATTTATTTGGGGTCCTAGCGGCCTGTTATTATCTTCGCTCCTTCTGTATTACTCGTTATCTCATTCTCTCATCTTCTTCTTTGGGTCCATGACTTTTAAACATTTTTTTGGAATGTTGTGCGGGACAACTAACAAAAAATAAAGTCCTCTCAAAAAGAGGTTTCACTGAGTGTGTTACTAACATAGACTTTTCTGTTCAGGTATTTAATGACCTTCAAACACGTGTTCTTTAAAAAAAAACTGCGATTCAAATATAGAACACATTGTACGTCTCCATGTCAATACCGTCAATGTCAGGCAAGACCTTACAAAAAAGTCTTTCACTCACAATTCCACTTCAGATTTTAATTCCACGTCTTAAAAGGAACAAGTACTCTTTTCACGTAGGTAGGTACCTATTACGCACACCACGTGCCAGCCTCCGCTAAGGCTCAATTTACATTGGCACGGAATATTGAAAAGAAGCGATTTTTTTAATTAAAGTTGTAGATTATGAACTTTATGGCAAGTGCGTAACGAACAAACTACGAGTACCTAAAAAAACTTTTTCTGGAAAAAAGTTTTTTTATTTTTTCATTTTTAGTTGTAGTCCTATACAAATATTTACTTTGCATTTAACATTCAACCAAGAAACCTAATCCTTAACTTTCAAGATTCCCTTATTGCTTTCAACTCCTAACCGTTGAGGAGTAGTACCTTCCCTCATCATTGACGGCACGGTTGGCGCAGTGGCTCAAGCAATGGACTGCTACGCTGCGTGTCGCGGGTTCGATCCCCGCACGGAACAAATATTTGTATGACCTACAAATAGTTGTTCCGGGTCTGGGTATTTGTGTATGTGACTTTAAATG